>PELF01000005.1:1418336-2836673 GCA_003709005.1 Magnaporthales sp. P1609 | reverse complement strand
CGCTTCGTTGGCTGCATACAAACGCAAAACAACCCTTTCCTTGCAAAGAACCTGGCTCCCATGTACACAAATTTGCTCATATAGCAAAACAAACTCCTTGCTTCTCCGTACGATCTTCCTACTGTAAACATCGGGAATTTGTCTGCTCTTCAACCACAGTCTCAAAGTCACCAAAACACGTTGATCTGCATTTGCGCATTCAACCTTAATGCCAAGTCTAGAACGGTCGATTACCCAGTTGAATTGGGTCTTATTCATTCTTTATCGGTAATGTGACTATCTAACTGCCACAGCCAGACTGTACTGGCGTCAGCGGCCCTTCCCCGCTTCTCTGCCCCAATACTCCGTCATTATATCTGATGGTATGTTGCAAGAAGATGAAAAAGGACTTGGTACAAAAAGACAAAAACAAGGAAAGAAATAAAGGAAATAGAAGAGGGGGTATGAGTGATTTTTTCGGGAAGTCCGGTTGATGGACAAAATTTCCCTCTAGGTCTCCGGAACCCTTTTGGTATTCCTTGCCAGATGTTGAATGCTCCTCACGCCGCTCCCATGAACCCACCCACCATTTTAACCCACCCGAACACCTGTTTTTCGGAGACTTGTCGCTTTTTGATATCATCCCATAATTAAATAAACGCCGATGTTGAAATCGAACTCCAAATCCCGCAAGTCATGTCACGGAAAAAAAAACGCCAAAAACCCAAAGGAGTAAAACATTAAAGAAAGGAAAAGGCCGACTTGCAGCTTATTTGGCATACTTGGCACGGAAGTACTTGGCGGCGTTGACCATATTGGTCAGAGCCTCCTTGGTCTCCTTCCACTGGCGAGTCTTCAGACCGCAGTCAGGGTCGATCCACAGCTGCTCAGGCTTGAGGTACTGAAGCATCTCCTCGATGCGGTCCCGAATCTCCTGCTCGCTGGGAACACGAGGAGAGTGGATGTCATAGACACCAGGGCCGATGTGACGGGGGTAGGCCGAGTCGACGAACACCTTCAACAGCTTGGCATCCGACTTGCTGTTCTCAATGGACAGGACGTCGGCATCAAGGGCAGCAATGGCGTGGAAGAAGTCCTGGAACTCAGAGTAGCAGAAGTGCGAGTGGATCTGAGTTGAGTCCTCGACACCACAGGTCGAAAGCTTGAAAGCCTTGACTGCCCACTTGAGGTAAGCGTCGCGCTCCTTGCCAGAGCGGAGGGGCAGACCCTCACGAAGAGCAGGCTCATCGACCTGGATGACGTCGACGCCAGCCTTCTCAAGGTCGACAACCTCATCACGCAGAGCAAGGGCGAGCTGCTCAGCCTGGACGGACTGGTGCACGTCGTCACGGGGGAAGGACCACCTCAGACACGTGACCGGACCCGTCAACATACCCTTCATGGGCTTCTTGGAGATTTCCACTGCGTACTTTGACTCCTTGACCGTCATAGGGGCCGGGCGAGAGATGTCACCGACGATGATGGGAGGACGCACGCAGCGTGAACCGTAGCTCTGTACCCAGGCGTGCGTGGTGAAGGCGTAACCGTCCAAGCGCTCACCGAAGAATTGCACCATGTCGTTACGCTCCGGCTCGCCGTGGACGAAGACGTCCAGACCAAGCTCTTCCTGGATCTTGACGTTGTTGGCAATCTCCTCCTCGATGAATTTGGCGTACTGCTCAGAGTCAATCTCCTTCTTTGTGAGCTTGGCACGCTGGGCGCGGATGGTCTGGGTCTGGGGGAAGGACCCGATGGTAGTGGTGGGGAACAGAGGCAAGTTGAGCTTGGCCTGCTGCTGCGAGATACGGGTAGGGAATTCCGACTTGCGGTTGTAGTCAGACTCGGCGATCTTTGACTGCCTCTCCTTGACCTTGGGGTCGTTTGTCCTGCTCGAGGTAGCGCGTGCGTTCATCGACTTGGCGTTGGCCTCGAGCTGCTCGCGAACAGAGGCAGGACCCTCAGTAACGGCCTTGGCGATGATGGCAACCTCAACAGCCTTCTCCGAGGCGAACGAGAACCAGTCGGCGATCTCAGAGTCAAGCTTCTTCTCACTGGCAAGTGTGTGGGGAGTGTGGAGGAGAGAGCTAGAAGTGGCGACAATGACACGCTCCTTGCCGAGCTTCTGGATTGCACTCTCAACAGTCTCGATTGCCTTCTTGAAGTTTGTCTTCCAGATGTTACGGCCATCGACGATACCGGCGGACAGGATGGTCTTGGAGCCCAGGGCACCGATGACAGTCTCCAACTGCTCCGGGTTCCTGACGAGGTCGACGTGGACAGCGTAGATGTCCTTGGGAACGAGGTCCAAGTTGTGGACGATGTCACCAAAGTATGTGGCAAAAACGAGTTTGGGGATCTTGTCGCCCAGGCTGGCAAACTTCTCATAGGTGGGTTTGAAAGCAGCCTTTGCCTTGGCGGGGAGATCAAAAACGAGAATAGGCTCGTCGATCTGCACAGTCTCGGCACCAGCAGCCTTGAGCTTGGCAAGGAGCTCCTCATACACGGGAACAAGCTTGTCAAGGAGGTCAATGGGGTCGACAGACTGACCACGGTCGGCCTTGGCGAGGTGGAGGAAAGAAACGGGTCCAACGAGGACCGGGCGGGTTGTGATGCCAGCCTCCTTGGCCTCTGTGAACTCATTGACAGCCTTGGGGTTGGCCGTAAGCTTAAAGGTCTGGTTGTCTTGGAGAGTGGGCTTGACATAGTGGTAGTTCGAGTCGAACCACTTCACCATCTCCAAACTAGGAACATCAACGCCGTCCTTCTGGTGGCCACGGCCCATGGCAAAGTACTCGTCGACGGGGTTCAGCTTGGAGCTGGAGTAACGTTCCGGAACGGCCTGTTGGTTATTTGTGTTAGCAAACTACCAATAGCAGTTAACGAGCTTTGTTAGAATGATACTCACTCCGAAGTCCTGGATGTGTGACAGAACCTGATCGTACAAAGCGAAGTCATTGCTGGGAATGATGTTGACACCGGCATCCTGCTGGATTTTCCAGTGAGCGAGTCTGAGTCTCTTGGCCTCGGCAAGGAGATCATCCTGCGAGATCTTGCCACCCCAGTCTGCACAACTCTCATGTTAGCATGAACAATTCGCAATAAACCTCTCCAGATTCAGAAGAAGACATACAAGCCTCCGTAGCCTTCTTCAGGTCACGGTTCACACCCATGCGGGGGAAACCGAGAATCGCTGACTGAACCATTTTGCTCAACTCTGGATTGTCGCCGCGGTGCACGAGATCAATGTAAGTCGTCTTGTGGGTTTGACAGCTTCGGTAACTAGACAGATGTGGAACAACAGAGGTTAGTTTAGTAATTCAACGGGCAATGTAGGAAAATCGGCCACTCACAAGTTTCTCCTCAAGCCTCACCTTTTGTCAATGTATATGAAGACAAAAGGTAGAATATGGGAAAGAAAATCAAGAAAAAAATGCGTGTAAGGAGGAAAGGAACGGAGGGGAGAAGAGAAGATATGGGAGGGAAGGAGGGGAAAACAGCAAATTTTTGTGGGGAGCAGACCCTCGTTTCGAGTGAAAAAAAAACGTTGTCTTTAAGTATCCTGTACCTGTCTGCTTTGGGAAAAGTAACAGTAGGTTCTTAGAAGAAAAAAACCTCAGCATTTACTTTATGGCCTGTCCTGACACCACACCAAGTTACTTTGGAAGCAGTCGAAGTCCAACTCTGCTCCGATGAGCGCTTGTCGAAAGGTGGGATGAAGCGGAAGGGCGACTCGTGGAGGGGCACAAATGTGGGGCGCGAAGAGCTTTAGTTCGAAGCTTCGACCTCTTAAAGAGCGCGGGGCAGTGTTGTAGGAGGGGCCCAGCAAGGTTTAAACTTTTGCAGAGCAGCCCGCCGATGGTTCAATGCCAGTCCCGTCATTTTCTGCCAATCGCTTGTTGCTAATGCTAATAAAGGAATGTCAGCAGGGAACCAACTTCCGGCTGCCAACCAAACAATTGTACACCGCTACGTTGCCTTGAGCCTGTCAACGGGCTGTCAAGTCACATTGAAGCTGAACAATTGTCTCGAGCGAGTATAGTACCGTACCAAAGGTTTAGCTCGTAGCTACCTACCCACCTATACAATCTTGGTGCAGTAATATTAGGTCCCAGAACAGTTAATCCATCGGCTGGTCCCGGTATGTCTACGAAATATGTAGATAGTCTAGTCCAATCCTGGCCAGTTCAGTCCACTCTGATCCGTAGATATCACGCTAACCTGACAGGAGCTGTCCGTTGATCGGAGGGCGGGGCGGTGCTGATGGAGACCAGCATAGACCTCCAACAAATTGGAGCTTACTCGATGACTTGCATCGTGGTTTTTCCGCAAAACACTGGAATTTATCCTTTGCTACTTGATTTAGCTCTAATTTCCCGTTCTCTTTTGTGATCGTCTGTCCCTAATCTAGATAACCTTATGTATGGAGCTCGCCTGACGTCGTGCCCAAACCCAAACGCGCCTCGGTCTATGTAGTGGACAGAAAGTTGTCTAATCAAACGAGACATAGGTGCACCGACAAAACATGCAGGCGTCGGCTCTCAAGCACTTTAAATCGTCAAACTCATTTCTCATTACTCATTACACAAGAACGTTACCGCATTAGTCCCAACGTATCAAACAAACGTTATTCCTTGCTATTGCCAGACCTTGAAGGTATTGTAGTCTGGGATGTACTTATCCAAGCAGTACCTCGTCGCACTGGGTGGGATCCAAGTGTTTTAATAGCACCTCGTGGAGTGCAGCTTTGGCTATTTCCATCGCTGGAAGAATTCCATCGACCTGGCGCAGATTTCCCTGCATACTCTCCATGTGACTACCTATCTGCTGCGAAAGCTTGAGCAACTCCTCATCCTCGATGGACTATGTGAGCAAAAAAAATTCGTTAGCATCGCGCGAACCAGTCGTACCAAATGAATGGGGAAATCCCCCCAAAAAATAACAATGCCGAACCCACTTGGTAGAGGCCGTCATCCTGTCTTTGGGTGACGACGAGCTCCAAATCCTTCCACCGTTCTCCGACATCATCGTTGGGTAAAATCGACTTAGTTTCAGGAACCAGTATGTGTGTTGTTCGCATTGATTTCTTCCACGATCGCGCCTCGTCTCGAGCGTTGCTCTCTAGTGTACGCAAGCTCCTATAGTCATCCTCAAGAGCCTTTTCTTGCCTCTTGAGTTCGGCCTTGAGAAGCGCTACTGAATGCAGCGTGGGGTTGAGTTGGTCCTCGAGGGCCTGCGCTGCGTCCACAGCGCGCTCGTAATCCAGCTCCTCGGCATGCCCTGGCCGAGCAGCATGCCCTGGTGCAACGATGCTTGTCCGGCTGCCGCTGATTGTCGGTGGTGGAAACGGGAAACCTCTACCCAGCTTCCTTTGTACTCGATTTGTCACAGCTGTCAAGATAGATGCAGCGTACTCCTGGCGCCGACGGCCATTGCGCAAGTGATACAGAACTGGACGTTGCGCATTGAGGAGGATGTCATGAACAGCCGCAATAGCCTTCATATCAAATGGGTACCATTTTGCCGAGATTTTAGACCTTGGGACTGTAACCATTCTTTCCGTGATATACTGATACTCTCCTTCGAAAAAAGGTCCCTTATGCCGAGTTCCCGGGTCTTTGTCTACCTCTGTAGTGGATTCCTCGTTCCGAGCACCGTCTACAGAATGTCGCGGTTTCCTGGGCCGAGATTTTAAGAGTTGTGTCGCTCCGGATTCTGATTTCCGGGACGCCTCAGCCGTCAAAGTATTTGTGAGGTTGGTTGTTGGCTCTGCTGCCCCGGCTGATCGCCGAGCTGATTTCGACGCGGACTGTGGCCGTACTTGATGTTTTTCAGACAGCGAAGGGCGGCCACGTTTCTTGGTAGACTTTGGGTTGCTCGAGGAGCCTTGTTGGTTCTGGGCGTCGACAACCGCAACACTGGCCAAGGAAGGTCGGCCTCGTTTCCGTTTGGGATGAGGGCCAGCCACAGCTGGCGATTCATCCACCGCAGTCACCAAGGATGTTCTGGGCGGGCGGCCTCCTTTTCTGGTCACAGCCGGGGCTTCCTTATCTACATCTGTAACCGAACTCGATGGCCTGCCCCTTCTCTTCTTCGTTGGTTCAGCGCGACTGACCTCAGCGTGCGCCGCGCTCTCTTCTGCGGTTTCCCTGGCGTTTTTATCCAGACGCCGGCGCTTACTTGCGCTTTGCGAGGCTGAAGTGTCGGGTTGTGGTGCTTGGTTCTCGACTTCTGGTCGAGAAGCGTTGACTGCTCGTGACCTTCGAGATGTTGACGCGTCGGGGTCGGCTTGCCGCGCGCCTTGGGCTTCGCGCCTGCGCTTTTGCCCACGAGACTCGGGAGCCTTTTACGATAAAAGTCAGTAAGTGAATAGTGTCATCGAGTGAGGTCGTTCCGACAAACCATTTTGGTAGCACGCAAGTAATACTAGCTTAAAAGGTACAGGAATCAATCATGTTGTCCCAAGCTGCCGTCCTGCGTCTAGAAT
Source organism: Magnaporthales sp. P1609 (assembly GCA_003709005.1). Classification (NCBI taxonomy): domain Eukaryota; kingdom Fungi; phylum Ascomycota; class Sordariomycetes; order Magnaporthales; species Magnaporthales sp. P1609. The sequence goes on along the minus strand of PELF01000005.1, from coordinate 2,830,210 downwards.
TATATCGGACCTGTGATATCACAACGCGTCGGGCACTACTTTGTTGTAGCAGGGGACTTTTCAACCCCACTTCTGTGGATACCGGGACAGAAGCTATGGCCATATAATGCTATCTTTCTAGGCACTTGATTCGATGAACCCTTGCTGTGTGTTCCCACCTCGCCTAACCAAGTTTGCTCTTTAGCCGGCGGCCTGGAAGCCTGCACGCAACCTCAACAAGGATTCGTAAGAGTGTCCTATTTCCCAAGACAGAGAGACATGAATAAAACTCCGCAAGGGTCTTTTACCAACTCCCTAAAGAAATTAATTACCTTTGCGATCACGACAGGTGGCTTTGAAATCAGTTGCAAAACTACCCTAGACATTCATTTTTCTTCTTGATGCTCCTAGCAACTGACGCAACTACTTGATAACCCAGAGGTATCTATCCGGTGGCGTCTTGGCAGCCGACCCCTCGCAATCCTAACATCTTTGCCGACGCGCCACTAGGCAAAACCTAAGTCACCTACACATCATTTGAACCATCCGACTTTAAAACAAATAATACCAAAATGCGTTTTTCCACTCCTCTCCTGCTGGCTCTGCCAGTACTCGGTGTGTCTGCCGAGGGCGCCTATGAGCAATACTATGCCAAGTTTCAAAACTTCCTCGGCCAATTCGGCGCAACGCCCCCTAGCGCAACTCCTGAAGTTGACAAGGCCAAGAGCTCTGATGCCAACACCGCAGCAACTGGCAAACAACCAACCAAGCCCATCGAGATCTTCACTATGGATAATTGGAAGGAGCTACTCTATCGTCCCGTCAAGCCGACTGCCACGGAGCCTGAAGAGTGGTGGGTAATGGTTACTGGTGGCAACAAGACATGTTGGGGTACGTATGGCCGGAAGAACTGGTCGCGTCGGCGATCTGCATCATGAGAAATTTGGAAGTACAGTCTGCTCACACTAGATTGCCGAATAGGTCGCTGTGGCATGGCTGAGGCTGCCTGGAACGCGTCGGCACCCAAAATCGCCGCCCTTCCCAACTCTCCACACCTGGCTTACCTCAACTGTGAGGCCAACCCAGTGCTTTGTAATGTGTGGTCGGCCGGCGCACCTTCAATCTGGTCCCTGAAGATGAAGCCGGCTCCCAACGAGGTCGAAATCTACATTAAGCCCCTGTCGCGCAACGAGACTACGGCCCAAACCATCATGGACGTCTACGAAGAGGGATTTGTCAAGGGCAACAAGGACAAGTGGGCGTTCAACGACAGCGTCTTCCATCCGTTCAACGGGTTCTTTGCCAAGAACAACCTTAGCGTTCCTGTTGCCTACGTTCTTTGGTTCTTCAGCGTTGTTCCCAACTGGGCCGTGATGCTTTGTGTGTCTTTCATGAGCCGCAGCATGATGTAAGCAAGCTTTATCACCCTCTTATCGTCTACCGGGTCGAACTTTTGGTGGGATGAGATCTCGATTCTAACCGTACTAAAATCATAGGAACCGCCGCATGGGAGCTAACCAGCCTGGTGGCGCTGGACAGGCCGCTCGTCGCGGCGCACCCCCTGGCGATGCCAGGTGAGGCGCTTGCAAACCTCGAGGAAGGTGTGAATTCAAGATTATGTAGACTACAGCTCACGTCGGGCATAGGAAAACTGGCAGTCACTTGGATATGAACATGGGTGGCGGGGGGTGGTATAGTGCGATTCTCCTCTGTTTAGGATGCGTCTGGTTTGCTGTTCTATTTGAGGGCGCACTGCTCTAGTACTGATTTATAATAGCCCGCAGGTATATCTTAGTTAACACACGCATTTATTTTTGGACATCGGTCTTTGCTTAGGGTGGAACGTCATGGGTTTTTGTTTTCGCATATATCCTGCAGGTTTTTCAAGCCATCCAAGATTTGCTCTGGCAAGCTTGCATTGGATAACCGGCCGTAGCGCAGGTCGCTCAGGTCTCCAACAGTTTTCTTCACTGATTCAAGAAGCCTAGTCTCCTCAGCCTGCAGATCCTTAATCTGGCTTTCGACTGCGGACAAAGAGGTCTCCATACTTCGGACGACAAGACCCAGGTTTGTGATAGGATCGGCGCTGCCTTGAACAGAGCCCGAGTCGAGTAACTAGAGATGATATCAGTATTTGATCTTGGGGACCAAATATCCACGTGGTAACCCAGGTGGAAGAGACTTCGGGTTCTCACCGCTTTCTCGACTTCGTCTTCCGCATCATACTCATCCACCAAAGTCCCTATTATATCCGCTCTGGCGACCTGTCGTTGGATGACCTTTGCATGGCGACCTGTTTCTTCTGTGATGTTTTCAGAGACTTCCTCTACAACAGTACTCCTTTGGCGCTGGAGGTCCCGATATAGGGATCGTACTTGAGACGACGATCGGTACTGTGGGGGAAACGAGGCTTTAAATTCATCCAGTGAGATGATCGTGGTGAGCTGTGCTGGGACTAGCAAGAAGTTGCTTAGAATGGTTGATTCTGTTGGCGCCATGCTCAGTGTAGGGCTGTGTGTAGGAGAGACAGAGCATCCCTTTTTTCCAGTATAGTGGCATTCGGGACATTAATTAGAAAGCGTACATAGAAAGTATTGTTTACTACCACCTATCTCAGCCCAAACTGACCTATAAGTGGTGCAATGTTTGTCAATCACTGGTGGACGCGTGGAATAGCTGTTTTGACACGTCTAGTACGCGTCGCCAAATTACCCTGGGCAGTGGGCCGTCATGGTTGTGCAAAGTGAAAGTCCCGTGGTCCCGTGACACCCTCTCAACCATCCATTTATTCGTCCACTCCCTTATCACCCATTCACCGTGCCAAATCCAGCCTGTGCCGATTTGATTACACCATCACCAGCTCAACTCATCAACAAATTCAATTACTTAGTTAGCGCTTGTGGAGAATCATGTTTTGAGACACGCATCGAAACCACTTGAATTTGATTGTGCATCAGACGTCGGGGTACTTCACTCTCAAAAGCCTAATCCGACGTGTTTGCCTCAAGGGAGGCAACTAGCGCGTTCTGGAAAACACCTCAAAAACACATCAGCAGAGCTGTCAGCAAAACCAAGAGAAACCCAGAGAACAAGGCAGGCAAATTGGCAAGGTCTGAGTCGACATTGAATCATCTTTAGCTACATCAAAGATTTGCAAAGATGCCACCCAAGCAATCAGCACCGCCCTTCAAGGCGGACGAGAGGGTATTTTGCTTCCACATGGACATGCTCTACGAGGCACGCATCCTCGAGATCCAGAGCGAGGACAACGATCTGTTCTACAAAATCCATTACAAAGGATGGAAGAACACGTGGGACGACTGGGTGCGTCAGGACCGGCTGCGCAAGTTCAACGATGAGAACAAGGAGCTGGCACACACGCTCAGGGAGAACGTCAAGTCACTCCAGGCGCAGTCCAAAGGCGGGCCCAGCGCCCGGGCAACAGCCTTGAAGAAAGTGTCTGTGACTGGTCCACGCACCGGAGTAGACTCATCAAGGGGGAGTGAAGAGCGGACTGCACAGCAGGCGACATCGAGCGGAAGGGGCTCGAAGCGTCAGCGAGATCACGATCTAGAAGAGGTACGTCCAACTTGTTTTGCCTACGGCTAAATTTGTCTACTTATGATTTTCCTTTCATTTCATGGGTTCAAATGGATGAGGTACCGTCTTGGTAATTTGAGAGTTTTCAAATACTGGGCTACGGCGTCTGCCTGCAGGCCGCTCGTGTGCCTTCTCTCTTTCATATTGGAAGAGTGCCCTATTACGGTGAGAAAAGTCAAAATCTGAAAGCGGTCGGGCTTCAGTTTTGTCCGCTACAAGTGTTGACGGCCGTGGTGTTGCCCTTTTTGCACTGTTGCAAATCGACTCGCGAGACTTAAAACATAGGCCGCGAGTGAGCAGCAAACTGCTTTGAACCTTGTGAGGAGCTTCATCTGCGACAAACCCAAGTGGGATATGGATTTAAAGTGCGATCTAGCTATCATACCCTGGCAAAGCTGTACGGAAACGCTACCGATATGCTGCACGCGCAAAAAACTCTCTTTCAGATAGACGGGGGGGAATATCCAGTGGATTTAATTGCGGTGCTGCCTGAATGGGCGGGCGTTTGCGGTGTATGGGCGACTGCTGGAGGAACTTGCACACCTCTGTCGCACCTGCCAAATCCATCCCCAGCTCCCCTTTTCACTTCGCACTCAATAGTTCATCAGTGACTTTCTCGTTACCCAAAATTACCAAGCAGCGTCTACGCACCACCGTCAATTTTCTCCTTCCGCTTCCCCATGAATATCATATCCAGAAGCTTGTTCCCACGCATCTTTCTTCGGGGTTGTTTGCAACCACGGAAATCGGAATTTGTCGCATAGCTTCTCGTCTGCAACTCTGTTTCCCCCTGCTTCACCTCTCCAAACGCACACAAACCGACTCGCAATCCACCGCTTCACGCCTCCTTTGCTTGTGGTCATCGACCAACATGTCGAAACGCAAATGGGGAGCCGATACACCACTGGAAGAAGCCCTGGCCTACGAAGAACAACTTGTGCGGACGCAAAGGAGAAAACGTCACGACTATCTCACGGATCTTCCACCATCACCAGACTACCGCTATGTGGATGCAAAAGGGGATAGCGATTTCGACACCTCCCGTTTCAAGATTCAGACCACCCGGGAAGTGCTCCATCCTAAGGTTATCGAGAAGCGGAGAAGACGTAGGGCCGACCCGGCCTATGAACAGTATTACCAGCATATGCCCAAGGATCATAACATTCCCCTTGCTGGCAAAACATCTGCCAAGCTGGCTCTGATTGAGGCAGAGGAGGCCAGGGCAGCGAGAAAGGAGTCAGTCGAGCAGGCTTCATCTGGAAAATTAGATGCCTCCTCGACGACCTTCTTCCCAGCGCTACTCTCGCCGCCGCTTTCCGCCACCACTGTAGTGGGCACCACTCTGCCTTTCACTGAGACTCCGCTCAAGGATGAGGGAGAAGGATCACCTCCTCCAACGCCTGAAAAGGTCGGCAATTCCGCTGGCTTGGGCGACAAACCTCTTGATACAAATACATTTTCGACGTCCCAGTAGGACTGCGCTTTTCCCCCTCAGAGCATCATCAGCACACCTTCATTTTGTATTTGTTTGATGACTAGCCAGAGATTTTTTCATCCCCTAACGACTTTTATCTTGCAGGAGGATGCATTCCAGAACCGACCGTCTATCAAGCTTGTGATGCCGGATCACCTCAAGGCAATGCTTGTCGACGACTGGGAAAACATTACCAAAAGCCAGCAGCTCGTCCCTCTCCCACATCCGCACCCATTTGACGAGGTGATCAGGGAGTATATGGAGTGGGAGGTTCCGCATCGTCCGGAAGACTCGGCCGAGAAGGATCTTCTGGAGGAGACCATGGCTGGGTTGCGAGAGTACTTCAATCGGGCACTCGGTCGCATTTTGCTATACAAGTTTGTTACTCAAGTCTACTCCAGAACAGCCCGCCCCCTTGTTAGCCCATGCTGACGACCCCGCAGGTTCGAGCGGACGCAATTCATAGAGATATCTGAGCAGTGGGAATCTCCAAAGAATGAAGGGCATAAGTGCCCTGCCGATACATACGGTGGAGAGCATCTCCTTCGTTTGCTAGGTAAGCTGAAGTCGACTACAGCTGCATTTGCTTTTCTTTTTGCTTGCATCGTACCGTGGATGCATGACTAACAACCCTTTTTAGTGAGCCTCCCTGAACTTGTTGCTCAGACAAATATGGACCAGCAGTCAGTCAACCGTCTCCGCGAGGAGATCACCAAGTTCACCAACTGGTTGGGGAAAAACTACACCAAATACTTCGTCAGCGAATACGAGACGCCCGGTCCGGACTATATTGAGAAGTCTCGAAGTGCCTGATTATAATAATTCTACTAGCAAACGATCTAGCGGGGCTGTCTTAATTAACTAGATTTCTTAGTCCTTGTGCTATCTTAAAGCTCCTACTCCCTCTTGCCTGCCCAGCTGGGATAACACTGGTCATGTATCTGGCGCATGAAAATGAAGGGCGTAAAAAAATGCCTTCCTCTTGCAATGTGACCGCTTATCGTTCTTGTTACTCTCCAGAGATTATCAATACACTGTGCCTTCATGGGTTACATTGCATAAAGGAGGTACAGCACCGCCTATCTATTATGGTACAATGAAGTTCTGGAGACTGGTTTGGTTGGAATTGCCAATAGTCATATCTACGAAGCATAATCAATTCTACGCTGGCAGATCCCAATGACGCTGATTTGTTTGATGAGCCAGCGTCAAAACTGGAACTTCGGAGCAATGACGAACGAACAATGCATGAAAACCAAGCGGAATCAGGGGATAGAGGTATAGTTATGGACTATTGCCGTACAACAAGGGGTACCAAGAAAACAACGAAACGGGGGAAAAAAGCGTCACATCTCGTCCTCGCGGCTGAAATCTTTACAATTTGTGTACACACTTTGTTATTCGTACATATGCTACAACCCGAGAGCAAGTCTTTGCCTCACAATTCGATCTCTGAAGCACATCTTCGCCTGTACATGGCCAGATGCTCTCAGCCTCTTTTCCGCGCAAGTCTCCACCTGATCTCATTATTTTCTTGTCTTTCTATGTTCGGTATCACCTGGGGACGGCCTTCTCGACGTAGAAACCGGGATCCGGCCTCCTCTCCGCCTTGACCTCCCACTTCGTCTTGGCGTGCTCAACCTCCTCGACGCGCACCAGCTCCTTGACCTTCATGATCATACCGGCCACCTGCCCGCTGACCGGGTGGAAGACGGTCATGCCGCGGCGCCGCAAGCCCAGCGCCGCCAGAACGCCGCGCGTCCGCTCCGGCAGGCCGATGGCGCTGCGGTGTAGCCTGATTGCAAAGTAGCTCATCTTGGCGATTTCTTATGTTGTGTGTGTGTGTTTGTGTGTATAATGCGTATCTGATTGTTCTTGGTGGTCCTTAGTCCTCCCCTAGAGCGCGTGTCGGGTATTATCGATCGGTTTTCGGATCTCGATTCTGGGTATTGGCGCCGGCTTGTGCGAAATTTGGGTTGATCCCGGCGTCTCTCATAGGTTGTACTCTGGTTCAGTTCTGTTTCCTGTCTATCCGGTCCAATGTGACAGTTGTCATATGCGACCTGCAAAGTTGAAAGCCTACACCTTGTCAGTATAGTAACACACACTGACAAAACAGAGAAGGTGAAGCCATTAGACTCCCAAGAGATCTTACAGATGGATTAACCCTCCCCTCTGCTGTTGTCTACCGATTACATAGAAGATGGTCGACCGTCCTGGAAAGGTAGCGAGCCGGTCTGATACAGCTTTATGCACTAGAAGTTTGCTGGCGCCGAAATGTCACCAAAATTTACACTGATCTACGGGTCGGAAAACCGATTGGTCGGGTAAAAGTGGGGCGGGCTTCGAGAGCCGCATGCGTGCTGTGACCCCCAAATTGTTCAACGTCCGCATGCCTCAGGGCCTTGCCCAGGTAAGGTAGGCAGGTATGCATCTTCTCTCCTCTTATTAACAGACTTCCAACGTTTACAGTTCAGGTCCATCTAAAGCTTCGCGGTACCTGAGGCATGTAACAACCACATCTCAACCACCACACCCAGCCTATCACTTGGCTGCAGTGTCAAAAATAAGCATGTCGAGCGATAGACTGCACTTTTGTCATAAAACCCGACCGTTGTTTTGTGCTCAAAATGTCCCTATTAAATCTTGCTAATGAGGCACAGCTCGTACACTTCTTGCTTCTATCAATTCTGTCCGAAACATCACAAAAGCCTCGACCAGGTTGCTGAGTGCCGTCTGGGGGCGAGCCATCCCCTTCATCCACAATTCTACGTAACGCATAATTTTGACCATAAAGGAAAACACGACTCTAGTCGCAATGATAAAAGTCCTTTCTTAAATCTGAACCTCCACACGACCCTCGTTGCCCGGCTGGGTTTGGCTAAGGGTGGGGAGCAGGTAGGTAATGTCATCCCACGGGTGACGGTAAAGACCAGTACGCAACCTCTTCTGGTCAAGGTAATGGGCAATGAGACCGATGCTCCTACCAAGAACGAACAAACCGTTGAGAACACCCATCTTAAGATAGTCTTCAGCCTCCTCGGCGCTGAAGGCACCGCAGTTGCGAAGTAAATCAACGAAGCATACGGCAATACAGCCATCAACGTTAAGAATAAGGTTGTCCTTCTTGGAGGTAGTCACTGTCTCCACCGCCAAAGCATAATCCAGGAGCTTGCAGCTGGGGAACTTTGCCTTGACATATTCCTTGACAAGCTCGACACGCAAGTCAGGGTTGTTCCGTGACTTGACACGATGGCCAATACCAGGGATAAGCTTGTTTTGCTTGCGCATCAAATCGACAAACTCGCGGGGGCTGAGCCCCTTGTCGTGAGCCTTGGTGAACTCCTCAGCAGCTCCGTCCAGCGCACCACCGAATCGAGATCCAATGGTGAGAAGACCAGAGACAAGGGCGCTGATGAGATCCTTGCCAGCACGAGTGGTGATAATGGTGTTCATCGCGCCCGATACAGCCGGGCCGTGATCGGCCGTCAGCATAAGAACCATCTCCAGGAATTTGGAGGCGTAGTCGGGGAGACGACGTCTGAACCACAAGAGAGACATGACACCACCAATTCCAATATCCTCCCTGAAAACGTCCGAAATGGGCATTCCAGCGTACAGCAGCTCCTGTCCACGATCATCAGAGATGGTCGAAATGAAAGCTGCAGGCTTGCGGATGAGACCGAGCTCCTGAGCCCACGAGTAGTCGATGGGGATCTTGGGAACAGCAGGCTCTGCCTGAGGCTTGATGGTACCATCTTTAACTAGCTTCTGGTAGAGAGAAGAAAGAAGCTGGGGCAGTTCCTCAAAGGTGTTGGGTACGTGGAAGCCTGCGTCCTTCATCGACTTGTTCTTGGTGGCAGCCGTCTCGAGCTGCGAGTTGGCAAAGGAACCGGCGTGGCCGAACTGAACCTCAGTCTTGAACATGCTCGCGCAGGTTCCGATGGCCCATGCCACGATCGGCTTGGTGATGACACCCTCCTTGACGGCCTCAATGACCTTGTACTCCTCAACACCACCAACCTCTCCCAAAAGTAAGAGGATCTTGCAGTCGGGATCGGCCTGATACCTCAGGAGATGGTCGATGAAGGTAGTACCGGGGTACCGGTCACCACCAATAGCAACACCCTCATAGACACCGTCGGTGTTTTGCGAGATAATGTTGTTAAGCTCGTTGGACATACCGCCTGACTTGGAGACGTAGCCAACAGATCCCTTGCGGTAAAGCTTCGAGGCAACGATGTTGTCCATCATACCTCCAGTGTTACCAATCTTGAAGCTTCCAGGCTTGATACCGCCAACGGTTGCAGGGCCGATGATGGTAATACCCTTCTTCTTCGCAATGTGTGCGATTTCACGGGCCCGCTATTTTGCATACATATCAGTAAATGCGATTTTCGATCTCTAGGTGTTGCAATTGTTTGCTGATGCTTACCCTTTCAGGAACACCCTCTGCGATGATGGCAATGGTCTTGATGTTCGGGAACTCCATGAGCTCCAGAGTTGAGCTGTAAACGCTGCGAGACGATGCAAAGTTCACTACTGTGTCGACATCAGGGTGCTTGGCCACAGCCTTCTGGACCTCTTGGTAAACCGGCAGGAGGGTTTCACTGGTTCCCCAGTACATCTTGCTGACGAACTGGCCACCGAAAGTGTAGATAATGCCCGCAACTGATGGTGTGGAGCGCTTGCAAATGAAGTCAAAGTCGAGCATGCCCTGGACAGCACGAGGCTGGAGGCCGTAGACGAAGCATCGCGTCTTGTCGTTGAAGAGAGCGTGGTTGGGCAGTGGGCTGAGAGGCCTGCTCGGCGCAGGGAACCGGCGGATGTTGTCGTTGGCCGACAGCCCACCGGTCGGGTTCGAGCCCTTGACGCCGTTGGAGTTTGTTGCGGTGGGAGACATGGTGTCGCTATGAGGGGTGATGCAGCTCGTGGGATTTTGACGGACACAGCTTGTTAGTAGTCCCTTTTGTCAGCTTGCCTCCAAGAAAGAAGTTATCAATAGCAAAAGGGCAGAATTCCAGAGAAATTCAGATGAAATTGGGAAGCTAGGCTGTCTCTGTAATTGATATGCAGGCTCGCGAGTAACTGCTACAGTAGACCCCCTCATCTATTATGAATGTCATTATTCGTGAAACATACCTTGGTAGTCCTCGATATACTTGCACCTGTCCCAATTGACTCTCTCTGCGTTTACACAAGAGAAAGGGAAGCCGATAAAGTTAGATTTGGGAGCGTGGTAGCAGACTTTTTTTTCTTGAACCTACGGACTCAAGCGAAAGCTTCGAGATGGAGGGATTGAAAGCTAGACTCAAAGAGCGGGGATGTTGCGCAAGTGTGCTAGGGTGGCCAGGAACAAACTTCCGCTACCGCTGCTAAAGAAAAAAATTGGGAGTCCGTTCAAGGGTATCGGCCAGGGATCTCCAAAAAGTTGGGAAAGTTGTTGGCCCGTTGACCTCTGTTGAATACCTGCCGGGTAGGATGTACCCATTCTGTTCGTGGGGCTGTCGAAGTACCGGTACTTCCTTCCACCCCTCCACTCCGTTGGAAGGCTTGACCGCCGCCTCAGCTGTAAATAGATGCCCGGCGTGGGATGACATCCGACGACGGTTAGCCGACACCAGATGCTGCTGGCTTGAGATGAGACAACCACCAGATGACATTGAAAAAAACAATGAAATGAGCTCTTGATACAGACGCATAAAGAAAACAAATGCACCTGTGCTCAATTGAACGAGCTGCTATGAGAACTACCTAGTACATTACTCAATTGTCCCCGTCAGTGCCAGGGAACGCAGGGCTGCAACGCCACTTCCGTTACAGGCTTCGGACAATTGAAGGGGAACGCACTGCGTCTCCCGGGTTAAAATATTGCTGAGTGCATAAGCAACAGTGATCCTGCGCGCTTGCTTTTCGGAGTCGCCCCAGCAGCCTTCCGCACTTGCTTCCCTAAGGCAGCAAGGCTTACGTTGCGAAAAGCTGATACAACACGAAGGGATCGCTTTGCTTCTCACTCGGGCTTCCGGCCTTGGCCTCGTTCTGACTGAGACTCGGCGGTGTGCTCACGTCAGGATCGGACTCCGACTTGAGGTCGATGGGACATCCCACATCTGTAGAAGTACCTCTACTCCGGCAGTAGACCGCTCAGACGGTGGGGCAGCGGCGCTTGCAGTGCCTTGATGATCTTCCCCAAAAAAATTGGCCTGACTACCTCCCCTGCTTTAGCTTGGTACCGTAACCCCAATGGCCCAATGGGTGCGGGATCCATGGTCCTTACCCCCGCCGTTCGGGCTCCCCGCCAGTCGAGCATCGATGCGCAGGAAGCTGCCACTCGACGCTCCGAATTTTTCGAGAGAAACCTTCAAGGCTGTTACAGATTGATCACTCGACCTTCTGCTGCTTGAAGATCTCTGAACCTTTCTCGAGTCTCTCAGGTTTGCAAAAAAAATTGGTTTTCTTGCCTTTTGCGTTGCCATTGACGGCCAAATATCAACTGTGCACTTGGTAAGCTTCTCCTGCAATGTGTGCTGCGTTCAGATGATACTGCCATCTACGCAGCTCCTGGACCCTTAATTCCCAGTCTTGACAGCACATCGCATCGTCAAATCTGGGCGCCAGTCTCACTCGAGTTCCGTAGTCCTCATTGCTAACATTCTGGGCGCCCGATAGAAGCCTCTCACGAGCACAATTCAAAGAGCCCGGCAGCTGCAAAATCCATCGACAAACGGAAAACTTTTTTACTTACCGAGAAACTCAAAATGTCCGCCAAATCCATTACTGAGGCCGACGGAAAGGCCATCCTCAACTACCACCTCACACGCGCGCCTGTCATCAAGCCTTCTCCACTACCTGCCTCTGCGACGCACAACCCTCCCCCGCGGTTGGCGTCGCTGTACTTCGCAGAGGATGCCGATGTGAACGGTGTTTTGGACCAGGCTGAGGTCACCTACCCTTGGCTTCTGCAGCCCGGTGCCAAGTTTGTCGCAAAGCCGGATCAGCTCATCAAGAGGCGAGGGAAGAGTGGTCTTTTGGCCTTGAACAAGACTTGGGCTGAGGCCAAGGCGTGGGTTGCTGAGCGTGCCGGCAAGGAGCAGAAGGTTGAGCACGTCACCGGCGTTTTGAGGAACTTTTTGGTTGAGCCGTTCGTTCCTCACCCAGAGGGCACCGAGTACTACATCAACATCAACTCGGTCAGAGATGTAAGTTGAAACTTCTTTTCTTGCTTTTCTTTTGCCTTTGTGTAATGGATGCTGCGGTTTGTGTCAGTGGTCTTTACTTTACCCAAGGTTTCTCAAGAAGCTTGCAGATGACAAGCAGAAATATTGCCCAGGGTATTCGTTCAATGCGCGAGATAAGGGGGGAGAGGCTACACCATTTTGCTCATCGCCCCTGGGCAAGAAGTCCTTTTGCTGTTTTCGGGAAGTGGTGTTGCAATCGGGGCTTTTCGAGAAGCAGTATTTCGGGCGAACGGACATTCGGCTCCTCTTAGTTCAATCGCGCATAGCAACATTCTTCTTGCCGAGCGAGAAAAAAATCGGGTCATGGTATACATGCTAACTGTTCTGAATTTATAGGGCGATTGGATTCTTTTCACGCATGAGGGTGGTGTTGACGTCGGCGATGTCGACGAGAAGGCGGAGAAGCTTCTCATTCCGGTTGATCTCTCAGAATACCCTTCAAATGAGGAGATTGCCAGCTCGCTCTTGAAGAAGGTCCCTAAGGGAATCCACAACGTTCTGGTTGACTTCATTACCCGTCTTTATGCCGTTTACGTCGACTGTCAGTTTACGTACCTTGAGATCAACCCGCTTGTTGTTATTCCCAATGAAGATGCAACATCTGCAGCTGTCCACTTTTTGGATCTCGCTGCCAAGCTTGACCAGACAGCCGACTTCGAGTGCGGTGTCAAGTGGGCTATTGCAAGGTCTCCGGCTGCTCTCGGTCTTACAGCGACCGCTAACAGCAAGACAATCAACATCGATGCTGGCCCGCCAATGGAGTTCCCCGCGCCATTTGGCCGTGAATTGACAAAGGAGGAGGCATACATTGCTGAGTTGGATGCCAAGACCGGAGCCTCGCTCAAGTTGACTGTTCTCAACGGCAACGGACGCGTATGGACCCTTGTTGCTGGTGGTGGTGCGTCAGTTGTTTATGCCGACGCCATCGCCTCGGCTGGCTTTGCCGATCAACTTGCCAACTACGGCGAGTACTCTGGCGCACCTACCGAGTCACAGACCTACCACTACGCACGAACAGTGCTCGACCTGATGCTGAGGGCCCCGCTGGCTCCCGAAGGCAAGGTTCTGTTCATTGGCGGTGGTATCGCCAACTTCACCAACGTCGCTTCTACTTTCAAGGGTGTCATCAAGGCACTCCGCGAGTATGCTAAGGCGCTGAACGAGCACAATGTCAGCATCTGGGTGCGTCGTGCGGGTCCCAACTACCAGGAGGGTTTGAGGAACATGAAAGCAGCCACACAAGAACTGGGACTGAACGCCAAGATCTTTGGGCCTGAGATGCACGTCTCTGGTATTGTGCCTCTGGCACTCATCCCTGGAAAGTGGGAGGAGGGCAACTTTGAGGAGTTCAAGGGATAGACTTGCAGACCTGAAGTTGGGTTGATTTTATTTATAGAGAAAGATAGAAGGGGAAAATATCTGCAGGATGATTATGAAAGTCGGAGCTGTTGCAAGTTTTGGTAGGCAGGGGGGCGTTCGAGGTCAAGTGATTAACAACCTGAGATGCCAACCATGGCTTGGTGCTCATTCTGCTTACTTTGTAAGTTGCCAATCGCGCAATGGATGTTTAAGAGCAAGGTTTATCCCATGATAGCTCTGTAATTGAAACAACTGGAATGATTTGAGCATTATATTGGTGTTAGAAGTTCTAAGTGAGGTGATCTCAATGGATGCACGTTCTGACATGTCATTTGAGTAGGGTGGACGGGTAGACGGGTGAACGAAATTTCCAACGCATTTGTCAGGCTGTGAGATCATTAAGGACAACGCGACTTTTCGCGAAAAACCTTTGGGCACATGAAGGAATCACTGAGATAAAGGCAATCATTGATTTCTTTGGAGCAGCTGCATAAAAACATAGGATTGGGTCGTCAATTTCGTCTCTTGCATGAAGGGCAGACTGTGATGCTTCGATTTACTCCGTCATACCTCCCCAGTGACTGCTATCCTTGCTTCATGGCAGCCATGAAAAGGCAGTGACAATGAAAAACCCCACTTTGTTCCTTTTAAATTCCGTTTGTATCACGTGACCATACCTTCCGGACCCCTCTGCTTTCGATTGGCTGAAGCGGATCCACCCAGAATCGGGGCACACACGAATATCGAAAATAATCGGCTCGCAAACGTCCTACCTTTCGGTTCTATCCCCATCAACATCGAGACGACAAACCACAGGCTCGCCAAAATGCCTACCAGATTCAGCAAGACGAGGAAGCACCGCGGTCACGTCAGTGCCGGTAAGGGACGTGTCGGCAAGCACCGCAAGCATCCCGGTGGTCGTGGTCTGGCTGGTGGTCAGGTAAGCTTTGCATCTCTTTCCCGGACCGACAATGAGGACACGAGCGAGAGACTATCGTGAGAATGGCGGGATGGCCGTGGCCTACGGTGCAATTAACAACCGAACTGACCGAGACTGCTTTTCACCAATAGCACCACCACCGTACCAACCTCGACAAGTACCACCCTGGTTACTTTGGTAAGGTTGGTATGCGCCACTTCCACCACCTTCACAACCACGACTGGAAGCCGATCATCAACGTCGACAAGGTATGAAGCGACCCCCGACGACCTTCTTTTGTTCTTTTTGGCCGAGCGCCATTCGGCTACAGAATTGAACTCTGGCTAGGCGAATAGCGGAGGACTCTCGGAAGCAGGTAGAACGACGTTGGACATGATGTTCTGACATTTTTCCCTATAGCTGTGGTCGCTGGTTCCCGCCGACAAGCAGGCCGAGTACCTCAAGGCCGGCGCAAAATCCGATAAGGTTCCCCAGATCGATCTCCTTTCTTTCGGCTACTCGAAGCTGCTTGGCAAGGGCCGCCTGCCCGAGGTCCCGATGGTTGTGCGTGCTCGGTGGGTGAGCAAGGAGGCTGAGAAGAAGATCAAGGAGGCCGGCGGTGCTATCGAGCTGGTCGCGTAAAAGGGCTGTTCTGTTTTCTTTGATGGGATCACGATCATTGGGCGGGGTGTTAGTTAAAGCAGGAACAAATCGGCATCTTTTGGGTTTTGACTTTTTTTTCCCAATCGGCTCACGGGGGATTCTCTTTCACAAATGGTATCGCGCAAAGAAAAAGGGAATCAATTGAGAACGGCGTTCGTGTTGTTTTTATTACGAGACTATACCAAGACCTGACGACGCTGGGAATCTGCGTGGAAAGAATCTGCAGCTGTCTGAACCGCTACTTCGTCACGTCACGTATAGAAAAGGTGCACCGTGTCGTGGTCGCCCTCGTCGACATTGGCTCAGACTAGAGCCGTTGTCCTGCGGAAACACCTTGTCAGGTTCAGCGCCAAATCAAAAAAAACCTGAGCTGCCTAGGTTCCATATCATTGTCCTGTGAGAACTAAGCGATTATTTCGTACGAGCCCTAGACCCATGTTCTGTCTAAGCTGGCTGTTGGCGATAAGTAGATTGAGCCTACCTACCCTTCATTTCCCATCTTCAGCTCGCTTTGCTGCCAACCGGAATTTGTAATTATCACCTTCCCCGTGGGTTTCTCTCCAGGTTTGCCTCGACAACGTTCGGCGGATTTGAGTAATTTGCGACAAGCTGCCAACCTAGGCTAGCGCAGTATGCAATATGTAAAATGTACAATATGCTTAAAACAGATGTCGTAGTAAGTCGCAATTCCCATTTTGGCGAAGACAACAACTTTGCCGGACTGGAGTATGCTAATTTGTTTCTACGCCAAAGAACCCATTCCAAAGCCGCGTGGCCTCCTCTCGCAACCAACACGAGAAACTAAAGAGGGTGCAGGGGTAAGGGTCGTGAATACCGAAGATGGGCTCGTATAGTATGAGACCGAATCTGGGCATAGATGTTAGGCACGATTGTTACTGGGCATCATCAACCTCAAAAGGGGCCGGCTCGCCATCATCGATTGGTTGTATGATGCCACAGAAGAAGTGTTGCGAAGTTTGTCTCAAAAGGGAGCCCGACAAGCTTGGTCCTTGACAAAACTCGGAGAACTCCCGGCGGCCTCCACGAACTTGAAACTCCACGATGTTGATGGATGGCTCCTCATTGCTCGACTTTTGCGGGCACTTCAGGGCATGTATGGAGCGGGGCATTGTAGAGAGGACAAAAATAATGTGGCAAGTTCACAATTGTTGAAGAGAAACAAGGGGGGAAAACTATGTTCAGGAAGGCCTCCACATGTATGTGTATGATTGTCTTTCTGCGCTATATGTAGTTATGATGTTTTCATTTTGTTTTTTTGTTTTTTGCTTTGTACAAGATGCGGTCAGGTGATATACTGACGAGATTACATCGTATTCAGCCTTGTACGTACTGTAATGTAGTAATTTTGGCTAGGTAAACGACAACTGGTTGACGCGCGACGTCGCCGGTGGTGTGGATCGTGGCTTTGGTTGCAGAACTGAGGCGATAACCGTCAGGTCCGTGTTGTAGATGAAATGGCCCACCCACTCGAGCAATGTGACGCTACGCCGCTTAACGTGCAGCTAAGCTAAAATTGGGTGGAATTCTACCAGGCACAGGGGTAACTCTCTTTTTTTCTAGTTCGTAACGTTTTATTGGATCGACCATTAATTGACCTAGAAGGTCGAGTAACACCAGGGGTGACTGGTCCTTCTCCCGCAAGCTCACTCACTATTGGTTTGTCGTGTCACTCTTTCGCTTACAGTCAGGCCCGTTGTGTTTGGGTCTTTACTGACGAAGTCGCAACCTGATTTCCGAAGGAAAGTGCTTGTGCTGGGTCACTCTCCAATCTTTTTTGTTTCTACTTTACAATAATTGTTTCTACATCATTGCAATCTTGCCCACACTCCCTTTTTCCTCTCTCCAACAGGTTCTCTTTCACAGTCTCTCTTTAACTCTTTTTGGTGGCTTTGTTTACCTACCTTGGGCCATTGGACAGACAGGATACTGCGCGCCCTTTCGCAAGCCGATCGCCATCAGTCCCTCCCTGTTTTGTTTTTTTGACAAGTTTCTTGGTAAAAACGAGCACTTTCTTAGTTTTGGTAACAAGCCACTGGATCATTTGTCCAGCCAAGAGCCATGCTTGTGAGTTACTTTTTGTCCGCTACCCCAAGACGTACTATAATGTGTACATTCAGCCTTGCGGTCGCATCGCTGTATGTGGGACGAACTGGGCGTCGATTGCGTGCCGTCAAAGACCAAGCATTTGGGGATGTGATGCCGAGAGTTGTGCCAAGCACCAACCCAGGCCGCCCCGGTTGGGGCCGGGCCAAGACGTCATTGTTACCGTCATCTTAGACCTGGCTGTCATTGCTAACCATGGCATCGGCGACGCCTCTTGTATAGGTCCAGTCCAGCCTCATCGCCCTCGGGGCAGCAACCCTTGCAGCGGCTGTGAAGCCCATCGTCGTCAAGGATAACCACTTTGTGCATCCAGACAATGGCAACCGCTTCCAGATCATCGGTATCGCCTACCAGCCAGGTGGCTCTGCTGGTTATAAACCCGAGTCGGGAATTGATCCTCTGAGCAACGCCGACGTCTGCTTGCGTGTAAGTGCTTAAACGCTCGATAAACTTTGGCCAATGGCACTGACGGACATGGTTGCGCCTGCTGCAGGATGCCGCCCTCATCCAAAGTCTGGGCGCCAACGCCATCCGAGTTTACAACTTGAACCCAAACCTGAATCACGACCAATGCGCAAGTATCTTCAACGCTGTACGTTTTTTTGAGCTTCCCATCCTTCAGACTCCTTATCGGAGCGACTGGATGCTACTTTGGTTGTTCTAACAACTTGACATCGTGACGCAGGCTGGCATATACATGATTCTCGACGTCAACTCTCCCCTTGTCGGCGAATCTATCACGAGCCACAACCCTTGGGAGTCATACTACGGCTCATACGTCAACCGCACGTTGGCCGTCGTGGAGGCTTTCAAGGACTACCCCAACACTCTTGCTTTCTTCTCGGGCAACGAGGTGATCGCTAATGTCGACACTGGAGCCACGGTTCCCCCCTACATTCGTGCCGTCACGCGTGATCTCAAGAACTACATTGCCAAGCACAGCAAGCGGCCCATCCCTGTGGGCTACTCGGCTGCTGATGTTCGCTCCGTCCTGTTCGACAGCTACAACTACTTCCAATGCGCCATCGATGGCAAGTCGGACGACATGAGCAGGGCCGACCTGTTTGCGCTGAACAGCTATTCTTGGTGCGGTGACAGCAGCTTCACCAAGAGTGGCTACGACCAGCTCGTCGCTGGCTTCAAGGACACGTCGGTTCCCGTCTTCTTTTCCGAGTACGGCTGCAACACTCCTTCTCCCCGTATCTTCACCGAAGTTGCATCGATCCACGGCGACCAGATGAACACTGTCTTCAGCGGTGGCGTCGTCTACGAGTACGTCCAGGAGCCCAACAACTTTGGACTGGTCGAGATCAACAAGGACGGCTCGGTCACGGTTCTCGACGACTACTTTACCCTCAAGGACCAGCTCGCCAAGCTTGACTTTAGCAAGGTTCAAGGCGTCTCGGCTGCTTCTGGTCAGGCCGCTGCGGCACCCAAGTGTGACACTGGTCTGATCAAGGAGAAGGGTTTCAACAACAACTTTACGCTGCCAGTGCCTCCTCCTGGAGTGCCCGAGATGCTTCAGAACGGCATCAGCCCCGCTCCGGTTGGCAAGCTCGTCGACATCCAGTCGTGGAAGGTCACTCATCCCGTCAAGACCAAGGCTGGCAAGAGCATGGACGGCCTCGAAGTCAAGCAGCTCTCGAACAATGCCATCAACCAGCCCGGGTCTAACAGCGGGGCTGGGGCTGGGGCTGGGGCTGGCACGCCCAGCAACGCGGACGGCAGCGCGTCGGCCTCGCCTGCCAAAAAGGATGCCGCTGGCCAACACCGGGTTGGCTATGCGACGGCGTTTCTATCTGCCGCGGTCGCCGCAGCATGTGCCGTCTTTGTATTGTAGACCAAGAAAAGACAACAGCAATAACCTATCGTGTAGCATTTACGGAAACAGCATCGAACTTGGGGGCAACAGTTATTCCGGATACAGCGAAGATATTTCAGTATAGGGACTGCCTTGTTATTTAGAAATGCGAGGCACTGAATGGGGCTTGCATTAGACTTTACATTACTTGGGCGTTTTTTTTTTTTCTTTTTTTTTCTCTTCCTTTTTCTCTTTTGTTCTTTCTTCTCCGTCTTTATTCAGTGATAGTGTCCATTGAAATCCCTTAACACACTTGAAGGTACATATCATTCAATCAAAACAGTTTGGATCATAGGAGTATTAGGCGAGATGGCAGTTGCACAATGACAGCTAGGAAACTCAAAAGCCTGTAACAATAAGTCACGGCTTGAAGATCGAGTCATTTCATCACGTTCCACTCTCGAGTTGTGAAGCAGTTCTCAGTTGATAGACTTGTCAAACGGTTGACGACAGCCATGTCTGCTCCCTGATCTAGACTGATTCTGGATGGAGGTACATTTTAATTTTAGCTTTTTGTCACACGGGTCATACCATGGATGCTTTACAGGCTAAGATGACTTGTGTAAGATGCTGGTGTCATGACAACTTATTACTTGTGCTCAAACAGTCCGTAATACATGCTGCTCGAGTTTCACAGCTGACGTGTTTCTATACCGCAATGGGCTTGCATACCCACGTGTTCGAGTGTATAACCCAATTGTTCTTTTTTAGTTTCTAATTCTTCTTCCCATTCTTCTCGGCGGCCTCCAGCTTCTTCTCCTTGATCATCTTGTTGAACCTTGAAAAGCCAAAGGCGCCCTCGATGAAGATGGTGTAGGACCAAAACAGGCCGGCCGACGAGAACAGAGGCACGCCGAACTTGCGCAGCCTGGTGGCCAGCACGGCGACCTCGGCGACGTGGATGGCCAGCAAGGACCCGACGATGGCCTTGGTGATCCACGCGAAGCCGGCCGGCCCGCCGGGGAACCTGGCCAGCAGCGGATTCGACCAGAGGCTGGTGCCGGGCGCGATGTAGCCCAGGTGCGCGGCGGCGGCGCTGGCGATGAAGAAGGCCATGACGGCGTCGACCGCCAGGTCCGGGATGAGGGCGGGCAGGCGGATGAGGTCGGCGGGGTTGGCGAGCGACAGGTCCGGGTCCGGGAGCCCCGAGGCGTCTCCTCCCCCCGTCTTGTCGGTCGCGCGAGCGGCGGAGCGTGACATCTCGACCAGGACGGCGCGTCTGTCTGCCCAGTCGGTCAAGGGTGGTGAGTAGGCGACCTTGTGTAGTGTGCGCGAGGGTCCTGCGCGGATGAGCATGCGCTCCAGGTCCAGAGACACGAGCTCGGCGTCTGTGGCATCTTGTATGGACACGCCGTTGAAGTGGCGCAGGTACAGCGACAGATCCTCGGCATGGTCCTTGTTCACGTGCGAGACCGTGCGGTCGTGCTCTGCCTGGGGTATCGATGCCGACATTTCTAGGGGTTTCACGCAGCCGCGGGAAACCTTAAAAGGATAAAAAACAATAAAATACAAACCCTGGCTTACGAGTTTGTAGGGTACGTAGCTGTATAACGACGTGGGGGGACTGTCGTAACTCTACGGCTGCGATCGGATTAGTTTGGATCAAATGGGACGGCCGATAATGGGATGGTTTTACGCTGGTGATTGCCTTGCCTTTCACCGATAATGTGCAGTTTCGTTTGCTAAATTCAACATGGGACGAGTTTCCTTTGGAATCTAAGCCTTGATCGATACTTGATACGTATGTTGGAGACGAGGCCTGTGAGTGGTGGCCTACAGGAGCTGTTGTACAATACCGGTGGAGATGGAATGGCTGTTGGCCCCATAGTACCGAGATACAGTAGGTGGGGGGGTTTAGCAGGCCTCGCCATGGCGAAAGATTTCCAACCGAAGCTTTTTTGGACATTTATTTTTTACTCGTATTCGAGATCCTATTGCCGTTACCGAATCAACGAATGCGTTTTTGGACCTAATACTTCGAATCAATTACGAATTCGATCTAACTTACAACTAGGAAGGCTTGAACTGAGATGGATAAAAAAGTAAAGAAATTTTTAATAAAAAAAAAAGTGTTTCATCAAGTTGATATTGTGCTTGTTGGATCTTGCGAAATACATTTGAATGGTCATAAAAAAAAAAGGATAGGAGATAAAGCACTGAATCTATTTCCTCCCTATACCATCCTGTCAATCACCTTCGCATGAGGCCCACTCGTCATCTCCAGAGCAATGTCTTCACCAAACTCGGACCTCAGGTCGTTGGCCTGCACCCGTAAATCCCTATGGCCCGCTGTGCTGCTACTGTCCTGCCTCGCCTCGTTCTGCTGCAGCTCCGGACCTCCAGCATCACTCTTTATTGACAAGCGGCGCGACCTCCGCGTCAGGCGCACCGACTTGGTAGGGGAATTTTTGGTATCGGGTCGCCAGCAGGTGCGGACCAGGACGCGGATGGCCGGGAGGCTGATGCAGATGACGGCCACGGAGATCTCGACGCCGGACCAGATGAGGGCGTCGGTGGCGTCCCAGGTCGGGTTCGTGCTCGTGGCGAATACGGCAATGTAACGCATCCGGACGCAGCTTGTGATGAGCACCAGGACGCCGACGCTGAGCATGACGCCGACGTCGGCCCGCAGCCGCTTCGTCGCGTCCAGCCGAACGATGATGGGTAGAGGGAGCATCAGGATGACGACGTCGAAGAAGATGCTGACGGCCGCCGAGCTGTAGGTCAGCGCGTTGACGTTGATGCAGTTGGCCGATCCTCCATGGGTCAGGAAGCCCGGATCCTGCCAGCCCAGCCAGGCTTTGTCCGCCGGCAGGCACTGCAGGAGCTGCGCCAGGCTCATGGCCGAGGTCGACAGGCTCAGTAACCATATGTTGATGGAGGTGAGTCTCTGGAAACTGGGGATCGGGAACACGCGGAGGAAGAAGAGGAGGATCGAAATCTTGGTGAGGCCCAGGAGAATGACGTAGACGGTCTCCCCGACGTAAAACACCTGCACCTTGTTTAGCTGTTACTGGCTTAGACTGGGTTGCTATCACAATCCACCTACTCACCTTGAGTGCCTGTGTGATATTGTCAGGCTCAACCCACCAGACGTCGATTCTGGGATTGGAATGCGTTAATATCGGCAAGAAATTCTATTCTCAAAAGGACGTGAAGTGGCTTGTAACACACACCCGAAAGCCAGATGGCCGACTAGACGAACCAGCCAACAACAGTACATGGTCAGCTAGAACCTTCCAAAGACGGGCCAAGTCACTGAGGGTATGGTCACGTATTTGCTTACCATAATGTCCAGTGAATAATAGCAGCAAGAAAAGGGGCTGTCGCCATGTCTTGTCAGTAGTGTGAGCTATCACTGTGGGAATAAAAAAACAAATCCACCCGTGGACTTAATATAGTAGCTTGCAAGTATCGCCAGAGCCACCCAGTCGTCCATCCCGAATTTTCCCATGGTATACCATCGACCATAAAGCCGTAGGCAAAGCACAGCGAGCGCCAAGGCATGCAGGGCGCCGGGGGCGTGAATATCAACTTTTCTCAACCTCAAAGGCCTGTTGCACAACTCGGCCTGGAGTCGTCCTGTCTCTGTTTAACGTTAACACACCACATTTGTATTGGGAAATGTCCTATAGAGGAAAAGGGGGTGCCGCGCGGTTAGGGGCGAGACAGGTCCACAACAACATACTAATAGCATCGCTGCCGGTACAGTTGGTAAGAACGCACAACTCTGTTCGGTCGTAGAGGTCGCTGTCGTGACATAGACAATCCACATCTGTCAAATCACGACATGGCGAGACGGTGATGCCCTGGATGATGCATTGTAGCTGTTTTTGGTATGTACTAATTAGCTGTATCCCATGTTGTACTTTTCTCTTCTCGTCCGCTGTGTATCCTTGCTCTTGGGGGAAAAAAAAAAAAGAAAAAAAATCTTAACCAAGAAAACAGCAAGAGGTTGTGGAAGTCTTACTCCACACTGTGGAAGCTGTGCCACAGCATCTGCGATAGTTATGGCTTGGCAGACTGTTGAAAGTAGTAGCGTGAGGAGCAGCAGATGAAGTGAAGCTGGCGTAAAAGCCTTCATGCTGAAGCCAAGGACGAAAGCCTCCTCACCACTTCGTAAGACTGGCTTGTTCAGTCGCCGATTGTGCTGCAGGGATAAGACAAGAGATGTGATCAATGCGCGAACATATGCGTTGGCGGATTCTCTCTAAATCTCGGTGTTGAACTTGTTGCGGTTCGTTGATTTACTATGCCCACATGGATGGCTTTTTATTCTTGTGAACCATCTGGCTGAGTTTTAATGCCGAACTACCACGGCAATCATGGTGTCTAATTTTTTTCCCCTTCTTTCCTCCTCACCAAGAAAACCGCATTCGTGGTTAAACACTATGTATGTTGTGAACGGACCCCTAAGGCGATGTGCTGATGAGGAAGTCCGACATATTAGACGAGCCAGATGCCCATTGCTTGCGCTCACCGAAACTGATAAAAGAGCCACAGACATGCAGGGCAAACAACAAGTCGATATCCTGCTCGTAACAGGAATCTGCGCCGTCTGATCTCCTTCTTTCCCCATACTCTTGCTGTTATTTTTCCTTCTCTGCAGGCAGAAGAGTAAAAACCGTATGACAGTTGCGTAACCGGTGAACTCTACTGGCTACTGCTAAGTAGGCAGTCAGCGAAGGGCTCGATAGTTCAGATGGTTTTATTGCCCAGTGCTGATCGGCGCCCGCCCGCAACGAGGTTTCAACATACCTCAAGCTACTTTTATATTGTTTGGGCTAGCCTATTGACTGAAGGGACGAATCTCAACTTAGTCCGGTTCGTTTCAGTGTCCACTAGCTTCCGTCTCGTGGCACTGACGCGTACCGGCATCCGATCGAGCAAGACAAGATTTAATATGCAATCGGAATTTTGCCCATTGTTAAACAGTACATCATCCCTTTTTGAATTGCCATCTCAAAAGATGCTGAAATGCCCTTGTGTTATGTGAGACGGCATCAAGTCCTCTGTCACGGCGGCTCTTGCAATCAACCGGATCGAGCGCCCGAGATGCTTGATTTGAGCGGATTGTCCAAACGAGACCTTAGGAAGAAACAAGTAAATCAACGGACAACTCATAGTGATGGACCAACCGAACAATAAGTCCCTGTACAAGCCATATATCTGTAGAGTACTTTGAAGCCATGGTTTAAGCTGCGGCCTAAGTTTTAAGTACGCAATGGTCTTAGGAACACAACTGACACAAAGAAATCAAAAACCTCGGCCATATTTCCGGAGCGACGTTCAAATGTTGCCTTTAACAGCGTTTGTTTGATCATTTCCATACTGTCGCGTAGCGCTATGTTCTTCACACCTGGGTTGACACCCACCAGTGCTTCAAGTGCCCAACATCGCACCAGTCAAGGTTCTCCGGGTTCTCAAACCACCAGGAGCCTCCGTCCCTGGGTCGGTCACTGGCATACTTCTTGAGGCTTCCGCCGTCGAACCTGTGATTCTTGACTCCGAGAAGGATCACCGCACTGCCCACTTTTGGTGCGAAGGCTTCAGGGTCCAGGAACACTGTCAACAGTACCCGCTTGCCGGTCGACGGGTCTGCCAGGCGCGCCGTGCGTTGCTTGCCAGTATACGGCGGCAAAGGCGATGGCTCCACGTCGGATAGTTCCGAAACAATGGCCATGACATTGACCACCCAATTTTGTTTATATGGTAGGAGAGGAATGGTCCTCAGAGTTGTAAGCTTCACTGGTCGATCAAGATCGTTTGATACCCAACGAGGCAACAGCTCTACGGTGCTGCTGACTTCGATATCAACCCTAGCCCTTTTCAGGCGTTGCGAAGAGCCATCGTTGCCCATCCCGCTAGAGTTGACAGGTGACGGATGAACAGAATCTTCCCCTTTGGGATAGAATGAATCCTCGGTTGCAATACCAGGCATTTCTTTGACGGTGGTGACAGGTTCCTCCGTTGACGCATCGTTGCTTTTCTGGTGATTTACCACCGGGCGCTGACTGTTCTGAGGCTTGGTAGGAACGACGGTAGCATGGTATTCCAAGGTTCTGGGCTTCTGCGACATGTTGTCTAGAGCCCTATTATTATTATTCATGCTTGAAGCCACTTGCATTTTGAGTCCGGTGGTGGGCCATGTCTCCGGTTGGTCTGATACTCTATCATGACCATCTTCGGCCACGCCCTCTAATTGTGGCTCCCTTTGCGAGTTCGCAGCTTTTCCACCCTCATCTCCTTCAACGAGAATATTCTCCACAACCAAAAACACCGTGGGTGGAGCACACTCGGCGCCAGGACCATGTCGCAATAGAACACGGAGCCTGAACCTTTCGAGCCTCACGAGGCAGCCCTCCCTGAGCAGGCCGCCATCGACAAGTGAATGTAGTGACGAAACAAGGAGGGCCTGGATGCAGAGCTCCCCATCGCTGAGAAGAAGTCGCACGACCCGTGGTTCAGCTCCCTGCTGCTGGTGCTTCCTCTTCCGCCCTGAAGCGCCCTCAGCCGCGATGCGAGCATCGATGCTTTCGACAAGAAAGAGCGAGCCAGGAACGCATATTTTGGTGCGCAAGATATTTCCTATGACTCTTGGCAAAGATGGTGGTGTCTGTCTGGGCGGGCTCAAGGAGGCCTGAGCAGGGCAGACTATTTCTGAGAGGAAGGCCTTTTCAGCCTGGGCTTCTTCCTCCTCGTAAAACGGCCGCAACGACATGAGGTGGCGTCATTGCTTGAATCACAAATCTCGGTCGAAATTGGAGTTAGACTTGATAGAATGCTGTTGCATGCCTTTGGGGACAAGACAGGAACTCTTCCGTTGACGCGTCAAGAGACACGTAGGTTCGGTTCGGCTGCAACCCTAACCCGAAACCGCAGTGATAATTATTGAGCAGATGATTTTGGATGACCTAGCTATTTTTGGCAACGAGCACCACGGCAACTGGCTGCAAACAAGACTTGCAAAAACAAAATGACAAAAAAAAAGTAGAGAAATCTTCTCAGTACATTGAAATGACAAGAGTGGGACTTGAACCCACGCGGATTGCTCCATAGGAAGATGTGAGGCTCTTGAGAGATCACCTTAATCCTACGCCATAACCAACTCGGCCATCTTGCCTTAACAAGTTATGAAAAGTTAAGGCGTCAGGTTGCGTACAAGTGGGTTTGTGGGCATATTTCAGCCGGTGGGCCGCGGAAGAGGGCTTCGTACTGGAGACTTGTGATAGATTGACGGTGTATGGGGAGTGGATTCACAGGTTTGTACCAACTAGTCCATAATAGCAGCAAACACATTTTCTAGACCAGTGATGGGTAATGTAAAATAGTGTGACAGGGGTAACTTGCTGTGAAGAGCTGTGTCAGTCTGCAGGATACTTGTGGTGTAATAGTCAAACATAGACATAGGCCATCATTAGAGATCCTAGACTAGAGTCTAGATGACAAACATTGCATGGTGGGAACGACCAGCATACGCCATTCCGCAACATAGTATTCATCAGAACCATCTACATATAGATTACAAGAGCAATGGAACATTCTATACGAGAGGTGGTTGAATGGATCATTATCAAATAGTTGAGGGAAATAAAAGATACTGTATAACTCGGGTCCGAAGTCAGGGGTAGTAAGAAGCGAAAGCGAAAAAAGGAAAACAAGAGACAAAGTAACAAAAAGATGCTGTAACTGCGTGCGATCCAGCAAGACGCGGGAGCCACGCTCATCGAGCAGGAAACACACACATCCACACACCGTTCATTAAACCGACGAAAGGGTATGACCAGCGCCATCACCACCGCCATACTCCACATATGCCCTCAAAAATGGAAACCAAAATGATAGACTGTTCACGGGTTCGCGTTAGCCGCCGACTCCTCACTGAGTTACAGTCAAACCCTTCTCTTTTTAGTTGTGGTTTTACTGGCATGACACCGCGAGTCCAAGCCATCGAGAGCATGAGGCCCAGACTATCGCTTCCTGGATCATTTTGCCATGGCCATTAAATGTTCCCCATGAATGTTTGTCCCCTAGTAACCATTCATGGTCATCCTTTGCGAGCTGCGGCTCATCTCACGCTCGGCGGCAGGCGAGATAGGTCTGCTGCTGTGGCCCTGAGCGCTAGGGTCCTTGAGAGCGAGCAGTTGCTTCGTGCGGAACGTCTCATAGTGGATCTGTGACGTGGTCTCAATGAGATCTTGGAGGTGTGTCCGCAGAAGGAAGTTCCGCAGGTGTACAAACTCGCAGTGCTCCTCATCTTCGACATTGATCACGCCCCACCTGTTCTGGCGCCCGCGAACCTGCTTGCCGTTGACAATAATCGACTTCTCGGACCCGACAACAGCGAAAGGAACGGTGGCCTGGAATTTTTGTTAGATTGTTTGTAAAAATCAGAAGATTGGTGCAAAATGCCGAGCTCATGTGTCTTACCTTGATCTGCTGGTTGTGGGTAAGCTCATCCTCATCAAGGTCATCGTTGTCGTACGGGTACATCTTCAGGTTGTGAAAAGCAAACTCCTCCTTGATACGCTCCTTGAAAGCCTGGCGCTCCTCAAGAGTCAACGAATCTGCCTTGGCAATCACCGGCACAACGTTGACAACGTCTGACAGCTTCTTGAGAACGACGATATCAATCGGCTTCAGTGAGTGTCCTGAAGGCTGGATGAAGAAGAGGCAGCAATGGATGCGAGTATCCTGGATGTAGCGCTCACGTTGGGCAGTGAGCTCCTTGCGGAGGTAGGCCGAGTGCTGATCCTTGATGTACTTGACGATAGGGTCCCAGCAGCGGTCGTTGTTGATCAAATCACCGTAGCCTGGCGTATCAACAATGTTGAGCCGCAGACGCACGCCATTTTCCTCAATGATGTGTGAAACAGGGTGGATCTCGGTCGTCGAACGGATAACCTCGTCAGGGTGGTGCCTTCCCTTGGTCTCGATAAGGTGCGAAGCGAAGATGGTGTTGATCAGGGTTGACTTGCCCAGACCAGTCTGGCCTGTGGTTTGGTTGGAATACCTTTGATTAGCCTTTGCTGGTCTAGTAGTGCAACTGAGCCTTTCGAACGAATGTTCAATGGACGCGAATGTTGAACGTCGTATGGTCGCTGGAGGGATAGGAGCACAAAACTCACCAACGCAAATGACGTTGAACTGAAAGCCACGCTTCAAGAGCTTACGCTCAATTTGCGACGTGATGCTGTCGAAACCAACATGGCTTTGAGGGTAGATAGTGGCAGCAGGCATGGCCGCCATTGTGACCGATGAAACTGGGAACGGACGTAGACACCGAGTCGGGTGATGGACAGCAAGATTTAATTAGTTGGCTGTCGCCGGTGAGTAGGCTGTTTAACTAAATGGACTCGTCTTGTCAAGTTGTGAAGCCAAATTGGGGTATCTCAAAGAAAGAAACGGAAAAAAAGAATCCAGCGCCTTTGCAGAGGTCCGATTGATTCACGTAGCGTTGGGTGAAGATTGCGCACTGGGACTGATTTCTTGTTGAACAACTTCGCTTTCCCGCCTTCTTCATACCAAACAATAATTTCCGTGCAAGGGTCCGGGTCGAGTGGCCGCAGAAAGGGGGAAAGGGTTCACGGCATGTGGTTGGTCCACCACTATCCGTGCGTTTCCGTCCCTTCAGTGGATAATCTGCAGCTACTACAGGGGTCGTTGTGCTGAAAGATGGGTCCTCGGCAGCTGTCAATTTAAACGCAACCCGAGTTTTTTTTTTGCCTTTGCGTTTTAGGCTTGCCAGCTGTACGACCTTGGAGACCGGCCCGTTGACTTGCCGGCCGAAGCTTAGCTCGCGTCTTCACTCGAGAATTTTTGAACAGCCGTGATGCGACACGGCGACGTTCGGATCAGAATCCAACGACATACTACACCACCGCCGCCCTGCCCAACGATCACACGACGTTTGCAAAACCGAAGCCCAAGAGTGCGAGACGAAATCAACGAGCATCGTTTGGGGCCAATTATTTCTTGAAATCTGCAATTGTGGTGCAGGTGCAGGGTATCGTCCACTGGTACCAGCAGAATTGTACCAAGCTTGGTCCATTCCGTTGCGAATCTCGACTTGCACCGACGCGCAAGATGGCGGCAGCAATGGCCACCCAGCAATTAAGATTGCAACTGCCTCGATTGTCTTTTCTCTCTTCTACCAGATTCGCGACCACATATATCCGGCAACTGGCAGTGCCATTGCTTCCGTCCCTCAAATTCGCCCTTCCAGCCATAAGCCTTGGCCTACCATCCATACCGTCGATTCCGTCACTCCTTGGAGAAATATGGGAGGGTATCTTGAGGGCAGTACCAAAAAAGAAGACGTCTCATATGAAGAAGAGACATCGACAAATGGCTGGCAAGGCCTTGAAGGACCAGACCGCCATCTGCAAATGCCCTGCATGCGGGGGGCTGAAGCGGATGCATTACTTGTGCCCCTTTTGCACGGAGAGTAGGTTATTGGAATAATGATGCGTCCAAGCCACGTTTCGATTGCTAATATGCTTACATCACAGAGATTAAGAAGGCGCTGAAAGATTCGGTGGAGGATCACGCCGAGCCGAGGTAGTTTCCTTGAGTTGATGCACTTCACTCGCCATAACTACAGGCGATGCTCTCTGATACCCTGCTGTTAACTTGACACGAATCAGCTCGGCGGGCATCAGGAACTCCTATGTGCACGCTGTAAGACTGTATGATATTGTACCAACCTGCTGTACATTTAAGGGTCGTGGGAGGGCTAGAATTAAGTTTGTTTTTGCGTCGAAAGCGAACAACCTTCAAGCAGACAAATGTTCTTTTGATATATCCATTTGTTCTTGCAAATGCCCCTAGATTCTTCAAATCCGATTCTACTGTCCACTAGTGTTGCGTATATTTATTCAGACGGCCCGGTGTCATCCAGTGATCAATTCCAAACGCTCTCCAACGCAGCGGGCAGAGCAGAAGAAGTAGAAAGAAAATTTTGCGTGCTGCGGACTCAAGGCATTGTGCAAAAGAGCTGGCTCCGTGATAGATAGGAGGCTCGCTCTGTGAGGAGTTTCCTTCGTTGACACTCAAGTCTTGGCCACAAAGCCAAAAACGGCAATGAAGCTCCATTTCACAAGCTCCACGACAGCTCCGGAACCCCACCAAACCTTTCGCTGACGCAACGATCAAACCCATTAGAAGTTATCGGATCAAGTTAAAATCACCTTAACTTGGGCTGGGGACGCTGCACAACCAGTCTCTAGTCATCGCACAACAGACTAGTCGTCGCGCAGTCATATAATTCAACCTTCCCCCGGTCTGTGGCTTGGTGTGAGAGGCAACAAATGATCCGAAAGCAGCCATCATGGTACGGTATGCGGCTTCCTCGATTGGCGAAACGTCCAGTCTGATAACCAGCTAACCAGAGACTACTTAAGTACAGTCCAAACAGTACCTGACCGTACACACCATCGACAATGGTTCGTCTTAATCCGTCTTTTTAGGCCCCGAAAATAAATAATCTTGCTTGGTACCCCTCACTTCCGGCTTCCAACTGATAGCTAAACTCTCATCTTGTCCACCCCGCACAGCCCATCAATCGCAGATCTTCTCGCTCGCCACAACGCCAGGCGGCGTCTTCTCAGCATCTGGCGGAGAGGCGATAAAGTTCCACAGCTCCGCCTCGCCCGCGGACGCGTCCGGCACCTCCTCGGAGATCCCCAAAGCCCACCGCAGCGGCTGCCACCACCTCGCGGCGGGTCCTGGCGGTCCGGGAAAGGTGCTCGTGTCGGCGGGGTTCGGGCACGACGTCAAGGTCTGGGTGCAGCAGGACGCCTCCGGGGAATGGAAGCAGCACGGGACTGTGAGCCCGTGGGGATCGGAGCCATCTGCCGCCAAGGTGTGGGCCGTCGCGCTTAATGGGGACGAGCAGTTCCTGGCGTGCTCGTCAGAAGTTGGCAAGGTCGCCGTTTGGGACATTCCGGCCGGTAGAGCGGTACATCTGTACGAGACTGCATCGGAGGGCCAGGGGAGCTTCGGCATGAGCGTAGACATAAGTCCGGACGGCAGGTTGACGGCCAGTGGACACCAGAACGGCACCGTCTACGTCTTCAACAACGACTCGGGCCGACTGGTCTATTCCCTAACTGGTAACAGCTCCCACTCTCATCATGTCAGGTCCCTTGTTGTCAGCTCCTAAAACTGAAATTCATTCCCCACTCAGGTCTCTCAAAACCCATTCGCTCCGTCAAGTTCTCCCCCGGCGGCACCCGACTCGCCACCGCGGGCGACGCCGGTATCATCGCCATCTATGACACCCAAAACGGGGAGCACGTGAGCAACCTCTCGCCGTCTGGCCCCTCGGGCCCCTGGATCATGTCGCTCGACTGGAGCCACACGGGCGAGTACCTCCTCTCGGGCTCTTTCGATGGCCGCGTGCGCGTCTGGTCCATTGAGGCCGGCACCTGCGTCGCCACCCACTCGGAAAGCGACGAGACAATATGGGCTGTCAAGTGGCTCCCCAAGCCGGCGGGCAACCCCAGGGCTGCAGAGAGCTTCTGCGCTGCGGGTGCGCGGGGCAGCATCACCTTCTATCGAGAGGCAAGTGGGAGTTAGATGTAATTGGAACTCTCTATGTTGGGACGAGTGGCCTTTCGGCAAAGTTGAGCAAATAACAGGTAGAAGGATACTGGTTTGAGAGGGAAGGAGAATTGGCGATAGCCCAACACCTTCGACTCATCGGCTCTGCTACGTTACAAACGTCTAGAAGACTCCTCAAAAGATACCCTTTACTAAATCCTCGCAAGAGAATCTCGAATTCTTAGGTGTCCAACTTAGTAGACCTGAAGAGGGTTTGAGGCGCGTATATGGACCGGAGTTTTCAAGAGACCGGTGATGAACAAGCCAGATCAAAAACCTATCCCTACCTGCGCACGCTGTACAATACACAACGCCTACTCCGGACGCACACGGTGACACAATATCTGCGCATCCATACAAGTGGCAAGAAAGTCGCCTCATTATTGTTCCCTTATTAACACAAGAACTTTTCCTCCTGACCGTTCCCAACTAGCCACAGAATCCCAGCCCAAGATCATCCATTTATCTGTTTTACATTGTTACAAAGAAAGCTTCAACACAAAAGAGCCAGGTGAGTATGCGGGTGCGGAAAATATTACACCTCGCCATCATTGCCCGTC
Source organism: Magnaporthales sp. P1609 (assembly GCA_003709005.1). Lineage (NCBI taxonomy): Eukaryota > Fungi > Ascomycota > Sordariomycetes > Magnaporthales > Magnaporthales sp. P1609. The sequence continues at coordinate 2,797,830 of PELF01000005.1, read as the reverse complement.
TCAAAAATGGAGCACGAATGGCCCATTTGAATAGACCCCTAAGCGGGTCTTCAAGAGCCTTTGATTCCCCAGCAGTAAAAGTATCGGTGGTCATCGAATGAGGATTTTTGCCCCATCTCGAAGTCACGGCTATAGCCGTGTAGGGCAGAACAGAAGAAGGGGATGTTGTTCAAAAGGCATCATGCGCCGGTGTGATATGCGATGCTGACGGGTGACAAAGATGAGAGAAGGTATGCGAAACGAGTCCACTTCGATTTCCAAGGCTCTGCCGTGAGGATAACGTCACAGACAGGCAAGACGTGGAAAAGAGGTGAGGAAGTGGAAGAAGGGACGCAGGACGAGACACATGAAGGTTCGGTGTGAGGGTAAACAGGAAGAAAGATAATAAGGTACGCTGCGACGAGAACAGTAAAAGGTATGAGCTGGGAGGCAACCAACCCTACCAGAGAGAAGGTTCAGGAGAAGTAGCAACAAACGGCACATCATCCTAAGACTCGTCGTTGTTGCGCGGCTGGTGGTGGTGACCACCGTTTCCTCCCCTACCGCGGCCGCGACCACGGCCACGACCGTCTCCACGGAAGCCGCGGTTACCGCGGTAGTTGCCTCGACCGCGCCAGTTGCCTCCTTCACGATCTCCACGGCCACGGTTACGTCCCTGGACAGACTGGAATCCATCGTTAGGGTCGGCAGGGACTGCAGGAGCCTAGAGGATACGTTGGTAGAGTCAGTACAAACATCCTGTACATGCGAAGCTAAATGTCTTCGTTGGAGCTCTAAGGATACGTACCTCTGCAGCGTGATCGGCAGCATCATCAGCCCATGACTGGGTATTGGCGGGAGCGGCAGGTGTGGCATTCAGACCGTTGTCGGTCTCAGCAGGCTCTCGTGGAACCTCAACCCACTCCTGGGAGGCAGACATGCTGGCATTCCCAGCATCCCACTGTGAATCGGCGGCGGCGTTGGCAGCAGACTCGCCTACGTCAGCGTTCGCAGGAGGGCCGACGTTGGCATTCTCAGCCGAAGTCTCGGCAGAATGGCCATTGGTGACAGCGACGTCCACGCCAGCATCGATCTCGGTCAAGCCAGCGTTGGCTACAGTGGGGTCTGTGGCAGGTTCAGTACTCTCCGACTCTGCAGCAGCGCCCTCGGTGAACAATGGCACAGCATGGGCGACGGCGGCCTGCTTGATCTGGGCAACTTGAGATGGGTCACAATGACGTTAGTTAAAGGCCAAGAAAAGCACCGGTCGTAAGGGCATGGTTGGTGTACGCACACGTTGCCTCAAGAGGCTCGCTTGCGACGCTCTTGGCATTCTCAGATGAGCCTTGAACCAGCTTCAGCATGGTCGCAACGCCTTCCTCGTCGCCAGAGTAAACCTGCAAAAGAACGCCCTCCAGGGCACGGTTCTCGTCAAGCTCGCTGTCATGCTCCTCACCGCGACGTGCAGCCGCAAGACGGAGAAACTGCGACATGACTAGCAAGCTATCACGTAGGGTCTTGTCTGCCACGCCGGTGAGCTCCGCCCTGATCTCAGCCACTGCATCCGCCTTCTCCTTCTCATAGCGGTCGGAAAAAGTCTTCTCCAGCTCGGTCTTGATCTGGTTGGCGCGTGTTCGGTACTCCTGGTCTATCTTCTTGTATTGACTCAGTTGTTCCTCAAGCTGGGCAAGCTGCGTCTGCAGACCCTCCTTCTTTTGGATGGAGGCCTTCTGGTCGGCATTGATAATCTTGAGCTTTACGAGCTCGTCTAGAGTCTTGCCCTTGTGCTCGGAAACGACGGCCTCGGTCTTGGTAATGTTGCTCTATATAGGTGCGTTAGTCGGATTGCTGGTAGTAACAGCTACAAAGATGTTCGGCGGGGAATACGTACAATCTTCTTATTGACGTTACGGATGTTCCTGCGGCGATCGATGTGAGCATTAGATGGTCAAGGGAGCGATGTAATCCGGACTGCATAAACTAGTGGTTTACAAACTTTTGTATGTCGCGGATATATGCGTTCTCGCCATCCTCGCCATCACCGGCCACCGAGCTGGGCTTTTCCGCGGGCGTAGAAGCAGGAGCAGGCGACTCGGTACGCTCCAGCTTCGCCTTCTTCTTCCTAGCCGACTTGGACTCGGCCTGAACCGGGGGGTTCTGAACAGCAGCGGCAGCCATATTGAATCTCGGTATGTGAAGAATAAGGCAAGGGAAGGTTTGAGCCTCTAGACAGGTGAATGAAACTGAATCTGCACACTGCAAAGTCCGGGAAAACAACGGAGGAGGGGTTGGTGTTTGTCGAGTTGTAAAGTACAGCTGGCGCAGCAGAGGGTGTGTGTGTGTGTGTCGCGTGCAGTTGGAAGCTGCTCGTGAAAGATAGACAATGGCCTGTAGTTGTGGAATCGAGGTTGCAGAAAAGTCAGATATGGTTCAACAGATTGCAATTATATTCGACTATCATCAATGGTTCAAGTATTGTCGGTGGAGGCGAGTGAAAAGTGTGGACGATTGTTTATTGTTTCGTCAAAAAAATTTGGCCGAAACGTCACGACTGGACAGCTTCCGTTCATGCCAATTTAGGCCAGCCAACAAGCTCCTGGTTTCGATGTTAAACCCCCACATCCCTGCTCCCTAACTTGGAGCACGGGCCAATTCTAAAGCAGACCCTTGAAGTGGAAGAGAATCGTGGAGAAGTCCTGAGAATCAGTAGCATAAATCGCAAGTTTTTTTTTTTTTTTTAAAATAAAAAAATAAAAAAAATAAACAAGCGGGTGTTTTAGTCGAAGCTCTTCAATATTTTAGTGAGACTGTCAAGCCTGAAGAAATTAGGCGGACAAAGTAAGAACATGCACCTCTAAGGTACATCTGCCCGGCTAGTCCTTCAACCTTCAAATCAATGGTTGCTAGACTAGTATTGAGTGTGGTCCTGTTCTAGAATCGCATGCACTAACACTAAAGTATAGACATCCCTAACCCTTGAGTACACTTGAGTACCACCAATATTGGAAGGACTGCGTATTGTTAGCAAGGCACGCAGAAAATCCATGCTTGACATTGCGTACGATGCCCGCCCTTTCGAACAAAGTAGCCGCAGCCCAATCGTGCAATGCTCCCTTCAGTCAAAATTTAATCGACGCCATTATGGAAGATAATAATGGCTGTCAGAGCTTGAATTTTGAGAGCGAGTCCTAGATATATAATGAGCTACCGGTCATATTTAACAAACTCTTTGCATGCGTTGGCGAAAACATAACCGGGGTGCCCTATACTTACGGGCGTGACTTTCTTAACGCTCCTCGGGGTGATGCCCTTCTCGCCAGCCTTCTTACTCTCGATTGCTGCCTCCTTCACTACACTGATGGCAAAAGCAGGCCTCACGAATCAGCGTGAGGATAAATGCCATTGAAATGGGAGTGAAAAGCTCTCGAGAAGAAACCACTTACGTCTGCAGGAATCGCATGTAGTCGACGAATATCTTATGGTTAGAAATGTATTAGTGGGGCAAAAAGATATGAGCCCGGCGCGGTAAAGCAGACACGCGCGTCAAGGAAAACTGAGGTGGTGTCTTGATGTTTCTTCACTGACCGTGACGTCGGCATCCTTGCTAACATTGCATTCGGACTCGGCTTTGATGATTTTCTTGACGGTCGCCCGCGGATAAAGCTTCCGTCCTGGAGCCATTGTCACCGGCGACCAGACAGCTCATATGGTGATGAATGATAAGAAAGCGCGCGTGGCTTAAACTTGAATGAGTTTGTCAATTGTCGCGATGGTCCAATTGTTGTTGAACCCGAACCCTAGCAACGCTGAATCCACTTTGATCCATCCCACCACAGTAGAACACATCACAGTATACGATTACTGGACTGCACACTAAGACGATAGCTTCGCACTGTAACCAACCCAAGTGTGTGACCATCAATACACCCAACAGCCAGCCTGGCATTGGGATGAGCTTTGTATGCGGAACTCTGTAAAAGCAGCCCATACCTCTACAAAGGCACCTTGGAAAGAAGCCAAATAAGACAAGATGCAGAGGCGAATGGTGAGTTTCATTGTCTTATTCAGATCGCTCTGATACATAATCCAAGTGTTGTCAAGATCTAACCAAAAATAAATAATTAAAAAAAAAATCCTCACCCACCCCTCAGTTAACAAAAGAAGACGAGGTTGCTGTGGGGGACGAGGTTGAAGTTCGACGTGAGGACCAAGACAAGATCAACAGGTTCAGCCGTCTACATCAACGAGAGATTTTACTTGAAGAGGAGCTCAAGTCCAAGAATGTGTGTTTTTTTTTGTTTGTTTTTCATCCTTGTGATTCATTTATCTTTACGTTGTATCATTTAATCCTTTTTTTGCTTTGCCAGTGAAGCGAGAGGCAGTGAACGCCCAAGGCTACCATACCGCCCCCTGGCTCACAAGTCAAAACTGACAAACCGCCCAAAATCACAGAAAGAGAAGGAGGAGCTAGACGACATCACCATGGAGCTTGAGCTGGCCGATGAAGACGACGCGGTTCCCTACAAGGTCGGCGACGCCTTCTTCCACGTACCCCTTCCCCAAGCTCAGGAGATGCTCGGCACCTCGACCACCAAGGTCGAAGGCCAGATCGAGGATATTGAGGATCGTCTGGGCTCAATCCGGGAGGAAATGACACAGCTCAAGGTGGAGTTGTATGCGCGCTTCGGGAAGAGCATCCAGCTGGAAACTTGAACCTGATGCTCTGTAGGCGCGCAGTGGACTTGGGCTAGAAAGTAGTCTAGTACTTGGGGCTCAACATGAGTGCAGTTGATTGATGCTACAGCTTAGAATGCTTAAGCTTGATATGCTGCATCAAACCAAGTCCCAGTCCTGTCTGTGGTCATCAATTACGGAGCAGGAACAGGCAAATTCGCGCCTGGAATGTGATACAAACAGTGCAAACCATCACATATCAGATTTCCCCGATTAACCTATCTTTTCTTATTACTACCATCCGGAACAAGCTTCAGCTTTATCCCGTTAGTACTTCTAAAACAACAAACAGAAATATAATTGTTCATATGAGTGCAAACAAAAGGCCATTATTGAAAAAGAAGAACAAAAAAAAAAAAAAAAAAAAAAAAAAAAGCCTTCCGTTCGTATCTGTGCAGATAAATCCTGCTATAACACTCGCCATCAAGCCCTGCCATAACCTAACTGTCTCTGTTATCTACAATCTCCAATTCAATTCAGAAGACTGTCTATCATTGTCGCTAGTTAATGCCAATAACAGCTCGAGCAAACCTGAAGGTTATTAAGTGAACTCTGGCGACAGTCGTATATGCGTGATAGGAGTTGTCTCTATCGTAAGGTGAGTGTCGATATTGTTCTGAGAACACTCGAGTCTCGCTCGATTGACAGGGAACAAACCGGCAAAGGACCAGAATGTTGCTCTCAGAGCGTCCATGTTTTGACTGTTTGCTTTGTTGATATGCTAGGCAGTCTTCTGATGTGTCCGAGTCTCGACGAGGGGCTTCTATCGGCCCCTCCAGGTGTCTGGCCATCCGTAATCACTGTATACTCACTCCTTACCGAAATCGAATCGTCATCAAACTGAGTGGCCTCCCCGTTCGCGACACTTGTCACTGCCGCGGATGTGGGACTGTCACGGTCAGACATTCGGCTGGTTGGGGTAACGAAGACTTCGCTTCCGCTGGCGCTTGAGCCTTTGGACATTGGCAATAGCTCGTGGTCCAGCAATACTCGGTCGTTGCTAGGCGTAGCAGGGGCAATGGCAGGTATTGAAGGTTTGGCCGATTGCTGAACCGGCAACGACACTTCAGCTGAAGTAATCACAGATTGCTCTTGCATACCGTCAACCGAACAGGAAGCATCGTGAATAATCGAAACGAATTTGTTGCCGGCACCAGAAAGGTCCTCGTTAATTTGGCGTCCTTCTGCCGATTGCTGCCAGCTGTGTTGTGCCATGGTGCCCTTGAGCGACTCAATCTCATGCTCGAGTGCCTGAATTTCCCGGAATGCACCCGGACTCGTTTGGATTTGGAGCTCTGGATATTCGAGATTGGCCAGGATTTGGCTGCTGTCAAGACCCAAGTGTCCCAAGTTGCCAACGTCCCGCACAGAATCCCCATGGGTATCCCGAGCAGGAACGAGCTTGTCGAGACTGATCCTCATGAGTTTGTTCAGCTTTCCCGATAGAACCCTTGATCCCCTCGTCACTTTCTTCGCAGACGTGGCTGGGGCTGTAGTCATAGAACTTTCCTGGTCAGTGAGCCATGTCGTCCTGCCATCCACCGACTCTGCCTTGACTGCAAAGTCTTTGGCTAGTACGTGGCTCTCGCTGCTGGCGGGGCCATTTCGCTGTTGCCTGTTGTGTGAGGGGAACTTCGCCCATGACTCTGGGATGTTGTCGGCTGTGCGACACGGGTTGGCAGTGCCTCCAAGTTCCTTACAAACCCAGTCACCCAAGGCCTTGTTGGACCCCTTGAAGCTCTTTAAAAGCCCGTCGTGCTCGTATTGTTGCTGACTTACTGATGCTCTCATCTCGGATAGACCGGAGTGGTTTGTTCGGTAGATGATCGACTCTGTGACTGATATGGTTCTCAACCTGGAGCCCTCTCCTGTGCGGAGGGCACAAGGGCTGGGCGTTCTTATGCTGCTTCTATTGCTGCTGCCGTAGACAAGAGACCGTCGTTCATCAGCTTCGGCCCGAATCGCACGTCGCCAAGTGTCTTCGGTGCTTTCTGGTCTGTCAGAATAATAAAGCGATGACTTATTGTGCGGTGACGACAAGTCAATAGTGCCTCTTGAGCTCAACAAGTTTCTACTACTCACGAGAACTCCGTTACACGCTGAGGCTTGTTCTCTTATTAAATTAGCCCCATCATCATTTATTGCAATGGAAGAGGCAAGTTTGGCTCTTTTCGGTATGGCTAAATGCAGCCGTGTGAGCAATGAGGGCCTCTCGGCTGCTTGCCCATCATGCGGCTCTTCAAACTCCTCTTTGAACCGGCTTGAAGATTGAAAGTTGACCTTACGTCCCGGAGTGAATCTCTTTGGAATAGACAAGAGCTCAGTTTCGCGGCGATGGTAGCTAGACGCTTCAGACATCGCTCTTGATGGCACAGATGGCACAGTCCCGGCACATCCCGGGACTGGGAGGCTGACAGTTGACATATTATCTTGGATCATGGCGACATGGCTGCCCGGATAACTATATGATTCTCGGCTGGAAAACGGCGGCAGCCATCTGGTTGCAAAACCAAAGCCTATTTTAACGCCAATCAAGTTGCTCATCGAGATCGAGTTTCGATAGGTGCTGCTTGGTTGATAGGACTTTGCACGCCTGTCGCTACTATTGCGACAAGATACTGTTCCAGAGCCGGATTCATGTGCTTCTAGGACTGACAATCGTGGCGAAGGGGGATCAACCGAGCCATCGGAGCTGGCCACATGGGAGCAATCGCCATCACCAAGAGCTCCACCACGAAGGACGGCGGCGTCTTGCAGCTCGCTAGAGTCCGTAGCTACCGAGATAAGATCAGCACCCGGCTCCGTAATCAATTTATCTGCCGTAGATGGTGCTTTTGCTTGTATAAGCTCTCCAACATCGCTCGGTCCGTCATAGCGTGTCATGAGCAGCTCGTCGTGGTCAGGGCTTGTCCCTGTGAAGCTACAGAGTTCCTGGCATCGCAACCATGTCTTCATGGGTGATTGGTCGAGATCAAGAGCATCAGACACGGGCAGAGGCTTTGATTGAGACTTCCGGCGCACCCCCTTCGGAGACCGAGACGCACAACGTGGTGCACGTTTGATGATGGTATCCTTAAACTCGATTGTCGTTTGTCGCTTGATTTCTTTGGGCGAGATGCCGCCATTGACCACCACCGCCGTGACCGCCTGTCTGCTGGCGCTATGCATATTTTCAGAGGCCAACAAAGATCCAAACGAAGATCCTGTTGCGCTTGATCCTAGCACTTGTATTGAATGGGAACTAGAAGAAAGAGGCGGTAAAGAGTTCCTTCGGTCGCGAAGGGCAGCCCGAGAAGCCGGTCGCAAAGATTGCACGTGGTCTGTGGTTGTCATATATTCTGGGCAGCTTACTCGACGTAGATTAGCAGAAGCTTCTTTGGCTGCCACAGTTTCAGGCTTGTTGCCCTGGCCGGACGAGGATGATTCTTCAGTTGCAGGGGGGCTACTGTCAGATCCAACGTCCTCGATTGCCTCGATGACGGAGAACTCAAGATTGTCACGCGGCCCTCCTCCAGGGAGCTGATCGCAGTGCGGTGGTGGCCCTGATAATCTCAAGATGGCGGAGGTAACATCGATGTCCATGTCTCGATTTTCGTCTGTTTGTAGCTCTTCTTGTATTCTCTTGCGCATAAGACGTCGCAGTTCAGCCCGTCGAGCCAGCTCCTCGGTGCTGCTACCGACCGTGGTCCGGGACTGCCGTTGGAGAGAATCTTGCGACATGTGTTTTCGCAGGTGACTCTTGACGAAATTGAGAGTGCTCGAAGCCCGACTTCTTCTTGGTTGCGGCGAATCGGGTCCACTGTCAGAATCATCGATGATCAATTCGCTGATCTCGACAGGCTCTAGGGTTAGAGGAGCTCCTGGGATTGGTGTGGCCAAAGGCAGTGAGCATTTTGATTGATTCAAGTGTACGGTTGGAGCGAGATCGGTAGTAGGAGGCTGGCTTTGCGACGAAGCAGTAGGAAGGATTGCCGGAGGAGGCGGTGACGGTATCACCGGCCCATCATGAGCCGAAGTTGACCTCTTGTCCTTGTTAGGCGGCCGACGGCCACAACAACAGAAGATGACCATTGCATATGGATGATCTAGAGTACAACACTCCGGACCTATCTATGTCGTATGCTCGTAGATCTTTCGCTTTGGAACAATGAATGGCATTGGCATGAAGAGAATGACAAACTTGGGCCGACTGGACGAAGGATGCAGTCAAAGCTGCGTTTCACAACGCACATCAATGTCCCGGACATGTATTTGGCAGGACGGTGAGGAGAGAGAGAGAGAGAGAGAGAGAGAGAGAGAGAGAGAGAGAGAGAGAGAGAGAGAGAGAGAGAGAGGAGAGAGAGAGAGAGAGAGAGAGAGAGAGAGAGAGATCTACCTCCCTGCCCAAGGCAGGCTCCTTTCTCGAAGGAATGAGTGGGAACGTGGGAAAGTCGTACGAGGGATACGGATGCGCTGACCGCAGAACGTGGCAAAAGGCGCGCCTTCTATTGACTTAGCCCTGCCGACTCAGTGCCTGTTGAGAAAACTCTTCTGGTATGCGGTTGGAAAGAGCGTACTTGCCTGTTCACTTGGAGCGATGAACATTATAATCGATATATTTCAATTGTATCGTAGGAAGGCGCAATACCTACCGACCCACCTTGGGTAATGTAGCTCACAGTCAGTAGCTAGGGACACAGTGACGTTCAGGAACAGATGTCGATATATCAGTTACCTCACATGTCAAGGTACGGATCCTATCACTCTGCCCTATTCACATTTTTTGAAAATATCTATCCATACGCTAAGCCAAATGAGTAGTGGAATCGTACAGACCTGAGAGTTCCTACCTAGGTAGGCTAAGTAAGCTTAGTAACTCTTGACGGTTCTCATTAGTGTCGACTCTTCTAATTTATTATCGTCTCAAGGTTGAGATTAATATGCATTTTGGTTAGATACACACTAGGACGCACAGTGTCTATGCTGCCAGTGGTGATTAACCGTAATATGTACATTGGGGTTATGTCTCTGTATATCACCTCATTGGGCTTGATATTAAACCTGAAGCAGGAATATTTGTTCGCGTTTAGTTAGCGAACCCCAATGTAGCATCACTCCAGAGGTCGTTCAAATTTAGGCCGAGGTTTTCCAGATTAAAATCAGGATTGAAGGACGACTGAGGGAGTGCAGGTATCTGCCCAAGACAAAACGGCCCAAATTAGTAAATTCAGTGGAAAGTCGCTGAAGAGAAATGGAACATAGAAATACGAGGAGCTCTTACACTTGGATCAACCACGGGATTGAGCCACCACGGAGTCGGAGGAGCCTCTCCGGGGTGAACGCCATTCATTGCCGAGCCCTGAGAGCTTGGAATAGCAAAAGGCGTAATGGACTGTTGTTGGCGGTATTGCAAGTCAGTAAACTAGCTCACCACTTGAGTTGCACAAAGCAGAACTGATCACTTACCTTTTGTCTTTCCCGGGCATCATAATTTTGCGGTTGCTGCAGAGTGCCTCTGTTTGAAAGAATGGATTGCATCGAAGATGCAGGTGGGTTTTCCCCCTTGACTAGACGATAGTGTAGGTTCACGAAGCGCTCTGCTGCTCCTGCCTTGGCCACCTCGGCTGTTTTGACTCCTAGATGTGCCTCGAGAAGCCCATAAGCAGCGCACATGATAGAATAGGCCCAAGGCTCATGATTTCCACATCTAAGTACACGGTCTTCTTTCATGCTTAGACACTTTTCGAGAAGTCGCAGAGTATGTTCCGAGTTGACCATGACCATGTTGGTTGACCCTAGTTCAAAGCTGGTGTTAGTAATAGGAGAATATGCTTATCAATATGTGTCGCGTTAACTGACCTCTTGGCTGAAGCATGGTTACACTGCAGAGGTTGATTGATAAGGTCAAGGCATCCTCTCTAAGGAAGCTGAGCGTTCGGACCCCCTGCTCAGTCAACTTGTCGTGCAGCAATACCATGTCTCTGGCGGCATTGTAGTAAACAATCTCAGAGTATTGATACTTGGAGTTTGTTTTTCTGAGGCGCAGATATGGTTGGTGTAGGGGTATTATGTATTGTCGCAGTTGTATGTGCAGAAGCGTATACGCAAGCAGCGGCCGACGACTTGATATCGACATCTGGCTACTCAAGCTGCTGCTGGGGCCTGCACCAGATCCCATGGTAGGTGCAGCCATGAGATCCCAGGACGGCAGAGAGTCAATTTCTTGTGTTATCTCATTGGTATACCTAATGACGCGCTCGTAGTCCAATTCCTCTGGGGCCCCTGTAAGCACACGGCTGAGCTCAAGGCGGAGTGGCAGACTTTGACGGCTGAGGTGTTGAAACGAAGAAAATGTGTAGACATTCGGTGGTTTAGATTTGGGGAGTGACTTGACATCCTCGTCAAACTCCTCGTCATCAATGTTTCTAGGTGGCGTAATGTCAAAATGCAGCGAGCTAAGAAGACTCGGTAGACCATGATCGAAAGATGCTTGAAGGTCAAACTCCTGGATTGTTGCCCAGAGTCGTCGACGCATTTCCTGGTTGTAGACGGATATTTTGTCGCTAACGTGGCTAGGATCGCGGTGCAAGCCCACCGAGATGCCATCTTGAACCAAGGCTCCGGCAGACTTCCAAAAGCGCTTTTTCTTCAGTATGTTCACTCTCTTTGAAAGATGAATGAGGCAAGATATCTGGAGATGGATGAGTTTCCGATGTTTCTCGCTCTGATTCCTGTGCCAGTTCTCACAAGCGTTGGTCCACTTCTCAGCCATGTAATGAGCATGGGAAACAGAACCCACAAGTGTCCCCGATGTATTACCATGCAGACAACAAGACACCGAGATCATGACAAGCACGAGAACGGTGAAGGACGCGGTTCTCGGTAGCATTGGATCCCAGAACCTCGCATAGGATTTTCGAAATGTTGGTGTGTGTATGATGCGGTATACCTGCTCAAATTGCTCCAGGTAAACCTCAACGAGGATGTCTGTCTCTTGCTTGGTTGGCAGCAAAGCTTCCAGCGTTGGGTCTGGCTCCTGCGCCTTTCTTTCACGATCAAGCTTCCGCTGATTACGATCTTTGTTCTTGGGAATATGCAGTGGGCTTAGCCACTCATCGGCGGTCTCCTTCATGAAAGGATATAGGCTTGTCAGCTCACTAAATGCCATATAGGCATTGTGGGGGCCAAAGTAGCGGGTTTTGAACTCCTTGCCTCGGAAGAACCGAAGTTCCTCCTCCTCCGCAGCATTGTCCTGCTCGGGGTTGTTCGGGGACGAGGTGGCGGCGTTCCAGGGACTATTTCTGAGGTGTAGTCAGGCTTTGGGTGCTCAGCGGGTGAGCCATCTGCGAGGGTGGTACTTCCATCGAGAGAGCTCCCGCCCACCTTGGAGAGAAGCAGATTCTTCAGTTGAGCCACTTCGCTCTCAAGACGACGTATTCGATCGTTGTCTCGAGATAAGATAGAGTCCCTTCGGTATTCTCCTGGCGGAGGCGGAGGGTGAGAGAGTCTAGATTCAAAACTAGACAGTGCCCCCTGGCTGAGTCCATTCTTCGCCGGCGGAGCGAGACCCGGTCGAGTCTCATAAGAACAAACCTCAGGGGTTCCCGATCTGATACAACGTTCGCATGGCATAGACCGATCACAACTCAGCTTCTGTGATACTTTTTAGTGAATGATGCATGAGAGAGAAAGTGGAGAATGGTGGATGAAAAGAGATAGAAGACTGTGTAGATATTAGCAGAACGAAAAGGAACCACAAACGTACTCTTCGCCTGCACTCTAGACAAGACAGCCTGATTCTCTGCCGTTTTCTGGGCGGCTGACCCGGCTGATCGTCCTCACTGTCTCGGGTATTTGGCGATGAGGCACCGGTCTTGTCGTATCTACTGTGGCAATCATGATCATAGTCACGGGACTGAGCGACTTCTGGCGCCTTGTCACAATGGTCTCGGTCAACCTTCGGAGATGTCGGACGAGGTGGAGAGACTGGTTGCGCAGGTGCACTGTTTACCCCGCGATGGTCGGCTTTTCCGGCCATGGCAAAAGCCTAATACGGTTGGTCCAGTAATTGATCTGGGGAGAATAGCTCTGTCTGCACTTCGCCCGTTGATGTCATGATCTGGCTTGCAGCCATAAAGCGGCGATGGGTGGGTGTGGTCCTCGGACAGATTGTCGCGTGCCCCTAACCCTGATCAGGCGAAAAAAGGCAACGACAGCTGGCCAAAGGCACCAAGGAACAGTATAAATAGGTGGATAGGAAATCTAGGCATGGAGCTTCCTCACATAATAGACATAATAATCAAAAGGCATTAAGCGAGGTTAGGCAATAAACGAAAGACGATAGATCGTAGGCGTTGAGTCTACTTTTACTCCAGGTGGCAGATTTGAGCATCTCTAGACCTTGTGGTATCCGCCCGTACCCTCGGCTGGTCGGTGCTATCGGATTTTGAGATGAAAAGTCTGCGGACCTCCACATTTTACTTACCTAAGCGGCTTACTGGGCGTCCGATGACATACATTACCATACTTTCGTCTCAACTAAACGAGATGGCTCCAGTCGTCAAAAGTGTGCTTCAGAGCGGGCATGTGGCAAATTTAAATACGATAGTCAAATTTAGAAAAAGACTACTCATATAATCAACAATTGCTTCTTTTCCATATCGGATCCTCAAAGCAAAAGCAAGTGTTTGGTGCTCCATAACGGTCACGTGCCTTGCATCACAATATCTCAAGGTATCTAGTCACGTGGATTCGGGTCAATTTGGCGTTGCCAGGTCAGCAGAATCTAGAGGAGCCTACAGTAGTCCATTGCTCAGACATGCCTGATCCACATGAACGTCATCCATCGATCGCTGAGGACGATTGTGCAAGCAGTCTAAATCAAAATCGCAAACATTCAAACATCCTGTTAACCATCAAGCATTTGTTGCAAAATTGAATCCGATCCCATAGAAGGATACTTCTCGTGCGACAAAAAAAAGATCGCGACACTCACATCTTGCTTCTACAACCGATCTCATTGGTATCCTTGTCCTGCACGTCAACACAAGCTTGACCCCGCGGACCAGAGCTGCCTACCACATATACCTTGTTCTGATCCCCACTATTGCCACTTTACACAATGCCCACCACAAGGAGGTCTGCCAGTGCTCAGGGTGCAGCAGGCAAGCAATCCAAGCTCAGCTTTACGCACCGCGTGACAAAGCCTGTTGCGCCAGCTGGTAAGAAGGAGCTTGTCTCTTCGCCGCTGGTAAAGGAGCTACGTCCGGAGAAGAAAGCAGAGCCAGAGCCAGAGCCAGAGACCCAACCAGAGCAGAATGAAGAGTTCGAGGTCCCGGCCCCAGTCGAGGTCATCGAGGAAAAATCGGAAGCTGAGCTCAAAGCCGAGAAGATCACTGATGCACAAATCAAGAAGTATTGGAAAGGGGTTGAGGCGCAGAGGTTAGCACCAAGGGTACATCAAGAGGACCTTGATGTTGGCGAGAAAGTGCTGAGGTACTTTGATGTCAGCTCGCAGTATGGAGTAAGTTTAAACAATTCAGTCATCTTGCAGTGTCCAACCGCTGACCAAGGTAATGTTGCGATAGCCATGCATTGGTAGTTCGCGCAAGAGGAGATGGATGCGCGCTCAACGATTAGGACTGAATCCCCCGATCGAGGCTCTCGCTGTTCTGGTGAGCCAGGAATCTGGCAAAGACGAGGGCCGTCAGAGGGCATACATCGATGAGATTATGAACTCGACAGCGATAGGAGTCGTTAGTTCGTGAGGATGCAGTTGTTATGACCGCACCCGTAGAGATCGTTTCTATTGACATGACTCCCAACCGGGAGGCATGCAAGTTCTCTTGTTCTTTCTCTTCTTGTTTTTAATCCTCTGTGGCTTTGGTAAATGGCTTGGAGTCTTCAATTTGGCGGGCGTCTGGCGAGAGAATTGTTTGAACTTGTACAGTCACTGGGTTGTGAGATTAAATTGGCAAGGGAGCATTTTATATCCTCGTAGCCAGGTAGCTTAGCGCTACAGAAATGCAATGATGCGTTTAGTCTCAGTACCAAATGCTTCTTGTCCTATGGTGTGGTACAGTTTCCTGACCGGCAGCCTCCTTCTCCTTCATCGTATCGTACAAGAAGAAATCGATCAGTATAGCGTTGATCTTGGCATCTGGGTGCGAACGCTGGATTTCCCTCCGCAACAGTTCTACACACCAAATGCTGCAAGCTTCAAGCATGCGAGCAACATGTCAGTGGTGTCAATTTATAAGAAAAAGGGTAGGACTGATCAATATTGAGACCAACCTCTCAACTGCATCTCCCAAACCCCGCCAGCTTCCAACAGTCGCTTCTCCCTGATAGCGACATCCAAGGGAGGACTGTAGCCAATGCAGCCCAGACTGCATAGAATCTGCGGCACACGATAATCGGCAAACATGGTGATCCTGTCAATGTCTCGAAAGCTGCCGTACGGACCTTCGCCCTGAAAACAAGCCCAGAGGTCTGCCGCTAGGATCTGAGCGCGCTTCAGGATACGGACGGGTTTCCGGCGACCGCCTGGTAGCTGGTGCTCGTCACGGAAACAGGCAAAGTCGCGAGCTAAAATGTTGACGAGTTGAGCCGCCGAGCCATCGGCGGCTTTAATGATATTTGCTGCACTGCACGAGTATTTCTGACAAGGGAAAAGGGATCATCACGGCTTAGCTTCGCATGATACAGACACCATGGACATGAATCACATACTTCGTATAGGACTTGGCCTGCTTCACGAAGACAAGAAAGACGCTCAGCGAGCAACGGTATCTCCTCGTCTGTGGCGGAGCGAAAAACCTCCTTCAGAACCTCCAGATTACATTCATCCTCGCTTTGCCAGAAATCGGAACTCGTGATGGGAACTCCTTATTTGCATTGGTATGTTATCAACTACTGACCTCTGCACGGGACAGAACGTCCGGAGCAAAGGCTTGCACATTTGTCTGACACCCCAGGATTTGCAAAATTTGTACAAAGCCGAGCACTAGGCTGGGAAACGACTTACCCTCTTCCAAGGCCCTCTGCAGAGCAGCCACCAAACTCCAGTAACCCGTCCACTTCTTCCCGCGGTAATCGATGGCAAAGCGCTTATCATCCGGCAGTTCAGACCAGAAACTGAAGTTGAGCAGGTCCATGGTAAAAATGAAAGCGACAGTGGCCTCGCCTCCATCAGGCTTTGGGTGCAATTCATGCTCACTCCAAGTGGCGGTGGAATACGACTTTTTCTGCATCGCTTCGTAGATGGCAGCTGCGGCGTTCTTAGTCGAGCGCATATCCACGGCGACGTCGATTGAGTTGTCGTAGACATACTCGGCGTCCCGAAGAACACCAGTCTCGGGCTCATCGCTCACCCTGAGTTGCCCTTGAATGTGCTGCCGAAGCAGTTCAACAAGTTCGGGGTCGGCCTCATCGTCTGACATGTTTTGCGTCTGATAGGACTGGAGCCGAGATTAATTTGCGGTGAGTGTGAAAAGGGAAATAATTGCCAGGACAAAGTCTATCCACAGAGGGCTGTCAAGTTACCTACCTAATTTAGCTGGTGGCTTTGGGTGGGTTTGTTGTAGAGCGGGCAAAGAAACGTGGGGCAACTGCTACAGTATCACTGAGAACAACCAGAAACAAGAAATCAGAAACACAGCCGCCCGCGAAGTAGTGAAATGAGTCGGATTGGGCTGCAAACCAATCAAGAACAGTGCCAATTGGAACTAAAGTGAGAGGATAGGAACCTTTGGGTAGCAAATGAAGTAAAGAATTGTAGTGTATTGTGGCAGCCACTCCGAATTGGTCGAGAAGCAAAAAGAGCGTTTACGGCAAGTAAAGAATATTTGGCCATGGCTGCACAATCTCACTTACGTCAGCCTCACTTTGCCGCAAGCTCTACTGCAGTAAGGCCCTTGTGGATCTCCCGGCTTCCTCCCCGATTCGCGACTCGCGACGGCCGCAAGCTTGAACTGGCGACTCGATTCGACGACCAGTTCGCAGCTGTTAGTTTGTTCAAAGAAGCTCTTTGATCACATTTGCACAGTTACAGTACTTCCCGTCTCATCTTCGCACTTCGGCTTTTATCGTTTCTCAAAGAAAACTACTTAATGCCCTATTATGCAGCTCCGGCTTCGGCTTTTTGCATCTTTTAATACTGCAAACTCTCAGCGCGCATCTGACTCGGCTGCTTGCTCGAGCTCTGTTGCGCGCGTAAAGTACCTGGTCTAAACGCACCCTCATCCATACGATTTCCCCCAACTCTACCTGATCCTCAGCAAAATCGCCGCCGTTGACTTTGCCTTCACCCACCGACTTGAGCCCCGAGCTCGAGCGCGTTCAGCTCTCGACATGGCGACAAATCCTCAGTCGCCGTTAGCCATACACAATCCGCCGCCGTCATCCAATGTTGCGCCGGAAGCCGCTCCTCCAGCGCAACCCGTGCAACCCACGCAACCTGTCAACCAACGACAGACTGCACAGCCTGCGCCGAGAACACGCGATACCTTCAACGGCCAGGCCCTCGGTCGTGAGACCAATGCTCGTGTTAAGCAGGTGAGATTTCTGTCACTGCCGATTCCCCTCAATGGCCACCATGCTCTCACCTTACAAAACCCATCCCATCTTCACAGGTTTCCAACATAGCTAATCTCTGTTTTTCTTTCTCAAGGCGCGCGTCTTGATGGTCGGAGCAGGTGGCATCGGCTGCGAGCTATTGAAGAACCTTGCCTTGGCCGGGTTTGGTGAGATTCACGCCGTAGACCTCGACACGATAGACCTCAGCAACCTCAACCGACAGTTCTTGTTTCGACATGAGCATATCAAAAAGAGCAAGGCAATAGTAGCGAAGGAGGCTGCGCAGAAGTTCAACCCGAATGTCAAGATCGAAGCGCATGAAGCGAACATCAAGAGCCCGAAGTTCAACGTCGAGTGGTTCAGGTCTTTCGCTGTGGTTTTCAATGCGCTTGATAACCTAGATGCGCGAAGACATGTGAACCGAATGTGTCTAGCCGCCGATGTGCCACTCATTGACAGCGGAACTACTGGCTTTAATGGTCAAGTACAGGTTACCAAGAAGGGCGTCACTGCATGCTACGACTGTGAACCCAAGGACCCTCCAAAGTCGTTTCCAGTATGCACCATTCGCAGCACGCCCAGCCAGCCGATTCACTGCATAGTCTGGGGCAAAAGCTATCTTTTGAACGAGATATTTGGAACCTCGGAGGACGAGTCTGCGTTTGATCACAGCGCAGATCAGAACAACGCTGAAGAGGTCGCCGAGCTGAAGCGAGAGGCCTTGGCGCTGAGAGCAATTCGTGAATCCATCGGAACAGACAAGTTTCCCCAGATGCTCTTTGACAAGGTCTTCAAGACAGATGTCGAGCGGTTGCGCTCAATGACCGACATGTGGAAAGAAAGGACGTCACCTACACCACTCGACTTTGAAACCTTGAAGACAAAATCTGCCGACGTTCTCGACAAGGCAGATGCCATCCTAAAAGATTCTCAAAAAGTCTGGTCGCTAGAGGAGAACTTTAGCGTTTTTATAGACAGTCTCGGTAGGCTGAGCAAGCGAATTCTTGAGATGAGGAATAGTAAAACGCCCGAGAGCCCAGAACCCATCATTGAGTTTGACAAAGATGACCAGGACACCCTTGATTTTGTTGCATCGAGCGCCAACATCAGGTCACACATATTTGGGATTGAGGGCAAATCTCTATTTGACATCAAACAAATGGCCGGTAACATTATTCCTGCTATCGCAACCACCAATGCTATTGTGGCTGGACTGTGTGTTCTAGAGGCCTTCAAGGTACTCAAGGGCCAGTATGACGCTGCCAAAGAGGTCAGAACTTCCCCCCCGATACTCGCCATACACTCACTGACTGATGCTCCGCATAGGCATTTTTGACTCCCTTCAGAGAAACGGGCCGAATCGGCATCGATCGCCCACGCAAGCCAAATCCAGAATGCCCTGTGTGCAGCGTGTTCCAAGTCAGCGTGGTAGCTGACTTGTCACGTGCTACTCTCCATGATCTGGTTGGGTTTGTGAAGCAAGGCCTCAACTTTGGCGAAAAGGATTTTTCAGTCCATATCCAGGACGGAAAGGACCTGAAAATGCTTTATGATATCGAAGAGACAGAGAACTTGCCCAAAATGCTGACCGAGCTTGGTAAGTAGCTGATGAATACATCCTTCCACATCCACATCCATTCCAGAATGCTAACACAACCTTCTACAGGCGTCTCGGCTGACAGTTTGGTCACAATCATGGATGATGATGACGAAAACGGGCTGGTAAACGTGGTTGTTCTCATCGAAGCATCGTATGTATACTTCTGCTGCTTTGATTTATGATTATGTGCGAACTCAAGTCTAAATCGTTCTTTTCAGGAAAACTGCCGATGGCGACTCTAGTGCGATTCAAGCACTGCATCCCGATAAAAAGTTGGATATTCCCAAGAAACCCAACAAGAAACCACCTCAGCCGCCGGCCTCAAACGGAGCTGTCGTATCGAACGGCACAGACTTGACTTTAGAGGACGACACTCACACGGGCCAGAAAAAGCCCAAGCGTCCTCGCGAGGGCGGCGAAGCTGACGAACTTTCCAACGGAAGAGAGCCGAAGAAGGCCAAGATAAGTGGCGATGGAGGTGAAGACGTCGTCGTAGTCACAGATGAAGGCGGTGCCTTTGTCATTTCAGACGATGAGGATGTTTAAAAGCTTCTGAAGCGAACAATCTCTTATCGTACACTTCTATCATACAACCCCCGACCCGAATCTCTGGCAACAGCAGCGAGCAGATGCGAGGCTCATACTGAGCTCAGTCCTCCATCTATATTGAGGATGCAGCCATGAGCATACGAGTTGGTGGCAAGGAAGAAAGCGGCATCAGCTACTTCCTTGGTCGAGCCCATTCGCCCGAGTGGTATGTTGTCAATGACGGCTTTACCCACCAATGTGTCTCTGCCTTGTACTCGTGAAATGTAAAATTAGCTTTGTGTAAATATCACTGGCGTTTGGAGAAGGGCCAAGGGATATAAGCCGGAACGCTATCTTTTGAACTGATTTCTCTTTGAGCAGATTTTCCCACTCGGGACTTTGTCCTGCGGAACATAGCCTGCCAGTTTTCTTTTCTTCTTTTCTTATTTTCTTTCGGCCAAATAAGATGAGATCTTGGGAATGATTGGTGAGATGAATACTCCCTGCGAGGTACATTTGATTTAGGGTTGCTTGGGTCATGTAAACCCAATGGGACAAAGACAGGTAGGCCGGCGAAATACGGAAAAAAAAAAAAAAAAAAAAAAAAAGGATAACAAATAAATAGAGCCAGATCTCCTACTGAGAATAAAATGATTACAACTTACCAGTAGTCATGGGCGTCTTTATATATCCCGGGACCAGAGCGTTGACACGGATTTTGAACTTTCCAAGCTCTACAGCTAACGATCTTGTGAGGCCTAAATGTTACTTGTATAAGGATTATGTCAAGAAATGTTCTCCCGGACAGTATCCGAAATGACGGCTTGACTGACCCAAGACGCCGGCCTTGGAGGCGGCATATACTGAGGCGCCGGCTCCCTCCTTGTGGGCGAGGACGCTGGAGACGTTGATTATGCAGCCCGCTTCCATATGGTTGTCAGCGGGCTTTCGATTGACGGTTCGACGAATCATCGCGCTGGCGGCCTCTCTACATCCGAGGGTGGTGCCGACAAGGTTGGTGTTGATGATGGTGTTGATGTCGGTGATCTTGGTCCTGACGAGGAGACTATTTTGTGCCACACCGGCAGCGTTTACCAGGATGTCCATATGTTTCTGTGTTTTGAGGACGATCCAATTAGATATCTTTTTTCCTTTGATTTTTATCTTCTTGCTTGCTAATATCATTTTTATGGCGATTACTTTACTCTCGCGCCATTTCAATCAGGAACAAGCAAGGTAGCAGCAGCCATAGAGCAGGAAGCTGCAAGGGTTGGTGTTTGGCGGGTGTATGTAGTTTCACGATGTACCCCCCCAACTTTGATCCCCAAAGCAACAGAACAACAAGAATCAAACCAAAGAAGCTGAACAAGAAAAAAAAAAGAAGCCTACAAACTCAGATCGCAGTTTTGTCCAAAAACGGTCGTCCTGCACATCGCCCGCAAACGCGTAATGGTGCGTCTCGGGTGAGAAGTAGGCGCCGCCGTGGCCAGGCTCATGGGCGGTGGGTATTTCGTCCCATTTATTGGACTTGACCGAGGGCAAGAGGTTCGTGACGGCATCCTGCAGCTTCATGGCATCGCGGCCGACGAGGACGCATGTGGCGCCCTCGAGGGCGAAGCGGTGCGCGATCGCTCGGCCAATCCCGGAGCCGCCGCCAGTCACGACGGCGAGCTTTTGACGGAGGGCCATGGGGCAGCTTCTTTACTGCTTTCTCTTACGCCTTAAGCTTGCTGTGTGTTGATATGATTCGAATTAACATGGTATGTCCGTCCTGCTTGATATGTTCCAGTTCGGCCACAAACGAGAGCGTATGGTCGACATTTGACATGAGAGCGGGTTAGGGTCTTCGGCCGCCCCTGTCTATTATCAGGTGATTTTACTAAGTGACGTATAATATCAACCACGACGCATCGCTAAAGAAGTTGGCCTAGGCACGTAGGCAGCTAGCCTCTGCCAATTCAACAGCAGTCATTTCATATCATAATATATATCCGGCAGGCGTTAAGACTGAGCGATCAGTAGATGGTGATTATGCTGCCAAGCAGAACTGAATCCTTTTTAGTGTTCTCACAAGAGTTGAAAAGGCAAAGTAGGCCAGTGAGGCAAGGTATACGATAGCTTCTGTGGTTTAACATAACTGCATACAGTATACTCGGGAACAATAGGTGCGGTTCCATTCCAAGACAAAAGTAGCTGTTACACAAGTAGTCCACGACCGACCATGGGACAAAGTTGATGTCTGCGACACGTCATAAAGGATACCAAGACGGAAGGTAAAAATGGCATAAACCCAGAATAGCAGCCAAAAGCAACCAGATACATAGAGCATTGCTGGCTCAATATTACAAGATATACAACTTAAATGACACAAAATACATTCGGGAACATTATGTTCCCTTGAAATCGTCACTGTGCCAATCTCCATGCGCGGCTGCTGCTCCTTTTGCCGATCCACGGCCAGCTGCTGCTGCTGCCGCCGCTGCCGCGCCGCCCAGATTGCTGGCATGGTTCTCAACATCTACGGTCCCGAGCCAGTAAAGTGACATAAAGACCAGCAAGTGCAACGCCACACAGTATGCCGCAAACAGATTTCGACTGGTGCGGCTGGCAAGGACCATGCGGGTTATGGAATAAACAATCCGCTCAGGAAGTGACATGCGCTTGTAGGCGCGCGCCGATTCTCGGCCCCTGAACGCTGCAAACGGGCTCAAGTTGGACTCGTACGCCTTTCGGTATTGGTCCAGCGCTATGGGCCCATTGGCGCTGCCGCCACCGATCGAGATCGATGACGGGTTGGGATTGGCCGAGAAGGCTGAGGATGACGAGCTTACCGCACCACCCAACATGGGCGAGGCTCCTCCGGCTGCTGCTGTAGGGTGCATTCCGCCGCCGCGGTTGTAGCTCTGCACATATCGCGACTTTTCGTATAACTTCAGGTTGTCCTTCTGCAAGGCAGCAATCTCCTGCCGTAGCTGTGAGACGTTGCGGTGCGTCTCGGAGAGCTCCTGTTCAAGCTGTGCGTTTCGTTTCTTGAACCTATCGCGCTGAGCAGTGATCATTGGCAATATACCAGAACCGCCACCCATCGGCTCGCGCTCACTGCCCAATCCGCCTCCACCTGATGCGAAGCCACTGATGATTGAGGATGTAGGGCTTGTCCTTCCACCCCCAGCCCCAGGCCTGCGACTGCCTGCCACAGAAGGAGCGTATCGGTTCACATACGTCCCGGCCACCGATGCGCCTGACGGGAAAGCATTTGCACCCTCGGCCTGTAGCGTCGAGAGGTCATTCTCAAGCTTCTCATTCAGGTTCTGTGACTTTTCCAGCTCCGCGTTCGTCCTTGATAGTTCTTCCTGTAGATCTGAAAGTCGAGTCTGCAGATCTTGGTGTGAAACTCTCAAAATAGTAAGCTCATCGCCGAGCTTCTTGTTTCTTGCCAGTAAAAGCTGCTCAAGTGTGTCTCCCTTGCCCTTGCCGCCGGCGGAAGCATCAGCAACGGTGTCATCGTCCTGGCCGCCCTGAACTTCATCTTCATCGCCCATGGCGAACTCAATGCTCTTCAGTACCTCGAGCTCTTGCTTTATGTCTTCGTAATCACTCCACTTCTGTACCTTGGCACGCAAGGTCTCGCGATCCTCCCCTAGCAAAGCCACCTCACGCTCGAGTCCGCGCATGCGTGTATCAAGATCACGCCTCAGTGACTCCTTTTCGACTCGCGACGCGTCCAGTTTGCGCATCAGCGACGAGTTTTCAGAGCGCATGCGCATGTACGCCGGGTCATCTTCGAGTTGTTGGTTCTGGCTCTGGCTGCTGCTTTGAGACTTCTTGGCCTGCTCTGCAAGCTCGAGACGGAGCTGCTCATTGCGAGCCTCAACCTCGGCCAAACGGGCGCTTGTGCGTTCCAGTTCCGAATTGACCATTTCAAGCTCAGCGCCCATGACGTATGATCTTTGCTGGAACTCATCTGCATCGCTTGAAGACTTGCCAAGTCGCTCATTGACCTCCTCGGTAGCCCGGATGCCGCTCAGTAGCCGTTCCTGATGCTCCAACTTCTCCTCCAAGGCCTTTTCCTTGGCAGCCCAGTTGTCCTTCTTTTCATCCACCACTGCGATCCATGTGGTCTCTACCTGCTTGACTCTGGATTCGAGGTTATCCTCCAGTTCTTTGCGGGCGGCACGCTCGGTCTGTAGGCGACTCTCGGTATCATCAAGCTGAGTCGTGAGCTGAGCAACTGTCTTCTGCAAATGTTGGTTCTCCTCGGTCACTTTTGGAAGTGTGTCCTCAGTCAAGAGCATTGAGTCAACCGCAGCCTCCAGTAGCGGGTATGGATCAGGGGCCTCGGATAGGGCGTTATAGGCCTGTATGAAGGAGGAGTTGATCGATTTGGAATGGGTTGTAAGAAGGTCAATAAAGGTTTGGTATGCTATTTGCGAGTTTCCCGAGCATTAGCAAGCGGATCAGACAAGCTAGCAAATAAGCATGTGAGCGGCGGGGACCCAGGCTAGCCGAGCCTCACCTTTGAGCAAGCCCTTGATCTCTGACAGCTTGCTGGCATCGTCCAGTTTTCTGAAATCCTTTGTTTTTTGGGCTAGGTCTTTGCGCTGGACAACCGAGTCGCGCTGGTAGGTGACAATTTCGGATGCAGTATTGTCCAGCCCTGAGACCAGAGTGGTAAGATCGACAGCTAGACGAACCAGTGTTAAGTTAGCAGCTTGCACTTCGCTCAACCATTGAAGCCCTATGAGAGCTGGCTTACTCCTCCATGCTGATATGGCATGTTGAAACTTGTTGGTGTTCTCCGTCCCCCGGGCAGCGGTTCGGGTGGGAGAAGCAGCTTCAGTCATGATGTATGGTTTTCTATCACTGGCTGGTATCAAATGCTGGCACAAAAGTAAGAACTCCGGGACGCGACACCCATTCAGAGAGCTTTATCCCTTGAGATCGGGATAATCGACAAGGAATTGAGATCAAAGAGTCGTATTGAGTCAGCAAATGGTTGAAATATGGATTTAAGACCTCTGGTCAATAGACAGAACCGTCAGACATTGTGTAATTGAGTGTTTGTGAATGTTTCGTTCTCAAGTTCGTCGGCGCTGAATGACACGCGGTCTCACTGTAGCAGATATCCCGGTAGTTGCAGGGGTTCCCCAGCGCGGCTGCTTGGTGATTGGCTGAATTGTCATAAAGGGGAGGCTGATGTGGGTCCCGGCACTAACGTCACTGGTAATCAATCGGTAGCACTGGATCGCGGCTTTGACTTCAATGCTCCTTGCAGCCTTGGATTGCCTTGCCTCTTCTCATCATCAAAACCCTTCACACCCGATTGTCTTTACCTTGAGCTGGATGCCAGCTAAATTTTGCTCTATTCTAGGGTCTGCTCTATTTCTTCTACTGTTCTCTTTCTTGTATGAGATGATACCCCCATGATCATGATTACGATACAAAGGCGACATGGCTGCGACAATACTGGGCGAGGGGGTGGTCCTCACTAAACCCCCACTCGAAGCTGGCCCTTTTGTCCTCCGCAACCTACTCCATGATGTGCCATTGTCGGCCGATGGTAGTGAGGATCGTATTCGAATAAACTGCGTTGACTACTGGGGTATGCGCTGAGCTTTCCCAATATCGTATTCATGGCTGGCTACCATCTCTGACTGGATTATTTGTTCCGTAGAAAGCAACCTGTACATAGGCACCTCTGCCTCCGAGCTGCTACATTTCGTCCAGATACCTCCAGATCCCTCAGACAAGAACAGCACTTCTACATTTATTTTAGCATCACGGCTGCAACCATTCTTCACCGAGCCAGCATCGACTGCTTCCAGCGGTGTCCTACCTGGAGTGCAACAAATTCTTCTGCTTCCCAGGGTTGGGAAGGCTTGCGTGCTCTGCAACTCAACCGTCACATTCTACTCCTTGCCCGAGTTGAGTCCAGTTTTCAACGAAATTAGCGTCAAGGGCTGCAATTGGATCGGCGGCGTTGACCTTAACCACGAAGCTGCCGCAGCGGGCAGCATAGGCGGTGCTGTCTCGGTCCTATTATCTCTCAATAGACGAATACATGTCGTCAATGTTGGCGAAGACAATGTGCGTGGAAACAGGAAGATTGATTTTGCAGGAAGCACCCTGTCCATTCGCAGAGACAGCATTGCATGTGTGGCCGACTCGAGAACATATGCGCTTGTGGACGTTGATAGACAGCTCAAGATTCCGTTGATGAGCATATCGTCCCTCGATACTTCGCAAAGCCCCAGTGATATCGGCCTCGTACAGAGCATCGCTGCTGTACCAGATAGCAACAATGGCAGCGGCCTAACCAGAAGCGCATCGTCCGCGACCGCTCGGCCCAGTCATCTTTCGAGCGATAGAGCTGCGGGTCACAATAGGAGTACGAGTCTTGGGACCTTTGCTACTGGCAGTTCCGAAGGCCAAGGCTCGGTCGCTGGGGGCGAGGCGGACACTCCTGCTTCGAGGAGTCCTGGTGGGCCGAGTCCATCCAGAAGTCCAGCGCCAGATGCGAACACGTTATCAAAGCCTCCGCAGCCACCACCAGAAACTGACAAACCCTTGCCTCCGATCCGACCAACAGTTCCCGAGCCGGCACCCGTACTTCTCAGGCCGCTGATCGTATCACCAACACCCGAGGAATTTCTATTGGTCACGGGCACAGGGCCATTGGAGCCAGGAATTGGCATGTTCGTGAATCTTGATGGTGACCCAACGCGGCCTACGCTTGAGTTTGAAAGGTATCCAAGCCAAATCGTCGTGGATGGAGGGTCGCAAGATTTATCAACCTCGACACCTTCATTGGGTTTGGAGGAAGAAGGTTATGTGCTGGCATCCTTGATCAAAGAATTACCAAACGGTGTTCACAGGTGCGGATTAGAGATTCAGCGCTGGGACGTTAATATTGGCGAAGATGAGCCTTCAAAACACTGGCTTGGTGTGGATAAGGTTACCGCGGAGACTGAGCAGCCGGAGGATGCAACCCCCCTTACTCCCGAGCCCCTGGGTATTCGCAGCCTACTAGGCAGCGAGGAGTCGGTTTTGAATGAAGTGGTAGACCGCCTCTGTCAGAGGCGCTTCCTACCATTTTCATTCGCTAATGATGCACTAGATGCGTCGGCCATGTCACTGCGGAGTCTAGACGCGCGAACGGCTTCATCAATGGAGCGTGTTTCAAAAGAGCGCGATCTTTTCGAGCGCGACCTCGACTCCCCAGACGAGGATCCGCTACCAGATGGCTGGGAGGCCGCACGAAACGCCGAGGAGGAAAGTTCAGTGGTTCGTTTGGCCAAGGTCGTTGGGAGACTAGCAGTATGGGACGACAAACATATCTGGTGGGTGCTGAGAAACCCTCTCTTGCTGCAGCTTGAGGCTGGAATTCAGGCAAACGTACTCGACTGCGACAAAAGCCTCGCCGCCTCGACGAATGCAGCCAAAGATCGTCGGCAGCTATTTGCCATCCTGAACTCTTTCCGCGGTAAAGATGCCAGAACTGAGCTGGAGTTTCTCACGTTCAGCTACATCAGGCAGCGAGCAGGTATTCTTCTCTTCAATAGCTTTCTTGACTTGGCTTCAGAAGCCCCGTTCTCTGAACCGGAACTCAGAGCGCTTGAAGAGGTTTTACTAGAATCTGGCCTGGATCCAAGGGTGGTCTTGTCTTTAGTCCCTGGCCTGCGGCACGAGATCATTGAGGGTCGTACAGGCATATGGATATTCGGCGGTGTCAAGGGTAATGTCGAGAGGTATCTTGGCGGGAATCCTTTCAACAAGGCCGGTCAGGAGGTCGTGGGCAACTTGGATCCCCGCATCCTTCAATTTCTTCGACGCTTTCTCGCCGCTTGTCGCAAGCGAAAAGGGTTCGGTAGTGTCCGGGATGAGCAAGAGGTCTCACGGACGGTCGATGCCTCCTTATTAGCCGTTCTTCTGGAACTTGACAAGGACTCGCCACCTGGCTTACCGCGGGGTGGACCGTCTTCATCCATACGAGCAGAAATAAACGAGCTGGTGGATCGCGGGGTTGACTGCTTCGAGCGTGCAGTCGATCTGCTGGAATCCTACAGTCGCCTCTATGTGCTGAGTCGACTCTATCAGAGCCGCAAAATGGCAGGCGAAGTGTTAGCCACATGGCGACGCATCGTCGAGGGTGAACGCGATGACGGCGGCGAGTTTCAAAATGGCGAGCAGCGCGTCCGGGACTATCTGTCGAAGGTCGGCAACCAAGGCCTAGTCAGGGAGTATGGCGTGTGGCTGGCCTCGCGCAATCCAAAGCTAGGGGTCCAGGTCTTTTCCGATGACAATGGGAGAGCGCCCAAGTTTTACCCCGCCGATGTTGTGGCCTTGCTTCGCGATGAGGCGCCTGATGCGGTCAAATACTATTTAGAGCACCTGGTATTTGACAAAGGGCACACAACCTACGTCAGTGAGCTGGTGAATCACTACTTGGATGTGGTTATGACAGATCTTGAAAGTTTACCAAAGGCCAGAGACAACGTTGCAGCTATCTACGAAGCTTACCGGGCGTTGAAGCCTCCAAAGCCAACATTTCGCCGATTCCTGACTGACAATGCTCCACCGGGAGACGAGGCTTGGCATTCACGACTGCGGTTGCTACAATTGCTCGAGGGCCCGCATGAGTATGATGCCCAAGCAATACGAGAGCGCATATCTCGTGGGCAGAAGAAACCAGAGCAGCAAGGCCAAGATTCTGTAGAAGCGCAACAGACTTCAGGCACGCCAGATGTCTTGCTTGTACCAGAGACCATCATCCTAGATGGTCGAGAGGGTAACCACGAGAGTGCACTGAGGTTGCTTATCCACAAGCTCGGAGATTATGATTCTGCCGTGCTCTACTGCCTCCGTCAGAGGCCCTTACCTGACTCCAACAGACCAGCACTGAAGCCGAAAGTGGATGGCTCTACAGGGGATAAAAAGAAGCAAAGACTAGAGGCAGAAAGTGCCGCGGAAGCTGCTGCTGTCGCCACTACGCGTGCCCTGTTCCGCACAGTTTTGGGAGAATTTCTGACCATTGAAGACGTCACCGAGCGGTTGGAGCAGACTGGGGCGCTGCTTGAACGGTTTGGGGCGTGGTTCGACGTGTTGGAAGTTTTGGAGCTTATTCCAAACAGTTGGGTCATTGACGCCGCACTGTCGGAGTTTCTCGTCAGCGCGCTGCGAAGACTTGTTCGCGAACGCCACGAAGGCATGGTTGCCAGGGCCTTGAGCTCTGCTGAGAACCTGAGGGTCAGGGCTGAGATAGTAGCAAAGGTGGACGAGAAAGGGCCTGTAGTTGACGCTGGAGAAGGCCAGGATGAGGTAGAGATGACTTGATAATTTATTAATGCTAACTACATGCGCGGCGGAAACAACCGCAGTCTGGGAACTAGATATGTTTGAGGTATGTGATCTGTTCCGTTTCATTCGACAGGGGCATGAAAGACTACAAATGCCAAGGCTCCGAGCCTTCATATTGAACCCGACGAACCAAGTCAGATAAGCATTCTATGGAGCCAAGATGATCGCCTAGGTGAAGCAAAGTGAATGAGCGGGTAGGTATCTAGCCTCAGAATCTTTGTCTGACAAAAGATTTGGGTACAGAGATGGGAGAGGGCAGGGGCGGCGGCGGCGGCGGCAATGATATGGCAGCATCAACAACAGGGGAAAGTTGCATGCGACTTGAGCAACCCAGAAGCTGTAACGCGCGCGGTTCGGAGATGGGTGAGATCATTCCTTGCTGGATCAGCCATTGGCTTGCGTGATCAGGAAGCAAGCCATGCCCGGAAATATCCATCGGGCGATATTGGATCGCAGGTGCAGGTGCCGCCAAGGCTTCGGCCTGCCCCCACGGATGATGAACCGACTGATGGCATCCGTCAACAGGTCTGGCCAGCCCTCGGGCAGCCGCAAGCCCAAGCCGGGCATTCTCAAGGCTCAAGAGCTCACTGTCGGTCACCTTGCGGTGGTCGGCAGGGATGATAAAGACATGCTCCCGCTGCCACTCCATCTCCTCCGTGTCCACACTCGCCGTCGCGTCCCGGTCTCCGTCGGTATCGACCCCGACCTCCCGTGCCCAGTCTATTATGACGTCGCTGATTGATTCGTATAGCTGCTGGTTGTGTAACTGAAGGGCCTCGCAGTTTGTGCAGGGTGTCGGCGGCGGTCTGGTCGCGTCGGCGCCTGGAGCCGTGTTGCCGCCTATATCGACAGCCCAAGAGGTCTTCCTCGAGGAGTTTTGCTGCTTGCTGCGTTTTCCCCGGCCATTTTCGGCCCCGGAAGACGCCGCCTGCTTGTCTTCACCGCGCGGCTTCCTACTCCCCTGGTGGAGCGAGCCGCGTTTGTTTTTCCTGCTGCCACCTCCACCGCCACCACCACCGTTACGATAATGCCTTTGATGTTGCTGCTCGGCGGTGCTCTCGGAATCCCGGTCAAATCCCGCGCCTCGACCTACCGCTCGGGGTCCGCGTGGACGTGGCGTGCTCGGCTGCGTCCTCTTGTGATCATCTGAGTCTCTGCGGGCCCGGAATCGATTCTGCTTTTTCGGTCGAGCCATATTGACAATTTGTTCTCTTCCTCTTTTTCTTGGACACTGGCTGGGAAAGTGGTTACTGAAATTGGCGTCATGGGCTTTTATCGAGGGGTCATGCTATCAAGTTAAGGACGATATGACAGACAAGGGGAATGGGGATCGACATGACAAAAACGCACATTGGAGAGGCACATATGAAAGAGAGTTTTTATTTTGGAGCGCGTATGGACATAGATGGAACGGAGAGGGAGTCTTTGTGAATAACATAATTGCCTCGAGCTCAATGAGATGGCTCGGGTATTTTCAAGATACATCTTGGGTGCATTCTATGAAAAATCATGCAAGACAGATTGTATGCGTCCAGTTGCGTCTTTACTCTCTAGCATCAAAGAAAAATGGGGTACAAGGACGGTTGGTGGAATACTGCATTGAGAGATGTGCGGATTGTAGAAGCTACTATATTCTGGGTTCGGCTTTGTTTTGGTTGCAGGGTTTATCAAGTGTTATTGGGCATAGATAATGGTGTTTTTGTGGTCTATCAAGGATAAGGTGTGCAGAAATCACTTGTGAACTTCCTCAGGAGCCACTCCAGCTCTTTGTCGCTGAATCCTAGAAATTGCCAGCAAGAGTCAAACATCGATCCTCTCAGTGCCATACACAAAAGCCTTGTCCGTATATCCGCCACTGCTGCATGTAACTAAGTATATTGGCATAATACGCTTCTTTGTTGTTAGTAAAACCATAGCAGCCTTTTTTTTTTTTTTTTGCTCTTTTTTTTCTCTCAAGACACCAACAAGTTGCAACAAACTTGACCGAGGCATCCAGCTTGTACCGTAAGCGAACTCCAAGGCACTTCTTTTATGAATCATCTTTCTGAGAATCTACGTTACACTCTATTTGGTAGAATTGCTGTCATCATACCATACAAAGTTAGTCGAGACTTGCCCAGCATATAGTCTCGCCAAGCTTTTGATGTGTGGAGATATCCAAGTGTCAATGATACTACTCTACCAAACTAAAGTGGAAATCCTTTAGCGAGACAGGTGGTGTCTCAGACCTCTCAGCCGTAGATATCATATCCTCCTTTTATTTCACATCTCTGCTTCACAGCTTGGCTTCACAGTTGGTCCTCACCAACCTTGTCCCGTCTTTTTGGCAGCGCGGCAGATCACATGCCACACACCTTGGCGTCACCGCATGGTGATTTTTTTTCTCTCCTCTTCTCGGGGGACCTTGGCAGACTTGCAAGGTTCTCCTCCAACGCACGGGGAGAATTACGCTCCCGGGTTAGTAGCATATCTCCCCGCTTTTTAACGTAGAGGTCTGGATCACACGGTGCTTGGGAGCTGAGCAAAAGTCTTGGGGTAGTCTCCACTGGTAGTTCTTGCATAGTCAAGATAGGCGTGCATATGCAAATATTTTCCGAGAGCCCTAGCCGCAATACGTTGCCATGTCTGTGCTTGACAGCCATGCATCTTGAGATTTTGTTGACAAGACAAGGCCATGGTAATGGCTCTTCGTTCTTACCATTAACAGCAAATAGTTCGAGTAGACGCTCCTGGGTTGACATATTGTACGATACCGGATATACGCAAGAGTCGGTCTGGAAGTGTGGTCCTCGGTTGGTTCCATTTGGCTCAGTAAAAGGGGCCGACTTAACGGCTTGCGGGCTTCAACTCCGTGCCGCGTTCCCAGATGTTCGGTAACACTGACAGCATGTTCAGCTTTTCCCACGAAGAGAAAAAAAAAAAAAAAAAAAAAAGGAGAAATAAAAGACATTAGAAAGCTTGGTCAAGGGGTCAAGGCCTCTAAGCCCTGTAAATTGGAGACGGAGCTGTCATCCAATGTAACATCACCCGCTGTTTGTTTTCCTGCCGCTGCCAGGCTCTGACACCTTGAGTCAATCCTTCCCAGGGGATATGCATACAGTCAACCAGGATA
This sequence comes from Magnaporthales sp. P1609, assembly GCA_003709005.1. NCBI lineage: Eukaryota > Fungi > Ascomycota > Sordariomycetes > Magnaporthales > Magnaporthales sp. P1609. Next base: position 2,765,965 of record PELF01000005.1, on the reverse strand, counting down.
ATAAAGGTCACTACCAGGGTAGGGGTCTGGGGGAGGGGAAGAAAAAAGAAAGAAAGAAAAGAAAACGGAAAACGGAGGCAGGGCTGAAGCGTTTTTGTGCTACGAAATGGTTGAAGGATTGGGCCTTTTTATTTTTTATTTTTTTATTTTTTTTCTCACGTTGCTCGAAGGAATAAAACGGTGATTAGCGGTGCTCCGTACCTGCCTGAACAAAACTCCGATTCCGGGGTCGCCGCAATTTCGCGACATCAGGCAGGATTTTTAATTCACGACAATGGAAGCTAGTTGATTCGTATGACGAGACGAAATGGTGGAAACGAGGCAGAGAGGACGTGTTGGCAGGTTTAGTCTATTAAAAAGCCATAAATTCTACGACGTTGATGGTGGTGCTTATTCATCTATCTTGGCCGAATACGCCAGCTGGTGTGGACAAATTCAATCAAGAGATCAATTGCTGTAGATTGTTTTTTTTCAGCTGCGAGTTGAATTTCAATCCTCGCTGCTGCCTGCCCCACATTCCTCTACTATGTTTTCAATTTCAAATGTTCCCAGCGCCACGGAAGAATCAAAAGCCATTCAAGGCTTGAGATTTTTCCTCCCACAACACGACCTGGGCCTTATCCGCGTGAGCATCATGGTCTTTTAGTACGACGGAAATACCGACGGACTGACTGGCGTGGAAGCGATCAAAGACACGCGACACTCAGGTACCCGATACTCTGGCTTCTAGCCGACGATGGCCAGCCAGTATTGCAACTAGTTCTAGACCAGAGCTAGAGGGAGTAGACCTAGTTCCAGATTAGATCTCTCCTCTCCGTACCTGAATGTCTAATGAGAATTACCTACCTACCTTATCTACCTGATTCCTCATCTTAGGTTAGGCCAGGTACCTAAGGTACCCAGTTTGATCTAGAGCATCTCTATCCCTTTCGACTCAGGTCAATTTCCCAAGACATTTCGGCGGCTGTCCACCATCCACACGTGGCATTTCTAGATGTCTAGGATACGGTACTTTATCCTTATTCCCGGGAAGCCACATCGGATCATTCTCGCAATAGTCTCGAAGGGAAACAAATCGGGCTTCCTCTGGATCTAAGGCTGACGGAGACAACATTACTTACTGGTCATCAAACTACCTAGGCTGGGGAGCCATGCTCTTCAGCCCAAGAAACGTGGTTACCTTGTTGTGGTTGTGTTACTGATGATCCACGGGCAGCAACAGATCGTCCAGAAAGGGAGGCGATTCTCGGGAATTTATTGCGCGATCCATCTAATCGGTTCGGATGGCGATCATTTAGTCCAAAGGTTTGTTGCTTGCTTGCTTGAGACAGTTTGCATCACATCGGGCGTTGACATGGCTTTCATGCATTTTCCCTTGTCATTCATCTCATCAATGCTGTACCTAATCGGTCGGTTTTGCTTCTTTTCCTCTTTTCTCTTTTCTTTTTCTCCTGGGACAGGTTTCCGAGTCTCCGCATTGCAGATCTAATTCTGGACTGGATGGGATGACAGCTCGCTTATCTGTGCCAGAAAACCCCTGCCAGCCTGTTCCTCCTACGCCCCTCTGATTAGTGTATATTTGTTTCTTCAGCGGCCCGGAGTAGATGACCCAGAAGAGGTTCAACGGCACCAGCGAGTTTCAGCTGGCTGCATACCACAAGCAAACCGCATCACACCGGTCAGCAAACCACATGGCAAACTTGACCGGGCCATTTCATGGGTGGAAAAGGGAGTTTAACAATTGACTTGGCTTTCATAACGCTGACCCCGCGCCAAGCTGGACATGGCCCTGGAGCTGGAAACGGCGCAGTACCACTCTAGCGAAATGCTAGAACTAGCCTACCTGGGCTAGTCAGCTTGGTATGGATTCATGGAATAACACACGCACACGCACACCACATACACACACCAAGAGAGGCAGAGATTCCCAGTGTGTCGAGCAGGTTACATTCCAAGGATGCCACCTTACCTACCTTGGTAACCACATTAACAAGCATCCGTCGCCCACACACACACCATGGCTGAAGGTACTTAACTGTTTCTGGAGCCTTTTCCACATGGTCAAGGCATGGGTTTAACGAGAACGAGAAAGCTAACCAGACTACTGGCACCTATACGGTAGCTTGGACCGTTTTCCCCCGATGTGGCGACCATCAGCTGCTTCCTCTTAATAGCCACCCATGCCCATCAAACAAACAATGTTGCACTTTGTCATCAACTTTCCATCCTTGTATAATCCGTCTATTCCGTCTTTGTCAGACCCTTCCTCTCTCCCTCACGGTCCTTTTGACACCTCTCCGCACACGGGATCGGGTTCCACACACTCAACCACAGTTTGCCTTTTCGCATATAGACACCGTTGGGCCTGAGCTTTGCCAACAGGGGTGCTTCTCCAACACAAGCCAAGCCGATCTGCTTTCCTTCAGTGGGCAAGACCACGATCTGGTTTCCTCCAGCGAGCGCCCAGCCACAGGATCTAGACTAGAACACCTTTCAAATGATGCTTCATTATTACGCAACAACATCTTGACGTTCTCTGTCTCTCTCTCTCTCTATCTCTCGCCCTCTTCCGGCTAACATCCCCACTATTCTTCTTCCAACAACCTGAATGGGAGTGTCTCGACGCATAATACAAGAACATTACGGCGCCTGCTGTCAACATCAACCCTCTCCTGTGACTAACCCTTCTTAGTCACTTTCAACCTCTCGGATGATTGCAAAGTCGTCCTGGAGACTTGATGTTTTGCAAGCACATACCTATCAGCATCCGACATAGTATTTTTCACTCATAATTTCGCCTTCTTTTCATCCGCCATCTGACCCGCCGAGCGGGATCACTTTCCAAGATGTCAGTTTCACCAGATGCCGTGCGGCTGGAACAGCTGAACCAGTACTCTATCATCGAGCGTGTCTGCTCAGTGTTGTCACTGCTCGGAAGTATCTTTATCATCGCTACCTTCTGCTACTCGAAAATGTTCCACAAGCCCATAAACAGGCTAGTCTTCTTTGCCTCCTTTGGTAACATGATGACCAATGTTGGAACCTTGATGGCAAGGTCTTATGTCGGCGATGCCAACGGAGCCGGCTGCCAGTTTCAGGCGTTTCTAATTCAAATGTAAGTATCAGTCTTTATGTTGACCACACTCTTAACTAAAGCAGAAGAAAAAAGATTGGGAGGGGGACTTGAGCTAACATTAGCGTAGGTTTCTACCGGCCGACACCCTATGGACATTGGCCATGGCTGTTAATGTCTACTTGACCTTCTATCACAAGTTCGACGCTGTCAAGCTCCGCAAGATGGAGATCCCCTACCTCGTCATATGCTACGGATTACCGTTCACTGTTGCCCTGACGTACATTTTTATATCATCGCCTGGACGCGGGCGCATGTATGGAGATGCGACCTTGTGGTGCTGGATTAGCGCTCGTTGGGATATCTGGCGCCTGACTACGTTTTATGGTCCTATCTGGCTCATTATACTTGTCACTTTTTTCATCTATATCCGGGCCGGAGGCGAGATTTATCGCAAGCATCAACAGCTACGCAACTTTCACTCGAGCATGCGCAGCCATCACGAGCCCGAACCTCTTCCGCCGATGGACGATCCCCTGATCTCCAGCAAGACTACCGAGGTCTCTGTCACGTCCGAGGCGGCACTGCCTATGTCGCAGGGGGCTATCGATCTTGCGCCATTGGGGAGGCGCCCGTCGGATAACACTCAACAGCCTCCCCCTCTGCCCGGACCGGCGTATACGGTGCAAATTTCGTCGAGCGGGACCAATAACAACGATCGAAGGCCGTCTTACCCGCCAGAACTGACCATCCAACCTTCGCGCGCAACATTAACACGCAACACGACTAGAGCCGGGGCCATTCAACAGCGGTCCAGGGCAAACCAGGATGCCACCAACGCGGCGTGGTCATACACTAAGTGCGCACTTCTCTTCTTCACAGCCATGTTGGTAACCTGGATCCCATCCTCGTCCAACCGCGTCTACTCGGTTATTCACGGCAACCAGGTCAACCTGACGCTTGAGTACATGAGCGCCTTTGTGCTACCACTGCAAGGCTTTTGGAATGCCGTTATCTACATCGTGACGAGCTGGAAGGCGTGCAAGCTGGTGTTTCACGATATTTTCCTGGCGAGGATGCCAGTCACGGAGCTGATCGACTACAGCTCGGCTGGCGGCCGACGTCAGCACCACCATGCCGACTCGGCGGGCGCCGGAAGTGGGGCTTCTGGGCCACACTCGCGCAAGGAGTCAGAGTCCGCGGGAAGGTATACGCCTCAGCCGTCCGATAAGAACTACGAGGACGAGAGCATGACGGATCTGGGGAGCAGGCCTTCGCTACAAGAGCCAGGGCAGGAGCGAAGGCCTCATCGCGGGGTCTGAACCGAGTCTATAATATCTCAGGTTGTTTTCATGTTGTTTCTGGGGTTTGGTGTTATGACAAGAAAAGCAGTAGTTGTTGCTTTTGCTTTTTGGGCATCAGGCATTATGATGAGCTGTCTGAAAACTGCGTCTTTCTCGCTGGGCGTTGGAGGGAGTTTTATTTTTGACGTCATGACCAAGACAACGATGTATGTAGTGTATGGTTTGAATGTATTTAGCCCTCAAAAGATAAGCGTGCCTCTCTGGCGATTAACTTTGCAGTATGCGCTCCTGTACTTGTGTACTGTCCAACCAAGCAAACCTTGATGTACTCTGTCAGGTGACCTCTTGGATGGCTATGTTCAATCTCTGATGATATCAAGATCCCACGTAGCGAGTAATGGGCATAGCATACATTGCCGGAACTCTCGAGTGTATCCAAGGCCAACCAACTGTCACCGGTGACTAACAAAAGAGACCAGGTCGTGCACTTCGTGAAATATCTAGCCTGCGACCACAACAGATATGCTATGAAGTCCTCGGTCTTCCGGACTTTTCGAGTTGGCAAAAATACAGCAACTAACATAGCAAAGAAGCAAAACAAACAACAGCAACAAATATAGAGCAGCCGATGCTTCCTTCGCTCCGTGTCTAGCTCGGGACGCAAAGCAACCTGATAGGCTCGTAATGTTAGCCTCAAACTAACAATATTGCATTCTGTTTGTTGTCAAAGTCAACCCGGCGTCGCAGCTAGAATGCCGCTAGAAATGTTCCAAAACGGCTTTTTTTTTTTTCTCTTTTTTTTCACATTTCCTAGTCGTTAGACCCCCACCTCGCCATGTGAGGTGGCGCTCTATTTCCGCAAAAAGGGTCAGGAACACAGAAATGCCGATTAGTGTCTAGCCTTGGCGGTAGTCGAAATATCTTAAATAGCTCCAAGCGGAGACAAGAGAAAAAAAAAAAAAAAAGCCCAAGCGGGTGTTTGTTGGCTCCCCAACCGGCACCGCCACGCGCCATAATCTTGACAACATGAGCACTAGAGACTAGGACGGTGGCGTGGTACATAATTTGGCCTTTATTTTTTTTCTTTGCCTGCGCACCTCACACCAGGCAGATAGATATCAGGCCATTCATTTTAGTTGAAGTGGCCAACTTTTCCCCCGCGGGATCGGGTTATCACCGTCCCATTGCATATGGTGCATTTTCACCACTCTACACACCATTGATGGCTATTTGTGCCGGGGAAAAAAAAAGGGAGCTTCATCTCCGAAGGCTGACACAGAAAAAACGAAAAATCTACGTGGATGCAGTCAAACAAGATAAAGGGGGACGGAAAGGAGGGGAAATGGTAAGCTTTGTACGACACCCAGCCTCAATCCTGATAACGATATTTTTTACACTCTTTTGATAGTGAATTTCATGTTGACTGCATCCTTACCCCGATATGATCTGGCTGATATGAGCGGGCTAGGGAAGGACGGCAGGGACCGAAAGGGGAGGCTTACCCGGAAATTGAAATAACGAATAGAAAATCAGAAACTGTCACATAACAACGCAGATTTGCTTACATCCTGCTACACCCATAAGCGGGTTCATCTCGGCAGGGCATCAAATCAGTTTATGTGTGTTTGTGTGAGTGTGAGAGAGGGTGAGTGTGCATGAGTGTGTCTGGACTTGCAGCAGGCACACCGCTTCACGGGCGGGAAGAGGAATCCCTGGCGAAATCGGGGCTGGACCTTTGTTTCCTGCCGCTGTGCATAGCCTTCCTTGGTCTTCGTCAGGTACGTACCCGTATAGTACCTTTTTTTTCTTCTTCTTCCCTTGCATAGCTGTTAGCGAAAGCGGATACACCGCGTCCCGGGAGTGCTAATCCATCATATACAAAATTTCGGTGCCTGCCTAGCTTTCCCACCCATTCCTCGCTTCCCACGACGTGGTTATGCCGTCCTGTTCGTCCGTATGAGATAGGGGAGGGAAGCATCCCGTCCCGTCTCGTTTCTGTATCTGTGGCGAACGTGCCCTTGCCGCTGCCACCCGTTGATATCTGCCTACAGTATATTAGGGGAAAGAGACGAAAAAAAGGGGGCAGGGGGCAGGGGGCTGGGGGCGGGAGACGATGTATTGTCCGTAGGTACTGTAATGTTTGCTCGTTGCCCCTCACTTTGTGACGCAACGAAGCTTTGTGTACGCAGGGCAACCAGATTCAATTAAAAGAGACCCCCCCCCCCCCCCCCCCCCCCCCATTTTGCATTGAACGACGACGAGGTTTACTATAGTAAAAAAAGTTATGATCGGCGGCAGATTCGGGTACGTCATTGCAGTCCCGTGCGCCGCGATGATCACGAGAACTTACCACCGCTGACGTCGAGGTAGGTGAATTGTACTCTTTTGTAGCAGGAACCAACCCGTCAATCACTCACCTTTCCCCTGGGTATATCCAACCAAGTCAACGTACCTGGTGGAACCCCCTTTATGTGCGTGCCGCAAAGGCTCGATGCAGGGAGCCGACGAACCGCTCACTTGGAAGACTCTCGGCTCCGGAGTGTGAAAACAACTGGTACTGTTATGCCGTCCTACCATTTGGGCAATATCTTGGTTGGTAGGCAGAGCTGAGGGGAGGGGCCTTGGGGGGCCAACATCTCCAACGTTTTCTGTTAGGAGATTAATTGGTGCATCTCACAGACCTCTCCACCGTTTTCTTTTTTGCCAGGAAGAAAACGGTCTGACGTCCCAAGCTAGCGGATCTCAGCCCGTGCAGCCGGTAAAGTAGAGTGGGTCCTCTCCACGTGGTATGGAGAAGCTAAAGACGACCAACGAACGAGCGTTGGAGCCTTATAGCCTAGTCAGGTACGGTTTCTGATCCCTAAGCAACCCGCCCCAAGCCACCTTCTTTCAGGGCAGACGTTCTTGGGTAATGCTATTGTGCAAAGTCTGTTGTCCTTTGATCTACTTGAGGTATCTGTCTAGCAGCGAAAGTCGCATCATGAGCGAGTTCTTGATACATTGTCCTCCAAAGTATTGTTCCATCTTTCTCTCTTCATTACATACGTCATTCCATTCCCGACACATGATTTCCGACTCTCCATTTGGTCGCACGTAAAATACCACCCTGCAAACTTTTATTCCCAAGCATTCCGCTCTCCAAATCCTCAAGCTGTGCCCCTCCCAGCGACATTTGTACGTTTTTAACCTGGAGTCCGCAAATGAAAGAAAGTTGGCGAGTAATACCACAACATATAGAAAAGCCCTCCCTTCTGAAATAGGCAGATGGAGATTTTGAAACAAATAAACTGACAAAAGATCTTCAACTACCTTATGGTAAGCGTTTGTGAAATTGACCTTGAGAAGAGGGTAACATATGGCTGGTAGACGAGCTGTAAAGGCCGCTTGTGTAATACACCAATGGCAGACATAAGTGGCCACTACTAACAGCTGAACCGCAACTAGCACAAACCACTGAGTAGAAAATCGACCGGCTCGATAGCCACAAAAAAGACGATGACGGTCTTTTCTCAGCGCAGAATGCAGCCAAGAAGCCAATACAGTCTTTGGCGACCATGGCATTTCATCTTTAGACTGACCCGTCAGAAGCAACAGACTCTTTTGTGGCCACAATGATGTTGTACTCCCAGTAAGTAGAGAGCTCCTGGCACTCCCTGATACAGAGCGGGTCCTCCCACCACCACCTTGTAGTGCTGATGTACTGGCCCCAGACCTCCTTCCATAGCATCCGACCGACGGCGCTCCGAAGCTCAGTTCGTATCTGCATTCCTGCTTTTTTACTGCTTGAGGTGCTACCAGCGCTACTGCTTGCGCCATCCTCGCCACTGACTGCAAATGAAGGTATAGCTTTGAGGCCAGTGTCGCTCGGAGCTCGACGCGGTGGCACCGCAAAGAACTTGACCGTTGTGATGATGCTGCCATATGCCCTGAGATGTGCATCGCCTAGCCAGCCCGGCACCAGCTTTCTCGGATTTACACACCGAAAATTTCTCTCCAGATTGTCCTGAAGATTGTCCTCCATCCACTGCCGCATGCGCGGACCGAGTGAACGCGCAACAGGAGCTGGATCAATCAGCGTCAGGTGTAGTGAGCCTCCGGGTGCGAGAGTGCGATAGATGTTGCGTAGTAGCGGCGGGATTTCCGAAGACGGCACGAGTGAGGGAAGTGATAGGCAATAAACGGCCGAGAACATGTCCGGTGCTGTCGAGAGAACAGAATGAGATACCACCGGAAGTGTTGTGGGAAGGACATTCGGGAACAAATCGTTCGAGATTGGAGTGGGCGACGTGTGGTATATCAGTGAATTGCAGTGAGCGGCGGCTAGATACGAGGCAGTGGCTGACCAGTGGCATTAGTCAAGATTAAGAACGTCCAAGATGTTTGGGTAGTATACTCACCAGGACTCTCAAATAGGGCAAGGATCTTCTGCCCCTGGCCTTGGGTTGCTGGCACCATGCTCGAGTTCTCCAATCCGTCAACGCTAGGGCGGTCCACGTTGTACATCGCCGACAACATCCACCGTTGCTTCTCCATCTCCATCTCCTGATACAGTGCCGGGTCTTGGGAATCATCCCATTCCTCGTTCAAACGCGTCAAGATTGTCTGAGGATTTGCAGCTTCCATCATTTTCATCTCGCGTTGCATAGCAATGATATCTAGTGATATCAGGCTGGACTTGCGAGTCTGATCAGCAGTTTGAGGCCCCACTAAGGCATCCAGTGATGATGCTGTTGCCTTGACCGACGGACTGCACTCCCAAGTGTCAGGAGGTTTCCAGGCATCAGGGTTGTCGTTGCGGAAGACAGAGCTCGGTGCTGCTATGGTGAGTCCTCGCGGATTTCTTGGTGTCGAAGGCGGTGTTTTCTTTGGAATAGGAGGCAAAGGTCCAAGCCTACGACAGATGTCTTCTTTCGATGGGGAAAGCGAACGGGTGCGATTAGGGATTGAGGCTAGCCACTTCTTGGTGTGGATTGTTTTGCCCAACTCCTTGGGAGATGGGGGAGTCGCAGGTAGCACAACGCGATGTGACGAGTCTGCAGTAATTGTCACATCCGAAACAACATGGTCACAGTTGATCTCTGGTGAGCGCGGTGCAGATACAACCTCGGTAGTCTTGGTGATGAACGAAGAAGGGCCAAGGCTTTGTACGACCTTGGAGGCCGAGTCTGGCTGTACATGCGATCCACCAAAGACTGAAGCTGGTGTCATGGGTGCAGATGCATAGTCGTTATGACTAGAAAATATTGAATCTGGCAAGCGTCAGTCAGCCTTAAATTTTCGCATGTACCCGCCAGGATGTCTACACTCACCTCTGGACCCCAGGCCTGGGGACGTCTCGGAAATGTCTTCCAGAATCCTGTCTTTAACAACACCATCTTCAATGTACTGGATAGGTCGGTTGCCGCAGCTATTAGTCGAAGATATGGGGGATATCGGGCCGGCGAGCAGAGACTCTCGCTGGGTCTGTATCCCAGTGACTGTCCTCAACGAGAGCGGCGATGCTTTCTTGTGATCAAATGAACCATTAGCTCCAGGCATAGGCCTGTCGATACTGGAAGAACCAGATGAATGCGTTGAGACCGAAGCTCGAAACAGTCGTTTTTCTTCCTTTTTCCTGGTCTTTCCCTCGGCTGCTTTGCGCTGCTTCCTCTCGCCGATGGACTCCCGGTTGGGGTCAGTCCAGATAACGTCGAACATTATGTTGAGTCCAGATAGTTAAGCGACCTAGGGAACGACAAGATCAACCCAGAAATTTCTGAGAAGTTGGGCTTTCGATGTTGATTTGCATGGCTTAACGTGATCTTGCAACTATGATACCAGGGCGTCTTTTCCGTCTCAAAGCGTCTCGAGGGTAAGTGACCAGCTTGGATTGAAAGCGGGGAAATACCAGACACGTCAGTTTGCCACAGAAATTCCAGTGTTGAGGTCCAGGGGGATAAAAGGATAGACAATGTGTGGTGTCTCAACCAGGTTTGCTTGTGTGCAGTAAGAATAAGACGTGGTGCGGAGTGTATGATGGACAGCTGCAGATCGAACAAATGAAGAAGACAAAGTCTCAGAAACAGAGGCTGACAAAGTCTTCTGCCAACAAGTAGAGGTGAATCATCAGCTAGGCGGGGAATGGAAGAGGTGATTATGCCGGCCTGTTGTGGCCCGGCTCGATCGAGACCTTCTCCAGGAGTAAGGCAGGATCAGTGTCGCAGTCGTGACCAGCTCGTGGCTTCAACGTGGTATTGAATGAGTGATGCGAGAGGATAAAGGTGGGCGGAGAGAGAAATTTATCGATTAGTCTCCTTGGTAACTTCTTTCTTTCTTTTTTTGTTGCGCTCACCAGTGTTGGTTGAGGAAGGCACGAGTGGAAACTGAGCCGGATCTGAAAACTCGAATTTGCCCACTTCCGAATCGTACAAAAAAAACCGTGGGATGGCCACAAAGCCGTCGGCCAGTGTACAGTACACAGATCAAGCCGACCTCAGCCGCCGTTTGTGTTGGCTTTTCTTTGGCAAGATGCGGACCTTTTAAAGCGCCTCCGCTCACCAGCCAGATTTTCACAGCTTCAACGAGGGCACGAAGGTCACCTTGTGCAATGAGGCAAAATAAGATGACGGCTCGGCTCCGACAAGATGGACCGTGAGCTGGATGAATAGTATTCTAAAGGTAGGTAGACGACATAGGTATGGTTTTTTTTTCCACGAGATGCCATAGCAGTAGAACAGAGCTTACCTTGGAAGGCACTTGCGGTAAGGTATCTACCAGAGACAGTAAGTAGAAAGTGAAGCCACCCTTTGCGATCCAGGGACACGTCATCCACACTAAGCAGCGCCAAGGTTCTTCATAAAATTATCGTCTACAACTCCTGTGCTTTGTCATTCATGACTGCATATTGAGGCAAAGTATGTAGGCAGCACTTTTCAAGTTGCAGCAAGGGTTGAATCTGATCAGATGGATGAACATTCCGGGTTCGTCCTTTGGCCAAATATACCCTTTTTCTTGTCAAAGGCATCCTCCATACTTCCATTCAAGTCCCGCTGCTTGTATTCAAGACACTCCGCGGGCTTTCAAACAATTGTCTCACTACGTTGTTACTCAAGTGGGACGTCAACGATGTGACGTTGCTGACGGCGTACGAACATTTCTAGGCAGATGATAGCTCACAATCAAGGATTCATTGAGTATTTCTAGTCGCGAGTTTTCCCCATAACAGTTAGTTATTTCCTCGCAAACTTCTCGGTAGTCACTTGTATGAAGGTATGAATGCCTACTTACAATCATGAAAAGCTTGTCCTAACATCTATATCGTAGTAAGGGTAAGTTCAGACTCGTACAAAGTGTGAAATTTACCAACATGGTGCTATTGGGATGGAGGCTCGCGTGTTCTTGCTGTCATTTGAGGAGCTCACTCCAAGTGGAGGACAGCGGAGTCTCAGGAAGGAGGGTGAAAATCTTGGATGGTTGGAGTGCCGTCAAAGTTTACCTGAGCTACAAAGAAATCAGGTACAAATTTTAATTTTGACCAAGACTGATGCAACCCGCCTTTTTCTTCCTGTCTGCGACATGCGTATATTCATTCCCTCGAGCCTGCTGGAGCTATCGGTGCTGATTGTCTCACTTGTACCCAAAACGGGTGTATTCCCGACGCCTCCGGCGAGAGGCGGTCCAATGAGACTCGTTCGATCCCCAAAACTGAGTCTTTGGCCGAGTTTCCTCCCCTTAAAGGTGTACTTGGAGATTTATTGTTCGCCAAGCCGCCCCTTTTAGACCTCCGAATCTCTCGACCGTAAGCATCACAGTGCGGCAAAGTAGCTTCTCTAGAAATCTCGCATATTTCATGGTTGAACAGCTGCCGATTAGGTACACATGGCAGCATGCAGCCGTCGGAGACGAGCAGATGGCCCAGGCGTCGATCATTCGTCGGGATAGCCATATTCCATTAACCAGTATGTTGGATTTATGTCTTGTATCTTTCATGACACCATCTTATCGTTCAATGCCTCATACAACAAGTTCTTCCTGGTAGCTTGGTTAAGTGTAGTTATATATGTGCACAAGAATTTCTTGATCGGAAGAACTTGCTCTATTTGCTCAAAATGCGGCCAGTTTCGAGTCACACCATAAGCCCCCAATGTTGCGCTGTACTGCATGCTATCTTCTACTGTTGGACAAAGTAGAGAAGCACTGCATATCGGCCACATAATAGTTCCGTGCACTTTTATCTCCGCCTTGGTCTCTCATCTCCCGGCGAGGAGTTTTCTCCAGTCGTTTGACTCGTTGCTGAGGACATAATGCTGATCTGGATTTTTGGGGTTCATTGAAAATATTATCAATCAATATTCAGCGGGTCTCGTTGCGATTTCAAATTACCATTGGCATCGGAGAGGGTGTTCGGCCTTTGTTGCAGAGGGTCCCATACAATTACCTGGGACAAACTGGTAGCCCTTTAGAAACCCCGAGTGTGCAGCTGTGGCCGCTGATACATCTGCTCACACAAACATGAAGTAAATATAATTTCTTAGCACCTGGTATAATGGTAAAATCGCAGCAGGGGCTACTTTTCTGCTCGGTTCATATAACAATGCATATTGGCTCATGCATATAGTATCCCTTTTTCATCTATACATCCGTGTCTTAGTTCGGGTCTCGGGTTTCCTTTAAGTCTATTGATGATGAACTCTGACAAATCCAGCGAATCAATGGAAGCTTGAGATTGAATTGCCAACTAACCGCCAGCTGCTTGAGGTTGTCAGTATCTACCGCACTTGAGCTCGAGTGCACCTTCCCCGTTCTACGTACCTACTACAGTAGGTAAGGCACCTCTACCTGAAGTAGGGGCTTAACTTTCGACCATGATTTGTTGGACCAAAAGCTCGATTTGGATTCCACGTAAAGATCATGGGCTCTACCTAAGTGCCCATACCTCCAACCCGAAATTACCAAATCCCGTTCACCCTCAGCTCAGTCAAAATATCCATTCTACAGAGACCTGTCTCAGGCCTGTGTTCGATAAATCGCAGGCTTGGGCAACAACAACCCAAAAGGGTCTGTCTAACGGGCCTTACATCACTTGCAGATCTGGTACGGCCGCTTCTCGCCAGCCGTTGACCCACTTCTCCCGTTGTTGTATTCCACCTTCTTTTCGACTTTCCACCTTCCTTTCACTTTTTTCTTCTCTACAATTCTTCTTTGTCGCCGAGAACCTCTACTTCTCATCAGGTGCCGCATTTTCCAATCAGAAAAGGGAGCTCTCATCAATATCACTGGTTTCGACAGGTGAACTCGGGTAAGCCAGCTCCTCAACTATATTACATTCCAAATACTGAGGCGTGTTCCGAACTATATTCATGATCAAACCTCGTTCCTTTTGAAAGTCCCGACGGTCTGTACTGACTTCGACACGCCAAACACAGTCCTGCAACAATGAGATCCATAGGCAGTGGCTTGTCGGCAGTCTTGGGCCAAGTCAGAGACCTTGTCTATCGAGCTGATGAAAAGATCAATACCTCAACCTTTGGACGGATCTTCCGACTGAGAGGCTGTGGCCACGTATGTCTAAAATCTTGCAGTTGACTGGAGGGCGCTTGCGAGCGTTGGCAAGAAAGGTTGCTAACGTCTAGACTCGAAATCTAGGACGACGAGATTCAAGATGCGACCTTCTCGCGAGAGTTTCGTGCTGGCTTGACAACCTTCGCCACAATGTCGTACATCATTGCCGTCAACGTAAGCCATTAATACCCAGCGTCACTACTTATTTTCTGGCCATTCTCAAAATTGATACTGAAACTGGTGACGATCAATAGGCACACATCTTGGCAGACACCGGCGCCAATTGTGTGTGCAAAAACCAAACCGATCTTGGCCTCTGCTCCAATGAGGTTGAATACCTGATCTGTCAGAATGGTGAGGCGCAATGATCGTACAGGCTAATATATGCAAGATCACTGACTTGTTTACAGAGGTCAGGCGTGATCTTGTCACAGCGACGGCTGCTGTCGCTGGCTTCTCGAGCATTCTTTTCGGGTTTCTCACCAATCTTCCGGTGGCACTGGCGTGAGTTATAGCCACCAACTTAAATCCCGCTCATTGACAGTTTACAAAAAGAAAAGCAAGGCTGGATCTGACTTCTTAGATGCTAGACCGGGAATGGGCCTCAACGCATACTTCACATACCAAGTCGTCGGCGTTCGGGGCACTGGATCCATTCCATATGGCCTCGCCCTTACGGCTGTATTCGTAGAGGGCTTCATCTTCATCCTGCTCGCAATCACCGGCATGCGACACTGGCTCGTCAAGATAGTACCAGGCACCCTCAAGACCGCGTCGGGAGTTGGCATCGGATTGTTCCTGACCCTCGTGGGAATGTCATATGGGAACGGCATTGGCCTTGTAACTGGAAGTGTCTCAACACCCTTGGCGATCGGTGGCTGTCCGCCAGAGGATCTTTACCATGGCGAATGTCCCAATAATATCATGCAGAGCCACAAAGTGAGTGCATACATCGTTGTACAAGCGCCTCCCTAGCTGACCTTCTTGCAGATGTGGCTAGGAATCTTTGGCGGTCTTCTCACCGCTTGGCTCATGGCCTTTAGGGTCAAGTCAGCAATCATTATTGGGATCGCCATCGTTTCGATCCTTTCTTGGCCGTAAGTGACAAAATTGTTGCACGTCTTTGGCGCGAAGCTGCAAGCTGACATTTCACCAGGCGCAACACCTCACTCACCTACTTCCCTCATACAGATGAAGGCAACTCTCGATTCGACTTCTTCAGAAAAATTGCCGATTTTCACCCGATCAAGCACACGCTTGGTGCCCAAGAGTGGGATTTGTCGGGGGGCAATGGCGCAAAGTTTGCCATTGCCGTCTTCACCTTTCTATATGTTGACATTATAGATTGCACCGCAACTCTCTACTCTATGGCACGTTTCTGCAACAAGGTCGACGAAAAGGACGGAGACTTTCCTCGGTCGACACTGGCATATTGCACGGACGCTGCCTGCATATCGTTCGGGTCCCTGCTTGGATGCTCTCCTGTGACAGTCTTTGTTGAAAGCGGAGCCGGGATCACCGAGGGCGGACGGACTGGTTTGACAGCAATCATTACCGGCCTTTGTTTCCTTGTTTCCATTTTCTTTGCGCCAATTTTTGCATCGATTCCGCCGTGGGCAACGGGGTGCACTTTGATTTTGGTATGCATCACAAATTTCCTGGTCAGTCTAAACATTGTTTGGCCATAGATGATGCTAATACTCCACAGGTCGGTTGTCTGATGATCCGTCAGGTGGTCGCCGTCAACTGGGGATATATAGGCGATGCGCTTCCGTCATTTGTCACAATCTGCTTTATTCCATTCAGCTACAGTGTAGCGTATGGCCTCATCGCGTCAGTATTACTTCGATAACTACAAGTATACCCGGTTGAACTGAGCTAACATACCTACCTGCGCTTACAGAGGCATATTTGTCTACACTGTGATGAACTCTCTCATCTGGATTGTCATGTTTGTCAGTGGCGGCGAACTAGAGCCTTATGAATATAACCGTAAGGAGTATTGGACCTGGAAGCCTGCGGGTAGAAAGCCATGGCTCTTCCGTGTCTTCACTAAAGGCCAATACTGGGCGGAGGAACGGCTTCATCTCAAAAAGGATGGCTCAGATTCACGATCAATCCAACGTCAGTCTGCAACAGAGTCCGAAGAAAAGCCGCTAGAAGACCGGTTCTCGGCTGCCTCGGTGAAAATACCCCCTCGCGCTGCACTGCTGTAGGGGGCGATATCTCGGTCTGGAGTTTGCGGGAAAGCTCCGCCGCGTGACCTCCAACGTCAACTACCGATCAATGGCGCCGCAAGAACACATGTCACTGTCCATGCCACGAAAATGACTAGTCAAGTTCTTCAACCGCATTCCTCCAGGCGGCACACTTCATCTCTCTTCAAGCACCTATAAAGCACATCACAAGCATTCAAACTTGCGATGAGCACTTGGCGATTATATTTGCCCTGCATTAGCATTGTACCAACCGAGCTTTGGAGGACCTATAATCTTACTGGAAGCATATATCCATCGCTTGTCTCAAGTCAGTATATCGTTATTTCTCGGTGTCAAGATGTTTGCTTTAATAACGATGAATAGGAGGATTTCAACAGAGCGCCCGAAACTTAGCTACGGCGAGATTCTATGCCCTGGGGTTGTTCACGTAACAACATACCGAGTTGATTGAGATCTTTTCTGCCAGCTAGATGTTTTGATATTGGGCGATTGTTCACCCTGGCCAGAGCGAACCCTGAAGGGCCTGGGAAGTGGTAAACACCGGCACGTTGAGTTTTGATTTCGAGCTGCGTAGAGAAATAGTTAGGAAGAGACAGCAATTTGAAGGCAACACTAGGATCTGGCTTTGCCACACATGTCTGCAAGAAAAGAAAGAAGAAGAAAAAACTATTCAAGCGTCATGTTTGTTTACGTGAACGGGGGACGTAGGTATCTGCTCACCTATACCGGACGATATTCACAGCACAACATTTTCGTATGATTAAGTTGTCAAAGCCCTCCTGAGATATATAATCCTCATCAAGACATTGGAAAGTACAAAGACAAGTTATATTAATAAGCCAAGGGTATCTTTTTTTATAACCCCGGAACGCCATGCTATGCTCTGAAGACTCAAGTCATCTAGAGGTCGAGGTTTTCAGCCCCATCCCCTCGCACTTGAACCAGCATTAAAGTAAGAAATCATAAGATAAGTGGTATATGATGAGAAAATAGTCGTCACAAAATGGCTAGAGCCTTTCAGCCAGACATTGGATGATCAGCAGCGGTATCAACACCATTCGGATCTGTGGCAGCGACACTTTCAAGATGCTCTCTGGCGCGCGCCCATAGCTCGGCCTCCATGTCGCGATCAACCTTGTTGCTCCTGCTATTAAGCCAACCAACGTCGAGATTGCCCGCGCCCATGCCGCCGACACCGTTCGGCTGAACGGGAGGCACCACAGCGTTGATCATGGTTGGTCCTTCCCCCTTGGGCTTGGTCTTGCCGGCGGCGGTGATCGTCGGCTGCGAGAGTGTGATGATACCGGCCTCCTCAAGGCCGTATATCTGGCGCTTGAGGCGAATGTTGACGGATTGCAGAGTTGCGAAGAAGTCGTCTGTTGCGGACTTGCACGCCGCCAGCTGTGAAGATTCTTGTGGTTCGGTGGCGGAGGGGTCGGCGGCGGAGTCAGGATCAGGTTTTAGTGAACCGATGACCCGGCCGGCCTTCTCGAGAAGGGATGCGATGTCCTACGGTTGCGGAAGTGTGTAAGAACTCTTGAACATCTGGTGTAGCTCTGAGCGAACCGAACGGGTTGGCCGGTCATTACCTTGTCTATTTCACTAAGCTGTTGTAGCCGCTCCGCCTTGGTAAATGGCGCGTTCACGTCGACGATGCCATGATTTAACTCTGCGCCCGGTTCTGAAACTTCCATTGTGTAAATTCAATGAAAAGATCGCGATCTTCCTTGAAATATGCTTCTTGCCGGTGGAGAAGACAATAATTTGTTTGATAGCCAGTCCAATAGTTGGCGGCGGCGCGGATATCAGGTCAAGCACCGAGCACTTAACTAACTGGTTAGTGGTCGTGGGGTATGGTAGCGATTTAGCTTGGCTTGAAGCTCAATCAGGTTCACATAGCACATGCCTTATCGATAAAGGTTCAAATGCACATGGGTCCTCCCCTTGTCCTGTGGGGGTGGGGGCCGCTTCTTACCTGAAAACTGCTCTGCTGCTTCCCCAAGGTTCAGGGACAGGTCCAGCCCAGTGTGTGGATCCTAAGCTTTATTTGAGCCTCAACACGGCATCAATGGATGAAGTTCATCAGCAAGCCCATTTAGGAATCCGTCAATTTCCGACTGCCATCAAATTCTCTCATTGAAACACAAGGTTGGAAAAATTTGCATAGAGTTCCTTCTACTACTATACCATATCAATCGACATCACGCTCATCATTCACGATTTGACGACGCGTCACTCTTCTCGCATCAGGCGCGCCTGAGCGCGACCTCACTGTCGATGCACGCATGAAGGAAAGGCTCAGCCGCTGCAGATATCTAGATCCTCGTAAGGTCTAGATCCGCAATGTCGGGAGCCCCTCCTCCTCCTCCCAGCGCCGGCGGTCCGCCTCCTGCGCAGTATGCAGGCCAACAACCTCAGCACGCTGCAGGGGGTGCTGGGCCGTCGACCGCACCGTCTGGCGGTGGCGCGACTGCCACTTCGCAGTCTGATCTGAACAAGATTGTAAGCATATTAAATTTGTTTATTCTTTCTATTTTCTCTCGATACGATTCACCTTGCGCATAACCCTACAATTGTTCGGCCTTCGACCTTATAAACAAGCTTAGGAGTGTTGGTGACCGAAGCGAGTGCTTTCTTGGCTGGCTTGCCCTAAGGGGAGTCTTTGTCATTCACGGTCTGCGATCGAAGGTTGAAGCGAATATATGCCGCTAATTACACCAACACCCAGTTCACATATCTTTTCCCCTGTATTTAATCATTGCGACCCTGGGAAATTCATCTTTACCAATCTTTGAACTCCCTATCTCTATCATTGTGCTCCGACGGGTTGCTTGCATTTGTTGAAGGGAAGCAGAAAACCAGATATTACAAACCGCGCTGAACGGGAGCTGCTGATCAATGTTCCCTGCGTTGTAATTGTTTGCTCTTGCTCTCAAACCACTTCACATCCACCCCCATGGTACTTTTTCTGGGAGGTTCTCAAACAAGCCTCATTTCATTTCGTCATTCCTTCGCATCGTAAAAAAAGAAAAAAAGCCGTCATGTCTGGCACCTCTTCAAACCCCACGGCCAATAGAGCTCCCAGACTCCAAGACGAGGCGCATATCAACCGTGTTGTATGACGAATGAAATAACTTCTCTCAGATATCTCGTAGTCAACTTGGACTATGGTCACGCATGCACTCCTAGCAAGGCGACTCACCGGGGATTTAGACGCTAACTCATCTTCTCTAGGTCACTGATTACCTGCTCAAGAAAGGCTATACACAAACCGAGGCAACCTTTCGTCGAGAATCAGCTCACGTCAGCGCTGATGGGAGGCCGATTCATACCCGGGCTGAGGATGCGGGCCCAAAGAAATACCTACGGGCTTTCAACCTAGTAAGAGACTGGGTAGAAAATAATCTGGATGTTTACAAAGTAAGTCTTGCGCCATTAGACATTTGATCGCAATGTTTTCTGACAAAATTCCGCTGCAGTTTGAGCTGAGAAAGATTCTTTGGCCATTGTTCGTCTATTCCTACCTGGATCTAGTAGAGAGCGGCTATGCGGATGATGCAAAGCAACTATTGCAGACCTTGCAACCGCAGTTCCAGAGCGTCCACACAGATGCCCTCAAAACCCTAGCAATGATCACTTTGCCGGTACACGTCAAAGAAAATGATATGACAAGAAAGTACCGCGAGAACAAATATCGCATTCCGCTGAACCAATTTGTCACTGGAAACCTTTTCAGCTTTCTCGAGCGCGAGTCCGACACCGGCGGCTCTGTTGCCACATTTATCCTCCAGACTCACTGCCTGCTTGAGTCAACAGCGCGTGGCCCCATTGAGCCATACAGCTTCGAGGCCATCTACCGCAAAACACAGAGCCTAGATCTGGACGAGGCCGATGCATCAGAGGGCATCCCTGGTGTCTTTACGGGCAGCAACAACAAGGATGCTTTGGATGCAACAGCACCTCTGAAGCTTGGACCTCTCCCCATGGAGCCCGAACTCCGAGATGATGTACGTGCGGAGCTTGAAGATGAAGATCAGCGACAGCCACCGGCTCCGGGGAGATCATCACTTGTCGAGGAGTTCGAAGCCAAGATCAAAAGAGAAGATAGTGCGGACGGGCCACTCAGGAGTGAGCTGCCACTGCCTCCATCGCGAGCCCGTGATGTTGTCATGGAAATTCAAAGAGTGCGGGAGAACCGAGACCGCTTCAAAATAGAGGGCCGAACGGGTGGCGTGGGAGTGCCAGTTTCGATTTGCATGTTCACGTTCCACAATACACTCGGAAGGTATGTGTTCTGCCCCGCCGCATCCCTTGGCTTATGAAATGGCTAACAGGATTTTACAGCGTAACTTCTATGGACTTTTCCAAGGACAACCAGTTTGTGGCCGTTGGGACCATGGATTCCTATATTCGCGTTTGGAGCCTGGACGGCAAACCACTCAAGTCCAAGGTCCCCCAGGAGCAAGACGTACATGTGAACAACCGCAAGCTCGTCGGCCACTCCGGCCCAGTCTACAGTGTTTCCTTCTCAGATTCCATCGCCAACACCGACCATAGCCTATTCAGCGACGACAATAACAGTAACAATATCGACACGGGCCCTAAGCTTTTGCTGTCGTCCTCTGCCGATGGCCAAGTTCGGCTGTGGTCATTGGACGTGTGGAGTTGCCTCGCCGTATACAAAGCTCATCACGGACCGGTGCTCCGGGTGCTATGGGGGCCTCATGGTCACTACTTTGCAACGGCAGGGTGGGACAAGACGGTCCGAGTGTTTATGCAGGATCATGCGTCAGCACAAAGAATCATGGTCGGCCACGACACGAGTATATCAGCAATCGCATGGCATCCTAACGGAACGTATATCTTCTCAGCATCAGACGAGCAGGACAAATCTATCAGGATGTGGTCAGTTCAGACAGGCAATTGCGTTCGAGTCTTTACCGGCCACACCGAGTACATCAGCACGTTGGAGGTTGCGCCGAATGGCAAGATTCTGGCGAGCGCCGACATTGGAGGTAACATTATTTTCTGGGATATCTCTAAAGGAAAACGCATCAAACGTTGTCGGGGACATGGAAAGGGCGGTATTCCGTCGCTCAGCTTCAGTGTGGAGTCCAACGTCCTGGTATCCGGTGGTATCGATGGCACCGTCCGACTGTGGGACGTGGAGCTCCCGGCTGATGGCAGCAAGGTGAACGCTGCCGCCGGGCCATCTGCCGCCGGTAGCGGGCAACAGGATGGATCTGGGGCCGGAGGAGCTACTGGGGACAACGCTGCTGCTGGGGGTTCTGTTGAGCGCAGCATTACAGTTGGTGCACAGCCAGGTCAAGCAGCGTCTTCAGTGGGCGCTTCGGTTGGAGCAGCAAGTGGTAGCGGCGGTGGGAGTGGAGGTACTGGAAAGAAGAAGGGCAAAGAGGTTCAGATCACCCCTGATCAGATCAGCGCCTTCCCGACGAAGAAGACGCCTGTTCTTAAAGTGCAGTTTACACGGATGAATTTGGTGGTAGCAGGAGGCTGCTATGATCCGGAGCGATAGAAATACCAGTAGCGTCGGTGACATGGGCATGGGGCAGTGGTCAAGCGAATGCGCGGTCGCATCTTCAATAGTGCTGTCTATGCTCTTTTTCTTGGATCTCCGTGCTGATTTCAAGGCTATTGGTAATTTCATCAGGAGACAAAACATCATGTACTTAAATAAAAGGCATCAGGTTATTCACAGATTTGTTGGCCCGTCCGTACCTATGCAGCTTGCGGTTTGCGCTTTGGCGTTAAAAACGCCTCAGTCACAATATATAATGTAAACCCTTTTGAAGATGCAGTGCTCGGCCAATATTAGAATAGAATGTTATGAGTGCACTGACTGGCTCTTCAAATATGCATATACCTTTGCGAATAAGAAAGCACTGTGGGGTTAACACCCTCACGGCCAACGTCATCAATTCATGGCCAATCAACAGAGTTTCACGGCGGGGAGAATCCACCCAACCAAGCTAGGCAAGGTTACCAGGGCGAAGCACCTGCGACCTGCTACCAGCTCCCGAAATCCGCTTGTACATTGACGACTTCTCAGCAACTTTGCCGTTTTGCTGACCAACGGTACACCCAACCAGCTCGAAACCCAAAAGGGCTTTAATTAGCCCTGAGCTTCTGGTCGCTGCAAAAAGAATCAATTGAACACGTCGATTAGCAATAGAATATACCCTGAACAAAAAGCTCAACATGGATCCGCTAGAAGAAGCGCCATGGGCTGACGCGGCTACGACAAGCACCAGCCAGTCCTCATCACAGCAGCAGCAGGACGACGACAACAATACTTCAAAGCCGTCCGAAAGCAATACTGGTGGTTCCAGCTCACTCTCTGCCAGCAGCGGAGGCCCGCGACCGTCTAGACTCACACCACGTCGGCTCGTCGCCCAGCCCACTCGCCTGCAAGCTGTCGAAGATGACCCTCTAGGCCCTCTCGGAGCACCACCCTCGGCTGGCGCGACGACTCCTGGCGCGGCTCCGTTATCGGAGAACCTGTCACCCACGGGTGGCTCTTCTGATACAGGCCCGCCCGCGCCACCCAAGGAGCACTCGCTCGCGATGCGGCCCGGCGGAGGAGCGCAGCAGCGCAGGGGAGGACCTCCGGACCCGCACCGGATCGATGATGATGACGATGACGATCGGCTGTTCGACACCACCAACCGCGGGCCGAGGGTACCGCCGCCTGTTGCGCCGGCACCGCAGGGTCCCGGAGGCCCAGCGAGGGCCGGCGGGGTGGCGCAGAGTGTGAGCATCGAGCAGGCGGCCAAGCCGACGTTTTGGATCACGGTTGGTGATCCGCACAAGGTTGGAGATCTCACTAGCTCGCATATTGTCTACTCTGTGCGAACAAAGGTACGCCGAGTCTGTAGCATTCTTTCCACGAGCTTATGAATACCCCGGCTGACCACGACCCATAATACGCACGTACGCGCACACAGACGACATCAAAGGGCTACAAACAACCCGAGTTCGAGGTCAAGAGACGATACCGGGATTTCTTGTGGCTATACAATACGCTCCATGGAAACAGCCCTGGCGTTGTGGTTCCGCCGCCACCCGAGAAGCAGGCCGTGGGCCGTTTCGAGAGCAACTTTGTTGAGTCTCGAAGGCAAGCACTGGAAAAGATGCTTAACAAGATCGCGGTACATCCAACGCTACAGCACGACCCGGACCTTAAGCTGTTCTTAGAAAGCGAGTCGTTCAATGTCGACATCAAGCACAAGGAACGGAGAGAGCCGCTCAACATGGTTGGCAGCGAGAGTAAGGGCATGTTCAGCAGCCTAGGCATCGGAGGTAGCACAAACAAGTTCGTTGAGCAGGACGATGTAAGTTCTTGTTCACGATAAGACGCAGCGTACATGGGGCGAGGACTAATAGCGGTGGTTCTTGGGTACAGTGGTTCCACGAGCGCCGGGTTTACCTCGATGCGATGGAAAATCAACTCAAAGCCCTGCTTAAGGCCATGGAGACTATGGTTGGTCAACGCAAGGCAATGGCTGAGGCGGCAGGTGACTTTTCGGCGTCCCTTCACGCCTTGTCAACGGTAGAGCTTTCCCCGGCACTTTCGGGTCCCTTGGATGCCCTCTCAGAGCTGCAGACAACGATTCAGGATGTGTATGACCGTCAAGCCCAGCAGGACGTCCTGACGTTTGGAATCGTGATCGAGGAGTATCTCCGGCTCATCGGCAGCGTCAAGCAGGCCTTTGCGCAGCGGCAAAAGGCCTTTTATGCATGGCACGGCGCGGAGACGGAGCTTAACAAGCGGCGAGCTGCGCAGGACAAGCTGCTACGTCAAGGTCGGTCGCAGCAGGACAGACTCAACCATGTCGGAGCTGAAGTTGCCGATGCCGAACGCAAGGTGCATCAGGCGCGGCTACTTTTTGATGACATGGGCAAATTAATGCGTACAGAGCTTGACCGGTTTGAGAGGGAAAAGGTGGAAGACTTTAAGAGCGGCGTTGAAACGTTCTTGGAGAGCGCCATTGAGGCACAGAAAGAGGTCAGCATCTGCATTACCATGTGACATCCCCTTTTCGTGCGATTTTTTTTTTCTTTTTTTTAAACTGACGTCAAGGACGGAACGCTTAGTTGATCGAGAAGTGGGAGACTTTTCTCATGCAGCTGGATGCGGACGACGATGATGCAGCGTTTTACAGACCACCTGTTTTGGCGTCGGCTGACAACGGTGGCGGTAACAACAAGCCGGTTGGACAAACGGCTGTGGATAGAGCCCGTGCAAGGATCGACGAGGATTCTGATTAGACCTCGCATGAAGCCACCTCTTGCTGCGGTAACCTGAAGTGCGGGACTCTTGGGCGCTGGCTATTGAGATGTTTTCAACAGAGGTTGAGTAGTGGATACGGGTGCTTTGATCACTTCGAAAAAAAGATATCTAACCTTGGTGACATTCACAATCGATGCACAGTTCGGACAAGTGCTGTACTGTCGAAAGCATATATACCTCCGCGTCATATACATGAAATTCTCGGTCAATACAGCAGCTGGATGCAAGTGACAAAAAAAGTGTTTCCATGATATTATCATACAACAGCCTGATCTCGACTGTAGATCCTTGATGGTACAAATAGGTACAGTGGTCTCGTGCCTCGATAGACCGACGAGAGTGATGCCGGCGTTGCAATTCCCATCTACCGACAAATGCTTGCACAGGTCCCCCCTTTATTTCTTGCCCTTCTTCTTCCCTGCCTTTTCCGCCTTGGCGGCCTCCTTCGCATTCATGCCTCCTGAACCTGCATCCATGCCGGCAGCCGTGGCATAGCCTCCGATCAGGTCGGTCAAGTCCAAGAAGTCCTCCTCCGGCTCATCAACCGGAGCCGGGCGCCCCTCGGCGGCTGCCGCCGACGCCGCCGCGGCAGCGGCTCGCGGATCCTCCTTCTTGGCGGCGTCCCAGCCGCGACCGAAGCGCTCCCTGAAGGCGGCCAGCTTACCGGCCTCGTCGAGCTCGACGTTGCGCAGCGAGGCGTCCGAGGGCTGCCAGCGGGCGTTGTTGCGGGTGTCCTTGGCCGAGCGGTAGATGGCGTGCGGGCTCGTGGTGCGGACGGTGAAGGTGCTGCCGTCGGACAGCTGTATCATCTGCGTGAAGGTATAGGGCCGGCGTGGGCGGTGAATCAACGTCGCGTGCCGGACCTGCTGGCTGCTCGTCGGTGCTGAGATCCTTGATGCCGTGTCGGTTATTTGTGCGGAGGAGAGAGTCGGGCGGGTGGCGTTGCCAGCGAGGAGGGATGAGGCCCGCGTGGGCAGGAGGGTTGATGGAAGCTTGCCCATCTTGGTGGCGGTTTGCTTGCTTTATTTGGCCCGGGGAGTTTTGGGTGGAAGTTTTTGCCGACGGTTTGCAGAATCTTGGTAGTACTACTAAGTAATCTGCGCAGTTTTGAGGTATGTGGGCGGGCTGTCACCGCATTGGCATCCTGGTTGCTGTTGAGGTTGGAGATGTCGTGCCAGGCAAAACTAGACTCGATGCTAGTGATCGCGCATGCATGGATGGCACTTGGAACAATTTTTGGTGGAGTCGCGCGCAGACCGTGCACTATTGGACCCCCGTCCGCTCAGTCAATTGAATGTGGGGGCGCATTGCAGCAGTTGCAGCTACCAGCGACAAGGTGCTTGTCAGCGATCATTATCGATAAGTACAGCTACAGGCAAAAAAAAAAAAAAGTTATTGGACGCCGTAACATCACTCCTCATTGGTGACGTCTCTTTTTCCCCCGTTTACAGCGGCAATTCGTAATCTCTTCCGCCGCACAAACGACCCTTGGCCTTAATATTCCATGGGATGACTGCTTAAGATGAAGAGCTGCCGTCGGCTTGCCGCCATTGCCAAGAGCACGCTGTGGCACTCAAATCCAAGCACTACATTTCCTATATGGACAAGTGCTAATGCCCAGTATGCAAGGCCGCTGGCCCGTTGCGGCATGGCTGTGGGTCGAAGCGGTAAGTAAACTGTTCTGGGCAGGATTGGGGCAGTTCTTGATGGTGATCCTCCATCTTAGATACTTAAATCATAGAGAAGGTAGTTGCTGATAAGTTACCCTGTAGCATTGGCTCGCCAAATAGCCACAACACATTCTGGTGGCTGGAGCGCTGCTCCGCTTCCTTCTGCTCCGGATGTTGCTAATCGTGTCCGAGGTGTGTTGCGTCGGATGCCGCAGTCCGTTGTGGTCATTACCGCCGCCGGAACATCTGCAACCGAAAATCACAACAGTGCCATGTCTCCTAAGCAGGATATCGAACCTGTTGGAATGACTGTATCGTCCTTTGCCTCTTTGGACCTGGATGGCGACGTGGCTGCCGTCGCTTTCAACGTCAAAAGGCCGAGTAGGACGTTGGACGCCATCACTGGGGGCGGCGGTGCATTCAACGTTCACGTACTAGCAGGGACCGACGCTGGCGCACGTATAGCTCACCATTTTACGCGGCCCAACGGAGCGAACCCGCATGTGACCAGGGACGGAGAGCTCAATGATACGGCAAACACGACTCGGAGTAAACCAGCGGCGATCTTGGGTCTTTTTGATGAGCTGGAGAGGAGAGCTGGCTGCGTTGCCCTCTCCACCGACTCTGCCGAGCTAGGTCATGCCAGACCTCCGATGCTCCAGGGCCCAGGGATCCTGTACGTTCTCAAGTGCGCCCTATCAGAGCCGCCGGAGAGAATGATCTTGCCCATTATGAACCATACTATCGTCGTCGCGGGAGTGACAGACGTCGTGGTTGGCGAGCTACCCCTGGAGGAGGGCGAGCAAGTAGCTGGGAGTTTGAATAAAAGTCATACCACGCTCGGGTTGACATATGGGGACCGTCAATACAGGAAGCCGGGTGGTGTTATACTCAACGGGGACGGTTCTGCCCCGAAAGCCCCTGAGAAGTGAGAGACCGAGCCAAACAGCAGAAGTCAAGTGTTTCAAGGGTCGTAATCTTGCACATTATATCAAGCGGCTGCGTCGGACCTGGACAATCAGAGGGGTCACTGGGTTGTTACAGAATGACGGAACCTTGAAGGGGCTTCTCGATCTGTTCAATGTCTGGTTTGGTCTCGAGACGAATGCGCTGTCGGTCTATGTAATGCTGTACTTGTGTGTACATGACGGCCAATTCTCCGGGGATTTGTAAGATGGTGTATCATGTCATGTAATATCACAATACCCACAGAGGGGATAAAAGCATACGATAGAGTGTTAAAATAGAGAAACAACTTGAAATTAGCAACGTTCCAACAGAGGTGAAATAGTAAAACTGGAACCTGCAAGTCTTCGGCTAATAAAAACCGTTGAAGGACGGATAAAATCCCGATTACAACTCCAAAATGTTTCAAGCGGGTTCATGTAGACCGTACAGATCAAGACCCACTGGAAACTTTTGTGTCGTCTTCTAATACCACCTAATTTCTTCTATGAAAACCCCCCAACCGCAATAACCCAAAGCCCTCTAGGAAAATATTAGCCAGCTGTTCCACCCAGGCGCCTCGAAATCCCCCTCGTGATTATTAGAAAGACGTCCGCACTATCCAATCGGCGAGCCGAACTTGTTGTAGCCACCAACAGCAGGGAAGTCTCTGTTGTCTTGGTCCACGTAGAGTCGCGGTTCGAGCCTGTAGGGTACGTATTGGGTTTGTCAACCACAGTCTTCAGGTTCTCCCACACTTGGATAGCACGATTGGCAATGAATGTAGCAACAGGTTCATGGAGACTTACGGCGCGTCAAACACAGTGCAGACGGCCCATGACTCTGGAACTGCGGGCTTACTGCTGTCTGATGTTGCCACGATGTGTAGTTAGTCGAATCTGTTGCTAGCTCTGAGATGAAAGGTATCCAAAGCTTATTTGTGCATTTACCGAAGCTCGTGAACATGGACATGCAACCCTTTGTCCCATCGCAGAGGTTCTGACAGTAGAAGACAGCGTAGTCGGACTCTCCTGGAAAATTGAGTCCATATGTCTGTACGTAGAGCTGGAAGTCAGAAAGTACCAGAGAGAGCCAGATCTTGTCGAAGAGGACAGCAGGGCCATGATATCAACTACTCACGGTGCTTCCTGCTAATACATGCTGAGCTGCCCAGTCGGGATCGATGCGGTATTTCACGCCTGCACGGCTCAAGCTTGAGGATACCTGAGAGTAGTAGATGGGCCAGGCTTTCACGACGCTTCCCACCAGGCTGGAGGCTAAAGCCAGGGTGGCGATGATCCTCGCGATGAACATTCTTTTGTAAGACTGAGATCGGTATATGTCTGGTTTTCGTATAATGTGCTTGGCGTCTATCCGGAAGGGAAAATGACTAAAAACAGAAATATGTTGTTGTCTTACTAGACGCGCAGAAAGCTATGTTTTATCTGACGTTCGTATACTCCAAAGCAAAAGAACAGACCATGTAGGAGGTGCTGCTGTTTTTATCGGCTAGGCTATACAAATTCATGAATAAATTATAGTCAACTATGGCAGCAGGTGCTGCCATAGATCCAACAAGTCGAGCTGCCATGAAACCGCTTTTATCCACGGCAATGACGACCACCTGCAACTTGCCGTCTGTAGGTAGCGGCCGTCCTGTGACTTCCCTACGTATATTGCAAGCAGACAAGGAGGTGGCGTGTCTGAGGGGCAGTAAGATTTCGAGTAACCCTCTGGATCATGTTTAGGCCAGTAGCTGTCTTTGACAACCATATCTATAGCTTCAATCTTGCCTGCACTGACCTCATTGCCGGCCGAGGCATCAAAACTGCACCTGGTAATGAGCAGGCGGCATTCATCATTGGCAATGGCTCCGATGCGCACCCATCTTTCATGGTTGGAGACCAGCCATGTTAAAAATCAATGCGCCTCAGCTGTCTCCAACGTAGGCAAGAGAGTACAAGATAAAGCAGTGTTAAATCGTTCATTTGTGACAGCAGGCTATGTTGCAATCGGTGAGTACCCAAACATGTCCGATATAATTCAATCTAGTGCCTGAAATGCACATCAATCGTGCTTAATACCTGCGCAATCTGGTGACCTTCGTTAGGTGAGGTGCCGAACTTGGCAAGTACCGGATAGATACGGTGGTGAATGATCCCATCAAGGTCAAGCGTACCAGAAGCATGCATGCCCCGAGAAGCTTGGTATTCTCCGCGCGGATGCATGATTACTTGCTGCTTCGTGGAATCGATTGCGGGCCATGCAACAACGATGAGGTGATCAACTGGATGGTATGCATTATTGGCTGGGCTGCACCTGATGGAGTGGCTGCCAATTGGTAATCCACGGACCTTACGCATCGTCTTAGGTGACCCAATGAGCTTTGGCCATATTGTTCTTCATGAAATTGATTTCAAACCTACGCATTGGAAAAGAAGTTCTTGACTCGGCAAGCTCGGGCATGGAAGAAAGCAGCAACAGTGTTAACGGGCCCCCGCCTGTACGTCAAAATTACCTCCACAGTGGAGATTAGGTCGCTTGCGCTGGTGCGCAGTGCTGTAGCGGCACAGTATACCCAAACACGAGACAGTTGCGCCGGATTGGTGATTGCTTGCGTCAGTGATTTTTAAGCATCCCCGACCCAGGCAAGCGGGGCAACAGCCTAACGATACCCGCTATTGGTAGGTACCTTAGGTACTTTTTATCAAATTCCCATGTATTTCTAATCCACCCAACCTTAGGAGGCATTACATCCAACCCCGAGCTCCTTTTCGTCCAATGTTAGCTCGAACCCGAACTGGGCAGTTGCAGCAGGACCCCGCGTCCTCATCGATATGTGGCCCCCGGCCTTCTCAGTACCCGCACTGACTCGGCAAACTATATGTTCGAGGGGTTCCTCCCGTGCTTGGAAGCAGTTGGCTGGAGCTCTATCGTCATCACAAGTGACAGCTTCTCGCGCCCACGCCCTCAGTCCTCAAATCCAAACTTCATATTCGTTTTTCAAAAGTTCAACAAGAGCAGCAAGCACTAGCCAGCCCGTCAACATGGGAATAAAAACAGACATCCATCTATACACCCTTGGAACGCCTAATGGCATCAAGGTGTCCATCTTGCTTGAGGAGCTGGGCCTCGAATACAAGGTGACCAAGGTCGACATTTCGAAGAATGTGCAGAAGGAGCCATGGTTCCTTGAAATCAACCCCAACGGCCGCATCCCAGCATTGACCGACACTTTTACCGATGGCAAGCCCATCAACCTGTTTGAGAGCGCCTCTATCATGCAGTACCTCGTGGACCGTTATGACACGGAGCACAAGGTCTCGTACCCGCATGGTTCAAGGGAGCACTACCAGGTCCAGAATTGGGTCTACTGGCAGATGGGCGGCCTTGGCCCTATGCAGGGTCAGGCCAACCACTTCAGCCGTAAGTCTGTAATGCTTTCCCCTCTCTAGATGATTTGACCCATGCATGGTGTTCGCTGGTCGCTGGATAGCATGAGACTGGTCGGTGGGCACAAGAATTATGGCGAAGTCTTGATGCGCTAGGGAGTCAGTTGTCTGCCGCGCTGGTTCGAGCGAGCGAAAACCCGTCCCGGGCTCAGATGTGACACCCATGCCATAACATGGCAAACATGCAACGTCGTCGAGTCTTTTCCGCGTCAGACAACCTGTGACATGGATACCAGCTCACCAGCCATAATGAACTTTCAGGCTACGCCCCGGAGAAGATCCAGTACGGCATTGATAGATACCAAAACGAGACCCGCCGTCTTTACGGCGTCATGGAGACGCAGCTCGCCAAGAACCCGTCCGGATTCCTCGTTGGGGATAGGGCGACCATCGCAGACTTTACCTGCTGGGGATGGGTAGCTGGCTATTGTGAGTGATGCCTTGATTCTTTTGCACACCTGAGAATTCGCTCTGGATCAGTTCATGGCTTGCTGACAGGAATCATCAACACACCAACCAGCTTGGTGTGGACTCGACATCGAGCCGTTCCCTCACTTGAAAGCTTGGCTCTTCAAGCTGAAGGAGAGACCTGGTCTGGACAAGGGGCGTAACGTGCCGACTCCGCACACGGCTCTCGACCACGTTGGTAAGAGCCAGGAGGAACTGGACAAGATGGCCGAGGAGGCCAGGAAGTGGGTTCAGGCAGGAATGGCCGCTGATGCGAAGAAATAGGATCTTCCGGTGTACGCAGTAAATACTGAAATGGTATAGGCAGAACGACTGAAAGTATTGGAGGTCAAATTCGCAAGTCTCTATTGGTGCTTGACAGATGCGAGCGACAATATAATTGCGAAGGCCTGGAGAAGATATATCGCTATAACATATTACCTAGCAAAATTGCGAAATTGAAAGAAATTACAACCGATTTGGTGTAATGTTTCGACAAAGTGTCTAGTTTGCTTATTGCTCTGGTCGAGTTGAAGTACATTGGCTCCAGCAGCTAATTACTGCTTTCATACTTTGCTCCGCCCCACCATAACTGACGAGTCCTGTCTCATCATTGGCCCCATAGCAACGCTATCCTCCATTCAGGCTATTCTGGATTATGTAAACGAATCCAAATTTCCAGCGTGGATCCGATTCTCACTCTTGTTCTGAATCTGGCGTCGCGAAATGGATCGCTGATTACACGCCATATCCAAATCACAAATTTCTTTAAACACCCATCCCATCCTTCTCCATCCTATCCCCTGCGTGGCATCGCCACTAATATTCCAAAATGTCTTGGAGAAATCAGGGAATCACGGGCTCGAACAACATCCCATTGGGCAAGACGCGCCGCTTTGGTGGCGACGCTGAGCCTGAGGATGCGCAGCCCAGCTTCAACTCACGTTCCAACTACACGCCACCACAGCCGTCGTACTCTGGCGGCGATCGTGATGCTAAGCGTGGTCGCAGCCCTGAGCCGAGTAAGTCTTGATTGCATTGAGATGGTCTTCGCATGATAGAACCTTGATGATGCTCATTAGTTATCATTTCATCGTTCCAGGATCCGAAGCCGACGGGCCGAAGCGACGCAAGAAGCGGAATCGATGGGGTGACGCCACGGACAACAAGGCCGCCGGCCTGATGGGGCTCCCTACCGCAGTCATGGCCAACATGACAGCTGAGCAGCTCGAAGCCTACACCCTTCACCTTCGAATTGAGGAGATCACGCAGAAGCTCAAGATCGACGATGTGGTTCCCGCCGATGGCGATCGTTCGCCGTCTCCGGCGCCTCAGTACGATAACCAGGGTCGTCGTGTCAACACCAGGGAGTACAGATACCGCAAGAAGTTGGAGGATGAGCGTCATAAGCTCATCGAAAAGGCCATCAAGACAATCCCCAATTACCATCCTCCGTCCGACTACCGAAGGCCCACCAAAACGCAGGAAAAGGTCTACGTGCCGGTCAACGACTACCCGGAAATCAACTTCAGTGAGACTACTAACCCCCTAATCCCTCTAACTATGCTCCTAACCTGCCCCCTCCCGATATCGTCTCCGGACGGGCTGTTCATATTCTGCGGGGCGATCTACATGCAGACGCTGTTCAGAATAGCGAGACACGAGGCAGGAGCCTTTGGGCTACCTACCCGCTTGACATGATTGCTTCACAGCCACTTGAAAACGTACTAACACTCACCCTTCTCTCCCTCTTAAAGTTGGCTTACTTATCGGCCCCCGTGGCAATACACTGAAGAAGATGGAGTCTGAATCCGGTGCCAAAATTGCCATTCGTGGCAAGGGTTCAGTCAAGGAAGGCAAAGGCAGATCTGATGCTGCCCATACCAGTAACCAGGAAGAAGACCTTCACTGTCTTATCATGGCTGATACCGAGGAGAAGGTCAACAAGGCCAAGAAGTTGATTCATAATGTGATTGAAACTGTGAGTAGATTATCAGGACCGCATCCCGTCTTGAAATAGCCTCCGCTAACAGAATCGCTTTCGTCTAGGCGGCCTCCATTCCCGAGGGCCAGAACGAGCTCAAGCGCAACCAACTTCGAGAGCTGGCTGCGCTGAACGGTACCCTGCGTGACGATGAAAATCAGGCCTGTCAGAACTGTGGTCAAATCGGCCATAGGAAATGGGAGTGTCCCGAGAAGCAGAACTACACCACCAACATCATCTGTCGAGTCTGTGGCAATGCTGGACACATGGCAAGGGATTGTCCCGACCGGCAGCGTGGTGCTAGCTGGCGGAACGAAGGCCCAGGATTCCGCTCTGCCGGTCGTATCGGCGCTGGTCCCACAAGCGGTGCTGAGGTGGTGGATCAGGAGTATGAGGTGAGTGATCGACCAGGCTGTGCAAGCATCTCAAGGCACAAGGCATCCGAGATACGCGTTGACTAACTGGAAGCTACCTATCTACAGGCTCTCATGCAGGAAATTAACGGTGGTCCTGGCGGCGTAGCCCCTGCTCGTATCGAAGCCGGACCAGGAGGTCCACCAACTGGCCCCAGTGGTGGTGATAATGCCAGGCCCTGGCAACGAGGCCCTACTGGTGGAGCCGCACCCTGGCGCCAGCGAAACGACCGTGAAAATAACGAGGATGGCCCCCGCGGTGGTGGTTTCGGTGGTGGCGCTGGTGGGGGATCTGGTGGACCAGCACCTTGGGCCCGTGATCGCCAAAACCGGCAACATGATGACCGCGATCGCCAGGATGGAGATCAGCCCTGGCGCAACCGGGACCGTGGCGACAGAGACCGGGATCGCGACCGTGAACGGGATAGGGACCGTGATCGCGGCTACAATGGTCATGGTGGCGACAATGGGTACTCTGCTACGTCTGCGTCTGCCCCAGCTCCATGGAGCCAGCCTGCCGGTGCACCTGGCTATGGTGCGTACCCTGGGTATGGTAGCTACGGCGGCCCTCCCGGAATGGGCGCTCCTGGAATGCCTGCGCCACCCGGCTTGCCTGGAGCCCCGCCAGGACTTCCTGGTGCCCCCGGCCTGAACGCTCCTCCTGGACTGCCTTCGGACTTCAACGTCAGTGCCTTGATCGCACAGTATTCTGGCGGTGCTCCTCCGCCCCCGCCGTCTGGTGACGCACCTCCGCCTCCACCCAGTGATCAACCACCCCCGCCTCCTCCGCCAGGAGCCTAGATCATCCAGTCAGACCAGTATGAGCCGATTCACTGCCAACACAACAGCATGATAGCACAGGGCATGAAACATCGCCTCCGGCTTGCCTTGTCTAGCCATAGACTAACTCACTAACGTGCCGACTTGAGGCCGCTTTACGATTTTAACCGCCGGCAGTAGTTAGAACTTCCTGCTCGACACAGGCATCTCGGATATCGCGGCTCTTTCTTTCACAAGCAAGATTAGGATCTGATTAACAAATCAAGGCGAAAATTCGACTTTGCTTGTTAAATTATCCGGCAGAGTGTGCAAGCACTCAGACAGAAGCAAAGATGCGGACTAGGGCGAGAGAGGGGATTTTCAGGAGGACTAACCTTTTGCACAATTTGGCTGTATTCGGTAGGGTATTGGCGATTGATCTTTGGTCGTGCAGTCATTGATGTGCTTCTTGGCTTTCGAGTCAAGCACGTTCGGTTGCTGCTTCTGAAGATCGGACGACGGCTGACCCTACACGTAGGCTACTGTAGTTTCCTATCCGACTAACCATGTATAATAACGAGACACAAGGTCTCATTTTCCGAGATTGTATCGCGATCTTTTCGTCATTCAATACATTTTTAGTGACGTAGTAAAGTCTGTTTTTGCTAGGGTAAATGTGAATGCATTGCTCGTTCCGAGCGGGAGGGAGTGATTGTGCCGGTTTGTGTGCTGGTATATATTTTTTCAGCCAGTCAGTGTGACCATGTTTAGTCGTATAAAAATGTAGGAACGTATTCGTTGCAACATCATGTCTGATTTTGGGTTCGATTGACTTGTCCCGAACATGTAGAGTTGTTATTTGCGCGTCCCCGTAGACTGGGAAGGAACAGGCGACTCCTCATCACGGCGGCACGCCACCAACAAAGTGGATAGGTTAGGTAGTGTAGTTTGGGGAGAAGTCTAGGCACTTGACATACAAGCTTTTCCACCTTCCCTTTTTCCGTCTTCTTGCTTTGAATTATATACATGTATTTTTATGTCCAAAAGCCCGCATGCTCAATCGCCATATTAGCACAGCAACGACAGCTTCTGCCGTTTTAATCACACTGCATAGGCCGCACCAATTGCTTCCAACTCGGCAAGTAATAACTATCCCACGACCGCTGGCACCACCTTGTCACCACACCGCATCCCCCTTACAAAGACGGGTCAGTCTTGCAACCATGAGCAACGCCATGGGCAGAGATCATTCTCTTCCCGGCGGCCTCAAGTGCAGCAGCGAAAAGACGTTGCCAAAATCACTTTTTTTCCCCTCGTCGGCCACGGGCCAAGCTGCTGCGGACGGGCCGCCCCGCCGGAACGTGCTGCTCTTCTTCATCCCCGGCAACCCGGGCCTGGTCGACTACTACGGCCCGTTCCTCTCGCACCTGCGCAGGCTGCTGGACGAGTCCGGGACGGCGGCCGCACGCGTCACAGTCGACCTCTACGGCACCAGCCTGTCCGGCTTCGACGACGCGGACCACAACGCGCCGTTCCGCATCCCGGGGAACCCACCCAGGACCGTCGCGGACCAGATCCGCTTCGTGGAAGGCCGCCTGGCAGAGGTGTGCGCGGCGCGACGATACGACGCCGTCATGGTGATGGGCCACTCGGTCGGCGCGTACATTGCGTGCGAGGTGGTGCATCGGGGAAAGCAGCGGCGACAGGAGCAGCAGCAGCAGCAGCAACAACAACAGCAGCAGCAACCACCGCAAAAAAACGCCCACCATGCGGTCTGCAGCACCGACCAGGTCCGCGCGGGCATCCTCCTCTTCCCCACAATCGCGCATATTGCCCTGTCGCCGTCAGGGAGGCGGCTGGACCGCATCCGCAGGGTCGCCCTCCTCGACGGCTACGCGCACGTCGTCGCGGCGCTGCTGTTGTCGGTCCTCCCGCTCGCGCTCCTGCGCTTCGTCCTGCGCACGGCCTGGAGGATGCCTCCGCACGCGGTGGAGACGACGACGGCGTGGCTAGGCAGCCGCGACGGCGTCTGGCAGGCGCTGCACATGGGAAAGGATGAGATGCAAGTCATCGGCGAGGACCGCTGGGGGGACGGGTTCTGGGAAGAGGTTGGCGGTGGCGGCGATGTTGTTGGCAAGGAGGCGGGAGATGCCGGCACCAGGTTCTTCTTGCTCTACGGCAAGAACGATCACTGGGTTGCTGGAGATGTCAGGGATGAGTTCCTGGCCATGAGGAAGGCGAGAAAGGGGCTGCGGACCAAGGTGGTGGTTGACGACACGGGTGTGTTGCCGCATGATTTCTGCATAAACTACAGCGAACCTGTTGCCGAAAAGGTCAAGCTTTGGATCGATGAGGCCCTGGGGGACTTGTAGCTAGCTAGCTGTATCTGGCCTTTGTTTGTGCTGGCCGTTTTCCAGTGCTTTGTTTCTCGAACGCAAAGCCTGGTCCCAATTATTGCTGAGTGAGACTAGACATAGACTAGAAGGTATGGGATGAGGTGAGGTCTTTACTCTCAATCATCTACGCGCTGGGCCTAAGCTTTTAGATTCTAACATCATCATCAGTTTAGATCTCATATCGTATGCAATGGGTAAAATCTCTTCAATGTTTACATTCGTAAAAATAAACACAAATATATTCTTTGAGCAAAGCCATTCATAATTAAATAATCGTTAAAATCTAGACCTCTTCTATCGAGAAAGTCATTGTACAAATGCAAGGGCACTTGTTAAAAATTCAAAATCACTCGCTTTCTTCCCAAACGCCAGTGTAAATGCCAATATCCAGACGATGCACCTCGCCATGCAATGCCCTCGCTTCAAAGATATCAAACAAAAGAAATCGTAATAAAATAGGAAAATTGGAAATGGCTCAAATCCGCGGTAAACAACGTCGCTACATTCACAATATTTGTTGTATCAGTAACCTTCAGGGTACCACCACTCATTCGCGCGTAGATTCGGTTCCCGGTGGAGGAGGGCCTGATCCTCATCCGACAGATTTTCGACGCATTTCCGTAGCGCCGCTTCGGATCGCTTTTTAGCCAAAGAAGCGCGCAAACCCGTCAACTCGCGGCGCTTCAGTTTCCTATCAGTGTAGATCTTGGACCCTGGCCCGTTGTAAGGAGCTAGCTGCGAGGCGACCTTGGCCCTGTCAAGCTTCGGCCTGTCGCCCATGGTGTTGTCCTTGCCGAGGCTGCTCCCCTCCACACACTTGCCACCTCGGAAGGCCACATCGGCTGCAGTCTTCCATATCTCGGCCGGCTTACGTGTCATCTTGTCAGTGTAGAAGCGCCGGCAATGCGCGGCCTCGTATGTAAATTGCAGCGGGATCAGCGAGTCGGCATTCTCGTAGGCGTTGCGAAAGTTGAAGTTGAGGTTACTGAGGTGGGGGAGGAGCGGTACGCTGTCGATCTTGGGGAGGTTCTCGGGCTTTTTGGCATCCTTGGGCATCCTTTTCAGCGCCTCTTTGAGCAAGTCCTGGAACTGCTGGAACTTGACCACCTGGGCACCTTTGACACCTCCAAGAGTTTGCATCGGGGTTTTCATGGGTCGGCCACCAAGGGCGAGCGAGCGAACGCCCTGCTCGTTGGTGAGAAGGCGCGAAAGAACTGTACATGTCGATGCACAAAATCCGTCAGTCACAATGAGGATATTCTTCCCCTCAAAGTACGGCTCGGGCGGCGTATCGTTCGGTCCATAGCCTGAAACATAAAAGCCTGGCTCGCCGACAGTTGTGTTGCTCTTAAAGTTGTACCGCATAAGGTGCGTCATCTTGTCCTCCTTGGCGTCTACGGGGCCCCAGAGAGCCTCCCAGTTCTCGAACCGCTTCAGGTCCTTGTCGAGAGGATTGTTGACAGTATTCCGCTCCCTCGGGGTGCCATAATCCTGCTTCCCGATTATATTGTAGGCATCTGTAGCGCGAATTCGAGTACCGTCAAAAGGCTCTGACTTGGGGAATAAGTTGCGATAGAGCTCGTATGCCATGTGGAGCATGCCTCCGCCGTTGGCTTGAAGATCAATAATGAGCTTGGTACGCTTTTGCCTCCGAGCCTCCTCAATGAACTCACGTACCACGCGGCGGAATTCCGAGAACTCAGAATCGGTCTTCTTGGCGGTTCCTTTGGGCGCAAATGAGTAGATGGACAAGACCGCAACGTCCTCGTAGTCAGACCCGTTCATGAAGTAGCCTGCAATGTAGTCGTTGTAGTGCTTTACAAACGGAAGAGGATACCCAGAGACTATCGGCTTGGTGGTAAGGGTCGAGCTGTTCGATTTGTTCGTGGCCGCCTTCTTCACAATGGTAGAATTCTTGGGGGCTGGTATCTCATAAGCTAAATGAAGCTGACGGCCGTTAGAGATGCCCGTAAGGTCTTGTCTGAGAACAGCGTGGTTTGGGTGCGATGTGACGGTGCCGTTGGCGTACTTGTAGATGCTGATGTCAGGAAGCTCGGTATAACCCCCGCTCCTGAAGTAGCCACCGCCACCGCGTGCCGTGGTTGCGGCGTTGGTGAACAAGTTGTTGTACTGCGCATCAGGGTCCTGCAGAGCACCCGCCGAAGCAACCATCTGAAGGTAATCGATAACCGGAAGTCCATCGATGCTGACTACGTGTGATGGGGTAAAGTTTCGTGAACGTGAATTTTCCAAGTCGTCTTCGTCGTAGATCTTGGGTAGCTCGAGTCCATCCTTGGATACGGACTTGAGGCCTCTGCTGGACCGGAATCCAAATATTTGAAGCAGAGCTGGTTTATAATCAAAATGACCGTCGTAGACCTGGTTCCAAAGCTTATCCATTTCCCAGGCAAACTCGAGCTGGGAGTGGTAGCCTCCAGCCAATACCTTCTCCTTGATCTGCTTCAAGCCGCCCACCAAGTCGATAGCCGGGAAGAGATATGAATTAGGGGGATTCTTCAAGATACCAAGAGTGCTTTGCTGCTCCACATATGGAATGAGATAATCCACGAGCTCTGAATCGTGGTCTCTGGCCAATGGTACTGATGCCAGACAAGCCAATGCCACCGACGGCTTCAGGCGGGAATCAAGACCAAACTGGGCGGCATTTCGAGCTACTTCACAGGCATTGTTGTTGTCGTAGTTTTTCGCATGTTCGGCCGAGACAACAGCACAAAAGGCCGCCAGTGAAAAGACGAGAGTCGTCCTCAGCATAGCTTTGAGGGGACGACTTCGCAAAAGCAAAGGGTGGTGGGTACTTAGAGGTGAACAGACACCGAGGAGATCCAAGCTCCAGGGTTGTAAGTGAACTAGGATGATTCGGATAGTTGAGATGGATGAGGGATGACGTATACTAAGGAGGATAGTAGGAGAGAAAAAAAAAACAAGCAAACGAAAGAAATCGACAACTTGTCGAGAACAACGAGGTACTGTAGATATGAAAGCCAAGAACTGTTGACATGATGGATGACAGACAGCCTTTCTCGTACATTCAATGGCTGAGTGGGTGGGTGAGTGCCAGCTTGGCGCCCAGCTTATTATGCTGTGCTTACTATTTCTGGAAAACCTTGACCATACTGTACTTAATTAGGCACTGAAACCCCTGCGAATGCACCACCGAGTAGTCACTTCACCTATGCCAATCGCACTTTAACATCAGGCGCCCACACTACCCTTGACACTCGTCAAAAGTCCTAATTACTGGACAATGCAATGAGAAACTGCCCCATCGTAGCGGTTGGTCGTCTATCGTGAACCACGGCACTCGTTGACGGCCTAAGATCCTTCCCGACACATTAATCGTGATCAAACTCCAGGATTTAATTTTGTCAGCCTCAAGGTAGCAATCGCAGAGCAACAAAGTTGCAGACATGCTGCATTTGCGTAGCTCCCTGTAAGAGTTTGGATGAACTGGCGTGTGGGCGTTTGTCGACAAGCTTTGCCTCGGCCGAGACTCCGACCTTGCCAGTCGACGACCGATGGAAACCAATTCAGTAACGGACCAGATCGCTCGTTGGAGCGAGAGTTTTCTGTCTGTGAAGGGAAAGTTCGTCAAGAGAGTCAAATCCGACTCGTGTAAGGCGATCTCAGGATTGGTCTTAGACGGCTATAAGCCTCGTTGAACCCTGTGCTGACTTGGCTGATGGGGCTGCTATGTCGCAGAAGTGCAGCCGGTGGGTGTTCTGAGCAGGAACACAAAAAAACCTTGCAGCTGAAAAGAATAAAACGATGCTGTAAGCAGGATCCTGCTTGGTCCGTGCTGTCATGTCAGGCGGCTAACGCAGCAGCCTGAACAGTCAGCAGAGTACAGAATGGGCAAGGACTTGATTGTAATCGAACCCCAACCTTGGCATGACAGGGAGAGATCAGACCCGATGAACCGACAGTGGCTCAGTGAGGCGCAGGCAAGCCAGCCAGTATGCCCAGTAAGATACAGATACCATCCGCCATGTTGAGTTGTTCGGTATAATTCTCGCCGAGATAAGGCCCTCTTCGCCTGAGACTTTTCCGAATGTTTCGGATAAGCCAATGCAGACGAAAGGCATCCATCGCAAAGCATAAAGGGGTCTAAAAGAGGCTTAAAAAATAGCAATGTGATCGGCAGTGGAGAACAAAAACTTCAAAACATCCAGTCCATTCACCATACGTGGAAGTAAATGTCGCAGATGCAAAAAGTAAAATAATTCACAAGATAGAATTGACCCCGACCCGATTTGAACGGATAACCTTACGATCTGGAGTCGTACGCGCTACCGTTGCGCCACGAGGCCAGTGCGGGATACACCAATAACTATAGGGATTATGGCTAGAGAGTACTCCAGAGCTCATCACCACGCAACGTGAATGCAAGATCCTTGTGACGTCCCGATTGGCAAGCGCCTTTCTATATGTCCTACTTTACTATTCGAAATAAGCAAATATAATTTCAATTGCCTGCCCGGCCAAGGTGGCTTGATATACCGCATTACCAACAACTCAGGCTCCAATGCTCAATCACATGTCGATTTGCTTTTAAGGTTTACGGCAAAACTCAAGCCAACGCCACGAAGGCGATGCCACGAAGGCGATATTTCAAGAAAAATCCCATGCATGACAAGCGAATGCCATCCCTTTGTATGATGTCAACTATAGTACCTAGATGATGGTCGGTCGGATGAATACGAATTTACCCGCGCTAGTACGGGGCATACGTAGGATATAGACTAATGCACTCGACTTTGAAGTTAAAATAGTCTTCTGTTAACGGTCAAGGCGTGCTGTAGCAGCACACAACAAAAAAATCCGTTGCTGGCAAAGGCGTTGTCACAATGACGGCAGAGCTGAACGACGAAGCCCATCAAAAAAAAGAGAGCTCTTTACTAGCAAACCTTCTTGAGCCGGCCCGATCAAAAGTGGGGAACTGAAGACCATCAAGCATTGAAACGTCAGATTGAATCCGTCCATGGCAAGTGCGATGGTGAGACCAATTGAATGTGCAGCTGAAGTGTAGCACATGCTCACCTAGAGCAATTTCCTCAATCAATGGACTAGAGCTAGTCTAGTAGATCGGGGACCGTGTGGCTTGTTCTTTACTTTTTTCTATAATTTTTTTCTGTCTTGCTCGGGGCTTTTATCATATTGTCTGTTTTCTTTTGGCAAATGCAATGTTCTCGAATATATGAGGTCGCTTTCATCCCCCTCCAGAACCCAACATTCAGCTCCTCATTCCAACGCTCAAGCCAAGATTCCAACACCAACATCTCTTCTGCAACTCTCTTTCCTCGCCAATCAACCCACATCAAACAACCCTATCAACCTCCAACGGTAACAAGATGGCCACCCAGGAACAGAAGATGTCCATCCAGGACCAGAAGAACGCCTTGAAGGAGTCCATGCAGAACCATAAGAACGCCCTGAAGGACTCCCTGAAGGAGCAGCAGTCGGCCATGGAGAAGTCCCTAAAGGACTCCACCGAGGCGGCCAAGGAGCGCGCCTCGGGCTTCATCGCTTTCTTGCAGCGACAGCTTGACCGTGTCGTCAAGCCCGAGACGCGCGAGCAGGCCTACGAGCGCACCCAGGAATTCGCCAAAGAGCGACCTTTCCTCTTTGTAAGTCCAAACCTTCACTATATTGTCCTGATTAGTACACATGACAAGCATAATATGTTTCGCATTCATGATTACGACGAGCTTGATCAGTCTCTAATTCTACGTGTCCTCACTGTACCAGACCTTCTTGGTTGCCCAGGCTCTCACCTCGATTGTCCCTGTCGCCCTCTTTGCTGCCTTCACCTCTTCGGTCCTTGTGCTCTCGCTCGGAGCGGCTGTGCTGTTCTCGCTCTTCTGGCTGGGCGTTGCTATCATGGTCCTGGTTC
Organism: Magnaporthales sp. P1609; assembly: GCA_003709005.1. NCBI lineage: Eukaryota > Fungi > Ascomycota > Sordariomycetes > Magnaporthales > Magnaporthales sp. P1609. The sequence continues at coordinate 2,723,541 of PELF01000005.1, read as the reverse complement.
CCACTCTCTTCGTCACCGTTACCATCGGCGCCGTCATGTTCTTCTGGGCCGTCGCTATCCGGTTCGCCTGGAACACTCTGCCCGCCGCCCTGAAGAACTTCTTCGCCGGCTCGCGCGAGGTCGCCGAAGATAAGTACAACAACTACTCGGACGCTGTCAACAGGGCCAAGAAGGCTATCAAGGACAGCGCCAACCGTAACGGGTATGGCACCAACGGCACCTACTCTAACGGTGCTCGCAATGGCACCCACGACGAATAAGTCCGCAACGCACTGCGGCTATGTGACAAGGTCTTCTGAAGAGCTTCAAGCACAAAGCAGAAGACCTTGCATCATGGACTTGAACAGCTGCTGCACTGCCAGCATACATCTCAGCAGCTGGGAAGGTCATTCCTGGTGTCTTGAAATTGATATTGTGTACTTGTTGGGTTTTTAGACGAGAATTTAGGGGCTGTGGTTTCCTTTTCTGTGGCATTTGTCCTGCTCACGCAAGGTATACGTCGCGCCAAATGGATTGGAAAAGTATGGATTGCAGAAAATGGGCGAGGTTTTTTGGTCAAGAAAACAATCCACTACGGAGGTTAACTCATGGTCGGTCTTGAGATAGTTTAGTTCATAGGTCAAAGCGCTGCTGGTATCATGTATCACACAGTCATTAATAAATTTGGCAGCGAGCTTCTTTCTATGATAAAACTAGACAATAATTCCGGTCCCAAACCATTAGAACCTGCAAACAATCACCACTTTTGCATGTAAAGTGACGTCAAAATTTGGATGTTCTGCTTAACTGCGTGGGGTGCAGCAAGTGTCATCTGGTGTCGATTTCATGCAGACTAAGGCAACTTACCCGCGTAATTTTAGCGGGGTTCATGGTTGCTTTTCAGCACACTGTGGTACCAGGATCGCTCAGGCGGCAACGGACAAACCAATCAACCAACCTCCACTCATTGCTCTTTGCCTCATCGTGCAACCGAATTCATTACTCCTCGAGCTACCACCGGATTTGAGGAGTCATTGGAATTCAATCGAGACGAACGTTTAAAGGTATTCAATAGTGCACGACCTTGATCATCATTCGCCGGCCAGTGGTGTTCTCCCCCATGATTTCTTGGTGACGGCTACTGTAGGTATCTTTGGGAGGGTCTTGTGTGCGATCCAGTTCGCACACGTAAGGCAACTCAACCCTCGGCCAAAATCGAATCTGGTCGCTTCGAGAGGGCTTTTGTAACCCAGCCTCATCCGGCATGGCGAACCCTTTTGCCTTCAGGCCTGCACAGGTTACTCTCTGGACCACCGTCGTTTATCTCGCGCTCCTCATCCCTCTCGTTGCAATCAATGAAGGGGTGCCTCGTGTACAACCCGACGGCTCGTAAGCAAAACCTTGTTCATCATGCACCTTTGATTTCGTCCGTATATCACATTGGGTATCCTTAGCTACTATGCTCGGCTTGCCTTTCCCATCCGAACGTTGCTAGGGTCTATCGAACATGCGCTAAATGGTCATCGCAGTCTCTTCCTAGATCGTGGGTTGAACCTCACCGAGGCTTGGCTAGATCTAGGTCGTATTACACAGCGTTTCCATCACCAAAACAGTCGCGACAATGATGTAGTGCGAGACTACTTGCGCCTTCGCATCGAGCAGATCATTGCTGAAAACGATGCTGAGGCTAGGACAACAGTCTTCAACGACCTTACCTCTAATGTGACATATCTTGCCTGGAGCAGCGCTGTGCCGACTCACTACCAAGGTAACAACCTCTATGTTTACATTCGTGGCAAAGACGACGATCAAGGAGAGTGGTGGCACGATGCACGGCCTGGCAAGCTGGTTGGCAAAGGTGGTGTCCTGGTCAATGCCCATTTTGACTCGTAAGCCTTTACACTCCTCATCGCACCAAATTGCCTTGTCTCTAATGACTGTTCTAAGGGTCTCAACTGCTTATGGCGCAACGGACGACGGCATGGGCACGGCAACGGTGCTGCAGATGGTTAGGTATTTCACCAGACCTGGAAACCAACCGCAGCGAGGCATCGTGGCGCTCCTCAACAATGCCGAGGAGCCTGGACTGCTTGGAGCTGCAGCGTTCGGCAAAAGCCCTTTGCTTCCCTTCATTCACACATTCCTCAACCTTGAAGGGGCAGGGGCAGGTAGCCGGTGCGTCCTGTTCCGCTCTACGGATCGAGAGGTGACCAGCGCCTTTTCGAATGTGCAGTCGCCCTTTGGCTCCGTTGTCGGATCAGACGGGTTCAAGCTTGGCCTCGTCCGCAGTGGTACCGACTATTCAGTTTGGCACGACGTTTACGGCCAGCGTGGCCTTGACCTGGCATTCTACAGACCTCGAGCCCTGTACCACACGAACCAGGATGACACCAAGCACGCCAGTCGAGAGAGCTTATGGCAGATGATGGCAGCATCTACCACAACCCTCATAAACCTCTCAGCAGATACAGGGTCCGACTACATTGGAGATCGACCCGATGGCGACAGAAGTAAGGTTCCCAATGGTGTGCCAAGCGATGGTGTTTGGTTCGACCTCTTTGGGAGCTCTTTTGTACTCTTTGGGCTCCGGGGAATGTTTGCCTGGTCGTTGACTGTGCTGATCGTTGGGCCTCTAACACTCTTCGGGATGATGTACCTTGTTCACAAACAGGGTAAGGGCTATGCTTTTCACACACGGATTCGAACGACGGCAGATGGTGTTACCGAAGATGGTGACGACGAAGATGGTGAGGTTATTCGGCTTGGGGGCTGGAAAGGATTTTTCCGCTTTCCGTTTGCACTTGTCGTCGCCGGAGCGCTGGTAGCTGGAGCTGCCTTGTTGTTGAGGAAGATCAACCCCTTTATCATTTACAGCAGCGAATATGCAGTGTAAGTGAAAACCCCCCATTCCCTCCTTTTGGATTGCATTAGGCTTTAACATCAATGCAGCTGGGCTATGATGATTTCCATCTTTTACTTCGGATTCTGGCTCATTATGCGCGGATCGAGCTACACAAGGCCAAGCGCTCTCCATCGACTATATGTGCACATCTGGCTCTTCATCCTGGGCTGGGCGGCACTCGTGTTTGCAACGGTGCTTGAAGATCGCATGCGCATCGCATCAGGATACATCTTTGTCTTTTGGGAATCACAGGTCTTCCTTGCCACCCTGATTGCAGTATGTGAGCTATTTTCTCTGCCAAGGAAAACCGATTTTGCCCGCGGGGCTGCAAATGAAGCCGAAGTTCGTGATCACCTCGATGCTGTTCCTCACTCAGATGCTGTCATTGCCCCATCCCCCGACGAGGCTGCCAGCCCCCAGCGTGCGGGTCAAAGCAGTAATGATGTACAAGAAGAGGATGATGACGACGTGCCAGATGAGGAAACACCTCTTTTCAGAAAGTCTGGACGTGGCAACAAACTCGATACCTCTTTTCTTCGCAGGGGCTACCGACGATCTGTATCTGCCATTATGGATTCCGACAACAACAACAACAATGAAGCAGATGATGACTCAAAGAAACAGCAGCCGTTCGAGGGCGAGCAGGCATGGTCAGGGTCAATGGTTACCTCGACGTGGATACTGCAATTCCTATTGCTCGGGCCTTTTCTGGTGATTCTTGCAGGACAGGTCGGACTCCTACTTACTTCGGCCGTCAACCAAACTGGTGTCGATGGCTCCAGCTTACTGACGCCTTATCTCCTGATCGCTGCACTCTCTGCAATACTGCTGATGCCCCTCTCGCCTTTCATACATAGGGTGACGAAGCATATCCCGCTGTTTCTGCTCACAGTGGCTTTTGCAACTCTGATCTACAACCTCGTTGCGTTTCCTTTTTCGCCGCGGGCACCTTACAAGACGTTTTTCAGACAAACTGTGGACTTGGATACGGGGGTCACAAGAGTACATCTCGCTGGAGTCGAGGAGTATCTGCGCAAGATCATTGCCGATATCCCCTCAGCCGTAGGACAGGATATTACTTGCGACGCCAGCATCAGCCGTAGAGACCTGGTCCACTGCACCTTTGACGCGGCACAGGTGCCGCCGATTCCTACATATGGCAGCGGAAACAAGAGTCTCGAGCTGCCACCTGGAGTCTTACCAGGACCGGCTTACTACGGCAAACTACTCACGGTCAGTCTGGTGAATACTACCACCAAGGTAGCCACGGAAGGTACAAGGACAGCACGTTTGAAGATTGATGCCATCAATACGCGTGTGGTAGAGCTTCGATTCTCGAAGGAGGGACCTTCCATTCGATCGTTCAGGGTGGTTGGGGCAGATGCTTGGGACGATAGATTTGGTGCATTCCCTGACGATGGGTCCAGGCTATTCAGACTATGGAGACGAGATTGGGAGTCAAGCTTTGTGGTTGATATCACGTGGAGGGATGAAGGCAGTGATGCAACGGGGCTGGATGGACGTGCTGTTGCACTGTGGAGCGATGCCAATGACGCTGTCAACACAATGCCAGCTTTCCGAGAGGTGGTCAGGTACGCTCCCGCTTGGGCGACCGTATCCAAGGCAGCTCCTGGACTCGTGGAGGGCAGCAAAGCTTTTAAAGTCTAGTCGTACGTTCATGTATGTATGTGCGTTCCTTCCTAGGAGGCGGGATGTTGTTTCTATTTACGTTCTATACCATCATTTCCGGTGTGTTCTTTTAATTTATTTTGCGCCTACTGCATTGGAATTTAACTTGATGGTTAAAATATATAGACTTTGCTGTGCAGCATCGGTCAACAAGTTCGCTGCACGATTTTCCGCACTCATACACCGTGTCACATGCACCATAAATCACTGTTGTTATTCTGCTGTCTTTGGCTTAGATAAAAGGAAGCCTTTGGGTACGCGTCACCTTTTCGATTTTGACTGTCTGTTGTACAATGATTTACGACATCTGAATCCCAAATTCCCAAGCAGAGTCATCAAAGCACACATCATCACAGTTACATCTCAAGAGATACAAAAACACGACGTGCAAGCTGGTTCAGATCTATACATTCAGGTAGGCTATCCATCGCCACATAACTGTTGGTCTGGCAAGCGGAGTAGCCATGCTACGATGCAAGCCTTGACTCTCTCTTGGGAGCTACAAGCAATCTCACATCATACTAACGCCAATGTTATGCCGACGTAGAGCTTTTTTTTTTCATAAGCAAACAACCAAACCACACACAAGAAAAGAAAACCACAAGATGCCGAGACCCGAGGTCAAGAGACTCACGAAAGAGCTCACGGTGGCGGCGCTGCGGGAAGTCTCTGCCGAGGCGGGCAAGATGCCAGCGGCCGAGCACGCCGACTGCCAGCGTCCCGGCCGACGCGACAAGTTCCACTTTGGCTGCTGCTGCAGGCTCGAGCGTGGGCGCCTGCTCAGGATCTGGGACAAGGCCGTCGACGACGCGGCGGAGCGCATGGCGCAGCTGCGGAGGCGGCAGCTCATGAAGTGGGAGCTCGAGGAGGCAAGGCTGCGCAGGCGCCTTACGCGCCGGCAGAAACGGGCCGGCCAGCGGTTCGTGTTTGCGCCGCGCGACATGGACGCCGCCGTGGCTGCCGTGCGAGAGGTCAAGCTGGCGATGCTGGCTGACGATATGGACCTGGAGCGTGCGGTCGTGGTTGAGGGTGGATCGACAGAGAGTGAGTAGATGAGCACAGGACTACCCCCTACTGTCTTGAGTCTGGTTATGCATTGTTTCTTTCTTTTTCTTCTTCTTCTTTTTTTCTGGCTTGGGCGTCTGGCAAGTTATTGGTATCGGCATATATCGGCGTAGAAGGGCATCATCATGGTCATGGTTATGGGATGGGGGCATTTGCATTTGGAATCGGTTTAAGTTATACTAAGAGGTGGATGAACAAACCCTCTCTCACGCTGTTGATGATTATGACTAGGTACGAATAAATCAAGACTCGTTTATAAAGTGTACCTAGCTACCTCGGCTGGGCTGCTGTCTAGACAACTGGTCCTACATATTGAAGTCGTCCGAGAATGGCGAGGGAAACATAACTCAATAAATACCATAGGAGACCTTGACCATGGTCAAATCAATATGTTGAAAACGAGTTTTATACAAGTGCCAAAGAAGTAAAAACAAGGGCTTGGCCCCACCTACTGTCGCCCTTTTTAGGGCGTTGCTCCTTCGAGATCCTCTTTGTGAGATCTGAGTAGTTTACTAGATCTAGGTAAAGATCAGCGCGCCAAGTAACTGATCATAGTTTAACTCGCATGGCGACTGGGGATCTCGAATAATTCCCGTGAAAGTACTGGGTTTATTATAGCAATGGAATTCTGGACTGGTTTCCATGAGACATATTCTGTACTATGGATAGACTTAATTTATTGGGCTGTTGCTGGGAACAAGTTTATCCCGCACGACCCTGCCTTTGTTGGCTAGAGTTCTACAAGCCACGTGAGAGCGCGTCGCTGCCCATCAAAAAGCAATCACGATCGACTACATCAACCAAGAAAGTGTGATTAAATCGACGCTATGCACATCCGTCAGTCCAACATGACGCGAACCATGACACGGCTGAGCAAATGACAAAGTCGTGCCGGCAGAGAGACGAGTACCTACCTCATTGGCGATGGCGCCTGTACCACGGCTGCAACGCAAGATCAATATGCTGCCGGCAATCATGATTTAAGTAGCAAAATGATTGCTTGGACCCAGCAAAGTACAACCCTAGGCGCAGAGAAAATTTCTCGTACTTGTCACCGTGGGGCCGGCGATGGAGATGGCAGGTTATGACAGGTCGTATCCGCACCTCGAATTGCTACTTGCCAAATTAATATCACGAAAGGAATTGGAGAAAGAAAGATTTGACAGCTAAGCATTGAGGGATGATCCTGTCACTAAATACCCAGGCAATGATGGGGATTCCTCAACTCCGTCATCGGTGCCCGGCAGGTCAACTGCTCCTGACTCGCCTGAGAAAATGGCAAGCCCAAAAAACTCGTAAAGCTTTCTACTTTGTACGTGGCAGGTACGTCCGCTAGTGGGCCTTTTGTCGTTTTGTGCAGGAAAAGAATCGAGCCAAGAAGATAACCCACCTGGTATGTATAGATGACACAGGATGCCCTACTCGAGATGAAATGAATTAATCGACTATCTAAACCAAACTACATAGAATAGAATACTATATCTGTTTCAAGACAACCACAAAATGCTAATCGTATCCTCAACCAATAAGACACACGCTTCCAAGCCTTGTCGAAAAGCTATGACAGGCGAGATAATTACCTTATGTGGAAGGCGAGCAAGTGGCCCTTTCTCAGGGCGCCTTGGCGCTTTATTTGCCTTTGCCATTCTCGAGACTTTGCCCAGGTTCTCACAATCCCGGACGAGCTGAACACATAAGGCTTGGCTTGCCCCGGAGCCCACCCGGGCTTTTGGCCTGATTAGGTTCCATGAACCGGGATAACATTTTGCATCGGGAAAAAGTCCATGCGATTGCATGACGTCGGCTGTTGAATGGTACGTGAGTCTTTTTTATTCCCTTTTCAGATCTCGTTGAACCTGGTACTTCTGCTGCATTTTTAACGAGAGAACAGGTGAAAGAACAAAGAGGAGAAGCGGGGGAGAAAGAAGGAGAAAAACAAGACCTGCATCAAACCCACACTCCATACGCCTTAGAAGGTATTGATATTACTTTCCATCCTTCCCAGTGCCGACAGGCCGGACAGTTGCTCTCTGCCGACATTTTACCAGGGTCTCGGACTTTTCATCATCCAGCCACCGATTCCAGGGCCAAAGGGATGTGCGTGTTCGGAGATATGCTTGTGCAATATACACCCCGAATCCCCTGGCAACAGCCTTCGATTCAAATATCGTCAATTCTTGAAGCAGGTTCAGACTAGGTCACCGGTGTGGCACCAAACAATCCAAAAGTCTGTTCTTGTGGCTCGGCAGCCTCCCCCACGTGGGTTTTGGCCCTGTCTGGAACGCCTGAGATTTGGCATTGGATGAAAGATATAGACGTCCGATGATGGGCTGACCAAGTTCAGCCAACCATCTTGGTGGATGATGATACCAGGGTGTCGATTTGTTGCGTGCAGTGTTCAATGTATGGATCCCGGTTCCTCCGGATTTGCCTCACTACTCGCTTGGTAATGCTCGGAACCGTCAGTTCTTTCCCGCTAGCCAACAGCACGCACATATCAGGCTTGCAAGGCACCCTTAGCTGAATAACTTGGGCTCGGCTACCCCTGAGAGGTATCCACCCACACACCAAGTCCAGAATCATCATACTACTGTCTGAAGACGCCTGTATCCATGATCGCCATTCTGAACGGGCATCTTACAGCTGGAGATTGACCCGCCTAGATATTGTCACTGAACTTACGCGAGTCGGGCAGCCAGTGATCTTGCTTATTACCCATTGCAAGGGATCTTGCCATGTGGGGAACAAGTCACCAACCAACCGGACCAACCACCCACATCATCGGGACATGCTTTGGAGCTGGGCTGCGCATGTCACGCAAGGCAAATCCCTAACATGGGAACAAAGCCGCTCACTTATGTACTTGAGTCTAATGTAAATAACCATATTACCCTGGGCTGGCGCACCTCCGCAATGTGATAGATTCCTCTCAGTTACGGTCCTTTTTCATAAGCCAATCGACATGTTCGATCAATAACACTGTCTGGGAAGGATCCCCCCCCCCCCATTCAGTCCTCGCGACTGTCAACACCAGGAGCCCCTCCGCAGAAAAGGCCGCCCATTGTCATTAATTTGACAAGGCGAGGATTGCCCCCATTCCAGCAACCCCAGGTTTTCCGGAAGCCTCCTCATACACTCTCTTTAGTTACTATTATACATTCGTTACTCTGTGCGTGTGCCTGTAGTGTTATACATGCACACCCACTGAACACATCAACACATTCATTCACTTGACAGACTAGGTATCAGGACCTGAACTTCTGTCAGTCATAAGATCCTTGGGTTTTTTTTTTTTTTTTTTTTTTTTTTTTTTGAAGTGGCGACAGGCAGTGCGAGGGAATATTATCAACGGCATCATGAGGTTTATCACCGCCGCCTTCGTGGCAGCACTGGCCATGCCTATGGCTCTGGCGCAGACTCCATCAAGTTCTGCTCCGGTTGCTCTCCAGATGCCTGACTGCGCTGTATGTAGCTCCTATCACATCTCAAGCTCCATTCTCCACGGGAGTAGCTGAGCACCTCTCTCATACTGAACGATCCTGGCAGAAATCATGTCTGGCAAGCTTTGCGAGCCGCTCTACTTGCGCCATTGACGACCTAGCCTGCATATGTCCTAATACGGCACTGAAGGAGGATATCACCAAGTGCGTGGTGGCTGAATGCAGCATCAAGGAAGCATTGTGTACGTCGAAGCACATACACATGACGATCAAAGATTGACGAAAAACCAAAGATCTGGTCTGAAGGCTAACATGTTGCTTCCCCGATGCTATAGTTACGAAGAATATCACATCAAGCGCTTGCGGGGATGAGATCAGGGATAAGCGCCTCAACCTCAACATTACAGCCATTGTCCTTGGAGCACTGGCGGCCGTCTTCGTGATACTTAGAATATTGTCCAAGGTGTTTAGCATCGGTGGCACCACTGGCTTAGACGACTGGTTCATCGTGGCGACTATTCTAGTGGGCGTTGCCGACACGGTGCTCATAGTCGAAGGCCTGACAGCTTACGGTCTGGGCCGGGACATTTGGACCTTGACCAGCGAGGACATCACACAGTTCGGGCTGCACATGTACGTGATACAGATCATGTACGTCGCCCGGGTGTCCCTGCTGAAGATGTCGTTGTTATTCTTCTACCTGCGCATCTTCCCCAACCCGCGCATACGCAAGCTTCTCTGGGGCACCGTGGCTTTCAACGCGGGCTATGGCGTGGCCTTTTGCATCGTCGGCACCTGCCTCTGCCGCCCCATCCACTTTTTCTGGGAGAGGTGGGATGGTGAGCACCTCGATGGGACGTGCATGGATGCGAACGCCATCGGGTGGGCCAATGCAGCGGTCAGCATCGCCGTCGACATTTGGATGCTGGCGCTGCCACTTTCGCAACTGGGAGAATTGAAGCTGCACTGGAAGAAGAAGGTCGGCGTCATCATCATGTTCGGCGTCGGTACATTGTAAGTGTCTTCCCGGGATCCCTTTTCTACCATTTACATGCTTGCTCACTTTTCCACCCTCTATCTATCACCATTCGACTTTTAACAATGCAAAACACAGCGTTACCGTAATGAGCATTCTCCGACTACAGTCGCTCCTCACGTTTGCAGCCTCGGACAACCCAACCTGGGACAACTGGGACGTAGTCAGGTGGTCGACCATCGAGATCAACGTCGGTGTCATCTGTGCTTGCCTACCACCCCTGAGGGTCCTACTCATCCGCGCGTTCCCTCAACTGAGCGGCTCGACGAGCAACTACCCGTCGCAGATGAACCAAGCCTACGGCGCGGGGAAGGGCTCTCGCGGCGGCATCGCGCTCAACTCCAAGGTGCACCTGTCGCAGGCAAACAGCCGCTCCAAGGCCTTGGGCGTCGAGTCAACGATCGAGCGAGGATCCATGGTCATCGACTCCGAGGACGGACCAGTAGGCAAGCGTGGAATCCAGTGCCAGGTGACTTACAGCGTGTCATATGGAGAACGCCAGTTCGACGAGGAGAGCCTAGTGGGGAGGGGGCACCGTGACGACTTTGATGACATACCAAGGAGGGGGAGCCCCGGGGGTGCGACCACGCCTTCGACGTTGCCGCGCAGCTCGAGTGCGATTGACGAGCGGATAGGGCGTGGTGAGAGCCCCGGCGGCGCGGCGACGCCATCGAGGAGTCTCAGCCGATCGCGGTCTCACCACAGGAACTTTAGCAGGCCCCACCACGTCGTGACGAGGAGCGTGAGCTGTGCGGAGAGCGTATCGGCCATGGACTCGAGGGAGAGGCTGGATCCAGATGCGGTAGGACCGCTAAGCCCAACGTACCCTTTGCGGTAGCTCTATCCTTGAGCCTTTTCCCCGTGTCTGTACAGAATATGACCACTGCAGTATGCTCCCATGAGAAATGTCACGAGAACGAGTCATGAAAATACCACCTAGTAAAACTATGTTATTGCTTTTGTCATGCTGTTGCTATATTTTGTTTGTTTACGTTTGAAACATTTCAGACTCTAGCCTCCAAACAAACATGCCCCTTGGAGGCGGGCCATTCTGCAAGAAGTGTCACACTTTTCTGCGAAAACGATAATTCACATAGACCAGTTCGTCAAGTTGCAAAGCCAGCCCACATCCCCAACAGCCTCTAAACGCCCTTCTCCGATTATCAATTGTCAAATACACGGCATTGAGGTGCTTGCGCACCTGATAGATATCCCCGCATGCCCAGGATGGCGCATAAACACGTTAAATTGCGCGCCCGAGTCACATTACATCCAACAAAGAGGGGGGGGGGGGCTGGGGGGGGGGGGGGGGGGGGGGGGCTAGGATGGATTTGTCCCCTTCGTAAAGCGGACCGAGATCCAACCGTTACATTAGTCAACAGGGCGGGGACGAGATGGTTGGCTAGATGGCTGGCCTCGAATCCCAGCTGAACCTAACAGATCTCCTCGCTGCGATCGTTCCCACCCGACTATTCCGTTTTGTGAACCCGGCCAGAACGAACTGCCGCCCAAAGGGGAAAGCCATTCATCTGATGTGAATCGAGTCACGGTATACCTCTGGAGTACGCAAAAGACAAAAAAAAGCAAGAGACTCTGCACTACCCGCCCGGACCTTTGACCCTCCCCAAATCGCCAAGTCCAGCCCAGGGAGCGAGCGCCAAGATAGCCGTTCAAGATGGTTGCAACCGACCTGTCGGGTCTCAAAAAGGGCTTCAAAGCGCACCGATGTGCGCTTGTGCCCGTTACGGGGCTGAGATTGCTACGCTTGATGGCTGGCTGTCACGTATGTCGATGATTAAAACGGATCGAATATGCAACGCGGGTAATCCTTGGTGGCACTTCAGCTGCAACATTTCCATCGTCCAAGCCCCCCCCTTTTCGCTGCAACGTTCTTTTCTCTAGCACGGTCTCATGCAATAGATGGTTTCTCGTTTATTCCCGGCATGTACCTTGGTCGTCAACGGTAGAGTACGTGATTCTCGGCAACGCCTTTGTGCTGTATCTATCCTTCGAAATAGAGGGAAAGGTGCGCGGTCTATGCGCTTAATTTGCTGCTCCATAACTTGAACTGTCCCGCAAAACCTCGATTATTACCCCAACTGTTAGACAAATGCATTCGGCTTACTTCTTATCGTCCAAAGGATACGCCCATAGCTATTAGATCACGACGATGGGAATGGCGTTGCGATTTCTGGGAGGACGGTCTGATCTCAAGGATGATGGTCAATGTCTTCTATTAATCCTTTTTCTTATCTTCCGTCTCCGCAGGGGCCGCCGGTGACTGGCCGCCACCGACATCCTTCATCGCCGAAGCAACGGCGTCGCTCCTGCTCGTGAGTATCCTGTCCACGATGCCGAGCTCAACGGCCTCGTCGGCAGTGAGGTATTTGTCACGCTCCATCATCTCGTCGACCTCCTGCGCGGCGAACCTCTCTCTCCCAGCGGCGGTGTTGAGGTGCCGGCGCATGATGTCGTTGATCTGGCTCCTTATCCTGGTGATCTGCTTGGCGTATATGATTATGTCCGAGGCCTGGCCCTGCGTCGAGCCGAGCGGCTGGTGCACCATGATCTGGCTGTGGGGCAGGGCGTACCGCTGGCCGGCGGCGCCGCCGAGCAGTAGGATGGCGCCCATCGAGGCTGCCATGCCGACGCAGACCGTGTGAACCGGCGACGATATGTAGTTCATGGTGTCGTAGATGGCCAGGCCCGACGAGACCTGGCCGCCGGGGCTGTTGATGTACAGGGTGATGGGCTTGTGCGGGCTGTCCTGCTCGAGCCAGAGCAGCTGGGCCGTGACTGAGGCCTGGGTACAGTCGTCTATCGGGCCGTTGAGGCAGACGATGCGCTCCTGGAGAAGCTTGGAGAATATGTCGGCTGTTGGAGGCGGGGCAAGATGTCAGTATTGCGCGAAGGATGTTTACGGTTTCGGCTTATTGTATGTAGGCACTGAGGATTACGGACAGGTTCGCCAGCCACCAGCCTGCAAAAAACCACTGTTAGCATGCAGTCATTTCTTTGTGAGAGGCCAACTATGGGTTTCCTTACCGTCACCTCGGTGACGAGAGGCATTGGGACGCCCGCTTGAGGCGAACTAGAGTGGGAGAAGGACCGGGCATTGTTCAGGTTCAAGCAGGGCCGTTGGCAAGCGGCTGCTGCTCTTGATGCTGAGGGAGCGCCCCTGAAGAGGGCATGCCTAAAAATGCGGGGGAGGCTCATCGTAGCATATACACAGGGCCAATTGGAAATCCTGAGCGACACGAAAAGATGAAGCTCATTGTAGCTTTGAAAACACGAAATCGTCGGAGCTCCCATTCTGAGACGGGTGCGGAAAACTGGGGCTGCCCCACAACAGCTCTCCAACTATGCGCACGCGCAAAGCTGAGCCTCCGACTTTACTGAGCAAGCCTCACTTGTATCGTATTCAATGTACATACCATTATGTCAATTTCCCTTCACGACTTTGACATCAATTCCGCAGTCCTCATAACTCAGTGAGGGTATAGTCAACCGCAAGTACTTTAATGACCAAGAAATGAGCTTCCGCAGTCGGGTGTGGAACACGAGCCGCAGTGTCAGGAATTACTCCAAAAAAATCACAACCCAAAATGTCGAGACTAAGCCTGCCACCGCCCCTAGCGTGTTTGTCCCAAAGGAGACGCCTGCAGACCAGCAGGAGCTCGATGATGTTTTCCTCAACTTGTCCCGCATGCGCATCCAGCCTCAGGTAGATCCCGAAGCAAAAAAGGTGCACACTCCAGTCGGTGACTTGCCCGTGTCGCCGCTCATGAACCCGGCGTATCTGGCCGCGAAGAGAAAATATGCCGGTCCCAAGGCCGAGGTGGACTATTCAAAGCACGGAAAGATGGAAAAGAAACTCTCTAGAAACCCATATGGTGCGTTAACGGCTCTTACGCAGCCTACAGCGGAGGAAGGAACTGGGCTAAACTAATCAAAAATCCATGATAGCTTGGGCTTTGGCCGGGCCTGTTCGTAATGACGGCATAACTGGGACTCTTCTTCCGCGCTTCTTTCTCCAAGACTTCGCCTACGTCCCGCACCCCGAGACAAAAGCAGAATGGATGGTGCCGGTGTCTCTAATGTCCGAGAATGTGCACAGGAATGAGGTTGCGGCAAAAGCCACACCTGATGGCCTAGACCCGGAGAACAGCGCATGGTCAATCCTCAATGCACAGCCACTAGGATCACCGATCGATGGCCTTAGCGATCTTCAGGAAATTACAACGCCTGAGGATATTCGCGATGGCAAATCTGCTCCAAAGTCAGATTTGCCAACTAAAGGTACATCTAGGTTGGATGCTGATCACGAAATGGATCGGCCTGACAATACCGTCACGTACTCACCCACCCAACATGCCGACGATGGCGGCGGCTACGATTTGTCAGCCGTCATCAAAGGCAAACCTCGGGGGCTGCCCCGTCCACCCTCAAGAAGCTCATACACGCTCTGTCGGCGTGATATCCTGGCCGCAATTGCCCCGAGGGGTTCCCGGTCTACTAAGAAAGGCAAACAACCCAACTCAAAGAATTCAAAGGCCTACGATCGTATGAGGATAGGGATGGCTGTCAAAGCCCGCGTCGCAAACCCAGCCATGGTAGTATACCGTGCCGACATGGACAGCTTCGTGCTGGACCTGATGCGCACGCGGACGATGGACCAGCTCCTGCACTATGCCCGGATCTGCGACGTCCCGGTCAAGCCCAAGAAATACCTCACGCGGTGCGAGGGACAGTGGGACGAGGTCAAAATGCACACCAACCGCGGATGTGTGCTCTGGCTCGGCGATTGCGAGGACCAAAACGCCAAGAAGCCTGGGGAGTTTGAAACAGTCAGGCTTGAAGGCGTCAAGCTCGGCGGCGTCTTGCCTGTCCATGACCTGACCGTCCTGCTGGGCCAGGAGAACGTCAAGAGGCTGCGTGAAGAGTCCATCATGTTCAGCGAAGGGTCCACGTTCGTGCTTGGGGGGCAACCTTCCAGTCGGTTACAACTCAAGTTGTGGAAACTCCAGGGTTACTTGGCTTCGTACAAAGAGAATCCTCAAGACTGAGCTTGAGCTTGTTTTTCAAATCAAGAAGCTCTTGTTCCCTGTCGATGATGACTGCAAACCGTACCGAGACATTGGTATTGGTTCTAACAAAAACACACTTTGTTTGCGGTTTCGAAAAGCGATGTAATATAAACATGTACAGAACTAGGAGATGCGGCAGCATATAGAGTGGTAGACTAAAACTTTTTTTTATTTTTAGGCTGTCACAACAACCCAGTCAAGTCATTTGCTTTCTGTGGGTAGTTGGCCTCCAGTGTAAGTAGACCCTGTGCCGTATGCGGGGATAGCTTTCGGCTCAGGTTGTCTGGAAGGATACTCGCTCACAGTCTCGCCAGTCTTTGTCTGTCCAATCGTAAACATAGCAGCTACACCACCTCGGCAGGTAAGCCTCGTAGTGAGTCCAACCGCCTCATTTTCAGCCTTATCCTTGTCTACAACTGACCATGGTTGTGGCACAAGCTAACGGTGGGGTGAGACCTCTTTGATTTGACGACCCCTTTGAGTACAGAAAAGAAAAGAAAGAGAGGGAGGGGGAAAAAAAGAAAGAAAAAAAAGAGAAAAAAAAAAGGTTATAAAGGTGTGCAGGCAAAACAACCAAAAATCCATTTCAATGTTTGAAACTTTGTTACACACCGATGGAAATGACAAGCAGTTCATTTCTCACTTCTGCTGTTGAGGTGCTCCATAGAAAACCATCGCAGATTCCAGGCCTCTATCGAAGGTGCTAGACCGCCACGACGACTCAGAGCGGAGCGCCTAGCCTGCCCTACTGGACCCTGATAGCGCTTGCTTACCTGCTGCCTGCGGTTCTTCCACCTTCCCCGCCATTTGAA
The DNA here is from genome assembly GCA_003709005.1 of Magnaporthales sp. P1609. Lineage (NCBI taxonomy): Eukaryota > Fungi > Ascomycota > Sordariomycetes > Magnaporthales > Magnaporthales sp. P1609. Next base: position 2,707,531 of record PELF01000005.1, on the reverse strand, counting down.
TCTTGCCGCTGAAGTCGACTTGTGGAGAGCTATGGTCACCAATTAGCGAATCAGAGGTAAGGATTCGTTGCTATGGCGGCCGTAATGGCCAATCAGAGAATCGTGTAGAAATTTAAGCCGTGGAATCTCGTAGAATCTTTTTTTTTTCTCGGGCGTGCACCTCGCCTTATATCTTTTCCGTACCCTGCGCCGGTCCAACGTCTCAGCTGTTCAACTCGACACTTTTTTTCTCTGCATCTTTCACCACAGACACAAATTTTTTCCTTGCAAATTTTTGCAAAGCGAACTATCACGAAGTTCTCATACTGATTTTTAGATACCCCATATTGTGAACAGTTCAGGTGAGTCTCCCCTTCCACCGCCGCCCGCTATCCCTCTGCCGCAACAACCCCTCCTCCCTTCTTCAGCCTCGCTTGCCTAGTCTGGGGGCTTCCATCTGATTCCACGACTGCCAAAAAAGACAAACTACACTGCTCCTTTTAACTTTTCCGACTTGTCATGAAATTTTTTTTCCCTTTCTCTGTCTTTTGCAACATCTTGTTTTTACACCATCTATCCGTCTTCGCCAAGACCAAATTTATAACTCGGACGTTAACTCACACTACTGTCAGATTTTGATCACCGTCGACGCACACACACACACATTCAAGATGGCTGAGACTTTCGAGTTCCAGGCTGAGATTTCTCAGCTGTTGTCGCTCATCATCAACACCGTCTATTCCAACAAGGAGATCTTTTTGAGGGAACTGGTGTCAAACGCTTCAGATGCCCTCGACAAGATCCGCTATGAGGCCTTGTCGGACCCCAGCAAGCTGGACTCCGGCAAGGACCTGCGTATCGACATCATCCCCGACAAGGCAAACAAGACTCTTACCATCAGGGATACCGGTATCGGTATGACCAAGGCTGTGAGTAATCAACATACCATTTTCAGCCCTCGGGAACCACTCGTACTGACTGACATCTTGACAGGACTTGGTCAACAACCTTGGTACCATTGCCCGCTCGGGCACCAAACAGTTCATGGAGGCTCTCACCGCCGGTGCTGACATCTCCATGATTGGTCAGTTTGGTGTTGGTTTCTACTCTGCCTACCTGGTGGCCGACAAGGTCACCGTCGTCTCGAAGCACAACGACGACGAGCAGTACATCTGGGAGTCGAGCGCCGGTGGCACCTTCAGCATCGTCCCTGACACTGAGGGTGAGGTTCTCGGTCGCGGAACCAAGATGATCCTCCACCTGAAGGAGGAGCAGCTCGACTACCTTAACGAGGCCAAGATCAAGGAGGTCATCAAGAAGCACTCTGAGTTCATCTCCTACCCTATCTACCTCCACGTCGAGAAGGAGGTTGAGAAGGAGGTTCCCGATGAGGAGGCTGAGACCAAAGAGGAGGAGGATGACGACAAGAAGCCTAAGATCGAGGAGGTCGATGACGAAGAGGAGGAGAAGAAGCCCAAGACCAAGAAGATTAAGGAGACTAAGGTTGAGGAGGAGGAGCTGAACAAGCAGAAGCCCATCTGGACCAGGAACCCCCAGGACATTAACCAGGAGGAGTACGCCGCCTTCTACAAGTCTCTTTCCAACGACTGGGAGGACCACCTCGCCGTCAAGCACTTCTCAGTCGAGGGTCAGCTTGAGTTCCGTGCTATCCTGTTTGTTCCCAAGCGTGCTCCCTTCGATCTCTTTGAGACCAAGAAGACCAAGAACAACATCAAGCTTTACGTCCGCCGTGTCTTCATCACCGACGACGCCACCGATCTGGTGCCCGAGTGGCTCAGCTTCGTCAAGGGTGTTGTCGACTCTGAGGACCTTCCTCTCAACCTGTCGCGTGAGACGCTCCAGCAGAACAAGATCATGAAGGTCATCAAGAAGAACATCGTCAAGAAGTCTCTTGAGCTCTTCCAGGAGATTGCTGAGGACAAGGAGCAGTTCGACAAGTTCTACAGCGCCTTCAGCAAGAACCTCAAGTTGGGTATTCACGAGGACTCTGCCAACCGCCAGATCCTTGCCAAGCTGCTGCGCTTCAACTCGACCAAGTCTGGTGACGAGTTGACTTCGCTCTCTGACTACATCACTCGCATGCCTGAGGTGCAGAAGAACGTATACTACATCACCGGCGAGTCGCTCAAGGCCGTCCAGAAGTCTCCCTTCCTCGACTCGCTTAAGGAGAAGAACTTCGAGGTTCTGTTCCTCGTTGACCCCATTGACGAGTACGCCATGACTCAGCTCAAGGAGTTCGAGGGCAAGAAGCTGGTTGACATCACCAAGGACTTCGAGCTCGAGGAGACCGAGGAGGAGAAGGCCATCCGTGAGAAGGAGGAGAAGGAGTACGAGGACGTAGCCAAGGCCCTCAAGAACGTCCTCGGTGACAAGGTCGAGAAGGTCGTCGTTTCCCACAAGTTGGTCGGTGCCCCATGCGCCATCCGCACGGGTCAGTTCGGCTGGTCGGCCAACATGGAGCGTATCATGAAGGCCCAGGCTCTCCGCGACACCTCCATGTCGAGCTACATGTCATCCAAGAAGACCTTTGAGATTTCGCCCAAGAGCTCCATCATCAAGTCGCTCAAGTCAAAGGTTGAGTCGGATGGTGAGAACGACAAGACTGTCAAGTCAATTGTCCAGCTGCTCTTTGAGACCTCTCTCCTTGTTTCTGGCTTCACCATTGAGGAGCCTGCCGGCTTCGCCGAGCGCATTCACAAGCTGGTGTCTCTCGGTCTGAACATTGACGAGGAGCCAGAGGCTGCTTCCGACGCCCCTGCTGCTGACGCCTCGGTACCTGCTGCTGAGACTGGCGACAGCGCCATGGAGGAGGTCGACTAAATCATTGCGATCACTTAATAGATGAATGATAGCTCGGGCGCCTTGGCATGACTTTATGGGGACTTTTACGGATTTCAGAACAAAAAAGCTTTTATTTGGAGTTTCGGAATTAGGATTCTGGTCTGGCAATGCAATGACGATTTTTCTTTTCTTTTCATGATTGAGCATACATGCCTTGTTTTTTTTCCCCTTCACCTTGGCGAGTATGCCCGACTACCAATCACGATACAATACTTAGAGAGATCCACTGAGTGTAATATATCGTTTAATTTTTTTAGATTGAGATCATGATAAATTACTCCCCTACATACCGTCTTCTGGGCGTTCCATATGGTTATGGTAACTGTTGGTGCCCTGTCCGTTGTCGTAGCACGTCAACTGCTTGCCTTGATTGGTTGATTGCAACACTTAAAGATCAAAGCTTCTCTCCTGTCTTGGTTAGCTATGCAGGATTCGAGCTAATGTCGTAGCCTTTGGTGTCATCTGCATCAACACCATACTAGGTGTTTGGTCCAGATTGTCTGGAGAGTTATGAAAAGCTTTGGGTGACTGATTATAGTTTTTAGTATGGTAGAAACTCGGCTTTCACTGATTTTCTACCTGGGCAAATACAGTTCCTCGGGATATGAAGATTTCGCTTGAGAGAAGAAAAGTATTTTGTACTGACTAAAACAAGAGCGACTCGCTCGCAGATTGAAGCATGCTAACTTATGGTAAGTGGGTGTCATGATGCATGAGCGCAGCCGTCCGGAGTGGCACTATAAGACTGTCATGTAACGATGAGTAGGGGCCGAGGGGGGCGTTTTCGGGCAGGCTCGCACCAGGGGGAGAGAGGGTTTCCTTTTGCCAACAAACCGAGTCACCTTTACCTCCGCAAATTACCTGGACTACTGGGGTTATTGCAGGAGTATGCTCCTCATAACGATCATAAACCCGTACCATCATCATCACCCTGAGCGACCTCACCATCTTCCACTTCAAGAAACTTAACACCACCCTCAACCTGTATCCCGCCCTTAACCCACTCCGTCTGAGCAACCTTTTCGACAGTCCACCTGCTACGTGCTCGTCTCAGTAGACCCTCAGTGATTTGCATGGCCCCGAAAAGATCTTTGCTTTTGAATAGAGCCTCGTCGCCGTCGTGGTCGCCATCGTCTCCCGCGAACGCCACCCAGCGCCACTCAATACGCGCAATTCTGTGCGACGTCCGAGACCTCATGCGGTGAGCACTATCGGCTCCGGTGACTGTGCCAGGCAGTGGGTCAAAGGGGAGACGTGATTCCAGGAGAGCGTACAAGAGCACACCAAGAGACCAGGCGTCAATGGCCCGGCCATCGTACGGTTGACCCATGATCACCTCTGGTGCGGCATAATCATCAGACCCGCATCGTGTCTCGAGCTTCTCGTCATCAGCAACACGACGAGCTAGGCCTAGATCTGTCAATGTGGAAACCGGGTATGGGTACGTAGCCCAGTCTATAGAAGGGTCCGCCAGCTCTGAGGGTGCGAGGTTGACCAGGACGTCTGCGAAGAACTGGTCAGCGTGGGGTTATGCGTGGCTATTTCATCAGCCAGTGCAGATTGCAGCAACTTACTCTCCAGCTTGATGTCCCGATGGACGATGCGCCTATCATGCAAATAGCTTACGGCAGATATGAGCTCTGCAAAAATGCGACGCACCAGGGGTGGGTTTAGTACACTGCGATGAGCGCTTGCCACGTCAAACAAGTCTCCTCCCGTGCAATAACTGAGAACAAGTATAGCGCGGGTGGGCTCGATGCTCCAGGCACGGAGGTGTACCAGGTTGGGATGATGTATCGATTTCATGATCTCAAGCTCCCGCTTTAAACTCATCTCGATTCGATCTTCTGAAGCTCCGCCCTTGGGTCCCGATTCGCAAACCTTGATAGCGACAAGTTTCTTGCGATCATACTGGCCGCTGGTCCGTAGTGACGCATCGTTCGAATCACTGCTAATAGATTCCTCGCTTGGCGGTGCACTCGTTGCCAGCATAACTCGGCTAAAGGTGCCTTGCCCAAGTTCTTTGACGGCCCGCCAACGTCGCAGCTTGCCATCACTACGATTACGTGCCTCGAAGTACTCATATCGAGTCTTTTGATCAGAACTTTCATCTCCGTCGTTGCTCTTAGCAGGAGCACCCCCAACCAAAGCCTCCCCTGCGCTCAGCGAAGATTCGCTGGGCGGCGGGGTAGGAGGCTTCTCCACTGGCGTTAGCCCACGAGCAGCCGACAGGTGTGGCTCACGACGCATACGCTGCTGCGCCTCTGTGAGCTTTTCAGCCTTGTCCCGAGATCCTGTCACTGTCGACATGCGCTTTGGAATTAACATTGGGTCCGGTTTATACTCGCTCACGCTCCTATTTCGTGTATGCGGCAGACTCCTCTCCGGCTGGTTGTTGCTGGTGGTGGTGGTATCTAACCCCAAGCCCATATAAACTTTCCTCTGCGGCTGAGATGTCATTGCCGCTGTTATCGACTCGCCGTTAGTGGAAACAAGGACCGACTCTAAGCCAGGTGTTGCAGTAGGAGTGTCTCGTGAAGGTGGCCGCGCCAACCTCCTCCAAGGACCTGGCGAGTCACCGGACAGAAGGGGGGATGGAAGCGGGGTGACGTCGCCCATGGCAGATATAATCGGACTTGGGTAAGTTGAGCTGGCGGCAGATGCGCTGCCGAAACCTGGGCCCAGAGTATTCTTGAAACTCGGGGTGCGTGCGATTGGTCGCAAAGATGAGGCGGACGTCTTGTGGTGTAGGCCGAACGCGGGGGACTTGGCTGGCGTGACGGGGGATAGGTTGTTGGCGCCGCTGTCCCTGCGATGTGCGGAACGTCCCGCAGTAGCCTCCTGCGGGCTTGTGGTTTTCGAGCTGGAGGCAAGGGGACTTCGGTGGTATCGTGCAGCTTCGTCAGTAGAGTGACGGTGTGGGCTAGGCGTTTCCGAGGGTGAGGGGGCGATCGTTCTCGTCCGAAACTCGACGTGACTGTGGTGGCTCCCGGGACGGGCAGATTTGGTTGGAGTGTCGACAGGGCTGCTCGAGTTGATGGCGCAAGTCGTATCTAATGTAGGAAAAGAGAAATTGATGTTTGCGTTTGAGGCGGCATTTTGCTTATTCAATAGACCGGCGGCGGCCGCTTGTAACAGCCGGTGCTGAGCGTGGGGTCCTGCCTGGTCATCGTTCTGGCATGGGTTGACTGGGTTCGACGGTGGGTTACTCGTAGGGATGGCCTCTTTCGGGATCCCGTCCGTCATGATTGTATGGGAGGACCTTCGAAGCTTTCAAAGACGGTCGTAAGTTAAGATGAGTGGAACCGGTGGCCTGAGTCGTGACCTGACCGGTTTACTTTGGCTGTGTGTAGTCTCAGATTAAAAGTTGAACTGATGGACAAGGATGTAAAACCAAGATAGGTACTCTGGTCAGGAGGATCCAGGTACAGCTTCAAACAAACAAAAAAAAAAATGTAGTTGGCCGCCCGGCGAGTTGAACAAAGATGGGTGAGTCGCTGGGTAGGTAGGTGGTCGTTTGACGGCTCCGGGGGGTGGACTGGGATTGGGGGCGGCGCAAATTGGGGGTCAGGGGGGATGTTGGTCTGTTTAACTGTCAATTACTGACTTTATCGAAGCGAAAGGGGAATGCGGTGGTAGGGACGAATGGGTAGGGATGGGGGAGGGGCAGAAGCGGATGCCAGCGATTCGAATCGGAAGTCAGCCCGCAAGGTCGTGTCGTGGGTGCTGGGTGTACTGAGAAAGCTTGGTTGGTTGGTTGTTTTGTTCAAGCCTGCAGATCGCTAAGACACCATTCCAGGTTCCAAGAAAATAAATTCTTGCCCTCAGGCGTCGCACAATGAGCCGAATCTAACCAGAAGATCCGAGGCTTGATTTGAAGTTGCGATCAGTCCATGCCGGGTGCCGTGCGAGGTTGAAATGTTATGCGATGTTTTTTTTACTTAGTTATGTAGTATGATGTGATGATGAAAGGTAGGGACGAATTGTGATCGGGTGCAGTAGCGACTTGAGTAACGAAAATCAATTGCCCGACGATGACCGGTCGAAGCGGGATCTAAAAAAAGTGGAATGTTGCTAAGAATGAGTAAGGTACAGTACGTGGCTAAAAAGTGATGCTGCTGCATGTCCAAAAACCCACAAAGAATCAAAAAAATGCATTGCGAAAGTGTTCACTCTCAGGGACGTAACCCACCTACCTGACTTCCTCTCCTTCTTGTCCCTTCGCTTCTTCGTCTTATTCTTGGCCGGACTTGGTCTTCTTTTTGTTTCTGCACTGGATAGCCGCCACCCCGCCACTGCGCAAAGCAGTTTGACTTTATTTCTTTTTTCCTTTTTTTTTTTTTTTTTTTTTTGGGTCCCCTGCTCAACTTGCTACCTTTGTTGGCCCTGACCCTAGTCTAGTAGTTGGTCTTTGACGTGCGCGTGCGGTGGGCACTTTTTTTTAGCTGATGTGAGAGAAAGTCTTGTTGTCTTGGGGAAGGTTTGACGCTTGCGCTTGCGAGTGCTGGCCTTTTAGTGGTCATAGGGGGACGTAAGCCTGGTAACGTAGTGGCGATATGGCAATTTGGCGCGCGATACTAATGTGGTCCTAGGTCGTGGCAGGGAACGGGCAGGTGGGGTCTCTCATGTGTGGTGGTGCACGGCGACGAAAGCCAACCATGTTTAATGTACCTGTAGTTAGGGTTGCCTACCGCAGGTGGTCAAGATGGTCGACTCCATTGGCTGTTGGATTAAAGTAAGACGTCCAAAATTGGCGATTAACTTACTAAGTACCGCAGTACCTACCTTAGTGCAACAGAAATGATTATCTCAGGAAAAGCCCCTACCAACCTAGGTAACCAGATGTTGGATGGATGAGAATTCGAATTTCGGGCTTGATCAACATTCTGGTTCAAATGACCAGGTTCTAGACTAGCTTCCAATCGAGGTCAGCTGAGGCAAGGAATAACAAGGGCGCGCCTTTCAATTACTTCAGAAAAATCAAACTTAATTTGCATCGGGTGGGGTTTCGAAATATATAATCCTTTCCCTCTGCCCAAAAAGAAAACAATAGCAATGGCAAATGACCGATCTCGGTTGACCATGGTCAGACTAATTTGCGCTTATGTTTCCCTTGTTGCTCCTTTAGTTTTAGCCCCCTTGTGTCGTGAGGTTACTGCTGGTCTCATGCAGGCACCTACCTACCTGGTTTGATGGCAAGGAGAGGGAATGGAGGGGGAAAGCCTGGAGACGGAGCCCGATGGCGTCCTTGGACGGAAGCGAGATAGCCACCAGAATCCAAATTCGACTGCTTCCATCTCTTAACGCCTGTCTACCTAGTCTATTGTTGGTTAGACTAGACTACACCAAAGATATGCAGAAAATCGGAAAGCGCATGCGCTAGCCATCAAATTCCAGGTCCGAGAGCAAGTCGGCGACGCGGCTCTGTGATGTCAATACTACCGTCTGTCAATACTCATACTGCAACGAGAGAAGTTTTCCAAACGGCTCTCCCTCCAGACTGCTTCCATGGTCTAGTCTATTCTAGTCTCAATCTTTCATTCATTCATTATACATACAGAAATTGAATACCAAAATTGACACCGGTACAAGTCCATTTTCCGCAAGTTAAACTATCCAGCCTTCATACCTTTGACCATGTGCAAAAGTCTTCTACGTGATCTTGGAACTACATTCAAGACAGACATCTATTTACATGAAGCCTTGGCAGAAATATTTTGTGTTAGGGTATTATGATTTTTGTTTTTTTTGTCATCATTTAGGGCAGGCAGGTCAGACAACCCCTGAATACAAAACATCTCGCGGCTCATACCGGACCAGGTAATCATACAGATGCCAATTCGTCCGCCTCCTCACTGCTCGCGATATATTTCTTCCTTGGCCCCAAAGTCAGCACCTCGGATGCCTCCTTCACTCGTCCGTTCTTCCACGGCATCTTGCCGACCCGGTAATCCTTCTCTTCAGCAAAGTCGAGCACAATGCTCCGCTTCACGATCGACGCCACCATGGTGTCGACCATTACGTCGTCGCCCCCGATCTTGGGGGACAGCCAGTCTAGGAACCTCCACGCCCTGTTGGACCACGACGACGTCCGTGTGTACCCGGCCGAGAAGTGCTTGGCCAGTTTGGCCATGGGCTGCCGCGCCTTTTGATACGGCGCCAGGAACTCCCTCGTCAACTGCTCCCCGGTCGGCTGGCCAGTCGTCAGGAGCAGCCGCCGGAGCCGGTTAGTCAACTCTACCATGCCCTGCACGCCCGTGGCCAGGCTGAAGGCGGCGTTGGGCGTCATCTTGGCCGCTGCATCTGAGATGAGCACCAGCCGGCCGCGGTGCCACTCGTCGGCGAAGCCCTCTTCGAAGTCAAGCCGCGTCGCCTTGGTCCGCATGGCCCAAATGTCACGGAAGCGCACCGCACCGCCAGCCACCACGGGGTACTCAGCTATCTCGGCCGCCAGCCCCGCCAGGTCCTCCTCGCGCGACGACGTCCTGTCTCCTCGCGGCCGGTGGGTTATCGGGTCTTTGGTGGGCAGACGCTTGAAAACAAAGAAGTATGCATTGTCTGACCCGACCATGCAGAGTATCTCGAGGCCCCAGTCGTGCATCTCGTGGACCGTCAACGGGGCCATGCCCATGGGCCTGGGGCAGTGGCCGGCCATGCCTGTGAAGACGGCGCTCATGACATCATCGGCGTCCTCATCACCTTGTTTTGCCGTCTTGTCTTGTCGTGGCACGGGCGACCCTCCCTGTGGGAATGTTGCCGGGTCGCGCATCGCCCTCCGGACGCAGCTGCGAACGCCATCACAGCCTACGATGAGAGAGCCGTGGATGATTGTACCGTCTGCGCAGGTTACGCGGGCCTCAGTAGGGCTCGACACTATAGACGAGACGCACTTGCCGTGCTGTACGCGCATCTCATGTTCCGGGAGGCGGCGGAGGAGGAAGTCTAGGAGAACTTGTCGATCGAAGAGCATCCAGGGGTAACCATGGCTGTCATGCCGATAAAAAGCGGGTTAGTTGGCTGACAATACTAAAATGAGACATAAGGGGATTAAAAGGGTGAAGAGGATTTGGCAACTGTTCATTTGATTCAGGCATCTTTGATCAGTCTTCTGTGACACACCGGCTCCCTCCCAAGTGTCACGACGAAGAGAGTGAGTCCGGTACCAAAATTCCCTAGTTCTTACTTGGAGCCGATCCAGATACAGTCATTGCTGGTGGGTAATCTTCCCAAATTTTCGTCTTCGGCATAGAGGATACTTACTTGTGAGCTAGCCTCTCAATCATGTTGGACGTGCCAACAACGGTGCCGTCCTTCGTAAAGTTGGTCTTGCCCACGAGCGGCATGTAGAGCGTCTCTGCCTCCTCCAGCAGGCCGAGCTGGTCGAGCACCCGCGCCGTCTGTGGCCACAGCGCGAGTGCGGTCCCAGGCTGCACCAGGCCGCCGTCGTCCCGACGCTCTAGCAGCGTCCAGTCGATCCCGGCACGGGACAGCATGTGTGCCATCAGTAGCCCGCCAGGTCCTCCACCCACGATGATGACCAGGAAAGTGTGGTATTCCTGGTCGGTGGTCTCACGAGAGAGGCCCTCGGCCCTTTTCGTTGTCGCTACGGCCGAAAATTGGCTCTCTGCGTCCATAGCAGGGGTTTGTCCCTGGTGGTGTAAGTCGTCAGCCGCCACCAGAGATGGCTTTGGTTTTTGGTGAGACATAGCTCTTGGCGTTGTTCGAAGATATGTTTTGAGGGATCTTTCTGAATAAAGTACTTGATGTAAGCCATACGAACTTGAGCGGAATCCAAGAGCTGGAAAATTATGCTGTGAAGGGAGCTTAGTAGAGGGGATGCAAGGGGAATGGAGAAAGCAATAAATGGACAAAATATAGGTGCAATGGACTTGAAGGGATGGATGTTGCGGGAAGTCAGGCTTCTACTTCCAAAAACACAACCACAATGCGCGAGTGAGTTGTCCATCAAGTGAGACGTTGCTTTCGGACAGGCTAAGCGGGTGCTCCTGCCTGTTACCTGCATTAAGCAATTCTGGGTATTTATTATCTTACTCACAATCCGGGACGTACTCCCCATTGCCTCGCAGGCCCCGTCCTATTTTTTGAGTTTTCTTTTTTTGGCGTTTCCTTTGGCCTTGGGTGTGGCGCTCGTTTCTTGCTGGATGGAAATTGAACTTGGGCTCATCAATCTGCATGATAAGTGAGTGGTCATAAATTGGATCGTGAGTTGTTGGTCTTGTTCTGTCCTTGTTCTCTTCTTCAAATTTACCCCCTCTCCTCCCTCCCTTCCTCTCTTTCCAATCACCCCCTACCTTGTTTTGTTGGCCAAGACAGGAATCCTTGGCCCAAAAAATATCAAGAAAAATAGGAAAACAATGAAACAGAGACCGAACCGATTGTTGCAGGATCTTGCGATTCCGAATTCTAGGTGTGCGATGAGCCTTTTGTAGGTTGAATGTGAGTAGCAAGGTGGTAACTTCATTACCGCAAATTTACACAACATTGAACTATTAGCTACCACTCCAACAGGTAAGAAATATCACCCCCTCCCCTCCCCTCCTCAAAAGCCGGATCCAAACCCAAATCGAACCGCCGATACTATCTCTATTGGGTAACCACAAAGTACCCGAGTAGGTAAGCTAGGTAGGTGAGGCTGCCAGACGCAGCAAGTACACACCTCGTGCCATCTTGGCACTAACATTTGATTCGACTCCGCTATCCACGCAAACAGCCATAACAATAGAGTTGCTTACTGTAGATACTTCATAGGTAGATATTGAGTCAGCCACCTAGATCAGATGGTTAAGGTTCCTAGGTTGGATATTTACTTGCCGACCAAACCCATCAGGAACTTTTTGCCCACACCAATCCCTTGTTTTACTCATAAGGGTTTGAAACCCAACAAATCACAAAATACTTCATAGCGCTCGTCTGAGCAAGCAGGCTGGGATACTGTGTGCTACCAAATGCGTCGCCCAGTTGCTGCAAGGTACTTTTCTTTTGCTTGTGGCATGTCGTGATTCTCTTTGCAATCGCCCAATGGATGCATCCTCAATCTTGGAAATCGGGCCCCACAACGTCTGTGCTCCGTCCAAACCTTCCAGAACCCACGCCCTTGCATTAGAAAATTGGGCAAAATCCAGGATCATTGTCTTTTTCTAGTTTCCGCCAAACCAACTCACCGCCTAGCACGCTGTGAAAGTCAAGACTGGTCGCTTCTTTTTCAACGGGCGATAAAACGGAATCGAAGAGGATCGATTGGCGCATGGACTTGGAGAAAAGAACCGAAATTCACATCTAAATGCCAAACCTTGTTGTGATCAACCTGAGTTGCCATGCTTCGTCAGATTTGACATGCCATAATTAATGATCGTTACAGCTCATGTTGTTCCCATCCCCTCCATGTCCCGCACATCGCTTAATAGTGATAGCATTAAAATTGGTAACACGAGATCGAGGGCGCCATTTCATGGTACCCAAAAAGGCAAAACCACGCGGTAATATGGCATAAATTCGCACACTATATCACATGAACCTCGCCCCACACCATTATGTCGAATCCCTAGCTTTCCAAATACATGGAACTGTGCTTGTGTTATGTACAGGATAAATTCAGTCAGAGAATGCTATCGTTTGGCTCTAAACTAGCCATGAGCAACTCGATAAGAACCAACCTAACCGCTAGGCATGCTGACCAGGTGGATCGATATTGCTGTTTGATTTGTGTGTAATGTACTTGCAAGGCCTGCGGCACTCTGAACATGGACCACCATGATTGACAAAACCGAACATGGAAATGAGCTGTGTAGTGTCCCCATTCAAAACCCAATCGGTCGCGCCCCTGTCCCAGCATTGACCGTGGATCTTATCGTGAGTCAAGGGGCCTTGCTATTCTCGGTAAATACCGTAGTAGCTGGTGTGTCCACTTTCCGCTGAGCAGGTATTGACGATAGCCTCTGCCGCTACGGTGAGAGAAGCACCGGGAGCCAAGCAATTCCAGTTCTCTCGGCGAAGGGGTCCGACTGCCCCGAAGAGTGCAGAGAAAGAGGCCCGAATCGACTTCTGTATTTTGCCTATTTGGAGAGACTTGGTCTCGTATGTAGACTCGAGGATACCCGTGCTTCCCGTACGATTATCGGTAGGCAATGCGTGTATACGTACCTTACCGTTCAAGGTAGGAGATGGCCGGGAACTAAAGACTGCACAAATCATGGCTTGTCGAAAGATTCTAGCTTCACCACCGAATTTGGCACTTGTTCTCGATCCGCCTGGAAGGCTGCCCCCCGCGACAGTCCGAGCTGTTGCGACTGGTGCAGCAACCTTCTCAACCTACGGTCGCGCATTTCAGTGGCATCATGATATCGTCCCGTGGATGTGTAGAGGCGCTCGAGGTTTGCCAACATGCGTTCACAGCAGCTCTCATTCTGGTAACCTGTAGCACCCTCAACTTGCGCAGCGGCGGCAAGGAATGCCTGCTCTGCTCGAACCCAGTCCTTCTTGGCGAATAGTATATGACCGAGGGCTGCGTGCTGCGAAGCGATGGCCCACGGGCCAAGGCATCCGAATTCGGCGAATGAGGTGTCGAACAAGATGCCCTCGGCGCGGACGTACTCGCCCCTCTCGCAAGCGACGAGGGATGACGTTATGCGCATCCGCAGGAGCAAGCCCAGTAGAGGAGGCGTGCCACTCGCATGCGTTGGCATGAGCGCTAATGTCTGTCGTAGACTCATCTCCTGGGCCTCTAGGTTTCGACGGCGAGAGGGAGATGAGACGGTGTCGAAGTGGTCCCGGTAAGCCTCCAGCACGCCAAAGTTGGTTGCGGATGGGCAGCATCGATCGAACTCGGCAACGATGAGCATGAAGGCACGGTCAAGAACTTCTTCGTCGGTCCCCACGTCCATGTCGCGAAATTGCTGCCATATGATGTTCATGACATGAGTTGGGCCCAGTATTCGCGAGGTCTGATCGCCAATGTATTCAACCAAGACGGCCCATAGTTGTCGATTCTGAAGCAGTTCGAGTTTGCGTGACAGCCGCAGCATGCGACTGACGAGAAGGGGCGCCTCCTCTCGTACTATTTCTTGCAGAGACTCAAAGGCTGGATTTAATGTACCAAAAACCTTGACGTCCTGTTTCGTAGCCATGCCCGAGGCCACAACCTCGAGCCTCGTCCAGGTGTCAAGCAGGAGAGAATCGGCCATGCCTCCTTTGCGGCTTTGGATGCGTCCGAATGCATCATAAAACCATGTCCCAGCTGCGAACGAGCCTCCAATGTATGACCTCACTGCATGGAGAAGCCTTTCTGCATCTCTGCCCGGACCTGGGAGGCCAAGAGATGGCCTTGGAGATTGCGACTCGGTCGTGACGCACTGCCACGAGCTCCTCATTGGCTCCGGCGAAGGTGTGCGCACGTGGACAACAGCACCCGAAGGTTGGCGTCCCCTGGAGAGCCGCCTGGTACCGTTGCTGCTGGAACTGCAACGAGATTCTGGCGAGCCGACTTCGGGTGACCTCGAGACAGACCCGGATGAGGTAGGAGTTCCCTCTGGCGGCAGTTCTCCTTCCTTGAAGCGATCTAGAACGACTTTGTTACGTTGAAGGTAACGTTTCATGCGGCGCTGGTCCACCTTGTGACCGCGCACAACAAACTCAGTCTCCTTGTTGTCACCCTCGCGCTCCTTTTGCGCCTGAAGCATTACAAGGACCTCCTTTGCCTTGAACTTTTTATCCAGACCCCAGTTCTTGATGCGAGTCTTGTACATCCTCGCCCTGGGTAGCGCATGTCTGTTAATAAAAATATGTCGAATATGGTATGAGTAGATACAGCGCCATGCGGGGAGAGGGGTTTTCGTACGTGGCAGAAAATTGGTGCTCCCGTTCCATTATTTCCATTGTATCCTTCAAGGTCTTATTCTCCTCCCTGTATAGCCTGGTGATTATAGGCCGGAGCTCAGTCCACCGATCCTGGGCAGGCCAAGGCTGGGTTGTGGCCAGTGCATTGAAGTGTGAAGTACCGTTTTCGGTCGCCTCGTCAGCTTGGATTGGCGCATTTGATGCACGTGCAGACGGCATCCCAGCCTTGGCCACGGCTGCGATGGCGGGCATCGTCATGTCTGCGGGTGACGAATGCCGGCCTAACGTTATTCACTTGCAGACGAATTGGGGTCAATCCTTTGCCACATAGAACACTAGCTGCAAGGTAAGCAATGGTGCTTTCATGTTTGTGCCTTGGCCAGGATCGTGCAGCAGAGAATGGTCTGCAACCAAACGACAAAAGGACCGAGCGATGAACGATTGGTTGGTGGGCGATGCCGTATACAAGGAGCATGCAGAAGAATGGTGCGGAATGGAGGGAAAGAAGTACAAAAAAATGACGAGAAGGTAAAACTGAGACTAGACTAGGCTGCCTTTGAATGGGTCAAGGCGGTGGTGCATCGAATCGGGGGCATGGCGGTTCTTGCCGCTCGTCAACCCCAGTTCAATTCAGGTGAGATTAAGTCAAGTCAGGTCGACTAAATCAAGTCCCGACGGCGTGGTTCCATTGAGCTTGCAAGAAAAATAAAAATAAAATAGAAAAGGAGGGAGTGCGCCCCCTTTCATCCTAGCGCAGCCAGTGAACCTAGGCCAGCCGAGACTAGGCTAGGCTTGAGGCACATACACCACACCTAGCACACCTTACAAAGTGGGTGACCGAGGACCGATTTCAGGATTGATTGGACCTTCACCAGGACAAATTTCTAGGGCCCCGAGTCAAAGTGGAACTGGGATAGATTCATCCCCATGTACGAAACCGGGGACATTTCCCCATGCGTGCATCACGTGCATAACTCCCCACCATCGTCCGATGGGTGTGTATTTGTTGTCAAATTTCCGTGAGTCTGTTACTAAATGTTAATTTACAAAAGTTGTCAACTACTTGCTTTTGGTCGGGTTTCCCCGGGTTATCAGATGCTAACCTCTCACTTATCTTACAGCAAAATGTACTGGTGCGTGGGTTGGTTGGCCTATTCCACAGCCGACAACTTGGCGTCAGATTCACTATCAAGACCACTATAATATTTGACATCTGACAGAAAAGGCGGGATCGGTCTGTGTGTCTGTCACCCGTTGACGCTATGTTAAGGTTCAATTTAGAGGCAGCCCCGCTTGATTTTAGTCTATTCTATCTAACTCAAGGGGTTGTGTCAGTGTGGCATTGGATGGTCTCCTACCCTACTCGAGCTAAAGCGCCACTTTTCTCACCCCGCCCAAGTCGCGTCGACGCGTATGTCCTAGGCCAAGCGCGTATAGTAGTAAACCAGACTTGAGTAAATTCGTTGCTGGATACGTACCTAGAATAGATTATCTCATATCTCATATCTTAGTTAGCATCAATGTTGATGAGGTCGCTCTTGCATGGATAGAGGAACCACAGAAACATAATCACCACAGCCTATTCCCGAACAACGCCGACGCCGTCCAATTCCTACCGCCCTTGCAATACTCGCCATTCGCCATGCTCAGGCAAGACTTTAGTCGATCAGACGCCAAACGGCGCAATGTCACTGATCATCGAAAGAAGCAGTTCGCTGACCCGGTCTACAAAGTGACCGAGTACCCTCACCGCATGAACTTTTATTCCATCCCGCCGACGGCCGACATCACGCTCGAGCAGTTTGAGCAGTGGGCCATCGATCGACTTCGCATCCTGGCCGAGCTCGAGGCCTGCAGCTTCCGCAACAAGACCCCGCAGGAGACGGCGCTGCACATAAAGCCCCTGCTGGACAAGTACCTCCCGCTCGAGGCCAACAGCTCCGCATCCACGCAGCTGCACGTCCAGAGACAAAAGGACCACTATGGCCACTTCATTCTGAGGTTGGCCTTTTGCTCAACCGAGGATTTGAGGAGGAGGTTCGTCAGGGTCGAGACCATGCTCTTTCGACTGAGGCTGGCCGCTGACGACAGTCGGGAGCGTGCGGCTTTTGTCGCTTCTCTGGACGGTCTTGATTGGGAACCCGTTCCGGAGGATGAGAGGAGAAGTCTCTCGGCAGAGCTTGCTGCAGTTGCGGGCTGGAAGAAGGAATCGGCCGGAGACGACGAGATGTGGTGCAAAGTGGACTGGGAGAGGGTACCCGACCTTGTAGAAGGCAGAAGGGTGCTGTTGAAGGCTGGGAAGGCCTACGTCCCTGCTAAGGAGCAGACAAGCATGGTAGTCACTGAGTTTACTTCGCGGTTGGAAAAGTCACTCGAGGTAGGAATTCATGGCTTGCAAAGTTTTTGACATAGCCGTTATCGTGCTGGTACTGATTTTTCCTCTCGCATATAGCTTACTGCCCGCGCCCTCCCCCGACTCGACGAAGACGATCGCTTAACCCCCATCCTGAACCATCTTTCAAAGAACTTCATCACTCCAGACGCATCATACGGTAGCAGTGGTGACGACCAGGCAGCCCCTGGGTCTGAGCTGACAGCAGCAAATGTGGACAAGCTTTCCGCAGCGCATTTCCCGCTTTGTATGCAACATCTACACCGTTCGCTGCGTCGGGATTCCCACCTCAAGCACTTTGGGCGCCTACAATATTCTCTCTTCCTGAAGGGTATCGGTCTTTCGCTCGAGGAGTGCTTAGTGTTTTGGCGCTCTTCCTTCAACAAGATCACGGATGATACATTCAACAAGGAGTACCGGTACAACGTAAGACACGTTTACGGCGACGTGGGCGGAGATGCCAACCGGAGAGGCCGCGGTTACAGTCCGTTCAGCTGCCAGAAGATCTTGACGGAACACCCGCCTGGTCCTGGCGAGGCGCACGGTTGTCCATACCGACACTTCAACTTGGAAAACCTGACGGGGCTCCTGCAACAGGTCGGTATCAATGACCGTTCGGTTCTGATAGGCGTAAAGGAAGACAAGGAGAAGCAAAAGTTCCATCTAGCTTGCAACAGGTATGTTAATTTTGTCTTGTTTATACTACAATTTCGTCTTCAACCCCTGCAAATGCTAATTTCCATTTGAAGAGTTTTTGAGTTTGTCCACAAGAACGAGATCAAGCGCGCCAAAGATGAGGGCATCATGACCGGGGCACAACTCGAAACCATAGTGCATCCCAACGAATATTTCAAGCGCAGTTATCTGCTCAAGCATCTTGATAGTAACAAAGACGGGGATGTGAAGATGGAGGGCTGAAAAGGCTACACGACAGGAAACACTGCGGGTGCAGCAAGTACGGCGTGAGGAGATTACGATTTGGTTTGATATCAGGCGTTTGGTGTTGGAGGCGTTCTTGTCAGGTAATCTTGTGTTTGGATGAAATACGTATCGCCAGTTAGCGGGGTAGACACGGAGTCCTGCTATAATGAGGAGCGAACATGATGGCGACTAGATGACCTTCGAAACTTTGCTGATCTAGTGTGCAGCCGAGGCCGATGTCTGCGAGACAGTTGCATTGTGCCCAAAATTGATCCTGGGTTAAAAATAGAGCAGCTCCAGTTCATGTCTTGTGATGGCTAGATCACTTTGGCCGATGTTGCTCCATATGTGCGACGCTGATTGCATGGTGTAGGGCTCATTAGCATAGATAGTTCACGATACTGAGGATCTCATGGCGACTGTCGATTTAGCCCGTTCCGTTGCATAATATAGTGAGAGCGGATGAATATGGCAGTACAACAACAACCCCAAACATCCTAATCGTGTAGGGAGTGTTACTCTTTATGCTTTTGTCTAGCCGAAAAAAAGTCTACCGCAAAACTATGCATTTAATCCCAGTCTACTGTGCTGGCGTTTCGTAGACAAACTCGTCCAGTTCTTTAAACGTCTTCTCCAGGTCATCGTTGACGAGAACCTTGTCAAACTTCTCCGTCTTGGACCAGGCAAGCTCCTCCTTGGCACGGTTCAGGCGCTGCTTGACGCTGTCTTCGTTCTCGGTCCCTCGGCCACGCAGACGCTTCTCAAGTTCCTCGTCCGACGGCGGGGAGACAAAGACGTAGCGAGCCGATATGCTGGACTTCTTGACTTGTTTGACGCCCTCCATCTCAATGTCGAGGACCACGACCTTGCCCTTGGCCGTCTGCTCCTCGATCGTGGCCTTGCTGGTGCCGTAGTTGTTGCTGCCAAACTGGGCGCTGTTGGGCAAGGATTTGAGAAATTGGTTAGTGAGCTGTTGTTGCAATGCGCGGATAGATGGCTATCGGCCTGGTGGAGAATCGCGGCCCGTTCCTAGGTGCCCTTGGACGTACTGCTCGACAAACTTGTCCTGCTCAATCAGGGCCTTGAAGTCGTCCTTGGTGACGTAATGGTAGTGCACGCCGTCCTGCTCGCCGGGGCGCGGGGCGCGCGTCGTGTGCGACACGGAAAGGGTAAATGTCTCCGGATGACGTTGGAAAAGCATCTGGATCAGGGTGCCCTTGCCGACGCCGCTGGGGCCGCAGATGACCAAGGGACGGCGGTCGGCCGGCTGTGTGGAGGAGGATGACATTATTTCGGTTGCAAAGGGCGGCGACGCGATGCGGTTTGTGTGTCTAGAAAGGTTGCGAAAGGGTGTGGTGTTACAGCCGCTGCGAAAGAGCGAAGGCGCGGGGCGGAACAAGCCCGGCAATCCCAGTTTCGACATGCCCCGCGCGGGATCTCAAACAAGGGACCGGTGCCCGCCTGCAGGAGTAGCGGAGGAGTGGTGGGAAGGAGCTAGGAGGTACCTTAGCTGTGAAATAGTGATATGGTGGACGGGAGTGAGTAATTTGACATCACGTGGGGTTTTTTTTTGCGATAAAAGTTGAGACGACGTCGACGTGGAGGAATAAGATTAGCACGGTACGTGGTCTCGAGTAGACATTTACTACTTACGATGTACAAGGCACGTAGAGGGGGTCAACACTGGCTTTTTGGGGGTGTATCTTCAACTGTTGCGACGGTATGCTATTTGGCGACTACTGGCTCATCAACAACAGCCGGCCACGAGCACCTAGGGTGCAGTTTTGACCCTACCACCGCACCACTACATGAATGGACATTATGAGAAAAGACGATTACGATAGGTTCCAAGTCGAGGGGAGTACACAGCTTGCTAAATGCATGCAAGGTTCTAATGGTTTCCGATGCCATGTGCCATATATCAGTGCACGCTAAAACAGATGATGCAAGTTTCCCGTTAGTTATCTTCGACCTTAATGTGGGGATCAGACAAAGTATTCTTTTCCGTGTCTGAAAGCCATGCCGAGGTGCTCCGTGGGCCCATTTTGGCGCCGTCGCGCACTGTACCAATCAGCGCATCCAAAAGGTCTTGGTTTACTGTGCAATGACGCACGCACAGCAACATGGCACCGTCACCTCTATACCCTGCAAGGACCCCTTACAGCCCGCGGACCGCTGCTTATTGCGATGGGCGCAGCTGTCAACTACTACTATTTCTAGAAAGTTGACTGCATTTCACTGCCCATCGATCCCTGGCTGATATTTCCAAAGTCAAAAGAAACATTCGGACAGATGATCAACCCCGCTTCGGCCGTCGTGGCATCTTTTATATAATAACGCCCTTCTGGGCCGAGTCTACCGTCATTCTCGGCATTTCTCCAGATTTGTTTCACAAAAATTTAAGACAGCCAACGGCGCCAAGAGTCTACCATCAGGGAAGCTTCTTACTTTTAGGTACAGCGAGTGTACAGTGAACGCCAAAGCGGCTGTCCCGCGCTATCTTAGCCTATTGTTTCCCCACGTCGGTTGCCTTATTATTTCATCCATTTGGAAGTGTATGCGCAAAGAAAGGAGCTGCATAAGGCTGGTTGCATGCTTCCGCCTCGCATTATCGACCTGCCGCCCTTAGGACGATGTCGACCACATCAGCCGAGCTCCCGAACGGAGCAAACGGTCGAGTAAATGACCACGACCATGTTCTTCGACCCCGTCCGCGCAAGCCGTTGCATTCACAGCTTTCTCAAATTAGCAACGCCTCAGACACCGCTGGTGGCTTCGATGCTTCATCAGAACATGGCGCAAGCATCAGGTAAGCCTCTCTCGTGCGCGCGGATTATCCTTGTTCTTTATCCCCAGGCATCACAGCATACAAAGCTAACCCTTTTGCTTGTCATAGTAGCGGCCGGTCAACGCCGGTACCAGAGGACGCTCCGCCGTCGGTTAAGATCCTATCGACGGCGCGCCAGCAGGTGCGGCGAGAGCAACGTGAAATCCAACGCAGCCGTCGGCGCCTCTTTCCCCCGACAGACTTCGAGTCTCGTCTATCCCATCTCGATCCGAACAGCGACTACCGGGACTTTCATGGCTTCTTCAACCTATTCTGGATTGGACTTGCCATCATGGCTATCACAACTATGTTGCGCAACATCAAAGACACGGGTTACCCCATGAGGGTTCAGATATGGGGACTATTCACTGTGAAAGTTTGGGAGCTCGCCTTGGCAGACCTAGCCATGGTTTTGACGACCTATATTTCACTGCCGCTGCACCGCCTTTTCCGAGCTGCCCCTGCCGGGTCTTTACTGACCTGGGCCCGGGGCGGCATGGCCATAATGAGTATTTACGAGGTTTTGTGGCTAGCTCTATGGGTTGCCACACCTTTCCTCCTCGCTTGGACTTGGACCGCACAGGTTTTCCTGTTGCTGCACACCATGGTGCTGCTGATGAAGATGCACTCTTACGTTTTCTACAATGGCCATCTCTCTGAAACCGAGAAGCGGTTGCGCGCTCTTGACGATCCTTCCACGGCGTCCAAGGCACCAGCCTATCTATATCCTAGCGAGAACAAGGTCGCTAGCCCCAAGCGCACAACGGCCCCAAAGTTTTTCCGTGACGACAAGAGTAACGAATCGACGGGATTCCAGGGTAATCAGCTCTCAAGTGACGTGGATGATCGCATAGGGGGCGACTGGCACGTCGATGGCGAAGACGATGACATCGCGCAGCTGCGCGAGGACCTTGCGCGCGAGCTTACCAGTCCTATGGGGAACACGGCCTATCCGCGCAATTTGACATGGTCTAACTTTATCGACTATCTGCTCTGCCCAACGCTCTGCTACGAACTCGAATATCCGCGCACCGAAAAGATTGACTGGCAGTCACTTATCAGCAAAATCGTTGCTGTATTTGGTTGCATCTTTCTCCTGACCATCGTCAGCGAGGAATTCATCCTGCCTGTGCTGATCGAGTCGTCCCAACGCCTCGCAGTCCCAGGCATGTCAGCATCTGAGACCATTCTTATTCTGTGTGAAACGGTCTCCTGGCTCCTCTTTCCATTCATGGTGACCTTTTTGCTTGTCTTTCTGGTCATCTTCGAATATGTACTAGGTGCTTGCGCCGAGATGACACGGTTTGCAGACCGGCGCTTCTTCTCCGACTGGTGGAACAGTACCGACTGGATGGAGTTCTCGCGCGAGTGGAACGTACCCGTCCATGCGTTCCTCAGGAGGCACGTCTATGGCGCAAGCAGACCGCACATCGGAAAACCATATGCTACCGTCATAACATTTTTGATCAGCGCCATCGGTCATGAAATCGTCATGGCTTGCATCACAAAGAAGTTGAGGGGATATGGGTTGGTGTGCCAGATGTTGCAGCTACCGCTCTTCGCGCTGCAGCGAACAAGGTGGATCAGAGGGAAGCATACGGCCAACAATGTGTTCTTCTGGTGCTCCATGATCATGGGCCTTAGCATGGTGAGTTTCGACAATTTCAAAACAGTATCACCGTTGATCGGAAAAACTGACAGTTGTTTTACCCTGATAGATTTGCTCCCTATATGTACTTGTATAGCGGTTGAGCTTGTTATTGATTGTTTTCCAGACGGCAGCAACTATGCTGCCAAGAATTCAACCCACTTGCCAGTGCCTACAGTAGGTTCAGCTCTCAGTTACGGCAAACAACTGCCAAAACACTTTTAATCCACGTCCTTCCTTATCTAGGAGTTTGGAGACAGCCAAAGAATACCCTGGGAGATTCCATTTGTATCGTTATTTCTATCAAGAGGCACTGAAGTCTCCTCTCAAAGTTAGCTTTTAGTTTTAAGACACAACATTTTACTTGCCAGAGCGAACCGATGTATCTGTATAGGTAGAACAGCGTGTTCCTTACGCGTCGGTAGCTAAATACTTGTCACAGTATTGTGTCTCATTGCAAAAAAAAAAAAAAAAAAAAAAAAAAAACACCGTATCATGCATGATTGAGCTGAGGGGAAAAGCCAAAGAGCGCGAATTTCAAATAGTCAACCAGCACTACGTAAGTCATTGTGTAACCTGCAAACTTAGCGCTGGGAGCTTGGGGAGAGTTCCTGTTGCTAATTAAAGGCTTTTATACACTCCCAGCTACGTTGTGTGTCGTCAAAATTTATTATAGGGAAGAATTTCCTGTCGAGTACTGCTGGGTATAGGCATGCTACATTCGCCGTTTATCAACAAGCTTCCATTCGGATATGGTGTAGTGGCTAACATACGACGCTCTCAATCCTCCACAGGATCCGTCGTGCCCGGGGTTCGATTCCCCGTTTCCGAGAAATTCATTAATTTCAGAATTTTGTTTCATTTTATCTGGTAAATCAATTCAAGCACAAAACTACTTACTTAATTAATATGCTCCTTTTTTTTTTTTTTTTTTTTTTTGGTTTACCTACAACATATATAATGAACAGATGCGGTTGGCCCCGGCGAAGGAGATATAGCGTTTGTCTGTTAGACACACACACACATACACAAGAGACGTGGGAACTATACGAACAAAAAGGCAAAAATCAAGGCAGCACGAGGTTCGCAGCGGACTCACGTCAGTGGCGCGAGCGTGGTAGGGATTTCTATATAGGATTGGCGGTCTGGCTGCCCACCGACTGCCCGCCTATGCCATTTGAGAAATCCCAGGCTGGGCCAGCTGTAGATGCTTACTTCATTCAGCATCTTACAATCGAAATCAAAGTTTTGTAAGTCAAGATCACGTAAAGTCATACATTGATCGGGCTATATGCTGATGCTGATGCTGATGCTTCGGCATGCTGGTCGGGCAGTTCAAGTGATGATTTACGGAATTGATACTTGAATCAAGACGGATCGTGCCGGTTGCTGAGATCATGGCAATACCAAGAAGGGAAGAAAAAATAAGAAAAACAGAACCAGTTGTACACGCAGAAAACAAACTATGCCACCCAAACAAAGATACCGGAAATGCCCACTTACTATGATACTCACATCCCGAATCACCTTGAAAAAAAAAATCCAATAAGCCCCAGCAACATATATGCACCAGAAAGACTGCCCAAGACACGACTGAGGCCTGCCAAAACGCACTGTCGACAACTATCCATACCAAGCTTCTCAAGGAACAAGACGCCTTTAAAGCCTTGGCAGGACTGGACCACACACCAAGCAAAATATTGTCAAAGGCTAATTCGCCGTACGGTCTGCGGACGCCAACCTAACAAAACCTTGGCCAACTCAGTAGTAAGAGGCCGTGCCGCGCTGTCTCGACCTGCTATCCGGAATGTTGTAAGATGAATACTCAGGTGCATCCCAGTGTGATGTCTCAACATGCCCCCAGCTGGAAGTGGTAGGATTCCGCGTGTCGAAGCTACCAAACTTTGCACGGCCAAAAGGAGTCCCCTGGACATCGGCATAGCGACTGGGCGAAGTACCTCCATATGCATCGTATTCAGCATCCTGAGATCGCCGCGGAGATTGGACCTTTTCAGTAGCCGCGCGGTGAAGCTTTGGGGCACGAGGCATAAAGTCTGTGGGGCCATATATATCATGATCTGCCTTCATCGTGTGCGCGCGGGACAGCGAGGGCATACCGCCGCCATTGTTCGACATGATGCGATGCAGCGCGGCTTCGTGATGATTCTTGTACTTGGGCGGGAGTACCGTTGTCATGCTCAAGGTTTGGTCCTCGAACGATCGAGACGCAGGAGCTTCATCCTCGACATAGGCCGTCCGACGGGGATTGGAGTTCTGGCGTTTGGACTCGCTCCGCGATGACCGCTGCTCCTCTTTGGAACGACCGCCATCACGGTCTCTAGACCGTCCGCTGTGCCTCTCGTACTCCCGTTCGATTTTGGAAAAGTCGTCGGGAGTGCTGCGGATCTCCTCGGTTACAGTTGTCTTCTTTGGGCGGGCCTCGTCCTCGACGGAAACCTTCTTCACCCGTTCCCGCAGTTCCCTGACTTCCGCATCCATCTTCTGCTTTCTTGCACGCCTCTCTTCGTCTATTCGCCTTTCCTCCTCCTGCCTCGCCTTCTCCTTTAATCTCTTTGATTCCGCCTTTTTCCTCAGCTTCTCTTCTTCCTTGGCTTTTTGAATGCGTGCCTCTTCCTTCCTGGCTGCCTTCTCGCTCTCTTTGAGTCGTTCCTTCTCTTCACGCTTCGCATCCTTGCTCCTCAACTTTCGCTCGCGCGCTTCTTCATCACGCTTGATGCCCCGTGTCCTTTCCCGATCGCGTTCCTCGCGCTCTTTATCACGATCGCGATGCGGAGGGCTTCCCCTACCGCGATCCCGTTCTCTGTCGCGAGCCGATCGATCCGTCTCACGTGCGCGGTCTTCGTCCCAGGAGCTAGGCCTGCGAGGTTCCCTCGAGGCGTGCGGACTGCTCCGTGGGTCTGGGTCGTAGAATGCCGGCTCAGACGAGTAGCGGAAATCATATTCGTAGCGAGTCTTGGTTGTGCCGCTCCTGGACGAGAATCCGTAAGGTGTTTGAGGTGATGAATGATGTGTGCTTGTTCCATAGTATCCGCTCGATGACGGCCCACGACCGGCGGTTGGTGGTGGTGCTTGTCGGGTACTCCTCGACAGCTCTTCTGCCAGCTTGTGTTGCTTGACGAGTTTGTGGTAGTCTTGCCTCTTGGCCGCATCTCCCAGTATCTCCCATGCATTCTGGACAGCTGCGAACCTGTCAGTCGCAGCCGCCTTATCCGTCTCTGGGCACTTGTCCGGATGGCATTTTAGCACGAGCTCCCTATACTTCTTCTTAATAACGTCGAATTGGGCATCGGGAGAGATGTCGAGTGCCTTGTACGGATCCGGAGGCAGCGGTTCTAACATGTTGGTGAGGAAAGCGTTTGCAAGGTTGCGATGAGTAGCGGGAAAGACGGAGCTGTGTCTGATGCTTCAGTCGACGCCAGCGTGAGGGAAGCAATGTTAAGCCGTATAGTTCCTGCGAGTAAAGCAGGGGGAAAAGAGCTATCGCGACAGCTCCCTCGAAGTGGTTACAGTTCGAAAGTCGCGGTGGAGTTGATTGCTGTTGTCGTTCTATGCGGTGGCCGTGACAGAAAAGGCCCACAGTGGCGTTCTGAGGCGAGACTCGGTTGGTATAGGTGGGCTTGGATGGTTTGAGGTTGTACAGGTAGCTATTGGTCGTGTTGCATTCCAGCGTGGCAAGAAGTAAAAAAGGGGCAACACCGTTGGTTGAGAGCCAGGGTATAGAAGGGAATGGTCGGTCAGCAGAGACGAGGATTAAATGTACATGTGAAGATTCATAAGATAGGTATGAATGTATGAGAATGTATGGTACGATTGAAGGTAATGTAGGTAGATAGGTAGTTAGACAGCTCGTGGTAGCATGCAAGAATCGGATGCTTTATCGTGGTTGAAAAAAAAAAAAAAAAAAGCGTGACGGAAGAATGAAAAAAATAATAAAAAAAATAACATGGAAGTTTGTTGGTATCATGCATGCACAAAGTGGTGCCCAAGAGACGAAGCTCGAGCGACCGTCCCAAATAAAGTCAGGCTACCTTGAAGGGACGAAGGTGCGAGGATGAGGCTTTCTAAGAGACGTTGCGGTGTCGACTGTCGCCCAGTTAGCCGGGTTCTTTGCTCATGGTTGGTTGCGCCGTTGCTTGCGTTGCGTTGCCCGCTTCTTCTTCCTCTTGACGGGCGCCCACACAACGGCATGCGTGCGAAGCAAAACTGGAGTCTCTGAGGTTCCAGGCGAGGGTCAGTTCCAGGGCCTTTGAATGGTCCGTTGATGACGCTAACAGCGGAGACGACATGGGGCGACCCCTTGCCCCCCCCCATTAGTTGATTATTTGTAGCCAGCCGATTGTGCAGGAAGCAAAAGTGGAGCAGTGTGGATTTAGTTTACACTGTGCGACACTTATTGAGCTGCCTTGAGGTCTTGCCCAGAAGACCTCTTGACAGATCAAATCCCAGTCGCTTGACTGCAGCCCCACCAATTCTTGCTAGTCTAGGAGCACCCCACGCTGGGGGGAAGATGTACAACAAGGCAATCAAGGGAAGAAGAGAAGGTAAGTTCATACCTTTTAGGAAAATTGTCGAATCCCCCTAGCTTCAGGAGCAGGCAGGCAGGTAAAGGAAGGACCTTGGGAATGGCGTGTAGGGACGTTGTCTACAGAGGTGAGATGCCATCGAGATTATTATTTTTCTCTTGGCTAGCAGGAAGGCTCCGACGCGAGCCTTACTTCCTTTACGGCCCAGGTACGACCCCTCGAGGAGGCTCGTACAAGACAGACCTTTCGGTGCGACTGATCCCCAGCCCCTCCAAAACGTGGGCACAGGGCACAGGCGACGTAGGTTGGCTTTGCCCCGACAAAGTGAACAAACAAACGATCGCGGGTGAGCCACCGTGCAAGCTAGTTAGGTTCGCGTGCCTGGCCCCCTCTCGGCCTTGAACGCGTGTGTGGTGTCAAGTGTGGTCTCCTGCTCAGGGCACGTTTCGCAAACATGAACGGGCCGCGCCACAGACCATCACAGCCTCGCGCGGGCGCTCTCGTCCTTGGCCGGATTGCGTCTAGGCCGAGACGCCGCAACGTCAATTACAAAACGTCCCGGGGGCCGTTGGGGCGGATGCGATGGTGGGAGAGAGTCTAAGTATGTAAAGATGTAGCTTTTAGTGTCTTCGATTGTCAGGGGTAGACTGCAAAGTACATTGCTAGACCGGGACGTGGATTGATTGATTTTCAAGGGCCAGCAAGTATCTTTTTAGCATAGACGCCGTGGCTGTTCCGTCGCTTGCTGGCTTGTCGATAGTGGCGGTTATGGCACAACAGAAAGGCCGAATGATGCTTTGGGTGTCGGATATGTCCGTATTACCAAGCTTCACTCCATGACTGTCACGGATTACACAAATTTGAATCACTTTAGCTTGCAAGGAGTCTGGACTGATTGATAAACGGTTCACGGTCATTGAGGATGTGAGCGCTGTCCACCACCTGTCAACAGTTTGACACGTAAACTGACAATTTTGGCATCTTGTACAGGGGTTAGACAGATATTCGTCTACTGTACATTAGTGTTTTCCGCAAGGCAGTCTTCCTTGCCTTACTAACATGATAAGTCAGCCAAGTGGTGATGGGTTCTGCGGAGCCACAATGTCCTGGCAACGACAAGAGCGGTGACAGCTATATTTTCAAACGAGCCTAAACGAGCCTCTAGTACACAGCCAAGATACCTTACTCAGTGAAAAACATGTATCGTCAAAAGGGTTTAGAGGGGACACCAAGGACTGAATGACTTGTTGCGAAGGAATGATTGTGGATTTTTGCGGCGTCTTCGGGATGGATTTCTGCAACTAACTCCTAACGGGTTGTGTGTGATGACTGGAACGAAGCACCAGGATTGACTGTGAGCCATGGACACTGTAGGTAGATCCACCCGTCTTGGCCCCAACGGGATGATAATATGACGTCTAACTTGTTTTATGAGCTTGTTACGATATTGTATGGTCTCCTCCTCGGCCTCTTTTGTGTCACGCAACCAGCAAAAAGGACGCGAAAGTCGGCCGGTATTGTCGTAAAAAGACCAAGCTTGTTGGCACCCCATGCAATTAAATCCGTTCGTCATTTTTTTTGTTGTCTTTTTTATTGTTTACCATGGTCGCACACGTACATCACGTACATACAGCACAACTCCGTATCTCCTTATATCATGCATGGATTTACAAGAATGATTAGCCGATTCGGGATATGTCGGCCTTCTGGTGACCACTTACCATGACCTCAACCGTTACCTACAAATCCCTGGCTCCATTCTGTTGCAGGCTTGCAGCAGACCAGCATAACTTCAAAAGCTCTATCTCTTGTGGTCGGGGCCCATCGGAGCACCAGGAGGAGCTACCCTTGCCCACATGCGTTCCCTCGCATGGAATCGTGGCCCACAGTGGTAGGAGCTCTGTGTAGATCTCCGTGGTTCCCCCGGCGGGGGGACTAGATCGATCAGCTTACTGTATCAGAAAGAGTGCCGTTGAAGACGGATCAATTTACGAATTGCCTGGGGCAACTCTGACCGCCATTGCCGATGTTGTCCTGACTTGCATTTCTTGGGGAGCTGTTATAATCAGCAATAAACAATTTAAACAAAACATTTTCAGGTTGCCAATGTAGCTAGCACAGCAACGCAACTTGCACAGTTTGCCAAATCAGTTCATCCGCTCACAAGCCAGGACGAACCCCGTTCGTGGCCCCGCTGTTGACAACGCCACCCGCAGTATTGAGTCGTCGCAGCACAAACCCACCTTTAAGTTTAGATTCACTAACAGAAACTACCTGATAATAGCCATGGGTTGAGTCTGGTTTATTCATTTAGGTTGTGTCAAAACATCTAAGCTTGTCATACCCGCCTCGCGCCCAACAAGATTACCCAGGAACGTACCTCGTACTACGTAGGTACCGGTACTGTACCTTAGTTGCCCTTTTCCAAGGTATTTTCATGCGCATCCCTGAGAACAAGTAGAGCATGATCACATCCCCTCGCCAAACCCCATCTGGTTCTTCAATGCGCGCCGCCGAGCTCGCCTGGTTCAAGGTACCAATGCCAAGCTTCAATCCACCGCGGGGGACTGGGCGTTCTGATTGATCACCTAGCTTGGCTCCCGTGACCATGTGGAAAGGCCCTAGAGCTGGCTACCAATCAACTAAGCAAACTCAACAATCTTGCAAGGTAGGTGATGCTTTGTGAGGTACGGAGACGGAGTAGGCCTGTATTTGCTGCGCATTTTTTCAAAGTCAAGCCCGTGACTTGCGGGGGTAGCCTGGATCTATAGTATGCAATCGAGAATCTAAACAGTTGGAGCCGGGTGAGTTGCGTCAATTGTTTTGCAAACCCAAGCCACGCGGAACTAACGGCTCTTTTTGTTAAAAAGAGGGGAATTCCGATGCCATGTTTGCCTTCCACTGTGCGGGCTTCTCTCCAGCTCCAGTTTCCAATAGTCGTCAGAGGGTCTTTTGATACGCATCAGCCCTGGACGCTTGTAGCCAGGTCTAGGCTACTTGTAAGAAGGAATCCGTTCTCAGTAAAAAAAAAGGTCCTAGTTAGCATGTGGGCAAACGAGTAAGCTACGTAATGTGTCGTAGGTAGGGATCGGGGAAGAAAAACAGAATGCGGGGCATGTACAACACATCTCCTTCCGCCTTTGGTTTCCCAGGGGGACCTCCAAATGGCTGAAAACTGGGCACGTCTTGACGGGCATAAAAGGTCTCTAAGACGGGCGCCTTTACGCGTACTGTAATAAGGGGGGAGTTTTCGGCAAGCGATCTGCAGACGATCAACTGTGAAAATAGGGGGCAATACCAACGAATGACAACTCAGTCCAACAAAAAGCATCAATGGATTTTGATAGATAGTGAACAAGAGTGGGAATAGAGTGGCAGAGCTTCCTTGCTGATCACCACGAACCAATGACGCCAGCTGGGTCTCGCTCAGCTGGGGCGGTCTGGGCGCGGGGCCCAAAAGTCTGGACCAACCGTTTCCCACCCAGCGCAACCCCGCCGTCACATTATGACCCCTCCTTTCCGAACCGGAGGTGGCCGTCCCATATGCCATCCCGTCAGCTGTCGTCGTGATCAGACATTCTACAACCCGTCGGCCCACAGGTCAGTTGCATTGGAACCCTTTTGTGTGTGTGGAAGGATGGGGAGGGGAACCGAATGTCTGTCGCTTCGTCGCTACTGGCTTACTATTGGGGTACCTCATCCAGATCGAGTTCATCTGTTCCAGTGGTGATGTTCAATTTATCAGGCGCAGCGAATGGGTGACACGGGCATGCTTAGTCACTGCATGGGCTGTGCAGTGTCTATCCCCAAGTAAAGTAAGTCACAAAAGAGCCAGTCGTGATCAAGGCAGCAGATAGTCTGCAGTGTAAAATGGTGTGTAAGCTGATGAGGATGACAATACATATTCCGAAATGCTTACCAGGTGATCTCTGTTTCGGGTTTAAACGACAATGATGGACTCAATTACATGCTACCTAAATTACTATTCTCCATTATCTGATCTCGACCAATACCTAATTCATTCACATTCTACTTATGTTTGTTGGAGTAGATGAGGGAAATATAGCTAACCACATCGAGCGCCTAGACACAAGCTAGAACTAGATAAATACAGGACTCCGTCCCAGGAAGCCAAGATGCATGCAGAGGGGTTCCCTATGCACATCGTCGTTTCTCCGCATAGACATATTACAGGGGACTTTTGCCGCACCACTAGTCTAACAAGCCAGTATTCGGTGCAGGACGCATGCTGCAGCGGCTAACCAAACAGCCTCTTTTATCAGCCGCCAAAAGTTGCCTGTGACTGTGATGCACTCCTCTGGATATCTTGAGTTGTATGGTGGAGTTCTTGCCCAGGCAAGTACCCTGGAAGCGCCCTAGAAGTGACAGTAAATCAAAATTCACTAGCCTAACCCTATATTATAGTACATGCGTGGTTGTGACTCGTCGAATCAAATCTCATCAGTGCTATGCGCCTTAATTGGCGTCTGGTGAGTATGCTGCTTGGGTTAATTCACCAGGGTCATATTCAGCTGGTAGGTCAAAGTGCACGTGGTTACACAACCTTTACTCCCTCGCAAGCCTTGCTTCAAATCACTCATGTAAGACAAGTGTTCATGGATCAAAGAGTCACGAGTTTGTGATCGGCCTCGGTTCGTTGGCTTGACTGGTGGCTGTAGTTTCAGCATGGTGGTTTTGTGTACGAGCCGTCTCTTTTTTGCTTCTTCCTATTTTTCTTTTCTGGAACCCTTCGACTTCATTGCCAGTTCGATCATCGCCCATCCTGACTGGTCGACAATCAAAGTAGATAGAACATACCCCCCTGCACTCTCTCCAGCGCTAGAGATGTCCCGCCCGGGAGGCCTCTGAAGCAACGGGGCTTGCGTTGCGACGACAAAAGAAAATTGGACCTTTGCGCCCAGTAATGCCGATGGTATGGCAAAGTATACAAACTTTTAGTCTCTCCAGGACGCGTCGTCGTGTAGAGGCTCAGCCTCGACAGGGTTCCGGGGCTTTAACGTGGTTGGTCGGGGCGCAACTACAAAGATTCAGAATGGAGGCGTAAGCACACTCAACAGTTGTGACCGAGGCCACTTGTATGCGACTTTCGTTGAGGGTTCCGAGCGGGGACGCATTGGCATCTTTTTCCCGCTGTATCGTGCCGTCCGTCAGTCTAGTCTAGCATCTAGACCTATTCCCATGTAGGCAAGTCTATATCGACCACGATCGGCTTGTTGAACCGCTTGCCACCCACATGCGGGTAGCTGTTTGCCATGATGGAACAATTGACCACGCACGTCTCCCGACGACTCATGCTGCCAACCAAGGCGGGCGGGTTGTAGGGTATGGGCGTCTCCGGATTGCCGCATTGACCGAGTCTTGTTATACCAGGCAAAGCGGCGTCGATGGCGGTATCATCGCAGGCTTTTGTGCCTCCTTTTGCTTCCTCAATCGACAAAGTCCCATCCGTCTTGCTCGAATCTGTACTGACAGCGCCATCGTTATCCAGCCCCTTTCTCCCCTTTCTCGGATCACTCGTCAGGTTGACAAGAGCTATCTTGTTCCCGTCCCCGCTTCCATCCTCCCAAACGGTGACACTTGTCTCCTCATACCTTCCTTCCAAGAACTGACCATCGGCTCCCAAGTTCCAGCGCACCGTCTCGGCACCTCTTGCCTCGTGAACATGGCCACAAATGGCAAGCCGTGGCCGCACGCGCCATAGTGCTTGACGCAAAGTCTCGCAGCCTAGGGAACCCCGGTGCGTCCCGGTCCCGTCGCAATGCCGACTCGGCGGCGTGTGGGTGATGACTACGTCAGTAGAGGAAGGTATGGCGTCCCAGAGCTCAGAGGCCGAAGGACCAAGCGAGGCTGCCGGTTCTTCAGGGCGATTACTCCTGTTATGTGGCGGGCCAGCCCTATCTGATACAGCCGCAGCGTCCGACGGGGTAGCAGAGGAATCTCGGTTGCGGGAACTGAAGGCCCAAAGACCTTTCCGCGGGCTGTACGGAGACCCAAAAACTGTAAACTCTGTGCGAGGCCCACTGGGGCTCGAGAGCCGGATTTTGGCGCTGCTCTGGCAGAGGTAGGTTATGCTGGGGCTCGACTGGAG
This sequence comes from Magnaporthales sp. P1609, assembly GCA_003709005.1. Classification (NCBI taxonomy): domain Eukaryota; kingdom Fungi; phylum Ascomycota; class Sordariomycetes; order Magnaporthales; species Magnaporthales sp. P1609. The sequence continues at coordinate 2,674,396 of PELF01000005.1, read as the reverse complement.
GAGCTCGATGCAGTCGGCTGGCGACTCGAGCCGCTGGTTGTGAAAGTAGGTTCCATACTGCTGGTAGAACTCAGTATCCAAGCTGACATCATGATTTCCTTTGCTTTTGGCATGGTTCTTAGTAAGATGTCACCCCAGGACAGGTAGATATTTTGATGGCAGCATGCCTATGGATGCGTCGGATGAAAGCGGTCCGCCGTCTTACCAGCTATCACTATCTTGACCTCGAAATCAGTCTTCTCCAGCCATCTGATAGCTTTGAAAAGCTGATTTGGGTTACCGGAAAGTACAGTAATCAGCCTTGTTGCCTGCATTGCTTGCCTCGTTCACTGATACCAACCACACCCAGCCTTGTGAAAATGATGAATCCTACCTCTGAGAAAGTGCCTTGGTTTGTCAAATCCCCAGCATGAATCAAGACGTCCCCCTTGGGAAGCTTTACCTCATGGTTATGGGTATCGGAAATGCAGACAAATCTTGTCCGCCGAAGCTGGGTCGGCTTTGAGCCATGATTATATGAAGCTGAATTTAACATGGCTCTGAAAACGAAGGTAGTAGAAGCTTCACAACTGACACCAAGGCCTAACAGGGAAATGGGTGTTGAGACGACGGCAACATATAATTGTCGCTGTTGGAATTGAGTGTGGTGCGAAGTTTTTGTTCGTGTCTCTCTCCTTGTCTCACTTGATCTATCTGCTCGTAGTTAGTTAGGGGAGACCGTGGCTTGCGAGAATGGCAGTTCCCGAGACAAAGATCTCCCTAACCTAATACAAGTGTTGGGTATTTGAGGTAACTACAGGGTTCTTGTGACCAAGTGCAGATTTTGTTCGCATACACCGTATATGAGTCGAGTGTTCACACCTTTGTTTTTTTCTTTCTTTCTGAACGGCGCTTTCAGCAAAGACAAGTCGAAGGAAGGAAGGTGTCAAAAAATTCAAGGCAGACGTCAAAAACAGACTAACAGAGACCTGAGAAAGCTTGGCACATGGACCGCTTTGGCTGAAATGGAGTCGGCGCAACCCGTCGTTGAAACGGCGGCGTTTTTGACTTGATGATTGCTGTCAAGATTTTGGTTACTTTTCCAATCCTTCCATAGAGTCGCGGGATCCTAATTGGTGATTTGAGGATCTTGGTTGGCCCCGGAAATACCGGGACGGCTGACCAACTTTCTAGAATCCTGACCATTCACAGCTAAGGATTTCCTCTTTTCCCCCTGGATGGTTTTGCAACCAAAGGCTGGCGTTGTACAGGGGGCAGGGTAGGTAGCCACATGAGAGTTAACGCAACGCAGCCCTGCCAACAAAATAAGAAAGAAATCAAGAAAGTCCTTTTCGAAACATATTCACGCCCTTTTTATTTTTATTATTTTTATTTCTGTTTTTTATCTTTTTTTTTTTTTATACCGATCAGGAGTGCTCCCTATCGGTGGCACTACTCGTCATGCATCGACTCAACCCCTATCCAGATCATGCCCATGCGTAGGGGAACCGTGGTTATATTAGCTCGGCAACGCAACAGAACCTGCACGATAGCGATGAAGAAGACCCCACGTCTCTCAACACAGGTAACAAATAATTGTATCGGCGATTGCCGGTTGTCCTGATGGATTCTCATTGTTTTGAGTACCTGAATCAAGTGTGAGACTCCTCAAGGCTATTGGTGTCCGCGACGGTAAAGCCATAGGGGCAATACTCCTTACATTGCTGACGAGGCTTTGTCTGTGTTTTTTTCTTCTTTTGCACATGTTCTATGTCAATCTTTTTTAATTGTTCCTGTCAAGGGGGCTGGCTGGGAGGCTAGGCCCCGTCTGTGTCCCCCCCCTCAAACTAGAGGAAGCAAGAAGAAGAAAGAAAAAAAAGAGTTAGCGTCGCAATCTAAACGTCCATTTGTAGTGGGTCCACTTTGGCCGGGGTCCGCTTGGGGATTGTCAGGACGAGGAGTGAGAGCGGAAGTCCCTACCGTTGGTTGACCTGACATGGGCCGTTGTTTTTCGTGAGGCGTTCGGAAGTTATTGAGAGTCCCAGCTTGCCTGCCATCTCTCTTCTCCTCGTCGACAGAACTTTCATTGCCATTGACAGGACTGTCGCGTAAGACAGGCACATATTTGTGTTTTTTTTGTGTGTGTTTTCTCTTTGCATTGTCCTGTCATTGGGCTGACCACGTTCGTCCGAGACATTCATTCGTTTGCTATCTTTATTTCTATTTCACGCCTTGATCGTCCCGCTAGTCTGGGGAAAACGCGCGCGCGAGCTGGTCACTTTTTAAACCAAAAGGAAAGAAAGAGAGGGAAAATTAAGGACGACAAAAGGAAACCATCCAATGTCTGGCATATGTTAATCGGTCTTTGCTATCAACCTTGACCAGTTCGGCACTGGGAACAACACGTCAAAGAGTGTTCAAATATCCGAGCAGATCAAGATACTCCAGCACTTGGGACGGGTTTGACGCCAGTGCCAAAGCCTAATTTGCACCTCGTTCCATTCTTCACCTCATCATCTTGGCCGAAACAGCACTACTCTGACACTGGTGTCCCGGCGGCGCCTCGTACCGTCCAATCACCAAACACGAGCCACCACTGTCCAGAGGTACCTACTGCAAATCCCCGACTCCAACGCCCGAATCCAGCAGGGACGCTGCCAACAGAGGGTGGCCCCAGCGCATCCGTCGCACCTGGCCAGCCACGTGAATTTGCGTGTCTCTGGGCCTTGGAAATCCATCATGGCGACTGCCGCTATGTCGACAGTCGCCCCGTCTGCTCTCACTCCTCCGAGTAGTTCACATGGCGCTGTCAACGGTAGCAATAAGCTGATCACCAACGGATATCACGAAACTTGGGACGATTTCCCTGGCGGAGATGACGAGGTATGTGAGAAATTGATAGAAAATCATTGGCCCGCTTTGCTTTATGCTATACCCTCCGATATACCTGGTGCACTTAGTATGCGAATATGCCTGAGCCGAATTTGATTCCTGGGATCTGCCCTGCATTTTTTGCCCTGGACCAACAAAACACTGACACAGGCGTCGCTCGTCATTACTCTGCAAACTCCAGAATCCGATGGCACTCAAGAAGACGCCGAACACGAATTCCAATCATGCATCCATCCACAGCCAGACAAGGTCGCCACTGATCTCGCCAAACGGCAACTCGAACCCATACTCATCATCGCACGCGCCGAGTTCTCGTAAAATAAGCAGAGAGGTCGGGTTGGGATTCGACCCTACATACGGAAGCGATATGCCAGGAGCGACCACATACCGGTCGGTACCGAATGGTAATGGTACTGGGGCTGTGAGCCCATCAGAAGGCACCGGGGACATTTACAGTGGTCAAAGGAACGGCAAGCGAGCGAACATCGACCACGGCTCATCGAGCGACGGCTCAGAAAGCGTCGACGAGGCCTCGAAATGGATTCACAGGGACAAGCTGGCTCGGATAGAAAGCGAGGAGCTGCAAGCCGCAGGAATCATTCTTCCAAACCCCTCAAGAAATCGTTCGCGCTCACGCAGCCGCCCGCGAGGGCACGCAAACGGTGCGCGGACTAGGAGCGAGTCTACAAACGGCGCGAGCAGATCAAGGAAGAATTCGAATCTCGTTGGTGGAAAAGACGCATATGGGGAGGCCAGGGCACAACAAGTCGATCTCCCCAGTTGGGAATTGAGGTTACCGGAAGAGGTAGCCGATGAGATAGAGTCCAACTATTGGACGTCGACTCCAGTTTCGAAAGGCGCCTCCAAAATACCAGTCGCCAAGGTGAGCCCGGCGCCAATACCTGCGGATTACATTGAGCGAGAGTCACCAGCTGCGAGGAAGAGGGAGAACAGCCCTGCAGATGATTTGGAAAGCATCAAGATGCCCAGGACACGAGCGAGGAGCAGTAGTGCGAGCACCAAACTCGAAGCGGCGGCGTCTCCCACCGTCACTCCGGGCCAGAAGCAGGCGAAGCGCGCGGTGACCGACACTTCGCCCAAGAAGCCAGCTGGAGCCAGGAAAACCTCGGGTCCTGCAAAGGCAACGGGGGCGAACGGCAGACCAAAAACCCGTGGCGGCACTCGCAAGGATTCGTCGAGTAGCAGTACCGCTACGCGACCAACTACGAGGTCTGGCGAGCGCGAGCTTGCACCTACATCGCCTATGACCAAGCAACCAGAGGGCGACCCGCCTTGGATGATCTCGGCGTACAAGCCAGACCCAAGGTTACCACCAGACCAACAGCTTCTTCCAACGGTGGCCAAGCGATTGCAGCAGGAGAAGTGGGAGCGCGAGGGCAAGTTCGGTAGTGTCTATGACAAGGAGTTCAGGCCATTGAGCGACGACGGTCTTTTGTCGCCTCCTGATCGAAACAGTCAGCTTCTTCAGCCTTCAGTGAACGACGATGCAAACGAAAAGCAGACGGATGAGACGCAGGCTCCAGACTGGCCTCTAAAGACAGAAGCGATTAAAAGCCCCTCGATACGACACAACTCGCTCCGCCAACAACGAACTGGCTCCTATTCCACGATACCGAAGGTCCTGGAACCGCACAACAGCCCGATCCCCGGTTCCAGAGGCAACGCAGGTCCGGGTTTACCCTCACCGCTCCACCAAACCCCGGCTGCTCTCGCTCAGGAAAACGAGGACAAGAAAAAGAAGAAGAGTGGATGTGGATGCTGCATTGTGATGTAGGCTGAAGCTTGGGCACGATGGGTACATTTATATACATAATTCCACCTCTCACCCCAAGATATGTGGCTCAAGGGACTTCAGACCTGCGGGACGATGCTACGGGGGCCCTCATGGTGCAACAAGCTGTCGATAAAATGCACCGTGTGGCCTTGCTTGCTGATCCTAATTATGTCGAATTGGTCAGCACGGTTTGATGTATAACCCAAGCCTTTTGGACGGCGAACATCAACACAACAATGCAAATACTTCTTACCTCGGGCCGACAGCATTAGCCAGCTCTGTCAATCCGGAGCCCTACCTATATCAGATAGAGTCAGACCGCTGACCTTTTCTGTACGACTTTACGACTTTCCTTGTACAATCTACCCAACCCTATTCAAAATCTTGAACCATATCACCCGTTTCCACGCCAACCCCGACTCTCGCGCTGGCCATCATAACTACACTCACTTATGAACGTGTGTTTTTTGGCAATCCAACCACGCACCCAATACATAATTCCGACCTCCACACACCACACCACTGGCTTCTCTTTGTCAATTTCACTATCAAATTTTGCTTTTGGAATTTAGCGTAAACTTGCTGTCTTTTAGATTGGAGTCCCGTACTGTCATGTTGGTTCCTCCCGGAGCCAGCAAATTATTTCTCAAACCGCCCTGGGTAAAAAAGGTGTTTGCTTAGTTTATAGGTATCTAATACCTGGGGTTCTGGAAGCTTATGGTGTGAAGAAGACCTATTTGGTCGTTCTGTTCATGCTCTGACGGTGGTGTCACAGGTTGACTTTGTTACTTTATTCCCCAACCCAGGACCGCAACGGAGTTTCCGCATGGGTTCTGGCTGCTTATTTTCTTGTCACCCAACCACTACTGTGGTCTCTTTTGTACAGTCACAAATAGCACGGAGTGCTTTACAAACTATTTAACCAATTTGACAATGCTCAATGCTATAACCACTGTCTTGATGTGTTAGTCTGCCAACGACTCAATAGCTTTGGAGGCCGTTGGGGGTTTGGCGGATCGATTTCACCGCCGTGTTAATGATCGTGTCCACCCACTCCGTCGACGGTGAGATATCTGGAGAACTCATGTAGTCTATACCAAGATGGCTTCTCTTGGACTAGGCTATGCGACAAAGACGCGTGCCTGATGTTGGTGACTGTATATCCACCTAGAATTTGCAGCCAAGCTCTCACCCTTGACCCCTGAGACAGATTCACTGAATCCTCCTTACTTTGCCAAGTTTTTATGACTGCAAGCCCCTTTTCTATATACTATTGGGTGCGTCTCTTTTTTTTACTATACTGGTATATACACAAAACCGGCTCGAGACGCACTAATGGATTGACTCTGGCTCTGGCGCGCACTCCCCTTGGTTTCTCGGGGCTGTATCTGCGCTAGTCTAAAATTACCGCAAAGGACAAGCAAGAGACACAGCACCTTGGTACCGTTGGGAAAAGACATGAAGAAGTTACGCTCTAAGTGATTTCAGGATGTGTTGGGGGCTTTTGCAGCGTTATGTGGGAAAGCGCTGAAGAAAGTGTCACGGGAGTATCAATACTTGGCTACAAATTGCAAATTTGAGACCGTCAATTGCAAAAGATGCCCGGAGGGCCTCTCGAAACTCCTACCCGGCCAAAAACCCGAACTGTCAAACGGCACTATGGGGGCCGTCGACGTCCGGTGGAAACTAGGTGTTGTTGCTGGGTAAGAGATGACGGCTCATGACAAATCAAGGGCTGTCACTATGTACAGTTTGAGACGATAACTTTCAAAAGTAAGAAGTCTTCGTCCAAACTGGTTTGGTGTACGTGCCGTACCTCCCTGCCCAGGAGGGGTGCCGGGGAGATGAGGATGATAGATCCCCCCCGGAAACGTTGTCTAATTGGCCTGTGCAGTCTCTGGAACAAAGCGGTGCACCATGTAGAAGGTTATAGTTACTATGGGGTACAAAAGCTCTATAGGATCGCTCGGGTTTAAGTCTCTCGCAATAGGCAGTTTTGTTGGCCGATTTTCGTTTTTTTGTAGTGTTTGTTTTGTTTGCTTCTAGCCCAGAAGGGAATTGCGTGAGGCACAGTTGAGATCCTGCAACAGGTATATCGACAAGTTGGGTTTCGGGTATATTAAACATGCTCAGCATCTCTCATTCATTCGGGGACGCCATATTAGAGTCAATTTATTCAACGCTTGCGCTTAGCAAAGGCTACGGATGGACCTTTTGTCCTGATCGGCGTCCGGAAGAAACTTTAACCAAATTGGTATGGTTTCTGCACTAAGCGCAGATTGCACCAAGAGTATGCTTGCGGCTAACTACATGTTTTTCTCTGAGGCTATGGGCAAGCTTCATTTTGACGTTTGAATATGATATCGGCTCATGGTTCATGCACGAGGTGATTATACTTCTGAGTATCGTTGGGTGTGAACAAACAAGGAAAGAAAAACGGCAGGTGTAGAAAGGAGGAAAAAAAAAAAAAGAAAAAAAAGGCCTTGCGGGTAAATGGGTAAAACAGAAAACCAGAGACGACGATAGTCATGCCTCCCCAGCCACAACAGCATACACATATTTGCGACAATTAGGGCTTTGGGTAACCGGGCTGAGCAGGCCTGGGGAGAAGAAAAAGAACAATTTACTCCATACACCAAGGGAGCTCCCCTAAGGAACCCCGGAATTGCCTGTCAGGTTTCCCAATCTGCTGCAGACACATGTCGAAGATCAGCCGGCAGATTGTATGCAACACGTCTTTTGTTGCTTATTTCTTGCGTCGGGAGGGGGTTCGTCAAGTCCAAGTCGGCTTAGGTCACCCTGAAGGGTATGCCTTTCGTCCCAACTTCAATGGCTTTTACGTATAAGCTTCACACCGTTGTCCAGGGGGTAGCCTGTTCGATTTCTGCTGCGTCTGTTGGTGGAGTGTGTGACTATTCATAGTACTTCTCAAGACGGGGGAAAAAAAAAACTCTAGGGCAACAATGCCATCGTCGTGCGCCGGATCAAAAGTTCCGATGGCGACAGCATCCGGCGCCCGGCCTTGGGAGGGGGTTTGGTTCCACCGCCGTAGATTTTGATGCGCAGTCAAAAAAGTGTAACGTGGTATTTTAAGGGTTTCTTGCTTAAACTTTCAACTACAGTAGATGACAGTGTTGTCAATCTCAAACTGATGGGGCAATGGCGGCCTGTGGTAAATACCACGTAGGATTGCGACCGAGATTCCCATGGACAGCGAAGCGCGATTGTCGAGCAAGAGATAGATTAGGCAACGGCATGATAGACGGATGAGGCTTCCTCGGAGACCTGTTGTCAATTTGCAGGGTCGATCAAGCCCTCTTCACCCCCTTGAGAGTCTTCATACCAACATGGGATATCCCGGGTCTAGGAGGGAAGGAGGGAAGGGTCTTTTTCGCTGTTTGTCTATAACCCCCGCGTAACCGAACCAACAACTCTGCACGACTGCTAGCCCACCATGCCACTACCACTAGAGAGCATCGTTCCCTTGAGAGAAGGAAGAAAATTGGGGGGGACCAGAACAACAAAACAAAAAGATGCCGGCACTTGATCCAAAGGTTATCCCCCGCTCGCCGAGCTACAGTGGTTAAATGTGACAGGCTTTTTTGGTTCTTTCTGCAATGCATTATGAAAGAGGGGATAGTGCGTGGGCGCATCAGGTAAGGGTAGAAGAAGAACGAGTCAGTCCTCAACATAGCTCCCCCCATGTAAAAGCCCAAAGATAGTAGTATTGGTGACTCAAATAGGGAAGCCAGATCGCGTGCGGCCCGCGCGCCTGTCTCACAGCCGACATGAGACGACCCCACCAGTGGAGAGACGCCAGCCGCGTACCGCAACTGAAATCTGAGCGGGTGAGTATGTGGGTTTGAGTTAAGATCTCGGAAAGCCCGACTCGTAACCAGGTTTGGGAGGGCGGGATTTTTTTTTTTTTTGGTTTTCTCTTTTCGCATTACTTTGTTCGTCCCAACCCGTCCGAGGATAGAAATCGTGGCTGTAGAGCTGGACCCTGCGCTTGATTGATCCGTTTATTTTCTGTATATGCTCTTTTTTCAAAAAAAAAAAAAAAAAAAAAAAAAAAAATCCTGTCTTCGTCTCTTCCTTCTTTGTTTCTGGTTAGCTTAATGTGAATGATAAAGTGAGCGATTTTCTGTTTTATAGTTTGCCCTATAACCAGACAGGCAAAATGTAGTAAAAACAAGGGAGGAGCAGCTGCCACAGCCCCATCATCCCATCCTCTGGTACATCTGGCATAGATGACAAGACCAGGTCTGGGTTGACTTGGAAGCTATGCAGATAAGTAGATATATGTCGTGAATAAGAAAGATCAGTGGGGTACTTTTCATGTCAGGAGAAGAGAAGAGGGAAAAACGGTTTGGTAGTTCGTAACGGCGACAAGGAGACAAGGGAAGGTTGTCAATTGAGCCTGCCGCACCGTTTTATGCGCATCCAAATAACGGGAATTATTCAAGTATCACGGAAGACGACAATGCATCAACGAAGAAGGATGTTAATGGGGCCTAGGTAGAAAGATGACAAGTCCAACAGACAGCTTGTTGGAAAGGCCTACTAAAATTCACACAAAGGGTCTTGTTGAACTTTACTAGTCTAGTTGGCTTGACCGAATCCCGCAGGAAAGGTAAGGCCCCGCAATTTTCCCGTCCTGTCGCGTGTATGGCAGACGCGGGGTTTTCCCCTCATATTTGTAAGGAAACAAAGAAAAGAAAACCAATCTCGGTGTTACTTTTTGTCACTTCAACCCGAGAAAAAATAGCTCGGCCTTGAGGACATACAAGCTTGGAGGTATGATTTCTGGGCCGAATTGTGGTCTGATGAATGGCTCCGAACTCGACAACTCGCCGACAGCACTACCTTGGTCAAGGTACGTAGAGGTAAGCTTGGAGATGTTTTCAGGTAGATAGACAGGCACCTTGTTTATTAACTCCTGGTGATCATGCAAGCTCGCCTAGCTCCAATATAGTTTGCTTACAAGTGCCTCGTACCCTACCTGAGGTACAGTAGCTCGGCAGCAGGTAACTTTCCTAGCTAGGAAATATACTATCATCAAGGGTATCTCATGTTTAAACATCAGAACCACATCTCGCTTTTCAACCCTGTTATCTTTCCTCGGGCCCCGAGGATCCGGGTGTTACCTAGAGTGTGGACCATAGTGCACTGTGTTTTCTCGTAAATAATACGAAAGTAAACGCAAACCAGCCAGTGATGAGATGAAAGGATGAAAGATGAAAGATGGAAGACGGAAGATGAAGGTGGGAGATAAGGGTGCTGCCGGTGCGCAAATGGATGAACTCTATGATGCTGCCAAGTGAGCCTGGAATCAGCCACGGCCAGTTCCGGACAGCATTCAAATAGCATATGTTTATTTTCACACCATGGACGATCACCACTTTCGTCGGGACTTGGGACGCGACCTGTCACTTGCCAAATCGGGGTGGGATGCGTGGCAGCAAAGTTTCGATCTATTCTAGGACGCTATAACAATCGTCGATTTTGACTTGCCGCCGTTCGGGAACGTGAGGTGATCAGATAAGAAACTAGGTGTGGCATTGTTCGTGATCCTGATAGGGCCTAGGCTAGACAGACAGCCTTTGACAGTAATCATGCGCTTTTCGTGGTTTGTTTTTCTTTTCTTCCTCCTCTGTTGCGCAATCCTCCTCAAAAATGAGTGGCCACGGCGGGGATCCGAGGCATCGTCGATGCATACTTCCCGCAAGTCCCGTTTTTCCCGTCTTCCCCGTGGCTTGGGGTTTAGTGCCGAGTGGCGTAGCTCGGCTCTTTAATCTAAGCTGCAAGTATAGTAGAAGCGAATAAACATCGAGATCCAGATTTGTTTGGGATATCGATCAAAAATCCCAAGGTCGCCACTCCTCTACGGTGATGTATTCAATACACAATCCTACCTTGGAAATTCTCCAAAAGTGGTAACGCCTTGATAGCCTCAAGGGGCAGGTTGCGACGAAAAAGGAGGAACATCGGATTGATTTTACAGTATGCGAATGTAACGCGGCAACACCTTTAATGGAGTGCAATGCCAATTGCGGGTGGCACAGATGGGAATTATTGAACCGGACATTGTTGCGATCGAGATGAGCTTTTCATCGAGATTGTGGGAAAATCGGGCCTTGTGTAAATGTATTATTGCGCTAGAAGCTGGAGTCCATCTAAATTGTTGGAGATCGCGAGCTTTCGGGAGTGGGGACAAAAAGAGGATAGACAAGACACAAACGACAGTTGGGAATAAATGTTGTATCGCCTTTTTTGATTTGTTTATTTTTATGTTTATGTTTCGGTACGCGGACAAGAAATCTCAGAATCGTCGCATTTGGGACCATGTACGCCGTTGCCGAATAATCAACCAACTGGTTTGCCTTGCCTAATAAGGCAAACAGTGCTGCTGTAGTCAGTGGTCTTGACTTTTGCCATTGCTTTGTTGGGCTCTACCGTCGTATCCGACAATATGGTTGGCTAGTTCTAGCTATGAGACAGGCAGTCCTATGAAAGAAAAAGGGGCAATTGCCCGCTGCAATCGTGTGTCGGTAGGTTGCGCGTCTCAACTAATTAGAAGCTAACTAGCAACAAAAAAATAGACACACCCCTTTCGGCTCCGAAGCACGTCGAAAGGTTCTCGAATGGCCCAAGTGCCGGGATGGCTGATGCTGGGGTAGCAAAGAAAATCAACATGCTTTTGGATCGTCGATTGTGCTGTTTGTTCTACAAATGTCTTCCGTTACCCCAGGTACGCATTAATTCATAGCCTATCCACAGCTGCCAGCTACCGACTTTTTGGAACATTGACCAGGATAAAGTCGTCTGTAATTTGCAGTCATTTCTAGAACGTCTTGACCACTCCTTTTCTTTTGAACATCAAAAAGTAGAGCCTCCCACGATGGGCATATCCATCAAGGATGGAGTGGTAAAGGTCTAGACCCGGAACATGGAGAACATTCTGCATGATTTGACACAAGCTGTCCAATACAGGGAAGATTGCTGTTGTGTAAAGCTGCCTTCTGCGGCCCAAAAGACATGGATCTTTGATAACTTTTTGCCTAAATGTACCGTGGTGGGCATAATGTGGGGTATAGTTGGTTGATAATATCTAATAACACACAGGCACATCTTTTCTCGCCACCGTTTCGATGAAAAAAAAAAAAAATACAGAAACTGTGAGCCGACTCAAATTGCCAACACCACTAACCAACATTGGCCAGCGTCGATGCGATCGATTGTCGACACTAGCTAATGCAAGCTTACTGGTATCTTGTTTGCCCTTCCGCCGTCCGCCGGGCATGCATTATACATATAGTTGATCTTTGAAAAGCATGCAGCAAGGGCCTAGGATAGGAATCCTAGCCCGGAAATTGTGTGGAGATACCGGCACTCTGGCCTGCACGGTACAGCTAAGTCTGCTGCTGGACAGTGACTCCTTTTTGCGATCTAAACAGTAAGATGTTTGACACTTGGATTTGTTGTCGGTAATCCCCGAGGATAACAAAGGACAAAGGACGCGTGTTCAATCGTATGAGGGACAAGTCAATGCGGAACTGTTGCCTTTTGTTTTTTTGTTGGAGGGGCAAAAAAATAAAAGCCCGTTATCCGCTTCGTTTTTCTAAGCGAGCAGATTGTTTACTCAATTCATCTCAAAAGCATTTATGGACCAAAAAATAATTCAATGGCATCTAGAAGAGGTCTAGACATCTACAAGCTCTAACCAGGCCTGATGTTCTAGGCTTGATCGTAGCAACGTAACAGGCTTGATAATATACTATTGTACTACAGGCTCTTGGTATATTTCTATGCTTGCTTGGCTTCATCGAAAGGATGGAGATGACCAAAGGGTCTTGGGCCGCGTCGATGTCCCAACAGTCGGATGGCAATGCGTGTTTCGCCAATTGAGATCGTTGTATTGGAATGATTCGCAGCCACAGGGCTACGTGGCAACAAAATCGGTAGCTCTTGTCTGGGTTTTCGATTTCGATCCGCCACAGAAAGGATTCAAAATCCCATCGAGATTCGCATGGCAATGCATTCGCGATGGTCGACAGATCGGGGTGCAGGAACTCTCACCGTGTCATGCGACGTGCGGCAATTTGAAGTGACCCCGGCTGTACGGCTCACAACACAGCAGACCTGGGAGTTGTTTTCCTTTTTGGAATCGACGATGCTCTACAGACAGGATTGTCTTGATCATCCAATGCGGCTAGAAAATTTGTGGTGACGGTACGGTTTTCTGACGTCGATGCTCTTGTATCGGCCCAGAATAGCTTTGAGCACTTTCCACAAATGCCCAGATACCCAGCAACAAGCACACAGGTAGCGCGCGCTGAATGCTATATTCATTTATTATTCTGGGCTGATTTATTATCCTGGGCTGAGGGGTTTAAAAGAAACGAACCATCTGGCCACGCGTGAGCAGATGCCAGAGTGCCGACGGCTTACTGACATTGGACATGGAGATCGAGGATTTGGGCCAGATCAGTCATTGTGCTCAGGCTTGGCTCCTGCGGCACGGAGCGAATAACGCTCGAAGTTGTGGGCCTTGGCAAAGTTTTGCTTCCACTCGACTTTGAGAACAGGTCGCGCTTTTACAACAGCCCCAATGTATAGCGGTATTACGTAGCACTGTCATTCTAGTACTACTTACCACGAGAGTGGTGCAGTGGTAACTTGTATCCATTTACAGGTAAGTACTGTCTGTTAATTGTGGGAAGTACCATTTATCGTTGTTCTGAACTGCAATCAATCCAATGTTTCAAACCAAATGGCAGGTGCCGCGGATGCGGGGCGGGGTCCGCATCTTGTCCGCGGATTCATGATTGGCTGATTATAAGTACCTCCGTCAACGTACGAGCGTTTTCAACTCTGCTCGAAACGGCCGGTGTCTAACCTGCTGCGATCCTCCTAGTGGAGAAACGTAACGAGGTAATTCTGAGTATGTGCATAATTATGTGAGTCAGATAGAGATACGTTGACGCCCAATGTAAAGTTTGCTGCTAATTAATTCCCCCTGGCGGTAGTTACTGACAAATTAAAGAAAACGCTTACCTGCTTTGAAGCGAAAACAAAGAGGAAGAAGAAACTTCACCACCAGAAACAAATATTCAGCAGCAGATTCCCCGAGACAGGCCGATGGCGCTGAGTCCCCTGGTGTTAAGACACGCCGTGCGCCGCCCGCTGTCAAGCTCTGTTCTAAAGACGAAGCCGCAAGCCACTGCCTCAATTCCAGAGGTGACTGACCCAGGTGATCAGGGCGCTTCAAGCCACTCCATTTGTGAATCTTCTCAAAAAGTAGATTCAGTATACCGTAGTATCTCTGTGACAACAACAATAATATATCTCGTCAGGCAGCTTGACAAACTGAGACAGTATGGGGTTTATAGATGCTGCGTCCATTACCCACAGCGATAATGCCAGCTTGAAAGTAGGCTCGTTTATTACGATTGTCGGGCGCCAAGATGTTCCTACAAACAGTCTGTTTATGCCTGGTACATGCAACAATCGCGAAGCGGAGCGGACGGAGCTTTAGCTCTAGCAAGAAGCAGCAAAGCTCGTGCTACGAGGCCCAGCCAGACCAGACCCGCACCACCCACCACTTTGGGCTTGGCTGAACCTTGACAGAATCCATCCATTTCTAGCTCACACGCCCCCCACCTCAAGGTCTAGGTCTTGAGAAGTCACACCCCCCGTCCTGGACAAGCCGAAAAAAGTCAACGTGCAGGGACAGGGGCTATCCAGATGACCCGGCTATTCCTCTCTCAGTACTACTAATATTATACCTATATGCCCTCCCACTCCTCATCAGATTAAAACCACCTCGCTCTTCTGCCTAAGCCCCAACTGTGAAAACAAACCTCCCGACCTATCTATCATCAACATATCTTGTCACCGTTTTTTCACCTCTTTGATAGTTGGTACCGATCAGTCACCCGGAAGAAGTCATATTCAAGACAAACACAACCTTTCGACCGTGTCGTAAAAGACGTTGCAACACCCGAGCACACCAATGGTCCAGACCCAACGATATCTCAAAATCTCGACCCAGCAACAACGCTTGCATACTACCGCGCTCTTCCCTGCCGATTAGATCAGGCATCTTTTCAATCACCAAGGCCCCAAAACATCGAAAGTGTTCGCTTCGAGCGTACACATAAAACGAAACCATGTCTTCACGGTCAACAAGGCCGTCCAAGAAACACACATACTCGTCGACTTCCTCCGACTCCGACCTGTCAACCTCATCATCATCAACACGCATCAGCATGGATGCCGTCCGCCCTGTCGCCTACGTCGAGGTACTCCGATGCATGCGGTGTGCCAAATCTACCGAGCTGACGTCGACCGATGATGCTGCTATGAACGGCATGATCCAAGTCGGCACAGGCATCTATTACTGCTCGAGGTGTGCCAAGATTGTCGGATATGCATGATCGCCAAGAGCAAGGACAGCTTTCATTTTTTGGAATACAAGACACACGAACATCACATCTCGCGACGATTACTTCCGCTCCTATACACCTCACCACATAGAGCATACGTAAGCCCAAGGGTTGATTGATAAGCAATCACATGGACTAAAGACGAGCACCTTTTGGGAGGATGGCACGAAGCAAAGTTTACCATCAACAGGCACAACCTGAGCACCGCCTCGGGCCCGGGGGTTCAGAAGACTATCGACGTCGGTGACTCGCCTGTCCTGAACGCCACCAGCGGCACAATTGCCCCGACTGCCCGCTGCGGTGAACACTTGAAACGCGATCACATATCATATGTTCTTGTTCCGATCGACGGACTGGGTTGGCGACGATATCTCTTGCCCTATTCGCTACTACAAATCCCGGACCAGTTGCGGCAGACCGGCATCTTGGCGAGATCGACCACCGCCAGGCCAATCGCCATACATCTTCCTACTCTCGGAAGGGACCGAGAGGGGATCGAGGGGTGGGATCAGCGGAGACATGACTCGAGCTGCGCACTGGAGAGCAGAGGCCGCCAAAAGCCACTGTCATCTGTTTGGTTCGAGTGGAAACCTGTGGCTTGTCACGAACCACATCAATCAACGTGTGCAATCACAGCCGCCCTTCAAACTTATCCAGCCAACACTGATATAATTGCTTGTTTGTCTAGCGCGGCACTGCATATCAATTCCAGCGTTCATTGGGTCTCCAAAGTCATGTTTTCCCCATTCTGGCATCGCCTACATACCACTCAGCGCTTTGAGGCTTCGCCCCGCCCTCGGGTCGGCTCTGCCAAGGCAATGACGTCGACCCTCGGCTAGTGCTTTTCTGCTGAGACATGCCGAAGGTACTTTTGTGTCTAAGCTAACGGTAGAGGGTCACATTTTTACGAATCGATTTCGTTGATTTCATTTCTTCCTTGCCTAGTTTAGGGCAGCATTTTCCTCATTTTTTTTGTCTTTTCTTTTCACTTCACTTTCTTTTGTTTTCATCGCAAGCGAGGCGTATTGTGCGCTTTATCATTCCACTAGCTGGACTGGACTTGCATTATTATGATGGATTTCAGGGCATTGTACTATTGCCGGTTGCATTACAGGGAAAATAGCGATGCTTTTTTTATGATACCTTTTGTGGCGTTTGGTCATTTCATGGAGATACCTGTTAGTCGGATCAATTTATGACATGAAGAATATGCCGGAATACATCCATTCCTCCGAGATAAAAACGTGTGATTTCGTTCTAGTATAGTAACATAACAGCCTCGGACCAACTCCCGTTGCATGAGTATTATGTAAAGTTTTCAAACGCGGAGATACAACGACACCCAGTACCAACTTTACATGGCAAACTTGTCACGGGATCTCGGGGTCGTACGGGATTTCCGGAAAGTTAACTCTAGGTCGTTCGCCGCCACCGAGCAAAGGACCCCCGATTTTCTAACCTTGCTCGACTAAGCAGTCTTTGTTGATCCCATCCATGTAGAACAATTGACTTGGGGGATTCGTCCACACATGTCGGTAAATCATACCACCAACTACGGCAATTTGTGCTGATCAGCGACGAACCCACGTGGCATTGTCATTTTCCCATCATCACCACGGGAGGAGGCAAAGCGAATGGGATAATAGAGGAGCCGGCGTTGATCAGCATGCTCCTTTCATTGCGCGGCCGCGATCTGAAACTTGGGATTATAAGGGGTTTGTTTGCCAGCTCTGCGAATCGGAGCAAATTATTAGGATCTGCACGTCAAATTACCAAAAGAGAATAGATCAGTCCCTATCTGTGACTCCCAGTCCCACTATCAATCTGATGATGGGAGTTGGATTTTGGATGTTTGTGTTTACTATTTTTTTTTTTTCTTTGTCGGTTTCTTTTTATATTTGAGACTACTCCATCCCCTTTTGGTCCCTGTTGATCTCTTGAACCCCTATTCCGCAACCCACGTCTAGTGACCAGGTTGTCTTCCGAGGACAGATCTGTGCAAGCAGTGTTGCGAAGTTCGTGGGGAGAAGAAAATCGCAGGATCTTGTTATTCTGAGACATTTGTACTGTGCAAAATGTACCCAAACCGACGACGGAAGCTATGACTTGTTTTGCATCGCACATCTACCTCTCAAGCGGGTGAAACGAAAGAGGAATGGTGTCGCGAGCGTCTTAGCGCAACGCCAGGCTACTGCTAGTCGGCTTACCAAACCAAGCCTAGGAAAGACAATGACATAATACGCAGGACCCAGGACCCCTACTATACGGTAGGGGTTTTGTGGCTTTGGAGATGGTGAGCCGGGCGTGTGCTTATCGTCATCCTCCTTCTCCTCACTTTATGCTGTCTTCTCAAGGTCCGGTTCTAGACCTCTCGGTTGCGGGAAAGAAAACCACGGAAGCAACTTCGTAATATCCCACTCCGTATATTCCCCAACGTCACGGCAAAACCCTTGCCATGTAATTCCACGGCGGCTTTCCAGACCTGTCTAGACACAGACAGGCCAGTCTGCACTTTGTCGATCATCGGCCGGTCTGGAACAACAGGACGAATATTCCATTAGATTCGCCCCTTCGCAGCCAGCCTTGGACGATTATTAACTCTGGGTGCTTTACTTCAAAGTCGCCGAATCCCTTGCAGCAGCGGCAGCAAGCATGGTTGCGGCTGCATGTCAGCCCAGTCGTTTTCCCTGATGGCGGTCCAGGCGCAGTTTCTCGTGCTTCTTTGTCCCTCCTCACATCCGTAACGTGGCAAAAAAAGAATACCCTCATACAGACCCCGATAGGTAACCTGCAGGGCAGAGACTTCAGCGTTGTCCGTCAAGTACTATGAGGTCAGACCCTCCTGCAGTGTCAGAATGCGGTGAGGATTTTTGTTCAAAGATCAAACATGGAAGAGACAAACAACAGATCAAACACGAGAAAAAAAATCGTCAAGGGACACTACCCCTTGGGAGTCGACTGTTACCGCCTTACCTTAGCGGGCTGTGTGCCGTGCATGATGCATCGAGGCCAGCCTCCTCTCGGCAGCTGGCGGTCGGTCTAGCCCTTGAGGGGTCCTTACAGCTTGCAGGTCTTGGCTTGGGTGACTGGACACTTTGTATGTCAAATTTCAGCTGCTCCCCGTGATTTTTTTTTTTTTTTTTTTTGTCTAGCTGTGGTGTGGTGCCCCTCCCCCATTCCCTCTCTTATTTACATAACCGTTCTCGACTCAAGAGGATCCTCTTGTTCGCTGCAAAACGATGTCATAGTGCCGTTGACTGGTGGGGTTGGCAGGGTGCGAAGCTGCATCTTCTTATTCTTATTCGTTAATTACTTTGTTGTTCACCTGCTTTGCTTGGGAATCTTCTCATTCGTCTCTGATTTTTTTCTGGAGACCGCCATGACGGAAACCTGTCATCACTTGTATCCAACATTCTCTCATGGCCTTCGTGCAATGGGATCCCCATCTTGAGGGCGGGTCGCACCCACAATCCACGTGCATCACATCCAAGAAGCTTTTTTTTTTTTTTTTGGTTTTTTTTTTGGTTTTCACTTTCAACATTTCTTATTTTGGGCCTCTGAACCTGCAAAGTATAACGTAATTCCTGTGTACGGTGGAGTAAGAAGCTGAACAAATATTCAAACCACTGGCATGAAGTTTAGCCCAACAGTTAACCCAATCTTTCCTTCAACTTGACAAAAGAAAGGACTGCGCCAACACATGGCCTTCTTCCTGTCTGACGGAAGGTTCCATTTGGGCCCATGCATTATTACCCGCGATATTGCATTCGAGCGATGTAATGCTGGCTAGCTTCCCTTTGCTGCTAATTACGTGGTAAGCTTTCTCTTTTTTTGTGTCTCTGCTTGCAGATTTTGGACCAATAGCTAGGTGAAGCATGACCCCACCCATGTCGTCGTTCGCTTCTGGGCTAAAGAGAGCCAAGAAAAAAAATGCACTCTGACCTCATTGTGCATACCAATTGAAGCGCCGTACCATCGTCACTGGCACTTGCGTCTTCCCTGTTCAGTTCCTCACACCCCGTCCTATTGCTGCAACTCTGTAATATTTTTCCCCTGGTGCATTGAGCCGGGGCGTGAAGGGGATGATAGGGAGGGGAAGCTTCAAGGTGAGCTTCAACTTGACTGAGAATCCAGCCAGGTTGTCTGAGCCTTGTGTAATACGGTGTCTTTGTGCATCTGTGATTCCCACACAGGCACATTACACAGAAAAACATTACACCAGTCATTGACTTGCAGAAGGAGGGGCTATGTTCCAAAGCTATTGTCTGCATTGCAACACACACTTGAGATAAACATATACTATGTATAGTACATAATAGAGAGCATCTCCGTACACACACACACACACACACACACTCGTACAAACATAGCCTCTGAAACAGATGCGACAAAGCCACACTCGTCTGTACATGCTAAGCCTTATTCGGTGTGTATGTTTGTGTGTGTAGGTAGGTGCCCTGCATTTTCTCTCTCGAATAGCTCGACCCTTTGCGCATCTAACCCTTGATTTTGCTCTCGCTATTCCACCCTGACAGCAGACGCAGGGTCGAGAGAGGAAATTAAGTGCGAATATTCCGATAAAAATCCAATAACAAAAGAACCATTCTCATGGCGGCAGGTCCTAGCCACATACGTCAAGCCGCTTGAAGGGAGTGGGAACGGGAGATGGAAAATAAGAAACAAGAGTGACGATGCGCAGGGGGGGTGTGCGTCAAGGGCCTGAGGTCTAGACCTTTTGTGATTTTTTTTTCCTGTCTCTCTCCATTCAAGAAGAACGGTTAAAACACTTCATGCGTGATTTATCCTTGCTGCAATCGGGTTATTGCATTCTGACGAACCTCGATTTCTGTGAAAGCAGGAACGGTGGGAATGGCCTCTTTTTTTTTTTTTTTTTTTTTTTTTTTTTTTTTTTTTTTTTTTTTTTGGAATTGCATTACAGGTTACATTCCGTTTCCACCGTCTGCGTAAAACAAAAGCCTCCTCACCAAACGGTTGACTGGCCCTTTTTCATATCCAACGAGGAGCTACTGGTAGGCAAATATAAGAATTATTAAATCAAAAGGACATATGCGCACTTGCTTTGCTTGGCCAAGTCGGAACGAGCCGAATAGAGAAAACAAAGTGTGGCAAAAAACAATACGTGAAGTCGTGAGTGCAGATTTGGGTCACAATTCAGAATGAGTCAGTCTGATGTCTGATGGAGGAAGGAAACGGTCGCTGGCAATAGGACCCACATGCGGTGCGGAAGCAAGAGACAGGGTAGGTAAGTAAGCTACTCATCACAGCCGACACTGAGAATGGTAATCTCAGGTGTCCACCTACGCCAAATCCGCGATGCTTGCAGTCTAGGCTAGGATATTGACAGAAGCTTCTGGATGGATAATTGCGGAGCCGGCAATTTCAATATACGAAGACGAAAAGCTCGACGCGCGGCCCAAAGGTTCTAGCTCGAAAGGTTTTTTTTTTTTCCTCCAGATGGTGAAACAATTTACCGAAAAACAATCTCGTCAAACAGACGCGGGAGAAGCTCGGCCGCATCCCCCTGGAAGAAGAAATCACCATCGCGCAGCCCCTCGGCCGTGCCCGGGTCCGGGTTGACGACGACGACAACGGCGCCCCGCCTCGTGGTCTCGTGGAGATACCTCGCGGCTGGGGGCAGGACGGCCGCGGTCCCGACGAGCAGCGTCACGTCGACGCCGGGCGGTCCGGCTACGAACTCGTCCACATCGGCGAGCGCCTGGCGGTTGGGTTGGACGGCCGGCCGCACGAGGTGCTCTTCGCATGCGAAGCAGTGCGGGAAACTCGCTGCCGTCATCTCAGGCACGGGGTGCGCCGGGTCTGTAAGCCAGCGTGGGGCTTCGTCGCCCGGGGAGACGAGCGAGGGGCAGGGTTGGTCTGCGGTGCTTGCTCTCCGAACGGCTGTGCACGCAAGCGCATCGGTGCAGACGAGGGCCATGTTGGAGCCGAAGGCGGCGCGTATGGACTCGGGCGGGTGGCCTGCGCGTGCGAGCAGGTCATCCATGCTCAGGGTCAGACACATGAGCTCGGGGCCGGGTGGGGATGATGCCGACGGGTTCTCTTCGCCGGTGGGTGGGGCGGTACCTCTGGATGACGAGGTTTGGGAGGGCGGCAGCGTCTCGCTAGCCGTGCGAGGGCTGAGTGTGCGGCATTGGGTGAAGCCCTCGCGGCGAGATGATGCCGCCACGCGTAGTAGAGCCATACCATCTCCAAGTCGGTGTTGGTCGTGGCCCCCGATACTTCTGTTGTCTTTCGCTGCCACAGACCACCTGGGCCTCGCATCGTGGGTAAGCCTGACGGTGCTGCGAGGCCTGCGCCGAGGATCGCTAGGATCCGTCCCTGGCTGCATCCATCGTATTTGTTCTTGCTTGTGATGCCAGCGAGGAGAGCCCGGAACTCCTCGATGGATGATTTGGGTGCCATCCTCGCTTCAGTGCTGTGACGTCTCAAGGTTATATTGCTTGAGATGGTAACCACCAACCACCGTGGTCACCCTAGTCTAGGAGACGAAAGCCTGCTGGTAGTATCACCCACCCTCCAGCCTTTTCGATTTGGAATGTCAATGAGAGAGCCTCGATTCCACTCATGACCAGATGCGATATGCCACTTTCTTGGAAGCGGCAAATTGCGGGGGTTATGTTCAGAAAAGCGTCTGTTCGAGTCGAATCACGTGAGCTCACTTATACTCTTTTCCACCAAGCGCAGCACATTAACTATATCGTCTGCTACTGCCCAATGCTTCCCACGACTAACAGCACAGACCCTGAGAGATAATGTCTGTAGGGCCAAGGTTGGCGAAAAATGTGCAATATATTAAGTTGAATGATTATCATGGTGCAGTACACAGGCTCTATGTACTTCAGCCAACTTCCTCGGCCTCCATTATTTTACTACTAAAGTCAGTATACCCCCCTTTCCTTTGAACCTCGAGCCCCGAGGCAGGCATGTACGAAAAAAATCATCCCCAGGCACCCACATGTACTAGTAATTTTGGAACTCCTCCCCATTCTACTTTATCTAGATGCTCCGAGTGCCATTCACCGCCGGCTTAATTACACCGTCCCCAATTCTTCTGGCACCAGTTGTCGGCACCACAAAAGTCCTCTCCAGTGCCTAGGGAGTGACAAGGGTACATATGTCAGCTTTTGTTCCTATCTCGGGTTCATCACCGAACTTGATAAGGGCGAAAACTCAATGGGATCAGAATACTGAGTCTCTAAAAAAAAAAAAAAAAAAAAAAAAAAACGTACCGCAGAAGTTGCTGCCGCTGCAGCACAGTCCGGCAGCGCACCTCTTGTTCACGATAGGGCCGCAGGTCTCGCCGCCCAGCGCGATGCCGGGAGCGCCGGAGGGCAAGGGTGGCTTGGCCACGCCGGTCAGGCAGTTGCCGAAGCCGGCCTGGCAGCCAGTGCCGCAGTACATGGCCTCATCTTGGATCTGCGTTTTGGGAATGTATTGTCAGTCGATCTGTTTATACACTGGTATTTGAACATCGGGATCATCGGGATATATTCTCTTCTTCTTTTTCTTCACCATAGGTGAGATTTAAAGGGAAAAACGGCCCTGATAAGAGGTAGCTTACATCGTTCTTGGGGCCTATTTAGGAGAGTTGTCCGTGTCAGTATATTGCCGGCATGGGTTCTGACAAGAAGCCCACGCAAAATTTTGCTACTAACCACAGTGTCCCGCTGAGCTGCAGCAGCGGTAGAAATATCCGTTGGCTCCGACGCCGGGGCAACTGACGCCGTCGGACTTGGTGCCGCAGACGTCGATCTCTGGAACCTCCATCAGGAATGACGCCTGAGACCCAGAGCCTGTCGAGGTTGCTGAGGTCGCAGTGGATGAAATATCAGTGGATGAAGCCGCCGTGGATGAAGTTGCAGCGGATGACGACGTGGAAGACGAAGAGGTTCCAGTCCTGGAAGTCTGACTGGTCGACGTCACCAGAGTTGTGCGGCTGCTAGCCCTGGCCTGTGATTCGTTCATCTTCGGTAAGCGTGGCACAATGACAGCGAAACTCTTTGTACAAAATCGCTCACCTTGCAGCTGGATCCCTGGCCGGAGAAGTCGGGCCTGCACGTTGACGGGTCGCAATGCGCGGCGGTGGTGTCACACTAGTATAGCCAGAAGAAGGACATGTCAGTGGGAATGAATGTGACAAAAGACACTGGAAGGCCAGTGCTGCCGTTGTCTCCTGCTACGAGGAAGAAGGACCTACCCATCCATACCGGCTGCAGCAGCTCCCAGCGGCGCAGATCCTGTTCTTGTACTGCGGCCCGCAGTTCTGAGCCAGGACGGCGGTGGCCAAGAGGGAGAGAGAGATGAGAGCGGAACGCATGTTTGTTTCTATGATCCTCGAAATTGGAAAATGAAAAGAGTGACAAGAATGAGAGCTTGGTAGGGATGGATTAGACACTTGATGCGCCGCTACCGACAGAAAAACGAGTGACTGGTAGTTGGTAGATGATGGACAATGGAAGCGCCCAAGAAATTGCCAAGTCTTCTACCGTAGTCTTATAGGGGTTTTTTTTTCTTTCTCCTTGGCAAGCCACCCTCCCAACCCCTTCCCATTCGACTGGAGCGGCGACTATAAACCCATGTTTTGCAAAACATGATAATAACACGTCCTGTAACGGCCTAACACCCAGCTGAACGGCGCAGAATGCCGGCCTCAGGGATATAGCGTGTCTGGCGTCTGTGGGATTTTGTGCCGGATGATGAAACTAGTAGGTCGTTAACGGCTGATATCCTCGGGACGGCTGAGAGGAGTCTAGACCTTTAACGTGAGGTTGGCAGCTAGCTCGACCCTGAATCAGGAGCCTGGAGTCAATGCGAGACAGATTTGATATTCGGTTTGCGCTCAGATGTCATTTGGATCAAGGTTTGGCTACTTTGCTACCGTAGCGAGTTATTTGCCCTAATGGCAACCTCCGGATCACCGCTGTCACAGTAGGAGCAGCTCTAGTTGACAGTCGGGATGCAGCAGTGAGTGCTTTTCATTTTGTGATTGGTCTGGAACGAACTATTTAGCGTTGTAATATTGAAGCAGCCCCTGGCTTGACTATAGATTACCAGCGCTGCTCAGGGGTTTCTTTGCGGCTGGAGGATACAACTCCGCAGGGCTGAAGATGTTTTTTTTTTTTTGTGACTTATTAGATTTGTTTCTGGTTTTATGCTACTCTGATGACAACAAAGCTAATTCCAATGCTGTGTTAGACTCGATATTGAATCGATCGCCTGAAAATGCTTGTTTTGGGAACTTGAACAAGCCATTGTTTTGATTTTGTACTGGCAGGCTTTCCAGCTATGGAACGGTAACCACAAGAACCGGTTCAAGCTTTGGCTAGTCTGCTAGTCAGCCCAACTGGTAGATTGCAAGCATGCTAGTATCTTCAGTGGCTTTCTGTCTAAGGAGCGAGTACCCTTTTCTTGGCAAATGCCGTTTTCTAAATGGTTCCAAGCCAAAACTTGGGGTCCAAACGTTGTGATTAGTTCACAACTGGGATTGCTATCAAATTGCCGATTCATGGCCACTGACTGAATCCATTCAACAGATAGAAAAAAATGATTGACGCAGTCTTAGGATGGTTAGATCAGCCATCAACAGTTCATTTTATTTCTGCACACGTAAGTGCTGTCGACACTTGGGAATCCAAGCGGGGAGCCCATGTTTTGCGAAAACATTCCTACGTAATTTCCTATTTTGCAACAAGCAGTCAGTTATGAGCATGCTGGGACTCTTGTTCATATCTTGGAATGGTACGGGCTATCTGGGGGAAAAAAAAGAGAAAAAGCAATACCTGGCGGTTTGTAGTTGCACACGGTAAAGTACGGCGGCACGCCCCCTGCGTTTTGGAGGCCATTCTGATGGGAAGAGCAGTCGACGGTCGCGCAACCCACTTCTGTCGTCGACCTCCAAACCAGCTGCGAAAAGTGGCCCCAGTGACTAAAGTCGCTGAAGTCTGGCTCGGCGCCGTACCACCTGTAATAGGCCATCTCCGGGTTGTAGAACCAGTCGGTCACCACTACGCCCATCTGGTCTGCCGGAATGCCGGCCATGATGTTCTGCCCGTATCCTCCGCCGTTAGCCGTCACGTTGTGCTGGAAGATGCAGGTTTCTGCGATGGACTGCGCCGAGCTGGCGAGGGACTCGGACCAAGCCAGGGCAGGAACGCTGTGGTTTGCGCGGTGGACGTTGTGGTGGCGGAGTGTTGTGCGGATATAGGGTGTGTAGTTGTCGAGCACGAGGTCGCTTGGTATTACCATTAGAGTTGTGGTCGTGGTGGATGTTGTGACCGTGCTCGAGGTG
Organism: Magnaporthales sp. P1609; assembly: GCA_003709005.1. NCBI lineage: Eukaryota > Fungi > Ascomycota > Sordariomycetes > Magnaporthales > Magnaporthales sp. P1609. Next base: position 2,648,955 of record PELF01000005.1, on the reverse strand, counting down.
ATTGTCGTCTGGTGCGTTGCTGAGAATGTAACTGTTAAAGTCGAGGGCGATGGGGTTGAGAGGCTTGCGCTGGTCCTGGTGGGAAGGTCATCGATGCCTGGGAAGCATAGACTCGAAGGGACCCAGTTGTCACCTAGGGGTGTATAGACTACATCGTCGCCTGCCGTGTTTGGATCCTCACGGGACCAGCAGCCATTTACATCTTGAGCCGAAGCCGGTGAGTAGCCAAAGGTACTAAAGGCAGTCAATGCAAACAGTCCTTGAGTATGTCTAGACAACAATGAAAAGCCCGTTAACAGGAGCATTTTAATGATGATGATCTAGTTGAAGCATGATAAAAAATCTCATACAAAGACAGGAAGCACTCCCGAGAAAGTAATCCCGGAGAACTTTGAGCACTTTTCCCCCCAGGCGACTCAAAGCATGTGCCTTCTGTAGTGTGCATTTGATGGCATGCATGGTTAAGTGCTGCAACCCGGATATCACGACATTTTTATGGCCGAGTCGATAAACTTCAGTTGCGCTTCTCCCCTTGAATGGGCTCACAAAAGGTAAGCCCATCACTGTTCACAAATTGCTTCATCACTGTCTATGACAGAAACGTTCGACCAAAGGAACCGTCTGTCGGCTATGTCAGTCAGCAAATATTTTATCACCACCGACTTAGATTCAGAGATGACAAGCTTCATAAAGCTGCGGTATGGCTTTTATTCATTTGCAGGGCTTTACTTGGTGGTGCTAGAGGTAATTATGATTCTGAACAGTCGTTCCATTCCATGCTCTGCCCGACGAGGTTGTACATACCTTTCACACTGGCCATATCTGGATATTTGCACTTCAATCCGCGGATTTTGCTTGCAAACGAGGCACTGCAGACAAAACGTATAATATCCATCAATTAATTCGTTTAGGAGACGGAACACCTTCACCCAAGTGTGCACGCGAAGTAAGGTAGGCACCTAGGTACGTAAGGTTATCTTGGAATCTGTAGTGAACAACCTTGCTTCTTCTGAAGCAATCTTGGGCGAATAAATTGACTGGGGCATTTCTGCAATGATTCAGTCAATTCAAAGGATTCCAAAAGGCCGAAAAGTTGCACCAGGCAGACAGTTGTGGCGCTATGCTAATCTAGTTCAGGGGCGAAGAACAGCAATCGATAATAGCTCCTCCACTCAGGCCAAATCCAAGATTGGGAAGGAGCTGGGAGTGCCAGAAAGCCTAAAGTGCAGTCAACAATCTTGCAGCCATCCTTCCCTCGTAGGGACGCCACTGTGACACAGCTGCTCGTGTTGGTCGGCCCTACTTTGGTAGATGTGCCAAAACTTGGTCAGCAAGTGCTACCGGCAAAATTGTGCTCGTAAATTGGAACTTGCCCACCTAGGTTAAGGGTGGGTGGTTCAAACTATGAATGTATGTCTCACTTCTCCAGATCGAGGTGAGATCGCAATCAGCCGCAGATATGAACAAAGGCTGCCTACTGACCGACCCCTCAGCCTGCAAGCTTTGATATCCATTTTATCTTGGCTTCCCGTTAGATGGTCTCGGGTGAGGACATCTCCAAGTGAGCGGACGGACTATCAGCAAGGTAATTTCCACGAAAAGACTGCTGTCGTTTTACATTAATCATCTCTGTCGTTTTTCCGTGCCTTTGTTGATGGAAAAATTAACATGGGATTCGGCGAACAGCAGAATATATTTTGTCACAGATACACCAGTCGCATGAGGAAATCGAAAGGTACCATCACGAAATCAACGGCATCCAATGCCATCATGCATCCCACGCCACCATCATCACCAGCACACCGTTGGACCATACTCGGAATATTCGACAAGGAACATGCTGACCTTGGGCTGCAGATGTTGAGCAACAGTTGAATCCACAAATTACCTAGGCGGGTGCTTATCAATTTTGACTGTGACTGGTGTTTTAGCTGCCAAATGCAAACCCAAGTGGCGCCCATCCAGAAGTGTTGACCGCTCCAGAATGCACAGGTATACAGGTCGAGGATGGCATTTCTAATCTGTTTGCAACGCCGGGAAATTGGCAAATGCCTCGTGCCCGGGTTGTTCCAGGATGTTTCTTGCTCTTCCCCTTCCCCTCACGGATACCCGCAGGCCAGCCACTGCAGGTACAAACGAAGCTGAGCAGCCAGAAAGCAGCAGATCGGTGTCACCTGGATGAGCAGGATGGCATTTCTCTGCTTCCTATGGGCTCATTATTCGACTCGAGATGAACCAGGCCATTCTGGCACCGTGTCGATCCCTAACCCAGCCTCAAACTCGTATCAGCTCAACGACGGATTTAGCTGCGGCAGTACTGCCTGTCATGCAGACCCGTGTGCAGCCGTCAAGACGACAATTGTGCTTGTACTGAAATCACCAATGACTTCAAAGGCCGCTATGGCAACGACACGCTGTAAATCAAGGCACTCAGCTTGTGTTACCGCAGTTTCTACCTCGATCCCGCGTGGTACAAAAACCATGTTCTATCCGGCACAAATCGTAACATCCGGACCAAAGTAAGGCAAGTAGCATGCAACCGTTAGTTAGCAACTCTCTCCAGCATCCAAGGCCAGAAAACGGTCGAACATATCTTGGAATGGATAGCTGATGATTTCTTGCAATAACACTACTGGAAGAGATTTCGGTTTCACAATAAATTATCTCGGTGGTTCGGTCAGACAAAATTGTCGACACATGTCTTGCGAAACAAGCCAACAACGGGCGGATAAAGTGCGAGCTCGGCCGTCCCAGTCCTTATACCGGTTGGCTTCTCGACTCTCATAGCAAGACAAACAGACCCTCTGTGTGAACCCACATGGTGGCCGTGAGGTTGCACGGGCACGACATTGAATAAAGCTTGCTTCCCGGTTCACCCGTTTGCAGACCATAGGTGGGTGCCACCCGCAGCCAACCATCGGGTCCAGATGATTAGGCCGACCTTGAGAGTGAGGGAGCGTTGTGTTTGTCAGACTGGTGAAATGTCATGATTAGATGGGCTGGTAGAGCATCTGTCACGCTTGAACAGCTACTCCTCAATTGGGTTGTTCCCGGACTTGGTATAACAAATGTTCCTTTGGATTCTTTATCATGACTATGCTCGTTGTTCTAACATGAAACGACACGAATACAGAGAACCAAGATACAGGCAACAATATGATGGATGAGAGAACCCTCCCTGATACCCAACCTTCTCGGCACAGACGCCACCACGGGAAAGGCCTCAGCCCGGCGGACAGGGTTGAGTGCATCGGGGATCAAGACCAAGATTGATGGTAGCTCTCTGGCGGGAAAATCACTGGGCAGTATGGATCCTTGCAGGCCGAGGTGTACCTATCCCGTTCTCGGTCCTTGTTGAAGGCTGAAGTAGATCCCGATGAGTCCAGGCCCAATGTCCGGACCAAGACACAGATGATTTCGCAAGCAGGCGTGTTATACGGGACATGTTGATCAAGGATTTCAGTACCTTCCGCGCCAAGAAGGACAAAGTGATCTCAGAGTCTAGCTGGCAATTACTTCATGCAAGCCCACAACAAGTCGTCCGACGCGAGTTTTCGTTTACGGATGCCAGGGCAGGTGTACACGGGGGCGTGGCCATGATCAAGATATGCATGGCCTCGCGTGGCTGGCTCGGGAACCACTACTCCACGCAAGGTGAGCAAGGACCGGTGCATGTATGTCTATCTATTCGAGTGCGACATTTGAAATGTACTAACATGAGAAGCGGTTTGACAAAACCACAAATCGGCATATCCGAGTAGGCATGATCGGATGCTATAAAGTCTCCCCAAGATTTCCCCTTCCCATGGTTGAAAATCAAAGCTCCTTGAGTGACAGGACCAGGGAATCTTGATACTCTCGAGAGCTTTTCTCAAGCCCTCCAGTCACTGTCAATCTCACCGAGGGGCTTCGTCAGAGGTGCTTGTCTGTAGGAAGTCTTACTGCTATCCTCCCCTTGCGTTCGTTCTTACAACACTCGTTTGTTCATCGGCCACACCTGGTTTTGCAGCCAACATGCATGGTCTCACTCGCTTGGCCCTTATGGGCTTGGGGTATGTTCCAACCTTCTTTTCTTCGTCCTGCTTCACATTCCCTCCTGTTGTCTCGATTTTCCTTTGTGCTTGTGGCAGACAATGTATCGGGAGGAGGATAAGCTTGTCCTTCCCAGATACGTGTGCTGCCAGCCACAAAGTATGCCAGACACAAACACCAACAAGGGCCCGGGCGAGCCGAAGACAAACAGGGTCTGTGTGTTGACCAAACAACCCCTTCCAAAAATACAGCTCTGGACTGGTACAGGCGGTTCCGCAGGGCTACAACTATGGCACCGTGGTCACCACTGTGACCGTGACGGCCGGAAGCCCGACGGGATGCCCTCCCTTCTCCACAGTCACCGTGACGGCGTGCGCCTCAACGTGCTTCCCAGGCCCTCCGACCTCGACTCAGTCGTCCGACACGGAGACGCCGACGCTTCCGCCGTCGGGTACCACGACACCGGGGAGCACCATCGAGACGTCTCGCACTGATGCCATTAGCTCGTCCATCTCGTCGAGCTACAGCACTCAGCCTCCTGAGACTAGCGAGGCCTCACCCCCGACAACCGAAACTGCTCCTCCAACGCAGTCGTCAAGCAGCTATGGGTCCTGGACGACTCTGCCTCCACCAGAGACCACAGGAACCTATAGCCCGTCAGAGTCTGGCTCCCCTCCCACGGAGTCCACATTGTCGACCAGCCCGCCAGCAAGCAGCACGGCAACAGCACCCGAGACCACCTGCTACGGCTATGGTTGTCAATCTGGGTCTTCCAGCAGCGAAACCCCGTCGACCTCGTCAAGCCAAGGTACGACACCGGGCACTTCTGACGTCCCCTCTTCGACCTCGTCAATCGAAACCTCGGAAACATCCCCAGTTCCTTCAACCAGGACCCCTAACCTGCCTACTTCCCCTACTTCGCCCCCTTATGGCTCGACTAGCGTCACGTCCGCGACCTCTTCCACAGAGACAAGCGAGACAGTTCCAGGCACCACTGAGACTTCTGGAACCTCACCGGCGACTTCCGAGGCCTCGTCGACGTACGGAAGCAGCACAACTGACATCATCACCCGCATCACCATTACGTCAACTGGTACCATCACCAAAACGTCGGCCTCAACGCTGGAGACCAGCAGCACAACAGCCGGCACAACCGATGTCACCACCTCACCGACTGGGAGCGGAGGCACCTCAACCAGCGCCGAGACTACCGGGTCGGGTACTTCCAGCACGTACGGTACTAGCAGCAGGGACACGCCTACAGGCCCGGAGACTTCGGCCACCTATGGAACCACTGCCACCGGCCCTGATACTTCGGCTACGTATGGGTTCAGCAGCACCGCATCCACAACTGGTACGGAAACCTCTGCAACATATGGGACAAGCTCAAGTGGCACATCGACTGGCCCTAAGACGTCTGCTACGTACGGGACCAGCACCGCAGGAACGTCCACCGGCCCTGATACTTCCGCAACCTACGGCATAAGCTCGACGGCGACGCCGACTGGCCCCGAAACGTCCGCTACATATGGTACCAGCAGCACCGGAACCTCAACTGGGCCGGGGACTACTGTCACTCCAGGAACCTCAACCGGACCTGCTACCTCGGCGACTTACGGCACTGCCAGCACCAAGTCGTCGACGGACCTGACGTCCACCAGGACAAAGTGCACCAAGCGCACCACCAGCACCGGCGCATCCACGCAGCCCGGTACTACAACAGGCCCCGCTAGTTCCGGAACCTCGGCCATTGAGACCAGCGCCTCGTCGTCCACGTACGATACTAGCTCTACCGGAGTAGAGACCTCATCCACGGCCGCCACTTCACCCGCCACCACCAGCAGCGGATATGGTACCAGCTCCACTGGAACTGAGACGTCGTCCACAGCCGGTGGCAGTTCGACCGCAAGCAACAGCTATGGGGGCAGCACCACATCCGAGAGCGAGTCCTCGACAACCGCAGGGGGCCCATCGTCCACGACGGGTGGTGGCTACGGTCCTCCTACTACTACACCTGGATCGGAAACCTCGGGGGCCCTGCCCATCTCCTCGTCCACGTCCTCTGCAGGCTACGGCAGCAGCAGCAGCAGCAGTAGCACCGCGACAGGCAGCGAGTCGTCCGCCTCCTCCACCACAGCCACCGGCAGCGCTTCGCCATCGTACGGCCCGCCGTCTGTCACTGAGTCGCAGCCCCCAGCGTCGAGCAGCGGTGGCGGCGGTGGCTACACGCCCAGCCCGACCACGACACCGAGCACCTTTGTGACGCAGACGTCGGCTGCAGAGCCCATCGGCGGCAGCAGCAGCACCAGCTCCGACGCCCAGACCACGACCACAGGCTACGGCCCGGGATCCTCGTCGACGTCGACCTCGCAGCCCGCGACGAGCACGCCCTGGAACCCGCCCGGATATGGTGGGTACCCCGGGTACGGGTACAAGCGCTGGGCGAACCGGAACGGTGTCCGCGTCTAGGGTCTTTGCTAGGTGGGTTGGGGGGGGGGGGGGACCAGTTGGTAGTATTGAGGGTGTTGGGGACTTGATGTGGTGTGTGGTTCGAGTGAAATTTTTTGGGAAGGAATAGACTTTGGAAGGATCGTGGTCATAAGTGGATTGTTTCGTTTTTTTGTTCGCTTCTCGACGCTCCTTGATCGACCATTTTTGTTATCTTTGTCTTCCATTCTGCGGTGGAAATGTTGAATTCGGCAGTATTGGGGCCGGCTTGGCTGGGTGGCCATCCTTTCCTTCATTCATCATAATTCCATCTGTCCATTTTTTCAAAACAAACAAGATGAACACTTGCATGGTGAAGGAGCATGTGCTGGACCTACAGTCGGCCGGGGTAATAAAGATGACGACCAGGGCAAAATAGTGGATATGACCCGGGCGATCTTTATACGAATGAAAGCAAAAGTATTTCAACTTATAAATATATAGCGCTGGTACAAAGCCAGGATCTATGAGCGGATCCACAGATGGAAATGGGTCCTACGTGTCACTCCAGTTAACCCTTGCTTGAACCTTCTTTACCCCGGCCGACTGTATTCATCGTGACGATTCGCTCGCGTGTTGTTGCACAGCCCCTTTCTTTAATCTCCAGGCGAGATGAGAGAGCCTTACCGACCAGACGAGCAAAACGTTTGGAGAGGCGCACAAGTGTGAAGTCGTTGTGAGCGCGTCCTCGTATTTCGACAAAGAGATAGACAGAAGCGCTATCATTTTCAAGATCTTGAGCGACAAGCCTCGGGTCAAATGGGTGAAGTGGAATTGTGAAGCTGGCGCGCCTTCCTTCCTACTGTACAGTCGGGCAGGATAATAAAGGAGACAGACAAGGGTAAAAAGCGGGTATGAAACGGGGTCTATACTAGGGGCATTGGATTTTTCTATTGGTTAACAAAAAGGTTGCTGGGATAGAGGGCAAGGTCCGGTATCATCTTATGGGACCATGAATATGTACCATAGGTAAGTATTTAAGCGTTGAAATACCTTCGCCTCCACTCGCATTAATGATCGCCCAATAATATCCGCTTTTTGCCCCTGTTTATCTTCTTTATTATCCTGCCCGGCTGTAGCTAGCCAGTGTTGAGGGCCATCATCCTCCCCGTCTTAAACCAACCATTGTCCGCCAAGCATTTTAAACGGCTGCCCAGAACCACAAGTTTGGTTGCCAACCCCCCTCCCCTCCTAGTTTTCATGCAAAGCACAGGAGCGCGACAGGTTGGCGGTTCACTCGCATTGCTTGTTTGTGTCAGAACAATAGTTGCTGAAACAACAACGCATGCCACGCTACTACTGGTTTCCGACGTTTACGCAGCAATCTCGGTCCGGAGCCCTTTGAGGTCACTGAACCAATTAGCGCCGTGTCAAACCTCTTGCGCGTCCACGGAGCTGCCGATTCAACTTTCCCGTGGATGGCCTACGCGCCCACAGACTGCGCATCGCGAATGTCGCGGCCGAGCCCGAACAGGGCATGGCATGAACACCGGAAGAATCAGTCTGTTATCAGCTTATAGGCCAATAGATACGCTACGAGGCTCGTCGTCATCATGAGAAACACCATGAGGCTGCCGGCACCTGCCTCTCCATCGGCGCTCCCCGGGAACGCGGCGGGCATAAATGTGGACCACGAGTTTGGCACCTCGGATCCGGCGACGGCAATACCGACAAGGCCGCAGCTATCACCGCGATCGTCCAGAGCTGGTGCGAACGAGCAGACTGATCCAAGGAAGACTGTCCACTCACGGCTGCCTCGTGAAGAATGGGAAGCCCTCGCTAAACCGCCCATGGAGGGATGGTACATAACCAAGATTGTTTTGAGAGTATTCTCAACCTGTTTTGCTTGCTGCATGATTCCGATGCATTATCTTTACGGCAGACACCTGATGATTAAGTATGTCAACGGGTACAATCAGCAAATCCCTATCAACGCATATGAGCTCCAGTACTTTTTTGTAAGTATTGTTGTTAGGATTGAAAGCATAGCCAGGACGTTGAAACGTTCATGAGTTGACTTACACTAATGTGACATATCCCACAAGGCCTCGATAATCATCGCCTTGAATAGTGCCGAGTTTATCACCATGTGCTGCCGCAAAGGCCGTGGAATTCCTGCCAAGGCCCACATATTCCTCGACCTGATCGTATTTTTGTTTGGCTTGCCCACTCTCGCATACACAGTCTATATGTACATATTTAGCGGGTTCTTGATGCCACCGTATTTTTGGGTGATGCTACCCTTTAACTCACTGACATGGTCAGTACTTGTTTGTGGACTTTGTCCGCCATTATGCCCCCCTCTTTCAGCCACATGAAGACTAACTCAGTAAATCTGTTAAATAGCATCTTCCACCTGATACTCTGCGTACGAAGTTGCGTCGATAATGCCGACCTGCGATCGACACCTCGGATAATGTACCTGATTACCGGAGAGCCCGTCATTGTTATGCCAGCGCGGCGTGCCCCGCGACCAACACACGAAGTTAATACCGGCGATTTTGAGATGAACAATCAAAGCATTGCTGCCTTTCATAGCACGGCACAGAATGCACAGTCATCTTTGAGCACAGACGTCGAGTCAGCCGAGCGAGTAACGATACCATCATTGCCTCCGAACTCAGCTGCCTCCCCGAGCAGGAGTCTACCTGTGCTGCCAACGCTAAACACAGAAGTTAACCGGGGTGCCGCGCCCCCTTGGACTCCAAGCCCTTACATTACTGCAGACGATACACTATCAGCAGAAACAATGGTGGCCACGGCAGATGGGTCCCGAGATTATGCTCCCTCTGTTGCAGCAATGCCAGTGGATCAACAAATGTCACCGGCACCGTCATCATCAGCGCCTCTCACGGCAGTGACGCCGGTTAGACGAGGAGAATATGATAGAGGCACCGATAGGGACCAGCCACGGAGGAAGCCGGTGCCACAACGAAAAGGGACGCACTACGCTGATCCATGGGGAGCTCCTGGGCCCGAATACAAGCCAGACGAAGCCGAGAGGCAGCGTGCTGAGAGAGGCGAAAGACAGGCGCAATGTATGTCGCTAGGGGGCATGGGTCTGCGAGGCGGCGTGCCTGACACGAAGCAAAAGCCGGGCAGCACCCAAGAGCCCGGGTCACATGGGCGTGTCGATAGCGACCCGGAAGCAAAAGATTTGCCTCCGTCACCAAGATGCTCGTCCTTACCTGCTGCAGAGCAATGGCGATATGATCATTCACAGGCTGCAGAGGCTAGCACAATTGTCGTGAATAGTAGCAATAGACGGACACCCTCGTAATGTTTAGTAAAAACTTCCGATGGTGGGAACCAACACCTGCTGTCGGTTGAATGAATATCATGACCCACACAGTGAAAGCTTCAACTGCAGTCCCCGTGATAGATCAATGGACTGGACAACGTTCAACTGACCTGAGTGCAGACTTCTATCGCATAGCTGATGCCAAAGAGAGACCCTGACATCTTCATCATCTAATGCCAAGCGAAAGTTGTGCATGTAGGTGGGTTTGCGGGGAGTCAGTACCAAGCTGACGTCACTTTACGTACCACAAGATTAACACACAAAAAGCAGCCCAGAAAGGAGGATGAGAAGTGGTCGATATGAAGAGAAATGATCATTCACAAATTCGCCAGAGTAGCCTCAGATGAAAAGAACACATACATACACAGTGAGGTTGTGTTATTTTGCGGTGGTGAGGTGGTGCAACTCAGTCGAGATGCTTCAGCCCTGGAAAAGATTTTATTTGTACAGGCTGGGCGTAAAAAATTCCACACCCATGATTCACCACAACTCGGTACAATAGTAATTTTCTTGCACTCAAGACCCACCAGGCTGCTATCGTTCGCTTATCGGGTTGGGCAGCACAGTTTGTTGCTCTGAATTTTTCAAGAATTTGACCCCTCCATCCTCTCAGAAGCGAGTAAAATAATTCCCCCACCTACAACACGTCAGTCAATACTGGGAAGGGTTCCATCCACTCAACCGTTACCCTCCATCCTTTCCTTTTTCTGCCATTTTCTTTCATTTCTTTGTGTCCCATTTTGATTCTAGCTCCATCTCGGAAAGATTTGGAGAATTTCTGAGCACTTTTCTTGGACATATCAATCGAGCATTATCTACAAAATGGTATCTTCGTCCAAGGAAAAGAGACTCGCCAAGAAGGCTGCCGAGGGCAAGGAGAAGAAGACGGTTGCCTCTCGCTCCAAGGCGGGGTCCAAGACAGGCTCTAACGTCCCTAGCGCCACTGGCTCCGTCAACGGCGATGAGCCCGAACTCGATGCCAATGGAAACCCTATCGTGAGCGACGAGCCCGCGACAGGCGCCGACAAGGCCGACGAGGTCAAGCGTCTGGCAGACCAGATGGACAAGCATGGCTTGTCGGACAGAGTCACCACTGGTGTGTTGGCTTCCCTCGAGCAGAGCAAGGACGTCAAGATCACCAGCACCAGTCTGGTGTTCCACGGCCGCGTTCTTATCACCGACACTACCCTCGAGCTGAACTTTGGTCGCCGGTACGGCCTCTTGGGAGAGAACGGATGCGGCAAGAGTACCTTACTCAAGGCCATCGCGGCGCGAGAGTATCCCATCCCAGAGCATGTCGACATCTACTTACTCAACGAGGGTGCACCACCAACCGATATGGGCGCACTTGAGTGGGTCGTGACAGAGGCCGAGAACGAGATGAAGCGTCTAGATGCCCTGGCTGAGAAGATGTTGGAGGAGGATGGTCCCGAGAGCCCTGTCCTCATGGACCTTTATGAGGTAAGTCATCAAACCTGGTTTGGCCTCACCCTTGGCCCACTTATAAGTCGATGGTCGACAGATATTCCAGTACTCGAGATTAGTGGCTGACTTTTTTTTTTTTTTTCTCCCCATCAGCACATGGACAAGATGGACCCTTCGACCTTTTCAACCCGTGCGTCTCTGATTCTCACTGGTCTCGGATTCGACAAGAAAACCATCCACAAGAAGACAAAGGACATGTCTGGTGGCTGGAGGATGCGTGTTGCTCTGGGCAAGGCCCTGTTCGTTCGGCCTTCGCTCCTGCTTCTTGACGACCCTACCGCACATTTGGATCTGGAGGCTTGTGTGTGGCTGGAGGAGTACCTCAAGAAGTGGGACAGGACCCTTGTGCTCGTCTCCCACTCTATGGATTTCCTGAACGGTGTCTGCAGCAACATGATTGACATGCGCATGAGGCAGCTGATCTACTACGGTGGTAACTACGACTCGTACACCAAGACGAGGTCGGAGCAGGAGACCAACCAGATGAAGGCCTACCACAAGCAGCAAGAGGAAATCACTCACATCAAAAAGTTTATCGCCAGCGCCGGTACATACGCCAACTTGGTCAGGCAAGCCAAGTCGCGGCAGAAGATCCTGGACAAGATGGAGGCTGATGGATTTATCCAGCCTGTCCACCAGGACAAGGTATTCACTTTCCGTTTCGCCGATGTTGAGAAGCTGCCACCTCCAGTCCTGTCTTTCGACAACGTTTCATTTGCCTACTCGGGCGAAGCAAAGGATGACCTCTACAAGAACCTGGACCTTGGTTTCGATATGGACTCAAGGACAGCGCTTGTAGGCCCCAACGGTGTCGGCAAGTCAACGCTGCTGCGCCTCATGACGGGCAAGCTTTCTCCTCGCGAGGGTTCCGTCACCAGGCACACGCACTTGAAGATGGGACTGTACTCGCAGCACTCGGCGGAGCAGCTTGACATGACCAAATCAGCCCTTGACTTTGTGCGGGACAAGTATTCCTCCAAGTCCCAGGACTACCAGTACTGGCGTCAGCAGCTTGGCCGTTACGGTCTGACTGGTGAAGCTCAGACTTCACTGATCGGTACCTTGTCGGACGGTCAGAAGAGCAGGATCGTGTTTGCGTTGTTAGCTATCGAGAGTCCCAACATGCTGCTATTGGACGAGCCTACAAACGGTCTGGATATTCCAACGATTGACAGTCTGGCAGACGCCATCAACGCCTTTAGCGGTGGTGTGGTTGTTGTCAGTCACGACTTCAGGTTAGTTAGATATTTCTGCAGTCCCATTGGCCCTTTGCTCGCTCCCCGGACGGAATACTAATACGTGTTTTACTACAGATTGCTTGACAAGATTGCGAAGCAAATTCTCGTGTGCGAGAACAAGACGATTAAGCCTTGGGACGGCTCGATAGGCGATTACAAGAACTATCTTCGCAAGAAGATGTTGGCTGCTGGTGCTGTGTAAAGGGGTTGTTTTGAATCCTTTTTCTCTCTCTCTTTCTCCAATTCCCGTCTCTTGTCTGTTCGTGTCAAGAGCTAAAAAAGTGCTTTTTGGCTGCTTTTCCTTCCTTCTTTCGCACGGGCAGGGATGGTTCTTTTGTTTTATGAGCCCTACGAAAGAAATGTTTTTTTTTTTTGTCTGTCACATAGATTGGGCCGTCTGATAGAATGATGACCAGCCCTGCTTTTGACATTAGGATAGAGATCCTAACCCGTCATCATTCAAGTGTAAAAATGTGCTAAAATGCGACAAATGAGATGTGCAAAATATTAAGTTTGGCATAGCGTTCCCATTTGGAAGATTCATTCCAACAGTTTGCATCTTGCCGTGGCCCCAACTGGAACCTCGTACAGGCGAAACTGAACCTTAGCTGAGGGCGGGCGTAGCCCCGCCCAGCCCGGCCGCACAAGCATTTCAATTAAATCCCGACGATGCAAAGACGAGTTCGGACAAGATATGCAATGGTAGGTAAATCCAAGAGAAGCTAAAAAAACACAAATTCGTGGGGAACACTATATGGCAAAAAACGACGGAATACTTTGACATGTCTGAGAAAGTCTAGCCATGCCGACGGCCTTGTGATCATGAAAGATTTGACCAAATCAAGTTGCAAAATCCAATTTTGTTTTTGCTGGTCAAACCGGAAACTCACGATGGTTCCGAGTGTTAGATTTATGAGTTGTAGGGAGCTTGCAGCCGCACGTGCCAGGGGATAGCATAGTTACGGCGTGGGATTGGATGGCCTACTTGTGGAACCGACCCAGTCCAGAGAGGGTGTGGGGGTGTGTAGAATGCACTCCAGTCAAGTCGAAAACACCAACGGCACAGCGTGTGATACACAGATCAGCATCGAGCAAAAAGCATAAGACCAGCAGGTCTGTTTTTCACAAGATAGGCATGAGATTTGAACAAAAAGATAAACCCTGTCGAATGAAGTCCGATGTTGAATGGCAAAATGGAATGGCTAAACCTTGAGGCCGTTGTCCTGACTCTTGACATTTCTCTCCACTGCCAGAAAAAGAATATTACCTTGCTTCGCATGTTGGTCAGCGTTTTTCCCAAGTTTCCTAGACTTGATTCTATCGTGGTGGTGAGATGGCTTATTTCTTGACAAGTGGGTGGGCGGTATTGCCGGATAGCGGGTCCTGGGTTCTTGGGGTGGGATTATCCTGCCATGATGACAGGGATGCTTTGCCCGTTTCTGGGGTGGTGCTGCTAGATTTTGTTGGATGCGTTGACACTGTGGATGGATCACCTCTCGCGAGAGAGGTGAGCAGGTGGCAGAGAAACAGAGGAACGGCTGCAGGTTTGGGGGGATTCGGGACAGCAGAGAGTGGCCAAAACCAGGTAGCAACAATTAGATAATAGATAATTGATAGATCTAATCGTGAACAACAAAACACCTTTTCACCACCTCTTGCCGCCTACACGATTTCAATTCTTGACTCGACACCAAAGTAACAAAGCCATTCTGCACTCGCCATTTTGCATCTATCGCGAGATCAGCCACACTATCTTCAGCTAGCTACCTAGGATACTTGAACATCGTCACTGCCTCGCCGGGTTGCTTGTCTGTGCTCGAGATGCATCGCGTCCAGCAATTCATCGAATGCACTTTTTGAGGTCTGAGATCCCTTCAAGAAAAATCCAGTTTGTTACGGAATCCGCTTAGACCTTGGCCGCGCTCCCAAAAAAAAAAAAAAAAACCCCCCGCGTCGCCGCCCTCTCCAATCTCCACGACCAACGAGAAGAAGGCTAGATTACGAATATACCGACAACGGGATCGCGACCGAAATCCCCGGGTTTGCACAGACTCGCGCTCTGCTGACCCATCGTCGCCAACTTTCGTTTCCTTTCTTTCTTTCTCGTGATTATAACCAAACCAAAGGACCAAAACTCGGCATCATCATCTACGCGTTACTGCCATCGCCTCCGCAAACCCCGGAATTCCTCGGCACCATCTCTGCACACGCGCGCGCAACAGGGGTGGGGGAAAAGTTCAACCTGCGAAATTCCGCAAGCCGTCGCAACCTCGATTGAGCCCACCAAGCCCAGGTTCCCAAACAGCCACAAATCTAAAAAGGGAACCGAATCAAAAGAGAACAAGAGTCGCAAAACCATACACGTCGCGCGAGCCAGTACCGATGGGTTGCATGTGGAGATAAATTGGACTTTGATACATTGTTGTTGTGAGGGTATCGAGGGCAGGGTCTGAGACCCTCGATTGCTTTGCCCCGGGTAGAAGATAAAAAGACAAGCAAACAAACAACTTGGGAAAGACACGGGCGTGCAAGCAAGCAATCAGCCTGGTAATTCAATCTCGGGCAGAAATGGAACCGTCAAATTTTCATTCGACGGTGCTGGCTCGTCCGCCTGGCATGTATGATGAGGATGATGATCACAGACGGCGCCAACGCGACATTTTGAATCCACCAGCGCCCAGCCAGACCGGTCCAGGTTCTGGTGGTTCTTCGTCTACTGGTCCACGACCCCCTTTCAGCCTCCGATCACCAACACAATCCGAATTCCATCATCAATCTTCGCAGCATCACTATTCCACATCATCGTCCGCATCCGGCCCGCAGTCGACCTACAACGGCACCAACAACGGAGTGACGCCGTCGCACTCGCACTCCAACTCTCACTCCCATTCGCGACACTCGTCCTCCTCGGTCCTCCACAGCCCTTTTCAACAGGCATCTACCGCCTCGAGACCTGCACATGCCCTTGATTTGCACCGATCCCCTCAAACCTCGGGTCTGCAGGCGCCGCAGCGATCGCCAGGACTGCACGCGCCGTCGGTATACTACTCTCAAGACACTCGCGAGCATCATCCTCCGCCGCCAAAGCCAATCGACAAACCCGCATCAAGCGGCAGGAGTTTCTACGATCCTCTGACCGACACTACGACGACTTCAACATTGGACCGGGAGAGCAGGCCTGCGGATGCTGGAAGCTCATGGCACAACGCGACGACAAACGCGGTGTCGACTCCGACTGTAAGCAAATTTCCACCAAACTAACCCATCCCGGCCTCATTTTTTTTTTTTCTGTAGTACCCATTGCCTGCCTCCCTCAGCTTCCCCACCCGCTCCCAACACCCGATCAAATTTCATAAAGCTTCAAGTCAGCTGTTATCTAGCGTTACATGTACTGTCGTGCACGCTATTGCAAATCTGCAATCAGAACCTGCCATGATTGATTGCTTTTTGGGCATGGGACAATGGTCCAACGCGACCAACGACACTTTCTACGGTGTTGATGCAAACAACTCGTCATCAATCCAAACCCATTCAACTCATCAAAATATCTGTCCACTTGCATCATGCACACCCATTTGTCTCGCACATTAGCTTTCGTTGAAGGGATACTTTTGTAATTAACTTTTTACACCTCTTTTTTTCTTCCACAGCATCGTGAACCGTACAGCAGCTATTCCAAGCCGAGTGCAAATCCAAGCCCGTACTACGGGAACGGCAGCTACAAGTCACCTACGGCCTCGAGTTATCCTCCACGAAGCCCAGCCTCTCGCCCGCAATCAGTGACTACTGCCGCCGCTGAGTCGATAAGCCCCCCTACCCGGCAGCCCCGGATGGCGACGCCGAACATATTGAATCCGATGACCACTACTTCAATGGCTGCAATGTCGCAAGCAGAGTCGCCAGCCCACAAAGCATCAGTTCCTGCTGCGGTAAGTTTCTTAGAATTTGTTTGCATGTGACGGATTAATCTGATGCGAAGCTGACACCGGCCCCAAATAGACCCCCAGTCGTGCTGCTGAGCTCATGTCCTTCTCCAACATACTGTCCAGTTCCGAACCTGCCCCAAAACCCCGGCCAAGATCACCTGTAGTCGCAGAAACACCCAACAAGCAATCCGAACCTGAACCCGAGCAGGAGATTAAAAACGAGGGATCGAAAGAATTATCACCTCAGCCAGCGGATATGGATGAAACGAGCGATTCACCAGCCTGCCCCGAAAAGCCCGCCGATGGTGATGCCGAGACCGAGCCCGATGCGGAAATGCATGTCGATGTCGACACTGTCGATGGTCTTGAGGACCCCGAAAAGTCGGAACCACCGATAAAGCGCGAGAAGAGCGCCAAGGTTGAAAAAGCACCTAGGCGGCCAAGGGCTGCCGAAAAAGAAAAGAAGGAGCGGGCAACCAAGGCGCCTAGGAAATCAGTAGGGGCCAAGGGCCGTGCGTCCGAGGTCAAGGCAGAGTCGACTCCCAAGCAGTCTCGTCGCTCGTCTGGCAAACAAGAAACATTGAGTGCATCGCGTGTGCCTCTCAAGCGACAAGCCAATGGTCTGACGAAGCAGAAAGCTCATGCCCTTGAGCAGGAAAAGGCCATCGTTGCTGAGATGGAGCAACTGGACGAAGAGCCCATGGACGAGTCCGAAGCCAGGTCAGAAATGCGAGCCTTCAAAAAGCGCAAGATCAATCGCCAGAAGGCCCTGGAAACGACAGACTTGCCAGTATCGGTGGAATTGCTCCCCTCACTTAAAGATGAGGCCACCAACCGACACCATAGACGACATGAATTTAGTGCGGAGATGGTACTGAAACTAGGTGTCCACGTCGCTCTTGGTAGACTTCGATTTGGTGACAAGCACTACGATACTGCCCTGAAGGAGGTCCGCGAGCAGGAGCTTTTTGCCGAAAAGGAGCGCAAGAAGGACATGCAACGGAAGCGGAGGCGCGAGAAATCTATGGCCGTCACCATTGAGCAAAAGGAAGCGGCACTCGCCAAGGCCCATGCCACTGAGGACAAATTGGAGCGCCAAAAGCTTCTTCGCGAGGCTGAGCGGGCTAATAAAAAAGCTCAGCAGACCAAGCTCATCTTGCAGAAGGGCATCAAGGGCCCCGCACGCAACATCACGCCTTTGGACGTGAATCTCGATGGGGGAACTATGGCCACATTCTCGGCGGACAGCATGGAGCCTGGCAAGGGCAAAGGTAAAGGCCGTGCCGGCAACAGACCCAAGAAGTCTAAGGAGCAGAAGCAGGCCGAGAAGGAGGCTGCTGAGGCGGCCCAAGCTGCTTTGGATGCCGGTCAGGAGCTGCCTTCCAAAGAAGAAAACCCGAAGATCCGCATCAAGGTCAACAAAGGAAAAGTTTCCAAGGACAAAGACAGAGACATTGATGTTGATACTATTGATGGGGATAATACAGAGACCAAGGATCTAGAAGAGCCCTTGGTCAAGAAGAAGGGCAAAGTCGTCGAAGAAGTCAAGGACAGCCTCGAAACGCGGTTCCAATCCAAGGGTTACAACCAGATCTACGATCAGATCTGGCGTGATATGGCTCGAAAGGATGTCAGCAAAGTCTACAGGCTCGCCACAGACTCCTACTACACAAAGGCATCGAACCTCAAGAAGACGGCAATTCTTGCAGCCAAGGAGGCAAAGCGTTGGCAGCTGCGCACCAACAAAGGCATGAAAGACCTCCAGGCCCGCGGCAAGCGTGTCATGCGTGACATGATGACCTTTTGGAAGCGCAACGAGCGCGAAGAGCGTGATCTTCGAAAAGCTGCAGAGCGCCAAGAACTCGAAAATGCCCGCAAGGAGGAAGCGGACCGCGAAGCCGCTAGACAAAAGAGAAAGCTCAACTTTCTCATCTCGCAGACTGAGCTATATTCTCACTTCATTGGCAAGAAGATCAAAACCGATGAAGTTGAGCGCAGCACAGATCGTCCCGAGGTTGCGGCCGAGGAGCAAAAGAACAAGCCAGCAGAGACCAATACACTCAACGTCAAGGAGCCCACAGGGCCTGTTGGATCTAAAGTCACAAACTTTGAGAATCTGGACTTTGACGCCGAAGACGATGAGACTTTACAGGCTGCAGCCATGGCGAACGCGCAAAACGCCATCGCTGAGGCTCAAAGAAAGGCACGCAACTTTAACAACGAGGACGAGCCTGACGAGGATGGCGAGATGAACTTCCAGAACCCGACTGGTCTCGGTGACGTTGATATCGCGCAGCCCAAGCTCCTTACTGCTACTCTCAAGGAATATCAGTTGAAGGGTTTGAACTGGCTTGTCAATCTCTACGAACAAGGCATCAACGGTATTCTAGCAGACGAAATGGGTCTCGGCAAGACAATCCAGTCAATTTCGGTCATGGCATATCTCGCAGAGCACCACGATATTTGGGGTCCGTTCCTGGTTGTGGCACCGGCGTCGACGTTGCACAACTGGGAGCAAGAGATCAAGCGTTTCGTGCCCGCACTCAAGATTGTTCCATACTGGGGTTCGGCAGCTGACAGGAAGATTCTGCGCAAGTTCTGGGACCGCAAGCACTCGACTTACAAACGTGATGCACAGTTTCACGTCGCCATCACCTCTTATCAGATGGTAGTTTCCGACGTTGCTTACTTCCAGAAGATGAAGTGGCAGTACATGATCTTGGACGAAGCTCAAGCCATCAAAAGTTCTCAGAGTTCAAGATGGAAGTGCCTCCTTAGTTTCCACTGCCGAAACCGCCTGCTTCTGACGGGAACTCCTATCCAGAACAACATGCAGGAGCTTTGGGCGTTGCTCCATTTCATCATGCCGTCCTTGTTCGACAGCCACGAAGAGTTTAGCGACTGGTTCTCCAAGGATATTGAATCTCATGCGCAAAGTAACAGCAAGCTGAACGAGGACCAGCTCAAGCGACTACACATGATTCTAAAGCCTTTCATGTTGAGACGTGTCAAGAAGCATGTGCAGAAGGAACTTGGAGACAAGATCGAGCTTGATGTTTTCTGCGACCTCACATACAGGCAGCGTGCATACTACGCCAACCTGCGCAACCAAATCAGCTTTATGGATCTGATAGAGAAGGCCACCATGGGCGACGATAACGATTCGGGAACACTCATGAATCTTGTGATGCAGTTCCGAAAGGTTTGCAACCATCCTGATCTTTTCGAGCGTGCAGACACCAGCTCGCCGTTTGCGCTGGCTCGGTTTGCCGAGACGGGGTCGTTTGCCCGCGAGGGCAATAATCTGACCATTGGCTACACGACACGGAGTGTGGTGGAATACAGCCTACCGCGTCTTCTTTGGCGAGACGGGGGTCGTCTCAACAAGGCCGGAAGCGACAACTCATCGGCAGGGTTTAGGAGTCAGTATTTGGGGGAGCTGATGAACATCTGGTCCCCCAAGAATGTTCACGAGAGCTTGGGCGGTTCCGATAGCTTCTCGTTCTTGCGGTTTGCCGATACCAGCATGGCGGAGGCTGAGATGGCCGGCAAGACGGACTTGTTTACCCGTGCTTCTGAACTTGCTAAGCGACAGAATCGCTTGGCAAATATGAAGGTTGCCTACGACGATGAGGAAGAGAACAGGTTCACTCCATCCCATGCGCTTTTCCAAATTCGGCAAAGGCAGGATAGGATATCACTTGCGGATATTACATCAGAGGGTGCACTGCGAAATCTCATGAACGTATCGCGTGTCACGTTCGATGATGCCAACCTGCCGAGGATGGATCAGGCTGCCCGCCCAGGTGCATCTGCTCCCCCGATTGAGGTGGTGTGTCACACTGCCAGCACCCAGATCGAGCGCGACTGCGTCTTGTTCAACGTGCCAATGCGCAGGGCACTATTCGGTCCCACCCTTCACGAACAAAAAGAGTTTGTAATGCAAAAGGTGCCGGTTGAGCAACTGCCACCAGCACCACTGCTTCCCAAGCCAGACAACGAGAGGCAGCGCTTCACCAGCATTACAGTTCCTTCGATGCGCCAATTCATCACCAATTCAGGCAAGCTGGCCAAGTTGGACGAGTTGTTGTTCAAGCTCAAGGCCGGTGGGCATCGTGTCCTACTGTACTTCCAGATGACGAGGATGATTGATCTCATGGAGGAATATCTCACTTATCGCAACTGGAAGTACTGTCGATTGGACGGTTCCACCAAACTTGAGGACCGTCGTGATACTGTCCACGATTTCCAGACGAACCCGTCAATTTTTGTTTTCCTCCTTTCCACACGTGCCGGAGGTCTGGGCATCAATCTGACGTCGGCAGATACCGTCATCTTCTACGATTCTGACTGGAATCCTACTATCGACTCGCAGGCCATGGACCGAGCCCATCGTCTTGGACAGACAAGGCAGGTGACGGTGTACCGCCTGATCACACGTGGAACCATTGAAGAGCGCATACGCAAGCGTGCCATGCAGAAGGAAGAAGTACAGCGCGTTGTCATCACCGGAGGTGCGGGTGCCAGCTCGGGAGTCGATTTCTCTGGCCGTAGGGCGCCCGAGAATCGCAACCGCGACATTGCTATGTGGCTTGCAGACGACGACCAGGCAGAACTCATCGAGAGGCGCGAGCGAGAGCTACTCGAGAGCGGCGAGTTGGACAAGGTTGCAAAGAAGCGCGGTGCTGGCAAGCGTAAGCGAGCGGCTAAAGACACGAGCGGCGACGGGGGCGTCAGCCTCGACGAGATGTATCATGAAGGTAAGCTTACTGATGCATTTGGTGTTTTCCCGCATCACAACATCGCTTGAAGATGAAGTTTCATTGGCGGCCGCAACGAAATGCTCTTGAAGTCAAGAGCTTGTTATAGTTGATAACACAGCTGTGATGCTTTATCATACTTTGTACATCGCGATGAAGACGGCAGACATGCTCACAATCCTCCCAACCTATAGGTGAAGGAAACTTTGACGACAACAAGCTCTCGGGGGCGGCGACGCCCATCGTCCCGGACCCAACCGATGCCAAGCCCGGCAAGAAAAAGAAGGCGACTGGTAAGAAAGCCAAGACTACGAAGCAGCGACTAGCAATTGCGGATGGGCAGATGGATATGTAAAAACAACAGAAAAGTTGAATGGGACTGCTCTCTTTATTTTTCTCCTAATAGATGGGATGCGGCTGCTTCTTGTAGCCTTGTTATTTTTCTCTCTTCTTTGTCTTTTTGGTCGGGCCTGAGGAGATTCACGAGGGAGTTGGGAACTGGCTTGCTTTACTTAAGATGTCTTACTATTGCATATACATACTGAAATCCTTTTTTTCTTTTTTCTTTCATTTTATTTAGGGACTGGCAAGTTTTCTTTACATTTTGGCTCTGCTGATTACCTGGTCTATGGCATATCGATGCCGGCTCACGTTATTGGGCAGTCTCGGGGAAAAGCTTGGTTCTTTTGGTGTGTAGCACTGTCGAGGATGGGTATTCTCATCGATTTTGACGATGTTTTACAGTTGGGGGTTGTTGGTTTCCTTATACGTTTACTGGGCAGGTCAAGACGAAGACAGATAGACTGTTTGTAATCGAAAAAGCCGAGGCTTAAATCCCAATATCTTCTTTGTTCAACCGCTTTAATATTTCTAGCGAAGAACCGGTGAAAACATCGCTCAAGTTCGTGGATAAGACCTGGGATCTGGAAAAGTTGGGCGTCGGGTCACAGTTTGATGGCCCCAGGCCAGGGGCCAAGGGGGTGAACAAAATACTCAAGTCAATAGTCGATCATTCATTCAACAGACCAGATGCTTTTGATAGATTGATTAATGGGAAGACTGCCACATCCTACGACCTATATTAGAGTGATACTTGAAGTCAACCCCGCATCGAAAGACATGCGACATGCGTAAGGAAGGAGAAGATGACAAGCCTGCTCCGGGTGACGTCAACCACTTCGACCCGGTTGTCCGACGAGACTATGGGCGAGGTTGACGCTTCTCTTGGTCGTGGAGGCGGCTCGCGCGGCGTCGGAATAGAATCCTGTGGAGTAAAGGTCTGGGGGATCGACCACAATAGGGAGCACGTCGTACAAGTGGCAGTCACTTTGCATGTCCTGGCATACAGCCTGCTCTAAAAAGTCCGACAGACAATTAGGGAGCCGTTTAGAAAATTTGGGTTATCCAGCCGTAAGCTCAGTCAGATAATGGTGGGAAAATTGCGGCCTTTTTTTCCTCTTTCTCTCGGATACGTCGCTCTGCTCTACAGAAGGCATCTCGGGATAAGATACATCGGGGGTGGCAAGACGCGTAAGACGCCCCAAGACAATATTACCAAACAAGCAGTCTTGGACACTCCGCCTCGGTCAGGTGGCGTTGATCAAGCGGCCGGTTATCCATCGCCGAGGCATTGCAAGCGCAAGCGTCGTTGGCTGTGGCTGAGCTCTTTGAGGGAAGGCTGTTTTTGCCCATGGCTGCCGGGTTAATTGATCAATCTGCCTGGACAAAGTGTAACAAAAGGTAATCCACGATGGGATGTGCTCTGCAAGATGGACACAAGATTGCGTGAACTGCTGGAGAACTACAAAATATCATCAGGCTGAACAGAGTTACTTAAAAGGAGGTGGAATGTTTGTGTCTTGTTGTCTGTCCATGTCCCCAGTGGTATCACCTCATCCTCTCAACGAGCCATCGCAAATTCCCAAGACCGAGAGGGGAAAATACGCAGCCAAGTCTCACGCTCACGTCATACCGCGAAACCCAACATCTTCGAAGCGCCAGTACGAAAAAAAGAGAGAAAGAAAGCAAAACAAAAAAAAAGGAAGGAAAAAAAGAAGAAAAAAGTCGCAACAATACCCGCCATGCGCAAAACGGCCATGATGGTATGGCGAGGGACATATGAAGCCTGGGACGAGGTTTTATATGGTGTTGGCAAAGCCTATTACAAGTTGAGACGAGGGAGTCGGTAACACTTGGTTGACAAAGTACCGGGTGAGGGTCAAATCGGTGCTACATCCACCGTTGCCAGCAAACCCTAGCGAGCTGGCGAAATGAAATTGGCACGGCTCTAGGGAAGCAAGGAGGAGCAGATTAAAGACGCCAGTAATCTACCATCAATGTCACGCCAAATCATAGAACTACGCCAGAATGTACCCAAAGAACAAGTCTTTTATGCGTGTGTTCCTTCTTCACAATGAACCCGTTCGGTAGTCAATATCAACGCACGTCAGTGCAGCTGATCATTGATGATCACAATAAGGCTGTATGCTAGTTTCAACCTGATCAGCCACTACTTTTATGTCGCCAATCGAGCCTTCATTATTTGTTCTGTGCTGACATTGTTGAAATACGTCGGTATCTTGATGTGATGACTCTGTGGTAAAGAAAGGGACCAGAGGAGGTGGGATTTGCTACCCGTTGGTCCTCCACACCATCCTGGCCTAATCCCCTATTTTCAGGGGCATAAACATGTCAGGAATTCAGGAACGAACGGCCCGGAGGTCATGAGCAACAAACAGTGCGCCAGGGCCTGACTGATGTGGATTAGCGCTTAATACGGGCGGTTTCGTTGGTCGGAGGATTTCAGTTTAACTTTTCTCAATTTATTTCTGTAATGTTCACCGAGAGTTCAACCCAGTCATTGACTCAGCCTTGACATGTTCAATTTTGGTGACGTTTCTTCTCTACTGTTTCTTTTTTTCAATTCCCTGGTCACTGAACAGAATTAAGCTCTTTGCACGATCTTGGAATACCTCCAAAGCCCGTCACGATTCCAGGGTAGCAAACGCTGTTCCAGTTTTGCGGCTAGGGAAAAAGAAAACAAGTCGTGGGTTCTACATACGCACTGTGGCACAGCATACTTGGCGAGATGACAATACGGGGCTGACCCCGCTGTCAAATGTCATGCCTGCGTTGAGGTACCTCTTATCTGCTACGTGATTAGCTGTTGACGTTCGTAAGATTGGACCATGGGCAAAGTACCTTTCAAAGGGACAATATTAGCCAACCGGTGGATCCGTTCAACGATCAAATTTGACGCTAGACCAGGGGGTACTTCCTGTTCTAGATCCCGACCGGGCTAATGCCCGTTCAGTTAAAGACGCGCTGGCGCATTTAGGCAACTGCCCTTTATCGATTTTCCTTCTTGTCCTTTTGTTTTTTTTTCCATCGCCAAGTTGACAAGCAACGAGAGCTTCTTTCTTTAGAATAGCTCGACGTAATCGATCGATTTTGTCTTTTTTTTTTAAAAATTCTTAATGTTCATTTTTAATCAGTACACTCGCTCAATTGTTCAAACTCAGTCGCTCTTTCAGCCTCACTCGCCGTCTCCATAGTCCGCCCCGCGCCTTACTCTTGGCTTTCCATCAGACCTGTTTCGCATTTCAGGGCCAAGCCGGAAGCAAGCCCAAGAACAAAACCCTAGCACCCATCGCCCTGCTATTTTGGAAGAGTCAAAGATCTTCGGTGCCCAAGACTTTCAACTCCATACCAAGAACACCAAGCATCAAACTACAGAATATCACGAGCAACAGTCTCGATCTAATATCACTGACTTCAAGATGGGCTTCACCAAGAGCTCTCTTATCTCGGCCGCCTTGCTGGCGAGCCAGGCTACGGCGACCCTGCAGCCCATCGTTATGAAGGTACTTATAACCCTAACCGTTTGATTCGGAGAGCCTTGCTCTGTCTCTATAGTTGCCACCCTGCAGAATACATACTGATCCGGCTCCATGTCGCTCTTCAGGGCTCCAAGTTCTTCTATGAGAACGGAACCCAGTTTTACATGAAGGGTATTGCATACCAGCAAGCTGTCGGTGCTGCTGGTGCCGTCGCCACCTCCAACACTTACATCGATCCCTTGTCGGACGAGAAGCTCTGCAAGCGTGATGTACCCAACCTGCAAAAGGCAGGCACAAACACGATCCGTGTCTACGCCATTGACCCTACTGCCGACCACACCGCTTGCATGAAGATGCTCGACGATGCTGGCATCTATGTCATCGCCGATCTTGGTGAGCCCGCCACCTCGATCAACCGTGACACGCCCGAGTGGAACGTCAAGCTCTACGACCGCTACAAGGCCGTCGTCGACGAGCTTGGCAAGTACACAAACACGATCGGCTTCTTCTCGGGTAACGAGGTCACCAACCAGAAGAACAACACTATAGCCTCCGCCTATGTAAAGGCCGCCACCCGTGATACCAAGAAGTACATCAAGTCCAAGGGAGGCAGGTGGATGGGTGTCGGTTACGCCACCAACGACGACAAGGATATCCGTGACCCGCTTGCTGCCTACTTCAACTGTGGTGACCAGGAAGCTGCCATTGACTACTGGGGATACAACATCTACTCTTGGTGCGGCGACAGCGACTTTACCAAGTCTCAGTATGACCAACACATCAAGAACTTTGCTAGCTACTCGGTTCCCGTTTTCTTGGCCGAGTACGGCTGCATTGATGGTATTGGCGGTGCCGAGGGTCGCAAGTGGTCCGAGGCCGAGGCCCTCTACTCAGACAGGATGACGGGAACCTTCTCTGGTGGTATCGTGTACATGTACTTCCAAGAGGCAAACGACTACGGTATGTTGGCATAAGGGAAACTCGTCTTTTTGAATCAAGTTACTAACCGGTGCGCTTGTATCCCGCAGGTCTCTTCAAGGCTTCCTCCAACGGCGGTGGCAGCACCATGAAGAACTATGATGCTCTCGTCAAGGTTATGAGCGGCGTTAACCCCAAGACCGTGGAGATGTCGTCGTACACGTCGAACAACAAGCCCCTCGAGTGCCCTGGCATCAAGGAAAACTGGCTTGCCGCCTCGAACCTGCCACCCACTCCCGACAAGACGGTCTGCGAGTGCATGACCAAGGCCGCCACATGTGCCCCCGCCAGCAACCTGGCCGAGAAGGACTATGGCGAGATCTTCAACTTTGTCTGCGGTAACAACAAGGATACGTGCAAGGGCATCAACGGCAACGCCACCACGGGCCAGTACGGCGCCTTCCACGGCTGCGACAACAAGTCCAAGCTCACCTACGTCCTTGACCAGTACTACAAGTCGCAGCGCAACGCCCAAACCGCCTGCAGCTTCAACGGCAAGGCCACCGTCGTCACCCCTGAGCAGTCGGCCCCCACCTGCTCGCAGGTCCTCGCATCCGCCAGCGCCGCCGCCGACAAGGCCAACACCGCCGGCGGCTCCGAGACGTCCAAGAACGCCGCCCCGGCCCTCATGGGCAAGGGCGGTCTCAGCGAGATGGTCCTCGGCGTGTACGTTGCCGCTGCTGTCGGTGTTGGTGCGACCATGTTTATGCTGTAAAAAGGTGTGATTTGGATTTGTTGGTTGGCATCATATTGTTTCCTTTGTTTGGATTTCTCGTGCTTGATATGCCCGTCATACACTGGCCTTGGCTGTAATGGGATTCTGGAGAGTATTGGGATACATCCATAGCGTCCTCACGGTCAAAAGCGTTGGATTGTATTCGAGATTGGCCTCTATAGACGAAATCAGGCTTTTCCCATTTGAATTCCTATGCTTCTTGTTGTGACTGTCAAGTGATGTGCAAAAGCAACCAACGGCAAAAGTATATAGCTAGTTGGATGAGTAGGTAGGAGGGTAGGCAGCGATAATTCACATGCTGGCTGCAGAAAAGTGCAAAGACTATAACATCTCGCACTGAAACGAAGCCTTCGGAAACGATAGATGATAGATAGTACGTGCTAGGTTTGCAAATATGTTCTAAAATCCAAACCCAGAAGCCTACAAGCAATCCCAGCACCAAATTTTGCTCGTGACGATACTGCACTGAAAAGATACACACCAAGTAAGTTTCCTTTCAAGGCTGCCTATCTGCGGTCTCGACGGCGGCCTCCTTGTCGCCCTCGGGGCTCGCGCTCGTCAGACCTTGGACGGACCCCATGCTGGGATCCCAATGCATCTTGACGCGCTCACCCGTGAAGAGCTTGTCGATCTGCTCCAAGGTCAGGTTGCGGGTCTCGGGGTAGAAGAGGTAGATTAGGGGCAGGAAGCAGAAGTTGAAGACGCTAAAGTAGATGTAGGTACGCCACTGGATGTTGGTGATGCTGACGGGGGTGATTTCGACGACGAGGAAGGTAAAGATCCCTGCGAGGTGGTTGTTAGCTTTCGTCTCCAGAGACGAGACAAACCAGTCTAGCGTGCATCAAATCACGCAACGCAGTTTGATGGATACACCCCGTGCGCAAATGTGTTGGCTGCACTTACAGTTTGAAGCAGTGGCCAACGCCGCAGCCCGTGACCGGATGGCCAGCGGTGCGTACTCGGCGGGGAGCAGCCATGGGATGGCCAGCAGACCGACAGAGAAGAAGAAGTTGAAGAGGAAGAGCATGACGATGGCGGCGATGCCCGCGCTCTTGCTCCCGTCGGCGACCGTCCCGGCCAGGATGGCCATGCAGCAGCCCTGGCCGGCGGCGGCAAACAGCATGAGCTTGCGGCGTCCCAACCGGTCGATGAGCCAGATGGGCACCAGCGAGGAGAAGAAGTAGGCGACGCCGTTGAAGCCGGCGAGCAGGAGCGATAGGTCGTGCGGCATCCCGACGCTCTGCTGGAAGATGACGGGCGCATAGTACGTGATGAGGTTTATGCCGCTGAGCTGTTGGAAGAACTGTCCTCCTATGCCCAACAGCGTGCGATAGAGGAACTTTTGGTCGCCGTTGCGCAGCATGGCGCGATATGTGTTGTTGCCGGCGGCCTCGCGCTCCTCGCGGATGGCGGTCTGGATCTCGACCAGGTGCTTTGTGACTCGCTCGTCGTCGCGTGATATGTTTTTCGCGTTCTCGTCCACAGACCAGAGGATATCCTGGGCCTCTTGGTGGCGGTCGTTGGCGACGAGCCACCGGGGCGACTCGGGGAGGAATAGCACGCCAAAGAAGGTGACCACGGCAAAGGCGCACTGTAGGGCCAGCGGGAATCGGAACTGGGCGTCGCTCTTCTCAAACGACATGCCGTAGTCGACCCAGTACGACAGCATAACGCCAAAGATGTTGATGGCCAACTCGATGCAGAGCCCTTTCCCCCTCGAACTGGCTTTCATCAGCTCCGAGTGCCAAACGGCTAGATACAGGTATGTATGGGTTAGCTTTGGGCTCTGGGCAAGATATGCACAACAGATCTGACCCAAAAAAAAAAAAAAAAAACTTACGAATCGTGCTGGTGTTCAAGCCGTTCCCCAAGCCCGCTACTATCCTTCCTACGATAAGGTGAGGGATAGTGCTCGCAGACGCTTGGAGGGCACCACCAATTGCCAAGACCACACAGCCTATCATGATGCACTTGCGCCTGCCGAGAGGCTCTCCCATAAACAGAGCGCCAATAGCTCCAAAGAAACACCCCTAATTAAAACGCAACATGTAGTCTGTAAGCTTTGATATTCGGGAAAGCTGCTTCAAATGTACAACAGGACAAAGAGGGCTCACTATTTCGTATATGGCGACTCTGTGGCATACACATAGTTAGCTTTTGTTTGTGATCTGTCGAATATACCGAGGTATGCGATCCACCACTTACACTGTGCCTTGAAGAGAAGCACTCCCACCATTCAGGGTGTCCATCTCTGGGAATGTTCTGGTAAAGGCTGCTCCGGTGAGGAGACCGCTCATCACGCCTTGGTCATATCCGAACCTGTGAGTAGTTACTTTTCTCGTTAATACTACCCCCCCAAAAAAAAGTTCCGCCTGTCTTAACCGATCAAAGGTACTTACAGCAGAAACCCTGCACCAGCTGCGGCCGTAATGGCCCAGTTCAGGGGACGACCGACGAGGGCCGAAGGAGCCATGATACCAGAGCGATGCCAGGAATGGTAGTTGGTGGGAAAGGAATGTGGATGGGGGAAAATCACACCAGGGACGTGAAAACCCTTGCCCGTGAACACGTCCCAATCCCAAAAGGGTGCCTGCCTATGACACAAAGTTCAGAGACCGCAACCCGCGAGCTAATACCAGCTTTAGACGGTTCGGGAACAATTTGTACGCTACAGCCCGGACGTCAATAGCTCTTATATACATACA
The DNA here is from genome assembly GCA_003709005.1 of Magnaporthales sp. P1609. Classification (NCBI taxonomy): domain Eukaryota; kingdom Fungi; phylum Ascomycota; class Sordariomycetes; order Magnaporthales; species Magnaporthales sp. P1609. The sequence goes on along the minus strand of PELF01000005.1, from coordinate 2,619,468 downwards.
TTGTCAGATCGCGTGGTCATGATCCACATGAAGGGGAAAAAAAAAAAAACCTGCATGGGTTTCCTGGGTGTTTTTGGGCCAAACGGGGGAACCAAAGTTAGTTGCATGCGTCACTCCACCATAGCAAACGGTTCCCAAAATTGCCTGACAGTGTCGCGGAGACCCCAGGCCGTTGCGGGGGAAATACCGGCAGCTCTAACATGGTTGGTGGGACTGTTCTACTGTGTATTCCATGCGTGCAACGATTTGGGGGCGGGGGAAGGGTGCGGCAAAATGTACTGAGTTGAGCGTCAAGTATGGACATGGATGGAATCTATAGTAATTTCATAGGGCTCGACTTATTTCAAAACATGTTACCATAGTACATATTATGACCCAAAGGACGTACACGTAAGCTGGCTGTAAAGCTGACGGGAAGTCCCTGTCAGATAAAATAAAGAGAAAGAAAAAAACGACCCTAGAGGTACTAAAGCTGACAGGAGGGGAAGGAGAGAGATCAGATGCGAAGATAAGGAATCGTTGATTCAGTCCAAGCAGAGCCAGACCGGTCTTGGAACGATGCTCTCTAGTAATTCGTGGTATACTTACGTAGTACTATTAAGCCCTGTCTGTCTTCGGCAAACCAAAGTCGGGAAAATGCCCAGACCCACGAGTCAGCAGCTTACATCATGTATCATATCCCTGCAAGAAAAGGACTTTGGTCGACCGAAGAGGAATATGCAGCCGCTTCATCAACTGTGGTGTGAGAAAAACTTTTGGTCCTTTGTATTGTCGCTTGGGGAAAAAAAAAATAAAAAAAAAAATAAAAATAGTAATAGCAAAAATTTTGTAAATGATAATTTCTTATAATGTCACAGACTGCGCAGGTCAACGGCAAGGGGAAAAAAAAGGGGTCATGGAAGTGTCACTTTCTCATTTCCCATCAAAAAATAGGTACCGCTCCACCACATACCGACGGTTAGTTGCTCAGATCCCCCACCACTCCCGAAGATCGTCGGCCCTCCATTTGGTCGCCCAGCCGCTCTCCGTCTCGATTCTCGCCAAAAGGTCCAGGATCACCCGGTGCTCTTCAGGACTGCTGAAGCACCTCCCGGCTATCCAGATGGGCTGTAGGCTGTTGGTCCAGCACCCGTGGTGAGTGTTGGACAGAGAGACGCCGATGATTCGTCTCGCGTGCCATAGAATCGAGCGAGCCTTTGGCGGCAGCTGGGCTCGTGGAGGTCGGTACTGCAGCAGCAGCAACGCCGCCGTGTGATACATCTGGTTGCCTGAGATGGCGGCCGGATTGCTGAATAGTATTGTTGGGAAAGTGGTGTCGCCCGTCGGGACCGACAAGACGGGCTCCATCTCGTGGGGTCGTCGTTCGTACCAGTTTTCGACTGCTATGGCCAGCTCTTCCCATCTTTGAGCCACGCTGGGGCCTGCTGGGTCCATGGTTAGATGAATGCCCGCGCCAGGCCGGCCGGGAGGACCGGTGGAGTCTGCTGGAGAGACAGAACCATGAAGTCGTTCGACGATGTGTGCCATGAGAAAGACGATCTGGTTGGCATACACATCGCATGACGTGTGCGCATGAAATAGCGATAGGGCAGAAGAAAGAGACGACTCGGAAGTCCAAGCTCGTGTCGGCATCAGCGTCTTAGTGGACGATATCAAGCCTCCGGCCAAGTCCATGCGTGCAAAGCACCAGAACAGAGCCTGGTCCACTCCGCCAGAGAAGCCATGAATGGGAACCGCCTGCAGGAGCGTAGCGCAGCCGTCGAGGTGCCTCTGCCATGCTTTGGGCGAGGAGCTAAGCATCTCCAAAACGCAGAGCAAGACGCAAGACGCGATGACTGCCGTGCTGCGGGTTGCAAGTTGGGGGAGGAGATGATGAATGGCCTGTTGGTATAATGCCAGGCTACTGGGGATGGCAGGCCCCTGCGGCCCTCTTTGCCTCTCCATTTGCCGAGCAGAGACTGCCATGATGGAGTATTTTAGATGGAGATGTGAGCCAGCCATCATGGATAGACTGAGTCGAAAGTGTTCTTGACGGTCGAATTTATCCAACTGCATGCAACACCATACCTCAGGTTAGCCGCTACCGTGGAAGAGTTCATATGAGGCGAAATGGGCATCATGTTGACAGATGGTAAAGAAGACAAATAGCGTAGAAGACGGCTTTCAAAATAAAACTAAACACATTCAAAGTTCACTACTCACCCAAGGACACACCTCATCGAGCCAGTTTTTCCAGAGGAGATATTCCTCATCAGGCTTGAGGGTCAAAGTACCCCCATCACCTTGATCAAGCCTATCGGCTTGCAGGTTCGGTTGGGAGTTGTCCAAATTATCCTCGCAGTTAGGGCAAGGGCTGTTGGCCCTAGACCCGGGGTTGGACAGACTCTCCTTGAAGAGGCTGTCTCTCAGAGTAGTATGCAAACCAAAGTACCTCGAACCAACGTAACCATAATCCGACAAGAATCCGTCGACAGGAGGAGCTGAACCAGCCTCGGTTATGTCAACAGAAACTGTTTCTTCCGATTTGGCTGGTACAGAATTTACGACCAAACGTGTGTGGGATTCCTCGAGGACCGGTAGTACCTGATCTCGCAGAGATAGTAGGTTGGACGCGGCAAATGCGTGTTCGGCGGGTGGTGAGGGTGGACTATGGTAGCTGGAGGCCAACTCGAGGCAGTCGGTAGAGGGCGTGTGTGTAGTTGCTTCTGATGAAAGACTCGTTTCCTTTGAGCCTCGGCGGTTTTGAATGCTATCAACTGATGCTGACGGCGACTGTTCAACCAGGTTTCCTAGAGATGCTGGTTCGCGGGTTGCATCTCCACCGCCGTCAACGAGGATAGAGTTGCTTGGACTATTTGCCGAGGACGAATTGGGATTGCCGGTCCTGTTTCGTAGGTCCCCGGCCCTTGGGGGCCTTTCTTCTGGCCCCGCATATTCGTAAACGATGGCCTTAGTCAGGTCGACAATTTCGAACTGTCCTGAACAGGGCAGAGGGCTCTGTAAGCTCTGCTCAGAGGGCCCGACCCAGGTCAATGGATTCACAGGGCGAAAGCCAACACGGACGCCCCATTTGCACTCTTCATTCACTCTGCTGCACCTAGAGCAGGATGGTTTGTTTTCATCGCCTGATTGCGAGATGTCAGCTTTTTTTTTTTTGGTGGAAACGAGATAGTGTTGCGTTGAAGAATGTGAAAGGATCATCAGTGAAAGTAGAGAGAGGCTCGAATGGTAGAGTCAATCAAAAGATGGCATACACTTTCTCTTTTTGCGACGGCAATTCAAGCACCCCGATCGTGTCCGCTTCTTCCTTGACGACGCTGTTTGTTCTTCGAGGTTTGTTGTTGTTGTTGCCAGATTCTGCATCGTGTACGGAGGCTACAATGCGCGACAGACTGAGCTGCAACGACCATTTTGGCATGGCCAAGGGTGCGCGCGCGACTGGAGGAATCAAATGTGAAAGTATGAGAGTTGAATTGGTTACGAATCTATTGACACGAAGCCGGATGGAGAAAAACCGCTTGAACTTGAACTTGACGGCAGCAACAATACAACAAAAATAAATGCAACCTAGCTTCATGCCCAAAATACGTGTTGGGGGACGTAGGCATTGCTTTAGCTGCAGTGGAGTCCAGGTTTCCCCATGGAGATCTTGTTTGCTGCATGATTTAGCGGGGTTGCTACACTGGGTAGGATCCCAGCTCAGGAAGCAACCGCTTGGGCTCAAATGACCAAAAGCGTCCGGGCCCCACCCTGTAAAAGGAGTTGAAGCCTGAGAGTGAATGGGACGAGAACAGCCCTGAAGTTTGATGCAACATGGATATCATTTCATCAATAATTCAGATCAGTTCGATCAGGTAGGTTCACAACATCAATTATGCCGACGCGCAATGCCCCCCATCAATCCTTAAATCGGATCCTGTCATGAAGGAACTTCCTTCAGCGAGCAAAAACACAGCACCGGCCATAAAGTCTTCTGCCTCTCCTAATCTTCCCAGAAGCGCACCCGACATCCAGATCTTTTCCAGCGAGGGCTCTGCTGTTAATAGCTCGTCCGTCATGGCCGTTCGAATGTACTAATGATGTTCCCAAGGGTTGAGTCGTTATCGTTAGCGAACGGCTTTCTCAAAGAAGGGCCGGCAATATATGACCGAGTCATCAACAAACGGCCAAGATTAGTGAACAACAAACTCACCCCGGGAGATAACGTGTTGACCCGGATGCCATGAACCCCCCATTCCTGAGCAAGCGATCTACACATCTGCTGGACTGCCGCCTTGCTGCTGTTGTACGCCGTGCATGTCAAGCCGCGATTGGCGATATCGCCGCTCATGCTGGCGATCAGGACGATGCTGCCTCTTATTCCCCGCCGGACCATGACCCGCGCCGCGTACTTGGCAGTGATGAACACCCCAGTCACGTTGACCCGGAGGATCCGCTCAAAGTCAGCCGCCGGATAGTCGAGCGCCGGCGTCCTTTGTTGGATCCCAGCACACGCCACTGTGCCGGCGAGTTCGGCGCCCCGGCCTGCCGCTTCCTCCGCTATGGCCTCAACCGTCTTCTCCATATCGGCTTCAGATGTAACATCGCAGTGGTGGTATGAGCAGGTGACGGGTCCTCCAGGTGCCGACGTGGCAGTCTTCTGTAGGGCCTCCCACTCAGCCGCTGCGGGCTCCGGGAGGATGTCGAGACAGGCGACGTGGCCTCCGGCTTCGACTACGGCGAGCGCAAGTGTGATTCCGAGGCCTCGCCCACCGCCTGTGATGATGATGGTCTTGCCGGCGAGGCTGAATCGGGAGTTGGACATTATAGGTGCTGTGTTGCGTTGTAAAGAGGCGCTGCTCGAGGGTTTTCGACTACTGAGGCCCGGAGGGGAGGAAGACGCTAACAAAGAAAAGTGCTAACACGTAGAGGTTTGTCGTCTGGATCTAATAACTGGCGCATGGTGGACAAAGACGTTTGAAGAATCCTTCTTCGTCCCTTCATATCCGAAGGACTGTGTCAGTTTTGGCAAGCTGAAGCGCTTCTCGTGTATCCACATGCGCTTAGTAGCTGAAGGCAAAGGCGGGTATTTCGTTTACGCTGGAACGTTTGCGAGCTCTATGCGCCATTATATCCTCCATTTTAGTCTTTTGGACTATTTTAGCTACTTCAATTTCCGAGAGAATGTTCAGGTCTGATGTTTTCTTCAATTTGTGAATGCCTAAATCGCCAAGTTTATCCTATGCTGGACGGGCACTATGCCCCTGCTCATACAACCCCTTTTTTGGTGACTTGGTCCCAATTAAGATATTTTAAGCGCAACAATCCATATTTGATACCTTTTATGCGTCAACCTTAATTCGAAACAGGTAAATCAAGGCGCCTGCCTCGACGGAAATTTGGTAGCATGCACTGCCTACTACAGTGGCCACGACGTGCCCCTGAAATTTTCATGCTATGATCATCAACAAAAATTACAGGGCAGCAAAAAAAAAAAAAAAAAAAAAAAAAAAAAAAAAAAAAAAAACATGCGAGGCTTACGAATATTGAGTGAGCAGGCCATTTTAGACCTCGCTTGTAGTTCTTGTGGTCGACAACTTTCTTACCCTAGGAAGGTGTGTACTCACCGACCTACTCACCTGCTGACCTGCTTACTGGTCTTTTACAAGGCTGACTTGCACCAAAGCCAAAGTCTAAATGCTTGAAGTGGGTTTCATTTTCTTTTTCTTCTTCTCTCTGTAGGACAAGCTACCACAAGTAGGTGCCAATAGGCCTAGCTGCTCCCCGACACCAGGTCAAGATTCACAGTTGCGGTATTCATGTTCTATACAATGTGGATAGGCATGCATCACCGCCCAGAAATGCTTCTCGAGCCCGAATTGAGTATAAGAATTCATCTATATGTTCTATTTTTTTAGTCCAATTACCAGGTAGATCCCTTGGACATTTCGGGCAGTGATCCGACGAACATGGCAGAAATCGACAGAAAGCCCCTGAAACCACGTACTGCGCAAATTGTTGTTTGGTACCTGACGTATATCCTGCGTATTTGCTGTTACTTTCGGCATTTGACAAGACTAAAAACTGGGGTGAAGTTTGCCAAGTCGCGGAGGAACACAGCAAATTCCGGTAATCACTTCGGAATTCTAGCCTAGACTAGACCAACAGTTCCCAAACCTACCTACCTATATAGGAAATCTCCACCCCCGCATCTTGCCATTATAATTGTCCTCCCCGCTCCACTGGTAGGAACAACAGCCTGTTCGTTTGCGCTGGAGGCGAAACGTCGCTTTTCCATACAACATGGTCAGATACCACGTTACCATGGTTGGTGAGGAGTTGCGTTTAAGTTCGGGCTTTCGTCACTTGAACATCTCGTCCGACTCCTCATTCTGACCTGTAATTCAGTTCCCTCACCCACAGTCTGGCATGCGTACTTACTCTTAGTCCAGATCGCCACATAATGCATCGGCCATCTGTTTTGTACTGCCTTCTTTGGCCACTTCTGGTCTCGATGACGTTCGCATCGGTGATCACAGTGCAAAATGCAGCAAAATCACAGAACGGCGCCTCCCCTCCACCTGCCCCTTACCTGCGGACACCCACCGAGCGACAGCTGAACTGGCACCGGCTCGAGTACTACGCCTTTGCGCACTTTGGCCCCAACACCTTCACCGGCGAGGAGTGGGGCAGGAGTCAACAGCCGCCGGACGTTTTCAACCCGACGTCGCTCGACACGGACCAGTGGGCAGAGACGTTCAAGCGCGCCGGCATGGCCGGTATGATCCTGACCGCCAAGCACCACGACGGCATGGCGCTGTGGAACACGTCCTCGACCACTTACAAGGTCGCCAACGGCAAATGGGCCAGGGACCGCGAGGCAAGGGGTCTGGACGCCGACGTGGTGCGCATGGCGGCCGCGTCGGCGAAAAAGCACGGCCTCAAGTTCGGCGTGTACCTCTCGCCCTGGGACATCCACCGCGACCCGGCGATGCCCAAGCCGGGGCTGGCGGGGACCATCTACGACGAGCCGCAGATCTTTGGCGACGCCAGCCCCGGCGACTACAACCAACTTTACGTGCAGCAGCTGACGGAGCTTGTGGACATGAAGCTGGACGACGGGTCGCGCGTGGAGCTCTTCGAGGTCTGGCTAGATGGGGCTTCAGGCTCATCGACGAAACAGACCTTCGACTGGTCGCGGTACCGGGACGTCATCCGGACGCACCAACCAGGAGCCATCATGTGGGGCCACCAGGGGCCGGACGCGCGCTGGGTTGGGAATGAGGACGGCGTCACAGTCCCTACCAACTGGCACGCTATCAGCCGGACGCAGGACCAAGAGCGCTACGGGGAGCGGGAGCTCGAAGTCGGAGTCCGGGACGGCTTGTATTGGACACCAGCAGAGGCGGACGCGAGAACACGGACGGGTTGGTTCTGGCACGCAGCGGAGAAACCAAAGACGGCGGAAGAGCTGATGGACATGTACATGGCGTCGGTTGGACGGAGCGTCAACCTACTCCTCAATGTTGGGCCGGACAACACGGGACGGATTCCGCAGGTGGATGCCGATGCCCTGCTGCAGTTCAAGGAGCGACGCGACGAATTTCTCGGGAAGAAGCTCGTCAGACCAGGGCTCGCTGTGACAGCGAGTGCTGTTCGGGCAGGCGACGAAGCGCGATTCGGACCGGCGAATGTGGTTGACGAAAACCAAAATACCTATTGGACCATGGACGACGGGCAGAGCACAGGCTCACTCGAGGTTGATCTGGGGGGTACTGCTAGGATAGAGGCCGTTGCCATCAAGGAACATATTGCCTTGGGTCAACGTCTGGGCGGGTATGCGTTTGATGTCTTTTCTGATGGTTCTTGGAAGGAGGTTGTAAGTGGTACGTCTGTTGGCTATGGGCGGATAGACAGGCTGAACACGACGGTTGCTGGGACACGACTGCGGCTGCGTATCACGCAGGCGAACGCCGTTCCGTTAATACAAGGAATCCAGGCATTTGGATCAAGAGGGTCCTAGCCAAGGTATGTAGATATATAGGTAGGTAGGTATCTAGTTGGAATGTAAGAGGCCACTATTCTAAAACAAACAAGGGCCAGAAAATGACTAGCACACGTGGCTATCTATCAAACCTCCATTTTAACCAACCCTGTGAGTGACAAAAGCACAAACTTTGCAACTTTTCTTTTGTGTATATATTTTCCTTAATAACCTTGGTCTTAGCCAGCATGACGTGGCCAAACCAGCAATAGAAAGGCAGGTATAGTATATAGATATGCACCAGTGCAGATGTCTGCCGTATACGGCTAAAATTGTGGTAAATTGAACGTTTGATAGATAGTATAGTCAAGGGGTCTTATTCAGCGTGGTTCTGAAAAAGGCCATTGACCTTCAACACGTGCGTGTTTGGACAACCAAATGCGTCTGTCCATGTGACAGATCAGGCCTGATTAATCACCGATAGGAGGCCCTGGAGATTTGGCTAATGGCAGACTGACTTACAGATGCTCACGGTAATAGAAGAAAGTCAGCATTTCAGGTTACGCCTGTACAGCTTGATATATGTCGTCATTGTGTACCTCGTTGGAAAAGCTGCGTTACGTATGGTCCTCTGTTGGACAAAGAAACCATCGATGGAATGAACTTGGCGCTACATACAAACGCAATGGTGAAACCCAGGTGAAAAACTCCAAAACCATGCCACAACTCACAAGATTTCCCTCAAAAATCATACTCATAGTGTCGTCCTATATACGTAACAAAATCAAGGTTGTAAACAGAAATTGACATCAATTCCTACCCTCATCCCAGTCAACCCATCTTCTTATTACTTCGTCCACCGCTTCAACTCCTTTGCGCGATGCTTCAACCTCGAACCACTCACGGTGCTCCCGGCCACAGCTATCGCACTTGTCCCGATCGGCCACCCGGAGGCCCAACCCCTGCAGTTCGATATGCACAAGCCGCTCCACCTTGTGGCTGTGCGGAACCTTGCGCGGGATCAGAGACGCCGATGATCTAGCGGAACTAGGGCTTGCGCCGGGCGAGGAGGACGGGATGTACGGATAGTATCGGATCAGCGAGAGGTCGTACCCGCACTGTCGCGTCCACTCGTTGAGCCTGCGCTGAACGTTGGTTGCCCTCCCGATCTTAAGCAGGATCGTCTTCTTTTTGCTGCTCGTCTTGGCGTCTGCTGTTGCAGAGGCGAACGAGGCGAGCACGTCACTCGGCCTTCTAGACCGTGCATCGGGTCTGGACGGCGGCGCCAAGAGGGACCGGGCTGCGTCGACTGGGGGAGAATCGTCGCTTAATGGCGTTAACCAGAACATGTATATGTACCCAGCGTCATCCTGTTCCGAGACAGGCTTTGCGAGCTCCGCTAGTAGCCGTGAGGCAACCTCTGGGGATGCCGTGGGCGGGATCAACGTCATGAATTGCGCAGTCAGGGAGGTTGCCGAAGCTGTTGATGAGTGCCGCGAGCGTCGCGGGCCGCTTGACGGTGTGCCGGGCAGGCTTGAACGGGAGGGTCGAGAGGAGTGATTCGGGGTCAGATGCTGATTGGACTGCCTTCCCGGCCTCGTTGGGTTGGTGGTGGCAGCCGGATAAGCTGCCGGCGCAGACTGAAGCGGTCGAGGCTTCGGTCTCGGCGGAGGGTCCTCAGAAACCTCTGTGATGGGAATCTTGAAGCAGCAGCAGAGCGACAGGGTCTGGGTTTTAGGCTTGGGCCTAGTCATCTTCTTCTTCTCGCCCCAATTGCTTGCCGCCGAGGAACCGTCGGTTACTGCAGGCTTCTTGGAGGGCTTCTGGGTCACGTCGAGCAGACCGAGGCGGTCGGCCAGAGTGTCGATGCTGGTGCGCTCTTCGAGTATCGGAGTGTGAGAGGCCCTCGGGCCGGGACTCGAGTGCGCCGACATGCTCGCCTGTTCCTTATGTTGCCAACAGTACAGAGACTCGTCGCTCGGGTCGTCGACGCGGAGGTTGGCCCGCCGGCGCCGAGGCGGGGTTGAGGGTGTGGGCGATGCATCCGAGTTGGCGGCCAATGGGCGGCGGCACGCCCGACCGCTGGACGTGATGCCGCGACACGTCGTCGAAGGGTTCTTGGAATCGTTGCGACCAAGGAGGGACTCGGGGGTGTTGGGTATGAACGGCATTGCAACAGTGACTCGAGCTTGAACCACCTGGTCGGTGGCTGGCAGTCAAAGCACAATATGAAATGGATTGGAACCGATATTCACAGATGAGTCAAAGCTTAAAATTAAAAGATTTGAATGATTTATTTTTATTTAAACGAAGAATCGATCTTCACGATATGCCCAAAGAGCCCAAGAATCGAGGAATCGCAGTGACTCGCCCACAGTCTGGGCGTGAAGTCACCGTCAATTCCATGCTGAGGCTGGAAGCGGTGGGCGGCCTGCCTGCTTGGCCTCGACCAAGCCTCGACTTGGAGGGACCCCATCCAGACGACCTTACTTACCCCATTTACAGACCCGCGTCAATTGTCTTGGTGTGCCGACGCCGACAAATTTATGGAGGTTGGTTGTGGCTGTATTGTGGCTAAGGAGGCTCAGTCACATTGATGGTGAACTCAAGTCCACGTGACTGTGACGTCATATCGGCTTGACGAGTCTTTGGTTGCCAAGCTTATCAAACAGGTTCAGGTTAGGTAGGTACCTCCTAAGCAGGATCTTTTGGCAGTGCTGGTAATATTGGATGCCCGTGAAGACATTCGGTTTCCCGGAGATCTTATTCCCACGCTTCTGATTAAAACCCGATTCCAAGCGATGTATCCGATTACCCGATTTTTTTGATTTTTTTTTTCCTTTGCCCCCCTCCTCATCTAGCGCCTGCGACTACCTATCACGCCATCGAATTTCAATTGCGTCAACCCCCACCTCATAGGGTAAAACCAAGGATTCACCCTGACAGTGCTTGGTGAAAAAAAACGTTGGTGTTCATGTTCTCGGCGTATTTTCGCGAATCTGCGCGGATCTGAGGCACAAAAAGCTTGAGCAGTCTTGACGCTTCTTGGCCAGGACTTGGCTGTCACTAACTACCTAGCTATCTAACTGCCACCTATATAAGCTGCATCTGAGAAAAGGTCGAATGCCTTCATTATGTACCTAGTTAATGCCATTTTCAAGCACACATTTCTTGGACTAAACTCAATTACCTTATCTGTGCAGTGCTTACCTGCACTCTGCGGCGCTAACCTAGTGTTCGGTTGGGCACCATTGGAAGACGTGATACAGCTTTGCATGATGAATAAACAAACATTGAGTTGAAGCTCCTGTTCGAGGGATACGGCCATGTTTAGCCATCCTACAGGTTAACATATCTCAGAAAACAATTACCTACCAGCCTCAGTTACTAGCCTAGATCTCTTGCCGACTAACCAAGGTAGGTAGGTACCACCAGTTAGTCTTGGTCGGGCTGCTGCTGCCAACTGCTCCCTAGGCGCAACTTTGAGATGGATAAGTACGGACACCTCCCCACGTGGGAGCAAGAATACTGCACTGCGAGTGTAATGTCGATGATGTCCACCAAAGGTCAAGTGCATGGTAAGCTGCATGTGAAATGGGGCGAAATGACATGGGGGACGCACCGTTAATTTCTCGGAGGGGGCAAGTCTAGACTAAGTCCCTGATTCTCGCCCTGATCAGAAGCCAGGATGACCATCCCATTCATCAGTTCAACCGAGATATTTAATACTCGCACGCCACCCAACGCGCGACCCTCAAAGGTGTATCCAGACCGGTTGCATTTCGTTCCTTCCCTGGTCGCCATTTTTGTTTCCAGGCCTGTCTCGACTAGAGCAGCTATTGTGAACTGATGCACATTCGTTCCTCTCGCTTTTCTTTCTGCCGCAAGCCCACGATTAAAGCTCGGAAAGACCGCCTGATTGCGTGCTCAAAGTCAAACTAATTCTGCGTCAAGCTGATCACCTCATCTACCACCTCTTTTCATCCCAGCAGATTTATCGGTATTACGTTGGTATGCTGCAAAGGTCGTATACTCCGCAACAGTGTTATCACCCAGGAACCAAAGTTAGCCATCGCAGGTAATTAATCAAAACTTTCTCGTTCATTATTTATATCATGTGATACGTCTACCCAGGCCATCTCTCCAATTCGACTTCTTGCCCCCCGTCGCACATTTAATTCCTACACTCTTCTGTCTTACTCCAAGGCAGCTTATTCCTGACGCACGAAATGCCTACGTAGAAATTATCTCAACCAGTTGGCGCTAGAACCTGACTTTCTTTGGAGCTGCTCTACATCTCAAGTAATCCAGCCTAGAACGCGGAAGCAACCATGTCCAAAGAAAGCAATCGGGATGTGTCACCCGAGGACCTTACCGCTTCACCTCCAGGTCTACGACGAGATGAAGCCAGCGGGTCTCTTCGGACACCACTGCGAGACTTTAGACAATGGTTCGGCGGGCCTGGAGTGATCATCGGCCCTCGCATCACCTCCGTCGTTGTGCCCTCGGTCGAATCCGACTCTGAAGCCAGCTCCGAGCTTGTGCAAAAACAGATCGACAGCGAGGCCAATGCTGCCATCCAGTATCGCACATGCAGTTGGCAAAAGGTTAGTGGCCTATCTTTGGGGTTTTGTCAGCCGCCACAAACCGCTAGCTATTATGCTGACTGACGCACGTCTTTGGATTCTCAGACGGCAGCACTGCTCTTCTCCGAGTACATCTGCCTGGCCATCATGAGCTTTCCTTGGTCGTACAGCGTGCTCGGACTTGTACCTGGGTATGTTTTTTTTCTTGTGACATTACAAAATAATCAAAGTTCACAAAATTGGAATAGTCAGAACTGCAAGCAGCGATAACTTAAACTAACAACCCCCTATTTCAGACTCATTTTTACTGTGTTTGTTGCACTCATAGTATTGTATACGTGAGTCGAAGTCCATCTTACACGGAACAACCCGTCAAAAATACTGCCATTCTAACATCCTACAGATCATTGGTCCTCTGGGAGTTTTGTCTGCGCCACCCCGAGGTTCGAGATGTTTGCGATATCGGGCAGATGCTCTTCTGGGGCAAGAAATGGGCCTGGTATGCCACAGCCGTCATGTTTCTGCTAAACAATACCGTAAGTCTTCTCAAATGTAAAATTTGTTTACAAATATATGCAGAAGCTCAGCTACTAACTCTGACGCTTGATTAGTTTATCCAAGTATGTCCCCGCTATAGATCCCGCCTCACTCGTATCTCCTTGCATGACACTAACCTCCTAATCAGGGCCTTCACGTACTAGTGGGAGAGCGTTACATAAACACCCTCTACGGTACCGGCAACGGTGTCCAGTGTCAAACTGTCAGCTTTGGCATCATCGTCGCCCTGATCTGCTGGTTGTGTTCCCTCCCCCGAACCTTTAGCATGCTGAGTAAACTTGGGACTGCGTCTGCTGCTTTCACCTTCATTTCAGTCCTGCTCGCTACCATCTTTGCCGGCATCCAAGGAAACCCGGCCGGATATGACCCGAGGGAGTCGTATACTACCCCGGCTGGGGTGGAAAAGATTGGTGGTAATCCAATCGTCACGGCTTTCCCTACAGCCAGCACCACGTTTGTTATGGCTACGACTGCCTTCCTCAACATCAGCTACACGTTCATTGGTCAAATAACACTACCAAGCTTTATTGCTGAGATGAAGGACCCCAGGTATGAGAGATGGACCTTCTATTGGATTTGGAGCTAAAAAGACACAAGTGTTGCTGACACGAAACTCAGAGACTTTCCCAAAGCCCTCTGGGCTTGTACCATTGCCGAGATATTCGTCTTCAGCATAGTTGGTGCAGTCGTATACTCTTACACAGGCAACCAGTACATGACGGCACCTGCCTTTGGTTCACTCCATGATGTCTACAAAAAGGTGTCATTCTCCTTTATGATACCCACAATCGTTTTCTTGGGAGTTCTGTACGCCTCGGTATCGGCTCGATTCATCTTTTTCAGGCTGTTTGATGGCTCGAGGCACAAGAGCGAGCACACCGTGATAGGCTGGTCCACCTGGGCTGCCATTCTTTGTGAGTGATATGTTCCAAGAACGCTGGTCTCGTGGGAAGAGGGTTCGAATTGCTAACATCACCATCCAAGTCACAACCTGGATCCTCGCTTTTATTGTCGCCGAGGTCATACCTTTTTTCTCGGATCGTAAGTTATTCAGCTTGAAATTCATTACCGTAAATCACAGGCCCGCTTTTGCTTACAAATTCATGACAGTTCTCTCCCTCATGTCTTCGCTGTTTGATAGCTTCTTCGGCTTCATATTCTGGGGCGTCGCCTACTTCCGCATGCGCCGCGCCGACCGTCGGAAAAACCCCAACGAGCCACAGACTGCTACGGGGATTACGCTCGGCGCGCTCAACGTCTTCATCATCCTCACTGGTGTATTTTTTCTCACCGTAGGCACGTATGCGACGGTGCAAAGTATAATCGATTCCTTTCGGCTAGGGGCCGTGGGCACGGTTTTCACCTGTGCTTCTAATGCTCTTTGATTTCACTGGGGGCTATGGGTTGGCTTGTTGTGCTGAGGGCAAATACTCATACACGGCACATGTTGGTTATGCGCGCCGTGAGACTTTTATATATCTCAGCTAGGAAATAGCCCGAATACGCAATACACTCCAGCTTTGTTGGCAAATCGGAGCCGAGGTTCTCCATGCCACTAAATAACTTGACGCTTCCAGTACAAGCAGATGAGGTTCAGACCCTGAAGGGCCCAGGGGCTCAGGCTCTCCTTGATCTTCATGATTCTCGAAGCATTCCTATCTCCTATATTGACTGCGTGATATACTGCTTGGTAAACACCGTTTTTTTTCTTTTTTTTTTTTTCTCTCTTCTTTTCCTTGGCATTTTCACAGCGTGGGCGTACTATTCGGACGTAGCTCATACTTCGGTAGCTCGGGCAAAGCTCCATAGATAGAGAATCTACTGCACCTACGCGAGATACGAGAGCAATGACTAGACAAACAATCATATTCAACGTTTTGTCATATGTTATCATTTGGCGGAACAGTACGGGTTTCATCCCACATGAGGAGGCACCTCCGCAATGGGGTGTTGTTACCAATTTCAGGGGATGGCAGCTGACGTTTCTTAGCCGCGCTGCCGGATTCGTCTGACCGCTAGCTCGCCGTTGCTTGTTCGGTTCAGAATGGGCTGACACTCTGAACTTTTGGTTTGCTGATAATTACCCGAACTATGCAGAACAATCTTGTCTGATACATCAGGCTGATCGAGATTGCGTTCAGGGTTCTGAATCGTCCCAAGCCCTTGAGTATCGCCCCCTTTGTATTTGCCTATCAGCGATGCCGTTGTCAATTGTTCCGATGCCTTCCAGCTTCACCAACGTGCTCTTCGGTGCACACTGCCAAGAACAGCTTTCCAGTGCGGAGCACGAGATGGAGTTGGCCAGGCCTGCTCCCGATGGCCTCTGACTCCCTCGGAGCCTATCTGAGGCTCATGGTTTTGGACCGAGGCCATGCTGCTGGGCTTTTCCAGTGTGACAACCTCGGAGAACTCAAGCCCTGACTTGACCACAACGATGCCCTCGCCGTTTGCAAAGACGAAATCCGGACTGGCGCCGTGGACGCGGCTCGATTGTGCCTGCCTCTCCGGACCTACCATTGCACACTGCAACTCTCCTTGATAAGCGCGCCACTCCGGCAGGACGAAGAAGTGCCGTCGTGCTGTGACGCCACTTTGAGGGTCTTGGACGGTCGTCACTGGAGTGCTTGCCGCACCCGAGTTGCTTCTGGAAAAAGATCGACGACCGCCCAAGGACAGCGATGAAAAGCTCGAGCCCCGACTCAATGGGGTTACCGAGCGAGTTGGCGGCGAGGAGAGAGAACTCTCCGGATCTGCATTTCCAAGCTCAATGCTACAGACCCAGAGGCTCGTGTCCAGAAACACCAATGTGGAGTGATTGACGAAGCCTAGAATAGCCAGCACTATCGGCCCCAGCGCTGTGAGGCGCAAATCAGGAACAGGCCTTGCTGGGGCTTGGTTGGTCGGGTCTAGAGCATCAGGTAGCCATACATGAAGCTGGTGGGGCTCTGCGGGAGTGCGGCGTAGCAGTTCGACAAAGAAGCCTGGCCCGTAGTAGTACGATGCTGTACTGTGCCCTTCACCTATAATTTTGGTGCTCAGTGTGTCATGCGTTATCCCCTTTGGAGATGAGATGTTTGCACCAAGGTCACCCTCAGCTTTTCGAACAAGGCTTATGCCCGATGAGACATGATTGGCACCGAGATCATGGAGGGTTTCCCACGAAAGTATATGTGCCACATCTCCGATAACCACGGTGATCCATCCGTCATTCTTAGGATGTTGAAACGCAGAGCGAGCTACCCAATTGGTGAACAGCTCAACGCCGTAGTCGCTGTGTGGTTTCCTCGCTTTCACCTTACCTGAAGGAAGCTCCCACAGTTCGTCGAACTTGTAGCCGCTGATGTAGAGGCAATCGGTGGCAGGACTAGCAAGGGTTTGGGCAATTCCAGTATCGGTGAAGCGTTGTTTTAATAAAAGCGAAATTGAAATATCATTTTCGCTCCGAGGCTGGACTGCTTCTCTTTGGCCAACGCGGCCAGCCTCGGCTGATGTTTGTGCATCACCTGCGGCCATGCCTCCAGTAACCTTTATCTGGAAAACATAAACATAGCCAGCAGCGTCCGTCGAAATCAGGAGGGAACAGTCTGGTGACCCTGCAAGGGTTAAAGTAGTCACTGATGATTGGTGCTGGTAAAGGACCTTGGATTCGGTTGCATCATCGACAGAGAATGCAACCACTTTCCCATCTCTTTTACCGGCAAAAGCGAAAGCAGCCTGTCCGTGAGGAGTGGCAAAGGGAGTAGATATTTCGGGCCCCTGCCAAATCGACTTTTCGCGCCAATATGCGTTGCTTTGCCTGAGTCCGGATGGAGTCGGCGGTGACAATGAGATCGCGTCACTTGCACTCTCCAACTCGCTGTCTTTCCGAACCAGTGCTGCAGGGGCCCAGATGCGACACTGCATACTGCGAATGTCGAGGAAGCTAAGTCCGTCAGAGCTGAAGGCTGCCCCACGTACAGCTCCTTCGAGTGGTTCGATGCAGTAGAAGAGGTGAAGCACGATGCTTCCAGTTGAGTCCAAGTCAAACTTGAAAACTCGCATACTGCCGTCTTCACCCCCAGCAACAACGCTGCGTCCATCCTGTGAGCATGAAACTGTTGCGGCGCACAGGTTCATCTGAGTAGATTCCAACGTCATTGAAGTGTAGTTGAAAACGTGCAAGTTTCCGGAGGAGCTATTGACTAGCAGGGCAGGAATCTCGGGGTTCTGGTCAAAGACCATCCCTACCAGCCCAGTATTGCTTGGTATTTTTTAGATGACCCAAGACCTCGGATTGAAGCGCATTCAGCACGTAGACAGGACGAGTGCGATAACCAACCGCAACCAGAACGTCGGTGTCGATATTGAGGAATGCCGCGCAGACGGGAGGCTGTGTGGGGAGTTGTTGTGAAAACCCACCAGCTCCCATAGTTTTCCAGGAGAGAGACTGTTCATCTTCGGTGTCCAGATTCCTATAGCAAAGGCTACTTAGCAAAGCGAACGGATAACCATTAAAGAAAACGAGAAGCCGGCTGCCAAAGAGCTGCGGTCTATTCCAATGGCAGAAGCCTGCCAAGAACAACACACGTAAACACTTACCACACAGTTATTTGACAGGCTTTTGTCACGCAAAGAAGCTCTTCAGAGCCCAGGAAAGTCACCGCAAGCGGGGGGCCCTGTGGTGAGAACGCATGAAGTTTAGTCCCCGACTGGATATCCCAAACAATGATTTGCCCTCTCCCAATGGAAACCAAGTACTGGTCCTCTGGGCCCAATTCAAGTCGCTGTAGTCGTTCGGTATGGGTCAGTTGTAAGACAAGCTGCACAGACGTCTTATCAAACACCGTGATGTTTCCTAGCAAAAATCCGATAGCAAACAATTGTTGGCCGTGGACAACCGCTATAGCATCTCCTCCGTGCTGTCCCTCGAAGTTGAGGAAAGCGAGGCAGTCATCCCAAGTACCCGGCCGAAGTCCCGTAACCGCCAGTGATGGGAATTTGGGGTCCGCTGCAAAATAAGTGTGAATGGCAGAGTCCGGCGGGCAGAGTGGTGGTACTAGAGTGTGAATTGAAGAAGGACAGGAAAGAAGCTGAGAGCTGAATTTTGCAGCCACATGGATCAAGTCAGTAAGCCAGCTGTCGATAAGGAGGACCGATCTATCAGTTGGAGGAACATATTTCACTCGTCGGCTTAGGTACGCGCGCAAGTTCATGGCGGATTTGTTGATGATTCCAAGGTCATCCCTATCAGCCAGGTGTTCAATCCAGGTGAGGATGTTCCTGCTCCTTAAGAAGGTACATAGCTCTTCAGCTAGCTCATCATCCTGGGCGGCCGCACGGTAAAGATGATCAGAAAAGTGGGTTGCGGCATAGTCCATGAAGATTTGGTCACTTGCAACCAATGGTGCCAAAGCCGGTTTCCCGAAAGATCGTACAATAAGACCCTGTGTCGGTCTTGTCTGTTGTTGTTTAAGAGTATCCCCTGAAAGAAATCGCGTGAGCAGTACCCCTAGGCGAGTATGATCATGCGATTTGGCCATGGCCATCTCTGATTCGCATTCTGGTGAAATAAGAAATTGACGTGCAGTTTCATGAATCATCTGTACCCTGTTAGCCTGGTCTATAAAGACAAGCTGGCCACAGAGGGTAGGTATGGCGCGAGCTCCGTTTTGCAGAGTTTTGTTTATATCCAGCCTCACAGCCGTGCATAGTTCATCCACGGTAAGTGATCGGGAGGAGAGGACAACCCAACGAAGAATTGTCCTAGCTAGCGGTGCGTTACTTGTGTTTTTCTGAACCACCCGTAAGATCCGAAGATACATCTCTTGAAGGTCTATGGGGACTTCTTGGAGCACTTCCTCCATAGACTCGCGTGTCCATGTCTTCTCAAGCTCTTGCAATATCAGTCGAACCCAAAGAAACGAACCAGAAGCCTTGCGGAGTATCTTCTCGCACATCTCGCTGAGTTCGTCTTCGTTGTCTAACCGCCCAAGTTCTTCAAGTTTCGCTTGTAGGAATCTCCTCATATCCGCTGCTGTGTCATCTTCGGAGAGGACATGCGATCGCACTTTCGCACCAAGCGATGTAAGCCCACGCTGGAGCTCTTCTAGATCGCGAGCTGTAACAAAGACGCGGAGGCCACGAGGTAGTGATGCAAGAATCTTCTTTGAAAACATGGAGCCGAAATTCTGGCACTCGTCAAGACCATCAAGAACCCAGTAGTGTCGTGTGGTACTGGGCAGCTTGCCAATACAGCCGATGATTAGTTTGTGCCAAACGCTCACCTCATCTTCTCTGTCCCAAGCTATCTCTGCTGCATCGAATTTGAGAAGCCGCCGTCGTATATCGACATCATGGATTGCCATTTGGAATACGAGGGATCTCAAACAATCACTCAGTCTTCTTTTTCCCTCGACGCCATGTTTAAAGAAGAAATAGCTGCAAAAGAACTGGGGGCCTTGAAGCTGGTCAACGACGTAGCTGGACAAGGTAGATTTTCCAGCTGCTGGCCTCCCAGTCACCCATAGAATCTCAGGGGCTGTCCCAGCCCTCCAAGAATTGAAAGTTGGCGTTTGAGTGAACCATTTGCAAGACCCAGGCTCCCTGAGTAGCTGAAGGGTCAGCAGATCGTCCTCTATATCAGGGCTTGCGTCGAGAAAATGCCTCAGACGAGACATTTCTTCACCAGGTGCTAGCGTAGGCGATGAAATACAACTCGGCTGCGGGGCAGCGGAAGCCGTGGCATTTTCTTGACCGCTGACAGCCCGGATAAGGTCAATCGATGTGAGCAATGCATTCCGCACTGTCTTGTAGTTAGAGTCGGCAGTTGTTGCGAACTTGCAGACCTGGCGATGGTCCGCATCCAAAGCGGCAATTTCCTCTCCTGGGTATCCTAGCGTTGCCGAGTCTTTTTCAACAACAATTCTGTTCATAACGGCTGTGCGGACAGGGAGTGTCTCATAAAATGACCAGAGTCTTAGATCCGGAGCGAAATGACGAAAAGATTCGTTGATTTCTGCGAGTGCATCTGATCCAGGGACTAAGTCTCCTACAAATGGCTTCTTTCCCCAAGCCACGGTTATCATGCTTTCCAGAGTCACTGCGAGGTTTGAGCCTCTGTGGGGGGTGCCAAGGAAGTAAATGGAGTGAAATCGTCGGACGAGGTCATGACAGGTCGGATCCTGGCGCGCAAGAATGTAGGCCTTCTTCGCAACACATCCGCCCATGCTATGCCCGACGAGAACGAGACGGGTGTTGTCGTTTCGCCGAATTGAAGGGCTATTTTTGATCTCGCCGAGGAGGGATAGTGCGAAATCGCGAATGTTCAGCGCGCTCTGTTGCCGTTCCGTCCAGTCGGCCTTGTAACCAAACGTATGGAATCGCACATCGGCGAAGTCCGGGTCCGATGGGAGCCATGACTGTGGCCAAAAGTGATCTGGTTTTGGTGAGAAAGACCAAGTTTTGCGGCTGCCACCCCCGAGGCCATGGATGAAGATGACATCTGCAGTCGGGTTGGTGGGGGGCGACGTAGAGCTGAGGTTTGTCAATCCTAGCGGGCCTTTCTCTGATTCGGCGATCAAACAAGACGAAATTTCAGTAGCCGTGTCGGGCTGGCTGTATGAGCTCTTGCTCGTGCTCGTACGAGAGAAAAAGCCAGTGAGGGATGGTTTTCGGGGTTGCTAATAACGATCATGAGCCTTCCGTCAGCGGGTATGGTGGTACGGTGTGGTAGTACGGTGTGGTGGTACGAGCTAGGAAATTGACACTAACTTGGGCCATCCTTGTTCCCACTGAGTCAATTTAGTGAGCGCGTCTATCAAAGACGTCGATTTAGAAAGGGCCAAGATGATGCACTGCATACAGCATAAGAAGTGATTGAATCTTTGATGGGATCACGAACTGCGAATTTTCTCGCGTTTGGATTATGGCAGCAGTCTGGTAGGTACGGTAGCCGACACCGTTGGCAGACCCCGGGCGGGAAGGAACCATTATGCGGGGGACCAAACCCCAAGACGTGGTTCGTAGTAGCTGCTACTGTCATCATCCACCCTTAGGTTGAGAGATCAAAGTGGATGGATGAAGCTACATTGGCAATAGAAAAGATTAATTAACGGAGCTCAAGAAACAATCATACGAATTTCTATCCAATGCTATATTGCAAGTTCACACCTCAACGACAGCCCCAATACGTGAAAAAAAATGCACCAAATGTTTTGAGAAGTCAAAGTATACTTAGAAGGCCGAAATCAATTGATCCTTTGTCTCGTCGGGCTGCGGGAGTCTGTGGAGTTCGTCCTCAACCTCCTTGGGCGGCAAGCAGCCATGAGGGTAACGACGAAGCAGCTCTCGCACGTCGTCTTTGATCCTATTGCTTTTACGCGTGGTTAATAGGTGAAAAGATCCTATCAGCCATATATGCTTATTCATAAAAAAATTCTCGAGCTTCTTACATATTTTCGTTGGGAAAATGTGTTGCTGCGTTGGCGTTGAAGCGCCTATTTGAAGACAACCCCCCTGTGGGTGAGTACGAGTACGTGCACCAACAAAAACACCAAGCCCGCGGGGTAAAGTGTTTGGTAGAGGACTCATACAACATACAAGCTATAAAGGAGATTTCTGCCATCAAGATCCTCTGCGGGCTCCGATGGTTCGATATACTTGTAGTACATTGAGATGTAGTCCGCCAACTTGTTGCGACTAGGACGCCAATTCCCGAGTTCATCTATTGAAGGGGGTTCGTCAACATCGTTTACACTCGTGACCTTTTGGGTGCCAAGCCGGGGGCTCAAATCCCAAACACACATTCGTGGTGGCCCCAAAACCCCGACGGGTCGTAGATGATGGGTCTGCCAGTATCGTCATCTACACTGACGTTGCCATACCAAAGGTCACCATGGACAAGGCATGGCTTTATCTTCCTTCCTTCGGTCTCTAGGGGCCTCAAAAGCCTTGGAATCACTCTATCAAATAGCTCGGGCAACATTGCGTCGAGCTCAGGGTCGGAACCGCTTCTTTCGTCCCTGAGATCCAGAATATGGCGGAGGCCCCGAGAAAAGAAAATCTCCCAGCTGTCGCACCAAGAATTGTCCTGTGGTACATCCCCATTATACGTAGGACAGTGGAAACCAAACATGCCATTGGGGGACACGCTGTTAGAATGCAGGTCTGCCATCATCCTGCAGAAGTCTTCCACAGGTGGTAGGTCCTCGTTGAAGTTGTAGTACTTGCACATGTAGAAATGTGAGTCCTCATCAGTCTCAAACGTTCCCCAAGCGATAGGTTTGGGGCACAAGTCGTTGTTGACAGAATGCATCTCCAGAGTGTTTAGGAACTCGCCCTTTAATGCTTCTCTGCCATGGATTCCAATAGAGACCTGTGAGTGTGTGTGGTCAGGGGCTTTGCAGTGTTGATGAATGAGAAGGACCCTAAGACGCCGAACCTTGATAAAGTAGCTCTCTTCACTTCCATCAGAACGGCGAACTTGAAGACATGTAGCCTTGGCCCACCTGGTCTCGGCCACGTCTATAATATCTATTATTTCCGTCACATCTGGCAGGGCTATCGGCATAGCAAAATCAGCACTCAGCATACAGCCGTAGCACAACTGTACAACAAAGCAAACGATGAGTTGAGGAGGGATGGACAAACCTGCCAATATGGCTGGATCAACATAGACCGCTCCATTTTGTTCCACGGACTGGACCATGGTTATTTCGTGGTGAGCTGGTGTTTCCTGCAGTTTATAAGCTTGTTTCGTAGGCTCACAGAGTACAAAGCACATAAAACGGCGGTATTCGAAAAAACTATCCCCTTCTACACCTCCCTTTTATGGTCTATCAAGGGGATCACAACTCCGGCCTGCCCCTTGCTTAGGCGCCGGTGGCCTAGCTGACTCCCCTGGTAATCGACCCATGTTTCATGGACTGCGGATCTTGGCATATGTAGTTAGCCGCCGACGAGAATATCTTACCCCGCACGTTATTTACAGTGTTTCCGGTTCTCGGAAAGCTACATGTGGCTCAAGGAGCTCTATATAGATGCGACTATTTCCAGTGAACGGGTTATAGATTCGTGTTACGCAAAATTCAAGAGCGTGAGTTACACAAACCCACTAACATGAGTTTGCCGACGCATTACGAATTGAGCAACGGCAGGAAAATCCCGGCTGTTGGCCTGGGTACCTTTCAAAGCGCAGATGGCAACTCTCGAGTAAAAGAATCCGTTATGATGGCCTTGGAGATGGGATACCGACATATCGATGGCGCCCATGCATACGGGAACGAGAAGCAGATTGGCGAAGCCATCATCGAGAGTGGAGTTCCACGAAAAGAAATCTTTGTTACATCAAAGCTGTAAGCCGAAAGAGAAGACCCAAAGCCAAAAGCCAAAAGCCAAAAAAAGAGAATCAATCTTAATCACTGTAATTAATTTACCTTCAGGGCGCAGACGTGGCATGAGCCTGGAGATGTGGAGATGGCTCTGGATTTGTCTTTGCGAGACCTGCAACTGGATTATGGCAAGCTTTCCTTGAACCATTTAAGATCTTGACATGAACTGTGTAAGCCGGCACTAACACAAAGCTCTTTTTACAGTTGACCTTTATCTGATGCACTGTAAGTAATATTTATTATAAGGCATAGGTCAACCAGTCACCAAAAAGAAGCCATTGTAAGCTTACCATTACCAGTCCCCCATGCATACAAAGCTGGGGAGAATCACGAGACTATCAGACATCCCTGTGGGAATGGAAAGGTCTGTACCTGATCAAACCATGATCTTGTTGCAAGAACGATAAAGGCTAGAACTTACTACTTGTTTTGTTGACAACAGCCCGTAATTGACTATCACTTGTCTCGACGCTACCCAGAGACCTGGCAAGCAATGGAACGTCTCGTGGACTCCGGGAAAGCCAAGGCGATTGGTAAAGGTCCCTTTTATTTTCTGCGTAGCCTTCAGCCCACTGACATTCAATCAGGTGTTTGCAATTTCAACATCCTAAAGACCAAGCGGATTCTTGAAATCGCCCGGATCAAGCCAGCTGTGAATCAGGTCGAGCTTCATCCGTAAGTAGGGTTAGGATCAGCCAACATCGCAGCTGCACGGGACAGAAAAAAGCTTACCACAATCTTTGCTAGCTACCTCCCGCAACACGAGTTGATGCAGTTTTCAGCAAAGCACGGAATCCTCCTAGTGGCACACCAACCACTTGGCGGCCGTCCAGTGCCCGCTGTGAGGGGGCACCCTGATCAGAGCCCTCCAACCGAGGATCAGACAGTAAGCATTTATGTTTCGGAGCTTAATGGCTCCACGGAAAAGAAAACCAAGCAGCTAATGAACTGACGTTCTTAGATCCTCAATGTTGCATCCAGCAACGGCATGTCACCGACGCAGGTTCGTCTTGTCATTCACAAGCTCCTTCGCCAATATTTCTCACGTATGGTCTGGCTACCAAGTGCCACGTGTCCTGTTACTAACGCTCTGTTGTAGATTTGTCTCTCATGGGCAGTTCAGCGAGGAATACCAGTGATCCCCAAGTCGAGCCAGCAAGCGCACTTGAGAAACAACATGGAGGTGCGCAAGCTGTCCGATGAGCTATTCAATCGCGTAGACGGTCTAGCGGCAGCGCGCTCTGATGGCCCAGTTCGGTTCTTGGACCCCAGTCGTCACATTGGCTTCGATATATTCGACGAAGAAATCGATCAGCCAACTGCGGACGCTGCGCCCTGGGACTGAGCAGTAGGTAGCAAGTGGGCTGGTTGGACCTAGTACGAGGGGAATGGTATTTTCTAATATACAGACAGAGGATGCTTATCAAGGAATCACTTACATTCCAGTTGCAGACAGCCTTCTTTTTTGAGGTTCGCACAGTATTGATAATATAATAAATGTCGCACTACCACAATTTCACGACAGCGATCATCAATATCACCAGGTTGATGGGTAGTAAATGGTAAGCAAGAGGTGGTATACTAGTAGTGATATTGGTTAGCTGGTACGGTAGGTGGTGGTGGTGATATAGAATGTTAAAAAATATTGTACCCAGAGTGTTTAAAGTACAAGATCATATTAAACCGTGATGGTAAAGTTGCGCAGCCAGTATCATCTATGGCTTGGCGCGCAATTCGGCCAGCCAGTCCGGATCCTCGTGTATTCCCATTGGTACACTCAGCCCCAGTAATAGTTACAACACAGTCTGGCCACCGCTGCGTTGAGCGCGGTAGATTGAAAATTTAGGGACTTTGAAGACGAGTACAATGAATTTCATCCATCCTTTCATCTGAAAGGTGTGTATTCCGTAGCCAGAAGCGTGCGCACGTGTGTTGTAAACGTTACCGCTGGCCCGACGCATGTTCATTCACAAGGGATGGCTCCGGGTCGAGCCTCTGAATAGGTCAACACCCACTCATGTTCGAACCGAAGCCGGGGATGGGCAAATTTGCTGGTTAAGTAAAGCATTAGGCGCAGAAAGGAGCTTCCTTTGCACGTGATTTGCTGGCGCACAGCACGCAGAAGCGCTGTGGCAATGATGGACTTCGGCTTTTACCTAGCTCCCAGCGTTTGCAAAGCTAGCTCGAGTTCCTTGACTGCAGTATTCGCGTCCTCAAAGTTCAAGGCTGAGATAGCCCATTTAGCATGCTTCTGTGCTTTCCTTATGGAGGCATCGTCCACATTGTAACCTCCGGGCGGTATTGTTGGTGCTGTGGCTGTGTTGGCCGCAATTGATCGAACCACACTGCTGCTTATTGCAGGCGCTGAGGGCTGGCCGTAGCTGACAGTAGACGGGTTCGGGGCCATGTTCATGTAGGAGGCAGGTGGCGAGGCTAATGCCGGAGGTGGTGCTACTGCAGGCATCGCTGCCGGACTTGGGGCGAATGTCGGAGGGCCAGTAGCAGATGTAGGAGCTGAAGCTTGTGGATACTGATTGTCTGCATCTTGTTGCGGCGGAGGCGAGAATGGGGCCTCTGCAACCGGTGGTGTTGGTGTCCATCTTTGAGGAAGATCTTCAGGTCCCGCTGATGCCTGCAAGGGCGGAGACATTGGTGAGGGTATCGATGGCGGTGGCGGGGTGGCAGTAGAATCAAAGTAGCCCGCATTTGCCTGGGGTGCATCGGGTAACGTTATGTAGTCTTGTTGATGTGGTGCGACGGCCGAGGCGGGGGTATGAGGTTGTGAGACTAGGGACGGGTCGCCCCTAATGGAGCTTGACTCGGGGACATCCTCGACGGTTGCCGGAAGAGGTCCTGCAGACGGGCTCGTCACAGCCTGCGAATCAAGTTCTTCAGGGTCCAGTGCTGCTGGCTCCGGCTCAGGCTTCGGATTTGACTCGTTCGGGTCTGTGCCCTCCTTGATCGCCTTGAGGATCCTCAATGTATTCCACTTTGCATACTTGATCTTCTGTTTGGTGTCGGCGTCCAAGGGACCCCATACACTAAGAAGATTGAGGAAGGTAGCTGCCGCATCAAACGTATTTGCTGTTTGTTGTGTGCACTTGTTTGCGCGTATGACCTTTTGCGCCCTGTCAAGAGTGTCTTGTGCAAATTGTTCGATGTAGACCTTTGCGACATCATCGTCCATTACAGCCTCTTCGGCGGCGAACTTCGTCTTGGCCTATTGCACAAGAAAAAGTCAGCAGGGCTCCGGGGATCAGGATGGCGGCTCGGAACGCGCAATACCTCCTCGAGCTTGTCCATTAATGACGTGGTGTAGTTGAGTATTTCCGGATCCTCCTGATGGAGTTGCCGAGCGAGTATTTGGTTTACGACATAGTATTCGCCTATTACTCGACGTTCAATAATTGTATATTAACACACGCACCCAGACTCAGGATGATACTCACACCAGTATGTGACGATTGGCTTTGCCGACGCTAGCTGCACCGCTCGATTGGCCGTTTTAAAAAGGTTGCTGTCCACCTGCTTCAGCGCCGCCGGCGGTTGCGCCATGCTGAGCTGACAAAGTACGGGAGAGGCGGAGGGCAACTAAGAACAAGGAATGAAAACAAGTTGAGCGTAGCACAGAGTGTAAGCTTTCGAATTCACTGAGCCAGTGTCTTTCTGCAGAAATGCGATCGCAAAGTGTCGATGTTCATGATTGTTCCCAAGAGCGCTAGACCGAGGCGGCAAATAGTTCCCCACTACCTGTTGCCTTGGACAGGTGACGCACATTCACCTCTTATCGACCCTAGCACTCGGCCAGACCATCCTGGTTATTAACCGCCTGCTTCTTGACTCGCTGAAGCTTAAGCCACAATGCTTTCCAGTCAAATGTGGCTCAAGCTTACCCCGCCTGGTACGAGAGGATCCACCCATCTACAAGCCGTTACCCAATGCATTCTTCCGTGATCTTCCACGACCACGGTGGCCTCTTTCCCATATTGGCAATAAGACAACTATGCCGTGGTGAAACCTGGCAGCTCCATATAGCAGCAATCTATCGCAGGCTGAACTGTTTTCTCTTTGATTTTGCTCACCGAACCTGAACGCGATTCAAAATCTCCTTTCCTGATCTGCAACTCAAGCATAGAGCTAGGTTCGAGCTCCTACTCAGCTCTCCACACAGGTGTCGTATCCACTATAAATCAACAGTGATGCATCACCCCACGTCACTTTGCGCCGTCGCTACGGCAGTACTGGCGGTTCTCCCAGGCGCCCAAGCTGCCTTCTACCCAAAGGGTTCAGCTGTCCTGCAGATCAATGGCAAGAACTACAAAGATCTGGTTGCTAAATCCAACCAAACGACCGTAGGCTGCTTGCTTCGTTTTCCATTCAAAGTAATGACACTCGTACTGACTGAAACCCATGGCTCAAGATACTCGAGTTCTACGCACCATGGTGCGGTCACTGCCAAAACTTGAAGCCAGCATATGAAAAGGCCGCAAAGAACCTCGAAGGCCTGGCCAAAGTGGCAGCAATCGACTGCGATGACGAAGTCAACAAGCCGTTCTGTGGCACCATGGGCATCCAGGGCTTTCCTACTCTCAAGATTGTGCGCCCGGCCATGAAGGGAGGAAAGCCCATGGTAGAAGACTACAACGGTCCGCGCACGTCTTCTGGGATTGTTGACGCGGTCGTCGAACGCATCAACAACCATGTCAAGAGGGTGACGGACAAAGACCTAGACGACTTTTTGACCAAGAGCAAAGGGCCCAAGGCAATTTTGTTCACTGACAAGGGCACTGTTAGCACGCTCCTCAAGGGTGTCGCCATTGACTTCTTGGATGTCATTCAAGTCGCGCAGATCAGGAACAAAGAGAAGGGAGCTGTGGAGAAATTCGGCATCGACAAGTTTCCCACCTTGGTGCTCATCCCAGGACAGGAGGAGGAGCCTATCAAGTACGACGGACCGGTCAAAAAGGCAGATATGGTCAAATTCTTGTCTCAAGCTGGTTCACCAAACCCTGACCCGGCACCTTCAGACACCAAGAAGAAAGCGGATAAGAAGCCAAAGAAGGCTGACCCTAAGAAGGCTGACCCTAAGAAGGCCGAGCCTGAGGAGACACCATCTGCCGATTCGGCTGAGTCGACCGAGACCGTCAAAACCCCTGTTATCACTGAGGTTGCACCACCAATCCCCACTATTCATGACGCCGGCAAGCTGTCCAAGGAGTGTCTTAATGACAAGTCAACTACATGTGTACTCGCGTTCGTACCCGCCGAGGCCGAGGGTAACAAGGATGCCGAGGCGGCGCTTAACTCTCTGGCAGACCTTGCGCACAAGTACGCACAGGCCAAGCGGAAGCTGTTCCCCTTCTTCGCCGTCCCGAGCAGCAACACTGGCAGCGAGGCTGTTATCAAGACCTTGGAGCTTGGGGACAAGCCTGTCCAACTGGTGGCCATCAACGCACGGAGGAACTGGTGGAGGCAGTATTCGGGTGATGACTTTAGCGCTCAGGGTATCGAGAACTGGGTTGATGCGATCCGTATGGGTGAGGGCGCCAAGAAGAAGTTACCTGAGGGCCTTGTAGCTGAGGCTGCAGAAGCTACTGCAGCTGGGGCTGAGGACACGGCCAGTACTGCCAGCAAGTCTTCGAAGGAGACCAAGGGTTCTGACCCTGTACCGGACCCCGAGACTGCCAAGCCGGCTGAAACGCCTGCTGCTGAGCATGACGAGCTGTGAGCGTCGGCGGAAAAAATACAAATTCTGTAGCTGTGCGATATTCTGGTTTTGTTCACATGTATTGTTAAGCGGTCAGTGGTTGAAATATCAAATCCGACAAATGGACATTCTTTCTATACCAGTGGGGTTTCTAAGGTGATTTTATGCTTTAATGCGATGCCCCAAAACCCCTGACACCAAAACGCCTTATTATGACCATGACCCATTGCAAATCGTCAGCATGTTCTGCTTCATGACTCCATATCCATTACAAGCGCATCTGCCTTTTCTATTGCACCCTCGCGAATCATTTGCCTGCCTCTTTCCTTGACGACCCTGTCCAGAATTTCCCTGACCTGCTTGCACCCATCGACCGCAACAGCCAGCATGCCCTCTAATCGACTGGCCTGCACTCTGCTTTCACACGAAAGAACGACCACGCGGTCAGTCGCGCCCAGTGTCGCGGCTGTAAGACCCGGCAGCTCCGTCTCCTCTTGTTGGTTCAGATCCAGCAGCGGGTCAGCAGACTCGTCTGCGGCGGCGTAGGACGAGGTAGAGCCAGCTGAGCAGGCGACCACGTAGTCGGCCATTGGGATTCCCGCATCGACAGCAGCGAGCGTGGCGGCGTTGATCAGGGCGGCAAGCATAGATCCGTCCTGTGACAAGACGTGCAGAGAGAAGGTGATGGTGCTGTGCGGGAAGAGGTGGGTGTGTAGCGTCGCCGAGAGGG
This sequence comes from Magnaporthales sp. P1609, assembly GCA_003709005.1. Classification (NCBI taxonomy): domain Eukaryota; kingdom Fungi; phylum Ascomycota; class Sordariomycetes; order Magnaporthales; species Magnaporthales sp. P1609. The sequence continues at coordinate 2,589,557 of PELF01000005.1, read as the reverse complement.
CATGCGAAACCGTCGCCTGAAGTTCCTGTATGCGCCTAGAAGCAGAACAAAACTCGTCAGCATTCCGCTCCCACTGTCAAAGGTCCAATGGCATGCAAAGGACCAAACTCACTTGTCGCCTCGGCCGCGCTTCTTCCTATCCACCGAGCTGAACCCCGCGACCACTATGCTGACCACCACCTCGGCCTCCTTAGACTGCGAGCTGCCGCCGCCTCCGCCCGCCGACGCCGTGATGTTGACACCCGTCCTCCTCTGTCCCGGCGCCGCCTCGCTCGGCCCCGTCACGACGCACATGACCTTGGTGTGTCCCATCTCGAGGTAGCTGGAGCCGTCGGCGGCGGCCTGCGTGCGGATCTGCGCGTGGCAGCGCCTCAGCTCGTTCCATCGTCGGCCGTCGACGCGCAGGAGCGCGAGGGAGTATGCCGACGTGTCTAGCGGCATGGTTGGGAAGGGTGTACTGGAGTTTGCCGCTCAGAATTGGTGGGCGCGTCCGTTTGCGATGTCGCGTTGGATGTTGGATGCTGGTTGTAAGAATGGAGAGGTGGGGCAAGGTTCAAGCGGCGAGACGCGGCAGAAGCAGACTTTTGGGCGTTAATTGAACTTCCGCCCCATGGCTACATTACCTACCAGGGGCAGGTGCCTACAAACAATCCCCCCCCTTTGATCATATAGTCATCCTCTTCATGATTGTTGCCAAGCAAGCCCTGTAAACATGTGCAAATTCATCAGAACGAAAAATTCTGCCAACAGTACCAGTTCGTAGGGCGCTAGCTAAAGTCCCAAGCTTCGGAGCTTAAAGCCAATATCCGGCAAAATTGAGCATCAGTTATTCGTTATCTAGCATCGGGTTTGGACCTAGAGCTAATATCAAGACTATACGAGCCGCGAGCTTTCTATTCCACATCCCATAATGCATAACCTGAAATATTCGACAATTAGCACGTATCTCCTACCTCCGGGCTATTAAACTATATTGAAGGTTGAGATTCTCTGTGCGTTTGTTGACCGTGTGGGTCAAAGCCCGATGCCGAATAAGGCCCTACCTCAAGACGCTATTTACCCCAACTACAACCAGTCGGCGAAGCTGTAAACAGATGCACTTTCCTAATCGAGGGGGCAAGTTATTTTATATGACAAAGATGCAAACCCAGCAAAATTAGAGCGTGCATCTTTTGGCTTGCATTATGAAGGGGTTTGGTTCTCGTCAAATTGACTAATACCTACCCAAGACACCAGAGAGATTTGCAGTAGTCGATAACCAGCGATTGGTATAAGCACTACCGCACAAGTCACTGCAAGTCCAGCGGAATGTGGGGTCGCTTCATGCATCCAGTGGCATTCCTTCTTGCTCACTCGACATGGCCTTGGTGTTCTACACCACAACGAAAAGCGCCTTGGCAAATGCCTACCGTATAGGGTACCTCTTACGAGTGCAGGCCAAGGTCCCATGACCACAACAATGTCTGAAAGCCCGACAGAGGCTTTTCGCACCTGGGAGCGGCTCTACCAGCAAGGCCTGGCCCACGCGCGCGCAAATGAACTCGAGGAGGCGCTTCTCGCTCACCGCAGCGCCCTGGCGCTATGTGATCATGGCAACAGCACCGACGACAACGACCTCCCGCGGGCGTCCCACCTCCGCTACGTGGTGCTTGGCTCGCTAGGCTACGTCTACAGGATGCTGGGTCGCCTCGGCAGCGCGAGCGAGTGCCTAGAGGAAGCGGTCCGGAACCTACCCCGCGGTGACCCGGGCCGGCTAAAAGCGCTCGGCAAGCTGGCCGTCGTGTACCGGCACTTTGAGAGGCTGGACGACGCCAAGCGGACGTGCGAGGAGCAGTACGAGGTCGCGAGGGAGATGGGGCTCGAGCACGAGATGGAGCGCGCCGTCGGGAACCTGGGCATGGTCAACTACCAGCTTTTCCTCGTCAACAGGGACATGGCGTACTTGGAGCTGGCCATCACGCAGCTGGATGAGCGGATTGAGAGGTGTCGGAAGCTGCGGACTGGGGTTGAGATCCCGGGGGACGCCCGTGATAGGGCTGCCAGGGTGCAAAGTGCTACCGCGCGAGAAGCTATTGCGTTTGCTCGCCTGTCGCTGTGCTATACTGCCCAGGGAGACCGTGGGAAGGCGATCGAGGCGGCCAGAGAGCGCCAAGCGCTGTCGTTTCAGTCAAAGGACCCGAGCAAGATTGCGTTTTCGAGATTCTTCCTCGGCAGGGCTTTGTTCTTGGATGGAAGGAAGGAAGATGCCATTGATCAGCTTAACCCTTCAGATGGCTACACGCCAGTTGCGGCCCTGTCAAAAGAGCCTTGTGAGGAGTACCGGGGCTACATTTCAGAGATGATAGCCGCTGGAGCAGATGTGACGCTGCGAGATAAAACAGGCTATTCGGCGCTGGACTACGCAGTTTACAATGGTGACGAGCTCACGCAAAACATCCTGATCCAAGCGCTGCGGCGGCAACTTGACCATCTAGAAGTGGAACAGCACTGTGTCGAGTCGACACTTCGAAAGGGGCATCGTGAGCTTTTTCAGGACATCCTGAGACCGGTGCTGCTTCAGCCCGACAAGAAAACTAGCGTCAAGCAGCTGCGGCGGGCCTATGCAGAGACCCTTGCCTCGGATAAGGAGAAGGCAAAACTATTTGATCGGTTCAAGTATGTGCGCTTCACAGACTTTGCTCGATGCGGTAAACTACCCAAGGGCACTGATAACTGGACGCGATGCTTCGGAGACGATGCCGACGATGACCTCTTTGTTATTTTCATGTCTTATACATGGGCCAAGAAGAATCCCAACAGCGCTGGTGAGATTTGCCCAGACGATGAGGAGAACACCAGGTATCACCAGATGATCAGCGGCGTCGAAAGTTTTCTTGAGGAAAATCCAGACGTGGACCCCGCGACAGTTTGCATATGGCTAGTAAGCTCTTTGTTGCAGCCTCTTCGTATCTCTTGACCTTTTTAGACTCACATCCCCAACAGGACTGGGCCTGTATAGACCAGGTAGACAGAGAAGTGCAGGCGCGAGGCGTTTCAGCGCTGCCCATCTCCCTGGCCCAATGCAACGCCATGATCAGCATCACCAACCAAGACTACTACGAACGCGCGTGGTGTTGCGTCGAGGTTATCACGATCCGGGCTCTGCAGAGGTCGTACGGCGCCCACAGGTGGCACGAATATGAACACGACTGTGTACAGCAGAAGATGGTACTGCGGGATGGGAGTCTAGATATGGTGCTTAGCGTTGCCGCAGCCAATGTCTCTTTCGAGAGCGACCGTCCTAAGCTGACCTTTTTGGAGAGGCAGGCAAGGCTGTTGGATAACGGTGCATCTGTTCAGTTTGAGCATATCGGACTGGCATAAAATTTCTATCGTGTGGTCTGATCATTTGTTGGCCCTTGTTGGCATCCCTAAGATGGGAATGACTACTTACCCAGGCACCTACCTACTCAACTGGTCGCCGCAAGAGCAGACGGAACGCGAGAACCATGGGAAACTGTCCAAAATTGTGATATGACTGCAGCTGAGACGGGTCGGTTGATCCTGTGAAGCCTGGTTCCCGCATGGCGTCCATGACAAGACCGTTTCGGAAGAAGGGGTCCAACAGAGACCAAAATGGCCGATGGAATAAATTCTATCCTTGGTCAGCGTTTGACTTGGGACTTTAATCTCAGTTATGGACCTGTCAAGATATACCAGAGGGTGGGGTTGCCCCCGGAGAGCCTCGCTCTTTACCGGTTGGATGTCCAGGTAGTTGGACACTTTGATGTGTCGATGAACTTCTTGCTTTCCGGTGTCGGTGTTTTCGAGGACCTCCATTACACGATGACCAGCTGGCTTCGAGAATACGGGGTGTAGGTTGACAATCACAACCCTTTGGCATGTCAGCCAATGCATCCAATGCATTTACCGTCAAGAGGAAGGTTACGATGACAAGTGGTCTCACCTCCCATTCTGTGCGAGTAGCTTCGGAAGGGCTGCAGCAAGAGGCTCAATATCAGGCAGCTCTTTCAGTATCATACTGCAGGTGATGAGGTTGAATCTACGAACAAATGTGTAAGTACTCTCATCCAATGTTTGTACTGAGGTCGGGGGGGGGGGGGGGGGGGGGGGGGGCTTACTTGGGATGACGGCGACTTAAAGCGTCTAAACTTTCAGGATCCAGCAAGTTGACAACCTCAAAGCCAATGTCAAGATTCATCTCCTTGGCTCGAGATTCGGCCTTTTCAAGCATCGACTTTGACGCATCGACCGCTGTGACTTTTGCGCCAAGCGACGCCAGCAGCGCAGCTATAACGGCGCTGCCGGTCCCCAGGTCGAGTGCAAGCTCGCCCTTTTGCGGGCTTGCAAGCTCCCGAATCGTTGGAAGTAGGCATTCCTGGTACAGGTCGTTGCCTTGGCCGAGTGTTTGGTCCCAAAAGCTAGCAATCTCATCCCAAGCCTGGATGTTGTCGCCCATTGTGGACGAAACTGAGGGTGAGTGGGAGTAAGGGTTTGGTTGCCGATTGAAGAAAAAAATTGGTATGTAATTGGGCTATATCTGAGAGAAAATTCTTGATCAGTTGTGATAATCCTTTCCCAATCGAACAATCAAAGTAAGGCAGGTAGGTAAGTAAGTAGTGCTTACGATGAGGTTGAAAGGATTCACAATACCCCGCAACCAAAGGACGTAGCCATAATCGATCCTTGCGTGACCCATAACCCAGCTGACGTCTTTCAGCAGAAAAAAAAAAAGTGAAGAACAAAAAATTAAAGCAAAAATGGTTTCCAAATACTGCTATCAACCTCTGCCCCAACCTGAGCCCGAGTCCACAGCACTCCCATTCCGGTTGCTGCGGCTGCTCCCCGCCACCGATGCCGACTCCCCGCTCCAGGGTGAGTTGGTGCACGTCGACCTGTCAGATGCTCCCCGATACGAAGCCGTTTCTTATGTCTGGGGCGAGCCCGTCTTCAAGCAGGAGCTGCACATTGTCGAGACCGGCGGGGGCGGCGTCGTCTACATAACCAAGAACCTGTCGCAGGCCCTGTATCGCCTCCGCCTTCCAGACGCCTCGAGGACGCTGTGGGTGGACGCCATATGCATCAACCAGCACGATGACCAAGAGCGCAGTCGGCAGGTCGCCATGATGCAGGCCATCTTTGGCTCTTGCGAGTGCTGCCTCGCGTGGCTAGGGCCGTTTCTGGCCGAAGGGGAGATTTGGCACCACCACATTGGCACTCCATCAGAGGAAGACATGGCCAGCGCCATGGCGCTCTTTGGGCGTATAGCCGTGCACGACATAGAGCTACTGGACACCAAAAAGGAGACAGCTGGAGCCATTGCATCCCAGCACCGAGGCAGGCCCATCCATCCCAATCCAAACAAGGATCACTATCTCCTATCCAGAGAGGAAACGGTGCTCCTCTTGACACTTTTCTACCGCGCCAAGCTGTGGGAACGGTGTTGGTGTGTCCAGGAATTGGCCTGTTCCCCCCGCCTGGTGCTCGTCGCGGGCGCCGAGAGGCTCGACTGGGACGGGGTGGGAAATTTCCTGTGCGCCCGCTACTACTCGGACGCCTTCCACGGATCCTTTGGTCACGGTTCCGTCATGCCCATCGTCGGACAGATCTTTGGCAGCCCCAAGCGCATCCAGGAGCAGCGGCAAATCTCACAGGCCATCAAAAGACCACAGGATGATGGCAGTGCTGATGCATCTACCCTCATGGACGTCCTGGCCAGGTTTCGTCACCTGGAGTCTACGGACCCCCGCGATATGGTATTTAGCCTCCTAGGCCTCGTGGATCCGTCGCTGCGCGTGCCAGTCGACTACACCAAGACCACCGTCGAGGTCTTTTCCCAGACGACTACCGCCATCATAAATACGCGGCGCGATCTCGACGCCATCTGCCAGAACCCGTGGTTCGACGGCCGCAAGGATACCCGACCAGAGGGGCTGCCGTCGTGGACTATCGACTTTGCCAGCCAGGGTCGAGGGAAATTGATCTTTGCCCAGCGAGGTATATTCGCCGCCGGCCGGCCACTCTGCCAAACACCCTGCGAAATCGTCGGTGGTGTCAGCCTCAGGTGCCACGGCCGCCGCTTTGCTCGAGTCTCCGCGCCCGGAGTCGACACCTCCAAAGACCGCTTCCCCGCCTACATGGGACCCGAGGAGATCGTGGCTAACGCACGCCGTCTAGGCTACCTCGAAGAACCGGACAAGACGTACGCGCCCACAGGCGAGCGGGCCATGCAGGCACTCTGGCGAACGCTCGTCATGGACTGCATCGCCTATCCCAACCGCAGGCTGACGACCGAGCAGGTCGAGCAGGAAACGACAAGTCTGGACGAGGTCCTAAAGGAGGCTGCCGCGCTACCCGAGGACGCCACCTGGCGCGACAAGGATCAGATATACAAGAGGTTGAAGTCCTACATGATTTTTAGGCGCAACCGCGAAACGTGGTACTTCTTCACGACCGACGACGGCAGGTTCGCTTTGGGCGGCGACGAGGTCCGCGGGGGAGATGCAGTCGCCGTCCTGGACGGTGCAAAGGTGCCTGTGGTTCTTCGACCGACCGGGGAGAGCTTCGACGGGCTCGAGTGCTTCAGGTTTGTGTCCCCGGCCTATGTCCACGGTTGTATGGATGGTGAGGAGGTGGAAGGGTCGGGGGTGGAGGACCTACTTTTAGTTTGAGCTTGGTGGGTTTTGCGCAGCTTCTTTGGTATGGACAGAGCTTGAGGACGTGACCGAGTGGGTAAAATGTAATGGTGATGTTTGAACTCGGATTGTTTTTCATTAGCAGTATTTAGTGAGGAACCGATGTATGAATAATGATGGGGGGGGGGGGGGGTTTAGACTGGGGATAGGCAGTATTTACACAATGATAATTATTCATAACCGTATTCCGATATGTCCAAATAAACTCAAATCTGCAAAAGAGTGAACCGAGAAACCTGTTAGCCCGGATATTTGTTCAACATGCCCTGTGGACTCGAAATCATTTTCATGTTCATGGACAAAGATCATCATTGATTTAAAAGTGATGCCATCTCCATCAAGGACAAACACCGCAAGGGTTCGAAAGCACGGGTGAGCTCTCTATCAGTCAATACAGTCTATGCTATATGTTATATTTATGGCCGGTGCTTTGAATTATGAAAAAGGAAAACAGAATAAAGATCTTGGAAAGGGGTGGGGGGTGGCCAAGGACACTGGGATTTATACCCAGAACCTAATTTAGATTTGGCCATGTGTGCTAGTAACAGTAGAGATAGAGGTAACTTTATACGACAGCTCTCAATCTGAGCCTAGATAGGTAGGCATGTAGATAGGTATCTTGATACGCAATTACATGAGCACCACGATGCCTTTTTGTCCCACTCCAATGGCAATTATAAATACAGTCATTGATGAGCCCCTGCTTTTCTTTTGTAAGGATGATTTGTTGCCCTAATAGTTTGAAAAGTTCTGTACGGGCATTTGCCACCGTTTAAGCCCTTGGCGTTAACAAACTTTTGATACAGCTACAACTCACATTGATATGGTGTTGTAAAAGTCTTACCAGAGCTTACCAAACCATAAGCTAATTATGAATGCACGTTCCTGGCAGTAGCCGGCAAACAAGAGTATAAACGTGGGACTTGGCTAACCTAAGCCCGGCTTTTATATACCAGAGCTGCAACCACCGAAATTAAGCTTTGGATTAGCGTAAAGTTTCCCATCTGTCACTGATATATCCCAATAGTATTACAGCTGAGTGCTTGTCTATTCGCTATTACGACAAGCATTTTGTCATGAATGAGATTATATGAAGCCAAACCTCGCAACAGGGCTGCACGTATGCTCGATTTGCCATAGTTAACCCAATCCGACATCTGATATTTCAAGGCTCTTCAGAATTTATAGATAACTAAAGGTGGTAGCCGACAACGCGCCAAGTCTTTTATATCCAAGCTGTTTCTTGGGCGAGTTGGCTTTCTCAGCTGGCACCTGCATTCAAGTAAGCAACGGGCGGACCGCCTATTATCACATACAGCCCTACCCACCGGAATGTATACGGGATTTCGTCTGCTCTTCCCTAGTCAAACCAGTGAGGACAGTTTTAACTACGAAAGAGCTGGTGGGAGTAGTCTCGGTACTCAGACTAGAATGCACACATGCGGCGGGGAATGTGTATTGCATGTAACATTTGCCTTTGTGACCAATTACATTGCTCAACAAGAAGAGTTATCGAGACGCCCAAGGTAGCATTAGTCACCCATCCCACCAGAGCTGCTCGCATTCCGGCGTCCACCTCGGACCTTCGGCTTACCCTGCATGAATTTTCTCAACTATTGAACGCAGGGTCCAAAAACGCCTCTTTGTTGTCGAGTCTAAATGAGCCAATCCGCTCGTCAACATTTGGTTTTTGCTCGCATCCAAGGGCTCGGGAAGCCCAAGGCGGCGATGTTTTTATGGCGAGGCGGTGCCATTTAGTGAGAATGCCAAGCATCCAGAATGTTCGTTGTACATCTTTTATTGCTCACAGCTTCTGACATAATATCTCTCAATAAAACATTTACTACCTAGACTTGTCTATTGGCCTTCCCTTTCTGGAGATATATCCCAGACTTATGAGCGATATAAGTTGTCATTGATATAGATGGTGCCATCTTGGAAATATAAATATGGCAGGCTGCCTTGAACTTGTCAAGATGCTGAGTCCTGATCGCCAGCATCACCAGCAGCCTTCGTCCCTGCCACTCTGAATCAGCTACAACCGACAAGATGCACATTTCTCACTTCCTTGCTCTGGCCGCCTCCTGCGCCGCGGCAGTTCTCCCTCGTGATGACGAGCCTCTGATCCTCCAGGCTCAGAACCTGATGGGCGGGGACCTCCCCAGCAGCAACTTGTTTGTCGACGTGCCCGTCCCAACAATCGAGATTGTGAACCCTGCCGAGATGACTGCGCCGGGACGCATTGCCACCGAGGCCCCTCCGGGGGAGGTCAACCTCGAGGCTCGGGATATTCTCGGCGGCGTGGACGACCGGGTGCAGAAGCCTGATACGGGCTATCCTGTGAGCCTTGCTAGTTTTACATTAGCCTCTATGAAAAGCCACTAACGCAACCCCTGCCCAAAAAGTGGTCTGCCATGGGCCGGATCTTGATTAATGCGCCAGGCCGGACAACATGGTGCTCCGGCTCGCTCATCGGCCCGCGCCACGTGCTCACGGCCCGCCATTGCATCTTGGACGGCGCCTCGTTCGTCTTCTCCCCGTCCTACTTCCGGGGCGACCGCTACCCGACCAGCTACGCCACCCACGTCTTGCACCCGCCGGGAACCCCCGAGGGCGCGTGGTGCAACTGGAGGGACGACTGGGCCATCCTCCGCCTCAACGAGCCCATCGGCAACAACATGGGATACCTCGGCTTCAGGCTCTTTTCCGACTCCCAGTCCGGCGCGGACATTGACTGGTGGACCTACGGCTACCCCCAGGACAGGGACGGTGGCGAAGTGCCCTACGCTCAGAACCGTATGTTTTTTTTTTTTTTTTTTTTTTTTCCGAATATATTGATTTGTCTTGTGGCTTACTACCCCATGATTAACTCATATCTGTTCCTGAACAAAAACAGGCTTCAAGATGAGCCGCTTCAACATCTGCGAGAACTACGACACCACCCCGCTGGGGTCTACCGCGGACGCATTCGGTGGCCAGTCCGGCAGCCCAGTCTGGATCCCCGAGCCCGACGGCCGCTATCAGTACGGCGTGGTTGTTGCCATCACTTCGGAATACACCCTTGTTAGCAACGGTCCTGCGCTGCTCAACGCCATTCTCCAGACCCGCCAGGACTGGCAGTGAGACCGAGAGGGAAATGCGGATCAACATGTCTGAGTGTCGGTTACCTGTACAGCAATGGACTGTGGCAAAGCTCACTGGTCGGTTTTGGTTCTTTGTACATGATCCTAGGCTGTGGTCTTCCTTGGAGAGAGTTGAGGAAAAAGCCATACAAGCTGTAAAATATGACAAAAGAAGCTTTGAGATACTATACCGAGTCTTCCATAGAGCTAATTTGTTGCTCTCAACGCAACGTAGACCGATGTGTAGGGTAGATGAAGGCTTATTACGAAGGGATAATCCGCATCGAAACGTAATAGAACTCTGGTAGATATAGTGTTCAACTCATACTATTAGCGCAAATAAGAAGCCAAAAACCATCTTAAGCCTTGCCACAGTCTATAAACCATGGGTTTTGTAGCGCCTGGCGTGCTGTTGGACGTTGCTGCGGGTCGCTGTCGTAGCTGGCCAAATAAAAGCGTTGACTACGCAGGACCACTTTTGGTTTATTCCTCAGGCAAGGCCTTGTTGACCTCGTCTAAATAAAGGACATTGATATACAACAATACGTATGTTGCCTAAAACTCTGCTGGTTGGTCAGCTCAAGTAACATACAGAGTGGCGGTTCAAGCTCACACTCATCAAAGATTCGTTGAACAAAGAACACCCATATGTTCCTGTAGTTTGTGGTCTTTTAAGACCGCTTCTGCACAAAGTCCGTGCCGAAACGTCGCAAATCGACTACATCTCACATTGGTCGCCGAAGTGCCCAAGCTTGTATTGGAGTGATTGGGGTACTTGGTGTTTATACAACAGATTTACGTCATGCACGTCGGGCAAATCAACTGCCTGTGCTGTGCCGCACAAAGACGCCCAATCAGATGCCGATGTAAAAAAAGCAGAACGGCTTGTCTTTGGAAAGGGAAGCCGGGATGTTCCCTTGTCTTTCTGTGCCAACAGACGCCTGGGGCTTGTGAAATACAACCCTGGATGTGATTGGCCCTTAAACGCCCAACAGTGATGGGACGGACGAAAAAGAATTCTCTCCGACTGTGTAGATCTCACAGATGTTGGCTTTATCTGGGTTACGTGCACTTGAGTGATGGCAGGGTAAGAAGGCAAAAAGACATACACTGTCCATAAGATTCGTGTTTGAATCTGATTGGACAGCAACTGCCCGAAATACCCCTGAATTCCTATGCATTGGACTTTTGATTTCTCGAGCCCGTCTTACATCCCAGGAGGGTCGTTCTCCACACTGTCTGGGTGTGTTAGAGGAGGCGTTGACATGACCAGAGACTTGTTTGATTACATAGGTGCTCCATGAACTGAAACTCAACAAGGATGAGCAGTCTCGCCTATGAAGAGAGCCTGTGGGGTCTCTAGCCACACATCTATCAAAAAGGGGAAGGAAAAAAAACAGACAGCTTCTCCAAAGACCTCCCAGTGTGTACTGGAAGGCTGAACATATGAAAGCAAGGCCATAACATCACAGACCCCTGATCTATTCCAAGAACATGGATTCCAGCCCGGCCATATATAAACAAAGATTCTACAGTGCAAAGACAAGCTCAGATATCAACACAAGTCAAACCACTACCCATCTGTTCAAGAAATCAGGAATACCCATAAGTCGATGAGTATTGTGATTGACCTACATCGTCGTAGCCGTAATAGTCATCGTATTCGTCGTCCTGAGCCTGGGTCTCGTCGGACGGGAAGTATTGGAGTTCATCGCCGAGAGATTCTGTTTCGATATACAAAATGATGTGACGTCAGCAGAAGCTTTCATTCTACCGTTAAAAAAGTTGCAGGACTTACCTCTGTCAGATAGCGTCTCGTCTGGTTGGATCAAGCCCCTCTTGGTTGCTCGACTTTCGAATCGGATGATGGACGAGGGCTCCACATGCTTGCCTCGGAGATAGAAGTCATATCTGCGACCTGGATCCTCACGCTCCAGCCTCCGCTTCTCCTTGAGGATGCCAATGTACTCGTTTGTCTTGATGTACTTGTCGTCGAGACCCCACTGCTTGATTTTGGATTTGTATTGTCTCGTTCTGTTCGTTTGAGGGATATCATGAGTTACTAGAATCAAGGTTGTCTGTATAATGATTAGAACTTACGTTGCTTTGAAGAAATAAGCACTCTCCATTGTGTCCATGACATCCTTCAGCTTCTGGGTCTTGTAAAGCTCCTCAATGATGGCTCGGTACGGCTCCCAGTCTTCCGGGCGGCTCGGTCGAACATAGTTTACGCCAGGAGGCATCTCGGCTGAAGGCGAAGATTGTTCTGCCTGCTGGTGTACTGGCCAAACTTTTGTCCCCGTACGGGGGGAGACGAGAGAATTAAATCTCGAAGTGTTGTGAGGCGGGAGATTGCTGTAAATATACTGATAGTAGTCGGCGTGGTGACCTTGACGAACAAAAGCTTGGGCTTTATGGCTGTAGTTCGGGAACAGGCTTTTACAGTCATTCCAATGGAGCATGTTCGCTGTGTACTTCATCTTGATTTCTCGAGTTCGACGGCACCTCGAGCTTTTGTATGTTGGAGCCATGGAGTCTGTGTCTGATGTTGATTTCTGATGTCGATGTGACTGTCCAAGGGACCAATCCTATGACGGGAACCTTCTTGCAGTCGTGAGCCTTTCTGTCCTTGTTTCGACACACCGGTGGGCCTATACGCTTAGCCTTACTGGGCAAAGGTGCGCGTGAAAACGACGTGAAGAGTCACGACCAATAGGTTTGTAAGGAGGTTTAGATAGGTCTGCGCAGAGGCTAAATCAAAGGGGCTGTTGTGGGAAAGGAGCACCATAGAAAGTATCGATTTCAATCATGCCTCGCCTGGCCCCTTGGGGGCCGAACCGTGTGGGTTATAACTGTTTTCTCTGCATGGGAGGATCAGGCCCCGCGCGGCAGTTCGGGCCAACAGTCCATTTGCGATCCATGATTAGTTGATATAGACGCCCGGGAGGATGCACAACCCCTGCACCTCTTGTACAAAGGTTCTGACATGAACAACTTGGAAGCGATCGGGGCTGTGACTGTCAAATCACTGTAAAATACCATGGTTTCGGAGTGGATGGGCAAGCGGGCGCTGCTCGAGTATTCAACCCCTAATTGCAAGACTGGAATGAGCCTCCAGATGATGAAATGGACTGTCTGCTGGAAAAAGACTCGTAGGTGAGCGAATCCGGTGTCGAGAACACAAGTCCCGTGCATACAGAGCCGGTCCATTGACTTGGGGTATGATTAAGTCACTCAAAAATCAATGGAAACAGCAAGGGTTAGATCAAGGGGCGCGGTAAGGCTGATAAACGCTGCACAACAAAGATTTCACATCAAAGACAAGCAGAGCGTCAAAGATTTTTTGTTCCAGTGAACTGAAAATGAAGAGTCAACTTTTGTCGTTTGTAGATACCACAATGATGTTGAAGGTGGAAACGGGTTTAGGAGCTCTTCTCCCCGATTGGTTACAGTGGGGGTAATACCTAACCGATTCATCTTGGCACCCACAGTGACTTGGTACTTACTGTTCATACAACAGGGTCTCATGGATCCTCGATATATTTATTCACTGGTATGAATAACTTTAACAGCCTTACCTCGCGACACTCTCCTGTATACAGTAATCTGCCATCCGGAGAGTTTAATGTTGTTTATGGAGAGGATCCCACAGGACAGATGGATGTTTGCTACTCATCGTCAAGAAACCGCATTAAGAGTTGTCGACGAGACTTGCTCTTCTGGGCCAAGAGCGACATGGACGTCTTGCACCGCGAAGATGATTGTTCTGTGGTGCGGACTGCAAGCTTGTGATAAAACTCGAACCGAGTGGTCTAGCAGAACCCGTCGTGTGTCGCATCACCATAGTAATTTGTAATGAAAAGCCGCCCGGAGACGAGACGTAGTGATTGAACCCCTGAGAATGATTAGAACAGTAATCATATGCTTAGTGACTGAGCATTAGAACTGCATTTTGAGTTATTGACGACCTCCGATCGGATGATCGGGTATAATGAGTGGAACGGAATGCAGATTGACTGTGCGATTGTTGGTTGTCGTCTGTAAGGGTTTGGGGATCCTCTGTGGCTCTGCCAAAGAGTTGCTCCTAAGTGGAGGTGTGGGGTATGAACCACCAGCCTGGCCAATTTGGTAGGCGCACCCAATCACTGACGAAGCCAAACGTCCATGGTTTCCCGCCCGACCTACCCGAATTTGCCATGATTTGGCTGACGTTTGGGGAAAGAAATAGCCGCATGGTTTCTTCTCGGTCAACATCTACCCCACGGTAATTTTATTGTCTGCCCATACATTTTTTCAAGATTCAAAAATTTCACCCGCATTGTGACTTTAACCGGGCATCTCGTCCTCCACCAATCATACGTAATAACCGGGGATACGTACTTCGTGTTGCAGGCTATATTAACCCAAGTCACTGGCATTAGTCAGTAACGGGGGCTTCCGTTTTTGACGGTGCTTTTAGTGCAACACTTCGTATATCATGCACGAAAAAAAAAAAAAAAAAAAAAAAAAACAACGATAAGCGCCGCCCCGCGCTCTCAGCCCTACGTCCCCTGCTCGCTGACATGAGGAGTCAGATCTGCAACGGCACGGAGGCGGACAACGCGGACTTGCGCTTTTAGTCTTGTTTGCACGCCAAGCATGCCATCTTCTTTTGATGAATTTTTGGCTCGTTTGGATGCAACGGCACCATCAATCCATGCATCGACGTGGATCCCACCGACGCGACGAAATGTCATCCTCGAGGTCGCCAAAAGTGGTCTTTCTATGGCGCAGCAGGTTAAGCCAGGAACAAAATTATATCAAGATTTGCTTGCTGGGGTGTACAGCATTGCCACAAAGTCCAAGCCACCAATTTACCATTGTTTTGGTGTTTCGAGTTTGATCTTTGTACATGCAGTTTGAGTTCATAGTAAGATCCTAAACCTTTTGGTCGATTTGTCTGCTGACGGTCAGTTTGCAAAACCACATCGCACTAAGCTCAAGTTGACGGCAGGGATTACCCAAAGGCACAGCCTTGCCGTTAGGTGGATTCTCTTGTGCGTTCCAAATTTAGCCTTTCTACTCATCTTTCTCTGCTCTTTGTGCAATTGTTCCGATATTACACCCTCACTTGATCGACAAACAGAAAGTATGGATCATGACAACTACGTCGCTACTACACAGGTAATGTTCAATATACATATCACAGCTCCATTTTTGAGAAAGCATAACACATCCTACCATCTAGCCGGCTACAAAAGCAGGCCCAGTCGTCCTCCACAATGCGACAAAATATCTTCGCCCCCACGTCACACATCGTCATGTGAATCCTGCCGTAGCACTGCCGTAGCCAAGCGCCAAACGCCCAAGGACTGCATAGCCTCATCTCTTCAGGGGTGGCCGCAACCTAGCACCAACAGCACCTACGTGTGGAATAGCGTAGTTCTCACTACAACGTTGGAGATCAACACGTCTGCTTACACTTGTCAACCGAAGGTCGCAAGTTGAGTGGAGACCCATGAGTTGCCCAGCCAGAAACACCTACCCTTTGCATGGTAAGGCTCGGCAAGACATGCCACAGCTCCGAGTAATCTCCGCCGGGGGCTCTCTTATCAACGAGAGGATTCGCCAGGGCAGGGGTCAAGACCTTGTGTTGGGTTTCTAGGCTTTTTCCATCGCGACTCAAGACGGCGACAAGGTTTGGCAGAGTAGATGTCCTCCAAAAAGGTTATGGCTACATCAGGAGGCTATCTTTTGAGCACTGGGAGCATACGTTCAGGCCCCCAAGGCCCGGGAGGGATTCGACCCTGAGGGGGTGAGTTGGCGGCAATACGAACACAGAGTGCCTTGGCCCACCAAATGGAATCGTGACCTCATTTTGAGCTCACGTTGTGAGAAACCTGTATCTTTGACGGACACTGGTCAGGCAGGCGAGTAATTTCCGCTTTCTGATTGTCTATCATGTACTGATTTCCGCTCTCATTGTTTGCGATCAGATCCAGCCACCTCATTTGCCCTGTGTGAAGGTCGTTGTAGGAGATGGTAAAACAGCAATGGATTGACGAGAAATGTGTTCATTGTTAACTGTGACAGCTAATGTCGTCGTTTCTACCAAAACAATCCCTTTTTACTGTTGCCATAACGTGCTCATGAGCGACAAGGTCCATTGACCCCAAGTGCAACACAAGGACCAGAAAACTGCTCGGCTGTAGAAACTAAGCACGGCACGATCATGTTAAAGATGTGACTCAATA
Source organism: Magnaporthales sp. P1609 (assembly GCA_003709005.1). NCBI lineage: Eukaryota > Fungi > Ascomycota > Sordariomycetes > Magnaporthales > Magnaporthales sp. P1609. Next base: position 2,573,507 of record PELF01000005.1, on the reverse strand, counting down.
CAACCAATACCAACGTGAAAGGCCAGCTCAGCTAGCAATATTTCCATGCTCAGTAGTAACGCCAGACGCCGAATGTATCCTTCCCACAAACTTATCGTCTGTCAAAACGCAAACTTGGCCAACAAAATGAGCAAAAGCATCTGATAAAATAGAAGAATCACAGGAAAACAAGCTAACCATTCTGGCCAGCAATATGAGAAATCACATGAAGAAATGACAGCAGAAGACAGAAGAGCAGATGAACAATGACAATTTAGAACTGAAGATTAAGAGCGCGCGACTGCGGGACCTGAAGATGGTCAGGCCACAAGGCGACGCGACCACGGCAGGGAGCAGGCTCCGGGCCGACGACGCCGGGCGCACAGGGGTCCTCGCCGTACCAAACCTTGACCTCGTCCCTGAACTCGCGGCTGAGCGACATCTTGGCGGCCTCGGCCTGGCACCGGAAGCTGCCGAAGCGGTACTCGAACAGCACCATGACCTCGTTGGCGACGGGGTCGACGCAGCTGGCCAGCTCAAAGGCCTCGTCGATCTGGAACTCCATCTTGCTCGCAAAGTACGCCGTGAGCGACGCCTCGTTCACCAGCCGCCGGGGCCCGTAGATGAGCAGGACCCGCGACTTGCTGCCGCCCGCCGACCCCTGCGCGCCGCCCCCGCCGGCTGCCGTCGGAGGCCCCACTTCCGCGGACCGGATGCGGTTCCACAGCACCCGGGCGGGCGGCAGGATCGACGACGGGTCCGTGACGAAGCCGCCGTTGTGGGGCTGGGTGGCGGCGTGGAAGCGGCGGGCGGCGTCGCGCTCGAAGAAGATGACCTTGGCGGCGCAGGTGGTGTGGCCGCGCGACGGCTCCGGCATGTTGATGTGCGAGGCCCACACGCGGCCCGTGTTGCGGATCGCGCCCAGGAGCTGCTTGGTGGTCAGGGTCGGGGGCAGGCCCAGGATGAAGAGGGAACAGCTCTCGCTCTCGGGGATGTTGGCGGAGCGGTTGTTGGCGAGCGTGGTGTCGCCCTGGTAGTTTGGGCTGAAGCCGTTCATGATGTTGTTGATGGCTTGGAAGGGTGACGGCTGGTGACGCCGGGTGCTGTCAATGCTGCCGAACTGCAGCATGTTGCCGCAGGCGTAGGACCTGACCTCGACCGTGTGCATGGGACGGAAGGTCTCGTTGTTGGTGTGGGTTGGGTCTGCACTGTTGGGGATGATGGGGGTGGTGAGTCGGGCTGCTTCGTGCTCCAAGGCTTGACGCACCGGGGATGTATGTGGTGCCCGGGGAAACAGAACTCTTGGTCCATGCCGAACAAGAGGGGAAGGGGATCCGAAGACGGTGGTGTTGGCCCCGGAGCTGTGGTTGGATTCGGGGGTGAAAACAGCAGGAGCGCCAAATCTAGAGCCACTACTGGATGTATGAGTTGAAGGTTGCTGCGGCCATGGCGTGTTCCGTCCCGGAGTAAAAGGCTGGCGTAGGGGGTTGGGGGGCGGAGGTGACCGCGGGCTGGAACCCAAAGCATTGCCTTGGCTTCCAAAGTCGATGGCGAAACGACGACCGTAAATGAATTTGCTTGAGACCGTGGAGCCAAAGGTATTGTCCTCTTTCCCGGTACTGTCAGCATCAGAAGTAGAAGTCAACGAACGAGTCCGTTCTTGACCGATGGATCCAAAGTCTTCGTTTACTGGGCCACGGGTCGGCGACTGCTGGCCATCACTGATAGAAATGTTGGCCAGTTGCATCTCAGCAGCGGTAATGTCTTGGAGTTGGTGGTTGCCAGAGTCGAGGACGGCAGTGCTGGATGACCTTTCCACGGAGTGCAGCGAAGTGGATGGACTTCCCTTGGATGATGGAGCAGAAGCAAAGTCCACTTCGCTGTTGCTTGGTGTGCGAAGACCGTTCGAGGATGGCGACTTGGGAGACGTCGGCTTTTCGGACTGGGTCTTGGCCGTGGTGCCGTTAATGGGCTTGAATTTAGTGGTGAAAAACATGATGACTGGATTGGAAAAGACAGATGATGAATGACGTGAGGCAAGTTTCAGATTAGAGTCAAATGCAGTACGATAGCAGTGCAGCGTAAGAGTAAATCGAGTTTCGTAGCGTACTCTGGTGAGAGATCTGGACTGTAAAGATATTGCGATGAAATGTGTCTGAAGGATATCGAGGTAGAAGAAGAGATGATGTTCCGGTTAGCAGTCAAAAAGATGAGATATATACCCGCAGAAGGCAGGCAGGTAGTCGAGTGCCTACGTCTCTTCCAGGGCGGGGTCTTCCAGATAATGTGAGCAGTGTATGGATCGAGGAAGCTGCCTGAACTGAGAGGAAATGTGAGAGAATATTGAAGCTGGATGCTAGCAGGATTTTGAGCTTAAAGACAGAAATAAGGTGGTCCAAGCAGGTTGCAAAGGCAGCAGTGGTTCTTTGGAGCACCATGGCAAATAGTAAACAAAAAAAAAAAAAAAAAAAAAACAGAGTCATTGACCACCAACGCTCATAATCAAAGAATGACATGCATGCTTCTTTGATGGCTATCTTTACCATTGCGATTCGCTTCTGCATGAATGAATTTGAGGCCTGAATTCTCTAGTCAGGCCTTCAATCAACAGGCTTTGTTGTTTGGAGTCTTTTAAAAGACCAATCAGCTGTTGTCCAACAGTGAAGATGCACTTTTACTGAATATGCGACCCGCCGAGACTTTAACTTATGAGTTATATATACTTTTATCTGGACCGAAGATCATGTTCGCAAACACATAGTTAGTGACCGTCGGTATTATATCACTTTTGAAACCCTGGAGACTGGCGCAGCTCTACAATATTCAAGCTTTCAAAGAGGACGTTTATAGCATTGAAGTGTCAGTTTCCATTGGAGTCATAAAGCCGAAATTTTATTTACATCACAGAGAATGACCCATATTGTTTTCCCATGACTCTTTATTTGCTTTCTGAGTCGTCTTGCAGCTGGCACTAGAAATCAAAACAGTTCCTCGATTACCATCAGTATGACTGAGTCCAGATGCTACTAGGGCCTTTACTAGCACATCATCTCTTTCTAAACGTAATTTTCCATTTTTTCTATCCTCTATTTGATTTTTAATACGCACCAACTTCTACCTGGTTTCTTATTTCTAGGTTCTTCGCCATGGAAGCATATCATGTTTGATGTTGCATTCTTTTGGCCAAGATGGAAACAGCCCAGAAGATAACGTAAAGAACAGGGAAAAACAAGTGATTGACTGTGGTCAGTAGGGCTCCTGGTCCTTTCTCGGTTAAGATACGCTCAGAGAGACTCGGAGCGAGTTTTTTATACGTTGGGCGCTGCCAACATGGCAATTTATTTGAATTCGGCTACAAAACTTACTGATATTTCATCGCTCAACGCTTTAATATCAAAACAAGTGAGTAAAAAAGTCATTGAATTGTCTTTGTCACTAGAAATATGACTGTGTAGCTTGTTCCCCATGAGCTCTGCAGCTTAATGACTCGCAATTGCACGACAAGCTATCATATGCTCCAAAGACAAAAGGCACTTTGAACAAAAGGGAAAAAAAAAGCGATCAAAGCCTTGAATTTCAGCTTCAAAGAGTAAGTAACCCGCCAGGACCTGAACATGATGTTGAGCACTATCGACGCGTTAAGCTGCAGTGCGCTCCAGAACCTCCTTGTCTTGTATCGAGCCCAAATACTTGGTCGAGTTTTGAGCTTTCGCCAAAATTCACCACGTCTAACCAGTCATCAGCAGCCAAAGCATGAGTAGTTTTCAGAAGACACGGACTGATAAGGGGTCCTGATGCTCTTGCATCTAGGGCAAACGATATATCTGTTTGATTGTAACTTTGTTAACCTAGGACCCTACATATAAAAAACTCCATACATATCGGCCTGAAATAAACTGATCAGTACCCTTAAATCGGTAGAAGACGTGTTCACTCTGGCCACTCACGGATGATGCATAATGAGCCAAGTGTGCTGCTACAGATGGATCCAGGTCCTAGGTATTTTGGGAAGCTGCTGTTCCCCAACTATTTTCCTTTCCCGGAAGTTTGTGGATCTTTCAAAGGAGAGAACAGCAAGATTTCCGATCGCTGCCACGGAAGAGGAGGCCTGGGAAAACATTCTGCCGGCTTCCCAGCAAAACAATGCCAAAGGCTGCTTGCTAGCTTATGTTCACGCGCGTTACACTCCAATGCATTTTGAGAGCACCTGGCCGAATGGGTTGACGGTCGACGAGAAAGCTGCTGCGTACGTAGAGGCTCTCATGCATTTTGATAAGTACATGAGTGAATTGATGGAGAATGTGGCGATCCAGTTGTTACTATACAAGAGAGCCTAATAGCCTAGACAGGGGGGGGGGGGGGACATTTGTTTGTGAATGTGACGTACATACCTACCTGGGAACTTGTAGATCGGCACACAATCTTCGAGGGAACATTTGCACCGGGACCAACCCAGCCGAGCACTAGGTTTTGCATCCAAGGACCGCTGACAATGCAGCCATCAAATAATATACCGATCTTGGGGGACCCGAAAAGGCCATTTACCTTCGTCAGTGACAAGACAACAAGAAGGACGACCCGAGATCCAGTCCACCGGGTACCCGGAAACGCCACCCCAAAGTCCAGCGCATCGGTTCCCACGCGCAAGGACTTAGAAACCTCATCCGTCCTCCCCCAAGAACTGTCTCGGCTGTTTTTTGTGTCTTTGCAACATGAACAAAACCCAATAGAATCTGGAGCGGCGAAACTAGGGCTTTCCGATCCAAACTCGAGGCGTCGCACAAATTTCATTCACTTGGCCCCCCCCCCTCCGAGGACCAAAAAAAGGAACACCAAAGGCCGATTTCGATAAGCCGGGACAGGGAAGCGGGTAGTTACAGCTTCGTGCGTATCTTTTTGTCAATTTCGCCCGTACCACAAACCCCTCCCAAAACCCATTCCCAGCAGCCTGGAGCTGTGGTTGTGTCCTTGTTCCCGGGATGGGGAGGCTGCGTACAGAATCGGGAGGCACAGGACATCCATTCATCGGCAGGCTTGCTCCCGTTTTGGTGCTTCCTCGGCAAGTGAAGGGCGGGGCCAGGTTATGTGCGTTGGGGGTGAAGGTGAGTTGTGCACTTTGGGTCGAACTCGAAAAAAGGCTGTTGGGTGAGTTCTGGTTGAGACATTACTTGCGGTATTATAGGCTGGTAAGCTAATGCATTGTTACCTACAGGCAAAATGCGGATCGTGATGCTTAGATTGGAGCTATTATGGTGGTCTGAGGAATGGAGATCTACATTAATTTCCGGTCAATGGTAAAAGTCTACAAGCTAAGGTAAAGTTTGGGTGACGATGAACGAACCGACCGGAGAGTGGCGAGAAAGAAACGAAGAAAACTGCACGTTGTTGGAACTATTGACCAATCTAGAATTGAACCCAACCGGCAAGCTCTCCTTCAAAAGGCAAAGAAGAACAGAAACTAATAATCGTCCATGTCAAGCTTCGATTTCAGCTAGAGACAGACTTACAGTGTCTGGCCGGCCACTCAATCCTAGCGCGCCAAGTCATAAGCGCGAAAACCAACCCATTTCTGATGCAGACAACCGGTCATTTGCCAGAGACAGCCCAGCAGGTTTATGAAAGGAAGAGAGAAAAAAAAAAAGACGCCGGGCGGCCGAGAATGCAGATTAAGTTCAGCGGGTTACTGCTCTAGAACCCGGAAACCTGGACGTTTTATTCCCTCGCGCTGCACGCATGCGCCCCCAACCCAGAACCATGGAACGGGGCCGATGCATGCTGAAGAAATCTGACCTAGTACAAGACGGGGGGCGCGCAAAAGAAGAAACAAAAAAGATCAAGGGGGGGGGGGCGGGCAATTTAGATACACGCCAGATTGAAACCAGTGTCTCCTTCATGATTTCTTTTCTTTCTTGTCTTGGCCGCACGCCCGTGCCCAACTCCTGGCCGGAGCAATCGCGCCGTGCCGGATGGGCAAAATAGAATAAAATAAAAAGAAGAAAAGAAAATCAAGCTAAATGTCTTCTGATAAACTTTGCGGGGGAGAAGAAACTTGCGCACGAGGGGAAAATAGCTGCTAGGGTATTGTGCATTGGTTTCTTTTTTTGTCTCTCCGAGATCTTGGGGCTGTTATTAGGCTGGACCGGGGGTGGCGGTAAGGGGAAAAAGAGCGACCTACTTGTAAGTATAAGTTTAGTATATTTGTGCTGCCACGTCAATACCTGTTGAAAATTGCTATCCCATTGTCCATGCCCGTTCCATTCCCAATCTCTTGCCTTTGCATGAACCATCTCTCCCAGTCGCAGCTCATATTTGTATTCACAACTAATCCCAAGTGAACAAAGCCACTCACGTCTTCCGCTTTGCTATCAAATACGGTCCAATCAAGACAAGAAAAACAGCAGCACTGATTTCCTCTCAGAATGCCAAGTATGGCCACAGAAAATATTCCAAGTGGCACGCAAGACCCAGAAAAGCAGTCAAGTCTGAGGCCGCCAAGTTCAAGACCGACGAGTTGGGTACCAAGTATACAAGGAAGCCAAACAGAGACGGTATCGTCAAGTCCGTCAATAAGAAAACCGGAGAGTACAGCAAGCCCGAGACTTTCAACTGATGTCGTCGACACGGATGACCAAGGAGAGCCTCCGCTGCCCTACTCAAAAGCGAGATGCATTGCTCTGGTCGTGACAACCACGGGAGCTGCCTTTACAAACGTAAGAGACTTTCTGTCCCCTTCGGTGCCAGGCCACAAAACATGATCTGAAATATCTTTGGTCGGCTTGTACTCATTGCACCGCACATCTGTCACAGATCCTATCAATCCAAGCTGTCGTGATTGTCCTGCCAACAATCGGCCGCGAGCTCAGCATACCAGACTCCAGGCTCCAATGGGTCGTGTCCTCTTATGCTCTTTCTTTCGGCTGCTTCCTCCTCCTCTGGGGTCGAATTGCGGACCTCTACGGCATGAAAAAGATCTTCGTCCTCGGTTCGGCGTGGGTCGCTGTCACCACGGCGCTGAACCCCCTGGTCAGGAACGAGATTGGGTTTGACCTCTTCAGGGGCTTGCAAGGTTTGGTGAGAATTACCCCATCAGGAAACCACACCATAGACTATTCATTCTATGAACCCAGAAACTAATAAATAACCATTTCCGCACCAGGGAGCCGCGGCAAACGTCCCAACCGCTCTGGGAATTCTAGGAACTACATTTCGCCCCGGGAAGGCAAAGACGAACGCATTTAGCGCATACGGTAAGCTTTCACGCTGTTGCAGTCCTACAGATGCGCATCCAGCATGAGCTAACCAAGACTAAACATAGGCGCTGGTGCTCCACTGGGCAGCATCTTCGGCACCCTGATGGCCGGCTTCATCACCGCCAACGCCTCGTGGGTCTGGGTGTTTGGCGTCATGGCCATTCTAGCCGGCTTGGTCACTGTGGCCGGCATCTTTGTCATTCCACCCGACGAACCAAAACCCAAGTCGGCTAGGGGTTCTGCCGGGGCTGCTGTCGACTGGATCGGCGCCATCCTCATCACGATCGGACTTTTTGTGCTCCTGTTTGCGCTCACGCAGGGAAACATCACGGGGTGGAGTACACCGTGGATCCCAGTCCTGCTGGTCGTGAGCATTGCCATCATCGGCGCCTTTGTCTACTGGCAGCACTGGCTCGAGAAGAAGGGCGACCGGCCAGTGCTCGTCAAGCCGTCGCTGCTAAAGACCAGCAAAGGGTTTGGCGCCGCCATGCTGCTCATGGCCCTCTTCTTCTCGTCCTTCAACGGCTTCCTCGTCTATGCAACCTACTACTACCAGTCGTACCAGGGCCTCAGCGTGCTCGACACAACGCTGAGGTTCCTACCCACGGGCGTGGCCGGCATCCTAACCGCCTTTGTTGCCTCGAAACTACTGGCCCGCCTGCCCGCGTGGGTTATTCTATTCTTTGGCAACGTGAGCGTCTCTGTGGCAAACCTGATATTCGCCGTGCCGATAGACCCTGGCGTGAGCTACTTCGCCACGGGCATGATCGCCATGTCATTGAGCGTCTTTGGCGCAGACACCACGTGGCCGACCCTGACGCTCTTCACGTCCCGCGCCCTACCAAACGAAGACCAGGCATTGGGCGGCGCCATAGTCAACGCCGTTGGTCAAGTCGGGAGGGCCGTAGGCCTGGCAATCGCCACAGCAGTGCAGGTCTCGGTCATGGCCAAGGCCAGGGGTGCGCAGGTCGAGACTGCCGGGCCGGTGCTGGCTGGTGACGGGGCAAGCTTGGACGGCATTCGTGCAGCCTTTTGGTTCAACCTCGCCGTGGGCGTCTGTGCGGCGGCCGTGGCGGCCATGGCATTTCGTGGGTCAGGGGTCATTGGGCGACCCGAGAAGACCAAGACGGTCGAATCTTCCACCTCGCCCGCCTCGCCCAGTACTAACCAACCAAGCTGTGAAATCTTACCCACAGCAACGGTGGCGGGAGCGCAGAACGGCACCCGGTCGATTGTCTGAGCGTGGAGATGGGGTACAACCGTCACGGCCGATGCGAGTAAGACACTGGAAGGCTTCCGCGACGGCAGCCCGCCTATGGTGGACTCTTGGCAGTGGTGTGTCGATTATGCAGTGGTACCTCTGGGCAATCGAAAAGAGATCTGGCGTACTGTTTTTTTTTTTCTTTTTTTCTTTTTTTTTTTTTTTTTTTTTTTTTTTTTTTTTTTTTTTGGGCAGCTATGGGTGGCCTGATTTGTTTAGATAGCAGGGTTGGCTGAGATTCAATAGCGATGTATAACGTTTACTCAAGATGTCTCAGACACGTGTTGTCCTATGCGCTTCGGGAAGGGGGAAAGACTCGAACACAGTCATACCCCCGGGATGCTGTCGGACGGATTTACTTCAATCTTCTCGTACGAGCATCTCGGATCGTTTGTGCGTCCCGTATTAATACTTCATGTTGAAGCCCTGAACATGTGTTATACAGTCAGCATCCTATCCACGCCTGGGTCGAGCCACCAAAGAAGAAAGAGTCCATAAAGCCCTACACCAGACAACTGTCAGTCTGCCGTGTAAGTAACTCGAGAACATCCTAACCGCATATCATGATTTTGTGCATCGGCAGGACCTTGACCTCGACCCGCTTGTTTGTTCCGTGTCACAACGGACATGTAATCTCACTGACAAAGTATGTGTTCCCATTGGCCAATACCCAATAAAACACGCAGCCCAAACCGCTGTCCCAAAAGACTGTCACCCCGTCCAAACGACCGGAATAGAAGACTCTATTCCCCGTCCGCTGCCAGGCTTTCATCTTCAACTCTTGTGTTTGCAACCGAGACAAGGTTATGGCAAACCTCCCCTGGCCTGAGTCGATCAGCGGGATTAAATCCACACCCCTTGCTGCTTGTTTCAGCTGCAGGCGCAGGATCTTGATCACGCGGCAAGCAAAGAAATGCGCCTGGTTGACAAGACAAGGACCTGATAATTGCTGCGTCAGTGGAATGGAGAATCAAGGAGCTAGAGCGATCATGAAGATTTACATGGGTGGCTGTCGATAGGGTAGCACGGGATCAGGGAGCCGTAAACCTGCTGGCTTCATGGTTGATTGGGGCAACTTGTAGTACAAAGTAAACCATTGCATCCCAAGCCCGAAATTCTGGTGGAGTCTGGCTGTGTACCGATCGCATAATATGAAATAGCTCATGCGTTCAGCACGCCACCAAAAGATGCTCGTCACCGTCAAGTTTTCTTCTCTCTCTTTTCGTAGTCTCAAAACCAGTCAGTGTTATCGTCGGCATTCGAATTTCTGGATTCCACGACGCGTGTCATGTGGCGTATTGCAGCCAGAACAGGAAGTTACACAAGGCTTTGTACGATTCGCTTATCGTTACGGTGAACAAAGCAGAATCTACCTAGCTGGTATTGTTAGCCTTATGGGGGACTTGATACAAGTTATTCTATTGTTATACAGGAAGACTTAGAAAGTCCCTGGATGGCCGAAGCGAAACAAATCAGCAGGTAGATATATCGATGTGTCTTGCCCAACAGTAGAACGTGAATTCGTTGGTGTGGATGAAGCTCGACGAGTCATGTTTCACGCGATGAATAGTTTATCTCAGGAAGCAGATCCATGAGTGCGCTGAAACCATCCCGATCGTTCATGAACGGAGCTACCTTGGATGGATACGTACGTATAGTTGCAATGGATGGCAATATAACCTCACGTGGTCGTGCCTAGGATTATCCCTGGTTGGCTCGGCACATTTACTCGTAAATGATCATGGCAAGAATAGCATTTGGAAGGTGCTAAATTGCCTCCAAGAGTGGTCCTGAGGGTCAAAAAAGCACTGGCGCACAAATTGGCGGGATAATTACACACCCCAGATTGGCAGCAATCAAAGCGCCACAGATTGTGAAATTAGCTGCTGAGGGAAGTGAAAATGGCAGGTCACGTGCTGACAAAACACTGGAACCCGTTGAAAACACCCGGTCAGGGAACTTTGACACACGGCTTATTCATTATCTTGCGTCATTCAACCACATCTCAAAGCAGCGCGACACTCGACATGGCCAACTATTACCCACAGGGCAACCCACTGCCGAACGGCCAATATTGGTCGCCCGAGAATCAAGCTGTTTATCAACACCTTCAGCAACAACAACAGTCGAGTGGTTCGCAAGGCCAAGAAGGTCTTCCTCGAAATGCTCAACCACAACCGCACAACCAACTCCAGTTTGACATCGCACTTCCAGGACCACAACAGCAGCCCCTTCCTCAAGCTCAGCCGACCCCGGCGCAAGCTCAACCACAGGATCAACAAACCAATTCTACAGGAAATGAGGTAACAGAAACTACGAAACGCGGGCGAGGCCGACCGAGAGGCACAGGCACGCGTCAACCCGCTGGTGTACGCAAGTCTCGAGCCAAGAAGACCACTACATCTTCAACCGCCGATGTACATGGTCCCGCCTCCACAGCCTTGCTCGCAGCCGTATCGGCAGCTAGAGAAGCAGCACCTGCGTCTCCGTTACTGCCTGTCGCTGCCGCAAATGCCCGCCCTCCGGCACGACGGACCGCCGCCGTCGTGACACCATCTCCCCGTGATGAGGACCTTGGGCCTCGCCCACCCAATCTCGACGATCCCGTCTACCAGGAGCTCATGAAGATGCAAGATAGATTCTACATTGACCACGAGCGATGCCTTGAAGCCTTGCTCGACGTCGCCCTGAAGCTGGGGTTCGGCGTAGTCATTAAGCGTTCCAAACGGGAAGACACAAAGGAGGGGGAGCCACCCGGTCGCGTCTACAGATACGACATGGAGTGCACTGCGGGAAAAGTACGAGCCAAGGCCTTGGGCGTCCGTACCGTGGCGAGGAAAGACTGCCCGTGGACAGCGCAGATAATCAGCGAGAAGAAGAACGGCAACCTGTGGCAGTTCAAGCTTGTCGAGGCCATGCACAACCACGCGCCGTTCCCCGATGCCGCCGCCATCCCCGTCCACCGTAGACAAACGCTCAAAAAAGTGGAGCATGCCGTCAGACTGTTGGGCTCGCAGGAGGGCACCACCGTCAAGGACATACTCGATTTTGTCAAGACGCAGTATCCTGATAGACCACTCAAGCCTGAGGATATCAAGAACTTTTTTGCAAAAGAAAAGAAGAAGGCGGAGGGTGGCAAAGTTAATCCCAACAACGAATTTGTAGACGAGAGCGGCGTGATTGCAGAAGATAGGGCCAGTGAAGGCGGTGATTAGGGTCCATCATGCGTGACTAACCCTGTTATTTTCTCATCTCGCGACACCATCTACAAAACAGGATCCTGAGTCACTGGACTGGGCGTCCGTCTAAAATGCCGTCTCGTTGGGTGTTGGGAACTTGGTGAGAAGCCTCTCAGCTGTGCTGCTTGAGAGGCATTCAACAGTTCCTTAGTAATGCTCCTTGCGATTCAAGCCATGCACATATATGTTTGCGCAGTTGGCCTAGCGGGCATGCATAACGTTAAGATGTGTCTTTAGCTTGCGGCTATGTGAGATTATCTGCCTATTTGGCTGTCCCAAACGGATACGAAGCCACTTGAGGACCTTTTATCTATGTTGCCATGGCACTTGTCGTGTCAGTCATCAGAGAAAGTGGTAAGTATGAGGCTAGTCTAGTGGTTGCAAGACTATTCACTTCTTTGTACACGGACGGTATACATAAGCTTACCAGCCATGACCAGATGGTGTCGGTTACAAGGGTCTTGGGTAGCGAGTCATACAAATGCAGCCTTGCATACCTATGTGCCCTTGTTCGCAGGTTCATCTCCACATATTGATAGCAGAAAACAATTGTCATGGTGATTCTATATCCCACCTAGTAACCACCATTTTTTGATGTTTCGATTCATTCAAAACGTTTGCCATCGCAGTTGAGGTCACGGTGCAGCAATAGGGGCTGCGTGGGCATGTGCGATCACACCATTTTCGGGACGTTGTACGCCGTCTAGATCTTTCTCCGATCTTGATAGAGCCATGGTGATGAGGTGATGGGCATCAAAATCATGGCCCGTCCAAAGTAATTCGCGCCTCTTCCCCCCATATTTCTGGTTTAAACGTTTATCAAAATAGTCAAAAGGGGTAAAATGGTCAGATGTTGGAGAATTTTCGGACGAGGCGAAATGGAGCAGAGCAAAGAGAGAGAATAAAAAAAAAGAAGAAAACGGGAACCCGTCTCGGTGACACAAAGCCCGGTATACACAGCCTCATCGCTGTTGAGCATGACAGAGGGTTCTGGATCATGGCTTACCTTGAACTGTAATCCCACCAAGGTTGACATTGTCTGATTTCAGCTGCTGGAGTAATTAGTGCCATCTCAAGTCGCCGGTCTACGCTTGGGTTTGCCGTCCTGCGAGATGACGCCTGGGTGGTCTGACAAGCATTCCCTCTAGGATACGGTGAATGCCGCAGAAACAAGGCAGTGCATGTTTCGAACCCTAATGGTTGTTTCCAGCCCATTAACACTTTTATATTCCGTTTTATATCTACTCTTATTTCAACCTGACTTCAAGTGAGTCAGGTCATTGCAGTTTAGACCTGGACGTCTTTACGTGGTAGGAGCTGTGTCGGGGGATGGGTGATGGAGAAGGAGAGGGGAAAAGGGCTGAACTCAACTGGCGCAGCCAAACAGCGGCTGCTTTCCAAAGCTGCCACTTGAAGATCGAATCAGACCTCTTGGTTGAGTCAGATATACATAATACACATCTACATCCTGACGTGGGAGCTTGAGCAATCATACCGCACCGGGGAAAGTGCAAAACTCGTGCATTTTGCCAACAAACAGAAACAAAAAAAAAAAAAAAGCTTGATCCAACTTAATGCCGTGCTGTGACGACATTGTACAGTAAACCAATTTACTGTCGGTTAGCAGACGCCAGCCCAAGATCGGACATCCTGGATCCCGTCGTGGCAGAAAAGAAACTAGTCTGGCGGGTAGAAGTGCCGTGTCAGGTGGACGGTATTACACGACGGCGGCTGACTCGCAAAAGGACAAACCGTGGACATCTTAGCCTATTTGAGGAAGAAGAATCAAGGTCGGTGTGTTTCCAATGGTGAACTCGGCAAAGGGATCGTCGTTTCTAGCCACAGATCTGGGCATGCTGCCATGTTTCTTTGTAGTCGGGATCTAGATCTCGAGAGAATTGGTGGGGGCGATCGTTACCCTTTGGAGTACAAACTTTGAGTCCCGAGGAAAGGGGGAGGAAAACCAAAAAGGATTGTAAAAGCCTTGCAGCCAATTGGGAGTTTTCTCTCAAGATGTTTTTCATCTGATCAAATACGAGCATCTCGTCCATTTTTGGGTGACATGCAACGGACGCCTGGGTCAGTACTACTACGTACGTAGCATCTGGGTCGATCTTTCCTCGGTGAAATAATACGTATTGACATTAAGCTCATCTATCTCTGCGGGAATGAAGAATATGAAATAGAAAAATGAAGAAACAACGGAGTTCTCCTTTCTGTCGTCCAAACACATCCATGTTCTGTAACGTCGTCTCAGCACAGCCCGGCAGGCATTTGGTAGCTACACGATAAATTGACTTCTAAAAAAAAGTCGTCGAACAAATTACTGTGACTTCCCTTTTTGGAACAAGACTATTTCGACCTCCAACCAAGGGCATCCCGTCGTATTCAGTAGGGGTGGGGCGAGTCCCATGCTACATTGAGTGAGCCTTATCCTTGGCGATGTTTGTTTATACCATAGTATGGACTTTTCTAAAGACTTTTTGAGTCGGGCTGCGATTGGGATGATCCCTATGACTTTTTGGATAATTTAAGTTTGGAAAGGTTAGCCTGTAAACTGAATCTGGTCGTTGTTTTTTTCTTTTTGCATCTATTGCCAACTCGGCAGCGTAACTTCTAAAGTAAATGGTTATCTTTTTCGCCTGGGTATGGAGGGGTCTGGTAATGTAGGCTTTTTTATTTTTATTTTTATTTTTTATTTTTTTTCCAATAAGGTTTTCCTTCCATGCTTCAGACTTCCCACATCGGTTCAGGGACTTTTTCCTTTGTTTGTTTTTTTGATCGATGTTCTTGACATCGTAGTCTTGTTTGGATCACGCCTAGGGCTCGATCTTGAGGATTGGAAACTATGCAATTCACATCTCGGCGGATCAAATATCTTTAATAGGATCGTTTCTGCCGCGCAGCAATCATCTATAATACTGACAGGCCACCGAAACTCAACCTCATCGTATGTGGCGAGCAAAGAAGAGGTCAACATGGTCTCCCGGCTGCTTGCCGCGAGTACGAGCTCCCCATCACGAATCGCCCACCAAATCACTCGTTAGAGATCCATCCAAAAAGCAATTCATAATAATCATCAGCCCTCCAGCGCCTTGAAAAAGGATGGCTGATGTTTCAACTCCCCAGACGGAGACGATATTCACCCTCCCCCAGCTGTCGGAGAGCCACCGCAAGGGTCTGATAGCCATCGTCGTCGTGGCCAGCACATCCCTCGTCAGCGTCTTGTTGCTCTTCTCCCACCTCACCATCAAGCTCTTGCGCTGGCATGTCAGGTCTTGGCGCCGAAAACGAGCCGGGCGAGACGCACATCACAGACCCCCGACGGTTGACCTCAGCCTCGGTCTCGCACCGGAGCATTTCCAGTCCCGCCGACAAGGCACCGTCGTCACAGAGGGGCAGTTGCGGCGTGGCGACGTTGAGCAGGGCGGCAGCGCGGTCACCCAGCAGGCCACGGCAGGCCACGGCAGGGAGCCGAACCAGTTCGTCGTGCTGCTGTACAACCTTCTCCTGGCGGACCTGCACCAGAGCGTCGCTTTTGGGCTCAACGTGGCGTGGTTGCGGGAGAACGCCATCGTGGTCGGGACGCCGACCTGTTGGGCGCAGGGCTTCTTCGTCTCCAACGGAGACCTGGCCATCAGTCTGTTCATCACGGCAATAGCAGTACACACGTACCTGGTGACGATCCATGGCTGGAGGCCGTCGCAGAAGGCTTTGATCCTCAGCTGCGTCAGCTTGTGGATGTTTACGTACTTGATGACGGCGATAGGAATCTTGGGGACTGCGAATGGAGCTGCGGTTGGTGGTTTCTATGTGCGAGCCAAAGCCTGGGTAAGTTGATGCGGGACTAGGAGATGCCCAGAGATTCTTTGCTTCTTTTTTACAAAGGAATTCCAGAAAGTGAGACTAACTCGGGAAAACTTTATCAAGTGCTGGATCAACAGAAGCCTTGGAACTGTGCGCCTTTTAACGCACTACGTTTACATCTTCATATCGCTCGTCGTCACCAGCGGCTTCTACATCGCCATCGTTCTACACCTATGCATGAGACGACGCCGGCGTGCCGAAGGGGACGAAAACATCAGCAACAGCGGCAACAGCTTCACCTCCCAAAAGCACAACACAGCGGGAGCATCAGAAGCCACAAACACCCCATACAGCTCCGCATTCATCATCTACCCCGTGGCCTACGTGCTGTGCATCTCGCCGCTCGCCATCGGCCGCGTGCTGACCATAGCGGGCCGCGAAGTGTCGGCCACGTATCTCTGCGCCGCCGGGGTGTTGATCTCCGCCAACGGCCTCCTCGACGTGCTGATCTGGGGCTTCACGCAGCGCGACGTGGTGTTTGGCGACGTCGACGAGACGGCCGACGTCCTGGGGCTGGATTCCTTCTCCTTTATGCGCACGCCGCGCGACCGCAAGTACGGCAACATCATCGTCGTCGAGGGGGCGTCGGGCCGTCACCGGGGTAGCCTGACGAGCGACGACAGGCCGGGGAGGGGGAGGAACAGGACCTGGTGGAAGGGCCGGTACGTATCACACAAAGGGGGGATGGGAAGAAAAGGGCGTCTGCGTGGCACCACGAGCCAGGAGTGTCTACGTGGGGGCATACAGATGGAGATGGTGACGACGGTGGTGGTAGAGGAGGACGTGGATGCGAGAGGGGGGCTTTTTGTGAGGCCAGAGGAGTACGTGGCGCTGGCGGGCTCGGCAGCCCTCGACACGCAGGCCAGTGGCGCATCACAAGACGAGTCTGAGACGTGTTTCTACACCGGGGCGGGGGACATGGGACGGCGAAGAGATTCGAAAAATCACAGTCACGCCGAGCTGCATAGGGCGACGAGCACGCGCAGTAGGATATAGTCCGACGATATAATCGGCACAGTTTGCAACATGCCCAAAATATACATAATATCATTTGTTCGACCAGTCTGTGAGTCGAACCTTGACCTGCCTCCTTTTTTTTTTTTTGTTTTTTTTGAAAGAATAAAAAGAGGTACCATGAAAGAAACAGTACTTCTCCAACTATCGAGTAGTCGACAAACAAACACATAATCAATCTGGTCTGCCTCTTCCTCGAAGAGAAAGGGAAGAAAACAAAAAGATCGGCGTCAACATTCACGTCAAACACTTCAACCGAGTCTGCTCCAAATGGCCAAGACGGACGATATAAAGCCAGAAACAAGCCTCGATATGGCCAAGCATCATACAAACCCATTAGCCGTGGCGCTCAAGTGGTCATGATTCCCCCCATCTCCAGCTTGGCGGCGTCCTTGGCAGGCCGGCACACCACATTAAGCGGCTGGGCGACAAAAAAGGGTTGGGGGGTTTTTTTTTTTTGCTGGAAAGCATTAAGAAGAATGGGACGAACCTGATACTATCGCTTGATGAGTTTGCTGAACATTTGATGGATCAAAAGACACCTCCCGGGCGGTATATAAAATGCGCCGAACGTGCTCGTCGTTTTTCTCCACCTCGCCATCCGGTGCTTCGGCGCTAGAAGCTCAGGGGTAACGCACTCACTCTGTCAACCACCCACCCGACAACACTACCATGCACGTCAACTTCTCAAAAATGCACCACTCTCTCATCTACCTCCTCAACCTCGCCCTCCAAGCCACAGCACATAGCGCCATCCCCACCCCTCTCCCCGCAACCCTCCCCAGCGACGGAATCACCCCAGACAACACCCGCCTAGACCCAGCATGGCATCTCCCGGCCCGCCCAGACGAACAATGCGGGCACGCTCGAACCGACACGCCAGCCCTCCACGGGCAGCCAGAGTGCCCACCACCCATCAGCCAAGACACAACCGAACAGCTGGGCCCTCCTGCCTGGGCACCGTGGACGCACGCGCCCTACTGCGCCAACTCGACCTACTGCGTCTTCACCAACGCCGCCTTCCAGCGCGGCAGGGGGTTCAGCATCGTCGCGACCCCGGAGGGCCTGGCCAGCGCGCAGAGGCTGCTGGAGACGGCCTTTGCGGCGGCTCCCAGGTCCGTGGGTGGTGAGCCGGGCGGCAACGGCACCACTTCCCCGTCTCCCGCATGGGACGTGAAGAAGATTCCCGGCAAGGGGCTTGGCATGGTGGCCACGCGGCGCATCCCACGGGGCGAGACGTTTCTCGTCGACTACGCCGCCATAGTGGCCAGCGTCGACTTCCCAGGAAGTGTGAGGCGGGCTCAGGGGAAGGAGCTGCTCGACCGAGCGGCGGGCCAGCTTCCAACCCCGGGGAGGGTGCTCGGGCTGGCGAGGACGAGCACGCAGGGCGCTCCTATGGTTGAGGACGTCATGCGAACCAACACCTTCTCTCTCAACATTGACGGAGAGGCGTACATGGGACTGTTTCCGACTGTGTCGAGGATAAACCACGCCTGCGATCCCAAGTAAGTTCATCTGAGTGTTTTCTTTTTCGTCCCCTTCTGACCGGGTCGTGACGCTGACAACATCACACAGCTCCCAGGTCAAGTTCAACCCGGCAACACTCTCTCAAAAAACCTATGCATTCCGCGACATCGAAGCCGGCCAAGAAATCACCATCAGCTGTCAGTTCCCCTCGTCTATATTCCGCCGATTAGACTCTCCCTCCCAAGACTAACACCCACCCCTTCCCCCTTCCCAGACGCAGAATTCGGCATGACCTACCAAGACCGCCAATCGACCCTGCTCAACCGGTGGGGGTTCAAGTGCACCTGCGCGCTGTGCACCGCGCACCCGTCGGCGGTGGCCGCGTCCGACGCCCGACGCCGGCGCGCCGTCACCGTGCGCGACGGGGTCCTCGACGCCGTCAAGGCGGGCAGGCTGCGCGAGGCTATCGACCTCGTGTCTCAGCTGCTCGACATCAGCTCCCGGGAGGGCCTGGTGTCGGGCCTGGGCGACCACTACGAGGTCCTGGCTAGGCTGCACATGGGCACGGGGGACCTGGAGGGCGCGGGCGGGTACGCGAGGCGGGCGCTCGAGGAGATGCGCGTTTTTGGCGGTAGGGAGACGTATGGGTCGTTTGACGAGCTGGATCTGTTTGTGAGGAACTGGGAGAGGAGGAAGCGGGGTTGAGCATTTTGGGTTATTTTGTTACTGCGCCTATCAAGCAGTGGCGTCTGTTTTCTTTGTTTTGGAAATGTGGGACAGAGAAGAAAAAGCAAACAGAAAAAAAAAAAACATAGCATGTATCAAGCCCAGAGTAATTTTACACATTAAAGATTGGATTCTGGACCACAGTATCAGAGCCCCTGGCAGCCAGTTTCTTCACTTTAGTCAACAAACTTCAACATCGAATACGCCCGATGGCCAATTGCCTTGCGCACCGTGTCAAGAGGATCTGTCCTGCGCCTCTTGTGCTCCTGTATGTCCAGCTCCTCCCCATCCTCACCCTTGACGACCTCCATCAAATCATCGTCATCATCAGCAGCATCCTCGAAAACGCCACCATCCAAAAAGACCTTGAGCATTCCCTGACTGTACCCACTGACCAACGCCGTGCCCTCCATATCGGCAGTGACAGGCTTGGGTGCCGTTGGATCACCGACGCCCGTGACGCCCGCTCTACCGCCCGCCAGATTCCAAAACACAAGCTCGGGTATCTCGTAACCGGCGGCGTCGTATGCCTTTTGGACTCGTTCGTAGCTTGTGGACCAACGATCCGAATCGACTGCATTACCTTCTGTATCTTCTGAGTCGCACCAGCCTTTATCTTCAAATTCGGCATCGTTGAATTGCATGTCTGAAAATACAAACACCCGCTTGATCATATCCTCTGGCTTGACCTTATTCTTCACAGCCATGGGCAATAGAAGTCTCTCAAAGACGGCGACAAAGTCGGTGCTCATCCCCCAATCTGATTGCTCCATACCTTCCACCTTGTCAGACAGTGAGGCTTCTAGGTTGACAGACTGAACAGTGGGGTCATTGCTGAATGTGATGAAAGAGCCGCCGAACGGGGGCTTGCACACCTCGGCAACAAGGAGCGACAGTCCAATGGCCGAGTCCATGGGGCAGGTTCCATCCCCAAAGCTAGGGTGGGACATGCTTCCACTGACGTCACAGACTGCGATGCTGTTGTCGAGTGTGCCACTGTCCCGGATTCGCTGGACCAACGTCTTCCACTGAGCGTCTGCCACCTTTGCCTGCATCTCTGCAATCTTTCTCTGCACCAGAACGTTCTTGGGCTTGCTGCGGGCCTGGGGCAGGGCATGACCAACCCGCACGCTTCTGACCAGTGTACCCGGGGACAAGACGGCACCAGAGACTTTGGCCGACCCTTCTGCTACCTTGGTGATGTACTCGTTGAAGCGGCTCTCATCCTTTTTGACAAAGACCGGAGTGTAGTTCTGCATGGCAAGAGACGGCAAACGGTCGTAATGAATGTTCTCAAACGTGTTTGCGGTAATATCACGCTCTACAACTTCGAGGTGCTTGCGAAGGGCAGCCACATCCTTTCGATAGCCCTCGCGAGCGTGGCGTATGAACTGCTCGCGGTTCTTGGTATCATCTGCAGCTGACGAGCGAGACAGAAGCTCGGCAATCGTTGAGGTGATGTATGTATGCTTGTCGTGAAACCGTGCTGCAGAAGGTGCCCACTTGGCACAAAGAGAGATATTTCGCTTGGCCTGTGAATCATCGCCTCGAAGGCGACCAAGATCAGTCTTGAGCTGCTCTGCAAACAGTCTAGCAACTGCCAGATGAAGAGCTCGATAATTGGCGTCATTCTCCAACTTGTCGACGGCGATCTTGTGTCGAGAGTCCGAGGTTTCACGACGCTTTTCCTTAGCCTCCTTCTTGGTCACTTTGCTAACATCCTTGTCCTTGCGTTCATCCACATTGAGAACGCGTTTTGGGTCTTCCAGAGGATCAAGCTTTCCGTTAACCGCGAGGGCAAGAATGTTGAGCAGGTCCTTCCAGTATCCATGCGAAACACCATTCCTCACGTCGTGGTGCGCAGGGTCATTCTCGTCCACCTCGGCAAGTTCGACAAAGACTGCTTTGTCGGAATCATCACCGTCTTTCTTTTCTACCTTTTTCTGAATGACTGGTCGGCTCAGCCAGCGTAGGTTGGTGATGAGGGTTGCCGGATGTTTTTGAAAGAGCCAGCCTGCACACCTGTAAAATGTGTGACGGGAACTTTTGCCCAAGTGAATGGATCTAGCGTTGAAAATGATCTTGAGCGTGACCTCGGCGTCGCATTCCCAGGCATGGTTGAGCAGTTCAATCAAGCGTGGACCCGAAACAACATCCTCCAGCTCGGCGAAAAGATCAACGAGCGCATTCTTGGTGGATCTGTGGGCCACATCTGCATTCTCCGTAAGCATCTTGTTTTCCATGTCGATAACGGGCCCATCATTAGGCTGGCTTTTGTCATCCTGGGCAGAATTAATTTCCATGTTTGCCAAGACCTCGCGGACATCTGCCGTGGTTGAGGACGGCGTCAGAATGTCGCCGACGCCTGTCTCTGTGGTTACAGTAATGGAATCGTCCTTGACCGGGGAAAACTTGGTGTCGACCGCAGCATTGCTGGAGGTTTCGCCGGCGACGACATGGCTCCTGATAAAAGTATCAAATTCCTTGTCAGAAAAGTCGAGAGCTTTATGTTTAGGAAGGGAGACTGGTTTTCTCGATCTGAGAAACCACGGCTCGTCTTGGGACGCCATTCTGAGTCTGGCTTCTTTGAGATGCTGTTTTCGTGGTTATCGTGATTACTGACGCTGATACTGCGCATGAAAACCACGAAAGGTCAAGGCAACAGTACGGCACAGACTCTCCAGTACTGACAAAGGATGACCACAGGAGATTTAAATGAGACCAAGCTTTTGGAAATGGAGAAAAGACAGAATTGGTTCAGAGGTATCCAGTTCAGCAACAAGTCAATAAATATTGAAGCAGCCAGAGTTACATTCTCATCTTTCTTCAGCCTGACTGACTTTGGCCTCAAGTTGGTAACAAGCAGCTACTCTCAACGGCAAATTGGTCAGACGGTCAGAAACTGGCCTTGAGCAATCAAGGATGTTTTTTTCAGATTCTCATCGCGGGGTCAATGCAGCAAACGGGCGCTATCTAGAGCTAGACGGCAGGTGACTCAGAATGGCTTTTTTTGCTTTTGGGCATTAAGCGTAAGCACAATCACCAACAGCACAGCATGCACTGGAGGGGTCCAATACGATACGGGAAGCGAGCGCCAGAGACACAGCAAGGTGGGGTCATGGCCTCATTCATCTGTGGCTATGGAAGCTGTTGGGCACACTGCAGGGACTTTTTGCCGCGCGCCTGCCGTTTGGGCAGCTGTAGTCAGCTTCTGCGTGTGACTTGGTTGGTGTGCTTAGCATCAACACATGGATTCCAACACCAGTGTGCGGATAGCCAATTGATTAGGGGCTTTCCAGCATCCTCGAGTGGCTAGACTGCAGCCAAATACTGCTGCTACGGTGGGGCCTGCATCACTGTGGCACAATCCAGGGTGTTTGACATGGATGAATTCGCCGTAGACTCACACGTCACTAGCGTCGAATGTTTTCCCCACGAACCAACCCCAGATCAGATCAGTAGTCGGGCCAAGGAGGGCGAATGCCCGAGGCAGAACAATTTGCAGCCAAAGAAGAATTTGACTGACTTGGGAATCGAACAAGCGATCGCTTTAGAGTAAGCAAAAAATGCAAGGTACCATCATCTCAAGGTATCCATGTTCATTATACAGAGCACCAGCCTTGCCTTTCTATAGTGCCAGATCGATGGCCGCAGTTTGGGGTTAGTCAAATCTGTCAGCCGTTGCCTGCTCTTCGGGCCGCTGGAACCAGGCGTATTTGTTGGGGCCGACATCTGGCCTGTTGAAAAGGAAAGGCACGTCATGTCCAATGGAGTTCTAACAGAAGCAAAAACAGAAAAGAAAAGAAAAGAAAAGTAGCAAAGCTGTCGGAACGGCCCTGAAGCGGCTCCTTTCTTTTGAA
The DNA here is from genome assembly GCA_003709005.1 of Magnaporthales sp. P1609. Taxonomy (NCBI): domain Eukaryota; kingdom Fungi; phylum Ascomycota; class Sordariomycetes; order Magnaporthales; species Magnaporthales sp. P1609. Next base: position 2,550,844 of record PELF01000005.1, on the reverse strand, counting down.
TCTTGGTTGCTTGGAGCTACTTCGCCGATAGGCTCCCTTGGATTGTTCGTTAGGAACCCAGGCTGAACTTTACCGACCATTGGTGTGCTCGACCAGCCTCGCGTCCGTCAATCAAAACCGTATACGGCATCAGGAGTCCGTTGGTTCGGCTGGTCTTGGACAGGGTGGCAGAGAGGCGCGCCTTGAATTGCCGGAAGACCACGGCAAACTCGCTGTTTACTTGGTCCGAAGTACGTTTGTTTAGCCAGTGGCTTTAGATGTCGACAAGCATATTGATCCGCATGCAGCAAAAAGTAAGAGGAGCAGTTGAAATGACCTATATTCAGTCCGAATGACGACGCCTTCCAACGAAGCGGTGAAACAATTTCTCGGCACGGTGCCATTGTAGATATTTGTCTTTCAACATCAAGACTTGAGTGTAACGAAGTGCCGATACCCCTATAGAATACCCTGATTCCGTGCAGTGCAGCAGTATAGAGCCGAACATAAGGTGTGTCAACAAGACTGCCTATGTTGAAACCCCTATTCGTTTGTTATTTCGAGACTAACCACCATTATTAACCATGGATTCTAATAAGAAGTCACTCAGGAGATACAGCGCCTGTAAATTAGTTCTGCCAGCTAGTCCTCCCATCCTCAATAAGCTCATAACGGTCTGGGGAGGGACGGGGGCCGCCCAGCTGGGCTTACCATTGCACGCCAGGGTGCTGAAGCCTCCACAAATGCTGCATCTCTGGAGCTTTGAACGCAGGCCCCCGTAGATCGACATTCGCGTCGGCCTCAAAGTTCTAGACTTCTTCAAGTATCAAGGCTTGGCCGTTGCCGCAAAGGGTCCTTGGAGGAGATTAGGAGCTGGTTGAAGAAACAGAATCATCTGGCGGAAACAAAAGTTCATGTCTTGATGTTTTTGATAGCTGCTTCTCTTAGCCCCAGAAATGGACGTTGATGATGCGGCACCGAGCCAGCATACTCGGCTAGTTATACATAGAGAAGGTTCGGCAGGCTGTCATTGTCTTGGACGCTGTAGATTGATACTTTGTGAATTCAAGAAAAGAGAAATGCCAATCCACCCCGTATAAACGAGACTGGGCTCCATGAACATCCTACGATGTTGTAGAAAGAGATTAACCAGATGACGGCCGCGGTTTTAGGTACGCTTTCGACGTACAGCGTATGCATAGCAGCACAGGAAAACCAACCATAGTCGGGCGAATGCTTGGCTTGGGGCTTCTGACACCAATCATCAAGATAGTAGACGGCCAAACTGGCCTTTGGAAACTTGTGCCTGTAACTACCCGCAGATGTGGCTGTTTTGTCTGCAAGTGAGCACCTTTTCAACCAATTCGAGAAATCTAAGTACATGTATCCAGTTTCAATTGCAACGCCCCCAAAGAAGCGGTCAGACGCGAACCTCCCTCCCTTTCTGGTTGACCTCGAGAGGAAAAGGCTTGTTAGCTGGTCTATAAAAGGATCGGATGCCAACCCACCAAATGTGAGGTGTTTTATCTTTTGTTTCGACAAACACATCCACCAAGACATTGCCATTTACCCGCGTCTCTCAAAGCAATCCGACAATAGCCATGTCGCACATTATGCAAGTTTTGCACCAAACCGGGGCCATGGACCTCCTTGCTCCCAGAGAGGTCCACCACAAGCTCCTCGTCCAGTGGCCTGGTACAGGGCCCTTGGAGCCAGGCCAACCATTGCCTCAAGGATTTGCCGGGCAGTCCCAGCACCAGCCCCTGATTCTGACCGATTTCCAAGTAAGCATATGGCTATATAACTGTCGTGGAGCAAACATAATATGGGTATGCTGACAGTCGTCCACAGCCGGGAGGCCAGGGGTACGTGATGCTCATGGTGGCACGTTACCCGGGAAACCCTGATGAGCAAACCTGCACCTGGCTTTTGGCGAACGTCCCAGTTTCCAACGGCCGTGTGGCAGTAGAGCGAGGCATGCCTATCTTGCACTACAAAGGTGCTCCAATGGCCGAGGATTCACATGCGAACTTTGTGTTCCTTTTGCTCAATCCCATGCCCGGCAGGGATTTCAACCCGCAAGAGCTTTTGGCCCAGTTTGGAGGAACAGGCGGCTTTTCATTGCCCAAGTTGAACACGCGAGAATTTTTGCAGGACAAAGGTCTGGATGTCGTTGCCGCAACGGTCTTGTTGGGTTGAAGCAGTCTCGGAGCTAGGTTTGGTTTTTTTTTCTCGATTCCAAACAGGGGATGCAACAGCTAGGGACAGGAATAGGGAAATCGGTGGTAAACTGTTGATGGTCAAGTTTCAAGTGCCTGGGTAGCCAAGTTAACAAAAAACGGTTTTCCCGTGATTTTTGTCCATCCAGGGGTTGCGAACAAAGTCTGCGTGCAGTTGCGCCCTAGCCGAGTCTAAAGGACTCCTTAAATCCTTGAGGAAATTGGATCGAACTGCACGTTGGACGAAGGTCTTACGTATCGCCATTTCATTCCATAAAGTCAAACACGTAGACTGTTGGTATTGCATTGCTTGTGTTTACGTAGCTACAAAGCAGTGAAATAATTATAGCTCGCAATGCCTGGTGAAAAAGCGGGAAAAATTAAAATTGCTTGAACTGACTGCATTTCGAACCTGTAAGGCCTAGTGGCACTCAACAGTGCCGTATTTAAAGGCTGAGGTTTGAGGCGCGGACGGTACCAACGAATTTCCCATTAGGTCAGTGTGACAAATCACGTTCAAACGGCTTGTAGAACTCGAAGCCGGCTGCAGTGCTCGTCGTCGGATGGACAAGTGTACGTACGGTGAAAAAAAAAGAAAAAAAAAGAGGAAGTGTAGAAACAGAGAGGAAGCAAAAGCGAAGTCCAGGCGAACCTAGAATTGGTAACATCCTATCTCAGCCGAAACTGAGAAGAGAACATCAACCGGACTCTGTGATTTTTCAGCTACTTCGCTGGTGACAAATAATTGCCTACAGTCTTATAAAGGGTTACTGCTAAGCCACTAAGCCGGAGGCCAAGCCATCAATGAGCAATAGCACATCACCCATATCACCCAGTTCCACATACGAACGCACCAACACCCGTATACTGTAGCCAATTGGACAGGGCGTGGGGTGAATTGAAAATGATTTGTTATAAATTAAAGCAGTCGTGACTTGAATTGGTTGCGCTGAAGGTACGTTCGCAACTTTGGAATGGTACCTCACTTTTTACACGTAGATGGGATGCAAAACAAAAGAAAAATACAAAAGAATAAAAACAAAGCTCAGCCTCAACGGGTTTCGAACCAGCTGATTGAGAATTCGTACTGACTTTTAAAGGCGGGAACAAGAAAGTGCTTACAACCGTGACTACCGCTTATACCACTACAGCAAAGATGGCCAGTTCGGTCCTCTCAAAGCGAAGAACGGGAAGCAGTCGGGCAAAGCAACTCGTTCGAGGACAGGTAGTGTAAAAAAGTAAAAGAAAAAAGTCAACGATAAGCAAAAGCGAAGTCCAGGCAAACCTGGTCGAAACAGGAATGAGAATGCAGCCGAAACCACAAACTCTTCCTGCCATCCCTAAATGTATCGAATTCGAGCTACTTCGCTGACAGATTCTCGTTGGTTTAGAACTTATATACCTAGCACCGGAAGAATGTGGGGCAATGCTTGGCACTGACAGGTCACGTGGAGGTAGACAAAGGAAACTGCATGAATGAAAGGCCAGTCGCCCGAAACAGATAAACAGACCCCCGCTCTGGTCATTCCGGCCGGCAGCCAGCAAAAATTCGCGACGGACCAGAGTTGCTCGGTCAGGTGCACAACGAGGATGCCGGTTGGATGCACTGCCAGAAACAAGCAGCTGATTGACGGAACAGGCAGGACATTGGTAAATAATTCGACGGGACAGCCTGAGGTTTCTACCAGGTTCCTACCTACCCATTTGCCTCTCTCGTCTTGCCATTTTACCTTGTACTTTCTTTAGATTTGGACCATTACGATTTTCACCCTTCAATCCAATTGAACAAACAACCTCCTAGCACCCGCCCAACCACTGTATAGACAGAGGCAATGCAGCACCCCTACATCGGATTATGACCTCGATTGACGACCGCGGCGGCGACGGCCCGCTGCTGCCGCCTCCGCCAGTCAACACGGGCGTGCTCCCCGTCCTGCCGCCCGGCGTCGATCCGCTGGACACCAACCCCCGCAGCAATGCCGCAACCGCCGCATCGGCCGCTGGAATGCGCGCCTTTACGGCCCAGGCCGTCGCTTTCTACTTTCGCGCCCCGGCAAAGGCCTTCTTCCGCATGCGCGTCGACTATCTCGCTTTTGCGCGCAACATCCACCTCGAGCGTCAACGCCAGCTGCAGGAGGCCGCGGCGGCGTCGCCGTCGAGGTTGAAGGATGTCGTGCTGTGGCTCCGGGGTACCACTCCTGGTGTTTTGACGACTGCCATCCGGCAGCAGGGCTGGTCTGTTGTTCCGGAGCATGTGTTGCCTCCGTTGATGGCCAACGTGGCCGTCGGTGCGGTCCTCTACTCCAGCTACCTGCAAATCCTGGGCCAGCTGCACGAGGAGTCGTCCCGCGCAACCAAGCGAGTCTACCCACCCCCGTGCCCTCAGGACACATTTGCGGCGGGCTTCATGGCCGGCTGCATCCAGAGCTTCGTCGCCGCCCCACTGGACGCCATCCAGGCACGCTACGACCATCGGACGTTCATGGCTGCCGAGAGCACCACCGCATCCGCCGCCGCCAAGCCTCCGAGCATGTGGACCTTTGGCTCCGCTAAGCTCCGCGAGATCGGGCTCCGCGGCGTCTTTGCCGGCTGGGGAATGTCGCTGACCAAGGACAGCTTCGGCAACGCCGTCTTCTTCTCCACCTTTGAGTACGTCAAGGCCCAGAGCTATTACAAATTCGTCAAGTGGTACTACGGGGACCTCAGCGAGGCCATGGTCGACGTGCTGTCTAGGCGACGGCCTTCGTCCTCGCGGTTCGACTCCCAGCACCTCTCGAAGCCGCAGGCCAACTCCCCCGCCGACGACCTGGCCCCGACCGTCATCCGGCCCCACTACGCCATCGAGCCGGCCTTCCTCCTCGCCGCCGGCGTGTCCGCCTCGATAGCGCAGCAGGTGGCCGTCTATCCCATCTCCCAGCTGCAGCTGGAGCATTTCAACCACCTGGAGGACCTCGATGCCAGGGCGAGGAGGTACCGCGCGAGCCCGGAGAAGCCCGGCTGGGGCATGTGGCGGGCCTACTATCACGCCTACCAGGAGACGTGGGCCAAGTGCTCGGCCACCGCCAGGTCCGAAGGGAGACACATGGCGTCGTGGCTCTATCGTGGTTTCTGGTGGAACACGCTGCGGCAGGTTCCCAGCACCAGCGCAGGGCTCATCATTTTCGAGCTGGTCAGGCGCAAGTACGGCCTCGGCGGCGACGAGGTGCGCATCACCAAGGACGGTTATGATATTTTGCTCAGCTGAAGCCAGCGTGCATTCTCTAAAACCCCCTTAGCTTTTGTATTGCAACTCGTTTTGATGTTTGGTTTGGCTCTAGACCGGCGTTCGATTGGTGTGGATTAGTCTTGCTTGTTTTGTACTCATGATGGACTCTGGCATAGACGCTTTACAGGATATAATATACAAATCACTTTTTTAATCATCCTTAAACCTCCTTTTTTTTCCTTAGTCAGACCAGTCATCTTCGAGATCAACCTCCATCGCGCTCTTGAACTGCGACACTGTGTCATCCACATCCTGGAGCAATACCGGGAAGTCTGCAGCCGCCTCGAAGAATCCGCCTTGCCCAGCACCAACGCCAGCAACCGCAATATCGCCACTGTCACGCTCACCCGCAGCGGGGATCTGCACCCCAGCATTACGTGCAGCAACCTCCATCGGCCCTTCAAGCGACGAGACGCCGCCCCACGTCCCATCCTCCGCCCTCCCCGAAACGCCCGGGCCCTTCAGCTCGTCCCTCCACGCCTTTTCGAACGCCAACCCCATCTCGGCGTACTTTTCCGGGCTGAGAGGGGTGGGTGGCGGGTCCAGCCCCGTGACAGCCTTGAAGGTGTGCGAGTCCAGCAGCTGCACGTTCAGGATCTTGGAGCTGCCGATGTCCCAGACGCGGGGATTCTCATAGTCGAGCTCGATGTGCTGCTCGATCTTGCCACCGGCCCCGAAACCCAAAGCCCCCGGGCGTGTTGGTGGTTGGGTTGTGAGGTTTAGGGTCTTTCCCATCAATTTCCAGACGAGGTGCGCTGATGAGATTGGTTTTGTTTCGTGAATATTAGCTGAAATTCTTTTTCCGAAGGATATGAGGTCGACTTACTGTCTTCCAGTGGCTCGCCACCGTACCGTAACACTTGGTTGCGAGGCTGGATGCCCGTCAACGCGAGAAGCCGAACTTTGACGAAGGATAATTCCGAATTCCAGAACCCTACAGGGACGGCAACCTTGTAAGAAGTGCCTTCGTGCTCAACCGTTATGGCTTCTTCGCGGTCGAGAGATGTGAATGATATTTCACGATCAGCCATACCTAATCGCGAGAAGCTGTCGCAACGCACACGATGACTGTATCTAGCCGCCTGTGGTAATTGTTGATGTTGAGCTGCACACTGAGTTAAACCCAGGGTCAAACCCGCAGGTTTTACGTCATTATGGGCCCCCTTGTACGCTCTAGGTATGGTGCAAGCCTTCCTGCTATCTATACCTGGACCAGCTAGAAAGAGTATGCGACCGAAGAAGTCAGGACCATCGCACGTAATGCCAAAACCCCTAGTCTTCGGCTCGGCGGTCTTGATAGCCATGTCATCGTCCAGTGCTTCCGGAGGCCCCGAGCTGCCTTTGATCGTGAAAGCGGTCTTGGCTATCGAAAACCCCAGGGAGCTCTGGAGCTCACTCCGCAGCTGGCCTATGGTGCTTCCGGAGTTGACAATGATGCAAAAGTTGTTTGGCGTCGTGGACTCAGTATACCAGGCGATCCGACTTGACCTAGCAACCTCGCATATGTAATCGCTATCGGGTAGGGAACCGATTGGCACCTAAACTCGACGAGGTTCAGTTGTCATGCATCCAGCCAAAGCCAGGGGTAAGTTCCCAGGGGCGATTTTTCGAGCTCGAGCTAGGAACTACTCGTTGCTTACCGTTATCATATCCCAGACTTTGATCCTCGAGGCCTCTGCGCCTTCAGGCCCCTTTACTTCTGGCTCCATCCGAGGAGTTCCGCTGTGTACATCTTCCCAGTTTTGAACCCTGATGATCCCGGGCTTTCGGTTTTTCCTTCGCCAAACGCAGAAAAGAAGTCCGGCCCTGTTGTTGTATCCCATTTTGCTCACAATGACAACACCAATGTCACTGAAATGATCGTTCCTGTCAAACTATACAGGGAGCTCGCGTCAACAAGACTGCATACACTACAGTGCTTATACAAAGGGGCATGTTCCTCACCTGGAGTCTGAGCGTGTTGTCATCGTCTCCTCGCTCTCTTATGTCAAAATATTGGAGATACACTTGGCGGTTGTCTACCTCAATCTCGACCATGGCTTTCTCCCTACCCGCCGACCCATCCTGGTGCTCTTGCGTATTTTGTGCTTCAGTCGTTGGAAACTCAACCACCAGGTCAGAGAGCATCTTCCGTCTCATAGGAAGTACGCTCTTCAGGTCCTTGACGTGGATGAAGTCTCCGGCCACTAGACCCTGCTCTCTGGGTGTCTTGAGAACATCATACCGCCGCAAGTCCTCGCCCCTCAAGTAGAGGTTGTTCTCATCGGAACCAGCATGCATGCTTTCCACATCGTACGTGGGAATGACTTGAAGTTGCAGGCCGCCAAACTCGTCATTCCCTGTCACTTGCCATTCTACGGAAGCACCGGCTGGTGTTTGTTGCTCTGTAGTCTTTTCATCGGAGGTCTCCTTTTTTGCCGCCAGATAATCCTTTCGTGAAGCCGACACCATCTCCGTGGCTACGAACTGCCGCACAATCCCAGGCTCTACCAAGCTACCATCAAGTCTGTGCTGGGGTGGAAACACAAAATAGTCCTGGTTTCTGGCTAGGACCCTTTTCTTGGGCAGAATGGTGTCCATCGTGGTGCAGTGCAGGGCCTGGCCTGAGATGGTGTTGACGCCACCGACAAAAGGGCGGACGGCGAATTTGTTCGATTGTTTCGGCCCGAGTCCGGTGAATTTGATCCATATAGCTTCCATTTCTTTACAAAGCCAGTCAGAATATTGAGATTGCTTAGAGGCATTGCAGAAGGATGCTCCTCAAACTTACGGTACATTGGCATGAATATGCCTCCTTGAGAAGCCATCAAATCAGGCATTTTGTCGGCGTACGTCTGCACGTCGAACAGAGGAAATGACCCTGTAGCTGGAGGTAGTTGATATTTCTCATCACACCAAGGTAACCGGGCGGTGCGCATAAAGGATATTGCCAGTTCGGGATCGTCGATATCTCGCCCAAGCGCAATTGTGTCTAGCAATCCCGTGGTTTGTGGATCGTCAAGGCTGGCATGCTTGTTGTTATCTCTGTTGGCATCCCACATAGTGCTTAAATACTGGGCCTGGTAAACAGCGGTTGGCAAGCCAGTTCTTTTTTGAGCATGTAGCGGCTTAGGGTAAGCTCTGCTCATGAAAGCCGCGATGGGCTGGTCGATGTTTATCTTGAATCCTTTCTTAGGGTTTGCGCAGGGCCTCCCGTTTGTAACCTCGACTCGGGTCGTGAACTTGTCCCTCCAGGTTTCCTCGATATATGCACGTTTGGTACCATGAGTCATAAAACACTGATAGTGCTTCAAGCCTGTCTCGACCAGACCCAATCACTTGGTAGTTAGCTCAACAAGCAATTACGAAGGGGTGTAAAGACGAGTCCCGTATGACGCGGCTATGGTGATGTACCTGGGATTGCCTTTATAAGCTCCTTGCCAATGTTCTCAACCAGTGTGTCTCCTGGTAGGGAGAAACTGTGAGAAAATTCAGATTCTCCATAAGTCTCTGGCGTAAGCTTCTTCCTGAGTTTATGAACCCGGATGACTACTTGGTTCTGTTTCGATGCAGAAGACGCGGATGGTGTGAGCTTCCTCAGAGTCCCATAATCCTGACTCTGGGACTCTACAGCTGATACTGTATGTGACTCTATAGAGGCGGACCTAACCTCCAACGGTCTTGCTATGCTTTCGTGGGTTTGTTGAGGGCTGGCAAAGGTGCTTACGCTTAGGGCTATTGGCGAAGGTGCTTGGGAGCCAATTCGACTCGCGATGTCCACGTTTCTGCCGGCAAATGACCGAGCGGCAAACTTTGGAGCCGTATGAAAGCTTACTGAGGAGGATATGGGAGATACCTTATTTTCCACGTTACCCATCAAAGTATCTGACTGTGACATGAAGCTGTACGATGAAGAGTAAACTATACAAAGATTAGCTTACGAGTGACAAGACCATATCAGGCTCATAGTGATACTTACTGTCAGCTTTCTTGGGGCTTGACAAAATCTCCATGATGGTCTCCTCAACGATTTTGTAATTTTCACTGTCAGAAGATCTGAATCGACACATGCTGCGGTGGTTTGCATTTAAAGGCAGCACAATCTCGTTCCGTAGGCCGATGACAGCAGAGCTCTCTGGGACAACCTTTTTGGCGTGTGGTTAGATGGCAAAGTGCTTTTATGCAAAAGAGCTCTTCAGGCTATGCCTTACCAGTGCTGTTAACGGCCGTTCAACCTGTTGCTCTGTAAAGGTTCTGATCATCAAGGGTGTCGCACGGTGCACGAATTGCCCTGAAATCCCGGCAAGCATCTCAGAATCCGGTTTGAGAGTCTTGAGCAGTTCTTTATTAATGCCCGTCCCAAGACTCGCCGCGTTGACGAGGTTGCTGATTATAAGACCCCATGAAGCCAGGTCTGATCCCCTGTGGGGTGTCCCCATGAAAACGATACCGATTGTCGAGTCCAAGATGTCGCCATAGTTGTTGTGTTCCATGTGCGCCATTATCAATGCCTAGTTGGGTTATTGGTAAGAATAATGACTCGGAAATCATTTTCTGGACTGTGGCGAAAAGTCAATCGAAAAGATACAAACCTTTTTGACGACTATTCCTCCGAGACTATGTGCCACAAATATGAGCGGACGGCGGCTTGTCTAGCCGTTTTAGTCAAGTTAGCAAATTAGTTGTTTCTTTCCTACAAACACCAGATGATAGATGGAGACCTTTTCGTCACTTCTCCGCAAAAGCCGGAGCCTGCCCAGGAGATCTCTAGAGAACGTTTCGACGCCCGCCTTCGACTTGCTAAACGCCAGTTTTGAGTCGTAACCAAACGTCATGATCCTAGCCGTCTTGGCTCTGTCGGGGAGGAAGTCCTCCAGCCAGAAGCTGCCGCTCTCGGGATCCGTCCATGTTTTCCGCGCATCTCCGTTGAGGCCATGGACGGCAACGATGCTGTCGCAGGAAAACAGTCAGCGGTAGCGACGGTCACGTCATGACCCCTTGCAGCCTTGGTTTTTACGTACTCTGCTTCCAAGCTCGTGCTTTCTACCTTGTCCTCTAGCGTTGGATACAGCACAAACAAACCATGTGACTCCTTTTGGTTCGCCTCTGCAAATTTCTTGCTCGTGTTGGTGACGAAGGGATTACGGAATGATAGCATTTTTCATGGTGGGTGCAGCGTGCTCTATTCGATGATGGTATAGTGCAGTTGATTGAGAACTACGGGCGGGGAACGAAGATGAGGGGTATTGAATCTTCTAAGATTGTGAGGCTGTAAACAGTCGTACCATCAGGCGAGGCTGGCAATGCAATACCATGCAGCGGTTGACGTACCCAGTACCTGTATGCAAGTCAGCGGCTCAAGCGGGCTGAGGCTAAACCCGTTCCAGTCTCGAAAATCCTGCGGTCATGAACCAGAAAGTTCCCATCTTGCTTGAACCACCATTCCAAAATCCCATTTTGCGATATAGTGATCAAATGATCACCCTCACCCGCGCGACGCTGCGAAGGCGGCATATTCGTAACGCTCGTCAAGCGTCCCAGGCCTTCGCCTGCAACTCTTTTCTGGTACAAATGCAGCGAATCTAGACCACCCAACCGCAAGGTCGGTCGCTGCACCCAGTCCGGACGGAACTGGCCCACGCAGGCACGGCCGCCGTCGACATAGCAGACAATCATGCCCGTGACCACCGGTGCCGGCGAAGCTGCCGTCCGGCGGTCCACGCAGAGCTGCACCTCGGCAATGTTTTCAAGGGAACACGAAGTGTAAAGCCATCCTGTAGAAGACTGATCCAAAAGTGAATTTCCTCTTGCAGGGCTGATGGAATGATAAAACGGCATCGGCGGCGGATTACTGTTGTTTTCTGCGACCAATGCAGGCGCCATACCATCAATCTCATCCCCCATCGCGATTAGGAATTTATCCGCCCTTGGCCACTGCGACTGTTTATCCCAGTGGTTCTTATGTGCCAAACTCCTTTGCTCAAAATGTATGCGGCATGGTAGGTCCGAGGGCATGTAAGCGATACGCCGCCACAAGACGTTGAGATTACCTCCAAACCCACCAAAGACGCGGGATCGTCCCTGATTGGTGAAAAACTGCGGCTTGTTAGTTTAAAAAAACGATATTGACCGGGGCAGGAAGTTCCGAAAAATCGAAAACCATATTTTTGGGCTAGGCCTTGTTAGGCATGGATAAGACAGGTTTACTCACCACAACTCCTCGAATCACTTCCTCCGCACCGGATTGCTGGCTTTGGTCAGGAAACCTTCCGCTTCTGTGGTCATAATTGTATCGAACCCAAATCTCAGTCACACGTTCGCCCATGTTCAGGGGCATGTAGATCCAGAAAGACAAGTGTGCAAGAGACACACTATTAAGGAAAGTGGCGTCGAAGTCATCAAATGAATCTTTTTCTGGGCGTCTACGGTGAGAAACAAACCCCTCGGGGATGCAGTGAAGGCTGTCCCCATCTGTGCGCATTGCCACGCAGATTCCCGCAGTGTCGGGAAAGTTCAGATCAAGATGCCTCATGCGAACAGTCGAGGGCGGGGATCCAGGCTTTTCTGGATCCCATGTTTGCCGTAAGGGCAACTCAACGATATTTGTAGGTGGAAGAACTGGATCTTTCCAGTAGAGAACTAGCCTTCTCTGCTTTGCGCTACTCTTGGAAGGCTTCAGCTTCCGGACTTTGACACCCTGGCAAAAGGCGACCGAACATGTAATGTTAGTGAACCAGATGGTGAACCAGGTGTCAAGACAAGCTTTCATAATCCAGAGCCGTTCAGATACTGATGAATACAATACTTACATCGCTGCAGCTTGTCCAGTGTGTAGCTCTAGTAGGTCTGGGAATATGCATCCACCAAGCCCCAGGAACGTCAGGATGCTTTTGTTGCCAATCATAACGCCGACCGGGAGGAACGAAAAAGACTTGTCGAACACCGATGTGATCCACAGCAATCAATAGGTCGCCAGCATTCGACTCAGTTGTGCCCTGCTGGTTGGGAGGTACAACCAGCCTTTGAGCGCCATTGGATTGACAGCCAGTGACTTGGTCGGGTTCGTTGCAAAGTTCCCGGACATAATGTCGCCCGTCCATCTTGATGTATGACGCGTACAACGGCAAAGCCAAGTTCACCGTAGTATTGGAAGTCTGCTTCCAGGAGAATGAACTTCCCACGCTTGTCATCATGGCACAAGGCCGATCCAAGAAGCGAGCAATGAGGAGACATATGTCAATAGGAAGACCAGGTAAAGGTCGGTCGCCATGTCTACCAAGTGAAGACTGCAAATTGTTTGCCAGTGCAACACGGTTTTGCTCAAGGCGGCGGCGCTCCTCGAACGGACTGGGCCGATATGTATATCTTGTAGCGGCCAGAAAAGGCGCTTTGGTGTGGTCCCAAGAGCCACGGGCTTGGTGGCAGTCGAGGTGAAAGCATATTGCTGGACGTGGCCGCGTATCCTTCCTCACGAAGCAGTCTCGAGATGACCGGTCAGCCAAAGTCATGTGCAGGGTGATTTTGAGGCCATCGTCGGTGCAGTCTCCATCATTCTCGAACCTGAACCATGGCGAAGTACGGCCATGTCCGAGATCTAGCGCGACAGGGTTGAAGGTGTCCAGGTACGAGTTAGCGACAAATACCTATGGGACGTTACTGAAAATCAATTGGCCCAGTGAAAGCAACAGGGAAGATTGTGGAGCAGAGCTAAATTTGCGGCTGTAGGTCGCACCTGCAGGGTATCTTGGCACGGGCTCCACATTAACCCAGTACAGCGATCTCATTAGATCTGCGCCGATATTTGATTAAATTCCTTAAACTCCAGCAAGCTGGAAAAAGAAAAGAATGCCAACCATTCACAACTTCACGACATACCTGCCACTAGCAAATCGCCATCTTGCACGGCAATCTGGCACAGCCTACACCTTGCCCGAACAATCGAGTAGGCATGGTAGCAATTCGGGGATATATGATCCAGCGGTTCAACATCTCGCTCGTCTTCGGTGTCTGTTGACTCTGAGATCATGTCGTGGTCCTCATATTGTTGCTGGTTTCCCATTCGTTGATTCATGTCTGTCGCATGTCAAGAAAAGCCGTCCAAAAATCCGTTAAGAATAAATATCAACTCTTAGTAAGTTTTGATTTTGATTTCAGTTTCGATGCTCAAGCATTTCAACAGCCCAGAAGGGAAGAAAAGAGACAGCATCCCGACTTGGTTATAAGTAGCCCGCCCAGGGGTTAGCACGATGCCCAGAGAGCAGCACAAGCCTCTATGACAACTGAACGTTCCGCTCCTTTGAAGGCACCCACCTACTCCACTACTTCCGCAAGCCTGGATGGGATTGGCTATCGCGGAACGGGCTGGTGGATATCTTATAGTATAACGCTAGTAAGCATTTACGCAGCGGCAGTTCCCATGCATCCTTTTCCTAACGCTATGGTTACTATTACGAGAAGCAAATTTTTTGAAAATTGCTTTTTTCCATGGAATGGAGCTCAGCTCAAACGGGAAACCTAGGGGACTTTTTTTTTTTGTTACGCCGAGTGTCCTACTTCAAGCTGAGGCCGTGATGAAATGGACACGTGGGTGCTTTCCAGAGGCGGCCATGTTGCTGCTTGCGGAACTCGAGGGCTCGAACGACAGCCCCGGGTTACGAAAAGCGGCACTGTTTACCTAAAGGGCGAAATGAAGTTGCTGTTCCCGTTTGTGGCAGTAGGGTCACAATCGTCACGTCCCCGCATCTGCCTCTCATGATTGCACTTCCTGTTCTTGGGCTTTCTCCGCAATTTCCTGTTAGCGGGAGGAGCCAATCACCACAGGTTAAAAGATACCTGTCTCTTGAAAAGAAACTTGAGCCAGCCAGAGGGTCCGATTCTGCTCCAAACAATACCGTGTCTGATCAATCAATCCCCCGGACACCGACTAGGAGAAATACCAGACAAATAACTTTGTGTGACACCTTGGGGTCATAACGATACTGCACGCCAGGTATACGGCAGCCCCCGCATGGAGGCCCAGCAAGAAGACCACCGTAGTTACAGACTAATCAGAAGACCCAGTTTAGTGGTGCAGTTTCCCAAATTGCCCCAGGTTGCCAGACGAAGAATCATTGATTCATGATGTTTATTATGATGGAAGTCCCTCGCATATTCCTCATGTTTCCTATTCCAGGAGGTTCAGCATTTTATTGTTCTATGTTGTCAATCGAGCAGCAGGTCTTCTATCTACTTTCCGCATACCATACTGACAAGTCGGGCAGTGCGTCATGTCGTTAGGCGTGACAGGATACACATCCTTCCCATACGTGGCGTTGAGCATGACTTGGCCGACAACATCTCCCGTTTCAAGCCGAATCCACGTCTCGACCTCCCTCCGTCGCAGCATCCCCTTGGTCACAAACACCTGCCGCGCACCACGCACCCAGTTTCCGTAGCCCCCATAACCAGAATGCTGCCCAAAGCATAGGTTGATCCCGCTGCCCCTAACCGTCATGCCTGGCACCAGCCGGTCCCACTTGTAACACCACGTATCGCCGTGGTCGTGCCCAAAGAACATGGCCATGACCCCCGGCGTGTCCACCACCGCCTGCATGAACGGCACGTCCTGACCGCCGTACGCGCACCCCGCATTGTCCCGGCCATCCGGGCACCATCCCTGCGCCTGTGGAGAGGCGGGGTAGTCGTCGTTGATGCCCGGTTGGAGACGCGGATCGATCGAGTCGTTTCCGTGCTCGGTCTGCAGCGCATATGCCGCGTATATGGGGATGTGCGTAAATACCAGGCTCGGTATCACTTTGCCGCCGAATCGGGCCCTGAGGCGGTTATTTGTGGCGCTGAACCATCTCACGGCGCTTTCGTGTACCCAGTTCTCCAGCCCGACAAGATTGCCTTGCTTGTCTTTCTGTTGGTAGTGCCAGCCACCGCGGCTATCAAAGAACCAAAGTATCATCTCCGGGATGCAGTGGCCGTGGTCACCCTTGAGAGGCGGCCTACAGTCTGCATCGTGGACCAGCAAGTAATAGTTGCTGGTGCCGGCCTTGGCGTCATGGACCATGCTTGTCGTCAGGGAGCCTGGGAAGCGGCGCTCGTGCTCCAGGATCCTGCTACCCGACAGGTTGTACTGGTGGTCGTGGTTGCCGTACGTGGATGCCCAGCGTAGGCCACGGTCCACTAGTGGGCCGATGATCTTGTCGATGCATGATGTTGCGTTTTCGAAGAAGGAATTATCGCCGGTGATCAGATCCCCATTCAGAACGACCAGGTCTGGCCTGTCCGAGTCGAGGACCTTTTGGATGACATTGACAGAGTGTATATCTTGTTGAGGACCCCATTGGTCCCATGCATCTGTTCTCGAGTGTTAGTCCCATCTCGTGTATTCAGCACAGGTTGACCAACGACTTGGAGTATAAAGAGCACTAACTTTCTCCAAAGTGTAGGTCATGGAAAATAGAGATTTGGAATGTGCCATCTTGGTTAAACTTTAATATTTCATGCGTTAGCGCCAGTTCTTCTCCGGGGACTGTTTCTGCCGATGCGGAAGTTTGCAGTGAAGAAACCACAAATAAAAGTGTCACGACGGCTGCGGTATATATTGACCTCATCTTGATACCATGTACTGGGCAGCCTATCAAGCATCGACTGTTTTAATTTGCCAAAGCATTGGTTTCCAGGCGCTCGCTGGATCATATATGAGGTCGAAGGAGAAATGGCAACGCATCCTGCTGGCATCCTGCTTGAGCTAGTCCCGATAAACTTCTTCATACGAAAGGTTGCAGTGGTTGCTGGTATATGCAGTTCAGGGGGGGGGGGGGGGGGGATTGCATATAGTTACCACACCCATCACGAATTCATTTACGCACCTTAAGCCAGTCGTGCCGGCCACGTGGTGTGGTATCTACATTGCCAGGCTGCTGTTGGTGGTGGAAGAAGGGGATTTGGGCGGTACCCAAGAGATTGGAGATAAACGACGGTAACATGATATCTAGGCTCCCATTAGCGGACGTCAATTGAGATGTGATGTAATCCCGCGATTGTCTTGATAAGCCCTTTGGGGCGACTTTGATGGTCCATCACTCACGGGTGAATTTCCAAACCCTACGACAACGTGGCAAGCTTCCCCCCGCTTGCCACTGGCTCTGCAAAAGAATGATGCGAGATGCAATGGAAAATTAACTCAGACTTTTCTCCGCTTCTCCCGCTCAATCCCCCGCTTAATCCCAAACCACGTGTAGTTTTTAGCTTTCCGCCTAGGCTCTGCAGAGGGGTAGTTTGCTTCTTCGCCGTGACGCGAGCGCATAATTCCTGTGCTAATGTGCAGAAAGTTTTGAGGATCAAAAAACAATGAGGGGCTCTGCCCACAAAGCGCCCTTGCAGCCTATGGGACGACCCTGAGACTTGTCCCGTCATGACAAACGCAAGAGCACATGCGTCATTTCGGTCATTTGCAGCAAAGCTTATACCGTCCCAAGGTGAACTCTATGGACCAAGGACATAAAATTGAGTTAATTCTGTCACTTTTAGTCCCAATGATTCGGGTCGCCGTCCATATTTCAGGGGACTGAGCGTCTATGCCCGAAGTAAAAGTACATTCTATTTGCTTTTCCCCTGGTTTTTTTATATATCATCCGAACGGTCTCGGCTTTGATTTGACAAAAAAATGAGACGCCTACTCTATCATGAGCATGCCGCTGTCTCCCGCTGCAGAGCCTGTTTCAAGACAAATTCGATGACTGCAGCCTGACCTTAACACTCACCTTTGTTTTTATGTCTAGTCCTGAGCTGCAGTCATAGCCCTGACAGTTTTTGAATAACATTCAGGCTCGGACTATGCAGCCCTCGTCACTTTTGAACCAGATGAGGACAGTTTTTGCCACGATGATTGCTTACTGTTATCATAGCATCAGCATCTAGCATTAGCCTCTTATAAAATAGACGACAACCTTCTTCGGACCTGTTGATATCGTTAGCGTTCGTAATCAAGAAACCGATATATATGAGATACCCATAAGTACAATCAACCACCCACGATCGTTACATTGACTTGTCAATTTCTTTGAACAAAGAGAAATCATAAAGAAAACAACAAAAAAGAAAAAGAAAAAACATAGAATCGCAGAAACAAAAAATGCGTTCCGTCACCGCCATACTAGCCCTCGCCGTCACGGCCGCCCTGGCGGCGCCGGCCCCCGTCCTCAACGCCCCGACCATGACAGAGCTCGACGCGGCCCTCAAGGCCCTCGAGGCCAACGCCCCCGCCGACGCCGACGCCATCGCCCACGGCGGCAGCCTCCCCAGCAAGCGCCAGGACGACGTCGCCGCCGCGCTTGCCAGCCTCGCCGCCAACGACCCCGCCGAGGCCGCCGCAGTCCAGGCCGCCCTCAACGGCCAGGCCCCGCCGGCAACCCCGTCCCTCGGCAGGAGGCAGACCCCCGCCGAGATCCAGGCCGCACTGGATGCCCTGCGGTCCAACGACCCTGCCGAGGCCGACGCCGCCCAGTCCGGGATCGCAGGCATGGCGCCCGCAGCCCCGACGCCGCCTCCCGCGCCGCAGGTCCTGCAGTCCGAGGACCTGGCGAGCGCGGTCGAGGGCCTCATGGAGACCAACCCTGAGGATGCGCACTTGCTGCTCAACGATGCCGAGGTGTTGAGGCAGGGTGAGGATGGCGCTCCTGATGAGCCGCCTTCGCCGGCTGAGGAGGCCGAGTGGGAGGACAAGCCCGCGCCCCCTCCTGGCTTGTAATTGAGTTAGATGCCATGTTCAACGTGGGGTTAGATTGCAGACCAGAGTCGGATTTGTAAAGCTGCTGTGCAGCTGTGGGGCTGCAAGGAATTGACAAGTGCGCACTCAGGTCGCACAAACGCTCAATCCCATCTGGTTTATGGGCATCTTTCAACTGTATATAGTTAGTATGATGATTGCATTATAGGAATTAGTGTCCAGGAATAATTTGCTCTCTGTGAATACATCATCTCATGAACATAGGACAGCCAGGGCGATCGATGTCTCCAATACAGGGCCAGTAGTATCCTGGTTTAACCTCAATACGTTTTCTTTGTTAAGGTCAGTCAATTGCTTTGACCCTGTCAAAGTGATTGGAATTGTCTCAGTCAAGTCGAAAGGCCCTTTGTTAATCTGTTGAACAATGATTTAGCACTGGTTACGGCTTCTCCAAGCAGCAGAAATCGGTCCATGAACATCTTGCTCCAGATTATGATCACAATATTCATCAAGAGCTATACCAAAAATGATCTAAAGCACGATAACGGCCACTATTCTGAGCGCGGAAGACAATGTTCGCGGGTGCACACGCTTGATGATGCTTCTGGGTGTTTCTGAATAAGGAAGAATGTGTATCGATGCTATTTTATGTATTCACTAGCTTTGGACGTCGTAAAGCGTAAGCCTGGATATCTATGCTTGGTTCCAGACTTTACAAAGATGACTGTCGGCTCTATTGTCTTCAATACGACTGTCACTAGTCGTGGACTGTGGTCCCAATCGAACAATGTCTTTGTTAGTGCTTTGTCCACGATGTGTGATGCAGCTATATAAAAGACCCATGGACTAATCTTTTCCTCGTAAACTTTTGATGCTGTCGTAGACCAACTAACCCCAGCAGCAAATAAGCGAGAGCCACGGGTACGTTTCGCTCGGATTACCCCAAGACACAAGATTAAATCCCAGTGTACTACAGCGACCCTCATTTCACTTGTACGAGATGGACGCCGGCGTGCCAACAAAGTGGGCAATCCTTTTTCAGGACCAGCCCTTCATGAAAGAGTATCTTTGGGTAAAGCGTCTTGGAAAGGGCGCTTTTGCTAGAGCCGATCTCGTCAGGGACATGAATGGCAATCTCGAGGTAAGGAAGCTTCTGCACCAGCCAGCGTATGCTGATGGGCGCAGAGACACCATCAAGGCCGAGATTAAAACCATCATCGGCATTCAACAGTCAATGCCCACCGAAGAGCCCCTTGCCAGGCTGACTTCCACTGGATATACTAGCGGTATCAATGAGGCAGGCCAGAACCAGGGCGACCGCGGTGTGGGCTACTGGCGCTTCTATAACCTGGGCAGCTGTCTGGACGTTGTGCAGGTCACAAGCCGATTGGAGGTATACATTCCCAGCTCTTTCGCCGCTTCACTTGTTGTGGATTGTCTCTCTGGTCTCCAAGCTCTGTTCCAGAATGGAAAGATGCATAACGACCTCTACCACCGCAACATCTTCTTGAATGTGAAAGAAGAAGCCGGAACGACCATCATCAATGGGGTCATTGGCGATTTTGGGCTGTGTCGTACATTGCCTAATCCCCCACACATTCGTCGAGTCTGTGACATGAAGAATGACCTCCTCACACTGAACAAGTGTGTAAAAAGCCTAGCGGAAAACCGCAGGCCGGCTATGGAGGTAGAGTTGATCAAGATCAGCATGGAACTAATCGAGAAACCTCTGTATCCAGCAGACAGCCTGGAAAAGTACGACGACGAGCGCAGGTGGGTGAAGATACAAAGCGCCCTCGACCGCTTCGTCAGCAGGTGGACGAACCCTTCAACCATCACTCAACATTTCTTTGAGGGGATCCAAGCGTTTCACGAGATCATGGATAATGCATTTGAAGAATTTGACACGTCCACCGAGTCAATGACATTCAATAGCGTCCTCCACGGCATCGCCAGCGAGACGGACGACGGCGTGCCCATAATGTTCGAATCGTTCGACGAACTTCGTAGCGTCGCTGAGCAGGACTTCAAGGGTGAGATAGTTCAGACGGTGAAAATTTGTCCTCTCACCTTTAAGATCTGCGCAGTGGGTGACAGGATCGTGGTCAAGGCGAATCCTGAGGGCCAGGATTAGGACTGTTGTGCCCTAGGACTTGGAGCAGAGATCTCATAGATCTCATCTGTGGCATCTTTGAGAAGCCAACTGAAGCTCGATCACACAAATATAATCCAGCGTATTACCTTGCTCTTTGTCAAGTTTCCATTCATTTACCTACCCTGAACCAGTGTTGTCCGTGTAATAAACGCTCTCCACAAATCAGGAATAATCCAGTGGGGCATGCAGGGTCCAGAATACATGCTAGCTCCACACGTCAATCACGTCAAACTACAGTCCATCTCCAATTGAATTGCGCACATCAGAAAGGACAAGGCTAAAAGAAGTCTTTTCTGTACCATATAAATTATACTTGAAAACCCCCCGAAATGCAAATGCAAAACAAGTCCCGCAGAAAGCGCATCCGTCAGAGTATCGATCAATTGCCTCCAGAAGGCAGCCGTGAGCTTCAATTGTACAATACACTCCAGCTCCAAACCTAACTTGGCCCCGCTTCCCGACCCGCTGGAGTGAATGCAGGCATAATGGAAATGGAACTAACCAACGCCCGTCACCTCTACCTCCCAAACGACTTTGAATCTAGTTTCCAAGATAACACGTTGATATCGCCCCTACTCCGTCTTCCTGCCGAGCTTCGGCTACGCATATACGAGCTTCTCCTCGACGTCGGTCAGATCAGCATCGACTATCGAGCTTGGGCCCCAAACACCAAGGCACGAGCGGGCTTCTACTGTCGGACTTTAGCATCAGACGCCGACCCCTGGGCCTTGCCGCTGGTATACCACGAAGACGTATCCTGTGACACTCCCATCCGTGGACATACCGCATCCGATAGCCGTGCCGCCGGCAAGGGATCAAAGACTGGTGCCACCTTGGGCGGGGTGACGCTGCTGTCGTGCGTATGCCGGCAGCTGTACCACGAAACGGCGACCCTCCCCTTCCAGCTCAATACTTGGTCTTTCTACAGCCCGCGGTTGATGAACCGGTATCTGAAGGAGCGGAGGATGACTTTGAGGCAGAGGCGGGCCGTCAGGACTCTGATCGTGAGGGAGAAGCCGCCCAAGGCCGTAGAGAACATGTTTGGGGGCTTAGAGCTCGTCGCCTGGCGTGACGAGGCCAAAAGCCGACTCGTCCGGCGGGCTGTCAAGAGGTGACTGTAGATCGGGGACTTTGGTCACACATCCACACCTGTCTACCAGTCTTCCAGTTTACCTTACCTAGAAACGATACATTACGACGTCCAGTGCTGAAACTGCCGATACCAAACGGCTGACATGCACTGAAAAGAGATGATAGCAAATGCTTTCTCTACAGCCCCCATTAAGTACCATTCAAGTCAGGCCTGGAGCCAGGTTATCGCCTCCTTCCATCAAGGGTTGGGACCTTCGATGGGGAGGCCAAGATCCAAGAGACCCTTAGATTGTGGAGTGACAAGACGGTCTACAGAGACCAGGCGCATTCCACGCTTCTGTTTATTATGCGATTTCAAACCTAAGCACTGAACTCTCATGGAGCCAACACATTGCTCTGAGATGTCCATAATGTTGATCCCAACAAGTTGTACGATTACGTTGATTTCTTCTGTCAGATGGAATATTTCTGTATAACTGTTCCCAATGCTTCTACACAACGGAGGTTGGTTTTTGGGTCGCCTGCCCAGGTACAAGGACGACGTGTAAGTGTCTCTATTTTACCAAAAAAAAAAAAAAAAAAAACACTAGGTTCGGAGACGAGTCAAATAGTAAACTGACCCTAATGGGTATGTGAGCAGGACAAACTTTGTTGTCTGGACTTGTCGACTTACCTCCCGCACCGACACTTGTGAGAAGGCCTCGACAGGTGTGGACGCTTTGCGACTGGTGTTAGGGGAACGTTGATTATTGGTAGGATAATGCGGAGGGCGTGGAAAGGGGGAAAGGCTAAGGCATTGGAAGTGAAAAGGTAATGTCAACGACGGGCGAACGGCATGCAGGAACATCGTTGAGCCTCGATCAGCATGGTATAAGAAGGTTTTCGACAAAGGTTATAATTACCATCATACCAAGATTACGGATGATGAGTTAGTAGATCTATCATAGTTGGTCAGCAACTTGGACAGCTTTCATCCCAGCCGTACGACCATCTGCCGTGTTTCTCTAGGCTCGACGACTCGTGCCAAGATCTCTGGCGTCCTCAGCTGGCCGTGCGATGGTGGAGACGAACTTTGGGCTCCATCCGTTTCGACTGGGAGAGAATATGCTACCTTGGAATGCATATGGTAAATATAAAGTGGTAAAACCCAAGGAACCGGCCGACTGGATAAGGTAGGTGCCGAGATCTAGCGTTGTTTCTCGGACTGACTAACTAGGTATGGAACGAAATTGGTTAAAGTTTAAAACAAAAATATAAATAAAATGGGTACGGGTTAAAAGCATGCGAAAGATGTCGCGATTGGGAAGTTCGAGGGCATGTCTAGTGCGCTGAAGAAGTTCTTGAGTTTTTGAATGCGGTCATCTCCTACTAATGCAGAAGCGAAGCACAACCACGTACGGGCGATAGATCGATCAAAAAATCCCCCAAGATGAGACGAGCATGCTCGCCGGAACATCGGGGCGGCCCCGCGGTATTGGGGGCTGAGAATATACGTCCCTAGGTGGGTATGAATGTCATACCCAAGCGTTGGGACTAGCGAGTTCCGGGCTAGACCACCTACCTACTTTGGGAGATGACGGTCGCTTCAGAGCGGCAGTTCAGTAACGACTACTCAAGAGAGGTATGCTCACAAGGGCAAAGCGGATTGCGGCGGAGAGAAATTTGTACATGACGAGCAAGCATGGATCATCATCGGGTCGAGCGGAAGCGACGAGCCAACCGCATGTATGCTGGGCTGAGCTTGACGGACGGGACTTGATTGGCAAAACAGGTCGGGTAAAGCGGTCGAAGTCGGTCAGATTTGATATGCAGACGCTACCAGGCTTCTCAGGTGATATTTAATTTTCCCATGTCCTTCTTTACAATCTGCCCAATCTGCTTATTTTGGCATGCTCGAGTTTATTGTGGTTAACCAACAATGAGTAAAATAATAAGGCGGATTTTTTTGCCGTCCACACGCACTCGCGTATTATGTATACACACATCTAGGACATGCATATATCACGCACACCAAGCTACGTAACAAAAAAAAAAAAAAAAAAAAAAAAAAAAAAAAAAAAAAAAACACCAACGGTAACAGAATCTCCCAACGGTTAATTAACCGGACTGACAGGCATGCTATCTAAGCCATTCACGGCTAGCTTTTTCCTGTTCCGACCACGTGGTTCTCCGCGCAGCCGTTGTTTGAAAAAGTACAGTAATTACTGGTAAAAGTGGGCTCACTGTAGACGCCTTTGTTTCTTTATTATTGCTGGTTGTTTACTCTGACAACTCGACGGGCCCTCGCTTGCGTTGTCCGGTGTGCATTATGGTTGGTTACATTGTTCGTCTGTCCGGGTAGCATCCATTCAGGCCCTTGTTCTAGCACTTTGCAGGCAATTTAATTGAGATTGTCTACTTGCATGTGTAATCCAGGGTCCTTGTCAACTAAATTTGCTTGTCTTTTTTCACACCTTTACTCCTCACTCTAAGGAATAATTCGATGCCCATCGCTACACTAACTCATTGCGTTCCTTTCCATCGTTACAGTTACAGACTTCATCAGCATCAAAGTCAATAATTTGCCGATCAAAACTGCCATGAATGAGCCCCAGAAAAGAGAAGAAATTATGACAAAATAATAACGTCGCTGAGCCACTTGCAAAGAAAGCCAAACCAAACAAGAAAAAAATAGTCTTGCAAGCGAGGTGGTAAAAAGGTTTAAGCCAGTCATGAAGTACCGTGGCAAATCAATTCAAAACTGTAATTTTTATACTGTAAACGGGGGGAAAGGGGGGGCGGGTGTGCCTCCATACCCCGCGTTGGGGAGTTTTGTGGTGGATCTTAGCCTGTTCTTGGCTTTCTTTGGGTTGTATTTTTCTCTCTTTGCACGACCGAACAAGCCAAGACAACTTGGTGAATTGGAGGTAGGAAGAGGGGGCAAAACATGTGCCGAATTTTGTTCCCGATCTTGGAGCCAAGGGGGAAATATGCCAAAGAAGCCAGGCTAACAATCAATGGTGCATGGCAAAACGGAGGGCAGACCCAAGAGGAGTCCAAAAAAAAGAATCCACACACACTCTATTGTGTGAGGTTTGCCGTGATGCCCAGGCGACGCGAATAACTTTGTCAACTGGTAGCATTGGACAGGGATTCAGACGCAGTGCCCAGAAACTGGAGAAATGAGGGCTGGGTAGCCGTGTGGATTCTATTCTGATTTACTTTTTGCCATAGTTTTCCTCCTCTTGGGGGCATGTTCATCTTTTTAAAAAGACGTCAGTCACCCTTCTCCGATTCGGACTTTTTCGATCCAGGATTGTCGCATGGGGTGTAGCTTCCTCTGGTTCCTTTCTTTTCTACTTTTCTGACATCGCCTTTTTTAATAGCTACTAGGCCGCTTCTTTCCTCCTCGGATTAAGTTGGTTGTTTGCAATCTGATTAGCGTCGAGCGTTGAGGTTGAGACAGACTCTCAAGCGCAACCGCCGCAATGGAGCAGACAGAGAAACCAGAAGGTGGGTATTTCCCCCCCCCCTTATTTCAACTCGTACAAGGTTACTGGTCAAAAAATAGTTCAGCTCATCTGACTTTGTTCCCAAAATACAGCTCGGTTTGAGGACAAGCAAGATCTTTCCAGGTCAGATTCGGACGGTGTCGATGGCTTGAGTTGGACCCAGGAGGAAGAGGCCAAAATTCGACACAAGATCGACTGGCATTGCGTACCTATCGTCACCGTCCTCTATCTGCTTTGCTTCCTTGACCGTATCAACATTGGCAATGCGCGAATCCAAGGATTGGCACGCGACCTTGACCTCAACCAGGGCGTGCGCTTCAACTGGGTTCTGTCCATCTTTTACATCGTCTACCTCTTTGTCGAGGTTCCCAGCAATGTCATCCTCAAGAAGGTCGGCCCGCGCTTTTACCTGCCATTCCTCGTCGTAGGTTTCGGCTTCGTCTCCATGTGTACCGCATTTGTAAACTCGTACGAGGGCCTCCTGGCCGCACGTGCCTTCCTCGGTGTTTTCGAGGGTGGCGCAATGCCGGGGATGGCCTTCTTCCTCAGCTGCTTCTACAAGCGCGGCGAGCTCCTCTTCCGCATCGGAATCTACGTCTCGGCCGCATCCATGGCCGGCGCCTTTGGCGGCCTGCTCGCAGCCGGCCTGGCCAAGATACCCGAGTGGGGGATTGCATCGATGCGCATCCACGAGTGGCGCAACATCTTTTTCTTCGAGGGTCTTTTGACCGTCATCCTCGGCCTTCTCGCCCCGATCTGGATGCCTACGGACCCCAAGACGGCGTACTTCCTCAACGAACGAGAGCGAAACATCGCAGCCGAGCGTCTCGCTCGCGAGCACAAGAACCACCCGGACGAGCGCGTCACCTGGGCGCACATCAAGCGCGCCATGCTGTGCATCCACAACTACACGTGCGCGCTGGGCTTCTTCCTCATCAACATCACGGTGCAGGGCGTGTCCGTCTTCATGCCCACCATTCTGGCCGACTTCAAGTACGACTCAACCAAGGCGCAGCTCATGAGCGTTCCGCCCTACGTCTGCGCCTGCCTTGTTGCCATCGCCATCGCATACCTGAGTGACAAGACCAAGCAGCGAGGCCTGTACCTGGCAATCTTTGCCATCATCGCCATGATAGGATTCGCAATCCTGCGCTGGCACGAAGACTCCAACATCAAGTACATGGCCATATACTTTGTCACCGTCGGAGCCTTTCCGGGAGGCCCGGCGTTTTTGGCCTGGGCAATTAACAGTGAGTGCCGGCCGTTGAGGTTGAATGTGGGATTATTATGGCGGAAAGAATTTGATTAATCTGACATTTTGACTTGCAGATTCTGCCGGTCCTTCGGTTCGTGCTGTTTCCAGCGCCTACGTGGTTACCCTGGGCACGATCGGTGGTATCGTCTCGACGTAAGCTTACACTTCAAAGCCCTTTTTTCCACATTGCGTTTTTTGTCCGATGCTAATCATGCTGAAATCATCTAGATGGACATATATCAGAGAGGACGGCCCTCTTTATCGCACCGGTCACACAATCAACTTGGTACGATTACCCTCAAGCATGAATTTCTGATCTAGCTCTAGGAGGTTTAATGTGCATCTGTACTAACAAAGACTAAAAACATAGGCCGGCCAAATCGGCGTCTTCTTCCTCGCCATCTTTGGCATTCTGTACTGCATTCGCGAAAACAGGCTACGAGCCTCTGGCAAGAGGGACCACCGCCTCGAGGGCCTCAGCGAGGAGGAGACGCTGCATCTTGGCTACAGGCATCCCAACTTCCGCTACATCACCTGAGGTCGGGAGGGTTTCGTCGTGCGTCTTTTTTTGGTAGCGCATATATGTCTGCAGTTCAACCTGGATTTATATGTTTCTTTTTATTTTGTTCTGGATAATGGTTAAAGGGGTGAAGAGTCTGTGTATTCTGAGGGGACGGAAAGTCGAGGGAATCAAACAAGCCCACTGTGGTGTTCGCTATGCGGGACTGTCTTGGGCGTTCAGTGCGTTGCTACCGATTCTGTCATGGAATGCAGACCTTTTCCAACCAGGCCACGTCTTTTAAGCATGCCTCGCGACTTGTTGCGAAGAGACCACGTCCATCCGTTCGATTGATCTGCAAGATCAACAGGCATAGCTGCGAATGTGGAATTAAATTTCATGTCGTCAGCACAAGATAACTTTACCCGCCCGTATCTCCCCTGATCGAACTCTCGAGAAGTGGCGTACAATCAGATTTATTAATATGTAATATAATGCTTGGCCACGGAAAATGACCCTCTTCCATCCCGGCTGCATAATCACATGGCTTTAAAATTAGCACATATCGAGTATCATACCGCTCGAGTCAGCATGTCATACAGTATGTGAGCCGACTGAAAATGGAGCAATACAGACAACCCGCCACAGATTATCAAACATGTGCAGCCAGCCTACTCTGGTACTATTTATTTCTCGCGGTGGGACCCGAAGTGCGTAGAAACAACAAAAAAATGGGGATGCAGCCTGGTAAACCACGAGAACATGTCACGGTGAAAGGTGAGAGATCAATAGTAATCATGTCCATATACCTTTTACCAAACAGGGAGGACATGAGTTTTGTGAGCCTGAGACTCAATCCGCAACGGAGAATCCACCCCCAGCAAGAACCATTGACCTGAACAGCCGTTGTTGGCTAGGCGCTGTTTGAATAGTAGCACGCATCAAAGGAGCAACATCTATATATTGCCTACATGTAAACAGATTTAATGGGCATCCATCCAGAGCGATCCCATCCCCTCTCGTAATTTCTTCCGTCTTGCGTCTAGTCTGCAACGTTTTCTAGCTCTGGTCAGCCTGTTTTTTTATCTCGATAATAACCCCGATACAACTGCAAGCTTTGGCTTTACATTTCTTGTTCTATTTTTTTTGTTGACTGCCGGCCAGTCACTCGAAATAATACATACACTACCAGAGAATACAAAAAGAGTAAATACAGCAGGACCAAAGACAGAATGCGTCCCGCCACCATATTAACCCTCCTCGCCGCCACCGCCATCGCGGCCCCGATCAACCTCGGCGCGCTCGGAAACGACGCAAACGGCCACGGCATTTCCGTCGTGAAGCGAAGCAACGCAGCTTTGGATGTCGTCGCCGTCTTAGCCCACCCGGTTCGCAGATCGCCCGAGCCCGAGCCCGAGCCCATAAGCCTGGGCAATATTGGGAAGGCCTTCAAGAGTGCCGGCAATAATATCAAGGGTATCGCCAAGGGCGCTGCTGGCCTTCTCAGGGGCAATGCCGCCGCTCGGTAGTCGTGTCTGCCCGGGATTCATGGAATTGCTATAATGGGGAAGGCTGGGCTGAGAGCGTCGGGGCTCCTGGGAAGAGTATTGTTGCCCGCCATCTGTCACGAATGACTGGGTGAACCAGTACAGTGGCTTATGATCAGGTCTTTCGTTGTATAGCGGTCACTCTCATGGTGAGTGGCGGGATTACTCAATCGTGGATTCTAGAAACAGCTGTGAGACTTTCTTAATACCTTATATATAAATGGGAGTAAGCCAAGTCTAATGGTTTTCCTTGACGCAATTCCTGTATCATAATTTGGAACCCTGGCTTCCAGATAGCTCTTGCGACGTCCGTTGCTGATCCGGCACTGATGACGCTCTCTCACGTCTCTTGATCCGGGGACTCCAACCGCCGGTCCAGCCCACCCACCCGGTCTCACGCGGGCCTCTAGCCAGGCAGACCAGTATCGCAAAGCCAAGGAAGCCCACTATACAGACGAACCATTGGTCAGCTAACAAGAACAAAAAGTTTGTGTCCGACAAACAAAACTTACTACTGCAACTACCACTCCATGTCCAGCCTCCGTGGGCATAGAGCCGATTCCCCACAGCCGTGCCGGTCAGCTGTCCGCAAAACGCAGCTATCATATAGGCGACATTGACTCTGTTCCTCGCCTTTGGATCTATGTTGAATATGGCCATTCGCAGGGCGGTGTTGCAAACCTGGTTGGAAATGTCGATGAAGATGGCCTGCACTATCGGGCCAGCTATTGTAAAGGTGCCAGTAAAGGTACCAAAGGAGACGCCGACGAGGTTGAGGGTGATGCCACAAATCGCAGGCACCAATGAGACCATTTTGTCGAGCACAAGTCTGCCAAAAGGTGGACCCCAGAGGACGACGAAAAACCCTATCAGCCCAAACAACCCAATCTGGAGTGATCCATAGTGGTAGGGGGCCGACGAGAGAAGAAAGGACAACGTCGTCCAGTATGAGGTAAAGACGGCACTTAGACAGAACGATATCAGGCATGCCTGCAAAAGCACAGCCTCCTTTGCGATGAGGGTGAAGATGTTTAGCAGCATGCCAAAGTAGTTGAGACCACCGGGGTTTTTGGATGGGTAGTTCGGCAGGTAGAGCCACAAGGCAGCCAGCAGTGCCACCTGAAGTCCAAGCGCAACCCAGTAGATGTTACGCCACTGCGTAAAGTTGGACACGATGCCGGATAGAACCCGTGCTACCATCATACCCAGTGACAGGCCGGCAACGGCAACGGAAAGGGCGCTTGCCCGTCGATTTGGAGGCGCCAAGTCGCCAACGAGAGGCAGCATAAGCTGTGGCGTTACTGTAGTGAAGCCGCAGAGAAAGGACATGGCTTGGAAGACCTCGAATGAATTCGTGATGCAAAGTCCCAGCCACTGTTAAACGATGGAGGTCAGCTCAGTGTATAGTATGAGGATCAACAAAAGCCCAAGGCATCGTGGCATTTCGGCTTATGGAAGCTTTTTTCATCTTACAAACAATATCGTGACAACTACCAGCCCAAGTATGAACGGTCTCCTCTCGAGGACGTCTCCCAGCGGACAAAGCATGACAAGCCCGCCCGCGTAGCCAGCCTGCATCAACGTTGCGACTGACGCTGCCCTCTCGAAGCTGACGTTGAAGGTCTCGGCCATCTTGTTCAAGATTGGCTGGTTGTAGTAAAGATTGGCAACAGTCACAGTCGTCGCCTAAGCCCAGTCAGCTGACGGTCTGAACATGAATCATGTGGCCAGTATTGGACATACAATCGAGAACAGGATATTGAGGCCAAGCGTAAACTTGAGTGGCTTCTCGGGATTGTACCGAGTTGCCTCTGGCCCCCAAGAAAGTGCAGACCATAGCCGCTGGAAGATGGAGGCCTTTTTTGACCCCAAGGTGCTGTCGTGAGTGTTTACAGAGGTGGTCTCGGGAATAGCAACATTGGGACTGGAAATAGAAGAAGCATCATGGTCGCCGTCTTTTTTGGTTTGTGATCGGTCTGTCTGTGATACTGGGATGGCAGTTGGATCTTTCGTCGTCCGTTCATTATCAGTCGTACCTTGAGTGGTGTTGTTGCCCTTGGGCTTTTCCGATGCTACATTTTGTGACGAGCTGCTTTGCACCGTCTTGGGGCCGTTTGTGTTGTTCATAGTGGCACATTGCCAATGGCGAATTGGTGAATGAATGGCAATGATCTTGTTCTAATTTGGTTTGTTTGCATTTCCGAACCGGCTGTTCGACCAGTCTTTGTTTGCATCTGAGTCTGTTAAACAAAGATAAGACGTGCTATTCTTCAATCTGACAAACCCATGATGCCATCGCGAATTTTATCGCTTCTTGCTCCATGACTCCGATCCAGCGCCGATAGAAATAGATACCCGGCAGTCTCCAGTGGTCTCGTTCCGGGAATAAGCGGAATACAATTGCCGAAGTCGCTGGGAAATTTTAGTGCTTGACCAACGGCACCTTCCCTAAACATCAGGCAATGAATGAATTACAAATAGATGCCAACAACCCTGGGCCTCGAGCACTTGCTTGATTCGTTGCCCGTTAGAAACAAACTCCACCCACACCGTTACATTCGAGTTTGGCATTGATTCGATCCTAATGATGTGGTCATCATCGTCAACCATCAAAATCTACCAACGGTCCGGCTGTCTTCTAACCTGAGCACTGTAAATCATTACTACTTTGGCATCACCTCCTTCGCCGTCCCAGCCACTTCTGCAAGGCCAACGCCCGCTTCATTGTGTCGACACATAGTGACCAATCCTCAATTCCCATCTGGATCAAGCCAATCTGGACGATTGATTTCACAAAGCCGCAATGAGGCCTCAAGTATGCCTCGGCAGCCATTTCCTCAGCATGGTTTCTCAGCTTTGTCGTTCCTCCATGGGGCCCATCCCCGTAGGCGGCCTTTGTTTCACCCGCATCCATGCTCGGTGTCCGGCTTCGACTTTTATTGATTTTGCTGCTCGAACATGGTTCTTTTTCCTTGCCATCCTCTTTTTGTGACTCTAT
Source organism: Magnaporthales sp. P1609 (assembly GCA_003709005.1). Lineage (NCBI taxonomy): Eukaryota > Fungi > Ascomycota > Sordariomycetes > Magnaporthales > Magnaporthales sp. P1609. Next base: position 2,519,647 of record PELF01000005.1, on the reverse strand, counting down.
CAATCGAACGGCTGGCATGATGGACGACAGCAAGAAGATGAAGACGCCAATCACACCACGCCACCGCGAGAGGGGAATCTGCCAAGTGGTGGAAAGCAACGCCAGCGCATCCGACGGTGAGCAGACCGAGCTCAAGGGCTTTCTCGTCGCGATTGCCTTGGCATATAGTAACGCTGCTAGGCGCACGCTGACGTAAAGAGGGTCTGCTTCAGGGGGTGTTGTTGCCGAGTCGCCTCTCGTCCCGTCGCCATAAACCAGGGTTGTGGAATCTGCAGCTGAAGAGACCTCCAAATTATGCCTCTGACTCCCCTCCGATGGGCAAAATGATATTTCTTGGTCGCCATCAGCCAACTCGGACGGCGTTGCGTTCTGCGGCATCGAATTGTATGATGGGTATTCGGGGAGCAGCGAGTGCGGTTTCACTTCTATCGAGGCCGAGTCCCCAGTCGATTGGTAGCCAAGATCGGCATTACAGCTTTCCTTATCGTTGGCTGGTCCCCCTGGGAACTTTGGATTGAGGTTTCTAATGCGATCAAGAATCCACGTGGCTGTTGCTGCTAGTTTTCGTGCCTGGCCTGGGCTCGGATTCAAAGGTGCTTCGAGGGCAAGGTTGATGAGGAAACGAATGTCATCCAAGATGGAGGCAGTAGCTGGATGCATCCCGAGGACCCCCTCACAAGATCTGAAAGTCACGGAAGAAGGCCCCAGAGGACAATTATATCTTACTTTGAAGCGATCTGCGGCCGGAGGGTCGAAAGCGAACTCAAATTCGGATGATTTATCCATTATGGGTGCATCCTCCAACCAAAAAGCAATAGCGCCGTCATTTCTGGGACACGTTTGGTCAATACAGCATCTTCACCCGGCGGTGAGCGTATGAACTTACACCAAAGCAAACTTGGTGACTAGGGCGCCGACACCATGCGACGGAAACCCTCCTCGAAGTCGAATAATGTCCCTGAAACCTTTAATATGAGCCCGTGCAATCTCGGTCTCACCAAATAGAAACTCAACCGCCATGAATTGCACGACAGCAGCGAGAACTTCTTCCCCTGCCCAGTCATCACCCGAACGAAGAGATTCGTTCAACTTGGAGATGGCTACACCCTTTGCTAGCATTGCCGAGTGTTGGTCAATGAACCCACTACTTATCATGGCTCTGGCGGCGACATGGAGCGACGACAACGCGAGCAGTGGCGACTGAACACACCAAGGTAGATAGTGAACGATGAAGGGGTTGTCCGGATCTGTGCCTCCCTCGAACGAGCCTTTGCACGGGTGGAGTATTTCGGAAACTAAGCATCACAATCAGCATCTTTACCGCCAAAGCATGGTAACCACAACAGGTATCCTTCGAGCCTACATTTGCAGATAAGCATGGCATTTTGTTTCGTCGGAGGTATGGGCAGATGTAGTATACTCTGCACAGGCCCCGTGAGTTGGCATTGGTACACGACGCCGTCAAGTTGCAAAGCCCGCAAGCCTTTCTGTGATGCCGAAGTTTCCTGATTCTGGTTCCCACGAGCAGAGCCCCTGACCTGGCCTGAAGACGGCAGGTTCAACGTCAAGGTATGCCTCTCGCGCCTTGAGACGTTGAAATCGATGCCGTCACGGTTAATCAGCACCCAGGATGCTTGCTTTCGCGATTTGCCCAGGCTTCCCGACGGTCGACTGGGCGTCAAGAGAGCCTCAGCCTTCGGAGTTATGGCGAAAGTGGGCGCGGCTGATCGGCGGGACCCATAGTCGCATCTTGGCTCAGGAAATCGACGTCTGCAGTTGTTACACGGCTGCTCCTGGTCGCACTAATTTATACCTGTCTTGTCAGGTTGGTTGGGCCAAAAGAGAGCGATTGGGATGGGGTTTTTAGGTGTGTCGTTTCTGGCATTTACCTTTTGCTTTCTCCTCCTGCATTCCCCGCAGGATTTAGTCGACCGGTTTGTTCTGATCTCGTCCGAAGACTGCGGATCCAAAGCAGTCGCCTTTTGGCCATCAATGAAGGGTGACATCATGTTGGTGGGATTCCAATGTAATTGTCGTCTCCAGTTCCCGGCTTGCTCCGCGAGATCCTTACGAACAAAAGAGTTTTACTGGTATGGTGGAAAATGGGCCCGTAGCTCCTTTCCACCTTTTACTTCTTTTTTGACATGCCACCAAGAAATTCCAGGGGTCGAGAGGAGGGGGAGGAAAAACCTGATCTGGTCATCGCAACCATGGCTGTTTGTTTCCGTGCTAGCGGGAAATGCCGTTCCCTGTTCGACGCCGTTCTCCCAGCCGCCTCGTTTCCAACCCAATAGCCCCTGACCTTTTTCAACGCCCGCATCAGCTGCCCTTGGGGGAGTTAGCGCGAGGGTCCAACTATTTGGGATTTGGCCCGGTGGCGGCCATCATTGAAGCTTTGAGACAGCCTTACCCAAAGTGATGCGCAAAAATGGATGCGCTTGGAAGATCGTGATCGAGCTAGAACTAGTACGTGCTGGGAAACACTCGCGTGCTCCGACACTCGCTCACAGACGAGCTATCGCTATGAGGTATTGACGAATAGGAATGCAGTGGCGCCAACGATTTGTTTGACGAGCCGTAGATATATCCCGCGAAAAGGTGTGCCTGGCGGTGATGAATGAATTAAGGCCTAGGCGCAGGCATGGTGGCAGATACACACCAAGGGTAGAAGCAGGGAGGTAAGTATCATTTCTAGACGCTTGCCCAATTACGTATACTATGTCACCAAATAAAAATTGTCATCAAAATATACACGAGGTACCCTGCTAAAGCAACCTGACATCAACTAAGCTGGTACAAAAGAAATCACAATGCATTTGTCTTCCCAACCAAGGCATTCAACAGGTCAACAACAAAGAAATCAAAGTTCTTTGCGGGAGAAGCGTCTTTGTACGAGACAATAATGGATCAAGCTGTGCTCGAGGGGAAACCACACCACAGCATCTGCCGAAGGTGTCACCTAGCTCGTCTTTATAACCACCGACGGGCCTGCGTTTTGTTTCCATTGCAAACTTTGCACATTCTACTTGTTTCCAGAAAAGTAAGCCACGAGTGGGACTCGGTCATAATCTTCACCTAACAAAATAACTAGAAAAAGATTAGTGGCCAGGTACTACAAAGAAACCGTGCTTCATCACGCGCCAGAGTTGCTGTAACAGAGACCGCTAAAAAAGGACGACCCGCATCATGCAGGGCCGTGGCGCTCCCGACGCAGCCTATGGGCGCGCCAGCTCTGCTTCCACCACGTCGACTGGCGCATGGCGGGAGCAACAGCAGCAGCAGCAACCTGAATTCCCCCCACCTCGACACGGTAGCACCATGGATATTGATCGTGCCAATCAAAGCGGCAAAGATCAAAACGGCGACAAACGTCGTCGACCCAGCTTCCGCAAGATTGCATTGTCCTTGGACAAGGTCAAGAAGGCTTTCACGTTCAAAAACGACAACGCGGGGTCAAGGCCCGGATCTTCATCTTCGCGCAGCGGTGGTGAGACCGGCGACGGGCAGCCCGCGGAGGTCGCTGCGGCGGCTGGTCGGTTTACGCACAACTCGGACGTCGACGAGCGGGGGAAGCCGTCGCGTCCTGGCGAGCGAGGTGAGTTTGAGCACGGCGGTGCAGTCAAGCTGACGCAGGCTAACCCTCGCTTCAGCTATGACTCTGATCATGCGCCGCCCGCTGAAAAGTAGACTCGTCAACAAGACGGAAGTAATGCTTTCCTGCCTCGTTTTACATCCAAGGAGAACTTGCCATTGGAATTTCGGGAAATTGAACAGCCTTATGATAAGTAGGTTCTCATAAAATACTTAACCTTTACCAATTGTTTTACAGCGCAAGTATCAAGTACAGACATGAAGAAAAAGTATCACTCCGCATCGGTAGGGTCCCTAGAGCAATGGTCAGTCATGCCAAACAGAGAATACGATTTGCAACTCCCCCATAATTTGAACACTTACCAGTCCGTAACGAGCTTCTCGTCCAGCCCATTCATCCTCTCCATGTCTTCCTGTGAAATCTCAAAGCCACCCACGTCAACGTTCTCGACTATGCGCTCGCGCTTGCTGCTCTTGGGCAGGGTCACAAAGTCGTTCTGCAATGACCACCTGATAAAAGACCATCCATGCAAGTCAGCCAGGTAACATACGCCTTCTGGGGTTAGCATCTGGTTGGAAACAGAATCCTGAACTTACTTGACAAACAGCTGAGCAACGGTGCAGTCATACTTTTTGCTCAGCGACACCATGGTGGGGTCCCTCATCCGCATGCCCCGTGCCAAGGGCGCATATGCTTCAATCACAATGCCGTGCCTGGCGCATGCTTCCCGGATGGAGACTTGGGTGTTGAAGGGATGCACCTCTATCTGGTTGATTACGGGGTGGTGTCGGGGCTTGGAAGCCATGAGCTCCTCGATCTTTTTTTCCCGCGCATACAAGCGCCACAGTAAGCCTTCATTTTCTCTCTGGCTGATCCCAAGTGTGGCCTCAAGGGGAGGGGCAAGACCCCTGAAACACGGAAGAAAGAAAAAGAAAGAACTTACATGCTTGACCCCATAGTTGCTCACACCCCCCATCCTCACCTCCCCGGCATCAATAGCATCCTCGACGGCCCTCCAGCTCGTCAGCCTGGCCTCGCGGCCCCCGTAGGGGCTGTGGAGGAGGAACAGGTCCACGTAGCCAAGCCCGCAGGCGTCGACCGACTTGCGGATGGACTTGCGGACCGCGTCGTACGACTCGCCGTTGCTCGCCAGCTTGGTCGTGTACGAGACGTCTTCGCGCGCCAGCCGGCCCGCGTCGATGGCCTCGCGGATCGCCGCGCCCGCCTCGGCCTCGTTGTGGTACATCTGCGCGCAGTCGAAGCCGCGGTACCCTGCCTCGAGCGCCCAGCCCACGGACCGCGACGCCTCGCTGCGCGACATCATGTACAGCCCGAGCTGGATCCGGGGGATGGTGGACCCCGTGGCCAGCTGTTTTTGTTTTGTGACGCAGGGTTGTTTGGTGTTTAGTTTTGACCTGGATTCCGTCGGCGGGGAGGAGGGAGGCTTGTTCAGCTGAGAGTTTCGCTTACCTTGACCTTTTGTGCGAGAAGAGTCGAAGCTGTGGTCATTTTGAGTATGCTGTAGTGCAAATCTTCACTTGGAAACACTGAATCCGATAGTGGCCTTTGTAAGTCCAAGTCTAAACTCTGGCTCAATGCGTGATAGATGTAGCCCTCCTTTGAGGGTTGGACGAGTCAGAGCCAATGAAGATGTGTGACGTCAACATGAGCTCCGCTCAATGAGTTTTCGCTGGAGCCTCACACTTATATGTCATAACAAAAACAATATCAATACATATTACAAAGTTGTTTGGGCAATGTGACATCTCACAACGCCAGTGAGGGTACGTGCATGAGGCAACTGTGAGAATCAAGCAATTGATTTATATAATGACAATGCCTGTTGGGGTATCACATATAGAAAAGGTAGTGAGAAACAAAATAATAATAATCGCTGTTGATCCGGAAAAGGAAATCCAGTACGCCATTCCCCCTGTCTGTCAGCAGAGGCCCAGGTCAATGAAAGTAAGAGCCACGACCTTTGCGACCCTTGTGCCTCTCGTGTCCGCCCCCAGAGTGTCTACCACTAGGGTAAGGCCAGCCCCCATCGTGATGGCCGCCACGGTCTCGTCTCGAGCCGTGCCCTCTTTGAGGCCCTGCAGGACCCGTAGGTGGGTTATGGTTATGGTGGTTGTTGTGGCGGCGGTTGCTATTCTGGTGGGATGTATCAGGGATCTCTTCTTCGACCTCGACCTCATACTCCTCGAACTTCTCCTCAAAGAACGTGTCCACGATTCTCTTCTCCGCTCGAACCTGCTCGGAATCAAATGCGTATCTGAGGGTGCCGTCTTGACTTTTTATACTTTTGCCGGCATTCGTCACCTTCCCACCGCTTGCTGGAGCACCACCTGACCCGGTAGTGGCAGGGGATGTCGCCGATCCAGGTGTGATTGATAGGATATGGTTGTTCTGAAAGCCGTCCCGTCCCTCTTCTGCAGAACACTTTGCGCAAATGTCCATGAACCGCTCCAGCGCAGGATCTGCTTCGACCTCCTGGTTGATCTTGATCTTAACTTGGATGAACGTGTCCAGGTCGAAGCGCATTCCGACCTTGGTCTGTCGCAGAAACTGAGCGTAGAGATCTAGCAGGTCCAGCATCGTTTCCACGACCGATCCCCGGTCCGTATGGTATTTTGTCACGTCCACATCACTCAAATACCTTTGGTGTCCCGTCAAACGCGCCGTCAATTCGACGATTGCCATCACCATCGTGAATGTCGCTTGCTTTATGGGAGCAAAGGTTTTGTACATGTCGGTACACATCGGGTACGCGACCTCAAGAATCTGCCTGCCCAGGTCGGCCGGGAACAGCTTACGTACAACTTTGATCAAGTATTTTTGCGGGTGGCGTACGCGAAAATCAAAACCGACGGTTTGTAGTATGTGTCTTTCCAGACCAATGACGATCTTGGTGGGCTGCTCGAACATCTGCAACAAGAGATTCATGTCAGCTCTCCTACCACTACCAAAATTGCCAGATTTTCGGTCATTGCAGCCAGCCGAACAAAGGAGAGATCCCCCCGCACCTTGTCATCTGGAGTTGTTGGGTGATCCGGGTTTTTGAGGTTATAGGCCGCACACAATATGTCCTTGGACTTCTTCATCGTATCCTCCACCTTGCAAGCAACGAACAGCGCAGTGAGCGCCGCGTCCTGAAAATTGTATTCGGCGTCCCTGAAGAAGAGGCGAAACATGTGATAGTAGGTGCAGGCCGTGTCGAACGTCTTGATCGGTCTGGCTCGCATTTAGTCCGTCAGCAGCTAGAGCACAAGAGGCAGCAAAAGTCCTTGCTGCAGGACTCTGAGCCAACACTCAAACATACAGTCTTAACGCAAGCCGCACTGAGTCGATCAGTTGAATACCCTGTAGCCTGTAGCTTGTCTCTCGCGAAGGGTCGCACCCTATCGCCAGCTGCATCCCCCGCAAGCGCTGTTCATGGCAGTACTGCTTCGGCAGGGTTATCATGCCAGGATGAGGACCCTTGGCAGGTGGATGCCTCTCGTCGTCGATTCCAGGTGTAGGTGGTGTCGGACCGGCGCCGTTGTTCACGGGCGGCCTGGCCGAAGACCGAGCAGGTCCTGTTGGAGGGACCGCCAACGATCTCGGCCCATGCGGTGCCATCATTAAGGAACGCTTCTTTTTCAATTCAATCGTGTCTCTCCGTAGCTTCTACTGGCGATGGAGTGAATTTGTTGCTTGGAGCCTGGGTCTGGAGGTCGACGGGCGGGGGCAAAGCTCGTATGATAAAAAATCCAATTTGTTCGACGGGGCCAAAGGCACGCACAGGTATCGTGGGATCGGTAGATGGATTATTGGATATGAAATCGACCTGGGCTATCGATCAGCACAATACGTGAAGCTGGGCACCAACCAAAGCATCTGCTTTAAGTTTTAGCCTTTAGGTACCATAGTAGTTTAGGTGTAGATAGGTTTGCAGCGATTAGGCTCAAAGACGACGACATCACGTCCCGAATTTCGCGTCGCAACTCGACCAGCATCACAGCGCCGATTCATATTTGTGGGGCAAACTTTAGTATCGATAAGCGTTCGGGCAGGCACAGGGCGCTAAAACGCTAGATCATCTCCACTAACCAGCGCTTGGCAGGCCTGCAAGTCTGTAAATTGAACAAGAAACTTCATTTGTTACCAGACCTCTGTCGACTGACAGATGAAAAAGAGACAACGGTACCAATCTAGGACGTAGCAGTGTTATTTTATTATTCTATACTTTAATCTATTGCGGTCTACAACCGCTTGCCGGAGACGCTCAATTGAACTTTTTTCTTTTCTTTTTTGCAATGCCATACGACCTGGAGACTATAGGATCATCTATAGAGTCCCTACCTACCTAGCTTGATGTGACATCTAAGGGTTTTCGACAGCAAATACGATAGTCTCTGGTTGTACAACTTCACTGTCAACACCAATTTCATTCAGCCCAATTAGGGTCCGCAAAGAAGAACGAGATATGCACGATGCAAGACAAATATATATACCAAAATCAGGTCTGAAAACAGATCCGCTTTCAATTGGGGGCTAGACTAGACAAAGTTTTACAAGATTCGAAATCAGCCTGTCCATAGGAACCCCCCTGACATCACCGGACAGCTACAAAGTAAAGTATCTTCCTCCCACAGACATCATACAGCAAATCTACGACGCCTTAAAGGTCGAACCGATCGGCCCAAACTTGATGTTGCTGTACACGACCGTCGCGCCGGGGTTCTGGGACTGCAGGTCGGCGGGCTTTCCACTCGATGTCGAGCAAGATCCCCTCGCGGCGCCGGGCGCGGTCGAGGTGGTCGGGTAGGTCGAGTCGAGCCACAGCATGTTGGAGTGGTGGTCGTCCCAGACGGACATGACGAGCACCATGCCTTTGGCCAGGGCGGCGCCCATCTGACGGAGCCCGCCGCGCACGCTGAAGACGTTTTGGTCGCCAAACGCCGTCTTTTGCTTGTCGCAGTAGTCCTGCGTGACCGAGTTGCCCGTCACGCCTGTGATGGTCGACTGCGAGTTGGGGATGACCTTGCCGTTCTGGACGTAGAAGCGCTTGATGTCGCTCAGCTGGCCGCCGGAAGAGATGAACTGCGTGACGACGGTGACTGTTTGCGAGGTCAGGGTCAGGGTCAGAAACTCTTGTCGTCAAGGGTAACACGGTAACAAAGAGCTCATTGGCTTTGACTCACCCTTCTTGGACGAGTCCACGTTGAAGTTCGATCCTGGGCCGTAGAACGTGCGGTTCCCTTGGCGGTAGGAGTTGAAGTCGCAGCCATCCGGGTCACAGTCGCCTGCGTACCTGACCGAGGAGTAGGTTCCTCCACAGTCGTCGCCGTTGCAGGCGTGCTGGGCGTTGTTGGAGCAGGGGTGGGGGGTATAGGCAGTTGAGATGCTGTTGGCCTCCCAGATGTCCATCTCGGCACAGCAGGACCCGATGGTGCCAACTCCTGAATTCGAATCACCCGTGGATGGTTGCCAGCCCTCAATATTGGCCTGATCGTGTCCAAATTCTGCTGTCAGCCCGGAAACATCAACAATAACCTCTGGTTTTCGTTACGCCAACTTACAGCACCGTTGATGAACTTCAGATCACGCGGGCACTGCGAATCACAGTAGCCAGTTCCGTACTTTGCTCCGGCCTTGTTGCCGGTGTATTTGCTTTGACCGCCCTACATCTCACCCATGGTTATTAGTTATGGAGCTCGAAGTAAGGATTGGCTGATACGGAAGTGGTGGGTGGGTCCTTACATCTGCGTCCATCGAGACAAAGTAGACAGCGCCATTCTGTTGCAAAAAGAAAAATTATGTTAATATTTGCAGTTCAGCGTGGACAGATATATCAGGACTGAGCACTACTTACAAGTCCGCAGCCAAGCTTGGAGGCATCCACGTCAAAGGTGAATTCGTTGCCCAGTAGGTTGAACATCTGGTACTTGTTCTCCGACTCCAGGAGGTACAGACGGGAACCGACGTTCTTTCCAGAGCTCTGGGTCACGTACTGCAGAGAAAGGGCGTTGCCGCTGGTGGAAGCACCATAGGTCTGCTGGTAGTTGGCTCCATCGACACAGCACTTGGAAGCACAGTCCGCGTTGGTCGAGCAGATGGATGAATCCCACTTGTTCCCCGTGTAGCAGTTCTGGTAGCCGCTCGTCGTGTGCGTCCACCGCCAGTTGGCGTCAATGGTGACGGAACCGGCTACGTTGGTGCATGAGCCACCGGAGCTGCACTTTTGCCAGGTAAGAGGCGGGTGCGTCTCGGTGGTGAGGGTGCAAGCTTGCTGACCCCTGACCACGCCGACCAGAGCCGCGAGAGTTGAGATCTTACGGATCATTTTGCCTTGGGTGGAAAAATATGGAAGGGGTCTGTGTTTAATGGTCAGAGGGGAAAGCTCCAGGCAGGCAGTCAAGGAGGACTTGGCAAGGGCATGGGTCTCAGTGATATCGAATCAGCTCAGCGAGTATATGGGAGGGTCTGTCAATTTATACTATCGTTTCTTGGGCATATCGGACCGTCGAAGCAATAGTCAGTCATGGTAAACATGGTCATGCCAAAGACGGTCCCCATATCGGCGTCATTTCCGGGCAGGCGCCCCGGTTTGCAAAATTTGGTGATGACGGCTTTCGGGCCGGTATCTCTAGGTGCAGTTGTAGGAGAAGCAGCACGATGTAAATATTGAGTGTCACTGTCCCCAGAACTAGTCCGGAAAAGGGATCAGGGGATCCCCCAAACGGTAGCATCCATCTTCAGACCCAGTAGCATTGGGGTGCTGATCAAGGTTGACTGGAAGTCGGTTTCCGGGGTATGGGTGGGTTGCGAATGAGGCATTGTGCAGTTATGCTGAGCAGCGGTATATCAGGGACAGAGACTAGACTAGTAGTCTAGTATAGTCTGCCCCATCCTCTCGATGGTATCGTCGTGCCGTCAGCTGTTGACTGCTCATGTACCTGATACCTAGATAGTTTGAGACAATTTTACTGCATTAATGCTCAAGTATGTTAATTTTGCTGTATAGTCGAATAAGAGAATATTGCTCCAGCTCTCATTCGCCGTAGCTGTTCTCAGCCAGGTTTCCAGTCTTGGGTGGAAACGAAAGGGAAAACAAGCAAATGGAACAAGCATCGCCCAGGATGCGCCAGTGGGCTAGTGCAAGTCAGCACAACTCTGCATCGCTTCTCCACCCTGTCGTCCCAAGTAAAATGTGGAAAAATAAAAACAAAAGTTAATTTTATTGATTGGTGGTTGATCCCAGGATCAACCAAGTTTTTGGCAGGTATATGCGTGACCTTAACAGCGCGCGGTTCCGATTCGGTTCACGATTGGCGGCTTTTCCAGGAGAGGAAACGGAAGCTACCCCGCCGAGAACAGCCCATGGTAGATGGGATGCTCGCTACTACCTAAAGTGATTCCGGGGTAGTCTAGACCTGGAGCCTTTCAAGTTGCTCCATAGCTACATGCCAGCAATTCCATAGACCGACCGATTACTGTAGCTGCTTCTTGTAATAAACCAAACAGCCCCGACACCGGCATGTACCCAGCAGTTCGCGCAGCTATCTAGACGCCCGCGATATCCACCACACGAACAACCTCTTGCGGACAAAATATGCCGGAGCAGGGATTCCGAACCCTTTCCATGGATCAGATCTGCTGATGGGCTCCCCGCACATTTCTCTTTGTTTAATTCTCCGGACGGACCGCTTCCTTGGCCAGGCTTGGAAATTATTGGAGCATCCTGAGAGATCTGGCAGAGCACATCTGAAGAAATCCTTGGTTCACAATGATGCTGTTGCATCAAATCACGGAGCACTAACGGCTTTACGGCCCCAAACTCCAGGCGAGCTGGTAGTTTCGAGCGTCTCCTGGCGCGCATGGGCACAAGTAAGGTAGGTAGGGCACCTGTCTGTGCTAGTCGCTTGCTCGGTGGCTTGATGTTTGTGGAAGTTTTGCAGGGAAGAGTGAGTTGGTGATGGCTTCAAGAAGTGACGGAATACGCTCAAACTTGACAATTATCGCTGCAGATGAGCTTGAGACGTTCGATTAAGCTTTATTGTCAGTCCAGAGCGTTGCGGAAGCAGGCGGCATTATGCAGAACGGGCGGGATCTCATTTGCAATCAAAATAATATGCCACAACGAGCAAGATCGACAGTGAAACAAGATATAGAGTGCTTGTACCAAGGGCTTGTCAATCTTGGCTGTATCAAATATATCGGCTAAGTTGCCTCATTACCTGAGGGGCTAGTATCATCTAATAGGGTGGTTTACTCACACTACTAGAATTATTATATAACTTTGGAATTCTGGACTAACACTCGCCATAAATGGTGATATGCTATCTTGCAATATTGTCACGAGATGCAAGAAGTATCGGCTCGCTGGTTGGCTCATGGGATACAGCAAATGCAGTCGACAATGAACGATAAAAGTGCATTTCTGAGCAAAGGCTTTTATTACTTGAACAAAGAATCTAATTTTTTTCTATGCACAGAAAAACAACTGCGGACAAAGAAAATGGAACTTTTACAATGTTATTGTTATTAGTAACTGGTATGGTCTACTTAAACAGCAAAAGTCGATTCTTCTTGTGCAGGCTTTCTAACTTGTCTTCACTGATCTCCAAAAACGTCGAGTAGCGCCATCGAGACACAGCCCTTCCTCTTCCTGTCTTTTTAAAACGAAGACATTCGAGAGACCTGCTGTATATCCTAGGCAGCCCGATTACAGCGAGATTCCCTTTTGCACAACTTACTTGCAGGTAAGTTCAGCAAAGCCATTGAACTAACACTTCCAGCCATGGTATACTCTAGGTCCACATTCACGGCCTTGGTGGCCGCAGCCATAATTTCCGGAGTCAGCACATACCCGACGGCACAAAATACAGACCAAAACCCTGCTGTCCCCGGAGACGGCTTGGCTGCTCCTGCCCCTGACACAGGCAGCAGCACCCCGACTGCCCCCGACACCGCAACCACCACCAAGCGCATCGCGAAGCCAACTGTGATACCAGGTACGTATCTCGACGCAGGTGCAATCATCGGCATCGTAATTGCCGTTCTCTTCCTCCTCGTCTGCTTCATCGGCCTCAGTGTTACCGCTTATAGACTCACTCAGGTCCGCACCAAGGTTGCGCTGATGAAGAGGAGGGCCAAGGATAAGGCCTGCGTCAAAGCCTCAAGGCATAAAGCGCGTCGTGCGGCTAACAGCAGCAGGCCAGTGAACGCCAGGCAAGCCCGCGACGAGCATGTTGCTTTTGACGCCGAGGCTCAGGCCGAGGCGGGTCGCGGTCGCTCTTCTTGGAGCCGGAGCCACGAGATGGTTGATCTTCCTGCTCGTGTCTACCTTTCCGTTGCCGACAATGGTGTAATGCCCCCTGACCATACCGGCGCTGATAGCCGAAGCTCGCACACGGGCTTGAGTGAACTTCGTGAGATCTCGCCTGGCGCCTCTGCTCAAGGTGAGAACCGGAATTCGCGCACGGTTCCCATCCCTCGCGGCACTCGGAGCAACTCGGTGTCTTCCATGGCCAGTACCAATAACCGCAATCTTCGTAGGCCGTCTCTTGTTCGTAAACGGCCGTTGTCGACCGCCCACGCTGATAGGTCCTACCGCCGCTAGAGTTCCTCGCAGCGGCTTCTTTGTTGTCCGCTTTGATTTCTCTATAGTTGAGCGTATGCTCGTCGTAAGGATTGACAGGAAAGACACATCAAGCAAATAACACAAAGTCGTATTAACCCAGAACAATCTCTTAACTTTGAAACGTGAAGACTGAATTAGCTTGGTTTAGCTGATTGAATTGAACAAAGATGCATTAGATTAATTTTATATTTGACAAAATACAGGCTTTTTACCTGGAAGTTAGTTTAAATGCTTTACATATGCACGCCAACAGAACTGTATTGTTGTTTTACCCCCTATAGCCCCTAGATTTCCTTAGATATTCCCTCCTTGTACGCTTTCAACGCCCTTTCACGACATCCCTTGTGTTCCACCAGAGGCTTGGGGTAGCCCCTTTTCTTCGCCTCGACCCCAGATCCCCGACCGTACGGATCGTGAATGGCTTTCCCCTTGATGCCTTTTAGCTCCGGCACCCACTTGCGTATGTATTCTCCGTCCTGATCAAACTTTTCGCTTTGGAGCAGTGGGTTGAACACGCGAAAGTATGCTGCCAGCAGGTTAGCGATGTCTTGGGTTTCAAGACTCATCATCAGAGCGAAAAAAAAGGGGGAAGAAAATTTGTCAAAGACTTACGCTGTGGGTCGACACCAACGCTCGCTGCAAAACCCCATCCTCCATTATTACTTGCAAAATCGCCGTCGATCAGGTTCTCCATGAAATAACGCTCGCCCATGCGCCAGTCCAGGAGAAGGTCCTTTGCTAAAAACGACGCCACGATCATGCGACATCGGTTGTGCATCCATCCCGTTCGTCGAAGCTGGCGCATAGCAGCATCCACGATCGGGAATCCAGTACGGCCCTCACACCAAGCAGCGAAGTGCTCTGTATCGTAGGACCATGATATGTTGGAGTACTCGGGCTTGAACGGCTTGTTCATGCTGTTGGACAGAGGCCACGGTTAGACTAAAGCCCAACGAAATACCCAAACAAAGTAGAGCAAAAAAAAAAAAACAAACTTACCAAACATAGGGCCAATGTACCAAAACATGCTTGTAAAAATCACGCCATGCTACCTCACTTATCCACGTCTGGATGCCATGGCTGCCACCATCCAGCTTCCTCGTGCCGCTAGCTTTGTGCGCAAGGTGGATCGCCGTGCGCGCACTGAGCGTCCCGGCTGCAAAATGCACCGAGAGCGAGGAAGTCCCGTCGTCTGCCGGAAAATTGCGCTCCGCCGCGTAGCCATCAATCTTCCGCTTGATAAAGGCCTCCAGCCTCTTCCTGGCTTCGTGCTCTCCAGCCGGCCACATCACCGCGAGCCTTTCCTGGTCGTCTTTGTTCATCTGCTTGCTCTTTGGCGCCCCTGGTATCTTGCAGTCAAAGAGGTGGGAGAATCGCTCCCTGGCACTGGCGTGATTCTTGTGCGGTGGCTCCAGGGGCTCGAGCAGCTCTGGGTCGCCTGACAAATGCTTCAGCCATGCGCGGTACCAGGGGGAGTAGACGGCATACTGTCTCCCAGTGCCGGTCTGCAGCTTGCCGGGAGGAACGACGCAGGTGTCGTGCACGACCTCCATGGACTTGCCATTCTCTGCAAGCAGCCTCACCAGGTTTGCCTCGCGCCGCAACTCGTCGACCTCGTACTCCATGTTGGCGTACAGATGGCTTGCGTCCCATTCCTCCATCAACGAGAGCACCCTTTGCTTCATGTTTCTCCTGTCCTCCACCGTCTCCACATGAAGGGGGATGTCGAGCTTGTCCAGGTCCTCCCTGACCACCTCTAGACTCCTCAATGTGAAGTCAACCCTGACCGGGGACCTTAGGTGCGCTTCAAAGTCCTTGGGGCTGACTGTGTAGAGCGCAATCAAGGGAACGCCGGCGGACTTGGCCTTTTCGCTGGCCATCCGCAGTGCGGTGTTGTCAGCCACGCGAAGATCCATCTTGAACCAGTGCACCACCGCACCCTTGACCTTGACCTTTTGGCGGATCGGGTGGGTTTGCGACATGGCCTGGTAGAGGTCCTCAATCGGCCGGGGGATCTCATCATTGTTGTAGGCGCGAGCGCGGTCGTTGCTCATCTCATGTGGATAAAACTCCCGCAGCACGATGCCATTCTCTTCGGACTCTTTGTAAAAAGGATGTGGCACTCTTAAAGGGTCTGACGAGGCGATCGACTCGACGCTCTCCGTCTTGATCTTTTTCGAGTCGGTGCCATTACTACTAGCGGGAGAAGCAGCTTTGCGCTTCTGGTTCCTTGCGGGCATGGTGTTGAATTGTGTAAGTGAGCACTGGGGCAAGTATGGAAAAGAATTTGGGAGAGATCGGCCAAAAACTTTTGATGATGGTTTTCTAAACAGGTACGTCAAGGCTCTTACGCGTGAGGGTAACATGAAGAAAGTTCGATGATCCAGGCAGAGATCTCACTTGCGACGGTACATTAAAGCTCGCGGTGGCATCCATTTTCTCCATTAACTTACTGGGGACCATTTCCTGCCAAAAGACCAAGCTAGGCATGTTCTGTGCCTGTTCGCTGCAATGTCCCTCCGATCTGGTTTACATCATAAGGGATCTTAAGATCGAAATCGACCGATCTGAGCATTTATTAGCGTGCCAACTGGATGAATGCAGGGGTTGGCCCGAACCCTTTGTACGCTCTGATAGGTGCAACAAAGCCCACTCCACCTAGTGTATTTTGGGACCTTGCCAGGATCTGTAGCACCCACCAATTGTCCCAAGGTCTTGAGATTTGAAAAGAAACGCCACAGCTCCAATAGACGGATGAGCTCATCATCCGGGCTTTAATTAGAGGCTTGCCTTTGCGTGCCGTGCCATTCAAGCAGTAATAATTCACGCGTCTGCGCATGGCCCCAAAAGGTTGCTAGATGTGCCCTAGGTACCTAGGTGGGTGCCCAGGTAGGCTTAGAACACCGTTCATAGCAAACTTGCATACCTAACCACGCAACATACTTTATTAAGTCAAGTGTAAGGCCCGTATCTGTACCATGACCAAAACTTCCAGGCCACGGCTTTTTCAAGGTCTTGATTCAATCTGCGGCATTGGAGCTATCGTGGTAGCTCAGAGTCAAAGGATGTATATGGTCGCCCGAGGGTGCATCCGCGACTCTTTGCCAGCCGTTTTTGGTTGAAAGAGCAACCAGTTCGTCACATTTCGCAGGTATCGCATCGTATTTTCGCTCGTGCCATGTGTTGCCTTCAGCAGAAATCACGGTCTCATTCAGTATCTCAAGCGAACCGTCGACGCCAAGTTCGCAGTCCTATCGTACGAAATTCAATTTCATTTTCCGGAATCCCTGATATTCGCCGTTCAGAAATGCTCGATGACCCAAAGAAAACCTGTAAAGTCGCTACAGTTAGTTCTGCAATTCCAGACCAGTTGTACTGTCCTCAGATTCAAAGCGATTAAACGCACCAATTCATGCCCATTCCTCATCGCCTGACCTGCCCGGTCCACTCCATGTGATTTATCGGACAGCGTTGAAGACGTTCTTGAGGAGGCCGTCCCTCTGCGTCAACCTGTTCAGGGCATCATCACCCTCACCCATGGCGCGGACGAAACCGCAGAGAGCGTAGACGTGGTTCTCGCCCTGGACGGCACGACCGTTCTCGTCGACCTTGGCGATGGAGATCTGAACCGAAGCGTGGTCCTGGGCCTTGATGATGCGGTTGGTGGCCGAGCACTTGCGGGGGACGTAACTATTATTCGTTGCGAGGGGTTGTCAGTAAATTTGTCGTACGCATCGGTCGGCTCGTGGCTGAAGCGTGAGAAACTCACAGGTCGACGATCTCTCCCTTGTCGTTCTCCATTTTGACAGATTTTTGATTTGTTTGTCGTTGAGGGTCGAGGATGGGTGCTGTCGCGAAATGGGTGGTGATAGAGACTTTGATGGGTGCTTTTCGATGATTGCCTATAATTTTCGCCAACCTCGTGTGGGGGGTTGCGACAGCTTCTGGCCAAGTGCACGTGATCAGCCTTGTGAGTCCATTTGCTCCACCAAGATCAGGTGACTCCGCGGGTCATTCCTGTACCAGGAAAACAACTTTGGTACGAAATTAAACGCGTTTCAATTGTTGTCGTTAGTCTCGGTCAAACCCCGCCTAAACTAGGTGGCGAGCGCCCATCCGCCATTGACTTTCTCCATTCACCTGAGTATATTCTCATTTGCTCTGGCACCCGCATCTACTACATTGATGCCAAAATGCGCATTGCGGATGTGTCCGGCTTGTTGTCGTCTGCTTTCGACAATGACCACATCGCGCTTTCTCCCGTCATCGCCTCCGGGACAAGCTCGGCCGGACTTCGACACAATATTAGTCTCATCTTCTCCTGATTTGCCATCGATTAATGAGCTGGTCTCACGCTATGCGAAGAAGCCACAGCCGCTTAGATCTGGCAGCAACGCTGCCTCGATACCCGCCACTACGAAAACAACATTCACCACTGCATCGAAGCTACTACAGTCTGCGCAAGCGGAACAGGCTGAAATTGTTGAAAACCTGCCTCCACCTAGGGCGAGAGCAAAAGCCAAACCGAAAAATAAACACCCGCCCGATATCGTTGATATCTCGCCAGATACCTCAGTCATTGCACCGGAACCTCAAGTTGCGAAACGCAGGGCTCGAAAAACTGGAGATGGGGCCACCAAGAAAACAAGCGAGAAGAGAGAGGAGTTGGTTGTGGGGGATGTTATCGATGAGGTAACAACGCCAACAAAGACTCAACCATGGAAAGCTTTCAAGTCTCCTTCACCGAGAACTTCCGCCAAGCTGGTGAATGTCAGCACTCAAGAAGTGGCTGCCACAACTGTAACCCTGACGACAAGTACCGTGGCGTTAGGAAAGGGTACAACCCCTATTCAAAACAAAGTGACGAAACCCAAAGTACGGAAAACTTCTATGGCAACCTCTCGGAAAAAGAAAGCCGAGACTGTAAGCAGGCACTTTGCTGTGTCCCCCGATGCGCCGGCGGCTCCAGAACCAACCGCAATCCCTGACGATGCTTCTGAGGAGGTGTTCAACCTAGAGCCGGCAGTGGCTAGGCGATCGGATTGGACACCTCCACGAGAGACAAAGATCGTGGATCTTTGCCCCGCCTCCTCAGACGCCAGAGAAATCGCATCATCCTTCGACAACCACACGCTTTCGGCGCCCCCAGCGATGATCCAGAACGTATTCTACACACTCCAAGACAAATTTGCGTATCCAGTAGAACCAGTGTCAAGACAAACACATTCACCAGAGAAGGAACTTGCCCCACCGCTAGAAGTGATCAAGAAACGGAAAGTAATACAACTTGTTGGGCCTTCGAACAATAGTAGGTCTCCCAACCAGACGTCTCCGGTCAAGTCAAAGGCACCAAAAAAGAAGGCAAGGACGATTACAGATCTTGCTACAGCAGCGTACACAGCTGAGGGCAGCGAGTCTAATGCTCCCCCCAAACCAGGCCCTTTGATAGGCTATCTTGAAGGACAAGGCGAGCAAGTTTTGCAACACGGGCACCCAGTTTCCAGGCTAAGAAAGCCGGAAAGAAAGAGAAAGCCAAAGGGGCGTGGACAGGTGCTCCTATCTCCTTTATCAGCGATGGATCAATCGGCCCGGCAAGATTTTGTCTTTGGTACCTCCAGTCAATTGGCCCAGGAGCAATCGCCGACTTTTTTGAAAGACCTCCACGCTGCACTCAAGCAGTCGAATGAGTTCAGCGACGATCCGTTTGCGAGTCCTATAGTCGAAGCACAGGGGGGCCGAAAGCTCTGGACTGCAGGAGCTCGCGGTGAAGCTGGCGATCTTATGAACATCGAAGTCATTGATCTGGTCGACTCTCCCGCTTTCCCGGATGACCCTGATGCTATAGTTCGCGCAGAGATGCGGAAAAGCCCCGGCAGGTCTGAACCAAATAACGCCAAGAATAGACGAATCTCAGTTGTCAACCTAGATTCATCCGAACTTGACATTGCACAATCATACGCCCAAGATTCACAAATAAGTAAAACAATTGGATACAAACCACAAAGCCAAAGTTTAAAATCTACACATTTACCCTCGAAGATACCACCCAGGTCCGACAAGATTACAATGATGCCAGCACGTGAAAACAGCGTGGAACCTCTTGGTATCGCCTCACCAGATGATCCAGAGGACAACGAACCTCCTCCCAGTAATCAGCAGGCTTATCAGGCACCCCCACCACTGGTAGAACCGGAGGAAACCGCCATCCCTCGGCCCAACTACGAGGTAATGACCGACAACCAACTGTCGAAGCAGGTCTCCAACTATGGTTTTAAATCGGTCAAGAAACGATCTGCGATGATCGCGTTACTCAACCAGTGTTGGGAAAGCAAAGTCGGAGTGACGGCTGCAATAGGCCAATCGGTTACCTTTGCCACTACGAGTATACCATCAGCTCCTCGAGGGAAGACCAGTACTGCCGCAGCCGCAGCGAAGCTACCAACCAAAAAGCCTCGAGGTCGACCGAGAAAGAATAGCACTGAAGCATATGATTCCGTGGCGGCAGTTGAAGCCATCACACCAGGTAAACGGCCCCGTGGCAGGCCCAAAAAGAATACACAAGGGGACTCCAGTCCGGATCGAGCGAAGAACATTTCAGAATCTATGCCGCCCCAGGCAGTAGCCGCCGTTCAAACACCTCGGCGCCGCAAAAAGGCAGCGACAGAGCCGACGGTGGAGATCTTGGATTCGGATGGTGAGACTGGACTTTCCCGCAGTCCATCATCATCCCCGGAACCAGTGTTTTCTTCCCCAGAGAAGGAGGATGTGGACGTCTCGATCGGAGAAGACACATCATTATCACTGGCAAATAACCCTACCGTCCAGCAGGCCGAGCTGTTTGCATGCATCACACGCGTGGTGAAGAGTGCACCACGGTCGACGGATCCTAATAAACCATCTTGGCACGAAAAGATGCTCATGTATGACCCCATTGTTCTGGAGGATTTGACAGCGTGGCTTAACGCTGGGCAATTGGACCGTGTCGGCTACGATGGCGAGGTCGCGCCAACTGATGTCAAGATGTGGTGCGAAAGTAAAAGCATCTGTTGTTTGTGGCGCATGAGTTATCGTGGAAAGGAGAGAAAACGACTATGACGAAGCTGATGTAACGAACTCTATTATTTCTTATGTCATGGGTTGCAGCATGGCGTTAGGCATGCCATTAGAACAGTCGGAGTGCAGAGTCATATCTTTCATTTCGTTATTGTTACTGATTTTTTTCTCTCTCCGGACTATTCATTTTTGGAATTGACGACTATTCAGGCCATTTATGTGTTTCTGTGTTCATGTCCGTTTAGTCTCAAGTTTCAATCCCATGTTTATGATTGATTGCGTTGTCCATTTTTTAGTGCTAGACCCGCCTTTAGCTTGAACAAGCCTCGGCTACTGATGTCACAGCTGTTTCCCCTCACGGAATCACTCCTTCACTCAGCTACCAACAGAGTCCGAAGCCGATGAAGAGTCATATGTCGAATATAATTATTCCATGAATACGGCCCAGCACGATTTAATACGACTTTGTCGTTGTATTCTGTTTGAGTCATGCTTGCAATCAAAACTGGCCCATCCAGGAAAAGCGATTAGTGTAGATCACAATCGTTTTTCTTCCACTCTTCGCAAAGCATCCTGCATTGATTTTCAATACCAACCAGTCCGTTGCAGTAGAGGACATATACTAAGGATCCCGGAATCAAGATTTGGAACCCAGAATTGGTACAGTACAATGGGTGACGGCAAGAAGGCGGCCCGCAAAGGGCCTGCACCGGCGAAGCCAAGCTCAAGGTTGGTAACATCTCTAAACCTCGTGAGGCCCTACATCACATTTGTCATGCGCCCCATCACAGACGAGGGCATTCACCGGAAGGAAACAAGGCCTATTTCCTAGCTCGATCTTACGAAACTGACTCTTGTGGGCAGTATTGTCCTGATTTCACCCCAAAACGAAGTGCTGCTGCTCAGGCGGACGGCAACCTCGAGCGCGTTTCCAGACGCATATGTTTTCCCTGGCGGCAATCTATCCAAATTCCATGAGCCGGGGACTAATGCAGAATTGGATGGCGACTGCCAGGAATTTCGTATGGCGGCCATCCGCGAAACATTTGAGGAAAGCGGAATACTTCTAGCGGTCGAGGCCGCAAATCGAAAGCGGCTCCTCAGCATATCAGACGCCGAGAGGGACCTCGGACGGAAAAAGGTGCACGGCAACGAGGTCAAATTTGACAAGTGGCTGGATTCTATCGGCGGCGTCCCGGATACAGGCAACTTGTACGCATGCACCCGCTGGATCACACCCAAGGCGATGGCCAGGCGCTTCGACACGCAAATGTACATCTATTTACTGCCGCTAGAGGTCAAGGCCGACTCGGTCAAGCACGTCCCGACCCCGGATGGCGGGCTCGAACACACCGAGGCGGTGTTTGCGACGCCCCGCGAGTGGCTACGGCGTGTGCGCCTCGGCGAGATTGTGCTCTTCCCGCCGCAAATTTACCTATTGGCGCTGGTGGCCGATCACCTGCAGCCCGAGCCCAGCACCAGGCCCAGGGACCTGTCTGCGGCGCGTGATTCGCTCGTTTCGTACTTGAAAACTACCCCCAAGGACGGCGTGCCGTGGGCAGAAAAGGTCATCACGCCCGAGGTCATGACGCTGCCGGACGATGTGGATCCAGAGTCTGCGTCGGTTTGGAAAGGCAAGGTTCTACTCAGCCTGGCGAAGCCGAAAGGTATCACGGATAAAGTTGTGATGGTGGATTTCCAAAGGGCAGGACCAATGCATGGGGAGGTGGTTACGCGAGATGAGGTTCTCAAGCGGCCAGCGTTGAAGGAGAGGCTTTAGTCTGTCTTGGGGGTAAAGACGGGCGGACAACTAGACAACGCAGGTGATGGTGCGTCAAAAACAAAACAATAATCATGTGGCCAACCCTGGATCATTTCGCTCTTCAAACCGACCCATGACAAGCCTTGTCAATCGTTGGTTTGACGCCGGGGTCATACAAATCACAATAACAACAACAATAACAGCGGGAAGGGGTCCTGTTTGTTTGTATTTTCCAATAGCCAACGACGCCAGGTTTGGATGGACGGGATTTGATGGCTTGAATGGAACGTGGGGGACAACTACCGCACCGTGCGTTTCCATGGGTAGCTTGTGGGTACCTGCAGCTTTGGTGGAGACATTCATGTCGTCCAGGCAACGAGAATACCAACCAAAACATTACCCGCTTCCTAGGCGTGTCATCGAGCAGCGAGCGCACCGTGAAACTCCACTCAACTGACCTGGGCACCTGGATTGTTGTATTGTAAATTGACAGAGCATGCCCATAGATCACAACCTGCAACATCAGCGACAAAACAAAACCTCTCCAGGAAACACGGGTATGAGTGAACCCGACATTTCGATCGTTTTCTAAGTTTTGTTCTAGACGATAAGCAGTGCTGCGTTTATTATTTGACTACCTACCTTACCTTACTTTACCGCACTACCTTTCTCAATCTCAACCTTGGCTCAGCATTTGTTTATGTGCGCATTCACGACAAGCGTTCCGACAATTTTTGGCGTGAGACACATCTATCACGGCCCAAACTCAGCCCGCTACCTACCTTCATATCTTTGCAACAGAATTTGACTCTTTGATTTAAGAAATCTATTGGCGTCTCGTCATCATGAGCCGCGCAGACCCGGGCGCATCTTCCATCACAGTCGCAGGTTGGTTCTCGCCTTACTTTTTTTGCAGTCGTGTATTTGTTGTCTTTTACTAACTTCCACGTCTTGTGCAGTACGAGTGCGACCATTCACAATACGTGAGGCGGCGCAACTGTAAGAGACGTCTCTCTCCGCCCTCGACGATACGCTACGCGTCTCCACAACCAGCTAACAATTCGACAGGATCAAGAACGACGATGGCACATTATTCCTCGGTGATGGCTCGTTGGCCGCAGCACCAACACCAAAGCTCAAACAACATGGTCTCAGATCCGTGATCAAAGTTGTGGACGATAGGTGCCTGTAAGGTTTCCGAGCGCGCAAACCACCTCAGTACCAGCAAAGCAACAACAATGCTAACTCGACTGCTCCCTTCCAGCGTTTTCGATCCCCCAGAAGACAATCCTGTCCAGAAGTTCTCCCGTTCGGTGGTGCCATGTGGCAAGAAGGTCAAAGATCAAGTCTTCGCCTTCGACAGGATATTCGACGACAACGTGTCACAGACAGAAGTGTACGAGGGAACAACAAAAACCCTCTTGGATAGCGTCTTGGACGGGTACAATGCCACAGTATTTGCCTATGGCGCCACAGGATGTGGAAAGACTCACACCATTACCGGCACGGCACAACAACCGGGCATCATCTTCCTCACAATGCAGGAGCTCTTCGAAAAGATACAGGATAGGAGCGACGAAAAAGTCACGGAGCTATCACTTTCTTACCTCGAAATCTACAACGAGACAATCCGCGACTTGTTGGTCCCCGGCGGCAGCAAGCAGGGTCTGATGCTGAGGGAGGACTCAAACCAGGGAGTCTCCGTCTCAGGTCTGACGAGCTTGCACCCCAAAGATGTGCAGGAGGTTATGGATATGATTGTTCAGGGTAATGAGTACCGCACAGTATCACCGACCGAGGCCAACGCGACGTCATCACGTTCACATGCCGTGTTGCAAATCAACATTGCCCAGAAGGATCGGAACGCAGATGTGAACGAGCCCCACACCATGGCAACCCTGAGCATCATCGACCTGGCTGGCAGTGAGCGAGCCAGTGCGACAAAAAATCGTGGCGAGAGGCTGATCGAAGGCGCAAACATCAACAAGTCGCTGCTTGCCCTTGGCAGCTGCATCAACGCGCTGTGCGATCCTCGGAAGAAAAATCACGTCCCTTATCGTAACAGCAAACTCACTCGACTGCTCAAGTTCTCTTTGGGAGGAAACTGCAAGACGGTCATGATCGTGTGTGTCAGTCCCTCAAGCGCACACTTTGACGAGACCCAAAACACGTTGCGGTATGCCAACAGGGCAAAGAACATCCAGACCAAGGTCACCAGGAACGTCTTCAACGTAAACCGCCACGTCAAGGACTTCCTGGTCAAGATCGATGAACAGATCGCCATGATCAATGAGCTCAAGGCGCAACAAAAGGATGCCGAAAAGATATTCTACGCCAAGTTCCGCAAGCAGCTCGAGAGGCGGGATGGCGTAGCACGTGAGGGGATGCAGCGTATTCGCTCGGCATACGATAACTCGGCGCAGGAGAGGCAAGACAAGATAAACAACATGAAGAGACTGAAGGGATTCGAGAGAAGGATTGGACAGCTATCGGCATGGATTGCCGCCTTTGACGCTATTTGCGACTCGCGCTCAGACGATGACGGAATGCCAGATAGCCTGGCAGCCATGAGGAAAACAGCACAGGGTGTACTTGCTGAACTTG
Organism: Magnaporthales sp. P1609; assembly: GCA_003709005.1. Taxonomy (NCBI): domain Eukaryota; kingdom Fungi; phylum Ascomycota; class Sordariomycetes; order Magnaporthales; species Magnaporthales sp. P1609. The sequence continues at coordinate 2,495,008 of PELF01000005.1, read as the reverse complement.
AAAACAGCCGTCAACACCTCCACCAAAAGATTGAGAGATCTAACTGGGAGAGAAGCATCGACTCTGCACTGCAGCACAGCATCTCGCAGCTGTCGAGTGGAGACGACGTGGTCGATAATGGCGAGGTTGCAAACCTTACGAGAGAAGCAGAACTTCTCAAGGCCAACTTCATCCGGGAGGCCTACAGAGAAGTTCTCGACCAGGACAGAGCAGGCGATGCTGCGGCGGTCCAGGTACTGCTAAGTGCGCAATTCGAGATTCTTGCCTCCTTGTCATCTACATTGCACATGGACGAGGCAGAGGCGGTGGCGCACGCGAAAACAATCATCCACCGCCTTCTCGAGACTGGCATATCTGCAACATCTCACATCGTAAAGCCCGACGGATCTGTCATGCCAGTGGAGAGGTTCTCGCCGTCAAAGCGCGGAACACCGAAACGCAAGAAGTTATCCATTGTGCACGTCAAACCCCTGGCCGCTCCTGCTTTTGTTGCTTTGTCTGAGTCGCAACAAGAAGCCTTCGCCTCCCCGATGAAGGCTTCTCCCCGCCGTCGGAAAGCAGGTGCCCAAAGGAAGGGTGTTTCGTTCACGCCGGTTAAGAAGAAGTCACCTTCCAGACGGTCAGTCCGCTGGCGTGACGACGAGACAGAGGAGGGTACGTTGGCGGACTTTGCAAAGACGCCGCAAAAGTTCGAGTCCTCTCCCGAGACAACCAACTCTCCGGCAAAGGCAGACTTGCAACCACCAGCTATTCCATCATATCTGGAGAACACGGACACAGGATTGGACTCGAGCCCGTCCTTGGTTGCCCCAGAAGCAGCCAGCCTTGGCTCCGGTCTGGCGGCCAAGCCAAACCGGTTCCAAGCCGGCTTTCTCTCCAAAGGCCGTGTATCCTCACTAGGAGGTGGTGGCTCCCCTTCTAGTATCCCTTACCCAATCAACTATGCCTCAAGTCCAGACAGCGACCGACCATCTCCCCTGAGGTCTCTTGACACAGGAAAGGCGTCAAACATGCTTTCGCCTCCTCCGTATGGCATGAGGAAATCGAGCATCCCCCGCTCGCCAAGTCTCCTGGCACTGGATGAAAACACGCCTTTATCATCAACCCTTCATGCTCGACGCCCCAGTAACGTCGGAGCCTCGTCCTCTGGCTCTGAATCGGACACGCCCATCGACAAGGATAATCTCCGTCTGGCCATTCACAACGTCAAGAGAAAGGACAGGCTGTCATTGATGTCGGGCACAGCCGCATCCACTGCAAAAGCACGCCGCATCTCATCCACTGGCTCCAATGGCTCGTCTCATCATCGGGCTTCAGCATCGTACTCTGGCCCGTCGACATCGCTGTCGAGCTCAGCAAACGGCATTTCGCGTCATCAGCGCCTGCGCCGCAATAGTTCTGAGCGCCGGCGCAGCCCACCCATCTCGTGCTCGCCTACTGCTAGCGACAGCGATGGCAAGTTGGGTCAGTCATCCTTTGCCCGATCTTTCACACCGGGCCAGGCTCGGCGCATGAACCTGGGCGGCAGCCTCCGCCAGGAGAGCACCATCACCAGTCCCATCGGCGACAAAGGGCCGGTCAAGTCTAGGAGAATTACGATCGGCACCGCTGCGATGGGGGCACTGAACGGCGCTGCTCGAAAGGACGGTGGCCCTGCGCCTAGACCCAGCGTGGTTTGGCGATGATTGATGACTTTGTTCTTGGTTATGTTTTGTTTAGTTTGTTGTGGTTTCTTTGTCCCCTTCATTTCTCTTGGGCTCTACCGAATGGCAATTTTGTTGCTCGCGGTACATGGCCAATAGATTTGTTGGTTGAGTTTGATAAGCATCTGAATCTTGTCATTCTGCATTGAGTATGAGGCGTCTTTCTTGTTCTCTGTTCTATAGTTTGCTGTACATATATATTTTTGTGATCAAGTGACGCGAATGGGATTATTTTTGGTTTCATCAGCTACACGTTCCTACCATGCCTACTATAGAGTATACTGACTGTAGTGTAGACCTGAAAGCGTGTGCAACTGTCAACGGTACCAAGCTTGCAAGGTACCGGACTGACTAAATTAGAGCTCAACAAGCACTGTGTTACGTAACGTTAGCCTCCACCCCACTTTGAGTGATGCCCTTTTTTCTGCAGCATTTCTTTCCTCTGGCGAACTGACTGTTTTCTCACTCTTTCCACCACAACCACAGCATCATCATCAATATTATCTATCTATAGAGGTAAGTCGACATGCTCATGAAATTTTACCAACAACCATTCATCCTCCCACACCTCGAGCATATGATGACAAAATCCCCCATTCCAAATTGTTTCAAGACGGGATTGAGGAGGTCACGCTCCTATGAAACCGACTTTCTCTGAAGCTCATACCACGTTTTCACTTCATCGCGAATCTTCAACGTGTCGGGATTTTTAACTGACGCTAGTTGCGATAGAGATAGACTTGTCTTTTCTCGTGGACCACACTCGGTCTTGACTTCCTGGCTGGACTCTGGGGCGCAGACCCGGCCGAGTTGACGTGGACTGGCACGCGTGGGGGGTGGTTTGTATTCGTAGCTTTGTGTACTGGCGCAGTACGTCCATAGAATGCAGCTATTATCGTTTCTTGTTTTCACGTCTGCCATGGTATTGTGTCCTGTTCTGTGCTCCGAAGACCCTCGATGAGCGTGAAATGGTTTGTGAACCACCCCGCCCTGGCAGCCGAGTAATCTGGCATGAAGGCTTGTGACCATCTCGCCCGGCCGGGCACTTCGCTTTGGGACCCAGGTCTAAAGTTCCGCTTTGATCTGGCGCAAGCTTGAAGTCTCTACTCTTGAATATACTTGCCGTTAGCCAAATTTCGTTTCGGACTACACAATATTTTGGTTTCCCTGCAGCAAATTAAGTGTTACTCGAGTCGGCTAGCCGCAGCTTTGTCGAGTCTTGAACATGTGTAACTTTACCTGATTGTTGATCCGTAGACGACAACTACTTCTTGTTCAACATGGCAAGCAGATCATACATTAAGCACAAATCAAATATTACAAGTTTGAGACCGTGATGCCAGCGCGAAAAAAAAAAAAAAAAAAAAGAAAGCCCTATCCCAGACGTTAAAATCATGAGCATCGGCCTGCAGAGTCTAGTCCTTCACTTGAGCTTCTTGGCCTCGTCCTGCTTGATGATCGCCTCCAGCTTCCACAGCTTGAACCTCTTCCAAGATTGGGTGTCGATGATCCACTCGCCCAGGAACGTCCTGGCATACCATACGGTGCGGGCCAGACCTCCGCCATAGAACCAGTCCGGTCGCCCGAGCCAGGCCCTCAGAATGATCGGCCACTCTGGCTGCAGCGACTTGCGCACTAGCTGGCGGGCGAAGACTCGGGTGTCGACGGTAGAGTCGACCTGGGAGAAGCCGAGGCGCCACTCGAACACATCCTTAACGCGCTGGTAGAGGCTGTCCTCTGGCAGCGGCTTGTGGACTTGTGTATCCTTGTTGAGAGACCTCACGGTTCTGGAAAGATTTGGACAGAATCAGTTTCATGAAGTACTTTCAAGAACAGAAAATTCCTCGTTATGAGTTCATGACTTACCCTGTCATGGAGACCATGACACGAACACCAAAGGGACGCATCTCCATCCGCAGGCACCTGGAATATGAGTTCAGCGCACCCTTGCTGGCGCTGTAGGCGGAGCCGAAGAGGTAAGGCGATATGGACGACAGAGACGATATCATGATGATGAGTCCCTTGGCGGCGATTAAGAGAGGCGCAAACGCCTTGACCATGGCCATGACGCCAAAGACGTTGGCCTCAAACATCCGGCGCACGTCGTCGAGGTCCACGTCTGTGGCAGGTATGACGATTGAGCCGCCTCTATTCAAAGGTGATTTTCCCAAATAGTATCAGCCAAGGGACAGGGGCTGTAGCGTGTTGGTGCAGGCACAGGTGGGGGGGCATCTCACGCATTGTTGACCAAGATGTCAAGCCGGCCGCCCGTCAGCTCGGCCACGGCCTTTTTGCAAACCTCGATGCTCTCGGTGTTCGTCACGTCGAGCGCCAATGTGGTCATGCCCGCCTCGGCGAGATCCTTCATGACCTCGATACGACGAGCGGTGGCGATTACATGGAGACCTGTTGACGGAAAAGAGTTAGGAACGTGTATAGCTTAACACGAATCCTCATGGGATGCTCCAAGATATCACGCTCAGAATATAGGGCGTTTTCTACGGACCTTTGGCATGATATTCTAGAGCTAGAGCATGTCCGATACCGCCGGGAGTGCACCTAGTATAGAAAGTATGTTAGCTCGAGTCGGATCAATCACATCAACTTTTCTCGTTCACAATTGCAACTTATAACATACCCCGTGATCAGCACCGTCTTCTGTCCAGGCTTCACTGCCATTGTTCACAACAGTCACTCGAATCGATGTTTTTTTCTCCCTTGGTGTCTGCCTTCGATAAGCCCGTATGAAGCAACGCCAATATTATCTTGTTCAATCAGGTGTTCTGCTTTTTAATGTTTGCCTAGCTTGAGGAAAATGCAGTCAAGGCGATAAGCGTTGGCCTTCGGTATCTTCCATTTCCTTCCTCTTCGTCACAAGCAAATACGTTTTACGCAGCTAGTCTAGAGATTGCTCGAACTAGGATATGTCCTACTGCCATTTGATAGGCCAGTGGCGGATTGGCCAATAGTAGAGGCTCTAGCCCCGCCAGGTTCCATTATGCCGAGGCAACGCCAAAGCGTCGTCGCATAAGCATAAGTAGCACAATACACACAGACAAAACTTTGGACGAAAAGTCCAGGATCCCCTTTTTCGGTTTGGCGGTTTTTCACTTTGCACATCGCAAGATTGGTCCAGACTTGGGCAGGGTAGCCCAGTTAGTATAGAATTATTCAATAGGTATGGATTGTTGTCTGCGAAAACAAGAAATACTAGATAGTCTTGTCTCCATGTGCTTTTCTTCAACCTTAATTAATTTTATGCAAGCAACACATTCTGGCTTGTAACACATCACGCTTGTATACGCGCTACTTCACAAGTGTACATACTTGACAACCGGAGATTTTCCTGCCAATGTCTCGGGTTCGGTCCTGCGTAATTGAACCTGAGAGCTGTCAGACGTCCCGTTCCACAACTGACAGCTTGTCGCAACACTTGCCACGAGAGGAAAGAAGCACACGTCGTCGGATGACCTAACATGCCATCTTTATCCCTCAGCGTGTCGAATGGGATTGGTTAACTCAAAGGCAAAGGCAAAAGCTACATTATATTCACAGAGATGAACAAAGAGACCAATCACAAAATGACCTTGTTGATTGCGCGTTAATGCGTTTTATTTATTAATCATTAACCAAATAGCCGGCTATATCCGCCCATTCATAACTTTTCTTTTCTTTTCATCGCATTTCATGACTTTCGTATCGCCGTGTGCTTAAGCGCAGAGGGTGGCCTCGACGTTGATGGGCAGGGGGCAGCCGTAAACCTTCTTCATGTCAGGGCGGCTGTAGCAGTTGGCGTCGTTGGCGGCGCAGTTAAAGGCCTGGCAGCCCTCGCCGGGGGAGAGGGTCACGCGCTTGTCGACAAAGGCTATTTGTGGGATTCAGCAAGTCAGTAATTCTCCTTGTCAAAAATGCTACATTGAAGGTTAAGAGGGGGTGACCCAAGGAAGAATGGTATGACGTACGGTTGCCCCACTGGCTGGACAGCTCGTAGTAGCCGTAGTCCGGGTTCGAGGAGAACGAGTAGCCGATGAAAAGCGGCGAGTCCAAGGCCTTGGTCTTGGAGACCTTGACGGTCGAGCCCGACTTGCGGAAGTCCTCGGAGAAGGTCTCGCCAGCCTTGAGAGTGGTGAGAGGGCCGGTGGCAGAGCCGTCATATGGGAACGACTGGACGAAGACGGTCTCCTGGCACTTGTTGTGGACGACGGCCTGCTGGGCAGAGACGCCGGCGACGAGGGCGACGGCCGCGATGGTAGAGGTGAACTTCATTTTGGCGGTTGTGAGGTGGGCTTGTTTGTAGCGACCGTAAGTGGATGTGTAGAAGTGATTAGGCTTTTGTTATAAGGCGGATGAAGATAAGAAGAAGAAACAAAAGTGTATCTTGAGACCTACGGGCAGTCAGTCTTATATAGACATATGACTACATCAAAATACCTACGGTAACTACTTTATTGGCACATCGTTTCGGACCAAGGCGCCGGTGAGGAGACGTAACGTGACGCCGTGTAGCCGACAAGAGGATCATGATGACATGCCTTTCGTGTTGCATTTCCGCATGTGGTCTCCATGGCGATGTGGCATATCAGAGCAATTACGGGCAAATGAGATAGTAAAGCGGGCAGGCAAAAGGGAAACAGGGAAAGAATTGTCAGCGCCAGCAAACAACACGGGAATATAGTATGCAACGGTAGGGGTCCGAAAGGTCTGCATCAACCCGGCACAAAAAAACCCACAGTAAGATACGAGCTTTTCTGTGGCTCGTATTCCCCTTTGGCGAAGAGCTCTCCAAAATTCGCTCCAATTACAGCTGTTTTCACCAGGCATGGGCGGGAGGAGTTCCCCGCAAAATCATTGGAATGCAACCCTCTAATAGTGGGCCAAGAAGAGCCGGGACGGAAGCCCTACCCAAAAAAAGGTACCCGCTGCTTTCTGCACACCTTGGAAGCGATGGGGTAAACCAGCATAGCAAAGACCCTCCACTTGCGTCAGTCCAATCTCACGGGTCCTGTTTTCACCAGGTGAGTACGCGGAAATCGCCAGATTTTAATTATTCTCCATACTGTTGTAGAGGGGGAGAAAAGGAGATGCTTTCGAACCAGCCTCGGGATTGATGCACTGGAAATCTGTCGCACTCTCCAATTCGCTACGACTATAAGATTCGAGAGTGTACCCGCGAGATTCCCCGGTTTTCAATTTCGACCGGCGTCATGCATTCCGCTTCTGGACAAATTTGATCCTTTGTTTTGATCCTGATATGGATACGAGATGGTCAACTTTATGTCTCTTCCTACCTGCCACAATAGTGTTTCCTCTTTCTGGCGGTGAACACTACTGGAACTAACGCACGTGATTAGACAGGCGATCCTCCACTTGGGAAGGAGCCAGCATTCGTCTTTGGGCAACCCTATGCGCAGGTTGTGTGACTTCCCTTCAAGTTGAAAACAATGTTGTAATAAATTCTCGGCTTGACCGTACGCAACCCTGAGCATGCCGCTCGGAGGCACAGCCTTTCTTATTTTCTCATCTCCCTTACCTTGCCTGCCTACCTGAAGCACACACCTATCTTTCTCGTTTACTTAAACCCCATCCGTCTCTTCCGTCGAATGATTTAGGCTGTACCACTCGCCCTACTATATCTATGCACCGTGCCGCCAACGGCTCCCCGCCTCATCCTGATCTGGCACACTGCATTTGGCCCTGGGGACCGCACATACCAACTGTGTTTTGTTTTGATCTGGGACGAAGCCTTTTGGTCAGCATCTCGCCGAGAACGCCTGTCAGGTTTCCAAGTGGTTACACGGTCATTATCTGGTGTAACTCAACTTTGCTATCCTGATCGGATATCGAAGTGCCTTATTCCCGAGAACCCATGTAACATCAACCCATGGAACACCAGGCGAATCGGATCAGAAATAATATCCAAAAAGATACATCCGCTCAAAAGCTCCGAAGGTCTAAAAACCAGCCCCATGCATCGTAAGGTGGGTATTTGCTGCTGTGATCACTTGGCTGAGGGGCTCAGCCCACAAAATACCGACACATCTCACCTGTTATCTATGTCACTGCAGCTCTTTTATGTGTGGCTGTCGTACTGAACATGTCAAGATCTCGCAAGTCCGCCACCAACACAGGCCTCCAAGTGCATTTCCGAGCATGCTTCAGAGCCTTTTGTGGAAGCCACAATTTGAGGTCGCCTTCTCCACCACACCAATCCCATACTTTGCAATTTTCCGGGAGTTGTCATCGTGATACTCCAAGCAGCAAAACCAAGAGCCTTTCCTCTACCAAAGATGGCATGTACAAGGCAGGCTGATATAGCGATTAGTTCGTGCGTTGGCATCGCCGTGCAGACGTCGGCCAGATATGCCATACGTATCGCGTCTGGTGATGTATGCTCACCATCAACCAACATATACTTTGACTGTTACTCATCTCGGGCATTGTTCTGCATGCCTCTTGATGGAAAGGCTTAAGTATCCTTTTGTCTTCCTCACTGCCCTCAGGGGGCTAGACCATGTCAGGCTTACAACAAAGCCTCTGTTGCAGGCACAGCCCAACTTGATGCATAGACTTTACAAAGCGCCAATCCGTGTCTGTGGATTGGATACAGCTTGTCTTCTGTCGGATATGTTGTGACTACCAGTGTAGTCTCCTCGTTTAGGCTGTGTTTCCTCTAACTCTACCTCTCTACATCTTTGGTGTGATATGGCGAGGCAAGGTTGATGCATTTGGTCAGAAGCTGTGTTGAGAACTCAAAATCCTCTCTCTTCGCTTTCCAAGCTGCGGCATCCCTGGAATGGAGTGCATGCCAAGGGCGAGCCGCCGAATTTGCGACCAGATGATTGATGTACCTTGTCACTCTACTTCTGTATGACTTGGCCATGTTCCGGTGCCTCTACAACCAATCATAAGATGATTCCTACCATTTTGTCAAAAGCATATTATAATGGCATCACATACTTACAGCGACTAATTTCAGCAGCTCCTCTAAGCCTGCTAAAGCCTGCAAGGATGTACTTGTATCTCTTACACAGCCAGCAAACGGAGACAGAGCGGACTTTTATCGCATCTGTGGTATTGGTGGTTTTCTCTAGCAAGTCTTGCGCTTGGCAAGTTTCGTCAGTAATCTGCTAATATGTTCTTCCAAAGGGCTCTTCGCGGCTATGTGACGTTTCAGGCGCCCCATTTTTCGTGCGCAACCCCAGGCGTAATAATCTCCTTTAAATCGGCGCCGTGATAGGGTATTTTACGCTGTCAAAAGTTCTCAGAGAGTTTCAGGGGAGCAGCGCAGTCTTTCCCAGCCCCAAAAGACCGGCAACCTCAACTCCGGACTCTCATAGCCGTGTACATGGGAACTTATTCGACGGCAAGGTGAACCATCTAGGGTGTCATTGCAGCCGTTTACCATATGGTTTATGGACAACATCTTGAAGGTTGTGATTTTGTACCTCATAGTACTGGATGCGTGTCGCCTCAACGCAGCTGGTCATTGAGCAAGCAAGCAGGGAAAGGTGCACCTCCGACGATGATACATGTTCATAATGGTGCAGATACATGTGAGTACAGTACATGTCCTGGTAACTTGTGCTTATCCAAAGAGTTAATGATTTCGCCCATTGGTTGCATATGGAAACTCATTTATACCATTCTTAGAGGGCCTACTTTGCCTGAATATCTTGTACATTACCCAAGCAAAGACATTTCAAGTCTTTCCAGTCTCATTTTCGAAAGCAGGATACGTCCTGTTTCGCGCAGCTGCTGAAGATTTATCTTCAGCTTCTTGATCAGGTCTAGTCCAAGTTGCCACCCTCCCTTTGTAACAAGGGGCGAGCTTCACTCACCGACGAGCATAATATGAAACAGAAAATAAGCGCAGCACAAAATTGGGAACGCAGCGACTTCATTGGTGTTACCAGCAGTTTAGGAAGCCAGAGTCAATTGTGACTGAATACTGCCAGGCTGCTTGGAACATGTCCAAACTCGTTGATTTGTAAGTTCATTTCCCCTTTTCTCAGCCTCGATGCAGCTGAAGCAATTCTGTCAAGTATAGATTTTCTTGTGAGGAAGAAAGGAGAGAGGTCAGTTCTATTCTCAGCTTCTTGGCAGACCAGACTATTGAAATGTAATTTATAAAGATGCGAAAACCCTCACGTACTGCCTCCAAGTATGCTCAAGACTGAAACCAGCGGAGAAACTCCCGGGGGGGGGGGGGGGTTGACCACAGCGAAATCGAATTCATCACCTGACATCCTGACATGATCCCAATTGTGACTAGTTTTTCTAGATCTAGAACCTTTTGAGGATTCTGCTGAAGAGAAGTTGACATGTCGACCGTTGTAAGCCCCACAATCTTCACTTCAATTTCCACGCTGAATATGTGTGCGGCTGAAGTACGTGCCCACTCCAGGGAAAAGGATGAATCTAGACCCAATGGCCTCCCTTGAATTGCCGCAAGAAGGTCCAATCTTGGCTTCTTGAGAGAGATGCGCATGGTACGCAAAACGTACAAGCGCCGATGGGAGATCAGATCCATCTTGATAAATCTCAGTATATATCGATATATAATGTCGCCATGATGCTCCTTTCTGGAGATGGTGTGTCTATCTTTGGGACACCACACTCCTTCTGAGGCATTCTGATTGCCTTTTCCATTCTTTTGCCCCCAAGCTGAGCATCCACTAAGCGACCCAACAACAGGGCTGGCAAAGATGCTTTCCAAGCTTCTCCTGACTGCTCTTGCGGCCTCTTCTGTTGTGGCCGAGGGCTTCAACGTCACCATCGTCTATGTGCAGCCTCCTGGCGGATGCACTGCCGCCAACGAGTCCACCTGCGCCGCCCCTCCGGAGTCACTCTCGCTCCCTGAGCCTCCCAAGCCCGGACCCATCACCACCCTCCCGCCGGCAACACACTGGAGCACCTGCACCAAGTGCATCAGCAACCTGGTTCCCAAGAAGCCCGAGACCCCTTGCCCCCTCTACTATGGAAATGCAGGTATGAGATGACGTATAACCACAACCCCAGCACTGACCCCAAAGAGGCCATATCCAAGCAGCATTCCCAACTAACACACCATCGTTTGTACCCTAGACCCCTGCAAGGAGGGCTACTTTGGCACCCTGACCTACTTCTTCAAGACTTCGGTCGTCGTGCTGGACGACTTCTCCCTGGCGACGGTCAAGTACGACGCCGTCTCGGGCTCGCTCAGCGTCGGCTTCCAGAGCAACGAGGCATTTGCCAAGGCCTCGGGCTCCTGGGCCGCCGGCGTCGTCCTCGTCGCCAACGTGCCGAACTGCGGCTCCGCGACAGACAGGTGCTACTTTAGCGTCGCGAGCCTCCAGAGGTCGGATGCTACCCTCACCATCGTCGCCGCCGGCAAGGCCAGCGATCCGGAGGACCTGATCAAGAAGGCTGAGACCGAGTGGGGTTGGTGGGTTCCTCGGCCGGGAAGCCCGCTCTGTGCTCCGTCTGGGGGCGGTGGTTCGGGGTCTGGCTCGGGTGGGCCGGGTTCTGGATCTGGCTCTGGTAACGGCAACGGCAATGGCAATGGCAATGGCAATGGCAATGGCAATGGCAATGGCAATGGCAATGGCAATGGCAATGGCAACGGCAACGGCAACGGCAACGGTAACGGCCCCAATGGCGGCAATGGCTCCAACGGTGGCAACGGCAATGGTACCTATACAAACGGCACCCAGCAGAGCAACTTTAGTGAGGACCGCACCCGCTGCGCCGGTCCCGTCGACACGGTCCACGGCCTGCCTACGGCCTGCTTCGGCCCCTACTTTGATGATGACCTTGACGACCAGATGGGATATAGCGACATTGACACGCTGGCCGAGTTTGACAACTTCATCGACGAGCTCGCCCCCGGCGACGACAACACTATCCAACGCCGGTGGTTCATCAAGAGCATCTTCAGCAAGATCATCCCCAAGCCCATCCTCAACATCGCAAAGGCCATCATCGCCCCGATCCAGAAGCTCACCACCATCTCGGGCTCCATCAGCAAGGACATGTCCTTCAAGATCCCCAACCCAAAGAGCGACAACGCCGAGGCCAAGCGCCTCAAGGACCCCAGCCTCAAGCAGACCCTGTCCCCGTGGGGAGATGCCGTTCTGCTCAAGTCCTTCGGCAGCCAGCAGTCTCTCCAGGATCCGACAAAGCAGGGCGGCGCCGGCTACCTTAACGTCTACTGCGTCGGCTGCGGTGTTGACGGCCGCGCCACCCTCACCGGCCGCGCCGCCTTCACCCCGGTTGGTGGCTTCACGCAGGGTGAGGTCGAGATGCGCCTGGACCTCAACATCATCTTCAAGCTCGGTGTCGACGCCAAGATCAAGTATCAAAAGGACTTTGAGAGCTCCCTGCTCGACGTCGGCCTGCCGGGTCTGTCGTACGGCATCGTCACCATTGGTCCGCGCGTCAGCCTCGGCTCCCGTGTCTCCCTGCAGGCTGCCGCAGAGGGCAAGCTGCTCGCCGGTGCCGAGATGGGCATCACCAACGCCCTGGCCCGTCTCGACTTTGTGAACCCGTCGAGCTCCAAGACCGAGGGCTGGGAGCCCTACTTCAAGCCTGTGTTCGAGGCAGAGGGCCAGATTGCGCTGTCGGCCGAGCTTGGCCTCCCCGTGAGCATCAAGTGCGGGCTCAAGATTGGCGGCTTCGACAAGAGCGTCGGCGTCACCGACGAACCATCCATCAAGGCCACTGCGCAGGCCGCCGCCAGCATCGGTCAAGGCAGTGGTGGTGGCCTCAGCGCCGGCTTCACCTCGACGGATGGCTGCACTGGAATCGCCACGCAGATCAGCTGGCGTAACCGGATCTTTGTGGATCTCCTGGGCTCCAAGAAGGATCTCTTCGACACCAAAGACAAGGTCCTTAAGCGAGGATGCATCTCGTGAGTCCTACCCCCTTTATACAACTCTTCCTCCATGTGAACACCGATTCCTGCTTCAGTGGCATAGTTGCTAACCAATGACGAACTCCCAATGATCAGGCTTCCTGGCAGGGAGAACCCACCATCATCGTCGTCAACTCCGACCCCAACCGCCCTCCCCTCAAGCACCGATGACGAGGGAATCCCAGACGCCACAACCACCCCGACCCCCTCCTCCACTCCCCCCACCGACGACGACGACGCACAAAACCAAACCGACGAAAACGACGAGAGCCAAGACCCGCAAAGCAACACGGAAGCCCGGCGCACGAAGCGCCAGTCTGCCGAGGTCGTCCAAGACCTCACCGGCCAGGTTAAGGGCGGCAGCGGCGACCTGTCGTACACCAGCTCACCCGTGCCCGCGAACCCTTACAACCGCACCGACGGCTTCGAGCTCTCGCTGATGGTGGACCCGGGCGCCGAGACGGCGCTCGTGGCCTGCGGCGACGGCAACGTGTACTTGGCGGGCATCGACTCCATCGCCGAGATGACGTTTTGCACCGAGCTGTTCGAGACCTACAAAGACCTGCTCGTCGGCGACGGCTCCGGCCGCATCCTGCACTACTACAACAACACCATGGCCAAGGTCGGCGCCAGCCGCCTGCGCGTCTCCGACGGCTTCGAGCTACCGACGCTGGCCGTGCCCGTGGTCATGGTGGCGTTTGAGGGCGAGCAGGAGGGGTCGGCCGGTGGGAACGGCACCGCCGTGGGAGGTGGCAGCAACTCGACCATGGCCGTTGGTCGTCGCCAGGAGCAGCAGCAGCAGCAGCAGCAGCAGCAGCAGGACGACGACGAGGGCGACGACGGCTTCCGCTTCTACGCCGTCGACCCGGCCATGGAGCTGTCCTACCCTGCCGTGTGCACCTACGCCGACGGCAGCATGCCGCGCGTGTTCCTGGTGCGCGACCCCGTCGAGGGCGTCGCCATGCTGGCCACCGCCGCGGTCGAGCACTCCATCACCGGCGGCAAGGTCCAGGACTGCTTCCTCATGCCCGTCGTCGAGGGCAAGTACGACGAGGACAAGGGAGGCTACGCCGGCTACGGAAAGACCAACGAGACCAGCTTCGAGTACATCGATGCTTGAGAGGCAGGTAGATAGTCTAGATTTGGCTTGAATGTTTCCCCCTCTCCCTGTTGATAGTGGATATGGGCAAATTCTATTGAACCACCCTGTCTTACCCGTTGTTTCATTCTTCATTCTATCCAAGCATTCAAAGCAGGCGCTGCAAGCTCTTTCATTTGTTTCTTGTCTTCTCATTTTAATTGTTTATTACTTGACTAAAGATTATCATACCAATAATCCGTATTAGCAGGCTATTTTGATCTTTGTTGTGTTTGGCCCATCATCAGGAACCTGTTTGAGGCTTGAAGCTTCGTTTTCTTTCTTGATTCAAAGAAAAAAAGGGGCCACATTGATAGCATCATGACCCTCAAGGACCAGAGCATCTCGCCTCGTTTTTTTTTTCTGTTGTTATTATTGTTGTTTAAGACCAGCCTAAAAGAAAAGAACAGAAGAAAAAAAAAAAGAAAAAAATAGATTACTCCAAGTAGAACGAAGCAAGCGGCGCGGCACCATTAGCCACCGCCCCAACAGAAACAGGAGCGCCGTTCCCGCGCGACGTCAGATAGCTCCCTGCCGTGGCGGCAGACTCGAACGAAACCCCAGTCGCGTCCGACAGTCCAGCCTTGCGGCGGAAGGAGGCGTTGTTGCGCGCCCCGGCGTCGCTGTTGTTGTTGAGTGTCACCAGGCTGAGGGGGCCGTCGCTCGCCGAGAGGTACTTGCCAGGCTGGGCAGTGCTCTCGAAGCTCACGGTTCCGGAGCCTCCGAGACCGGGCTCGACAATCCTGAACTGCGTGTTCTGAACGGGTGCGTCCTGGATGCACTGCACTCCGTTGTCGACAAGGGCGACGTGGAGCCTCTGGTCTGCGGCGGACCGGAGGCGGACCGGGTGCTTGCCGTCAGGGATGGGAATGCCAAAGTCGGGGGTGCCATCGGAGCGCCAGTAGAGCTTCTGCACACGAGTGTGGCGATCAGGGTTGTTCAAAGCTGTATTGTTTATTTGTTCACGTCAGTGATCCCATTCTCATGTTAAATGTTTGTAAAGACACATCGGGGGTCTCAAGACTTACGTTCGCCGTTAATATCTTTGTACTGCCTAGCATGGTAGACAAGAACATCGCTTTGGTTGTCGTCCGAGACGGTAAAGGCCGAGTGACCAGGGCCAAACTGGGATGTTGCAGCGTTGCTCACGAACACGGGTTGGTTTGACTTGCGCCAGCTACCCGCATTCATCAGATCAGCGTTCTCATCGGCCGTCAACAGACCCATGCAGTAGTTGGCGTCGGTCGCCGCTGCCGAGTAAGTCACAAAGACCTTGCCGTTCCGGACCATGGCCCACGCGCCCTCGTTCACATTGTGGCCGATGCGCTCCCAGGGCTGATCGGGCCGGCTGATGACGATCGAGGGTCGCTGGATTGTCCAGGGGTTCGTCATGCGGGCGAGGAACAGAGATGTGCCGTCACCATTATTAAATCTCGGGTCGGCTTGGGCCCAGCTGAGATAGCGGACACCACGGACCTCGAACGTCGTAGCATCGAGGGAGAAGGTGTCAAAGTCGGTAGTGATGAAGCCCTTCTCGGCCCAGCTGGCGGCCAGGGGGTCGTCGGAGCCCGTGCCTTCCAGGACAAAGGGACGGACGTCAAAGGGAGCGGTGCGGCCCAGAGCAAAGTAGATGTACCACTTGTCACCTATTCTGTGAAGCTGTATGAACGTGTTAGTCGATGATGATCCTAGAGATTAGTGACGTCAAGGGAGATCAAGAGTCACATACCTCGGGTGCCCAGACGTAACCAATTCCGGCTTTTGACTGCGAGCGAGCCCAGACTGTTCTCTCCTCGGCAGTGCTCAGGCCTTGGATACTGTCCGCCTGGCGCATGACGACGCGGTCATACTCGGGGACGGTGGCGATGAAGTAGTAGCGTCCATTGGTGTGCTTGAGGATCTGGGGATCGGCTCGCTGCTTTACCAGCGTGTTGTTGTAGCTCACAGGGGGAGAGCGGACCGAGATAGAGGGTTCCGGTGCCTGGGCCTGTGCCAGCGTCGGTAGAAGGACGGCCACGGCCACTGAGGCGAATCTCAACACGGCCTTGAGTGAGAGCATCTCGAATTCGTCGACGGCTGGCCGGTCAAGACGATCTAAGGAGCATGTCGGCTGATGATCTTCAGATGATTAGCTCCGGGGGAGCAGATTTTATAGGTTATTTAACATCGGGTCCTGACTTGTTTCCGATGGCATTGACGCACGTGCTCCTGACATGTAAAACCAAACGCCAAGGGGTGGCGGCGACGAACGGCGAAGTTGCCATGCCCTGACATCAGTCAGTCAAACGGATCCATTCTCTGCAAGGCATCCTCGCAACACCCACCCCCTTGATTGCAGTACCGGTGGGTACTTGGCACGCGGGGAAGTACCGAGCGAGCCTACCGCGAGCAGTTAGATGTAGTGATGAAGCCGACGGTGACGTTCTCGATGCTACCGAGATTTTCTATGCGCACCACTCAGAGGGCCAAATGCAATTTGGCAATATATCTCACTTGCCATTTGCGGGGAAGAACCGTTCGCGCTCGTACCGAGAGTGGGTGCACGAACATGTTGTGATCTTGTGACTGTCGCGTTCCTGGATTTCTCAGGAAACCGCTTGTAGGCACACAAGGGTAGCAGTCGAACAAGGGGCGCGTATGTAGGAAGCGGAACCCCCGCGAGCTCGGTCGAACCCGTAGTTTCCGCCAATCTGGTGGCGGTATTTTCCCAGCCATGGTCAACTTCTCGCTGGGTACTTTGGGCTCACCCATCGTCATCCACAGCCGCGAGTCGTGACTATACGCAAAAAAAAAAAGCTCGGGCCTGGTATCGTCTCGGCTAAGAGGATCCGTATTATTTTAGTCCATCTTTGGCGCAGGCTCAAATCCCCGACGCCTTCAGGCATTGATGATTCTTTCGTGATTTGGAAAATCATCCGTTAAATGCGGGGAACCTATCAAGCAACAAGCAATATTCGGGTTGAGAGTATGAAATGAGGAAAAAAGCTCCGGCTGTCTTGTCGTAGGCCGAGAAAAAGTTGATGATGAAGCAAGGAATTTTGAGTTGCTGAATGCGTGCCCGAATTGAAATGGGGTTTCCACGTTCACCCTGCTACCACCTGCTAATTTTGGTGTTGCCAGGGCTCTATTTGTTTGATCTTACGTGGGTATTTCTGGGTTTTGCGAACTATAACCCCACAAAGCCCACTGGAGTGGGCGTGTACCGGACGCGCTGCCCGTACTATTGTACTATTGTACTTGCCTTTTTGTGTCATCGATATTCTTACTTGGGTTGTTATTTAACAGTACAGCACAAAGTAATGGTCCCATCCGTGGAGCCGCAAGGGTATTTAATTGGGTTGCAATTCTACGGATCTCACTCAATTTGGTACAATCCAAGCGCAAAGTATCATTTTGTGGCACGTGTTGATCTTTACCGATATTACATAGCACAAAACAGATATTTCAAATTCAATTATACACACATTGCGAATCAATCGAATGTGCAGCCCCTCTTGGTCGAAATGATGACTGCTTACTTGGGTCTCTTCTATGCGCGGGCAGAATCAGAAAAGTGTTGACGCTCCAAACGTTTCAAGGCAGTACAAATTTGGCATCAGTAAAGGCCCAGGCTACAGGGGCCAACCTTTTCCCTCTAACAACCAAATCGTCCCACTGCATCTCCGTAGGGCAGGATAAAGTGGACCTGGACGTCTCAGATTGCTGTCTTCGAAGGAGCTGACTGTTTCTTTTGTAAGTCCTGACTTTTTCTTTTCTCTTGATAGTAGGATTGACTTTTGGTCTAGTTTGGATCTGGTTGAGGTTTGACAAGGATAGGTGGTTCAGATGAATCTCTGTCATCTTTTAGATCCCAGGCGTGTTGTCGATCCAACCAGATTTGCAGTGATATAATATAATATCCACGCTAGAAATAGCAGACAGCTTAGGCTCGGAATTAAATCTATTTGCAGCCTGTCATTACAGTAAGCGTAACAAGTACCGCAATTCTTAAAAAAAAAAAAAAAAAAAAAAAAAAAAAAAAAAAAACTCTGTCGTATTCTTAATCACAACTTGGTTTCATTAAAACTCGTCAAAAACCACCAAGTACAGACTTTGAGACATTACAAAAACCCTCGACTTGGACTTTTGATCAATGTATACCACAACACAAAGGTATCAACAAAGAGAGCAAAAAATAAAAATAAAAATAAAATACACCAGACATTACCATAAATTCGTCTCAGAATTGCCCTAAAACAATCGTGCCAGGCATAGGGCCGCCACGGGAATCAACGCAGCAAGACTGGACATTTGAATACCCCTAGAGGCAGCGCCCTCATCGGGATTATTTCCATTGTTACCATTGTTGCTCCCGCCGTTTCCATTCCCGTTGCCATCCCCTTTCCTGGGAAACACGGCATTTCCATTACCGCCAGGGTATTCGGATCCGGGAAGAGCAATGAAGGTCGTCGGGACACTATCCTGACGCGAGACCTGCAGAAGACTTTTAGTTGATGAAATGGTAAAGGTGTCACATCTATCCCCCCCGAGACAACAACTCACATAAATGTAGTTCGCCGCAGCCGGCGCCCCCAGGTTCGTCTGGCGCAAAAAGTCCTCAATGTCAAAGTTGGCGCGGCTGCTGGTAGGGCTGAAGCTTGACGGGAGGGCAAAGTTTGGCGGCTGCTGCCAGATGTAAAAGAAGTAGCGGTGGGCCGACGACGATGGCGGAGGGCCCGGCGCCGCGTATGGCACGGCCGCCGGCGTCGAGTTGGTCAGGATCCGCTGGCCCGAGAGCCTGTTGTTCCCGCCCCCCAGCGTCTGCGAGATGCCCGACGCCATCCAGTGCAGGATCGACCGCCGCGTCGGGTTGTCCGGGGACGGCGCGTCGGGGTCGATCATGACGACGACGTACTGGCCGCTGTAGTCTGCGATTGACCGATACCTCGACGGGTCCACGGCCAGCTGGGGCTGTCCGCGGGGAACTGTTGTGCTTGTTAGTTTCGTCGATGAGTTACAATGTCATGACTGTGGAATACGCGATAACCGCGTAGATGATGTTGTAGATCAGGATGAAATACTAACTGTTTCCGCCAAACAGTATTCCTGGCTCTACGACGGTGGTATTCCCATTGAATAGGTAGGAAACGGTCAGTTGCGTGTCGTTGTTGACGCTGGGGAAGTTGAACTCGCTGGGTGGGATGTTTGCCAAAACTGGCGTCATCACCGCAGCGACGGTTATGCAGCCTAGAGGCCTCATATTTTCTGATTTATTGGTCTTTATAAGCCGAAGTGCGTTTGTTTTCAAGTCGTTGATATTTTACATAAACGGCTGCCAAAGTCAAAAATCCCCATGGAGGGAGGGGAGACGAGGTGAGCGTTTATAACGTTGGAACCCGTAGGGTCGGATCATGGAAAGTGCCGTCGAAAGTATCGCCACTCGGGCCATGGTATTTTACCAGATGATTTGCAAGCCTGGCTGTCATGCTTTTTTTTTCTTTTTTTTTTTTTCTTTTCCTTTTCATCCGTGCACTATACATGCCTGCACTCTGGTCTAATCATCAGAGCGCATCAGCATGTCTGCCGTCTTGTTGGCTTGTCTTACCCCATGAAACTGCTTATGTGCCAGGCTTGTGTAGCTCTCGGGCCCTTTCGACTGGTCTGTACAGAAAAATAATCCGTATCAGGTATGGAAACCAGCCGTTGTTGTCTAGGCTTGGCATTTTATTTGATAAGCCATGGCAAAATATTCCTTGACAATCCCGATTCCGCCTTTGATTGTCCCCATGACACACCTTGGCGATCTCGGAGAACCGCAGAAACACGTCTGATCTTGCTGATCCTGTTGGAAAGTTTCGGCTGGTTTGAAGCTATGTACTCGCGGATAATGTATGCCGACTAGGGATGAAATTTAAATTGACCTCCGGATAAGCTCTCGTTCTTGGTGTTACTTGTTTTTTTTTTTCGAATGTCAGGGATACCTGGAAATAAGCAGACTATATGGTCATATTTAGTTTCCATTTTCGGCCATGTTACCCTCCACTCTGTTCAACACATGTGCAGAACTGCTTCCTTCTGATAAAAGACACCACAAAAATGTCAATGATCCTTTTCATCTGATCATCAACCAATGCATGCGGGGAAAGCTATCCTCTTTATTTGTTTATTCTGGGTAGCTTGAAGCTCTAGGATAGCCGAGGGATGGGGAAGTCATGCAATTCAGTCTTGTCGATACATTTTGTTAGGCAACAGCTGACAGACTTGCGATTACTCTCCAGAGGGTTGCTATAGTCGTCGCTATACAACAACCGTTACCCCGCTGCACCCCTCAGCGTCTGGTCAACAGCGCAAACCGACGGATTCTGAGAAGGTATGGAAAGCATAATCATGCAGAGCAGTGTGCAGTGCCTGAAAGGCTGTAGGACAGTTTGAGGAAGAAAGCTAGCAAGAGCTAAGTCACAAGTAAGTAACATCATAAATGTGTTGTCTCCAATAGAACATCTTGGGGTTTCAGTAAATCCTCGCCTCTGCATCATCATAGGCAGGTAAGCAGGAAACAAGGGGTGTGCCGTGTAAGTGTTTGGTGTTGTGCCTTCGTGTCCGAATGCAGTGCACCTGCAGCGCAAAAACCATACAGATTTCAGGTAACTATATGTGTTAATATTAGCACTTTAGTGCCCAACTCCAGTTGTACAGTGGCCTAAAATATCATACCTTGGGCCATGAATAAACTGCTCCCCTATCAAAACAACCATCCTATATCTCCTCCTCATTTTGACATATCCTCCCCAGACACCCTCGTCGTAGCTGAACGAGCAACCGCGCTCATCTTGGCCTCGGCCTCAGCCTCTCCTTCCTTACTCCTCCTGTCACGGATCCGCATGATGACCACCCACAGGATCGCAAGGAGACCCAAGCCGCCGACTGTCGCCGAGATGCCAATGGCGAGAGGCTGATTCGGGCCCGTGTTGGTGTAGCTGGGACCATTCTGCGAGTAGGTCGCCTTCACTACCGCGTACTCGCGGGGCGAGAGCAGGTGCGCAAACGGGGCGAGAGGGCGCAAGTCGTTGAGGCCAAATGCCGGCATCTTTTCTGTTCTATCTTGCTTATGGGTCACTTCTACAGGTCGCGAATCGCCTGGGCTGGTGAATTCGACAGATCGGGTTCAAAAGGGAGGGCTGGATATGGTTGTGGAGTGGTTGAGCGTTGCGCGCATCGGGAAGTGGACAGCGCAGAAGCTAGAAGCGCCATTACCCCTTGGATTTGGAAACATGTAATACACTACACTTATTGTCTTTGTTCAGAGGGGCGAGCACGGGCATGTGCTCATCCGGCTGCCTCTTTGTCTGATGATGTTCCCCTACGTCTGCAAACAGATGCTACTCAGAAGGGTTGCTTAACCATTGTTCAAAGGTGCAGGGAATTGAGCTGTCACAAATCAGAAAAGTCAATGGTTCCAATGGATATTGGTATACACAAGTGATATATAAATGATGAACGAATCGTATGGCAGCCCTTGAGGCTTGATTGAGCCAATACTGAACTGCTCGCCAGTGATAGCAACCTTTTTCCTGTATCTAGGCAGTGACACGTGTATCATACAGCGTAAAGCAGTAAACCGTTTGCGGTGCTGCAATATTAAGATTAAATATAGGGCGGGGAATATAACGCCTCCAGGGTGAACAGATAATGTAGTAGAAAGGATGCCTTTTATTTTATTTTTGCGACTCTGTCAAGGGTTGACAATGTAGAGTCTTGACAAGCCAGTTCCCTCATCAGTTACTGGGCTGTGTTGGTTGTATTCCAACCCGGATACTTTTGTGACCACCATAGACCATCATCAGGCTGTCTTGTCGATGAAGGCGAGCTGTCAGTGGTTGCAGGGGACGACTCGGCTGTAGCCTTGGTCGTAGCACCTCCATTGTTAGCCGAGCTTGAGGTTGGCTCTGAGCTTGCACTGGTAATCTGAGAAGCGCTGGCAGCGGTTGAACTGGCCGGGACCTGTGCAGTGGGGGACGCCTCGACTGGACCACTCTCCGTGACAATGACAGTGGAAAGAGTAACAATGGTTTGAGTGACTACTACGGTGCTGGCAGGAATCGTGCTTGTCACGGTTGTAGGAGGCACTGTCTTTTCAACCGTCACCGTAGTACCGGCTGGGATCTGGAATCCAGGGCCAAACCCACCGCCTGGGCCAGGACGGCCAGGAGAATTCCCATTGCCAGGTCGGGGACTTGGAGATGGCAATGAGCCGTCGATGGGCACCACCGTGTAAGTGACCTTGGGGTCCCTGGGTTCCAAGACTTGGTGACCTTGATTGTCAGGCTGGGAGCTTAGGGGCAAGCCAGCGCAGAGTGTGCTGAAATCCAGCACAGCCAGAAGTAGCGAAAGCGGGAGGTGTTTGAGATGCATGTTGCGAAAATCCCCAAGAATCCGTAGGGAAAAAAAATGAGTTGTAGATGCTAGTGTCTCAGGGGATGGACCGATGAATATCGACGGGTAGAACCGAGTGAACGGATGCGGGTAGCATGGAAGGGAAAGCTTTCCTTGTAGAAACTGAATGGAGAATGAGAACAGCAAAAGAAAACTCAGAGACAATGCAGGCACCTACCTGGCCGGCTTTGTATAGAGAACCAAAGCCCTTTATTTTGCGACATTTTGTAATTCTGGAGGCTGGAAACCCGTTTACATTCCTTGGTCAGGTACTTGGTGAAAGGTAGACTTTTGGTGGGCGTGAGACTGATTGCGCCTAAATTCAAGAATGCTGGAGGTTGGAGTTAATAAGTGGAACTATACATGGAATATGATTGGCTAGCGACACTAGTCCTGCGGGCCACTTCCTTCCCCACGATTCCAATTGGCCCAAGCTCCAGCCATCGTCTTTTCAATTTCTTATCCCAAGGCCGAGACAGAATTTAGACTGAAACAGTACCACTTCAAGAATTATCTATTACGCCTTGTACAACCAAATCACTAATAGTGAAGCTGCTAGACTGCAAAAACATACTTCAATATCTCATTAGCATCTCGGGCGCCAATATGGAAAAGCTTATTCGGTTGCAGATCGCTGTTCGTTCATCCACGGATAAGATTCATGTGCTGATCGCTCTCCCCTGGAGCTTGTCATGACTCCAAACAGTCCCTTGCCAAAGAATTCCATCAGCCTTATCAGCCTGGTCATTACAGCGGGTCGATAATGTTCGGAAGGTTTACCCACAAGCGGTACTCCAGCATGCATTCTGAAATTCTCACCGTGATATTAAGATATTGCGGATGCACATATGCCCCCGGTCCTCCTATTACCTCTCTCTCTGGCCTCTTGTTATGGTCGTTGTAGTTCTGCTCATTTACCTCCTTGGTAGCCATGGCGGGTTGCTGATAAGTGCACAATCCAACCTTTCATTTACAGATTAAAAGATGACAGTGAGAAGTGAAAGACGAGGCTTTCTTCATTTCTTCAACAAACGATTGCTAAGCCTCTTGTCGCTCTTAGCACTCACAATTGGCGACTGGAACTAGAATGTGGCAAACGACCAAGGTCTCCATTCCTTCGCTTCCTGTTAAGATTGCAGCTTGGATCTATAGTCCAAAGAGTATGATCTATTCTAGGGTGCCTTGGAGATAGAACGTGGAGGCATCCAATCCAATGCCACCGAAGCTGTTGCGTGCAGCGTACTGCAATTCGGTTCCACCCAAATTGGTCCAGAGTAGTGGAGATGACGTGGAATTCCCCAAATTCGCCTTGCGCCTGAGCCGACTGCGGACAACTCAGCCACTGGGTAGCTCGTCACTATTGTGATGCTACCGCCGTCATCCACCGAGGCACATCGAATTGCGCATGACCCATGCAGTCGAGTTGAACAAACCAAGAATTTGCCTCTTAGCTCGTCTCCGTCGCTTACAGTCAAAATGCAGAGACTGGAATCGACCCGTCCCTTCAGACATTTGTACTCGAATATCCTTGTCCTCAGGTGATCAGCCACCAGCCAGCGCAACTGCTACTACCCCACCAACAGCACCAACAACACCCACAACACCCTCCGCTGCTGCCTGCTATAAATCTGTAGCCTACCAGCTGTTGGCCGCCTGCGACGCGAGTTGGCGCATTTCAAATCTTTATCATCAATCGCAAGCATCACATAGTGTTTTGCTGTTCCGGTCTCGCTTAAGTATCAGCTAGCAACCGCACTCTCCAGTCATGTCCTATCAGGGTTACCCCCCGTACGGTGGTCGTAAGTTAATTGTGTTGTGCCTTAGTCGTTCGTGCCGCTGGGAACCGTAGCTAAAGTTGTTTGGAATGACGCAACAGAACCTCCACCGCCTCAAGGCGCATACTACGGCCAACCGCCTCCACCACAAGGCCAATACCCTCCTCCCGGTCAATACCCTCCTCATGGCCAATATCCCCCTCCTCAGCAATATCATCAACCACCACCTGGACAATACCCACCGCCACAACACGGTTATCCCCAACAGCAACCTTACGGGCAACCCCCTCAAGGCTACGGGCAACCCCCTCCCCAAGGCTACGGCTACCCACCGCAGCAGCAGTCTTATCCGCCTCAAGGCCACTACGGACAGCCGCCACCGCAACAGTATGGCGCACCGCCGCCCCAGCAGCATTATCCACCGACGCCGCCCTCCCTGGGTTACGGCCCGGCACAGTCAATAAATTGGGATCCCAACCCCGACGCGGATGGGCTTCGCAAGGCGATGAAGGGGTTTGGCACCGACGAGAAGACCCTCATCCGCATACTCTCCAACAAAGACCCGCTGCAGGTTGACGCCATACGAATCGCATTCCAGCGCATGCACGGCCGCGACCTAATCAAAGACATCAAGTCCGAGACGAGCAGGTATTTTGAGGATGGGCTAGTGGCTTTGGCGCAAGGCCCGCTCCTGCACGACGTTCACCTCCTGCGCAGCTCGCTCTCAGGACCGGGGACAAAAGAGAAGGTGCTCAATGACGTCTTGCTGGGAAGGTCGAATGCCGACATGCATGCTATCAAGCGCAAGTACATGGATATCTTTCAGCGGCGGCTCGAGGAAGACGTGCGCGGCGACTTGAGCTTGAAGACGGAGCGCCACTTTGATATGGTGATGCAGGCCACGAGAGCGGAGGACTCGGCACCTGTTGACCCTGGCGCGACGCAGCGCGACGTGCAGACCCTGTATGATGCAACCGAGGGCAAGATCGGAGCCGATCAAATCGTGGTATGCAGTATCATGAGCATGAGAAACGATAACCAGATCCGCGACATTGCCGTCCAGTACCAGAACAAGTACGGACGCAGCCTGGAGGAAGTGTTTCGCAAGGTAGGTTTAGGCTTAGCAAAGGATGCCTCTTTACTCTCCCAGATGCGAACCTTGATAACTGATATATGGAATAGGAGTTCTCCGGCCACATGGAAGAAGCGCTTCTCTTCCAATTGCGCCACGCATTGGACAAATACATGCACCAGGCAGCTCTCCTTGAAGACGCCATGGCTGGCCTCGGCACTAAGGACCATCTGCTGGTTGCACGTGTGGTGCGCTCACACTGGGACCGCCAGAACCTGGCCAACGTCAAGATTGCGTTCGAGAAGCGATACGGGACATCTCTGGCAAAGAGGGTCAAGGGGGAAACGAGCGGCGACTACCAGCGTCTGATGCTAGCCTGTATCGGCGACGGTAGTGTGTGATGCGTGATCTACACCGCAGGGCTGATGTCAGGGAGAAACAAAGCCTCAAGCGAAGAAGAGGAAATCAGGATGGCCTCTGATAAGAACTCTAGACCCGGGAGTATATCACTGCTTCGCTGATCTGAGTTCTTACATTTCAAGTTACATCTGCACCCCTGTTCCTTTCTGTTAAAGTGTTTCGTGTAAGGGTTTTAACTATGTAGGGGCTTTGCAGCACAAATGGGGCAGTTTGCGAAAGTGGGGACGACCCGACTTTTGTAGCGCTTAATCATGGATAGTACTTAAATTAATTCAACCCACTAGAACTTAATAATCTGAAAGTTCCCAGAGGTTGCAAGCAAGCAAGTATATATATAAGTGGATACCCTTAGCTCGCGCCACGACAGTCGACCTGGATCGACCGATAAGGTCATCAATTCAAGCAACGTCTAGCACGGAGCGAGAGCAGGCTCGTCCAACCTTGACTTGCTTGAGTGACCTCAATCAAGGTGTGTAGGGCTTTGCGCAGGTAACTGAGGTGGGCTGGTGGGTATATGGGTAAGTGGGGACTTTTGCATTTATTATGGTACACACCCCTTCCACATTAACCGGGAAATGCAGGGCATTAAGTAATTTTTATTAAAGCGTATAGCCGGAAGGGGGATGCATTGACCACCTAAATGCTTTTTACCATCCGCCCCTTCCAATTTGCAATTTTACCACTTTTACCTTTCGTACTTACATTATTTACCCACACATCCGCCAATTTGACATGACAAGGAGGCCAACAGCGCCAGCACTGCGCGATCTTCATGAGTCTTGGTTGCGTGCTGCGAGTTATCTGCACTCGCTGCATTTAGTCTGAAAAAATCTTTTCAAAGCTTGTTCAAGATCCATATTGTGTCGGGGGGGTTGTTTTTTGTTCAAATCAACGTTGTCGTTTTCGTTGACGTTCGCGTTGAATTTGGGTCCACTGAACGTCAGATCAACTTAAACCAAACGAACAGGGTCAGACCAACACGCGTTTCGCGGTGGTATCCTTAATTGAATCACGTGCATCCTTATATTTCACCACGCTTGGCAGGTACGCAAACACCAACAAACAAACAGCTCCTTCTGGAAGAGCTACCGTTTGCTAACTTTTACCTGAAATTAGATTATCATCTTTGATCTTTGATCTCTTGCCGTTGCGGCGACAATCTTGTCACGAATTTTCTAGTGCTGGAAGTACCTGCGTACCAAAGTGACAAAGGACAGTACAATGGCGTCTACAGCACAGTTTCCAACGGGTGCACTTGGAGGCCAGCCAACTCCAGTCGTTACCTCAGATCTACCTCAATCTTCTTCTACTCATCAAACGTCGCACCCCAACAACGTTAAAGTCTTTATCCAGCCTGCAGACGCTGTGCCGCCGCCACCTCGCGTCATCTCTACACAATCTCCGAACAGTGCCTTTCACAGGTCTCCAGCTACTGTTGCGCCTACACCTACCATGTACTCGCCTGCGGTATCTCAGCCATCACCGACCCCGGGCCTTCCAGGTAGACCACGGAACCGGCCATCTATTATGGAGCCTCCTGGTAACAAGATTTCGAGCCCAATAATGCACGGTGGCGGCTTTCCGTCGCCCGTTGTTGACCATGCATCGATTAACCCCAAATTTTTGGATGATGTGGCGCGCACAACGTACGCCTTACAACAGTCTTTGGGTGAGGCTGTGAGGAGAGCCGTACGTGATAATTGGGAAAAGTGTTTACTTGGAACAGACTTCCACCAGGCCTTTGTTCTTAATGCAAGCATTCACCACGCGACAGTCTCGATGACCAAGCGCGCCATCCGCGATTTCGGTTCCAAGATGGTCAAGGCGGGCAAAGCAGACCTGCTGGAGCACTTTAGCCAGGCGGACCTCGACGTTGTCAGTGACACCATACTTGCCAAGGCCTCACATTCGTTCTTGGACAAGGCGTTGGAGCTGCGCCTGAGAACCATCGAGGCCAAACCGTTGGTTGACGCCCTTTCGCGCGCGGAGCGTCTCGGGTACGAGTCAAACGACATCGTGGAGCAGGATAATAACCACCAGGAGCGGGTTATCCCTTCCGACTCGCCCATAGTCACGCATCCGACCAGCTACGTTCCCACAGGAGGTAGTGTACCTAGAGCACCGGAACCTGTTACGACAGCCTCTTGGCAATGTACTGTCTGCTATCGCACTTTTAAACAAGAGTCAGCATATGAACACCACATGCGGAAGCAGGTTTGCACACGAGCTCCAGCAATGCCCGAAGGTTTTAGATATTCGTGCTCTCATTGTGGTCAGGGATTTACCACCACGGTTGGACTGCAATACGTAAGTGGCTTTCCCATGCCTACTTTAGACCTGAAGCATGTGTCTAACGTCAACAACAGCATCTAAACAACAAGGTCTGCGGAGATTTTGGCTCCACTCCGGCCGAGCAGGGCATAAACGGTACTGCCGTGCCTACTCGCTCAGCTGTACCATCCTTACCTCCTCAGTTTGCTCAACATGCTGCAACGCCAACTCCTCAACGAACAGTTGTATACGGCTCTGCCACCCCGCCAACTGCTGGTACACCTAATGCCTCGGCAGACGTCATAGGCAAGACACTCAGCGGTTTCGATCCGTACGCTCACCTGACCCCGGGCCAGCGCGAGTCTCTTCAAGAAGAGCTCCGGCAGGCTGAGATAGCCTTTGCAGACCGTTTCAAGGCAGCCGAATCAATCGCAGACCTTAACGAGCGACGCGTGCGGATCGATAGTTTGCGAAACGGCTTTGGAACCAAACAGTCTATGATCAGGAAAAAGTACGGAGTACGACTTCGCGAGCGTCGCACCAAACTAGAGATCGAAGCTGAGCGCGAACGCATGGGCCGTCAGAATGAGGAACGATACGACCGTGGGGCTCTTGATGACGCCCGCAAGTCACTGACTGCTATTCATGGGGGAGTTCCCAGGCCTCCGGGCCCGGGACGCCCTCCGAAGACCTATTCGACCACGCCAATCCCAGTACCAAAGCCTGCGGCTACTAACTCATTGCCCACTCCTAACACTAACAATGGCAACGTAACGGTCAAGCGGGAGTTGGAGGTGGAAGCTAGCCCCGTCGAGGGAGACCCGAAACGTCGCAGGGTCGATGGCGAGGGGGCAAACAGCATTAACGGCCTGGAGTCTCTGCAGCAATCTGGCCAAGGAGACCAGTCACTATCAGTCTCCTCGGGATCGAAATCATCACAGAGTCAAGACAGCGACCGTGATTCCAGTGGCACACCAGAGCGGCAATTGGCGGCCGAGGCGGTTGCCGCACAGCAGAGTGCCGATGCTACCACCGCAGCGCCTGGCGCTCAGTCTGTCGTGAACTTGGTGGAAGATGAAGAAGACGATGACAACGACGACGACGAAGCATCTTCCGATGATTCTGATGAAGATGACGAAGGTATCCCTGCTGTGCTGCCTGCAGCCATGCGCCAGGGCTTGTCGCAGACTGGTCGAGGGATCTCCAACGATTAGCGCAGAAGTTGAACCCTCGACTATGTGGACGCGGCACTTGTTCGTGCACTTTGGTTGTGCGAGGTTTTGCAACAATCGGGGCCGCAAGCTGCGCAAAAAAAAAAAAAAAGACTTTGGTCTTGCCGATCGCGAAGGCTCGGGCTGCCAAACAGCAGGAACTGTCTCCGCAGCCGGTAAAACTGGTGTCGGCAAATACAAAAATACTCTGCAAACCAAGCCGACGTTTCAGCACGCGTATGAGTGTCCAGGAAAATCAAACCTGCTCGACGGTATCCTGCGGTTTCTGGCCATATTGACATTGTCTCTAGGAGTTCCTTTCTATGTGCCTCCGACTGGGGACATGGCACTTTCTCTTTTCTTTTCTTCTTTGCTTCTTTTTCGTCTCGTAATCAGTCCCATCTTGTCACATGGCTCTGGTCATCGATATACGTTGGAGTGACGATAGCCCAACACGTAGGCGCAACGCGAGGCTGGGACAAAATCCATCTTTTTTTTTTATTATTTTTTTTAATTTGTTTTGGCACTTTACGTGCAGCGGAAAAGTTCGATATACCACATGAGTTTTCTTTTATTTGGAATTTTGCTTTACAGCCGCACAGTTTGTGTTGCTATGGCTCGCATTAGCGTTTGTTGCAGACTAGGTCAAACTGGTCTTAATCTTATTGGTTCACCATATGATCAGTGTTGTGGTGCTTTGGACCCAGGGGTTGAGATGGAAGACCGTACTTGAGGTGCCAAAATTGGCGTGCATCTGCTTTTCATTGACACTACTGAGCCTTTGCGGTTGGAGAGCTGACGTTTGGTGGCCTTGCTCTTGAACTATCATCTCAGATTTAGGTAACTTTTGCAGATACAACAGAGTAATGAACTATCAGCCCAATGTACATGAGTTTTCAATTGCAGTAAGCGCATGCCAACAAGAATCGACCTGTTGAGAAACCAACAGCAATGACGCGACTCCGTTTTCAAGGATTTCTCCGTTGTATTCCCGCCGGAAGAGGCAAGTGTTTTTTAGACCCCTGGAACCTTTTGTCTTCCATTCTCACCATTTTTTGCGGTACAGACTGCAGTGAATACGACGTAGCAGCCAGCCGGCCAACCAATGTGGAGCATGAAGTCAACCCATTCGGGCTCCTTGGCCCGTATAAAGCCCCTCACTCCTCTTGGCTGTCACCCTTAAAGATCACAACCCCTGCCTGTCTGTCATTATCATTCTGCCTACAACCAAAAGTTCCACGTACACTGGTCAGAGGCAAGACGAGGAGGGGCTAGGTTAATTTTATTTTTGTCCATCCTTGTTTCCTGTTATTTGTTCATTTCCTTCCGTTGACTTCGTTTCTGCTCTGTCTGTCAAGTTTTGTTTGGTGTCCAACTGGACTTTGCTCCGCCTACGGAGTATCTGCGCGGTCGGATGAGCACTAACCAACATGACCAGCATGCGGGCCCCTGCCAACGAATGCAATACTGCAGCGTTGGCATTTCCAGAGCCGCGCTAATGTGGCTACTCTGCATATATATATATATATATATATATATATGCAGGTCGTCTATATATGATATTGGTAACAGGGGACCATGGGTAGTATAGCATGGTATAGCGTGTACTTGGCGACATGGTATCCGCTCGCCCGGTCATTATTGAGCGCAATAGCATGGGAGTCGATCAATTCACAAAGTACTTTTAGCCGTTGTGCGCCATTCGTCTTCTCCCGTCGTCCCGATCCGAGCCATACCTCTCGACAGGACACAGGTCTAGGTTCAACTCCCTGAAAGTGGTTGGTTTACAGCTGCTTCTACCTTTTTTTTTTTTTTTTTTTTTTTTTTGTCCTGGATACACTTGGACACAGACCAGAATGGCTGCAGCAAGGCTTTCGGTGGGGCTGATGCTCCTGGCAATGATGGCTACTCTTGGCCAGACGAAGCCGTGCATCTCGATAGCTGACAAGGTCCTGCGTGGTGGCAACATTTACACTTTGGATGAAGCCGGCACTACGGCGAGCGCTCTTGCCATCAAGGATGGCATCATCTTTCACGTCGGCTCCGACGAGGACATTGCTAAGCGTATCGGCGTCAACACTACAGTCGTTGAGTTGGGCGGACTCACCGTCATCCCGGGATTCGTCGACGCCCATATGCACGTCCTTACCGGCGCCGAGCTGCTCCTCAAGTGCAACCTAAACTACCAGCCTCTCGACATGGCCGGCGTGCTGGCGCATGTCCAAGGGTGCCTCGACGACGAAGGTGCCGACAGGGACGACGAGAACGACTGGCTCGAGGTCGTCAACATGGACACCTCGAGCGCCCTGACCAATGGTGTCGTGCCCAAGCGGGACCTGGACGGCCTCAACACCGTGCGCCCCATCATGATCCGCGGCGCCGACTTCCACGTCGTCTTTGCCAACTCGCGCGCGCTGCAGGCCTCGGATATTGACGAGTCCACCCCGGACCCGCCCGGCGGCAAGTTCGAGCGCATCCCGGGAACCAACGAGCTCTCGGGCGTCCTGCTCGACAACGCCTGGCATCAACTCGCAGGCCGCGCGCCCCTGTCCGACGATGAGCGTGCCATGGCCGTCCGCGCTGCCTTCAAGCTCCTGCGCGAGAACGGCATCACCACCTTCCAGGAGGCGTCGGCCCGCGAGTCCATGGCGCCGATGTACGCCGCGCTCAAGGCCGAGGGCGGCCTCACGGCTCGCGCCTGGTTCGACTACCGCATCAACCCGCCCGCCACCCCCGAAGAGGCCCCGGCGCTGGTGGCGCAGGTCAAGGCGGCGCTGGCCAAGTTGCACGACCCGGCTCCGCTGTCCCCGGCCCCGACGACAAAGTGGAACGCCGTCAAGATGTTCCTCGACGGCGTCCACACCTACCCTGCCAACACGGCCGCCATGATCGAGCCGTACCGGGTCCCGCCGGCCAACGACTCGTCGGCGGAGGTCTGGATCCCGGACCCGGCGTCGCACATCGACCCGTACTGGATCCCCGCGGTGCTGCACCCTACGGTCGAGGCGCTGGTGGCGAGCGGCATCGACGCGCAGATGCACGCCGACGGCGACATGGCGGTTCGGGTCGCGCTCGACGCGGTGGAGAAGGCGCGCGCGGGCAACCCGGATGCGGACTACAGAATTGGGGTGGCGCACGCAGAGATCGTCAACCCGCTTGAGTGGCCGCGCTTCGCCCAGCTCGGGGTTGACGCCATAATGAGCTTCCAGTGGGCGCAGCCGGGGCCCAACTACATCCCCAGCACGATGCGCAGCATGGGCCCGGAGAGGTACGGCGGCCACATGCAGCCGTTCCAGGAGGTGACGGAGAGGGGAAGGCTAGTGACTTTTGGAAGCGACTGGCCGGTATGTTATGAACAAGACTTTTGTGGATTTTGTGTATTGATCATCAAAAATTACGACAAACCAACTGACAACAATCTAGATCGACCCCATGGACCACTTCCTCGCCCTCAAAGTCGCCATCACCCGCTCCGGCGACCCGGAGAACCCAAACTCCCCGGCCTCCCGCGGCGACGAGTTCAACGGCACCCTGCCGGGCCGGGCCCTGTCGCGCTCCGACGCCATGCGGTCCATCACCAACGCCGGGGCGCGGTTCCTCAGGGCCGAGGCGCACATCGGGTCGCTGGAGAAGGGCAAGCTCGCGGACCTGGCGGTGCTGGAGCACGACTACTTCTCGGTGCCCGAGGAAGAGGCCGGCCGCAACAGGGTGCTGCTTACCATGGTCGGCGGCGAGGTGCTGTACGTGGCCGAGGGCAAGACGTTTGGGGAAGGCGTCGTGGCAAAGTTCCCCAACGACGACGCAGAGAGCGCGAGGCTGGAGAGGAGGACCGTCGGCGGGTTCGGGGGTAAAAGCCTCGGAGAAGAGGGGAGGGCGAACGTGGCGAGGATGTGGAGGCGTGGTGGGTGCGATCACGGCGGGCATTATCACTAGGCGGGGCGGTCTTTATTGACTTTTGTTCTACGGGTTATTTCTGTCGTTTATTATGGGATTATGTAGTAGGTGGCAATGATCACCGTTCATGGCCTAGTGGTTTTGGCTCATGCTTGGTTTCAAATGCGCCATTTCGCCATCTTGAAGGGCTTCTTTGCGATCTCTTTTGAGATGCTGCAAAATCTTCCAGTCATCGCTGGGATCATAACTGCAATGGTTTCATACATACATACATCGGAGAGCACAAACCTGGGGCGGTAGAAGTGGTCTGGAAGAAATGGAAGAACAGAACCCGACCGGCCGGCATTGTTGCATGAGAAATTGCCGATCCGGAAACTTATACTAATAGTTTCCCATAGGGCTAGTATGGCGGGATACATAATGAAGATGCATCTTGTTACAAAGGATACCATGGTTCCTCTTCTAAGCTCTTTCCTTCCCGAGGTTTCCAATCATTGGATTTGTGTGATGCTGCAGTGTGGCCCGCCCTAAACAGCCCTGATTGATTGGATGTAAAATCCCCGATTACTACATGTCATCACGAATGGTGGCTTCTGAAACGAAGCCGTGGGGACCCAGGAGTTGCATTGGATGTTACCACCTCGTACCTTAATTAGTCTTTGCCGCTAGCATCCGACGAAACGTTTTGTGGACACTGCGAGTCTGGCACCGGGGAGAGTAGACAAATTTGAGTGGTCGAAGTGAATTTCGACGTCCAGATGCGTTGCATTCATACATGTCTGGACAAGATTGCTCGTACTGATTGGTATCCATGGAACTTCAATGGGCTTCTGGGCTACCCTGACAACGATAAAACTAAATGTAACCCGACATCAAAGCGGGCTGACTGGTGCTATTTCTCCAATGTCCTCCAGACCTCGCTCGGCTTACAGTGGGCTCAGGATGGGCCGGTCCCAGCACAGCTACCCCACCATAATTAACGGTACGCCTGGCTGGATAAGTGCTGCTTTCACCAGACAAAAGCCACACCAACAGTCTTCGCAGTGGCCACTCGGCTAAGGAGGATTCCCAATCATGAACCACGTAATTTGCGGTAGTCTGGAGCTAGACAGTCCAGGCCGACTGGGACCTCGACGGATTCAGTCGAGGCTGCTTGCCCATCCAATGCGTTGGGTTAGCCATGCTTAGAAAAGTCGAACGATTCCCTTGTTTGAATAAATGATGGCTTCAACTTCATTTTGGCAACGGATTTTTTTTTTTTTTTTTTTTCGATTTTTTTTCCCCCAAATGAATTTCCGACATTTCCATAACAAAGCTCCGAAGCACCACATTTAGAGGGTGGCTGTGCCTCTCGACGCAAATTGAATTTGGAAGTTGCCATCGATTCGTCAACAGGGTCCCGCTGCAGGCAGCAAGAGGTGACAGACCCCCTTCCCGTCCATTGAGGAAAAACGATTGGCGACAGGGTCCGACTTTCCAAAAACACAAACAGACCAGGCGTATCCCCAGAGAACCCCGACATTTTGAGAAGAAATAAAAAGGGACGCCACCGTTCAATCCCGCCTGGACGCGGAGAGCCTTGCGTGCTCATACTTGCATCTTCAACGCTTGCTTTGTAGGGCCCCGCTTGTTGGCCATCGTGTGGTCCATTACAAAGGGGAAGAGCGCGACACGAACGGCGGAAAGGCTTGAGTTGGTCGCACATGCAAAGAGTTTCACAAAGTAAGGCCATCGACGCAGCAAACAGTCAAACAAAAACACCAAACAAAAATTGGTCACCTTCTTGTCGTCTGTTCTACATCAAGGTTGACGCCTGAAGTACGTTCGGTTAGGTAGAGTCAGATCCCCACCCACCTCATCCACCCTTCCCACGCAAGTACTGTAAACAAGTCATAGTCGACCACGGCTTATCCTTGCCCTCTTATTGTATGCGAGGTACGACGCCACACCGGGTGCCCGGCGTCAGTCGGGTTTTTGTCTTCATATTACAGTTATGATATGGAACCAGGGACTTGATTCGATGGTATATACTGCCTTGTGCTGACTGCAGACATACGTCTTTTAAAACAGGCTTAAAGTCCAACACCTGTAAGACAACATACACCACAGAAGTCTCAACTTATCGTTCCTCTTCGCTTTTTGTTCCAGCACGACAAACGCTGCACCGGTCACCGATCACAGCGCGCAGGACAGACTAGGCCGACAAGGAACTTCCTCGATCGCAATTCATGCGCACATCATTTAGAACACCGTGACCTTCAGAGCAAATCCTAGAGACGATCAGACTGGCAACATCGTCGTCCGGTCGTTGGCCTTTGTTTCCCTTGCAACTTGACAAGGCGCCAGATCAAGGGCTAGTAGCTGTATTTTCAGTTGCTTCTCGACTGTGAATTGAAATACTTCATATAACCGACAGTTGGCCATGTGGGACAGGTTCAAGGGCGCCGTGCCTCAAAAGCTCGGCGGCCGATCCCAGCAGCACCAACAACATGCACATCATGGGCCGGACAAGAATGCATACGGCGGCGGGGGAGGCTATAGCTACAGAGTCCAAGGAGGACCGCCGCCGCCGCGCCCACCACGAGAGTTCGAACAGCCGTTGCAACACTTTTAGTGAGTCGAATTGTTTCATAAACATCGCGTGTCTTTATGTCATTTGCACCTATTTCTGGACCACATTTGTTACTCATACCTCGATCTGGGTAATCATCTCTTGTTTCTTTCCGCCCTATGCAGTCAGCAAGTTCGGACCAGAAAGAAACAAATAAAAAAAAAAGAGAGAAAAAGGGAAGGGTGAAGCACCGGCGCAGAAACAGTGTGAATCAAGCACTACATCGTGTTCGGTTTGATGCAACCACAATTTCACACACCAAGCACCGGCCGCATCGCGCCGACAAAGGCCGATGTTGACTTGTTGACTTGTTGTGACTTTGGTGAAGGCAAGGAAGCACCAAACAGGTATCAGAACCAGCACGGTCAGATATGAAGGTCATGCACTCATTTACGAACCCCGTAATTTCGAATACCCCCCTGAAGCTCATATCACCTAAAACTAAGCGGTTCGAGGTGCAATGCGGCGGGGCCGCCTTCTAGCCTTGTTGGACCTTCACGAGCCCCATTTCCCCCTCATAATCCCAGTCGCGTCTGGCACTTTCGTCGCCCGCGGTTTGTCTGGTTGTCAACTCACCCTCTGTACCTTCATTCCATCATTACTACTACCCCATGACGTACCTGCAAACCACCAAACAATCATAAACTAACTTCAAGAACTTCAACACTCCCATAGCGACAATTCCGCATCCGGCATCGAACAAGTGCCCGTCCAAAGCCAACATCTCAGCCACGCATATCGAAATTCGGGCGCTTCTAATCGTCGCCCTGCCTCGTCTATATACTCACAGCCGAGTCCTATCCATACCAGCTTCGCCCCTTCATCTACGGCACCGCCAAGGAGAAGCTATACGTTCAACGACGGAGACGAGATCTCGCCACCTTCGTCGCCAGAAGAGATTACTCCAAGACATGGGTAAGTTGAAACAATATCGCATCTTTTGGTTGCAAGTGAGTGCTTGTATGGACATGCAGAGAATCACGCGATTCGTGGTAGGAGAAGAGCTTGAGGGATGCAGGGCGCAAAACGTGGTAATAGCCCGCTGCATGCCCTTTGGGACGAAATTCGCAAATGGATCCTCGACATGACCAGTGCAATGCTTGGTAAATTGTCATACGCTTTGCAGATTTAGGTCTCTCACTAAGCAAGCCGATCTACCTCGTGTCTGCCACACTGTCCGCTTCAACGTCTTCTAGTACAAACATGAAGCTAAAATGAAACTCGTTCCTAGGGCCCTCCCTGTACCTGACATAAGCCCAATCGACGAAGACGACGAGACATACATCGGCAGAATGTCTCAACAACAAAGTTTTGCTCAGTCCGTGCGCGGCAACATCTCATCATTACGTCGCGAGCGTCGTCAAAAGATGGACGCCGCCAATTCACAGCTTCGCGAGTCGAAATCTCGTGACAGAATGAGATTGCAGACACCTCAGCCCAAACCAAGCGAGCTCTCGAAACGCGGTTATCACGGCGGTGAAGTCCGATGGGATCCCGCCACCGGTGAACTGACTTCGAGCGAGAAGGGAAGACCAAGCCAGGTCAAACCTGCCGCATACGCAAAAGAATTCGGTGACAGCCCGCCGCGAGCGCCAATGGGTAGTACGACCGCTCCGGCCATCAGCACATCCACCTCACTTGGAGAACGGGTGAGAAGGATCGCACCACCGGGCTTTGCCACGGGCGGTGCAGAGAAGACTCTGCGTGCCCCAGCTACCCAAACACCTCCTAGGCGAACGCCGTCCCCTATGTCGTCGCCCACGGCGTTCGACCCGGCCGCAGATGCTTTTACGTCAGATCGTCCCGAGTGGAAGGGTGGCAGTGGACGATCGGCAATCGTGAAGCCTGTGCGCGACACGCCAGACGTTGCCCCGCTGAAGATACCCCGAAAGAGTGCTAAAAGGGGGGTAGCGAGTCCTGTTGACACAGCTTCGCCCGTTGCGACCGCACTAAGTACCGTCATGGCCAGCCCCCCTGCTAGTCCACTAACCACTGAAACGCAACAATCACCACGCGAAACTATACGAAAAATCGCACCTTCGTCGCAGCTTCCTCCGACAGAAGATGAGAACGATCAATCGACCATATCCCCAGCTAACTACCCAAGTCCTCCCCACTCGGGTGGCCAGCATAGAGCCCTTGAAGATACAGCAACCACGTCACCGAACCCGATGTATTCTCAAAGCCCAGGCTCAACAACCCCAACTTCGGCAGTTCGAAGGAAACCCACGCCATCACAGCTGTCGCTGCATCAGCAGCAAAGCAGCATTAGCTCAGCACAGTCTCAGAGCGATCCTTATAACTACGCAACATATGCCGCAGCAAACCCACTGCCCAACGCAAATCCCAGTACATATAATGTGGGCACGCCTGACGAATGGGCTTACTCATCTCCCAGGTCTCCAGAGACTACATACGACTTGACAGGGGCGCCGTTAACGTTGGGCGATGGCTATGGAGAGAAAGGCAGTCCGTCGAGAGACGGAGGCGTCATGGACCGTCGGAGACCCAAGCTTCGCGAGGGCGGTAGCGGAAGCACGACACCCTCGAGCGAAGATGAACCCATCAAGATCAGCCTCGGCAGTGGTCAGTGGGCGAACCGGGATCGCAAGCCCTTGGGTCTGGCCGCGGTGGCCAACAAGCCATCGAGCACGCATGATGATGATTATGCCCGACGGGGCTCGATGGCAGGGTCCATACACAAGAACTTACCCCCGGCACCGCCCGAGACCACCGCAACGGACCGAGTGGACCAACTCAACGCCCAGCTCCGAGGCCTCGCGAATCGGCGCCTCAACCTGACACGGTGCATCAAGCAGATGACGGAGCTCATGCCGACGGATAACATCATGGCGTCTGCGGACGTGCTGCACAAGCGTGAGGTCGAGAGGAGAAAGGTTGAGGCCCTTAAGATGGACCTAGCCGAAGTGCAGCGAGAAGAGTATGATTTGGGCATCAAGCTTCACCGCGCGTACAAGCGCATTGACAGGAGCGGCGAGTACGAGCCAACCACGTTGTGGGTCAGGCGCGTGACTGGATACTAAGATTCTTGGGCTGGCATTCCTTTTAAGTCATTGTTTGAATATTCGGGTGCGAACATGGACTATGTGACACTTGAAATGCCGAGCCATCCGGCTGTATTTGCCTTTTCCTTGTGTCTGGTTTCTCTTTCTATTTTTCTTTTCTTGTTTTTATTTTTTATTTTTATGTTTTTCATACTCAGATTTAGCGGTAATTCTTTTGTTCTGGGTTGTAAGTAGTACCTTTCTGAAGGCTGTATCATGCGCACATATTGAATGTGATTTCACTCATGGCAAAGGTGGTTTCTGTGTAACCATTTCATGATTTCTTCTCAAAGCTGAGAAGAAAGATGCTGTACGTACAGTATTAGTTCCAGGAGACTGAATTTATCTGATCTGCTTATTGACACGATCTTCACGGGTAACCCTCGAATATGATTAAAAATGACATGTCCCGGCAGTTTGGCACACTGTAGTTGCAAAGACGAAACGCAGGACTATCAAGCGGTCAATTTGATTCGTGTGGAGATAGTACTTTGATCCCCCGTTGAAAGTGTACAATACCAGATTGGCCAAGCTAGAGCTGCAGCCATTGTTGCACAACTTCCTTTTTTTTCCTTTCTTCCCTTCTCCCTATAAACGGCAAGTCGCAGCTAACTGGACTAGAGCTAGATCTGGGTCCGTGACTAGTTCCGAGGGTACACAGAAACGGCGGCCAAGGCCCCACACAAAACGATGAAATGCACGACATACCAGCATGTATATTGTAGTGCAGCAGTAGGGTTGAACAAAGAGGGGGGGGAAGAGAAAAATAAAACAAAACACCCCTTGCTTCGAGTTTTGAGTACCATGCAGCAATACAATAGCCTCATTCCGTCTGCTCTAACGAGAGGGGAGAGACCATGCCATGTTGACGGGTAAACTACGAGCGAGAGTGATCATTTTCTTTCTTCAGACATTAACAGACGTCCGGTCCTCATTACCCCTGTTCCTCGAGGGGACGCCACATGTGCCTGCCTGTGGTGTTCGTGTTGTTTCTGCCCCTCCCCTCCTTACGTGTCCCCTATTTGTGTTTGCTTTTTTTGCGAATTGAACACTGCGATTATCGACCGTCACGTTTCAGGTGTATCTCACATATACAAGCTATTTCTGTCACTCAGGTGGAGTATCATAGGTAGAAAAGACAAGCCCGATGCATTTTCTTCTTTTTTTTTTTTTTTTTTTTTTTTTTTTTTTTTTCTTGATGGGTTTTCTCCCTAAAACAAATAACAATAAAAAAAACGCCGAAGTCCAGGTTACAATTATCAAGAGATTATTATTGTTTTGCTGTTCTGTTTCGGCCCGTCGATCGAATTTGCTGTACATGTAAGCGAGACCTCCTTATGCGCTTTTTCCCATTCCGGATATGCGCTTTTGTCGCTTCCAGGATGGGATTCCTTTCCCTTTTTTTTTTTCTTTTTTTCTTTTCTTTTATCTTCAAGTATTTTTTTTTCTTTTGTTTTCTTTTTCTTGTTTACCTTGCTGCTCTCCCTTCTCCCACCCCCACCCCCTCCTTCATATCCGGGATTACGGAAAGTCGATCCCGATTCCCGCTAACGCACCCCCCTTCCCCTGCTTTACCCCCCTTTTTTTTTTTTCAGCCGGCCACTCTGTCGACCCACATCATGAACCCTTGGTCGCGGCACAGGGCATCCAGCGCGACCTTGGGCAGGCTCACAAACAGCTCGTGTTCGGTCGAGTCCTCGGGCGCGGGCAGGATGATGGCGTTGCGGTAGTCGCACCTGCCACCCACGAGCGCCTTGCGGATGCTCTCGGGCCTCCGGGGGCTCCCGTCGACGCCGGGTATGTCGAAGACCGCGTCGCCCCCAAACGGCCGCCACGTGTTGACCTGGAGGTCGTGCCACAGGCGCGGGTCGTCCTCGAGCCCGAGATTGCGGTAGTCCGTCAGGGCCCCGTACAGCCGCGTGCGCGCGTCGACGTAGTCGCCGTCCACGCCCGATATGCTGCCCCGGATGGTGCAGGCGAGGTCGCCCAGGTCGCCAAGGTCGCGGTTGCGCGCCGCGTCAAGCAGCTTCTGGGCTGGCACTGTGGTCAGGCACTTGGTGGTGGCATTGCCAAAGTATTCTTGGACCTTGACGGGCTGCTCGTGTGGGGGTGTGAGATAGCCGTTGTTGTTGCTGGCTCCGTTCTGCACCATGCCGCCAGTGTGGGAATTGATGTGTGGGGGTGGTGTGGCTTCCTCGATCGACTTCATGCGCTTGATCCAGTTCACCGGGTTCATGAGCGTCGCCTGGTCGTCCGCCGCAATCACGTCGTCTTGTTGACTTTCCGTGGTACGCCGGGCGAGCGCAACGTGAGCCCACGTCAACGCGGAGATGCACACGTAAACAGATGGTATCTCTCCGGTCTTGTCGAGGCTGTTCCGAGGCGCTAGCTTCTTCCTCAGCTCCAAGAGCCTGTCTTCGGAAAAGACAAAAACCTTGGCATCCGTCGCAACCTTTGACATGTCGCATCCGCCTTCCCTCAGCACTGGCTGTGTAGGACCGACCAACTTGCCAGCCACGTAGTGGTACTCAGGGCAGTCTTTGGCCAGCGCCACGACTCCTCTTCCAGCGGTGTCGTCTTCCGCCTTCTTTACTATATCCGGCAGGGCGAGGGTCCAGCCAGGAGGGTGCCTAATCACGACATCTCTTGTCGCCGCGGACAGGCAGTTGAGGAGAATCCTCACGCACTCGCCGTCCCCAAAGGCATGGTGGAGGTGTGACAGCAGGAGGAGACCCCCCTTGATGAAGAAGGTCCGGAGAATGAGAACGGGGACGGCCTTCAGCTTCCGAGCACCGGCGGCGCCTGTGGGGTTCTTGGGTTGGGCACCAGGATCTGCCGGGTTCGCGTTGATGCCCAACGCGAAACGGCCGTGTGTAAATGCCGCGGGTGGGAACCCTCGCCTCCGCAGCTCCTCGTACGTGTATTCAAAGCTGGCCGAGATGTCTTCAAAGGTGGCGTAGATGCCATCGTCGGGTGCGTCAGGGGCGACGGACACGGTCTTATCCTTGTGCCTGTGCCAAACGAGCAGGCCAGGCTGATCCGCAGCGGTCGAGAGCCGTAGGCTACCGGCAAACTCAGGTCTCGCTTCAGCCAGCCGGTTGAAAGACCGGACGAGGTGTGCCCGGGCTGCTTCTTGGGCAGTCGGCGAGGCACTGGACTGGAAAGGGAAGCACATGGAATACGACACAAAGTCGCGAGGTGCTGTCTGGCTCCAGAGTGGGAGGATGGTCGTCATGTCGGTATCAAGGGGCCGGCCATCTCTGGGGGAACGAGACTGAAGACCGTCTGTCCGACCGGCCGGCGGCTTAACGGGATGTGGTCCTTGCACCTTGCTGCAGCCGGAGGTGACGACCTTTGTCGTACCTTGTGGATACAGCATACTCGAGTGGTGACCTGTTGTGGTCACTAGTGTTGAGCTTCGCATTGTGTTTGACGGGGCAAAGTCCGTGACCACCCCGGCGGCTGCCATATGAATCTTGGTTTCTCAGGGCAACAAAGGTCCCAGTTCAAGTGAGTGGATGAGCACCGGTTAGGTATTCAAAAACTATTATTCCAGTCCGCTGCAGAATGCTTAGGTATGAATCTACCGGGTGGCAGTGGAAAGAAGGTGATATGTCAGAAAAGGACATTATAGACTTCGAGAATTTGGGTGGGGGGGGCGTTCGAGGTA
Source organism: Magnaporthales sp. P1609 (assembly GCA_003709005.1). Lineage (NCBI taxonomy): Eukaryota > Fungi > Ascomycota > Sordariomycetes > Magnaporthales > Magnaporthales sp. P1609. Next base: position 2,452,875 of record PELF01000005.1, on the reverse strand, counting down.
AGAGTCTGTGAGATCTGGGGTTTATACGTTTTGCAGTTTCAAGCTTGCGGTGTGGAAATCGCTTAGCGGCCAGTTTGCTGCTTGGAAGTAATACTACGTACATTTGTTGGCAGTCGGGAGGTCAAGATAGGAGCATGGATGGGCCCAACTGGGCTGTTATGTTGCTTTTCCTCTCCCTCTTCTTTCCTCACTCTTTTCTTTTCCATTTGTTATATATATGTATATTTTTTTTTGGGACTTTTTATCATCGTCCCGTGGTGTGCAGCGCGACAAGCTATATGCAGGGAGGCCTAGGGACCCAATGTGGATGTACCACCAACGGGTGGGGGAAATCTAGCCGGTAAAGACGCCACACGCATGCGGGAGGATGAGATAGGAAGTTGTCATGAGGAGGGCGGGCCAGGCTTGCAGCTAAAAGGACAGGCCGTGGCCGCACAAGAAGAAGGACTTGTCTCTGCCAGATCAAACGTGAGCATAGGCCAAGCCTATAAGCACGAAGAAAATGAGGAGCAGAGAGAAAAAAGATAAAATAAAATAAAATAAGATAATAAGATAAAAAGAACTGAAAAGAAATCAAAATAACGCAGCCGGATACGTGCTCTCGCTTGACGCCTCGGCACACACCCTCAATATTATTTCTAGGCATGAAAATAAGTAAGAGAACATCACCAAAAAAAAAAAAAAAGAAAAGAAAGGAAAGAAAGAAAGAAAAAAGCCATACAGCCAGCATCAGTTCTCGCTTGATCTGGGACACGAGTTGAACGTGGAGCAATGTATCTGTACATGGCTTTACCGCTCCGACATGCTCAGATTGTTGGTTGGCGGCAAGCTTCCCGGTGCCCCGTGGTGGCGTAGAGGGGTGTGATATGTTGCACTGGATGTGGGTTCAGGATGTGTGATATGCATTGTGGTAGTGGATCATTGTTACTTGATGGCGTGGATTGGGCCCCTGGATTGCCCGCCCCAGCGTCTGCTTACACATTTTTATTTCCCTGACCAAGCCCTGGTGACTGAGCTGGTCAAATGCTGTCTTCGCTCCGGAATCACCATGCCGGGAGTCTACTGTAGGTGGTGCTCTCTGACTGCTGATCTGCTTGCTGCTCCGTATGTTGTTGGTAAAGGGTTGCAGATATTGCTTTTCGTCTTGCTAATACCCCTGCGGAGGGTATTGCCTCGCCCCCCCCCAGTCCTGATCTGGGCTTAGTATTGTGAAGTCCCTGCAAGTGCGCTTTTGTGAATTCGGTGCAGTGTCTTCTCCAGAGAATGCACAAGCAACGTGGCTACCGGGAGCGCAAAACTCGTTCCCCGAGGTTGTAGTGGGTGGGGAGCAATGCCCTTCTGGGGGGGGGGGGGACGAACCCACCCAGCCCTTTCGAAAAGCTGGAATGTGATGAATTACCTACTTGGGCAGCGGCTCGAGCCGTGACCAGGTGGGAAAAAGAGATGTAATTTTGTGATGGATTTCACAAAAGCTGACGAGTGGAGTATATGTATATATATTGTGTGCAAGGCAATCTACAACTTTCATACCTAGGTGTATAGAGCAGACAATCTTTGTGATAATTCGAAGCTCTCTGGTCAGCCTTCTAATCGACAACGCCGCTTACAATAGCTGGGAGACGAAAAGGGTGGTCATACTCTGTGATCATTATAATGAGGCTGCTATAGGGCTGGGCAGCTGTTATCTAGGGTCATATGAGAATGGGCGCGCGGCATGATTGGTAGTTTACAAGTGATTTGACCTCACGCTGATGTTGTTGGTCTGGCCTGACTGCCATTGTTTTGGACCTCTGCATTGGTGCAAACCGTTCCAGCCATGCCGCCCAATGCGCCATAGCTGAAATATCAAGTTCGCTATAGTCACATTGACAGAACCTGGCTCGGTGCCTGGCTAGACAAGGACCTTCAAGCCATCCCACAAGACATATCAGTGAAGAGCAGGCCCCAACAACCTTAGCTTTCACCCCTGCAAGCCCCAAGCTTTGAAGGACCACCCAGAGCGGCAAAATGGCACACAACCTGGCCAGGCAAGCCATTATTGATTTTATCTGTCTTTCGCGACAATCTCAGTGGCTGAAGGGTTGCAACACATCCCCCGACTCCTTGTCGAAGTTGAAGCCATGCCTCCAAGCCTTGTCAAGCCGTGCAGACATCCTAGACTGGCACGAATGGATTGTCCTGCATACCCGAGAAGTCCTTAATATGATACAAGGCGCTCCAGGCTCCTACGTGTGACTGGCTAATATAAGTCTCGGGCTTCTCTACTATGCATGAGATGAGGCTACATCACGCGTACCAATGGGATAAACACTCTTCGAAAGGGCATAGTAGGGGTGCGACGTAATGGTCAACCAACTGATCGTTCACCTCGGGAAGTGATAGGTGGAAGAAGAATGAACGAATGAAATACTTACGATCATACTCCGCATGCTTGGATGCAGCCTGCAGGACGACTTCCCGACTTTTCCAGTACAAGCGTCAAGCTGACCCTAGCAGGAAGTCAAGGTGACAGCCAAGAGAGGAGTCTCAACAAGATGTATTTGCAGTCGCCGAGGCTCCAACGACTCCCAAATTGCCAGCTTAGTATGGTCACCCATTTGCGACAAACTCTTTCATGATCGGCCGGCTCCGATTCAAAGAAGCAATAGCGAAGGATGAACGTTCAGGAGGGAGGGGGGCTGTCGATATGCTATATGCAAGCCTCGGCTCGTCGATCAGCGATGGCGTAAATTTGGCGACGCTGTAAGGATCTTGATTCGATTCCGCCGTGCGTTGGCTCCCTCGAATTTCGGAATCTCAAAGCATGATAGACGCTGCCAGAGCTCATCAGCCAAGGGCTGGTAGTCAATACGTTTAACTTGTTAGGGCCTAGATCCAAAGCTGCCAAGCTAATGTTGTGGTGGGTAAGTATCTCAGAAGCTCTCACTTGGCGATGCCCGATCAACGCAGATATCACAGAGATCGAAAGGTGAGCCCGCATGACGGCACATCGTATTAATATGTGGTCGATTTAATGATCCGAAGAGATTCATTGCGATCGATGAGATTTGTTACCCTTCGTATTCGGCACTGACCAGATTGGGCGAGTCTGCGGTTGAATCCTGTGATCCATCCACATGTTTCCTCCCGGCTCTATGCAGTAGTACTTGCCTTTGTGTGACAAAATTGCCATGTGATCAACTTGTTGTGCAGTGTGGGATGAGCTGAAGTGCTGAGCAGTGATGATGTTGTGACAGAGGTCAATTCGCCCGAGAACCGGAGAGACGTCTTGTTTTCGGCAATTGATGGCCGACCGTCGGTTTTGTCCGTTGACAACATTAGGGGATTTTGGTGAATGAAAATGTAGGCAACAGCAGGCACACTCCAAAGAGTGACAACTAATCTCATTGGTCAATGCGATCAGTTAATGTGGAACAATACCCCACAGTCTGGTTTCTGTTCGCGATCAGCATCAAATCGATCTAGATTTCACGCGACGCTCCTGGGTGTTTTCATACGTGGCGTGGAGGAGAGATACTTTCCCCATGTAAACATGTTCCTCTTTGTATCTGCTTCACAAACTTACATGAAAATCATCTGGAAGAAACGGAAACGATACCACTTTCAACATCAAATTATTCTCATTTGAGTACCCCCAATTTTGCCATGGAAGTAGCAGCAAGACGCCACTTCTTCAAACATGGAGGACAGGATGTATGTTGCTTTGATACTAGGATACGATCTTATTGCCTACCTAGTTGAATTTTTTTTTTTTTTTTTCGTATAATCCTTTCATCTCTGACGGCAAGTAGCCTGCAATAGACTTAAACTCGGCAGAGATCAAGAACTGCCATTGGTGCCAGTTGCGGTCCTTCGCCAACCACCAAAAATACCCCATCTCGATCATTAACGACACCGGCGATGGGGCCGCGCTACCTGCCGATTTCCGCTTCATATCTGAAAGGTTGCTCGGGAAGGGCGTTTCGCGCGCCGAGGCTAGTTTCCTCAGCGGCTGCGAATGTACCTCAAACGAGGATTGCATGTACGGAGGCTGCGAGTGTCTCTCAGATCTCCCTGATTCTGGACTTCAGAGCGACGATGATGAAAGCTCTCGGAACAACCGCGAGAACCGCATCAAAAAGTTTGCATATTATTCGAGTGGCGAAAGAGCCGGCTTGTTGAGGGAAAGCTACCTCGATGCTCGGACGGCCATCTACGAGTGCCATGAGCAGTGCAGCTGTGCACCAGACTGCCCGAACCGGGTGGTCGAAAGGGGCCGCACCTTGCCTCTTCAGATTTTTCGTACCATAGACGGAAGGGGATGGGGTAAGTCTGTACTCTTGAATGCTGCATCACCTGCCCCATCTTGCAAACAAGAGTTGACCCCCACCACCAAACAGGCGTCAAGGCTACCGTCGACATCAAGTGCGGCCAGTTCGTCGACACTTATATTGGCGAGGTGATTACCGACCGCGAGGCCGTCAAGCGCCGCAAAGCCTCTCACAAGAAGGACTTGTATCTTTTCGACCTGGACAAGTTCTGGGAAGTGATACAGGACGCCGAGAGCAGGCTAGTGATTGACGGAGAGTACCGAAGTGGCCCTTCGCGCTTCTTTAATCATAGTTGCGACCCCAACATGCGCATTTTTGCCCGCGTTGGCGCCCATGCCGAACTGAATATGCACGACCTTGCATTTTTTGCTGTCCGAGATATAGCAAATGGCGAAGAGCTTACCTTTGATTATGTCGATGGCCCCGATGGTGAGCCGCTGGACAATGCTTATTGCAAGTGTTTGTGTGGTAGCTCAAACTGTAGAGGCTATCTGTGGAGCTAATGCGGGATAGGTCAGAGTGCAGTAGAAAGTTTCTTTCTTCTCTCTTCTTTCTCCCGAGCTGGGCCTGTACGAAAGCTAGAGAGACTGGTACATAAATGACCATACGGCTTAATGCCCGTTCAAGCCAGCATCTGAACTTTAACTTGGAACTGAAAGAGGTTGAAGCAAGACAAGACTGTGTGAACTTCAGTATGCAAAAAATGGGCCCCCCAGTGTTGCTGTTATATTCAGCCGTACTTTTACACATGTATAGTAGTCACTGCATTGCCATGGGAATAGTTCGGATGCATGCATGCTGACGTTCCAAGAGACACTGCCCGCGTGTGAAATTCAGATAGACATCATGCGTGCCCACAGACCACCAGGAACCAAAATCCAGGACCTTGGGGGTGCAGTAAGATTCAGCTCAAGTTGATGTCTAGCTAGACTAGGTAGAAGTCGATGACAAGTGAGGCTGTTGGATGTCAGGACGCAAACCCAGCGCCGCTGAGTAACTTGTCAAGCTAGTATGCCGATTCAAAGCTTAAACTCCCTAGGAATGTACCTGCACGTGGGACTTCTTATCCATTAGTGCGACGAGGTGGAAAAAAAAAGCCTTTGATCAGCCCATTTGATATAACTGGTGAGTAAAACGTAGTCAGGTGATGGGAGGGCATCGCGATAGTCAAATCATCTGTTCCTTGTTTGGACTCAGGTACACCTTGGTCTTACCACTGCCAACTTGCTTCTTTCAGATTGTCCGACCACCCCTGCGGTTAACTGTGGGGGAGATTCTACAGTAGTGCACATTACATTCTGCGGTTCAGTAGGGCGGGCAAAGCATCCATGTCGTGTTAGTGACGACACTCGTACCCTACTCCGTACTGACCTCTTAGTGCAGTAACGTCAATTAATTGGACATGTGCCCTGCAAGGATAATGGCCACTCTGATGTGGGTTTGCTATCATGTACGACGTATAAGTCGGGCTGTCAATGGTAAAGTTTTCGGCATGTTTTTCGCCGTCGGCAGCACAAACTGCATCTTTACTCAGAAATCTTTTGAAAGAAGGGAGAGAGCGCAACTAGACTAGTTCAGCTTGACCCCTCATCCATGCAATCTCTCCCTCCATTTTTGGGCTGGGCGCCATTCCATCAATCGTCCAGACCCGAACCCCACTCCCTAGGCTTCTTTCTCTTTTGGGGATTTCACTACTCGTATCGACGCCTACTACCCAGCCCCCATGCAATTTGCAGGGGAGAGCATCCACTACTCGCAAATCTACCCACCAACCACCACTTTTCTGTCACTAATCTCATCGACTCCTACCGACTGCGAGTGAAGCGAGCCTTTTCGCTCGACACTCTAGGCACGGCAGCCAGGGCCAAACAAGCACGGCATCGATCAAAGATTCCTGGCTTCCACGAGTGAAATGGTGACTCTTTACTTGACGGTCCAAATAGGATAGCTGAGAGACGAACGGAAAGAACATGGTATGTACCTACATATGCTGACGGAGTCATGATCATCAGCTTGCACTCGACCTGGAGTTCACGCGCGCTTCGACAGCGCTTTGGACGGCGCGACAGCTGTTCCTCACTCATCACCATTCCCCTAAAAGAGCACTTCTAACTCGCTCCGCTTTCATATAGGGTTGCTGCGGTTCCCGGCCAACAGGGCCCAACTCGCCCTACCCCGGGGATGCTACGTCGGCGTCGGCGCATGCAATCAACACTGTCGCAAGTCGTCCCGCCGTGGGCTCGCCACTCTCTGGCGATGCCGAGCCCGCAACCTCGCCCACATCCCCGCGCTCGCCTCAGCAGAGACAGTACCGCCACCGCCAGCCGCTCGATCAGCACATCAATAAGCCACTGCGCCGGCACCGCTGGGCATCGCACAGCCGCGTGTGGACGCACGAGGACCTGGCAGCCGAGCGAAAGGACTTCTTCGACACTCGGGTGACGGGTCGCGTCGAGGTCTGGCAGGCCATCAAGACTGCGCTCGAGGTGCTCTGGGAGTCGGACCCATATTCTCGCTCGGGGACGACGGCGCCGACCCAGGAGCAGCAAGAAGAGTCGCTGCTGACGGCGCAGAGCATTCTGATGGCCGCAGATATTACGCTCCCCACAGGCAACCTTGCACAGGGTGTCTACGACCAGCTAGGCAATTACTATCCCCTTCCAGAGCACGTCGTCTGCAACCCGGTAAATGTTATCAGCGCCTCTGACCTTCCGCCATCGGAGATTGGAGACGAAATCGATGACGATGAGGTTGATATAGGCAGTATTGGGGACAAGAAACAGCCTTATGTCGCCAGCTCTGCTGAGGACGACGACACCGATAAGGCGGCGCAACGCCGTAAAGAGAAAGGGAAAGAGGTTGAGGTTGAGGAGGAGACTATCACCGTTCGCTGTCGACTCAGCGAAAATGCGCGCGATGTGATTATCACAGTTCCCAAGAAGAGTCCAGTACGGGTTCTGACCCGGCGAATAGTCGAGGAAGCCAAGGTATGGATGCATTGTTGAGCGGTAGTATATGTTGCGTGGTCTTTGATGTACTAACCAGTATGCCCTGAAGCTTCCGAGCGACACAAACATTCGGATCGGATACTTGGGAAAGATCCTTCGCGACACGACACCTCTGACCCAGCAAGGCTGGCAAGAGGGACACGTACTTAACGCCATGTGCTTCAGCAAACCACGTTAGGAGCGTGAGCTGCTACCGGACGATCATGCGGGTGATCAAATTCCAGGTGACGAAGACGCCTATTGGCACGGAAGATCCCCGTGGTCAACGCAGTCGCCTGAGGCCGCCTTCAGTGCCGAACACCGCATCCCACCACGCCCGAGGCGCCGTGATAATCTAGCCAGGCTCCTTACGACTATTGCTACTATGGCTACTCCTACGATTTTCTCTCCAAGCCCAGTCGCCAGAACGCGCTCATCAGACGATCGCCCAATGGGCATCCCAACGTTTCGTTTGCAACCGATGCCATTGGCATCCCCATCCGCCTCGGCTGATGCTGAACTACTAGTCATCAGCACTTCAGAGAGGGGCAGCCCTACAAGTGAACTCGTTACCCTCAGACACGCCTCATCTCCAACACTTTAGGCATCGAAAAATGGGCAGCGACTGGATTCGGATACGGTTGAATTCTTGAATGGCTCAGATCCCTCAGACCCTAAAAGTCCACCCCAGAAACCAACCGACCATATCCGAATCAAATGAAAATCCTGGAGTTGGGAGTTTGGTAGCTAAAACCAAGGTCTACAGCCTTAGAGCTTTGAGACAATATGGAACTCTACCCCAGACGTTGACTTGGGAGCGCTGTAGCGTCGAGTCCCTCCGATTTGTCTCACTCTCGCCTGGTATTTCTTTATTTTAATTAGTTTTTATGTCTCTACCAAAGACGGTTGGTTTCAATGAGTCTTCTTTTTCTTTTCTTTTTTGTCCCTTTGATCGTCATCTGTTCTTTTGTTTCCTTTTCTTCCCTCATGATACCCCTCCCAGCACTTCGGATTAATTCCACTCATCAGCCCAGCCCACGGTTTTACCGTTCTGGAATTGTCTCTCCCGTGGGAGAGCTATTTTCTATCTGGCTTGCATCATCCCCCTAATTTCAAATGTAAATTCGTGCATTTGTCTACACATGAACATACGTGGAGACTTGTGCTATATCAAGAGACTCTACCTGCATAGGCAACTGTATCTAACTTCACATACAGCTTAATGTTGATATGATGCTGAAATTCCTTGATACAGTTTTAGTATCAAGTAGGCGGTTCGATTTCGAGATGTTGAAGATGAGCTGTCGATGACAAAGCAACACAACTCGGGCTGATACAGATAGGCTCCAGTGTTGTCTGACCTCATGTCAAACACAGTGTCTATTTACCATCATGACTACATATCATGGATCGGACCAACCAGCTCATGGAAGAACTAGGTTTTATCTTGAGATTGTTTGTTTCACCGTCAAGGTCACCCTACCTGCTATTCCATCTGCATATCCATTCTCTACTGTACTCTCCCCGTTCTGTTCCGGCAACGGCCAGTGCCCTGGGGATAAAATTGACATTTCGTGCGGGCCATCACCCTCTTCGGTCGTTCCGGTCCCGAGTCGAGTCGCATCAACCGAACGAGGTATATTCTCGATCGACTCGGAGTGATTCGGGGCCGCCGGTCTCGTCGGGGCCCGAGTCAGCCTTGGGCTGTCGATACCTCCCCTCGATATGCCGGTGATTTTGCTCGAATTCCCGATCGCAAGGCGAGAGCCCACGAGACTACCGCGGTACCCGGCGACCTTGGACGCAGCCAATCGCCAGCCGCCGACGAGCACGCTGTCGAGCACCGGGAGCGAGGCGGCGATGGCGCCCATGGACAGCTCGAGGATGGTCCACCGTAACACGCTGGTATACTGCATAAATATGTCGTCCGGGCCGGCGGGGGTAAGCTACGTCTGAAGCAGTTCTGCTAGGACGGACAGGGCACCGATCAGCCAAATGGCAAACAGGCGCATCCTTTTGGTCGTGTCTATTTGTACCTTCCACAAGATGACCACGGGTGTTGTGAGTACCGTGAAGCTCTGCGCGACGTGGACCGTGTTCAAGATTTTGACCTCGAAGATGAAATCGCGGCAGAGGGCCGGATTCTCGAGCATGCCGGCGAACTCCTTGTCCCAGCTGGCCCGCGGCGGGCTACAGCGGAGACAATTAATGCAGAGGCCTGCGATGAGATGGCCGACGGCGAGGATCTGCAGTAAGGGATAAACTGTGGCCAACGCCTATGGCAAGTCTACCGTGTCAGCCAATCTCGCCTTTTTCTGAGCAAAAGGTTACGAACCCTCTCGTCGTCTGACGTACTGCGGCGGGGATGATGGCATAGTCGTCGAGCCCAAATACGGTGTTCTTCTCGCGGAGCCTGGCCAGCAACCTTGCCATCGTCACAGCGAGGATGACCAACATGACCACCACCATGCCGGCGATGATGCTTCCCTGTTTGTCTTGGTGAACATAGCCAGGGGCGGACTAGGGAACCCCAAAAGGTGACTCCGGGAAGGGTCCACAGTCTCGGGGAGCTTTAAAGTTGCGTAGCATGCCCTTGATGATGTTGAAGTCGGACTGGGTGTTGGGTGGCTGGCCTATCAAAGCCGACGGGCCCTCAGCTGGGAGCTGTGCAAAGGTCGACACAGGCGACATTTCCCCTCCCGCTTCGTTGAATCCTCGCTCGGCCTGTCCGAACGAGAGAAAACACGTTCAACGGCTGCCGCAGAGCATAAGGCTGCAACAAACATGGGCACCAAAGAGATTGGTCTGACATATCTTTTGTGGTGTTCTAGTGCTCCTAGAGGTTACACTAATGGGAAGGCGACAGCGATCTAGTTAAACATGGCGAGATCGTGTAATTTCTTTTTAGGCCCGATGGCTTTCCGATCTCTCTAACCATCATTAGCGATTAGCTTTCGTCTCTTCAAGCCAGTAGTGGTCAGTATATACAGCGAGTCACTATCAAGGGCATAATTAAACACACAAGAGGGAACGTGCGTGTAACCCAGTCGGTCAAGGTTGCAGCTATACTCAACACGTTGGCTCGACGCGCAAACCATAAACTTCAGATGTCTCATGGCATCTTCTGGCCACATACCATATACGTACCTAGCATTTTTTTTCCCCTAACAAATAATGCGAAAGGATACTTGTGCCCAAAGAAACCAAGCACAGTCAGAAGCTGGATGCCTGCTCCAGCTATACCAAACTTGTCATGGCGCGGTACGATGAATCTGGGCCGGTCTGTTTTCCTGTCAACGAGCCTCGGTACCACCAACCGGCAGTTATCCCGTCGTCTTGACGGGAGAGACTTCCCTACATGGCGAGAATGTCCACCAGCGCTATCGACATCATCAGAAACTGCAGAAGAATGGGCTTTCGTTCCTACCTATAAGTATACGTCCATCAATCAGCATCACGATGGATAACAAGTCCTGCCTCCTGCAAGGCTACCACATCATTTTCATCCACATTTCTGGAATATCTCAAAGTAGGTATGATGACGGGCTGTTGGACTGTTGCAGTTGACGAATGTATCCAGACTAACAAATGGTACCGGGCATTGCCAAGCAACACTTGACGGGTTATCTCGACAACTCCTGCATTATGTATGTAAGCCGCAGCTGATGGTAAAGGATGTTTAAACACGAGAACGGGTCCAAGATGTGCAACACTTTGGAAGATGAAGTCTAAGAAATTGGTAGCCTACCCACTAAGGCACGTCTAAGTACCAAGTGTAGATTGACGCTGGGAAAACAATACCCCACTTGGTGACGTTCTGCAGCACCTCCACGAGCTACCCCACACCAAATTTTCTCCAGAGCTTCCACTAGACGAAGTTCTTCCCATGGTGACACAGGACAAACCCCGCGGATAGATCCAAACCAAAATTCTCTACCAGAAGAAACGCATCACTTCTTCCACGGCTATCATAAAATCGACAAGCGATCATCAAAGCCCTCCAGCCATGGCGCAGAACCCATATCTCCTCGCGGCCGACAACAAGCCCGAGCTGCTTCCCCTCCTGCGCGCGAACCCTTCCATGGCATCGCAGCAGGATGAGCACGGCTACAGCCTGATCCACGCCGCCGCATCCTACAACCACCTCGACCTCCTGCGCACGCTGGTCCGCGAGTTCGCCGTGCCCGTCGACCTTCGCGACGAGGACGGCGAGACGGCGCTCTTCGTCGTCGAGACGGTCGAAGCGGCGCGCGTGCTGGTCGAAGAGCTAGGCCTGGACGAGAAGATAAAGGGGAGCGAGGGTTTGACTGCGCGGGAGAAGATCGAGGAAGAGGCGGAGTTCCCCGAGGTCGCCGAGTGGCTGAGGGGCAGGGAGGGCAACGCTAGCAGCGTCAATGGCTACTCGGACGGAACCAACGGCGATTCTGCGACTGGACTGCCACCTGTCCCTCAAGGGTTATCCGTCACGATGGGAACCATGAACGACCCCGCCGAGGATGGACCGGGACCGAATCCTGAAATCAGGCGGCTGATCGACGAGTTTGCCGCAAGGGATGACCATGACACCCCGGAAGCCCAGGCCGAACTTCGCCAGTTGATAATGCAGGTGATATCTGGGGAAGAGCTGACGGGAGATCGCAACGTCCGGTCAAGACAAGACTGAAGATGCCCCAAAAAGCTCATATTTGATTGATTGCTAGAGGCGGTGGAAAGCATACGAGTTTTGCCACGGTATCTAATCCGGCAAGGCTACCCCCCCTTGAAAGGAGCAAAAACAGCAAGGCTGAGAATGAACAGAGTGCTCATTCGTGGCCTTTGACCTCCCACTGGAGATATTCTCCCGGCGCATTGGGCGGTCGCAGTATTGTCAAGTCAGTGCTGTCAGCTGCCAAACCCTTCGACATGGCAAAGCTGTTGATGCTCAAGGAAAACCATGACTTGGACGGCAAGGCAACAAGTAGCTCGATGAACAAGGTCCGGGCCCAATCAGCTGCTAGAAGACCACGCCAGGTGATCCTGCAGACGCTGCCAGGGCAGGGCTCTTGGTCCTGGGCACCATCAGGAAGACTATATTGACTGATGTACGGATCAATGTCATCGCCAACCGTGACGCGAGGGCTCCCCAGGCGGACGAGTGAGAGCCATTCGTACGTTTCGGTGGCGAATCTCTCGGCTTCGTATCTGTCATCTTTGATCACCGCACTGGACTCAGGCTTCAGCTCTGGGATGAGGACTGGAAAATCCTGTGTAATGCCTGGTGTAGAGGTGTATGTTGTTGGGAAATGGGCGAGCAGTGGGTCGGGTTCAGGGGCTGTAGATGCAAGTTAGTGCGAGAGGAACAAGTAAGCTGAATCCCATTGATGTGAGAGTGTACTTACTTTTGCCCAGATTGCAGAACAACCAGGTGACTGGGGTGTTCAGTGCGTTCTTGGTAGCGTAAATCAACCGGTCGAAACCCTTTTTGCCAGGAAAGCTGGCCGGAGCTCGAAGATCATATTCCACAACTAAGCAACAAGTTAGCACTTGATTCTTCGTGATCTGAGGAAAAGACATGTGCTTTCCCATGGCTTACTCCATCGTGGCCTCAAACCCCTGTCTCCCTTGACGCCATGCGTAATACCAACCATACCGGCGCGCTCGTACGTTTCTCGGTCCAAGAACATGGTGAGCTTGCCTTTAGAGGAGCAGTAAGAGATAAGTCAGCCTTTGAACAAATCCGAACCAGCTTGGAAGGAGCATATACCATCTTTTATAGTAAAGACATTGTCTTGCCCTGGTCTTCCTTCTGAGAGCATCAGGATGTTGCCTGGGAAGGGGTCGAGTGTTAGAGATTCACGCCTCATATTACTGCGAGACAGATCATGCGAATTTCTACTCACCTATCTTGATATACTCCTGAAAGAAATCTTTCTCTAGAACCTGCCCGAGCGTCATGGTTACCCTTTTGTAACGAGGGGGCGCATGGTTGTCGAGCACTTTTTGCTGAAAAATACTAAATATATCTTGCGGAAGAACCAAATCAACCTGTTTTTTTTTTCGTCTTGTCAGTGCAAATTCCGCTGTACATGATAGTATTTTCAGACTCGACTGACCTGATGAATGAAATCCCGTGATGCCAAGGTTGTCCACGGCTTGCCTTTTGAAGGTGGCTGCTTCGGATCGACGTGAACCATGGCGCCATACGTGAAATAACATTTTGGATTTTGGTAGATGGATTTTTGATCTCTGAGTGGAAGCATTGTGCTCTCAAAGCTCTGTTTGGCTAATTTCAGTTATTATATTTACCACGTGGGAGTCTGGAGAGTCAATTTCAACCTGGACGAGGTACCTGAAAATTGGTGTCGAACCAATCGTTCAAGGAAAGAAACAACCCATGAATGGGTTCCCCTGCTTTTTACCTGCTCAATAATGGGTTTGTGTCACGTGAGTGTATGTGAAAACAATTACTTGCGTTTCTTTATTCAATTTTGTCATGTATACAAACAACCATAAGTCAGTGAAATAATATTCCTTCTTGGTAGTGAAGCTGCCACCCAGGACAACTTCTCGAAAGCGGAATTTGCTCATGGGCCTTTCCCAATCACAAACATACCGCTATTGCGCAATTCGCAGGATGAGAAAGATTTGAAACGGCTTGAAAAATCACATACAACATACCACCATTCTGATTCTCTGAGCTGCCCTATCTGCCCCTTGCACATGGATTTCCTCATCCGTTTTGGCGGGGTCCATGAGACCTTTCGCCTGGTTGAGATCCAAGCCCTGGCAATCGTCCAAAATGTCAAAATGGAAGTGGTTTCCTACGATGCAGATGTATGTCTAGCAACCAAAACAAACAAAAAATAAACCTCAGTCATCGTTGACATTCTTTTATCTTCCTCCTCTTTTTGACAAATCATCCCCCCAATGAAGACAGAACGAAAATAAACATGACCGTCCCAGTACCATACTCACACCTCAACGCCCCCAGCTCTAGTCTCCATTCTGCATCGTGAGGCTAGACTCCCCAGCCGCGGCCGCAGCTCTCATAAGCCGATCGATCCTCAGTCAGAGCATCCACGAGCTCTGGGCCGTGGGCGATGACTACGCCTCGTTGCACGCCGACGGCAGGTCCCGGTCCGCGCACCTCTGGCCGGCCCACGAGACGGCGTCGTGGCGCTTCGACGTCGACTCGTTCCGCGGCGCCCGCACCCAGGAGGCCATCGTCTCCATCATCAACTCGTTCGCCTACCTGCCGCTCCGGGGTCCCATCCGCATGCGCGGCGCCGACACGGAGCTGACCGTCATGGAGCACTGGGCCGACGGCGCCGTGCCGCTGGGCCTCGAGCACCCGGAGAGGCTGTACCTGGCGCGCAGGGTGGCGTCCAGCCCGCGCAACGACCTGGTCCGCAAGTACGACCTCAAGAAGCGGAGGTACATCAGCACCACGAGCATGGACAGCGAGCTCGCCCTCGTCACGGCCAACATCGCCCTGGCCGGCCCCGGGAGGCTGTTTTACGACCCCTTTGTCGGCACCGGGAGCTTCCCCGTCGCGGCGGCCCAGTGGGGTGCCCTGGCCTGGGGCAGCGACATCGATGGTCGGGCCGTCAGGGGCGACGAGGGCGGCGTTGGCGGAAAAACGCTCAGGGGCAACTTTGAGCAGTACGGCCTGCTGCATGGCCTTGCAGATAGCTTTTCGGCGGACCTGACCAATTCTCCCGTAATGAGGTGTCAGCTGGGTTCCGGGGGCGGTGGGAGGAGGTGGCTCGATGGGATTATATGCGACCCGCCGTACGGTGTTCGCGAAGGTCTGCGGGTGCTAGGTGTCCGGGACGCGGAGAAGCAGGCACATGTGGTCAAGGCCGGCATGGAAATGTTTAGGTAAGTCTCTTTTCTTTCTTTTTTTCGTCTTTCTTGGCCCTAGGCCAGCGTGCTAGCTGTCCATCCAATAAGCACACGTAGCATTTATATCTACCCAGGTACTACTGTCGCTAACACCCTCCCAGAGATCCAGATTTCATCCCTCCAAAGAGGCCATACAGCTTCCTCGCCATGCTGGATGACCTGCTAACCTTTGCCGCCGAGACACTCGTGGACGGCGGCCGCCTCGCCTTTTGGATGCCGACTGCCAACGACGAGTCTCTTGAGCTTGCCGTCCCTACGCATCCATGCATGCGCACGGTCGCAGTCTGCGTGCAGGTGTTTAACAAATGTATAAGCAAACCTTTTTCTTCTTCTCTTCTACTCTGTCTACATGTCTCGCTAACGGCTCCAAACCTTGTGGATGCAGGGTCTCGACGTCTGATCACCTACGAGAGGATACCGGACCAACAAGTCGATGCCGCCGCGCTAACCTTGGCATTGGCGAATCGTGATGCCAGAGATTGTGGAGAGGCGGGCACTACAGCCGATGAACTGAACCCATTCAGGAGAGGTTATTTCACTAAGTTTAAGACGGAGGGGAAATGAATCAAAGCGGCCATGCGATCTTAACCCCAGTGCATCGAATCAATCACTCATAGGCGCAACTAATAGATCAAAACGTAGAACTTTGTGTGAATAATCATTTCTTAGGTTCACAGTCGTCCCTATTCCGCGAGACTTTTTTCTTTCTTTTTTTTTTTTTTTTTTTTTTTTTTTGAATTCGCACCACGAATCTCACTTCATGACCTTGGTTGGACAGTGGCTAATGTCTCCTGAACTCTGATTATGCATGCAACAAGCATTCGAGTCAGGCAGACACCAAAAAGTTTGCTCTCCTGACCACGTACCAAGTAGCTTTGACAATCTCATCACACCAAGAACCTGCCAGGTAGATAGTTCAAAGCACCAGCTATGTCATTTCAAATCGATTGCCATAGGTTTATTTTTGCGCCGCTTTACAAAAATAATAACCCTATTATGTATATATATGTCTTGGTGGTGAGTTCAGGTCGCTGAACGTCCCTCCCAAGTGCTGTTGCAAGTCAGGACCAAAGAACCCAAACTCCCCTTTCCGTGCGCCGTGCCAAGATCAAATTCACTGTCATCATCAACTTCCGATTATTTAAAATAGGGGTCACCGCTCCAGTGCTTTGCCGCTTCGCAACACCGTGACGCATGTAGCCCTGGTTGAGCTAGTCATGCCTTTGCGCCCGCGCTTGAGCCAACCTTCCTGCGGCTTGTACAACTCACAGCTCCTACATCGGATGTGCAGCAACCCAGCATGTCAAATTTTCGCGTCTCCAACCGACGTGTCTTCAACTGGGACAGTTATCGAAACTCCATGGCGCTGAAACAACCCCTGTCCTCCACATGCTTGAGTTCGAGTTGTTGGAACCTATCATCGACGCAGATATATCTTGTTAGTAAGCGTCATCTCACAAATTATATATCGTGACATAGCGGCTGAAGCTGAGCCTCTCAAAGACAGTATTATACCTTTCGCTCTTGCTGTGAAAGTAAATGCCAGTAATGTCGCCCCTGATCTGGTTGAAGCAAATGTAGTAGAAGCCCTCGAAACTGGCACCATTGATAGTGACTACCCGATGGTCGGGCACTAGGAAAATTTCCTTCCAGCGCATAAATATGTGTTCGCGCTGCGCAACATCGCGGATGACTGCTCCTCCCTTGCGCGCCGCCTTAGCGAACGGTCGGAAGGCAGCGAACTTCGACCAATGCGTCAAGTCAGTCTTTTCGCTGGCTCCCCAGGACGGGTGCTTTGTCGTAAATGAGTACTTGGGGCCAATTATTTCGCCCTCGAAGTACGTTGTTAAAGTTGGATGATCCTCGGTTAGGCCTAAAATGTTTGTTTTGATAGATCAGTTATCCTTCTTAGATAAAGGTAAACGTTAAACCGGCTTAACGTAGTCTAAGCAGCCAGCTGCGCGGTTTAACTACTAAAGTTGCGGCGGGGTTCCGACGCTCCCTCGCCGGCCCTTGGACTCTGTCTCACCTTGTATGCGTAGATAGCCGCAGAGGAAAGACTCCGCCAAGTCCACGTGCTTAATCTCTACCTGAACGTCATAAATCTGTCTTTCCGAGTGCTGTGTCCCATAAAACTTGCTCCCTGGCCGTAGGTATGAGGATGGTGTGGTAGGAATAACCTGAAAATCATATCAAGTCAGCGCGCTGAAAAGCTGCAAGCATGTGAGGAATAGATTACGGCGCACTCTTAACTGCGAAAAGTAGCTGTCCGAAATTGATGGTCCGTCGTCCCAGTCGTGTCGCATGTCCACATCCTCGTCAGTGCTCCGGGATGGTGTGATGTGCGACGTGCTTGTCGGGACTGACGAGATACCTTGCGCTCTTGCGGCCCCCGATTGCTCTAGAGATAACTCGTCATCCGTATCTAACCTCGTGGATTCGTCGTCCACAGGCCCCATCCCATTTTGTACATCATCGTCATTCTCGTGGACACCATCCCTTGCATCGGTATTGGGACTTGCCGTCTCGTCATCGCTTCTTGAGGTAGGCCGCGACGTGATTGGGTCGTCGGAATCATTGGTAGAGACGGTAACTACAACGCGTTCGGCAAACGAAGAGGGAAGCGGCGGGTTCCAGCTCGATGGCGAGGGCGGTTGCGTTAGAACTGCTGTTTGGTCGTCGGGACATGTTGAGGAGAACGGGTAGGCACGAGGGTCCCTGTTGTGGACATTGGATGGAGTGGGCATATTTGCTGTTTGCCGGACGGGAGCCTGCTTGCTTTTGGTTGGTATGTTACAAGTATACACGCGACTAGCGGCTCTGATCAGCGTTAGACAATGGCTCAGAGAATGTATGGGATGGTGACAGCAGCGGGAGTGCTCTAGATAGAATCAATAGGACAAGGAGGTTCCGGATCGGCAAAGCCGGGCAGAAGTAACAATTCCAGGAGATCGGGGCGGGAAACAGGCGTTATCGTTAAGGTGGTCGTGGCGTCGCCAAGCTTCTTTATCAAACTTGATTTAGAAATGCTCAAAGAAGACTCAGACACCAGAAAGCTAGAGCCGAGGTTTGTCTTTTGTTCGAATATGTTTATGTTGCTTGTGCCTTTGGTTCGGTTTGGTTGCCAACAAACGACCGGGCAGGCAATTAACAAGAGATATTATTAGGAACAGGCAGAAGGAAATTGGTCGCGCGTACGTGGGTTGCGATGACGATCACGCTCAGATATGTCTTCAACCTGGATGCAATAAATTGGGCTAAAAAAGACGATAATTGGGTTGCCCTGGAGTCACTGGGAAGGAGTACCTCGTAACTGTGAGAAGCCGGGAACCTCGCGGTCGGCGCCCGACAGGATGAATGGGTTACAGTGGAGAGTCAGTACCAAAGGTAAGTAATGATTGGAACTTGACGACCTCCGACTCTACCCCGACCTTGAACGTTGGGGGCCTTCAGGTTTAGTGCGCATACCTTTTACCTTTTACCTGCAGCACTGTACTGTACACATTGGATGGCACCATGCCTGCCGTTAGGCCGCGCCACAAGATAACGGGCGGAGCCATGTGCTGCCACGTCGCTATCGTCTAAGTCGCTACGACATGCAACACATGTAACTTTAGACGCCATTTCGTCCATTTACTGGTTGCCAAAGACTCCCGAGACACGCCCAAGAAATCAACAGTTTTTCTAAGTTCTATCAGTCGCAAATTCTAATCCGCATTGGGAGCAAAGAAACTTAAAACAAAGCCTTTTTAAGGCCAACTTGAAAATAGCCTCAGCCACACGTGCTCAATATGGAGGTTCTCTGATGTAATGCCGTTGCAGATTCGAATTGGATGGTGGGAGCCAGGTTACAGGTGCAAAGACGTAATACCTCGCTAAAAGTAGCCTAGTGCTTGCTTCCTTTCTTGCTACTTTACCTTGCATTTTCTTTCACATGGCTCATCCCTATCATTATATCATCCAACTGACATCAAATATGTGTAACTTTATTTGGCTGCATTTGACGAACTCAGTTGTCCCCAAAAAGAATAAAAATATATATATATATATATATATGCGCACTGACATCGAATGACAGCTGGCTTCTCGGCATTTTTGAAATGGCACCACCAGTGACTACCACCTAGTTTAACATAGTTAGCCAGGCGCTGGTCGATCCAGTCTAGTCTGTGTGCACGTAATGGGTAGTCAAGGAACTTGAGGGTCTTGGTGTCCATGAACAGCCTTATCAGTCTCAGTCATCAACGTCAGAAACGGGCGCGACGCGACGCATATTAAAGACGCGAGGACCACCACATGTACAGTAAATCATCCAAGTCATTTTCTTTTGTGTGTCCTTTTCTCCTCCCCTGGGCCAAGGCAAACACCCCTTTTTCTTTCGCCAGAAATTGCCGACCGAAACAGCCATATACCGGTCATGCTGCGCGATCTAGCCCCTTTCGCACCCATACTTGCCGTAACAGACATTTTGCAAAACGAACATTTTGCAAACCCAATGGGCCTACCCATTACTCAAAGGTTCCTTAGGATGTGCGATCGACGTGCCCCCTACTCTAAGGGGTACATAACAACAAGTCAAAGTTACCTTGCTTGCCATTCATCAGTCGAACTGCACATCGACGTCAACAGTGTCGCAGGCAGAATTCAACAGTCGATCGCACTAAACTCGGCCACGTACGGGCCCGCTCAGTTGTATCATCCTACCTAGGCTAGCAAAGAGGTAGGCTTGCGAGGCTAACAGGGTAGCTATACTAGTGCCGTTTGAAATGCTTTTTTATTATTTTGGGCGCCACGGTTGCGCCCTCTTCAGTAGACCCCGGCCAGATCTCAATTAGTGCCGTTTCGGCTGGCGCCGAGCTCAGGGCCCAACCGGTGTTACCGTCCGATGCTTTTCTTCCTACCCCTCTCCGGCATATGGGAAAGGCCTTTGTTTCTTCCATTCTTCCATTCTTCCATTTGATGAACCAGTTGTCCATATAGGTGAAGGCTGCGCCTTGTGTTTCCCGTTGTTCCCCAGAAGCACATAGATGATTTAATGTGCCATGCTTTGCTTGTTCTCAAGCTGACTGATGTCGCATAATCCAACACAGGTTAATCGACGGGAAACGTTCTTTTATAACGTCAATCGTGCTGCAGAGGTATCGTCGGTTCAGTCTTGGATATGTTTAGTTGATAGGCTTGATCTTGAAGTGCAGAGCGATCAAGCTGAACACAAGTGCCTTGAGGTCTTGAACTAGGTAGTAGAACACCCTCAAGCCCTCGGGATCAGCCGACTCGTTCACATCCACCAAAGATCCAATTTTTGCAGTCTATGAGTACGGTCAGCTATCAGTCTAATATATTACAACCACTCTAGGAGCCGGAAGTGGTGTGTGCAAAAGGCATACCTCGAACGAAATGTGATCGTTTCCGATCTTGATTTCAAGCTCCTGCTTTCCGTCCTTGTTCTTCGGCGGCCATTTGACATCATCTTCCCTGCATTCCGTGGCGTTAGCTTCTCTTGCGTAACGTGCTTAATGGCAGCGATCGCGATCTTCATGGAGTAACGAGCCTCTAGGAGGATGTGCCTTACTTGAGGATTTCACTCGACTTTATGATGCGCTTAATCTCATCCACAACCACGGAGCTGATGCTCACTGTCAGTGGCGCTTCGTCAGCATTTCTTCTCCCACGTAAACGCGCCCGCTCCAACGCAGGAAAACATACTCTCTTTCCTGATGAGGCTGTCATTCCGATAGTTCGAGTTGTTCGCGTACCGCGCGACTGCACTTCTTCCGTCACCAACGACGCGAAAGTCGAACTCTGGGGATCAGTGTGTCAGAGTGGTTCGATCATGTCTCGATGCGATCAAGGTCCGGTTGGGCATTCGTACCTAGGAACTCATGGCCGAAGCGCCCAGAGTGACCAGAGCTTCGCGATGTTGTTAGTTGTTATGACACTAGCAGATTATCAAGAAGTTTCTCGAAATGCTTACTAGTAGCGCAGATAAAATTGCTCGCTTGTCGCTGAGGAAGACATCGCGCCCGTTGTTCAATGTAAATATAAAAGATGGGTCGGGTCAATTTAATAGAACTCCGACAGCTCGGAATTCAAAGACGGCGACGGGCAATGGCCTTCGGTGGCGGGGCAGCTTAAGCCCGGCAGACACACGCGCCCGCGTTGTGGGCTGAATTGGACAGACTCCACTTGCTGCCCCAGCTGGGAGCATGGATGGAGGGGTAGATGTTGCGCGGTACGGAGCACAGTTCTTCCGTACACTTGCAGGGTCCAAGCTTCAGCTCACCCCAAGTACCACTACCACCCAAAAGCCATGGAAAGTGACTTGTCTCACCACGTGATATTGTACATTCGCCAGAGCTGCCACTTGTCCCACCGCCGAGTCGCAAATAACCCCAGTAGCGAATGCTGGCCAGATCTCTTTGGGCGTGATGTTGATGTGACCCGATCTGCAATCAACGACAATAGCAGCGACGAACAACAAATGCGGGTTATGCCAGGCGCAACCTCACCAGCGAGCCTGAGCAGGAAAACCGATCGAACTATAGAACCGTCGCGCAATTGAAGCTCCCCAAGGGCTTGTTTCGCTCGATCAAAAGGCAAGCTCCAAGCCGCATACGTCCGGAGCAATCACCAACCCACCGCATCTTGACCAACCTTGTACCCTCTCCACAAAGGCCATAAACACAATCCAAAGCCACCGAGCACGCATAGGACCGAAATTCAGATTCGTTGCCCAATATGTCGGGGTTCCTCGAAAATGCATACAGCTTGGTGCACCAAGACAATACCGCCGATGTTCCATCCCTGAACGACCTGCGGACCCAACTCGAGAAGGGCACAGATGAGACCAAGGTCGACACCATGAAGCGCATCTTGACCATCATGCTCAACGGTGACCCTATGCCGTCATTGCTCATGCATATTATCCGTTTTGTCATGCCTTCCAAGTCAAAGCCTTTGAAAAAGCTGCTGTACTTTTACTACGAGATATGCCCCAAGCTTGACGCGCAAGGGAAGCTTAAGCAGGAGATGATCTTGGTCTGGTAAGGTTCTAGCTCGAGGGCACACTCCAAACAACCCCTACTCTACTGTTCCCGCATTAGTCTAACAACACTGCCACAGCAATGGCATCCGGAACGACCTTCAACATCCTAACGAGTACATCCGCGGCAACACCCTTCGATTCCTCTGCAAGCTGCGTGAGGCCGAGCTTATAGAGCCCCTTTTGTCCTCAGCAAGGTCATGCTTGGAGCACAGGCATGCGTATGTGCGGAAGAACGCTGTCTTTGCTGTTGCTTCCATCTTTCAACACTCGCCATCTCTCATCCCTGACGCCGCCGACCTCATCGCCACATTTTTGGAGGGCGAGAGTGACCCAACATGCAAGCGGAATGCCTTTGCCGCGCTTGCATCTATCAGCCACGACCATGCTCTGATCTACTTGAGCTCCGTCTTTGATGGCATTCCAAACGCAGAAGAGCTTTTGCAGTTGGTAGAACTTGAGTTCATCAGGAAGGATGCTGTGCAAAACTCCCAGAACAAGGTATGCTGGCAGTCCTGAGCTGACCCTTGATGCACTCGTAATTTCAAGCTGTGTACTAACTAGCATAGGCACGTTATCTGCGATTGATATTTGATCTGTTGGAGGCAGGTGCTTCCACTGTTGTCTATGAAGCTGCCTCATCCCTCACGGCGCTCACCAGCAACCCGGTGGCCGTCAAGGCAGCTGCAGCAAAGTTCATTGAGCTTAGCATCAAGGAAGCCGACAATAATGTGAAGCTTATCGTCTTGGACCGCGTCGACCAGCTGAGGAAGAAGAACGAGGGTGTTCTGGATGACCTGGTCATGGAAATCCTCCGTGTTTTGTCCAGCCCCGACATTGATGTGCGCAGGAAAGCTCTGGGCATTGCGCTTGATATGGTCTCGAGCAAGAATGTGGAAGAGGTCGTCCTACTCTTGAAGAAGGAGCTGTCCAAGACGGTTGATCAAGAATACGAGAAAAACAGTGAATACCGCCAACTGTTGATCCACTCGATACATCAATGCGCCATCAAGTTTTCCGAGGTTGCTGCCAGCGTCGTTGACCTTTTGATGGACTTCATCGCCGACTTTAATAACACGTCGTCAGTTGATGTCATCAACTTTGTCAAGGAGGTTGTAGAGAAGTTCCCTGCGCTGCGGCCATCTATTGTCACAAGACTTGTTGAGACCCTCGCGGAGGTGCGCGCTGGCAAGGTCTACCGTGGCATTCTCTGGATTATTGGAGAATACTCACTCGAGGAGAAGGATATTAGGGATGCCTGGAGGAGAATCCGCACGAGCTTGGGAGAGATTCCTATTCTTGCATCGGAGCAGAGGTTATTAGACACTGCAGACGATGATGAGAAAAAGGAGGAAGACAAAGTCAATGGTGGCTCCACGCCGGCCGCAACAGGCTCCAGGAGAGTTTTGGCTGACGGGACATACGCCACCGAGACGGCTCTTACCAGCCAGTCATCCAAAGCTGCAAAGCTGGAGGCTGTCAAGGCCGCTCAAAAGCCGCCGCTGCGCCAGCTCATCCTTGATGGCGACTACTACTTGGCTACTGTTCTCTCTAGTACACTGACGAAGCTCGTGATGCGCCACTCCGAAATCTCCTCGGAGCACGCACGTACGAACGCTCTGCGGGCCGAAGCTATGTTGATTATGATCTCGATCATTCGCGTTGGCCAGTCACAGTTTGTCAAGGCTCCCATTGACGAGGACTCGGTTGACCGGGTC
Organism: Magnaporthales sp. P1609; assembly: GCA_003709005.1. Lineage (NCBI taxonomy): Eukaryota > Fungi > Ascomycota > Sordariomycetes > Magnaporthales > Magnaporthales sp. P1609. Next base: position 2,428,934 of record PELF01000005.1, on the reverse strand, counting down.
ATGAGCTGTGTCCGGAGTCTGGCCGAGTTCACCGAACGCAAGGAGCTTGAGACCGTCTACTTGGAAGACACCAAGAAAGCCTTCCGTGCCATGGTTGCAGTAGAGGAGAAGAAGCGCGCTGCCAAGGAGGCTGTGGAGAAGGCAAAGACAGCCGTACAGGTGGATGATGTTGTGGCTATCCGCCAGCTCAGCAAGAAGAACGCCGGAGACGGTGCCGATATGGTCGAGGTCGACCTGGAGCGGGCCACAGGTGGCGATTCTAGCGCGGCCGAGGATCTAAGCAGCAAGCTTAATCGTGTGGTGCAGCTCACTGGCTTCTCGGATCCTGTGTACGCCGAGGCATACGTCAAGGTGCACCAATTCGACATCATTCTTGATGTCCTTTTGGTTAACCAGACCACTGAGACACTTCAGAACCTTTCAGTCGAGTTTGCTACGTTGGGCGACCTCAAGGTGGTGGAGAGACCAACAACACAGAACCTTGGCCCCCACGACTTCCACAATGTGCAGTGCACGATCAAGGTCTCTTCAACGGATACTGGCGTCATCTTTGGCAATGTGGTATACGACGGTGCTCATAGCACTGACACTCATGTCGTTATCCTCAGTGACGTACACGTCGACATTATGGACTACATCCAGCCGGCTACTTGTACTGAGACGCAATTCCGCACAATGTGGACCGAGTTTGAATGGGAAAACAAGGTCAACATCAACAGCAAGATCAAGACGTTACGAGGATTTCTGGATGAGCTTATGAAGGCCACCAACATGAACTGCTTGACTCCCGAGGCGGGACTCAAGGGTGACTGCCAGTTCCTTAGTGCAAATCTTTATGCGAGGAGTGTGTTTGGTAAGTTTGCGTTTAGTTCATTTGTCTTTGGTTCAAGAAGACTGTTTAAAATAAACTGTTACTAACTGCCTTGTCTTTCTCAATCATAGGCGAGGATGCACTGGCAAACCTGAGCATCGAAAAGGAGGGCGAAGATGGACCTATCACCGGCTTTGTTCGAATAAGAAGCAGATCACAAGGTTTGGCTCTTAGCTTGGGGTCATTGAAGGGTCTCACCAGGATAGGCACCAGTTCGTAGACTGAAGGAGGCCTTTGGTATGACAAGTGAGCATTCGGGGAGTTTTTGCGGACTAGGAGCGACAAGGGAAAGATGACACTTGGGAGGTTTGGCCTCTTGCGACTATCGGTTTTGTCTGATCATGTTTAGTTTTGGCTTTGCTACTTGTTTAGGGGCAGGTAGAAGAGGACATTAAAACAAATATCAACAGCATACGTGGAAAAAGGAGATCGAGTGGTCAATCACAATTTGGTTTGGGGGCTAATTACCACGTACCATTTGCAGAAGCGCTATCTACAGGGCCAGGTGACTACGACGGTGGGCATATACAAAGAGGAACAGAGGGAAAATTTGCCGCAAGTATATCATCGTTCATTTTTTGACGGTTTCTTTTGGGCATCAAGGCGGGTGTCTTTAGGCGGGCATCTGCTCTCCGGCATCCCACTATCAAGGAACGGGTGAATTAGTAAACAAACTCTGAATTTCCCTTGCTCGCCGATACGATTTCTTTCGGAGGTAACACCAAAACTTACATGCTCAACGATGCATCCGCCCTCCCATCTGTACCGGTCAACGATGGTCCCAAAGGCGGAGCGGTAGTTGAGCCAGCCCTGGGGGTGCCTGTACAGCGTGCGGATCACAGTGATCTGCTGGCTCGACCAGAATGGTTTGAGGAGGTCATAGGCGAACTGAGCGCCATTTTGGGCGGCCGGGTTGTGGTTCTACAGAAGTAGTTAGGTTTTGGGGGTTTGAGTTCTTGTTGGACTGGAGTTTTGGCAAGCTATGTATAGTGGTGGACTTGGGGTAAGAGAAAATAAACAGGAGAAACAAAAAGGCACCCTTTCCTCCCCACCGTCATTTGAGTATGCCTCCTAGCAAAATTCTTTAATATACTGCAGGCTGCTCTTTACTTACAATATACTCGGGCGCAATGTAGCTGAACGCCGCATCAATGTCCTTTTTGACGAGGAAGGCGTCGGCAAACTCGGCGAACCGCTTGGCCGTCTCCTCTTCAGACGGAGCCGGATCCGTCTTTTGGCAAAAGGTGGCCCGGGCCGTGAGCATCACTGGGCTGTCTTCTGGGGTGGGCATGGCCTGGGTAACGCGAATCGCGGAGAGCGCGGCGACGATTGCTGTGGCGAGATGCATATTTTATTGACCCGATGGCAAGTTCGGAGATATGTAGAGCTCAAGGCAGATCTGGGGGGGCTGAATGTTATGGGATGATGGAATGGAAAGGATATAAAGAATCTAGAACGAAGGGACATGGTCGAAACGGCTGTGGTGGCTGGACTGTATAGCATATAGCAAGGCGTAATACCTGCAGTGAATATCATCGGCAAACACAACGCCGAAGATGGCCGAAGTGGGGATTGCTTAAATGCCCATGTTCATCTCTTCCAGTGACGAAAATTCCTATATTATAGTTTTCAAGCTAACATGGATATCTAGGTTTTTGCACGTATAGTTAGTGTCTTGTGGGTTTTGGTACGGGGACCTGATAACTTCAACTTCAGGCTAAGACCAAACCAGCAACTGCCGATTGCCGTTTTTGGATGTTATTAACTGCCATTTCCGTCGAGCTGTTCATTTGTCTGTTTCCTTGCCTAGTCCTTGGCAGTCAATTTAATTTAGATGATGGTGACTTGGATCGACAATCTACGCTAAGATGATGCCGGTTTAGGTTTCGTTTGCCGGATATTATTCAAAAGTTTGATAACAGTACAATGTGCTTCATCAGTTTATCCTACAACGTTCCTGCCTCATGGCTTTTAATTCTGGCTCCATGGATTTGATAGCCAATTGAATTGCTTGATTCGAAACAGTTTGCCATACTTTTCCACTTGCGCTTAGGCAGGGAAGGAAGGAACAATTTATCAAATGTGCGAAGGAAGTTAAGTGTGCCTGATCGTGATTGAACTCGTTAAAAACAAATATCATCAAAAACTAGCTAATAACAAAGAAATATAAGCAAGATTGTTTTGCCTTCCAAGCCTTTCAAGGCCATTAGATATTAAGAAAAAGAAAAAGAAAAAAAACATGAAAACTTCTGATTCTAAATTTCAGGCTGTTTAACCAAGGACTCCACCAAGGAGACCACCACCACCACCACCACCACCACCACTCTTCTTCTTGTTTTGGCCAGTCAAAGAGTCAGTTAACGAACCGAGACCAAATCCAGCTAGAATCTTCTTGATTCCAAGGCCACCGAGTAGACCATCGACAAGACCCCCAAGGCCAAGACCACTCAAGAGTTGGCCGACAAGGCCCAAGACACCGTTGAGCAGCAAACCAACAGCGGCCAAGATCTGGAAGAGAGGCTCGCTCAGAAGTCCCCAAAGTGGGTTGAGCTCCTTCTTGGCATGAGGCATACCCTCGAGCTTCTTCTTGGCATCGTCAATGCATTTGGTGACTGTGCCAGTCAACTCCTTGAGGTTGTCTGCCAGATGGTACTCCTCGGGAGTAGCCTCACGGCTGGCAGTCTTGTGCTTAGCATTGGCCTGGATGCGTCCGTCGGGGTCAAGGCCACGAATGCCACCATTGGCTTCCGAAAGAATCTTGCCACCCTCTTCAATCAGAGGCCTAACATCCCTGACGAGAGCTTCCTCATCAAGGTCTTCCTTGGGGGTGCGCTCAGCTTTTTCGATTTTCTGTCCGGCAGTGGTTAGCAGCTGTAAATCTTCAGGTCAGAAGTAGAGTTTTGTAACTTACGCTGGTGATCATGTCGCAGATCGGCTTGACCTTCTCCAAAACACCCTGGATAAGAATGCTCATCTTCTTGGCAAGCTCCTTATCCTTCTCCTCCTGCTCAGCCTTGGCCTTCTCCTCAGGTGATATTTCCTCAACCGGCTCGTCAGGAATATCCTCAAGCAGTGAGACGTGGCCAATAGTGGTGCCTTTGCCGTCGACGACGTCTCCGTCATCGTCAATCTCCTTACCAGAGCAGATGCTAAGGTTGCCGCTGGTCAATTTGCCAACGAGGTTGCCGTCCTCATCGACGACATCACCTTGCTTGTTGACCCGGCGTCCAGCGAGAGCGTTCTTCTTCTTCTCAACCTCAGGCTCCTCGTAGCGCTCGGCATGGCCAAGAACGTTTCCATTCTTGTCGCACACATCACCATCCTCGTCGACGCCACGACCAGCCAGAGTCTTGCCATCGCCCTTGGTCAAACGACCAACAACATCTCCGCCGGGAGTGACAACCATGCCATCCTTGCGGACAGTAAGGCCCTCGAGCTCAGCGAAGGGGCCCTCTTTGGAACCCTCTCGCTCGCCTTCAGACACGACCTCGGCACGGCCGATGATATCACCGCTCTCGCTAAGAATGTTGCCCTTCTTGTCGCACATACGACCGATCATGCGCTTGGGATCACCCTCAACGACACGTCCAAAGATGGTACCGCTGCTGTCGACGACGTTGCCAGCCTTGTTGACACGCTTACCGGCGAGGATTGAACGATCAACCTCAGGTTCCGGCTCAGCCTCGGGCTCTGGCTCAGGCTCCCAGCGCTCCGCCTTGCCGACAACATTTCCGCTGCGGTCAAGGATGTCACCATCTGGGTCAACCTTCATGCCGCGGAGCTTCTTGATGTCGCCCTCGATCACCTTGCCAATCTCCTCTTCGTCAGATACGACCATGCCTTTGGAGTTGACAGTGGCGTCAGGGAAAGCCTCGAACGGGCCGGTCTCCTTGGTCAGGGACTCGAGCTCATCAGAGGGGATGGGCTCAGCCCGTCCGATGATGGCGCCGCTGTCATTCCAGATGGCACCCTCCTCGTCAACTCTCTTGCCGACGAGATGGGTCAGAACACCCTCCTTAATACGTCCGATGACCTTGCCGTCGCTGTTTACGACGTTGCCGCCCTTGTTGACCTTGCCTCCCTTGAGGATGGAGAAGTCAACCTTTTCGGTCTCTTCCTCGATCTTCTCGCCAGCCTCGTCGAGCTTCTCCTCGCCATCTTTTGTGGCATCGTCAAGTTTCTCCTCACCATCCTTGGTGGCGTCGTCAAGCTTCTCCTCACCATCCTTGGTGGCGTCGTCAAGCTTCTCCTCGCCATCCTTGGTGGCGTCGTCAAGTTTCTCCTCACCATCCTTGGTGGCGTCGTCAAGCTTTACCTCACCATCTTTTGTGGTTTCGTCGAGCTTCTCGCCGGCCTCATTGAGATTCTTGTCATCGGTTTCAACAGTTTCGCCGAGCTTTTGCTCGCCGTCACCCAGCTTCTCCTCGCCATCCTGGACAACATCGTCTGTCTTGGCTTGGCCCTCTTCGGTTGTCTCACCGAGCTTCGAGTCTACTTGGCTGGTGGCCTCACCGACCTTGTCTCCACCCTCCTTGGCGACGTCGCCGACCTTGCTGGTCGCCTCCTCAGCGGTCTCCTCGGCGGGCTCGGCGGTTTCACCAAGCTTGCCAGCAATGTTGCCAAGCGTGCTCTTGTCCTGGTCCAAGGCGGCAAGTGGGTTGTTGCTGCTTCCGTCGTCAACGGCTTTCTTGATCCTCTCGGTGCTAGTTTCGCTCATGGGCTCAGGCTCAACCTCGTCGAGCTCTTGTTTGTCCATATCAACACCGCTGTCACCATCGCCCTCACCGTCGACCTTGCTGCCGACCTTGCTGTCAGCCTTGCTGCGCGAGTCGACGGCATCCTCGGGCGTCAGCTCTTCGGCAGGCACTTGGTCATCGTCATCATCAGTCTGGTCCTTCTTGGTCCGGTCGGCAACCTCTGATGTGGCGCCGTCCTTTTTGCTGCCGACTTCGCTCTGGGCCTGTGACTTGTCGCCCGCCTTGATCTCGCGGAAGTACTCTTCCTGATCCTTGTTGTTGTTGTTGCCGCCGTTGTCCTTGGTTGTCTTCTCCCAAGGGGAAGATGTCGCAGACTGTGCTACTTCGGCCATATTGGTTGGTAGCGTTCAGAATATGATAGTGCTTGTGTTAAAGGTAGGGAGGATAGTATTTTATTTACTATCCGATTCACTGAAGAGTTGTACAAAGGCTTGATACTGATACAAGGATTATAGGGACTGGAACGAGGTACGTTTTGTGTTGGTACAATATGATGTTGTATTTTTCAATGAAATAATGAGATGGTTTGTTTTCACCGAGATGATGTCTTGGTGTTTTGGATGTTGGGTATCTTTTGGTTTGAGATGGGTTCGAAAGTGACTACCATTGACTGTTGTTCTCGAGCAACCTCAGCCACACTGTCACGGCCCTGCATGGAAAAACATTCATTAGGCAAAACCAGCCAACCTGCTCAGGAAGACAACAAGAACGTCATCGAGCAAAGGGAGGAGGTCCAAGCATACGTCACGTTCAGGGTTATGCTTCCGAAGAAGAATCAACGAATGCGGTCTTTCCCCTCAGCCAGGCTTTCTTTCGTCACACAAAAGCCACGAGGGGGTGGCCGAGAATAAACAAACAGGCGAAAAAGAAGCGAGCAAACCATTGTGGGTACAAAGAGGGGGGCATCCCTTTATCCCGAGAGAAAAGAAATGCAATACTTTGCTACAAGACTAGGTCACTTACAGTAGAATATAGCAAAAAAGCACAACTGTATACATCGGATGGCTCCAAACCTTGGACAGCTTTCGAAAGCCCCTGGAAGCTATGACTTCATGCAGACCAGCTCTCCTATTGCGTAAGCTCTGATAGGAGGATCGAGCCGCGAAGACGGGAGGGTAAAAAGAAAAAAAAGAAAAGAGGATCAAATCTCATCTGTGCTTCCTGGGGGAAACGCTCAGGCTTTCCCGAGAATACCGTATTTCTTTTTACAGTTTTCCCATTTACCGAAAAAGGGAAGATGCCCCAGCTCCCAAGCTCCCAACTTCCAGGAAACGACAACAGCCATGTTGTTTTCTCCTTTTTTTTTCTTCTTACCTCGTTGGGAAAGTGGGCATTAGATGAAAAAAAAGGCATCAAACAAGGGCCCAGGTGGACACGGGAACAAGAAAGTTGTCAAGTCTCAAACGTCCTAAGCATGCACCCCAAGACTTAGACGAGTGCATCTCCTCCACTCCATTGGATGAGGCTAAGAAAGGGGGGGCGTAAGTAAGGGAAAAAAATAGGCTGCAAGGGTGTGGCGCAAAGGAAAAGTCGAATGTGTCACTCAGCATCAAAGACAGCCACGGAAACAGGTTTTTGGACCATGGATTTGTGGCTTGAGTGACGGTTTTAGCTGTGGCAAATGGTGTATTCCCCCACCCCTAACATTAACAACAACATGCCAACACTCAGATGTCTTAGGAATTACTTCCCTTACAAGTCAAGATCATCGCAAGAAAGATCTGCAACGGAGTGTTCTCTCCAAATTAAATAAATGCTTTCTTTTGTTTCTTTTTTAATTCTCCTTGTTTTTTTTTCTGGAGAACATGCTGCTTCCCGAGTCTGGAACGCACTCGGCACACTTTCGCTTGCTTCCCCGAACCCCACATCAGCGTCATGAGAATAGGTAGACAGGCGCCCAGGGCCGTACTGTGAGTATGTTTTATTTTACAGTACTGGACCTACAGTACGGGTAGGATTCTACCGCTTCATCTCCCCCCATACATCATACATATAGCCCCGGCTAGCCCTATCCGCCGAAACAGATCAAAACTTGGTTTGGCTCCTTGGAGATGACGCGCCACACATGATCAACGACGCCACTTTCACCACGAACCTTCCAATTTGGGCATTATACTCATCATACTGAATCAAAATCTGACCAGAATCACAGAAATCTCGATATTTACTCTGTACAGCTAGCCATCAAACCACTCACTCCATACCGCCATCCTGAAGCTCTACTACCTCTAATTATATTTGGTCTCTATTATAACATTGGATGGCAGACATGATGTGTGTAGGTACACAACTTTACCAGCCAAGCCAAAAAGTAGGGCAAGTGGCAAGTGAAGCAGGGCCAACCAGTCTGTACTCATCCCCCTCTCATCCAATCCTCCGTCCTCCAACTGGTGATTCAGTTGCAACCCTATCCAAAAGATCCTCGGGGATATTATGGCCCCCTCGCTATATAAGCGACCTTGAGGAATCATTTGTTATACCAGCCCCAAATTTCTAGCTTAGGTGCTATTTGTGTAACTGGCGCAAACATTTTTCCCCGCCACGAACTCCGTGATCTGAATAACAAACGCTGATATCCAGCAGAAACAACACGAATGACAAAACAATTCCTGTCTAGGAAAAGTTCACTCGCGGAGTTCCGCCGTTCGGAAATACCGTTGGGATACGGATGGTCAACTGAATACCTTCTGTAGTCGACTTCACATCCAGAAATATGTCAGATGGACTCTCGTTCTCCTTCCTCCAAGCTGCTGCGTTTGGTGGCCTGTCGTCTGCCGGTTTCTCTTGTGTCTTCGAATTCGACGGCCCCGGCCGTTCTTGATCCCTCGAGGATGCCCGCTGCTGCTGTCTTTCCTCTGCCTTAATTTCCTCTTCGGTTTTGGGGTCTTTGAGGTTATCTCGGAAGTGCCCGATGATGTTACCATACGAGTCCAAAATGTTCCCTCTATGGTCGACTTGTAGACTTGCGCTGGACTTGCCCGTGTACTGATCTATGCTTTTTGGCGGGGATTGCGGCGACCCTTCCTCCTCCCCTTCTGTATTACTCGCCACATCATCGTCGTCCTCATCGGCCTCGTTATCTTTCCCCTTGGAAGGGGTCACCTCAGCGACATAGCCGAGTAACTCTCCGTCGTCGCCTAATACATCACCGCGCTGGTTCAGGACGGTACGGCCAACCATTGATGGTAGATCACCCGCCACCCGACCCAGGACCTTGCCATCGTCGTCCACAACGTCGCCATATTCGTCTATCCTCTTGCCTATGAGCCTCTCTGTGACCCATCGCGGTATTCGCGGCCTGTTTGACGAAGGCACACCATTGCTATCCTTGTCGCTGCGGCCGTTGCCTGACCCAGGGCTTGCGATGGGCGGGATCGATGGTATTTTGGGGATGGGCGAGACGTAGGCTGGTTCCTGATTGTATGCGTCATATGCGCTCACGCTTGCGTCAACCGTGGGCGTCTGCTTCTCAAATTCCTTGCGCAAGTCGCGCCCGTGCTGTTTGCTGTTTTTCCTTCCGCTACCTTCTTGAGCATGGTACAGTCGATGTTTCTGGCCCTGCTTCTCGTCGTTTTCTTCCTTGTCGCTCTCAATTTCCTCAATTGGTCTGACCTCGCTCACGTCGTCCGCTGACTGCGGGTCGGGCTTGTTGACCGATTCAGTGCTTGTGATCTTATTCTTGGACCGGTTCTTGAGGCCCCAGCCCTTCTGGCCCTCTGGCTTTGAGGAGTCGGACATTCTGGGCACCAGCCGGTGCAACGACCTTTGGAAGTTTGATAGCGCCAGGATTCCAAAAGGGGGCCTGAGGGTACCGAAACCCCAGGATATGGAGGTTGAACACCTTTTTGTGACCGGAGGTGATAGTGAAGTGCGTTGCGAAAGGCAAAAAAAGAATCGAAAAAAGGCTGCTATGCTATCTCTAGACGAATAGCGCAAAAAAAACCAAAAAAATGCCAGACGAAAGGCGGCTATCCAACGCGACAGCAGGGATCGATTAACCTGAAGCGCGCGACGTGTGTCGGTGGTACGCGTGGTTTACGTCACTTTCAGGCCGAAAGCTCAAGCTGGATGTGGTCTGATTGATGAGTTGGGGCGGGCGAGCTGTGAGCTAGAGCTTGGAGGGGTTAGCTTTAGGGCTAGTCGCTAAGCTGTGTGTTGTGCGGGGGTCTCTGTTCGCCAGTGTACGGAGTAGCCCAACCGTTTCGGGGGGCCATTAGGCTATTGGCAAGAGACATAAAGTGCTAAGCCACTAAGCCACGTACCTTGGGGGATCACCTAGCGCGAAGACTTGGCGATTCTTGCCTCCGTTGTTAGGTAAGTTGTCTGATGGAGTTATGGCCTCAATAGAAGCTCTAGAATTGCTGGTGTCCAAGTGTGTCTTGAGATATGTGTCAGAAGTATCCACCCTGGCGTGAGTCTACGAGTCGGTGTATCCTGCTGTGTCACTGTGGATGTGCTGTATTTTGCCATCTAGAAGAATAAGGTGTGCCATTGGAAATCTGGCCCGCGGATTGGAAGTAGGATGAAGGAAGACGGCTGGGCCTGAGACTAGACTAAACGTGCAGGCATCAAGGTACCAACCGTGCTTTCCCATATGAGAATGGCTAGCGGGTGGAGATGCGGAACGGGGATCCCCATAGCACATCATTACAACGTAAGCTATCTATGGTTAAGAAGGTACGGTACAGGCTGTACTTACCTTACCTACTGCATAGTCATGATGACATCACCTCTATTTATGCCGGGATGTTCCTCAATGGTACGCCAAGGTTGTTGAGTTGCAATACAAAGTGCTTCCCGGCCACTTGTCAATCCCACCCGCACGACTCCATACGGTTATTAATGTAGACTTATAACTACAAAGGAGGTAAGCAACAAGAAGGGGGCGCATGCGGAAAGATACGTCGGGAATGCCAGGGCGTTGAAACAGAAACGAGGCTTTTATCCGTTGTGCGGCCGGCAGGGCCGACTTGCAGTGTTAGATGACGATGAAACAGCCAGCGGGCGAATACAGTCGGGAGGGATAATAAAGGTCAAAACAAGGGTACTTTGCAGGGTATAATGTGGATATCTTTGTTCGATCTATTATGCAAGTGGATATAAAGGTATTGGAAGGGCAAAATATATAGGGTTGGTACATACTATACCTCGCCCATCATCCCAGTAACCTTTTCGTTATCCAATTAGAAAGCCTGCAGTCCCATTAAAAGACCCAGTTTTGTACCCGCTACATACCCTGCTAAGTACCCTGGTAGTGACCTTTATTATCCTGCCCAACTGTACACATGATCAGAGCAGTGTGTCCTTTTTGCAAGAGACATGCGTTGCCGCGTGCAACTTTGTTCTGGGTTGGATAGGCAATAAACAAGATATGATACCTTTAGTAAGTGGTGTTGATATGTACGGCAGCGGGTATTGCGGTTTGTCGATTCACCTCAAGTTTAAGGTGGACGTTACCTCGTAATGCTCCTAGCGAGGTTGCAATGCATCGAACATCCCATTGCTCTCAATAAGTCAAGTCAGTCCATCCGTGCCGGCCGTTATTGTGGTGGAGAAGTCCCACCGCTGCTAAGATTTGCCAGGAAAAGCTTGGCGTGACTCGGAATTGATTCCACTTGCGACTTGCTGTAATCAACTCATCGGTTACTCAAAGATCAAACAATATAAATGTTTGTGGTCAAGCTTCTGAAGCTGTAAAGACTAACGGCTAGCGGCGTCGTCTTTTGTGGCCCGTTCCGCAAGCTTCCAGCTGTCCATCGGAGAGTTATGGACAGCAAGTTTGGTTAAGACATCGTTCCACCAGCACCGCCATTTACAATACTCAGGTACTACCAGTAGGCAACACGTGTGCCAACTTTATCTCGACCGCATGCGGGCATTTTCTATGCACGCAATTGAAATTCCAGAGCCATGGGAAGTGCCGAACTCTAACCATTGAATATGGAAAATGTAAGGAAGTTTGTTGTTGACTTTTTGACAGTGCAGCTTATTTAGCAATGCACACCGACCTGTTGACATGGGAAATACCTACCAAGTGATATTGACAGGCATTTCTATGAAGTAGCGTGTCTCACCTACAGTAGAGTACCTTTTTACAGTCGCAAGCTGAATTCCTTCGCTTGGACTTTTTCTTTTTAGAGGATTGCGACTTGGAGTGAAAAAAAAGAAAAAGAAAAAAAACTTGGAAACAAGCGCAATAGATGATCAGCTCTGTGTGGTGGGGCTTCGGGCAAAACGAAGATCAACCACAGAAGGAGGCTCTTGTTATTAACTGGGGGCTAACCAGATGGGTAAGTTCCGACGATCTCTTTCTTATCCAGGACTGCATTGATTTGCTGAAAATGTTCTGCCCCCTCTTCGATCAGCTTTCATCTGAAAAAAAGCAGGTTTTTGTGCATATCTGCCGGGTCGTCTCGACCAGTCCATTTCCACTTTATTTGTGGGGCCCGAGTGCATCGCTTCCAGCAGACGCGAATTATCGTTGTACGGAGTGATAACATTGGTGTCTGTATATATGCTGTAGTATGTGTGCAGTACGTGCCTGCAGAGAACAGTTGGGGGTAGTAATCGCATTGCAGTACGCGCGGCCGAATGTGCAAAGGCCGAAGGACAACAGGTTTGAATTTCATCTGATGGGTTCTGATAGCGTGCAAATTGACAAGGCACTCGAACTACTTGATCTAATCCTTTGGTCGGGATTTGATGTACGGAGTAGGAATTAATTCAAAGTAAAAGGCAGCCCAACCCGAAAGTTTATCAAGAGTGGACGTTCTCTTATAATACAATAAATAAGACAGATTATAAAAAAAAAAAAGCAAAAGGACTGGAAGGTCCGACGAAACACACAGAGCTAAAAGCCCAAAACAGTCCAGGATGCGTTGGACAATATATCCTTTCATAGGCAGTTAATAGGCTCTACACAGGTACTGCCTTATCCTCATGGATTAATAGTTCCAGCCCACCCCACCGGACAGCCGCCATCTCGATGACATCCGACATCCGAGCAAAATTAGCCAGGGAGTCCATGCCCAGAACTGGGGGTGCCCTGTGGAACCCTCTCGTCTCAAAATCATTTACAGAGCTAGGTAGTGGTGACAAGGTAAACAGAAGTTAAGAATAAATTTCTCAGTTCCTAAGATAGGTCGATTAGCCTCCCCGCCCATTATTCGAAATGTCGTACAAAGTAATTCTGTAATGTTCCCCTTGGTGGGAAAGTGGCTGAAGTGAACGACCGTGCTAGAAGTAATTTTCTTCCATCACATGTCCCCTCTCTCTGCAGCCACCATCCTAGTCCCTCTCAGGGGATGATTCGAGGACAAGAGGAGAGAGAAAAATAAGAGAAAATTAATAGAGAGAACGCCCATGACCCCTCGAAAATACAAATCCCCCCTGTATGACCATCTTGTTTTTGACTCTCCATGGAAAGGTCCCAGATGCGTCTTGTGGTTTGTTTCCCAATCCCGTGAAAATAAAAGCGCCGTAATGAGAAACGCCGGTTTGTTGAACTCAAGTTTCGCTGCACGATTAGGTATAATGACCCGTCATTAACCCGTCCTTTAGACCTAGCGTGTAAGAAACTCGGCTGTGACGATAGAGATGTGTGTGGCTAGAGAGGACGAAGGAGTTTGGGGGCGGGGTTGATTGGGTGCAACGTCGCTTAACAGGTGTAGAGCATAGTGTCGTCCGGAGTGGGTAGTGACAGGGGAAAGGTGATGTGAGCTGGAGGTGGAGCTTTTTGAGGATAGAAGGGGGGCCGGTGGGTAGTGTGTGACGGTACAGTGACGAGAGGTGAAGTAAATACATACACACCATTATCTACAGTACAACCAAACTGGGCCATTCTCTCTCTCTTTGAAATTTTTCTCTTTTTTTCTCTGTCTCTCCTTGTCCAAGAGGGTGGGTGATGTGATACAATGGAGTCCGGGGAGTGGGTAGTGCACTGGAGGGGGGCAAGGGCAAAAGGGGTAAAAAATAACGGGGTTACATACAGTAGTGCAAGCTCCAAGTCACCGTGGATCTTGGCCTTGAGTGTGATTTCGATCTCTAGGTTGAGGTCCAGACGGAGACGGAGCGTATCGCTCTTGCCGCCGCCCTGGTCCATAGCTTGACCGCCGATTCCGCCTAGCGCGCCTGTTGCGCCGCCGAGCAGGCCACCTGCCGTTTGGCCGACGCCGCCGAGGCCAACACCATCCAAGGGGCCACCACCACCCTGTTGTTGTTGCTGCTTCTTCTGTCCTCGCCTTTGCATCTGGCGGTTGCGGCGGGGTGGGGGGCTCTCCTCTGCCGACGAAAGCTCTTCAGGCTCCGACTCGTACGTCTTCTGCTGCTGCTTGCGCCTGGGCTTCTTCTCGGTTGCTGAGGACGACATTTTGTTGTTGTGAGGGGTGATGGGAGGTGTTGGTAGGTGTGAAATAGTGATTTGAGAAGGTAGGGTGGCTGTGGGATGGGCTCTTTCCGTGGAGAGCAAAAACAAGAGATGCTATTTCTTTAAGGGGTTTTACAAAACTGGAAGTTTGATGTGTGAAAAGGTATGCCGGCAGAAAAACAAACTAACAAGTCCCGGATCGGACTACGACCCTTATCAACCTTCACGAAGGCTTGACAAAAACCTGATTCCCAATCCTCAAACATGTGCCCATCCGTCCGGATCAGGGTCCCTGCCACCTATGAAATCATACCTTTCTCGTCATCCCATCAACAGAAACGATCGTCTTTGATGGCCTTGTTAGTTACCGGCACCTGGGTACGTCAGGGGTGGCGGGGAAAGCAAAGCCCAGTGAGCCAACAGGTGGTCGTTTCCTAGGCTGACTTTGTCGCCCGGGGTTTTACCCATCGTGATTGTGTCATCCCCGCCTACCCGCTTCCAAGGTATATCGTCTTTTGGTTTTGGTATCGGTGGTTTGATGTCAAACTGAGGCGGTCTAGACTTGATGGAGGGAGGGTCTGTGGTGATTTGATATTTTTTTGCGGTACCTGATGTTCGAGATGGGTCGGGGGGGCGTGTAATTAACTACGTCTGTGGGCACCATGTACCTCGAAAGTACCTCGCTTCACCAGGCCTCCAATGAAGTAGACGGGAAATTTAAAAACGGCAGCGGGGCTTCCAGAGGTTCAATTATGGTGATCGGCAGCCGGGATTCTGCGTGTCTAGACCTTTGGAAGGAGCCACTAACGGTTTGACATTGGCTCTTGAAGAAATCCACCCCGAGCACTTTGCTGTAAATGGAAACAAATCCTATGAGGACAGACGGGTGACCCCACTGAATCCATGGAATTATCTGTTCAGTTGCATCATGGACTTTTTTCTTCTTCGCAATCTGATTCTCGACACCGTTTTCTTTTTCTCTGATGTTTTTTTCCTTTGTTTTTTTTTTTTTTTTTTTTTTTTTGCGGTGCATTCGCCGCATGCTTTCGTTTTAGGGAACGGGCTTTGCGCATGAATGGATGAATCAGAACCCATAGTTTTTTCTTATTATGTTTTTTTTCTTTTCCGTTTTCTCTTAGCCGTATTTTTTGCTTTCAGCTCTCGTTCTTGACATACTTGCTCTCCATGCCAAGCACCATCCGACGCCGTAGTCTAATGGGAACCCGCCGAGGCCCGCAATCATAATCCTCGTCATCTTCTGCTGGCTCTCCTAGGCTGTCATAACCAGTCGCATCCTCTTCCTCCTCTTCGTCTGTCTCTTCGTCCTCTTCTTGGCAATCTCGATGATGTTGATCACCACCATAATTTGCACCCCCACCAGAGCCTCCGCGGTTGGCAAGAGTCAAAAACCATTTGCTGTTCTCAGGATCCTCTTCCGCCACGAAGCAGTCTGTATTCCCTTCCAACGTGAGGAATGTCTCGTCCTCATTCCACCACCAGGGCCCAATCACATGACCAATTGTTTCTTTCCTGCCGGCGTACTTTAGAATACCCGTGTCCTTGTCGGCGTAAATCCAGTTGAGCATGGGCGGGTCAATCGAGATTGTGCTCACGAGCCCCTTGTGCTGCTCCTCGCTCGGGTAAGTGAAGTAATATCCCGTAAACTTGTGGCCCTCGACGGGACTTTCCTGGTGGTCAATCCAAAGCTGTGATTGAACCGTGTGGCTCCTGGTCAGCCACGTCCTGTCCACTCCGTTTCATCACATACCGTCTCCAATCCCATTTTTTTCCAGCTGGGTGCTCCGTACGTCATCGGATTGTCAGATTTCCAGCCTCTGCTTCACCCCCTTCTCCCCTGCCACACCACCACCACACTCCACAACCGTCAACCATCCCATCGCTTCGCTTAGCGGCTGGGACAGGGAGGGCTTGTTTCTTGCTCTGTGGCTGACACCCAGCCTTGAAGGTCACTGCCTGTTCGGCTAGACATTGGCCGATAACATTCGTCTTTACCCCCCCCCCCCCCCCCCCCCAGGTCGACCGAAGAGCGATTGTTGGTGAGCAGAGAAAAAAAGGAAGAAAAAAAAAAGGGACAACTTACTTTTCCATCTCTAAGCACCACCCATGCCTCCATGGGCTGGCGTCCACCCAGCGAGAGCTTCGCTGTCAAGTGGAACTTGGCCTGCTCCTTCTGGGCGGCGTTCTGCTTCTTCTGGGCGCTGATGGCCTCAGCGACCCCAATCGTCGTGGGGATGGCGCCTATCGTGAGCAGGCCGATGGCGAACATTTTCGATTCGATCTTGTAGACTTCAGGTGGCGGGCAAGTGGACGTCGTTGCTGAATGTACAGCATCAACAGCATAGAAACTGCTCCCTAGCAGCAACACCTATACTAAATCATCTGGTAAGAGGACGGAAGCGAGCGGTTGGCTTGGTACGATGGGACGGGCACCCGCGTCCATCCTGCAAGATACGTGCGTCCAAAACAGGTTTGTGTGTGTTTTTGCTTTTGTCTTGCAAGTCGCCTGACCAACATCTCCATGTCCACCTCCCTTGCCTCGTCATTATATCCCAAAAGTTGGTTTCAACCAACTCCACGGTCTCGGCGTTTGTCTGAACTTCCTCGACTATGCAAGCGCAGTACGGAGTATGTGTGTTCGTTTTGTGGCCAGTGCCACGCAGATAAGCACCCGTGATGGCCCGCCCGTTTAGAAACGGCACACCCTCCTAGTATGGTGGTTTTCGTTAGGAGTCTCGACGGTACTAGTGGCGGTACTTGTGGTCTACCTGGCAAATTAACATAGAGTCTTGTGGGGTGTCTTTTTACTCATGTACCTACACCCATGTCGGTTCCCATTCTTCATGCATCCGAGGAGGTCTAGACCAAAATGGGACCCATACTTACTGTTGATTATACTCCTTTGACCTCATCGACGTCACTGTTTCATACCCCAGAGGCACTATTGCCGCCTTCTCCCCTTTCCCATCCCATGAGCCTTGTACCAGATGATGGACCATGAGACCATTTCGACTTCATCCACCCTATCCGTGTAGAGTGACGCAACTGACGATCTTTACACTTTCGACAGGGTCGAAGGGCATCGGGAAAAAAAAACATGTTTTCCATCAAGGAGGTATTGCGTAGTGGCGGTTATGCAGGGTCCTGCTTTCCTTGGCCGAGCCTTTTCTCGTTTGAGTTGAAGTGTGATTTTTATACCATACCTCCTGTTCCCCTTAACTCCAAGCCAGGTATCTTGGTCCCTTCATAATCCCCACACATTCATAGCAATCCAAAGTACAGCCACTCTTTGCAGCCCTGCCTAGAAGCACACGACCCCGTCACCAGATCGACTCCAAGCACCGGCAAAACACAGCACTTAGCCCATCATGTCTTCTCCGGTGAGTTCGACTTGACCTCACACCTAGGCCGGGTGGTTCTCGCAATCATAATGGCACGCACTAACATGCCATAGAATCCCTGGGGCAACAAGAACGGCAAGGATGACAAGAAGTCAGACGAGACACCCGACCAGAAGGTCGAGGACCAGAAGCCTGCAGACGCACAGGCTGAGGCCAACGAGCCCGCGGAGGCACCGTCTGCTGATAACAAGCCCGAGGACGCACCGGCTGACGACAAGCCGGAGGATGTTCAAGTAGACGACAAGTCAGAGGAGAAGCCAGATGCCAAGGACGTGGAAGAGAAGCCCGACACGAAGGCCGGTTCGGCAAAGCAAAACAAGGGCAAGAAGACAGAGGAGCAGCCAAAGAACAGCAGTAAGAACAACAAGAAGCAGGCAGTCCAGGAGGAGGATGAGGAGGATGATGACGATTATAGCGAGAATGAAGACGATGATGTATATGACGATGACTACGACCAATATGATGACGACGAGCCGGCAGAGGAAGACGAAGAAGAACTCGAGCCTGAGTACGAGGAGGAGGAAGAGGACGACCAAGGTTCGGCGCCTTCCGTGTCACAGCCTGCCACCCCCGACAAAGAGGAGCAACCGTGGAGACCGGAGCAACAGAAGAAGCAAAAGACTAGCGACCAGAAGAAGCAGCTGGAGAAGCGCAAGAAGAAGAGCACTGGCCAGCGCCAGTACAGCCGCGATGAGATGGAGGCCGAGATGCGCCAACAGCAACAGCAATGGATGATGCAGCAGCAGATGCAACAACAGCAGGCGCAGAAGAAGGACGAGGGCGGAAAGAACCCGCTCAAGCTGCACTTGGAGCTGAACCTCGAGATCGAAATTGAGCTCAAGGCCCGTATTCACGGTGACTTGACACTTGCCCTACTGTCAGTACCCTACTTGACCCCCGACCATTTGTTATTGATGAACGTACAGCTGACTGATTAGTGAACAGTGATGGCATGTAAACACCCCCGTCTGCCAGCCTTTTCCTTTGTTACTTCTCAAATAATGTTTCATCTTTATGCTGTTAGCACCAGCGGAGTGCTGCGGCCACGGTGACGGCAGTCGATACCAATATGTATAGCATCAAAGCATGTGGTCTTCTTTTTCCCTTGCACTTCAAAATGTGGTTTCGGCGTTTGATTTTCTGGCCAAAGTTAGCGTTTCCCCAAAGTCAACATTTAATATGATGTATCGCTATCCTTACGAGACCAGGATGTTTGGGATCGATGTGTACATAGGAACAATTTCTAAACCTCTTCCAAGAGATTCCAGTCCGTCCGTACCTAGACAACTTAATGCTTTGGCGTTTGACACGCTCACCAGGCCAGAACCGTGCAGAACCGTGCCCTTGTGATTCTCGGCTCGGCGGGTATAGCGTTGCCTCTCCGAGTGTCGTTGTCACCCAAGCAACCTTGCTCTTTTGTTAAACGCTGATACGATAAATCCAAGCTGCATTGGAGCCAAGCAGGGTACATCAATGCTCCCTACTCCAGGGCTTGATAACACACCCGCAGCAGTCGACATTGGGCTCCTGTCACTAAGGTATCAAACGGTTCGTAGTTTCACTCACATGACGAAGCAGAGATGACGAATAGCAGGGGCTTTAGTCCATGTCATCTTGCAACGATCCGCAGAAATAGTCGTGCCTGAATCTGCCTATGCATTCCTTGCGGTCCACACTGGTGTTCCGGAACCATCATTTCGGTGCAGGTTTTGACCGCGCGTTAATGGCGTGCTGTTCGGGTCTTTTAAGTTGCGGTCCAATGGTCTGAACTCAAGTGTCATTCGAGGCCAAGGTCAACCCCCTCGCGATGTCTACCTGCCCGTACCGTACGAACTTATCCACCATACCACAGTCTCATGAGGATGAAGCTGGTGATGCATCCCGTGTCGACCGGGGAAATTGAGGCCTTGATTGCTTTCCACGGCATATTGCAATGAGGATTTCTAGCTGATCCAAGACTGCGGAGATCCATAAATTTGGGAGCCGGTCGGATTCTCTCGTTTCGTATTCTTTCCCATTAGCTGTGCAGTTGATACCGTCGGTTTTCTGGCGGAAGGATCGGTAGTATCGCTTCGACAGATCTCCAAAGTTGAACTTGGCGAGAGGCACAAGATTCCTGGCCTCGGCTTGGCGCTAGGTTAAAAGGGCATTTGAAAGCCGGGCTGTCGTCCACTTTGATCTAAACATATTAAGAACATCGTTCAGGTTTCCAATCATCGATGATGTATCCAGTTGGCAGTGCAACCTCTCAGTTTTGCTCAAAGGTCGCCCAGAGGTAAATGTTGGACGAGATGATTGTTTAGTGAGAAGTTGGTATACAGTAGAGAGCCGAAGTTGCGGATATCTGCGGCAGGAATCATGGTATTCCGTCCAGGGGTAGCAGTGAATGTATTCATATATGCTTTTTTTTTTTTTTTTTTTTTTTTGGCCCTGGGTAGAAGTCGAAAGGGGGTAATAGGCTCATATATATATGCAGACAGAATGCCGCCGTCTCATCTCGGTCAGCTGCTGTACCGTAACGATGGAATCCATGGTTTAATATCACAACTGTTTCCAGCTTCTCCAAAGTTGGTACGGGGAGAACCTTATAAGTTAGCCAAAACCACGGGTCCGGCACCTTTTTATTTCTCAGTTGCAATGGCGGCAATGTTGTCACAAACCTGAATTCTTCCCTGGCACAGCGTAAGCATCATGGTAAGGCCAATCAATAGTACACCGCTTATGGGGTGGAGATATGGAACTGACTCGCCGATGCCATCTCGTGAGGTGCTACGCCGCGGGGGATCCCAACACCAAGGTTCAGATGGTTTCAAACCCACTGACGGTTGAGATCAATGCTTGCTAAGAACGGAAATTCCAGAACAGAGGCAACAATTTCATGTGCATTGGGATGTCTCAATCTACAGCCTCAAACCACGCGCTTGTGTTACAAACATATCGTCTTCCTGGTTGATCCTGTACACTTGTACGCAAGCTGAAGCTGGCAACGGTTGTGGTCAGGCAAGGTGAAGGAATGCCAATCATTTCCCTTTCGGGTCGCTTGACCGTGTCAATCAGGGTCCTGACAGGCAGGAACTGGGCATAGATCCAACTCGGCTGTCGTAGGAACAATTTTAGAGTTTGTCTTGCCGGAAATGGGATGACAAAGACAACATAAGCAAATTCAAACCACCACTTTTCGCGTCAAAGAATCAGCCTAAAACTTTCGAAAAAGAGTATAGTAAACCAAAGAGACAATATCAATCGATGATGCGAAGGCATTTGGCTACCTGGTTGATCAGTCTTGTGGGTCGAAAATAGTTGATTGGCTGGATGATGCTTCAAACCTCTCAACTTCCCTTCCATTGATGCATTTACAGCCTCGCAACGTCTGTAAATTGCACTGACAAATCTCAATACAATTAAACGGCTCAGATTTGGACCAAGTGCCGTGCAGCCTAGCAGTCTTGATTCTCGTTTGGTTTAGTCTCGTTTGGTTTATGCTGTGAGGGTAACTAACAGGGACCACCAGCGGAAAGCCCCAGAAAATCCCTTCATGCATTGCCCAATCATAGCTTTGACATTTGTGAAAATAGCGGGGAATCTTCTCTTCCGATATCGCCACTGGAGAAGTCCAGAACGAAGGCCTCGCTGCCTTGTGCACTTAACCCTTGTCTTTGAGGCGGGTGAGCTACTGTAGACTTTGAGCCACACGCCGTAAAGCATTTACCCAGGTCAAAACATGGGGGAAGACAAGTTGTCATGTGCGATGGAATGGGTCTATCCCAGTAACTCGGTATTATATCGATTATATCGATTAATTTCAAGATCGAGGAATGATCAAACCATCAGAACGAGTCAGGTCAAGAGGTAGGAGGGAAAAAAATCAGTAGCGATGCATCAGTTCAACCCAAAAATGGATAAACAAAACCAAGACGAGTCACATCCATCCCATGCGTGAGTGAACCCAACGCCACAGTGCCCCACATCTCGGCTGGGTTGGCCGTTGAGCGGGGATTGTGCGGAGGGATTGGATCGAAAATTTGTGAGCCTCCGATGGCGGCAAGCATGACTCCACGATTCAGCCCAAAGGCCTGGCCCTACTTCAATTGTCACTGTCTGACAGGTTCTGAAGAGTGTTGTTAGCAGCCTACTCTTTTCTGCTTCGACGGCCAACCAAGCAAGCTCGTCGTTTCTAGTTCTTATACCCCTTCTTGACGATTGAGAACAGATTCGAAATGCTTCGTACCGTTGGCCGCAAGGCCCTGAGGGGCTCATCAAAGGGATGTCCACGACCCATCTCGACTCTCAAGCCTGCCACGACGACCATTGCCAAGCCAGGTAGCAGAGCTCTTTCGACGCCAGCGACGGCAACAGCTACGTAAGTCAGAATCACGAGCGAAAAGCAGTTACAGGCGTTATCCTACACGTTTCCACTTCGTTTTATTACCCATTGCCATCCCACGATAGATGCACACCTCTACGCCTACATTCGCCACATGGACCTGCAAAGTCTAGCGAACTCACGATGATGCTATCAACTAACACTTTGGTTACAGAGCACCTCGAAAGAAGCCCAGCGCCAGCTTCAATGCGCGCCACGATCCTCAACCTCTCGTTAACCCTCGCCAGGGCGAGGCAGACGAATCGTAAGTTTTGCCGTCACCGCCGTCACCGCCAAGACACATACCGCCGCTGCGTTTCGACGAGCACAAGACTGATTCACGCGACACAGATTCATTGGCAAGACCGGAGGAGAGATTTTCCATGAGATGATGCTCAGACAAAATGTCAAGCACATCTGTAAGCCCTAAATCCATACATTCCCACCCTCGATATTTACCACATTCTGACCTGAGTCACAGTCGGGTACCCTGGCGGCGCTATCCTTCCTGTGTTCGACGCTATCTACAACTCGAAGCACATCGATTTTGTTCTCCCCAAGCATGAGCAAGGCGCTGGCCACATGGCTGAGGGCTATGCTCGCGCTTCTGGCAGGCCTGGTGTTGTCCTTGTCACCTCAGGCCCTGGTGCCACCAATGTAATAACTCCCATGGCCGATGCCCTCGCCGATGGTACGCCCCTGGTTGTATTCTCGGGACAGGTTGTTACCTCCGCCATTGGAAGTGATGCCTTCCAGGAGGCCGACGTCATAGGCATCTCTCGGTCTTGCACCAAGTGGAACGTCATGGTCAAGAGTGTTGACGAGCTTCCGAGGAGAATTAACGAGGCGTTTGAGATCGCTACCAGCGGGAGGCCTGGTCCCGTCCTGGTTGATTTGCCCAAGGACATCACGGCTAGTGTGCTGAGGAGGGCCATTCCAACTGAGACCTCGATCCCCTCCATCAGCGCTGCGGCGCGGGCTGTCCAAGAGGCGGGCCGGAAGCAGCTTGAACACTCCATCAAACGCGTAGCCGAGCTAGTCAACATTGCCAAGAAGCCCGTCATATATGCCGGCCAGGGTGTCATCTCCTCAGAAGGCGGTGTTGAACTTCTCAAGGCTCTTGCTGACAAGGCCTCGATTCCCGTCACCACCACTCTGCACGGTCTAGGTGCGTTTGACGAGCTGGATGAGAAGTCGCTGCACATGCTCGGCATGCACGGTTCGGCATATGCCAACATGTCCATGCAAGAGGCAGATTTGATCATTGCTCTTGGCGGCCGCTTCGACGACCGTGTCACCGGCAGCATTCCCAAATTTGCTCCTGCGGCCAAGCTTGCCGCTGCCGAAGGCCGCGGAGGTATTGTCCACTTCGAGATCATGCCCAAGAACATCAACAAGGTCATACAGGCGACAGAGGCCATTGAGGGTGACGTTGCTTCTAACCTGAAGCTGTTGCTCCCCAAGGTTGATCAACGATCCATGACCGATCGCAAGGAGTGGTTCGACCAGATCAAGGCTTGGAAGGAGAAGTGGCCTCTGTCACATTACGAGAGGGCTGAGCGCAGCGGACTCATCAAGCCACAGACTCTGATCGAGGAGCTGAGCAACCTGACTGCTGACCGCAAGGATACGACATACATCACAACTGGTGTTGGCCAGCACCAGATGTGGGCTGCACAACACTTCAGGTGGAGACACCCACGGTCTATGATCACCTCTGGTGGTCTAGGTACCATGGGTTATGGTCTGCCGGCGGCCATTGGCGCCAAGGTTGCTCAGCCAGATGCTTTGGTTATTGATATTGATGGTGATGCCTCGTTCAACATGACTCTGACCGAGCTGTCAACGGCAGCACAGTTCAACATTGGCGTCAAGGTCATTGTCCTGAACAACGAGGAGCAAGGAATGGTTACACAATGGCAGAACCTGTTCTATGAAGACCGTTACTCTCACACACATCAACGCAACCCCGACTTCATGAAGCTCGCCGATGCAATGGACGTGCAGCATCGCCGCGTTTCGAAGCCTGACGACGTTGTTGATGCTCTGAAGTGGCTAATCAACACTGACGGCCCAGCTCTGCTCGAGGTTGTTACTGACAAGAAGGTGCCGGTTTTGCCCATGGTACCTGGAGGCAATGGTCTGCACGAGTTCATCTCGTTTGATGCTAGTAAGTCAAACATTTCCTGGCATTCTTGCAGCCCATGTCGAGGGTTCAGTATACTTCTTAGCCGGCTTGCTAACTACTTCATTTCCTCATATAGGCAAGGATAAGCAAAGGAGAGAGCTGATGCGCGCGAGGACGAACGGTCTGCACGGATGATTTGATAATGGTAACTTTTTATTGCACGGGCGGCATGCTCTGGCAAGGACAGATATCCTCCAGGGGCAGATCTATTTTGGATAAAAAAAGTTGGAAACTTTTGTGATACCATGGTGTTAAGAATGTTTGATGGTACAAGGAGACGATACATTCAAGCTATGGGAATGGCTAGCGGCTTGTGTAAATATTGCATTATTTTTCTTTTACTTTAGCTTGGTTTGCATGCGTTGAAATCGTTTTATTCTTACGTCGGTCGAAAAATCTTGGGTGCGCGCCATCAGTATGAATACAAGTGATGTTATCAACCGGTGAAGCATCAAGATCGCACCGCTCCAGCCATCATTGTTAATGGTGTTCGTTGAGTTTATGAATATTGTGGTTACTGATATGTTTCAAGTTTGGACACCAGATTAGCCTGTTTATTAGAAATGCCTTCTGCCCTTTTTCTATACCCTGAAAGATTTTGCCATTTCGAAAAGGTCTTTGTCAGGCCCCCCATGGAGGCAGAGCAACATATCGGCAGCGACAGGACTGTGGCCAGAGGAAGAATTGTCGTTTCCACCGAGCCGCTGCTCTTTGGTGACTTGGTTATCGGCTGGGGAAGGGTTGGTTGTTGATGTGGGCTTCCCCATCATCGAGGTGGTGGACTGGGTCGAGCAGCCAGCATCGACCTTGGTTGCGGAAGGCATGTTGAATCCTGACGGCGTGTGCTTACCTTTTTAAGCAGAAGAACTTCCCGATTTTGTTTGGTGGGCCTTTGAGGAAATACGCGTCAGTTGGCGCTCACAAAGGTTGATATGCAAGTTTCAGTAGAGGGAATTGCAGGCTCTATCGTGGCTGGAGGTATTTGAACACAATTGACGTGATGCTGCTTGCAATGAGCCAACACTTACGGTGATTACCCATGAGGCGTGCAGCAATAATTCCCTATGATTAGAGGCAGCACATGGCGAGACAACAGAGTGAGTGGCATATGTGCTTATGGGATCAAAGATTAATCGGTCTTGGTGGCTTTCCTGCTGACTGCTACCTAGAGTGGCTGCTAGCTGCGACGCGCTGACCTCACTTGACGCGCAACTGATCCAGCTCGCTTCTCAAAACAACACCTTCAGAACACCCAGGTCGCCAGCAATGATTCATCGTATGTACCTGGACATGAACCCTTGCCTGCCATGCCCTGTCCAATCTCCCTCACCAGCCACAAAATGACCATAATGATTACTTTTCTTCTTCATGCCACCGCTCAAGGCGACGAACACAATGAAAAAAAATGAGGGTGGGTTATCAAAAATTCCGCCAGGGTTGGCCCCGAAGGACAAACCAGAATGGTGAGCGCCACGGTGTGCAATGCAGGCTTCCCATTCTCCGGCTCCGTCTTCTTGATCACGGAACTCGGCCAACAAGGTCTGTAAAATGGTTAGCAGCTACTCCGGCATTGTAATCGGAGGTATGGGTTGGGGAGAGGGAGGCTCACAAGTATGAGAAAAGGAAGAAGAAAAAAGAATGAGCGGGAGTGTTAGTTGCACAACGACTTGGGTTGATGATATAGATAAATTTACACGGTTAGTCAGCTGCAAACTACAAGGTGCACGTCCCCACCCAAAGCACGTTCCCTTCTGGAAACACGTGACTGAGTTGCTGCTAACTTTTGGGCAGGTTGCCCAAAGTTTGATGATTGACTCAGGAACATCCTCCTCCTGATGTGACGTCACAACTCCATCAACAGACCCCGCGACGTATTCTTGTCGAGGCCTCAATCCCCAGGTCAGGCGAGATCACAGTGGACACTTTGCATTGTTGGTACCCAACCATGGAGTGAATTGAATGCAATTGACTGCGGATCTCGTCAAGACTATGGAGTCTTTTTTTTAAAGGATATGGCATGCCTAGTTGGGCTCTCCATTCATATTGGGCTGATTCATGCAATGAGGCGAGCAACCAAATGATGGGTTTGTCCGATATGGAAGCTTCCATTGGATCACAAGTTTGCGACTGACGGACATAGTTCATCTCACCGCATGGATAACATCTCAATGTGACATAAACATCTCACCTCCACTACCTTGTCTTTCCTGGTTACCTGGCTAGCGTCACAATTTCCCGATTACGTAGTGTTGCAAGTAAATTTGGCGCTTCTAGAATTGACGCGTGTCTATAAAGTTCTTAGGTTGCAGCCAAGGGAATGGTGTGTAATCTGAAAGTTTGGTTAGCCTTCTAGGCCGTCCAGCGGGGAGTGGTCAAAGATTTATTAGCTGTGACTACATGTACATTAATATGAAAACCTCGTATGGGAGACAAAGATAAAAAAAAAATTATTGAACGGCTTCCAAAGTCCAAGGGGATTCTATTAAAATGTTGCCTATCCCTCACATTCATGCGTTACATGTACACTGCCTCGACTGCTTGCTTCAGTAGTAAGCCACTCGCATCCCTAAACCCCTTGCAGATCCCTCCCTCCTTTGGCCCTTGCTACAGGGTGCCTTGGCCTGCACTGCCGACAATAGGGCCACTGTATGCCCGATGACCGTTCCAACCACCCCTCGTCGACAGCTACAAAGCAAGCTCCAGACCAAGGCACGGCATACATGATGCTAGCGCACACTTGCTTGGCCCATCCAGGATCCAAGCTTGGGGTAATGGCGGGCCCGCGTCACTTAAAGCAAGACCCTGAAATTTTTAGTCGGATTATAGTGCAGGACTTTCAAAGCATTGAGGGGTACGAGATTTAAGGGGCTTTCATTGCATGCGAGACGCGAGGATCACGAGATGGACAGTGGTTTTGATGGAATTGATGTGGTAATTTCCTATGGAAAAAGTCTAACGTTGCCCAGACCAGCTACCCAAAGTTAGGAAGCTAGCCTGCATTGAAATATTCTATTCTAGTTCGAGACGAGATAAATGGTCCTGACTGAGGTGGGGGGAAGGCCATAGCTGAGACATGCAGCTGTGTGCACGCTTGCTAAGTTGAACTTTCTGTTTAGCCTTGCACCAGTCTGTCCTTTGTTGGGTGTTTGTGAGATAAGAGATTTGTCGGGTCCTAAATCTTTTGATTGATGCGGAAGGGAAAAGAATGAAAATGCGATTCTTAGCAAAAAGGAACATACTAAAAACGAACAAAGAAAAAGAACATTATGACAAGATGACTAAATAGAAGCAAAGAAGCGCCGATGCCGATTGTTTCTCACAACTCAGGCATTAATTGCATCCAGTCATTGTGTCTGACAGTCGAGGGAAGGTCAACGCAATGCTAAATGGAGACGGGAGTGACCGTGGCCGATGGCGCAGCTATGCAGGAGGCAAGATAAACGGACAGGGACGCGGCAAAGGTAAAATATTTGGTGTCGAGTTCTCTCCGTCCTACCCTCCATGCCGATCGAGATTAACATACTTAGAATCCACCCCCCCCCCCCCCCCAAAAAAAAAAATATATATATATATATATATATTTACTCAAGCAGAAAACGACACCATTACTCTTTCACGAGGGTTTTTGATACCATTCTCACTACTGAGCTCGAAAATTCTACCCGTAGCCAGCCTACCAGGTACCAGCAAACCTTCAATGCCAAGCCAGTGGTCCAGTAGATGACGTGCACCGCCCGAAGTGCCAGCCACGTTGTCTTACTGGGGTTGTTCCTGCATTTTCACCGGTTGGGTTGTCTGTCAATCTTTGCCAATAAACTGGTGGGAAGAGAAAACCCGATTAGGTCAAACAGAACAGGTTGCGCCGACCTCGTTTCATGGGTTAGGTCAACGCCCTCTTAGCTAGGTTTCTGTCCAGGGTTATTTCTTTGCAGGCAACTAAGGTACCTACCATAGGTACCTTGGGTGCCTTGACTGCTCGGCCTGTTAGGCGACCTCAACACCAAAAGATCCCACACAACTTCAATTCATCCAACATTTCCGAGTACAGTCAGAAGACCTCCAAGTCCAGTCAGACAAAGAATCCTCAGATATCATAAAAGTGGTAAACTCGCACGACCGCTCGCTTGCAAATACACGTCACCCAAGGAAAGTTATAGAAAAGAAGCCCAGTATCCCAGAAAAGAAAAGTCCCCCTGCTTTCCCCTGCCAAAAACCTGGATCGCCAAAAACTCACTCCACTTCTGTCAATCGCCCGCCAAACTGGGCCGTTACGACAAGGTCACACGCCCGCCGCCGCCCTGTTGACAGCCCTGAGAAGCTTTTGCGTCAATCCATTTATTATTGCCCGCCATCATGTTAATCCTGCGTGTGCCCACCACTCCTGTTCACCACAACTCTTCCTCGTGTGCTTCTTGGGATCCTACATCACCAAGTATCCGCATCCCTCGTCCCAACTGGTATCTAACGCATGAACAAAAAGAGACTTTTGCTTCGCATCATCGGGGAAAACCCCATGAGAACAGTAACACCAATAAAAACGTGAGTCCCCACCCCACCCTCGCATACTCCTCCTTGCACTCAATTCATTCCACCTTGACGTACGTCAGTTTTGTTCTTGCTTGCTGACCTTCCCTCCATTCCCACCCGAGATACAGTCCTCAATCGACAAACAAATCTTCTCGAGACAATCTGAACAGTCGCACGTGTTCTCGGAAAACCACGACTTTCGCATATCGCAAATTCTAGCAACGGTCCTCAAGATGAGCACTGCAGGCCCGGCCGCGCCCAGCGCCGCGATACAGATGAACCCGCACCCCTCCACAGTGACACCTTTTGCCGAGTCATCTATAAGGACCACAATCACGGGCGGGGACAAGGCCAAAATAGACGCCTCCAGCGGCGACGATGCTGCGCAAAAGAAGAAACGCAGCCTCTTTGGCCTAGGCAACAAGAAGCCCGTCGAAGACCCCCTAAAGACGCCTCCCCCGACCTCGAATGCAATACCAGTTCCCGCACCTGCTCCCGTCACGCCGAGGGAGTCTCCGTCTCGGACAACAACCCGATCGCCCGTGCCTGCACGTGGCCTTTCGAACTCACCAGGCCTGTCTCCTCGTCTCGGATCGCCCGCAGGCTCTCAGATCTTTGAGCGCGACGTTCAGGAGACTGCGGTCGCCTTGCCAACCTCGCCTGCGATCCCTTCGCACATTGCGACCGAAGATCTGATCCCTCCCGTGCTCGACGCCTCTTCGGAGGCGATTACAGATGAGCGTATTGATCCGGACTCGGTGGAGATCGTTACCCACACTTCGCACCAGCCTGCCGCACTCGCTGTGACAGGTGCTGCAGTCAACTCGGCAACTCAGTCATCCTCTTCGCTTCAAAACACAGTTGACGGAGCCTGGGCTGATCAGCTTGCAAGTTTCGAGCACGATCGCAGTGGCAACGACGGGGCGAGCAACTACGGCTCTCTCGATGCGTCTGATGTGCGCCGCCTGTCTTTCATCTCCTTCGCAGATGTTGTTCAGGCTGAGCACGGCCACGCTGCTGCCACGCCGCGTGATAGCATACACCTCCCTGCAGGCCTGACTAGTCTCAACACTCTGACAGCGCGCTCACCTTCGCCGGTCAGGTCGCCTGTTTCGTCCCAAGGGGGTGGGCCGGCAGCCTCTTCACCACCGACGTCCAAGTCCGGGAGCATCAGGGGACTCGATGCATCGCCATCGCGTAAGCCACTGGTGGGGCTCAATGCCGCCGCCGCTCTAAGTGCGAACAGCCCGCCACTGAGTGCCGCGGTGTCACACGTCGAGGGCGATCTCAAGATCGAGACTATGTCGCAGGCGCTTCGTCGGACCGGCAGCGCGGATCTGAGTGGAGTGACTAGTTACCCAACGAGCCCCGTTGAGGGTCCTTCACGTTAGGAAAAAGAATGTTTAGGATATGGTAAAGGAGGCTAGGATTGGATTTCTTTTTTGTTTGTCTTTGCTTTTGTTTGTTTCTTACTTTTATGGATACTCCCTTTCGCACTTGGCTTTCTTTTCTTTCTTTGTTTACACGACACATATGGACGCTCAATTTTTGTCTAAGCTTGCTTTGCGGAGAGGAATTTGGGAGCTGGGGTTTGAAGAAGAATCCTGCGCTTATTTTTGTCTAGCTCATGTCTCAAGCTTTTGTCTTTGACGAACTTCCCTGTAATAGGTTGGTTATATCATATCTTATCTTGGTTACTTTTGCTCCCAGACATACGAAACTTTATACACTTTGAACGAAAGATGATATGTGGAGGTCATTTGTCTATCGGTTTTGTGGGCTCTCATGTGCAATGGTCAAGTCATCCTTTAACCTGACAGCTAAAACCCTTTTTTCGACACCGAAAACCGAACTGCTCTAAATTCATCGAGGAACCAGCTGACCAGCGATTCATGACAGTGCAGTAAATGGTCGCCATACAATGTTCAATGTTTCTCAGCATCCGTGTCAATGAGATGCGCCGAGAACCGGCCACAAAAATGACTCTAATCCCTATGACGTCGCTATTGAGCACTCACCCCGTCAACGCCAAGCTGAGGTTGGTAGTCGGGTCGGGGCGGGTCTCGGCAGTGCTCAAACTACATGTCTTGGCTTGGCTTGATAGAAGCATTCTCAGGCGGCCGGTAGTGTGCAGTTTCGTCACGAAGTCGTGCAAACCATAAGGTGCATTGTTGCGTATCTCGCAGGCATTTACCAACATTTTTTTTATCAAAAAAAGTCGGTCACAGTCAAACCAACAGGCCACCTCAAAACCATAAAGGGTAAGCATACGTCGGGACCAGTGAGACAATCTCTGGGGAAGCGGGTCGACAAAAACAGTCATGGCGACGAGACGAAACATGGGTGGATGAGAGAGAAAATTTCTAGATTGTGGATTCGCCCTTTTTTTTTTTTTTCGAACCTCGCCCCCCGGCTTTCGCCCCGATCTTCGGCCCTCGACTACCGGCGACAAGTGGAAGATAGCGGCCCAATGCCTGGGGATCAGTGGGTAATATGGATGTGTTATGTTGGTGGTGCTCAACTTCTGGGCTTTCCCTTTTGTTACAGTTTTCTACCCAATTATACCTTCTTTTGCAGTCATTCGACTATCAACTTCACTCCACATGTGGCTACGGTTTTTCTCTATGAAGACTTATTTGTTCATTTAGCTGTTCATGGTATCAGTTGGTAAATTCTCTATCTAGTCAAGACCATTGATTCGTTCAGCAGTACCTCGCTTGGAGTATCCTCTGTCAAAAAGTCCAATGTTCTGGGCCGTACGTATCAGAGTACCACTTGATCTGATAAAAGCACGGCTGGCAAGCTCGCTACCGCCAAGGGCATGAACGAGAAACCGGGCGACGAAAAGTCCGTCAAGGACGCTGGCCATCAAAATCAGGGGCCACAGTCGAACCAACTCGGCGACGATGGAGTGAATAACCGGGAAGGAACCCGTCCCGACAAGGACCCGGAAAGCCTCCACCCGGACTCTGGCACGGGGTCGACGACATCGAGGAGGAACAGCGGGGATGCGCACTCCACAGGCTCGTCGTACCACGACAGCGACCACAACGAGGATGGGCTCTCGCGCGTCTCGACCCACGCGTCCATGGGCCCCGACAGCGCGGCCGAGGTGGAGCAGTATAGCTCTTACGTCGAGGTGCCCGACGAGGTGTACGACCGCTTCTCGCGGGGCCGCAAGCTGCTCATCGTGGCGGTGCTGTCGTACTGCTCGTTCCTGGCGCCAATCTCGAGCACGACGGTGCTGTCGGCCGTCCCCGAGGTCGCGGCCGAGTACGGCACCACGGGGACGGTCATCAACTTGAGCAATGCGCTTTACAGTGGGTTGAGACCAGATTACCTTGTTTGATGCTTTATTTTTATCTTTTCTTTCTTGTCGTTGGTTTTGAAAGAGGACGGGACTGTGTATGCTAACGCACCAATAACAAAAAGTGCTGTTTATGGGCCTGTCACCCATGTTTTGGGGGCCCCTGAGCCAGGTGTATGGGCGGCGGATCATCAACCTCACGACTGCTGCCCTGTTCTTTGCCTGCAGCATCGGCACGGCGCTTGCGCCCAACCTAGTGGCCTTTTTCATCTTTCGCATCTTGACTGCGTTTGAGGGTACATCTTTCATCCTTGTGGGATCTACTTGCATCAGGTAGGTGCAGACGTTTGTCGCAACTTTTGGTTATGTTTCCCTCCCTTCATCTTCACCACCACACAATACATAGCTAGTTGTGTCTGGCAAAAAACAAGTCCGTAACTACTAACACAAGTACAGCGACATATATCGCCCTACAGAGCGTGCTACAGGCATGGGGTGGTTCCTATCCGGGACCCTCATCGGCCCGGCCCTCGGACCGTTCGTGGGCGGCATCATAGTCACCTTCCAGTCATGGCGGGTCATATTCTGGCTGCAGACGGCACTGGCGGGCATCGCCGTGGTCGCCGTCTTCTTTTTCCTGCCGGAGACGGCGTACCACAAAAAGATCGACGACCTGGCCGGCTACTCTGGCGCGCGCAAGGCGAGGGTTCTATTCTCCATGATCAACCCCCTGCGCGTCATCAGGCTCTACGCGTACCCGAACCTCATGGTGACGGGCCTGGCGGCGTCCGCGCTGCTCTTCAACATGTACAGCCTCCTGACGCCGATCCGCTACGTGCTCAACCCGCGCTTCGGGCTGACGACGCCGCTGCAGGGCGGGCTCTTCTACCTCGCCCCGGGCTGCGGCTACATGGTCGGCACCTTCGTCGGCGGGCGCTACGCCGACTACACGGTGCGGCGCTACATGGGCAAGAAGGGCGGGCAGCGCGTGCCCGAGGACCGCCTCCGGTCCGCGCTGCCCTTCATGGGGGTGGTGATACCGGCGTGCACGCTGGCGTACGGTTGGGGCGTGGAGCGGAACAGCGGCGGGATCCCGTTGGCCGTCATCGCGCTCTTCCTCCAGGGCGTCGCGCAGCTCTTCTGCTTCCCGAGCCTAAACACCTACTGCCTCGACG
This sequence comes from Magnaporthales sp. P1609, assembly GCA_003709005.1. Lineage (NCBI taxonomy): Eukaryota > Fungi > Ascomycota > Sordariomycetes > Magnaporthales > Magnaporthales sp. P1609. Next base: position 2,395,962 of record PELF01000005.1, on the reverse strand, counting down.
TGATGCAGAGCCGCGCCCCCGAGGTCATTGCGGGGAACTACATGGTGCGCTACCTGTTCGCGTGTCTGGGCACCGCCGTGGTCCTGCCGGCCATACAGGGCATCGGTGTCGGGTGGTTCAGCACCGTCAGCGCCGCCTTCACCATGTTCGGCGCGGCAGGCCTGGTCGCGAGCGTGGCGTGGGGGAGGCGGTGGCGGGAGAGGATGGACGCGAAGAGGAGGAGGAGGAGGGACGAGAAGAGGGCGCAGAGGGCCAAGGAGGGCGGTGATGGTGGCGAGTCGGGCGTCGTGGCGTCATAGTGAGGACGGGAGGATCCGGGAAGATACTCCATAACATGAGGCTATTTAAAGAGCTTAGTCAGTAAATAGGGTCTTTGGTTTCCCTGTGGAAGAGTGCAGTTAGTAAGTGCTACCATGCAATACGTAATGGCCAAGTTCTATTTTTGAAAGCTCGTGGCTTGTGAAGTGGTACGAATGCCAGTCATGCGCGGGATGAAATGGCCTCAGTGTATTTGTCTATCCGCCGGCGAAAAAAAAATGACGTTTTCCCCCTAAAGTTAATACTTGATCAAGGCCATGCATGGCGTCAGCGGCATACGTAGCAAAGTCTCGAGCGTGGGGGGAGATGCCCAGTTTATGGGATGAGTTCATCAACAAGCAGCGTCTCAGAGAGATGTGAAAGTAAATTGCTACCTAAATTACCAGCAATAGGTTTAGTATCCTGTCCATGGCAGCCCTAGGCTGCAAGAGAGCGTTCAAATCGCATGGTCACCAAGGGCGATCACGCAATGCGTGCAGACAAGCCGAGACCCAGTAAGTTGTGTGATGGGATTTCTGTCAATGTACGCCAAACAGCCCTCGTTGGTGATTTGTTAACTCGGTGGGCATGAGAGCAGAAAAGAAGGAAAAAGAGGGTCAGCGTAGATATTTCGGGAAGTGGGCAGAACAAGTGGAAAGCAAAAAAAAAAAAAAAAAAAAAAAAAAAAAGGAAGAAAATGCATTGAAAAGGCATCGAAAATGAGTCGCTCCCAAAACAAGCTCAACCCTTGGGGCTTGCCTCTTGGTGAAACAGTGGGTTGATTTGTCCCGCCTTGTTTCGCATTTCTTTGGGTCTCCTGCTCCAAGTCGAGTCGTATGGCGATAATCTTTACCTGTTATCGGTACAGTTGCATTTATAACAACCATTGTCTTCAACTATTAATCAGTCCTAATTGCAGGTAATAATGTTCTATTTGCATGCGACGAGAGGGGCGCGTCTGATAAAAAGCCGGCAGTTGATTCACCTTCAGTCCTAGGTATGTTTTCTGCGGGCTCTCCGGGTTTCTGATCAGGTTTGCTCTTTCCATCGATGTTTTTTTTAGTGGGTTTGATGGACAATTCAGGAGGAGGTTACATACTACGGCACAAACCTACCTATCTAGGAACCTACTCCGACGGATTTAGCGCGGCCACAACAAAGGGTAATTCGAGGCGAAATATACCATTTGATATTTATCGATGGCATACACCAAGGGGACGAAACCTTCTTCTAAAGTACTTCATACTTGGAGATGAAGTAATCATTCTGAACACGAAAGTATGTTGAGCCGACCCGAATGACATCCGATTTTACGTCCTATCCAACTTGGTTTTCAGACAACGTGAGCCAAGCAATGCAGGGTGTTTTGTTCTGCAAGGTACGATATAAACTTGCATGTGCTCACTTCTAGAATTCTAAATTCTGTTTGTCAAGATCGACAGGTACCCAACTGACCCAAACCAAGTCAGCGCGTACCAGGGGGCTTCTCAGGGGCCCCGTTCATTGATCGCCCAACCACAAAACTTAGGACGACTCTTGAAAAAAAGGCCACCAAAAAACTGGGAACATCAAGAAGCGGGGTCATACAACGGGCATTTGCCAAGCCCCTTTCTTCTAACGATTTCATTAGGTGATAGCCGCGAGAGGGGGCGGACGATCAATTGTTCCAGCAGCCTACTGAACCATCTGCCGTTCGGGGAGTCCAAATGCCAAGATAAAACGCTATCCACATTGAGGGGGGAAGCTGGAGAGAGTGCAGGCTGGAACATATTGGTTCTAGACTGCCCAAACGCCAAGTAACGTTTGGAAATCCGATTTTCTTGGAAACAGAGCGAAGCAATTTTTGATTTCTTGGTTAAAGTCTCGGCGCAGGAATACACATAGTATACAAAATAATAATACAGTTTCAGACGAGGAAAAACCCATTGGAAAAAACAAAACCCACCAACAGGTAACGTCTGGCAACCCCATGTCAAATGTGGTCAAATGTGGTAAACAAACTACCATGCAATCAATGCACTGCATTGGTTGCCGCCAACCTTGATCCCATTTTTACCCTTTCTGATTGCCCAGTATTTTACGTGGTACGTCCAGCTCGCACACTGCAAATTCTCAATTACATGTTAAGTCAAGATATTGAATGTTTCCGGTCAACTGACGTCTAGCTCTTTTGTTTTTCCGAGCCACATCCGATTTATGATGTATGATTTATGATTGATTCTACCTCGTGCACACTAGGTCGGATTGATGCGAAACCACATGACATGAGCAAAAAAAAAAAAACACTTCAAATTGTGCGTGATTAATCTTTCTTTCCCATCCCATATTCGAGCCAATGCATTCCGAATTAAGTACGTCTCTTCTTTAAACTACACCAAGTGGTTCCGTTTGATTGGCCGAAAAATCGATTCATAGTTTTTCTACTTTGGTAACGCCATTATACTTTTCCTGTGTCCTCTTTCCTCTCTCTTTCTCTCCCTCTCTTTATCTTTCGGCCTTCGTAAAACAGCTTCCCGTAGAGTATTCCCGTCCCCTTGAACACATAACAATAGTAACCGTACAAGCAACACTGTGTTGACAAAGTTCCAAGGGACCAGGATCCCCATAGCCGCGGGACCACCCTCCCGAAACAACAGCCGTGTGGAGATGATGCGAGGGTCGTTCAACGCCTCGCCAAGTAAAGCACACCGAGCTCAAGGGGGTCCAGGAAGCATGACATGACCGGGTACAAGGTGGCGGCCAATGGGCCCGTCTGAGCCTCACCTGGCCGGGTTATCCTGTTTGGTCCGATCCTGGTGTAAATGCGAGAGGGGGGAAGAGAATAATAGTAATAATAATAATAAACCGTTGTTGGCCCGATGTTGTAGTCCAGGGAATCGCTGTCAGGATGCCACTGGGTAGAAGCTTATTGTGGTGGTATTCCCAAGGGGGTGGAGTCAAGTTCCCTTCGGTTCAAAAAGAAAAGAAAAAGACTGCTATTTGAACTTCACCATCTTTTTGTCAAACAAAACTTGATGGTCTGCCCCTTTTTTCATTCTTTTATCCCATCTTTTTTCAATCAATATTGTTCATTCTCTTTCTTTCTCTCGCGTCTACTTTCAGAGACAAGAAACGAAAACAAACCCAAAGGTTGATGACCCGTTGCCTCTGGTATTTTCTTTTCTTCCGATGACACCTCTGGGATCCTGAGTTGTCTCTTTTTCTTCCAATCTTTTTTTTTTCTACTTTTACCCCCTTCCCTCCCACTTGACTTTAATTTTCAAACTTCCATTCATACTTTCTGTTGACAGAGCATTTTCCCACACCCTTGTCTTCTACTTCTCGCCAAGGCCACCTCGACGACTATAGCTGCTTGGAGGCCTTTCAGACTTGACTATCTTTTTTTTATATATACTTTGTTCTTCTCTCTCCATATTCTCATTCTGTGGAAACCACATCCGAAAAAATGGAGAGGATACCAGTCTTCCTCCGATCCAAATCGGACTCCATCTCATCAATATCTACCATCGGCTCCTTCACAAGTACACACAAGGGCGAGTGGTTACCGGCACCGGCAGCACAACAGCGGCAAAAAGTGCGGTTAAAGACGCTGCTCGGTCATTGTTTGTACAGGAGAGTTATACTATGGACGCTGGCAGTCATTACACTGGGCTTCTGGGTCTTTTGCACGCGAAGGGGGAGTTCGTTCGACCTGGCTGGTTTCAGAGAGGGTAGCTCAGAGGAAACAAAAAAGCAGAGTAACCCGGAAAAGAAGGAGAGGGATCCGCTACACTGGCTCAAGTACAAGCAGTGAGTATCAAGACGGCCTGCATCCTATGTACATGACCCATGATCTCTTCGGCGTGTGCTGACCAAAGACTTCTTTCACTTAAAAAAGCCTTGATGGATATTACCGTGGCCTGAGGACACTGGTTCCCATTTCAGAGCATAAGCCCGAGTTTCCATTCCTACCGGGTCGCCAACCGGCCACGACAACGGTGACGTCTGCCCAGATGCCGACGCCCACCGTCTTCGCTCCCCATCCCGACTACGACTCCAAGGAGTACACGTCCACATACCACCCGGTGCAGACGTGCTACCTCGACGAGGACAAGAAGGTGCCCGCCCCGGACCTGTACGCATACAACGGGGTACCACAGGGAATGCCGGATGCGGCCATTGGATCGCACTCCCTGCTCGGCCTGCGCGACGATATTTGCTTCGACAGGTTTGGACGATATGGGCCGTACGGGCTCGGCTACTCCGAAGAGCAGGGCGGTTTGGACGAGGGCATGGACACGGAGAGCGAAGGATCCGAGACGGTCTGGTCCAAAACCGGCAAGATCAACTACCACAAAATAGACTGGGGCAAGGCGCAGGAGCGTTGCGTGTCTGACAACCGGAAGCGGTTCGACCCCAACGCCGGGCGCGAGCGCAAGAAGGTCGACCGCATCGCCGTCGTGGTTCGCACCTACGTCGGGTTCGAGTGGACGACGCACGCCCTCGTCAACTTCCGCGCCATGATCTCTGAGTTGTCATTGCGGTCGGGCGGCGAGTACACGGTGCACTTTCTCCTTCACGTCAGAGACAACGGCCTCCCCATCTGGGCCGACGCCGAGACTCGGCAGCAGATACTGGACGAGAACATGCCGCCCGAGTTTCACTCCATATGCACGCTCTGGTCCGAGGAGCAGATGGAGCTGCTGTACTCGGGCGGCTGGGGCGACGCTGTCGAGAACCCCTCCGGGCAGTCGGTCCACGGCGTCTACCGGTCGGCACACTTCCCGCTGCAGCACTTTGCCATGACGCACCCAGAGTACGAGCACTTCTGGAACTGGGAGCTGGATATGCGCTACATCGGCAACTACTATGAGCTGTTCGACCGCCTAGGCAGCTGGGCCCGAGACCAGACGCGCAACCATCTGTGGGAACGGTCAGCCAAGTACTACGTTCCAGGGTTTCACGGCGACTGGGCCAACTTCACCGAGCTGGTGAAAAACACGACGCGCGAGGCTGGCAAGAGACCAATCATGGGTCCCGTATACTTCCCAGGCCGGACTCGGATCAAAGCCGAGGAGCGGTCCGAGACCTTCATGCCGGCATCTTGCTTCAGCTCTCCCAGCGATGGGTCCCCAGGTGTATCGGCAGAAGATAGCGTCAAGTGCGGCGTGGGCGAGGAGGCGGATCTGATCACGCTCAACCCCATCTTCGACGCCGAGAACAGCGGATGGGTATTCGCGTCCGACGTGACGGGATGGGACCTGACGCAGCCAACGCCTCCGCGGCGGTGCGCCATCGTGACGGCAAGCCGGCTGTCGCGGCGGCTGCTCATGGTGATGCACGAGGAGACGTGGCGGTTCCACCACAGCATGTTCAGCGAAATGTTCCCGGCTGCCATGGCGCTGCACCACGGGCTCAAGGCGGCCTACGCGCCGCATCCGGTCCTGTTGGACCGCGGATGGGAACTGGATGCCGTCGACAAGAACTTCAACGGCGGCTACGACAAGTCGACGAGCGGCCACGGCAGCCCCTTTGACTTCCAGAACGAGCACAACCACAAGGGCACCAGCTGGTACTACAACAGCGAATTCGCCGGCCTGCTGTGGAGGCGCTGGCTTGGGTTCGCGCAGATGGACGGCCGCGGCGATGACGGCGGTCGTGCTGGCGAGGGAACCCTGAGGGGTGGTAAGAAAGAAGAGGAGAGTCCGTGGTCGACGGGGAGGTTGTGCCTAAGAAGTATGCTGGTGCATCCCATCAAGTGGGAGAAGCCGAACGATGAGTGAAGGCTTTTATCTGGGGTTTGGTGCTGGAGTTTCTTTCATTTATTTTATTTTATTTTATTTATTCCATCCTCGAACTAGGGCGTCACGGTTTTGCGTGCGAATTGGCATTAAACTGCGTGTTTTGTTTTTCCTGGGCGTTATACAGTATCCGCTATTCGTTGTCCAGCACAGGTTCTGAATCAATCCACTTAGACTGACTAGTGCCAAAATCGAAAATGTACGAAGTGTACCCAGCACTTTTCTTTTTCACCGTGTGATCCAAAACCGATGCTGGATACTGAATAGATACTTGATGCTCTATAATGGGGCCCTTTCCCTTTTTCCATGCTTCCTGCCTTAAACGCTACCTGGGCTTATTACCTGCCTTGATCAGCGGTCAAGAAAAACTCTAAAGTGAGGAAGGTGCAGACAGAGCTAAGGTTGTAGATTGCTGTGTCGCATGTTCGTTTCTGCCTTGCCCCAAATTGACTTTACCTAGATGCAAAACGCGCCCCGTCAATTGACGACATAACATTTTTTGGGTGTTGTTTGACCTTCTCCAGTAAACCTCCAAAACAACTCTCTTGTTATTTGCGCCCCGTAAGAGTCGAATGCGATCCCCCCGTGATTGGCTGGGTTGGAACATTTTATTTGGTTCTTCGATGGGCCTGAGTGAGATGCGACCATCACTTAGTCAACTTTCGTTAGTGCGGGACACAAAGGCTGCACCGTCGGCATAGTGGCATTTGTCTACTGTCCAATCAGCGCTGCTTATGTCGGCTACCAAAAGTACACGCTTAACAGCAACTTGGTTGCAATTCAATCACAGCAGACAACCCACATTTTATCCACTCGCTTACCTTGCTCGACTTCCAATGTTGTTAGGGACGGGACATAAACAAAAACAAGTCGAGAAATCAAATCACACGCACCCGCTGCTCGCCCCCGAACCTAAAATGTCCAAGCTCCTTCCCCTTCCACAACCCCACGATCGCGCCAGTAACTAACACGCAAGCATCGTCACATCACATCAGCTCGACTTGATTAGCAATTCGTTAGACCCAGCATCAGCAATCCATCCACATTATTTGCTTCTTTCCGCCCCCGTTTGCCTCTACAGGTTGAACCCGAGTAGACAAACTTGTCATATTTCTACGCGATTTCACGGTATGTTATTTCATTTATTTGCACAAGCCCCAGAAAGACATCCGATCTCCATATCGTTATCGGTCGCATCGCATCTTACGTCTCGCGTTCCTCTTGCGACGCGCACGACTGACTTTTTATCCCACCCCGCAACGCAGCAAAGCAACAAATCCAAAACAAAATCCATATAAATTTAGCCCAATGTCTGGCTCCAATGCTTGGTTGCGCGCGCAGCGCAAATCAGAGCTAATCGGAATCGCCGAGCATGTCGGCCTCAAAAAGTAGGGCGTCTTCTATCCTTTGCCGTTGAGTTACTTGGTTTCCGGATGGCATCGCCGGCGCGCGATGCACCTTGTCGCGCGACGCGCTCCGTGCCTCGGCCAGGCTGCCAAGAAAGTAATTAGACCGGACCACTAACGTTTCCTCACTCGTGCAGCTACGATGGCTTGAAGAAGGACCTCGAGGTCACCCTGGACGAGCACCTCGCCGCCAACGCAAACATGTATTCCGACGACCCCAAGCTGGCGCCATACTTCCAATCCCGCAACCGGAGTATCGGCTCACCCATCAAGAGGGACGCTCCCGAGCTCAAAATGCCCAAGAGGAGACTGGGCAGCAAGACCGACAGCGAGATCATCGCTGCTGTGTAAGTTTTGATCGGTCCCTTCTGTACTTTTCTCCTAATCCTGTCGCAACCTGAAAGCTGATGTGCGCATGACCTTTAGTGATGAGGAGCCCTCCATTGCGAACACTACGTCGGCTCTGGTTCACACCCCGGCGCGCGCATTCTCTTTAGCCCAGCGCATCCCGCTTCCTGCGACCCCCGCCGAGGTGGCGGAAGCCGTAGATCGCAGTACAGCAGTCGTCCGCCAGCGCGTCAACTCTGTCCTCGCTGAGAGCTCCATCCCCGAGTACACACAGGCAACGCGCCAGTCCCTTTCCACGGTCACGGCCGTCCTCCTGACCGCACACCTGTTCGAGCTCTACTTCCTCCGCCAAGAGCTCCTGGCCGACCGCTACGCCTTCACCATCCCCGCCGTCAGGGCGCTCGGTACCAGGGACTACATCATCAACTTGCCTGACCTGTTCTTGCTGCTGACCACGTCATTCTGGAAACCCGCATCCATCTGGACGCTGACGAGCTTTGTCATCCCAAGCGTCTTTGGATACTTTTTCAACCTAAGTGCCGCCAACTCGCACCAGCCCGGCGTTGCCACGCGTGGCCGTCCTAGGGGCGTCGCCCACGACGTTGAGTACCGCGTCGATCCGCTGACGTACAGCGTTGTCAAGGCCGTAATCTCGTACGTCGTCTACGCCCAGGGCGCCGCCCTCGGGGGTTTTGTCGACCAGAACAGCGTCGCCCGCATTAACTCGGCTCTCTACGGTGGCTGGAAGGGTGTCCTGGTCGGCTCGGGTATCACCGGCCTGATGGCTATCTACGATGCGGTTCTTCGCAAGTGAGCCTTGGTTTTTTTTTCCCTGCCTTTCATCTGTCCATCTGAGCTGGAGGGTTGGCTTTCTTGTAGTTTTCTTTCAAAGCTGCTGCTGCTGTGCAAAGCTCTCTATCGGGCTTAAGGGTATGGCGGGGGGTCTCTACAGCACGAGCAGAGATGGCCTGTGGCGCACTGCAAATACGAACATTGCGGCGTTTGGGCGTTGAAAAGATGCATTATTTCCATTCTGTTTCTCATTTTCGATTACTAGCAGCAAGCCTTTATTGGGTTGTTGGCAATTTTCTTTCCCCGTCTGATACCTCTGCCTTCATTTGGTGCTTCTATTTTTTTTTTCTTCACTTGTGCTCATTGTTCAATGAATTATTTTCTACGCGGATCTATAAACCGGGAACTTGCGCGTGGCCCGGCATACTAGTCTTCTCATGTCGATTTCGGCAACTAAAGTTATTCATTCTCCGAGTGCTGGGCTTGTTTGGATGGGACAGAGGGCGGGAATATGGTGGTTGGTGGGGGCAGGGGCGGTGTTTTCGACTTCGTGAACCTACTGCTCTATCTCCCTCTCATGTCTTGGTCATCTTTATTTTATTTTATTTTATTTTTCTCTTTTATTATTTGGTATATTCTTGGTATGGCTTCTCCTAAGAGAAGTGATAAACCGAGTGATAGGAGCCCACGGGCTGATGATGTTGGGATAATAGTGTTTTGTTTAAGCGACCTGATTCGCCGCGAGGCGATATGGAAATATACTTGATTCTACATTGATTATGATCGTTTGTGTATTCCGGGTCCTACTTTTAATCTACACGTTTGTTCGTCCTCGCCATATTGTCACTGTCCTCTCGCCATGAAACCCCCAGCCGAGCTCAAGTTAGACTCGACCAACGAACCTCTCCTTGCCCCTTCTGACAACCCTTATCGGTACATACTGATCGTTGGGCAGCTTGAGCGTTAAAGTTGTCTCGGCGCTTTGCAATGTCTCCATGCATTTCGCCACGGCCTTGGCGTACAACTTGGTCCTCTCTCCAACGTCCATCTTTTCCACCGCCTCGTCGTCGGCCCACTCGTCAACCGCGAGCTCCACGCTGTACTTGCGGAAAAGGACGGCCAACGCCGTCACCGTCTCGACCCGCGCTATGCGCCTCCCCAGGCAGCTCCTAGCCCCATCCGAGAAGGGGACAAACAGGCCGCGGACGGGGCGGAACATGGGCCTCTTGGCCCCCGCACTCGTCGTCTCCAGCCCATCGCCCTCGTCATCGGTGACATCGTCGTCCGTAGGCTTCGGAGCGATGACGACAGGCGAAGACGACGAAGAAGCCCGGAACCACCGTTCTGGAATCCACTTGTGCACATCGCTCTCCCCTGCCTCGTTGGGTGGCCAGTATTTCTCGTTCCGGGCCGCAGAGACGACCGTAACTGTGATTGTCGTACCGGCGGGTAGAACGTGCTCGGCGCCGCCGCCGTCGAGACGCAGGACCTGGTCGCGGGCGGGTGAGACTTGCTTGGGGATCGCGATGACGGGAGGAACGAAGCGTAGCGTCTCGTTCAGTACGGCACCCGGCATCGAGGTGAGGAGGTCGTTGATACAGTTCTCGAACCTCCAGCCAGTCGGGTCCTCGGCCCCGTCGGGGAACAGCCCGTCCAGGTCGGCCTGCATGGAGCGCTGGGACGACGGCCGCGCGGCCAGGAGGATCGTGGCAAAGTGCAACATGTTGGCCGACGTCTCGTGGCCAGCCAGCATCATGATGAAGGCGTTGCTGATGATGTGGTCGTCTGTGAGTTGGAGGTTCGACAGCGTGGTGCCTGTCTTGGGCACCTCCGGCTGCTGCTGGGCATCTTTGGCCCGCACGAGGGCGCCGACAATATCCATGCTTTCATCGGTCTTGAAAACACCTTTTTGAAGGTCCTCCTTTTTGTCCTTGACGAGCTCGCGCATATACTGAACGTAGCTGTCATTAGATTCACGGGCAAGCCTTGCCCATTCGAAGGGGAGGTTCCCTGTGGGGTGTCTGCGTTAGCATCTCTCTGTGTGGGACCTGTTCGTGTGGCTTTTTTTTTCACCTTCCACCTTGTCTTTAGCGGGTTGTACTTACGCAACAGCATGCCGGGGAGGAGCAAGATGGCGAAAAGATTCTCCAACATCCCTGCCGTTGCATGAGGGAAAGTCATGGTATAGTTGGAATCCTTCTCAGGTTGTGTGTACTTGTTCATCCTTGGATCCGTATTCTCAGGCGCCTCCTCGCCGGCCCACAGGAATCGCAGACCGAATCCGACTGTTCCTATGATGTTGAGGGCCAGTGTCATGGTGTCGTGCGTCAAAGAGCTGATGGTCCTGCTGTCTGCTGTGTTCTGGGCATGCTGATCGTCGTCGTTGGCGTCGCCTCTCCAGAGCCGCAGCATGCTCTGGGTCTGACGGATGGCCTCTTCAAAGGCGAACGCGGCGCTGGTTTCATTAAACAGTGAGCTCGTTACTTTACGGTGCATCTTCCAGACGGCACCCTCGGTTGTGACAATGTTGGCACCAAGCATCTCCAGAACCCCATACTGCTCAACGGCCTTGGGAAAGTCGTCACGCCGGCTGGTGATTTGATGGATGGCCTCTGGGCATCGTGTGTACACGACTAGGGCCCAAGGAGTAATCAAAAGAAACGTGTCACCACGCTTGCGCCAGATCTCGCAGTCGTATTGGAGATATGCCCAGTCTTTGGTCATGAGACTGAGGGGTATTGTATCAGCGAGATGGCATGGTGTGGAAGTACAAAGGGGGAAAATAGTATATGAATCGAGTAGCAATTTACATCAATGTATCCGATGTCCATGCTTCCGGCGTCACAGCCTTGAGAAGGGCCATAAAAGAGCCTTGAGCCGTGAGCCAAATGAGATTGTGAGGGTTGAATGCTGAGCAAGGTATGGTCAGTAAAATGGATGACATCAAATATGAAGACAAAAGTCGACGATGAAAAACAAATAACTCACGACAGATGACGTAATTGAGGCCGGTTCTTTTGGCTTTGGCGATGTTTTGGCGCAGCGTCAAGGCGGTAGTAAACAACCAACCGAGCGCCCAGGCAACGGCCACCGCGGAGATGGCTCGGATTCCAAACATGACCTGCTTTGTGTCTGTGATTCCGTTGGCCACAAAGGTTGAGATGATACGACAGGCTGAGGACTGTGTACTTTCTGGCAGGACGCCAAAAACCAGTCGTCCGTTGGATTGGCAGCCAAGCTTTGCTTTTGACGGGGATCTAGGTTTGAGTGCGAAAGTACGAAGAACCGAAGATACCGAGTAATTGACGTATCGAGTCGGGTCAAGCCACCCGCATGGGTCCGTGCCCCGAATCGATCTGCTTACTTCCCCTCAATTGACTAGACTAGTCTAGTCTAGATAGATAGATAGATAGATAGATAGAAGCATCTTGATTAGGCTAGGACTAGACTTGTCGAAACTGGTCGAAGCTGAACTTGGGAACGGCTGACACCAATGTTTGCATCAGCTGGTTTTGCATATTGGCCTGTTGACTAATAGCACCGTGGTTTGCGTGGTTCATTGTGGGCAATGTTACAGGGGTTTACTTAGTCTAGACGACAAATAAACGATGAACTGCATATACTGTTAAGTTCAAGGGGCAGATAGATAGATAGATAGATACACTGCCGTGTCGACATTATTCAAGGGAGACAAGATACAACCTGAGCTGTTACTACCGCTGGCTGGACATGAATAGTATGGCCTTGGCAGATGGTTGTCGGATATCTCTCCGGGGACGTCAAAGTCGACAGTCGTGTTCGTGCTTGCCTACAGGTGAATGAGATAACAAACACATGGTTTGAATTGTGTTTTTCTTGGCGCATCTGACTCTCGCTTTCCCTCAAGATCATTTGATAGGAGGCCAGTTTTCTTTCCCAAACTGGCACACTGTGTTTTCTGACAAGATTCGAACTGTGTTTGCTATGATGCTCGACAAATGCGTGACTTTGCATATCTGCAAATCCGACATGCGAGGCAGAGGAAAGAAAAAAAAAAAAAAAAATTGATTAGAAGTCAACTGACTCTTGTTAGGCGTTCGCATGTATGCATGCGCTCGCTCTCCCTGCTTGCTGGGTTTTGCTGCAAATGTATAGCTGGTTGCTATGTATGTATGTACGCATGTATGCTCTCAGTAAGCGACAAGACAAGCCGCCCACCTCAGGTGCTAGCCAAAGGCGTCCCCTGCTGCTGTAACAAGACTACCAGATCACGTGTGCCAACTGCCGGCTAGCCAACCCCAGAGATACGGACGCCCAAAAATCAAATACGGGAGCAGGCAACGACTCCACTTTCAACTACCAAATCCAACACGGCTTTCGTTTGAATTTCTTACTATTTTAAACCACAAATTCATCACTGTACCTTAAAACACTTTTTGATACGAAGCTACTTTCATCACTGTCGCCAGATGCCTCCAGGTAATTTTTAGAAATTCAAACACCACGCCCATTGTTTATCCTCGACAGATCGTCGATTGCACCACTACCAGGAATCACCCTGTTTTGTGCAAATCTCACTGCTTTTCCAACAGTCTCTCTTCCCTTTACTGCCTTGTCCTTGCCTCGAAAATCTTTGGATGACCAACTACAACTGAGGATGGGTGTGTATGCATTAACATTAACTCTCTTCTTTTCGCCCAAACTTTCACACGGCACTTGATCAACTATCACGTACCACGTACCCGGGGTTCGCTGTTGCTGCGCCAGTACAGCAAGCAGACACATCAGCCCAAAGCCGTTCGTTTCTTCCTCCCTCCCTCCCCCCATGCTTTGTTAGCTCCCCCCCGGTAAACCCGCTATCTCTGTGACGAGTCAAGGGTGACGATTTTCCAAAGAGCACATGATAGAGCCGGAAGCGCGAAATGCCGCACTGTTTAGACAGCGAGAAAGAGCCTTGAGTCTACTTCTGTCCCTCCTCCAAGGTCAAGGTCAGTCGAGTCTGTTTGTGTTGACGGCCTCTGAGGATCAATCGAAGTAACTGGGGAAAAGATGCCTTGTTTCCCTTGTCTTGTTATTACTGTCAGGCAAAACCATGAATGACCGTGAACATGGATAATGCCAAACCCAAAAAGCAACTACAAGATAGCAGAGACGCCCCCCGGGGTGATGAAAGGGATGCCGTTGGCCGGTTTAGTGTTTCCCACCTTTCCCAGTGAGATAATCCAAGAACATGAGAAGAAAAATAAACCCCCCTCGAGAAGAGCAGATGGATATTAAGCAGTTGCCATCGCATATTCGCCTTGTCTCAACAAATTACTTGCCGGTTACTCTGCCCAAGAAACATGAGAGAAAACAAAACCGCCATCATGTTTTCGTCTTACTGAAACGGGCCGATGTGTCTATAGAGAGGGGGAAAAAAAACCGTATGGAACTGAAAATATGTATGTGTTGTCGTACCATGATTAAACTTTATGAATTTTGGGTTCTTGCTGGGCTCTTGTCAGTCTCACGAATGGCCACCGTTTTACCGTAGTGTTTTGTTGGAGCCGGTAGCTGCGTTTTTGTCTTTGCCTTCCTCTCTCGGGTTACGTTGAGCAACTTTATGGCAGCACGCCCACCACTTTCTTTCACCAAAGCGACCCCATCAAGAAGTCCGACACGCCTAGCCCAACAACAACAGACATCCCTGATACCTTTCGTGACTCGTAGAAAAGAGAAACCATACTTCTGCATGTGCCACCAACGGTTGCACTCTACAAAGGCAGAAGAAGAAGAAAAAGCAAAGCAAAGCTGCAACGGATATCATCCTACCTTTTCCCCCAACCCGCCCCTGGTACTTGTTCGGTTGAACAGGTATTGAATCTTCTTGCATTGCTGCCCCGGGGTACCAGGAAAAAGATAGTCAAAGCGGTGGCAAAGCAACCTTGCAATCTCCCGTAGATTGCCTTCTCCCCCCCCCCCCCCCCCTCCCCTCACTCAACTCGTTCTGTCTACCTTCCCTTCCTGGGTATCTTTCGAGCCCAAACCTTGTTCGTTATGGTTTCTCCCCCAAGGTGCCACCCCATTTCTCTTCTGTTGCTAGTGTTTTATGCTTCGTAATCTGCTGCGTATTGAAATCTCGCCTTGTCATTGCAAGTCTTTTGTCTTTTTGTCTCCTTGTCTCCCCCGTCCCATCCCTGTCATGCTCCAACGGCATACACCCGTGATGACCGGGAGGGGCTTCTGTGGTGGGGAAAAAGGCAAGGAATTGTAAACCGGATATACTACGGTCATTGTCATAAAAGATAACAAAAAAAGAAAGAATCAAGAGAGGGGAGAAAAAAAGGCTCCACCTGTGTTCCCTTGGTTTACAAAATTCTACGGTTCGATCGGATCACTTTGGACCACAAGCTTGGGTTGCACTCGGAGACCTCCGAGAGCCGACGCAGAATTCTATTCTCTTTAAGCTCGCGGAAGTTTACGGGCCCAAGATACAGAGTCTCTGGCCCCTTTTATTTGGGCAAATTCTTGACTGCGTCCACCGGCAGACATGACATACTGTGCGTCTACCCAGCAAAGATACGTACCTTTTGTGTTAGTAGGGTGGGAGAGAGTGAATCAGTAGACCAAGTCAAGTACGTCATCGAGTTGGAAGTAGGGCGTTTTGGCGATGCGTTCGACGGTTAATGTTTTGTTATTCGAGAAAGCCTTGAGATACGTAGCTAAACCAAGTGACAACGAAACAAAAAAAAAGAAGCACACAACAGCCTCTCTTTGCCAACTTGACAAGCCCAGTCTGCTTTGAAAACATGTTAAAACCCATCGCTCCAGGAGAAAGCAAAAGAAACGAGACAAAACAACAGCGACAAGCAAACAAATAACTCTTGATTTTGGTCTTCGAGTCAGCTTTGGTGAAGGATGCGAATCCATCGACTGACTCCGATTGTGCTCTGGGATGCCTTTTCTGAGAAGGAAAAGAAATGTCCGATTTTTTTTTCCATATCTAGCAAAACGCCTACCAAAAAAAAAAAATAATCCATAATCCAACGCAAAATAGAGATCCCATCATGATAGCGAACGGAGGTATTTCGAAAAGGCAACAAATGTAAAAGGCTAATACTAACAAAGCACAGACAAAAAAGAGAAGAAGAAAAAACACCGCAGCCTTCAAACCCAAGAGGAAAGCAAAAATACAAAAAAAAGAGAAACTGGCAAAAAAGTATACATGAAGAAAATATCTACAGTCAAGAGAGATAGTCCTGTCTCGAGGCATGTTTGATAGTGTTGAAAGGTACTGTGAAGCCCATTCAAGAGCGAGAGAGAGAGAGAGAGAGAGAGAGAGAGAGAGAGAGCGAGACGAGCGAGAGAGAGAGAGCGTGAGAGAGAGGCATAGTAGGAGCTCAAAAAGCACCACGGGCCAGGTTTTCCTCTGATGGCAACGTTCAATCTCACCGGTTGGCTGTAGATATTCATATCTTCCACCGCTGCTAGGCGGCCGGTGAGGGTCATAAGACTGCGAAGCCTCCTGCTCGCTTCCACTTCCGCTACGTAGCGCGGGTGTCCTTTGAGGCGTGTTGATTCCGCTGTTGGGCCCTACGCCCCCATCTGATTGTGTGGCATCGACGAACGTCGCTGATGTGAAGCGCTAAGGCTCGGATCCAACGGCGAGTTGTTTGTAGTGAACTGCGGCACCGCACCAGGGTTGGTGAATTGGTATGCGGGTGTCATGTTGAGACTCGAATTCGGCCAGGGTGCACTCACATGCCGCTGATGCGTTCGCGCGGGGCTTTGCCCGTTCATGCGGCCGGTCTGATTGAACGTGTTGTCGTTGCTGGGCTGGCTATAGTTGCCCCACGCATCACCATACAGGTTACTAGTTCGTGGCTGTGCGCTTGCCTGCGGGACGGTGCTGTTGCCATAAGGAGAGGCGCTGTAAAACGGCTGTTGGGTCGTAGGCTGGCTGTACGATGTTCCGTAGCCGTATGACATGGTGCTGCTCGCGGTAGATGAGCCCGAGCCCAACTGAGGATAGGCCGACTGCATTGTGCCATTGCCATACTGGTTGTTGGGCAACCTACTCGAGGATGTATCCCAAGAGGCCGAAGGGGTCAAATTGGGGGTTGCAGTCGGAAAGCCGGGCGAAGGACGCTGCATCGACAAGCCATATCCGTAGCCACCTGTACTCAGGTTTTGCGAGTGTGAAGCAGCGCCAAGAGATCCGCCGAATCCGCTGGGGTCGTTCGATGATCGAATAGGAAGCGACGTAGTCGGTTGTTGGCCCAAGGGGTTCGCACTTGTCCATACTCGGTGCCGCGCTGGCGTTTGCTGGGGTTATCCCAGTGAGACATGCCAACAACATCTTGTAGGTGGTCCAGATGGCTGGCACCTCTGCTTGACTCGCTGAGGGTGGATCGGTGGCCATACCCGTAAGGTGGCAGTCGGGACCGAGAGGGTGGAACGCGCGATGGCTGTGGAGGTGCGCGCCGCTGGGGCTTTGTGCGTGGTTTAGGCTCCTCGGCTCTGTCAGAAGTAATATTTGGGAGGATCTCGATGTCCGGGATCAGGCGGGTTGTGCCGGCTTCGAGCTCGTCCTTGAGACGACGAGCGATGCCCAGTACTTCTTCCGTGGTGTAGCCGTCACCAAGCTTCTCGATTAGCCATTGAGGAGGAGCTTGCCCTTGCTGCGTTGCAAAGTCCGAGTTTCTCGACGCCGAGCCGGGTTGACCCTCGTCGTCTTCCTCGTCCTCGTCATAGCCTTCACCATCAACGCCGCGCCTACGCTTCTTACCAACCTGTGACAGCTGCTGCTTTGTTTCTCTGCGCTTCTCCTCGCGCTTGCGGAGCTGCAGCCGCCACGAGGTGACGACGCCAGAGGAACGATTGTGCGCGACATTATAGTCGCTCCAGTTCCGAATCTTGTTGATCTGGCGGATGACGAGGCCAATCTGTGTGAGAGAATAGTCTGGACCGGCACGATACCGGCTGCGTTGGTAGTGTTTCCGACAGTAGTGAACCCAGGCATTGTCAGGAATCTGCCGTGTGCACAGCTTGTTGCGACCAAAGATGTGAGAGACAGCCTTCCTCAGCTGCGAGCCAGTGTCACAGGGCCTGACGCCAAACAGGCACCTGGGAGTTGATTCCTCGTCATAGTCCGAGGCTGCTCCTGGATCCTCAGCGTCACGGTCTTCCTCAGGTCCCTCAACTGTTGCATTCTCCCAAGGTTGTGTGGCGGGCACGGTTGAGGCCGTTGTTGGAACGGTCTGGTCGCTCCTGGTGGCCGAGCTAGCCGTCTCCTCGCCGTAGCCGTCCTCATCCGAAGGGCTTGAAACTCGGCGTGGCTGGTCAAACATGTTGAAGGACTGGTTATACGACATTGACGGCGAGTAGGTCGGAGGCTCAACGATGGGTGCTGCAAAGCCTCCTGACGGCTGATACCTCGCCCGGACGGCCGGGAAGTCGGGCGCCGAGGCCGACCTCTTATGGCCCGGCTGGTAGCCGTAGGCCAGCGAGTCGCTGGTTCTTCTGTCGATGGCATCCATGAGTTAGCTGTGACTTGAGGTTGGCGTGAACAAGGAAGCATTCAGTCCATGGTGATGATGAAAGCGATGGGGGGGATGGGGAATGGGACTAAGGTAGACAGGCAAACACACAAAGACTGTGCGTAGTTGAGCGATAAACGTTTCAAAGCACGGCTATGCACCATGACCAGGTTGCATATACACGGTCGAGGCAGACAGGGTCAGAGCGCGGTGAAGGTTTAGTTGAAGCGGTTGTGCATTACATGAAGCAATGTTCCTGCGCCGGCAGTTGCACCTGACTCTCTCAAGACTTTGCCGACCAAACTTCGATGACGAAGATGCCTCAAGTCGGAAGAGGGACGGAGTGGAACTAACCACAGATCAGGCTTTACTGTTGTCTTGTACAGCAAAAGAACAGAAATCTTGAGACTACCTCAACGTTGCGATTCAAGAGCCCTTTCTGATAGAGAAACAGAAGTAGCCTGGAAACATCAAGGTGCGAGATATTAAGACTGATTCAAAGTTGGTAGTTGCAGCCTAGTTGTTTATGACCAACAAACTGACCCAGGTTTGAAAACTTTTTGTAGGTTGTGACCAGTTTGGCCTTAGGGAAGACATGGATGAAAGGCAAAGTAACACCATGGAATGGGGAATTTGAGTATCGCAGTAATCCATCCGCTAGAGTGGAAAATTTGCGTATCTGCAGAGACAGTGACTAACTGCCCGACACTCTACGCACAGAAGGCTTGAGGTGGCATCTTTCATCCCGAAGTTTTGAGGTGGAAATCGGGGGTTCACGTGACGGCTGTAAGTAGTGGTGCAGCTGATTGTACTGACGAAGGAACAGGGGAAAAAAGCAGAAAAATAAACAAGGCAACAGAAATGTGTGTCCACTCACCTTCCCATGTCCATCACCGATTCTCGCACATTCGTAGGATTGCTGTTGAAAAGTATGGCGTCCGACGGTGACTGGGCGCGATGTGACCTATGCGGTTCCTGCTTGAGGCCATTGTCGCTCTCGTTGGAATGAGCCATGACTGTCGAGTTCTGAAGCTCCATAGAAGTGCTATTCAACGTGAAGGGAGACAGCGGCTGCAAAGCTGGGTCGACCAAAGGATCCGAGTCGTTCCCCATCATGACCCGCGAGTTGGGGTCATCGTGAATGGCAGTTGTGTTGCTGTTGCTACTGCTATTCCTGTCGTTCTCGTCCGACATCTTAGCCTCGAGGGATGAGAACTCGGTAATTAGGTGATTCATCGGCTGGAACTCGCTGACGGTTGACAGAGATGAAATCCTGGAGTGGGACCCCGAGTTGTTAGAAGAAGCCGTCGTGTACGATGATCCTAGACTGCTGTGACTGTCTGAGAACTTGTGCTTTGAGAGCGAATGGGGGCTGCTAGGCTCCATGTGGTGATGCTCCTGTGTCGGAGACTCGCCATACAGCACTGGTTTGGTAGCCAGCTGTGTCCGGATCAGCTTGGTGTCCAGCGTCAGCGGCAAAGAATAACCACCGGCGTCCCATGGTGTTCTGCTCCTGTTGGGCGTCCGGGATTCGCTATTGCTGCGCGATGCATCCTTTTCTGAGTGAGGAGTAATAACCCCTGTTGAGGGGTCGGTTGTGTTGGTGATGATTGATGGTGTCGGCGTCATGTTGAGTGGATCTTGTTGTTGTGTCATTCTGCCTGCAGCACCTGCTGGTATTAACAGCGAGGTCACGTCCATTTTGTCTGGCGAGGGCTGAGGGACGTCGCCTGAAAGATGGGACGAGCCGGGACACAGTAGTGCCAGCTATCCCTTGCGCGAACGGCCTGAAGAGAATATAGAAGAAAAAAAAAGACTTGTCCAAAAGAAAATAGTCGACTATGTTTGGCGTATCTCCAGGAGATTTTCCTCGTAAGGACACCTCCTACACCAGCTTGTGCCTAGTGTCTTATTTGAAAAGTTGATGGCAAAATGCAATAGCGGATGTCACAAATCCTCACAGAGGAAAGTTGTACGTTCCACGTTTGGTGACGATGATATGGAAAAGACGACAGGCCGTTCAGGAATGATGTGCGCTCCTTAGTTAGAGAGGGGCCGCTGCATTCCTCTGCAAAGGTCGTCGACGATGAGTATGCAGACGGCGTCAACTTTGAGAAGGCAACAAAACCCAGCCTTTTTCTGCGCGGCTATATCTGCGAGTCGGGGTGCGATGGTCTCATCCGTTGTGTTGAGAGGATCTGCCTTGGCTTCCGCATGGGCGTCGCAGAGACGAAGATGCTTAAAAGTCGAAGGGGTTATAGGAAGATTTTTCTGTCGCGGGAGATCCCAGACTTATGTGTAACGCGCAACTACAAGCCCTAAGTCCAATAATAAACGAACCCAAGCTGATATGATTATCAGACCTGTCGACTGGATCGACGGTTTGAGAGTCGCACTGACAGGCCGAACTGGGATTGAAACACGCGAAACGCTCTGGGGCCGGGAGGAAGAGCCGTTAATAAGTCGTCCTAAGTGGACAAGTTGGCAGTGGACAATGTGGGCGCATACCTCTCTCTCTCTCTCTCTAGAGCTGGTCCTGCGAACAGTTGGAACCAAAGCCAACGGGGCCGAACAAATTAATAAGAATATATGGTGAGAAATACGATCGACTCGTGTGAGGAAGCGCGAGGTGAAAGAAGAGATGGAAATGTACGTCTGGGGTGACTTATTTCCAGCTCGTCCCGTCCTGTTCTTGAATCGTCCTGGAAGAGGCGAGGGGGGAGGGGCAAAAATATTGGACTATGTAGGGAATGTCGAAAAAGTAAACGTCTCAAAACGGAATATGGATCGACTCCAGGTCGGTATCGGCACAGTTTAAACCCAGTTGTTAGAAGGTCGGAAGGCTGCCCCTTGTGGCGTGCTGGGATGTTAGTGGAAATCTTCCGGGCTATCACAAGGAAACCGGTGCAGGCTCAGGAGTAAGGGTAGAGATGTGGTTCTCCGCGCCTGGTGGTTAAGCTAGGCTACATAAGATAAAAGCGAAGTGGAAAGTAGAAACGAAAGTTAAGACGAGTAGTATGGAGGAAACAAGAGTTGAGAAGTTTGACAGGCCAAGCAATGTCTCAGGTCGAGGAACGAGAAGTGTCTGTAGGCGAGGAGAGAAACTGTTGGGTGGGGAGGGGCGGACATGTACGCGGACAGACCAGACAAGATGGAAGAGCCACGAGAGTGAGATACAGTATGTAGATGCGGGCTGTCTTAGTCTCACACCTGCAGTGGGAATAACAGATGGGAGTTTACCTCAAGGATAGTGTCCGGGGCCACGGTGCCTGGGATCCCATGCAGTGACCCATCAACAAGCATCTCATGTTTGAAAGCCCCGGCGATTGGGGAGTAGTGGAGGGTGGACTGATCAAGAGCAGGTGGCAGGGGTGGCCAAGCCACTTCCAGAGTGCGAAGCAGAGAAATTCGGGAACGTGACAGTCCGATCACTTTGAGAGGAGCAAAGGGCTGATTGTGGAGAAAACAAAAAAGCCAAAGGATGTGACAGTCTCGGAGATGGTGATGGGTGATGTACTGTAAGAAAGGAGTTGATGGGTGGTGGTGGTGATGATGGTGGTGGTGGGAAGGAAAACCTAAAATCGCACATACCTGGACAGTAAGCAAGGAAGTATACTACTCCGTATGCTGTGGTCACACCGGACAAGATGATATGCGAGCGTGAACAGGAACAGGGTAAAGGACAAAATAGCATGTTTGTTTACTGAGCTGAGATTTGCGAGAAGAGAAAGGCATAAAACCTTCAGATAACAATGGAGACAGACTGGTCGAGTACCGGACAAAAGTAGAAATGTCAACCCTGGAAAAGGACGTACATACGCATTGAAGAAAGTCACTTCTGGTCCATGTTCAAACTTCCCCACAGTGTGTGTGGTTTGGGCACGGGTGGTCCGTCGCACCCCCGATGGCAGCTGTGTGAGGAATACCCCTGAGCGTCCCGGAGCAGTGACAGGGGTACGTGCCACAGGAGAATTCAAAAATCAGAGCCCGATGGAGGGTTGTATTTTCTACGTGATGTGGGCATATGCCACCCAACGGGGTGGCATCAAATTTGCAAACCTACTTGCTCGTTGGTGGTAGAAGTCATTAGTATAAAGTAACAGCAATAGTATTGTGTCGTTTTCATCTTCTGTGCCTTGTGTAGGCCGCCACGTCCGGAGATTTATACGGTGGTAAGAAAGTTTTTTTTCTTTTTTTCTTTTTTTTTTTTTTTTTTTTTTTTTTCTCTTGTCAAAGTGGATTTAGCTCTCGCGCCAGGAGAGATTGCGTCCCAAGTCGTACAAAAAAGAGTCAATAAAGATAAACATAGGGGGAAAAGAGAGGAGAAAACCTACCAAACAAAGAGAACGAATTCTGATTCTGTCCGGTCAAGGTACCGAACGTTTTAGAAGATTTCCTTGCGCGTCAGATTTGTCGGCCGTAGATCGCGACGTCAGGGCTGGTCGTCTGAACCAAATATGATCGCCCCAGGGGTATTAGTCCGGACTGGCCAGGGGTTTGGCTGTGCCAAATCACTGCATACCGTAGCGAGAGCGAAGTGCTACTCACTGGTATTAGGTGCTCCGTACATATCGTGACTTCGTGCAGGCAGGCCCCACGACGCTTGATCTAAATGGGCATGATTGCTTCAAGGGCAATTAGAACCATTGCGTCTGTTCCCAAGTAGGCGAACATCTGATGGTAAGCGGCGTCATATGCCTGCAGTGCCAAGGCGCGGCAGCTGCACATAAAATCCCTGGTCAGATCTCCTCTGCGGGCCGGGTCTTTGTGTGTCTTTTCGGTCAGCGCTTTCGCTCTCTATATGAATGTAAACCTGCTGTTTCCATTCAAGGCCTCGCCGTAGAAACAGCAATAACAGTACGTGACGGTGGCCGTCCATACAGTGCAGTGCTGCAGAGTTTTAGTTTCCTCTTCTTTTCATTGTTCTATTCTAAGAACAGGTGGTGAGGCCACTGGTTACTCACTCACTCGCTACCAGTAGCTTTCCAAGCCATCACTGTATTACTTACTTAAAGCATTGTTTTATCAGTATTTACAGTGAGAAAAATGAATAACAAAAAAAGGTCCTTACCAGAGTGGTACTGAAGGGTGAAAAACGAGGCGGAGTCTTCAAGGGACGGCTGATCTGCAATATGAGACCTGGGAATTGGGGCTTGAAACCCGTACATTTTTTTTTTTTTTGGGGGGGGGGGGGGGGGGGGGGGGGGGGGAGACAGGGCTCAGTTAGCATCTGCGACCGGATTTGCCGCCCGACCGTATCAGGTACAATGGACACCGTATGGTATGCGCGAAATTGTAGCATCAGGTAGGTACCTGGTGTTCCTAGGGAAGCACACAGACATTCCCGTACCCTTCAAACTCGACTGTACGTACTCTGCTAGGGGTGGACGCGTTGAGCTGGGAATCGCAGTAGCGCAAAGGCTGCTTTGGTGGGGCAGAAATGTCACGGGCGCGTGCAGGGTTCCCCAAACAAGCCCACCTGGTGGCTCATCGCTGGTGTCCCTCTGGCGTGGTCGGCACATGCCGAGCGGCCAGCCATTGAAGGATAGCAGCAACGCTGCAGAAAAGGATAAAGCAGCATGCACAGGGATAATGATCTGTCCAGAAAAGGGATGAGATTGGGCACTGGAACTTGTATGGATGTGCTTGATTGAATGACTGGGGGTGAGTTGACAATCGGAGACGACGGACAGAGCTGTCTCCGTGCGAGAGGGCCGTACACGCCCAGGACACTCGAACGAAATGGGGATAGTGCACAATGGATGGTAAGATTTCAATGTTCTTCGCATGTGAGTTGTTATTGGCAGCCTACCAAATGGAAAGCACATGGAATAAATTCAAAAGCGCTGAGTCGGACAGACTTCACGCTGTGCGATGTTGAAAAAAAAGGTAAAGACAAGTCACCCTTGAATCAAAGAGAGAGACAGCCCCGGGAATACACAAAAAAAAAAGTGTAGAAAAATAAAAATAAAAACCAGTACCGTTGCCCAACGGCCTAGTCACCGTCGAGCCGTTGAGTGGATCCTTGGGTTCACTTTGAGACTTCTGGAACTGAATTCTATCCATATTTATCTCTTGAATTGTGGATTTTTTTTATCACCCAGGGGAAGGGAATGGCGTCTTGGGCGTGCAAGGCAGGCATGCTGGCAATTGAGCCACGAATGGATTGGATGCCAAGCAAATTCAAGGGAGGGGGTGTCGCTTTCCGCCATGGTTTTGCGTTGCTTGGTTTCCTGAAGCAGCCAGCAGTCTGATGTCCAGGATTCAAAATTCTTGTGCTCTCTACGTTGTACATAGTCTCAGCCCTCCTTGTTACAATGATCAAAGTGGAGATGCATGCAAACATTTGACTGATAGGTCGCCATACCAATTAAACTAGTTCTAGAAGTCTAGAAATTCTTCAACACCCAATTACTAGGTATAAGTGGTAGGTAGTATACCTGGGCCGCCGCTCCGCGTTGGTTGATCGCCAACGTCCCATCTGCTGAGTTTGTGTTCGGGTGGCAATGTTCGGCACATGTTCGTCAGCATCAAGTTAAGCTTCTGTCGCGTGAGACTTGGACATAAAGATGCCGCTTTTGGATGATGTGGAGGATATCATGACAGTGCGGACATCAGCAGCAGTAGCACCATTATCAGCGCCATGCAGCTCCTTTGAATACGTCGTAATTGCACTGGTTCAGCTCATTATCTCTTGTAATTTAAACGGCTGGACACGTATTCGTAAGTTGATAGGGGAAGTACCTAGATGTTTCCTCCGGGTCCGGTTTGATGTCCAGAAAATAGAATACCCTAGGCTGAATGCGGAGAGGCTAGAACTATCTATGTACCTAGTTTGACTCTGCTGGTGTTGGTTGCGACACTTGGGCGTCTTTCTTGTCGTTTCCTATCTTTTTTTTTTTTTTTTTTTTTTTTTTTTTTTTTTTTTTTTGAGTTACCCGTTCCTTGGACTTCTCGTCAATTATCTAGCATGCAGCTGTCCTACCATACTCCCAGTTACGAAATCATGCAAGGCGAAGTTCAGTCAGTTAGGTAGGCAACTCAGGTCGGTTTGTTTGACAGCTTGTCCATCCCGTCCTTTCGCAGCTCGTTCGCCTCGACTTTCACGACTCGCAGCCATCTCAAATGTTCGCAGTTGTACTGTTGACAGGATACCGTGCATGGTGGTTTTTGTAAGTACGTTGTGGAAGAGGCTCTTTGATCGAACCAGGAAAGGTCTGGGAGTGGGTGAGGTGACGTATCAGCCGTTGGCCCCTTGGGCCCTTGGGGGGCAGGGGGGTTTTCTTTGTGCGTGTAGCAGCAAGAAATCGACGCCCGATTGGCTCCTGGAGTTTGAAGGGATCCATGTTTCAGCCTGGCTGTGCTGCATCTCAAAACTTAACTGGGATGTGCGGGTGGGTGTCTGTGTTCTACCTGAGGGTTCCGAGTGGAGTTGCAACTTTCCACACCTCGCCGGACCCTTGCGGTAGCTTGCGGGATGTTCCCTTCTCACCCGGCGTCCGAAGCTCGACATGGACCGACGAGGCCAATTGGTTCACCATAACATGCCCGGAGAGCCGCCACTGCGGCTGCTTGCGGACACGAGTCGCATGACAAGGTTGAAGGAGGCTGAGGCGAAGAATCACAAGAAAAAATTAAAATAAAATAAAATCCAGAAAAGCCAATTGATGATTACGGTTTAACAATTTCTGATCACATTTTTTCTTGTATCCTCCCCTCCTGTCCTCCCCCTGAATCAGTCCACTTGATGTGCATTGCCCGACAGTTACCATGTGTGGCTTGCATCCATCATCTCTCCTCAACGTATTAGCAGACCAGGTTAGCACAAGCAAGACGAATGAAAGAAGAAAAAAACAATACACTTTATCGGATGACGGCGGGCAGGCTGGGGGCCTGACATGACATGCATGAAGATTCAGAATCTTGGGCCAAAAAAAGAAACAAGAGGGCATTGCGACGTCGCCTGGACTTTTTGAGTGTTTCAACCGATTCTTAGTTCATGCGGCAGATGGAGCACTCGGCATCCGGACACCAGCCCATGTCAACTCGGACGAACAAAGGAGAGGGTGAGCTAAGAAAGTAGAAAAAGAAATGACAAAAAGAGAAAGAAAAAGAAAAAAAAAGAACCAAAAAAAGACATTAGTGGAGGACCACCATACCTGACAGACAGCTCAAGGCCTTTCAAACAAGGGCAAGTAATTTTCCTTTAACCTCCACGCAGCTAGTTGCACCACTCTAGCCGTCGTCCGATCACTGATCTGCTTCTTCTCCTTACCGAGGACCGAGAATTGGCTGAACGAATGCGCTTCCAAATGAGACTTAGCAGCGGGCATCTAATATCCCAAAATTGGATCTGGTACCTTTAGTCTAATGAACACCACCCAAACTGTACCTTGACTTGACTTGACTTGCCTTACTATCTTTTGTGTTCCGCTGATTTTATGTTGCAGCTATTTTGTGCTTTCGCCAAGCTACTACTGCCAAACCTTAACCTCAAAGCAGCCCAGTGTAATGCGCAGACTCCACCCCGGGTTTTTGTCCGCCGATGTGCTGCATGTCTCTATCTTTGTCTGCCGCCACTAGGTACGGATGGTTACGTTCCAGTACCTGGATTGAGGGGATTTGTTTCTCGCTGGATTCAAGATTCGCTGTCCCGTCATCGATCCGTCTACGACATGGCCCAAGGTAATAAAATTTGGCTCGGGTTCGCTCTTTCCTCTAAGTCCATGTCTCGCTCACCGGCATGTGGTCATGTTTAATTTGCCGCTGAGATTGAGTGCGGATGCGCCGATTGGTAAACCCCGCGTGTCTTCCAGTTCCGCCACTTGTCTCTTTTTCTCTTGCACCCTCGTAGATTTATCAGTTGTATTCATGAATTTACAACAAAAAAGTGCCTTATGAAAGACTTGAGCAGTCAGGCTGACAGATAGGCGCACACACACACATACACTCACTCACTCACACATACCAGACTAGATGGTCGTCTTTCAGTTTTGCCCATCCCAGTTCAGTCCAGTCCAGTCCAATCCAGTCTTGTTCCCGTATGTGATTGAGTGATTTGAGTGAGAGGCTGAGCTGGCCTCAAAGCATGCCTACATACCTTTACCTTACATACATCCCTGCGGTGGGATGACACCTCCGAAGCACGTTGCGGTGAAAAGGAAAAAGGCCACATACATGTTTGGTTTACCCCAAGTTACTACCACCTCATGTTGTGGATGATGGACGAGCGCTATACGCCTAGACCTGCGGTATCACACAGGGCGGTTGCTCCCAGAGACTTTGATGTCGTTCATCCGTCCTCTTGCGCTGGCTGCCAT
Organism: Magnaporthales sp. P1609; assembly: GCA_003709005.1. Taxonomy (NCBI): domain Eukaryota; kingdom Fungi; phylum Ascomycota; class Sordariomycetes; order Magnaporthales; species Magnaporthales sp. P1609. The sequence goes on along the minus strand of PELF01000005.1, from coordinate 2,368,522 downwards.
CTGTGGTGGTTCCTCCATTCATTCAGTGCAAGTCAGTGTGTGTGGTCTTGCTTACTTCGAAATGCATCAAAGCGCGACACGGATACCCTGAGTACGCTCGCGTGTTTTCTTTTCCTTCTTCATCTTTCGCTCGAGGCAGCAGAAAGCCGAAAAAAAGCATCAGTCAGTGTGCTTGCTTGCATTCATTGGCTTCGCTATCGGGTGGCTTGGGCGCCTGAGACTCGCCCGTGCCCCCTCGACTTCCATACTTGCTGTTGCTGCTGCTGCAACTGGTCTCAAATTCATCAGCGAAACCCTCAGTCAAGCTTTCTAATGCGAGTTCAGTCATGAAAGTAATGCAGACACATGGGCATGAGGTTACAAAAAAACCAAAAAAAAAACCAAAAAAAAAAACCAAAAAAAAACCACCCAAATGCACTTCTTACGAAAGCTCACGCGTCCCCCAATCTTTGGGTCAGATCCGCCGACCAAGGCACTTTGTTCTATTCACCTTCTAGAATTCGTGGCTCGGTTAGCGGATATGGCGCTTGCCGTCGATCATGGCTTGGTCTGGCCCATATGTAATCCATCTACGGATAATGCTTAATTGTGCCCGTTGTCGTTTGTGTTTATCGTCTAAAGGCATGCAATGGGCTTTCTTTTTGTGCACGCCTGCTGCATGTCAGCGCCACGAGTTCAAGGCAAAGTCGAACTTGAGTTCCGGCTGCAGTTCAGTATGGTGTGCCTCTTCGTGCATCCGCGGGTACCACGTTCGCCGCGGGTAATACGTTAGCATTGCGCCTATCTACTTCTCTGTTGGAGCGCATGGATAATGGCTTGCACCAAGAATCCTTTGTGGTCTTGATTTTGTGATATACTGCGCAGCGAACTCTGAATAGCCATGCTTTGTTGGTTTAATGTTAGAGGAGTGTGCCAATACCAATTTCCAGTTGTATATAATACGATACATGTTAATAAAGCAAGCACATGATGGTAACAGGCTCAGGTTGATGAATAGAACTAGGCTGATCAGTTTGTCGGCAATCAATCCCCGGCATATTCCTGTTTGCAGTGCCGCTCCGCCGTTCAATCACATATCCATGTTGATTGCTTTTGCTAAGATCCTCAAATAGAAATTATCAAGTCTCTTAACCCTGTCTTTGTCGTTGGTAAGATATGATGACGCTGCTGGGCTTACGCCCCGAAATGGTGATAGACTGTTACCTCTGACAGTCATATGAGCATAACTACATCATTTAATCGTGTCTGCTGCTGCTCATAGTATTGATTTATCTTCTTCAAAGCCTAAAACTCTTCATAAAATGCTCAGCTGAACATGAATACGACTGCTCAAAAAGGACCGATGATATATGATTGCCTACAAACGGTCTGTTTGCTTCATAAACATGACACCAACCGTTGACTGTCAATGCCAGCCACGTACTCAGGGATAAACCGGGACTACAGATACAACAAGGCTTACACCGGTTTACAGGTACTGAACCGCAAAGGCATGGAAACCATGAAAAACGGTGCTTGGCCGTCACAGTCACACAGCAGTAAACCATGGATCGAAATAAATGTCTCGGTTTACCGAAACCTCCCCGGGTGTAGAGCGGTGACAACGTGCCTAGACAGTCACTTGTTACGTTCTGGAAGATTCCTGAAGGCTTATATAGCTTTCAGGGGCTTCCATCCATGTGTTTATCATCAAGAAACCGAAAAGGGGAAGATTATGCTGTATTTTCGGGGAGTTTCCTGAGCTGAGTTACCAGCAATGGCGAGCCGACTGGACCGAGGTGCACAGCAGTAAGTACCACCCTCCCGGCCACGACTGTCGAAAATTACTCTGGGTACCTTTGGTTGACCGACGTGGCGCCGGACGGAGACATGCTTCGGAAGGACCCCAGTGGTAGACGGCGCTAAACGTATTGGGAAGTCGGCGTGCAGCCCCGAGAGGTTGATATCTGTACAGTGATCATAACCATCTGCTACAATTCAGTGATGCCCTAGAGGGTATAGTACTGGTGAAGATCCAACACATCTTCAAGTTGCTGCTGCATCTCTAAGATCTAGATTCAATAATTATTCACTATTTGCTTGTCACCCAATAGCAAAGCCTGCAGACTCGCTGTCGACTACCACGCCCGCATGCGTTGTGTTCGCTGATGCGTTGGGACGACTCCCTGGCTGACCCGACACAGCATGGTTACATGTTAGGTTACACGCGCAGAGATAACACATAATCCAGCAGGTGATCGTCGTATACGGGGTCGTCATGCATGTCATAATGCAAGCCTGCATGTTCCCGATACTAGAACATGCTCTGTGATATGCTTCTTGTCTCAGATATATCCCGTTTGGCAGTTGCCGTGACTACCAGGGTGCTGTGTGTGTGTGTGTGTGTGAGTGTCGAGAGATAAACGTGGCTTAGTACCCTGTGTCCCTGCGACTTTCCGAATTGTGCATCCACATTCCACCTTTGTCTTTACACAAGGCGGTGATGTCGGTTGCCGGAAGCTTCACTGGACGTAAATCAGATGATTAAAGTCGCCAAGCTGTGCTACAGTCAAAACACTTTCCTCAGATTGGTAGTCATATACGTAACTGACCCGCTTGACGGGAATTAAGGTTGTGTGCTTCGGTCCTCTATGGGGCACCCTGTTCAGTCAGGTACATGTATCCGCTTAGAGCTGAAAGCCCATAGAAGGGCTTCGGCTCGATGAAGGCGCCCTGAGGTGCGCCGAAGATCCTTTGTAAAGGCTTTGCCATATGAATGCCTCACTCAGCAACAGTTCAATATCCTTCTCGGTCCATTCCTTAGTAGGCAGTGACTGAAGAAACATCATAATCTCTTGGAAATCCATCTTGGTCAGCTTGGCAGACCACTTCACCAAGAACGCCGCGCAAACATAGAGATGAAACTCGGAAAAGCCATTCTCCTCGGCCTGTGGAGCGTAGTTGTTAGTAAATACCTCGAGATTATTGCGCTTGAGGAAAGCAATTATCCTCACCATGTACGTATCCCACATCCTGATCGTATTCTTGACACTTATCTCCCGCATTAGCAGGCAGTTCATCCACCTGAAACTGAACTGTATAAACTCAACACTCTCCCTCTCTAAGTGTTTCGCCAGCTGCTCGTCTATTCTCGCCGTCAGATCCCGTAATGCGGAGACCTGCCGCTGGATCCCCGGCTGTGCTACTATGTAGTGGTCCTGAATGCCGTCCAGCAGCTTCGTCAAGCACCAGAACGTATCGGCTTCCACAGCGTCAAGCACGGCCCGCGGTAGCTGGCCCGGATCCATGCCTCTTTCAATGTCCGGGTCTGTAATGTAGGTGCCCAGGAATACCTGCCAAAACGGCGTGACGAGGTCGTTGATCCCCTGTACATAGCCACTAGCCGGGTGCCGTACGGCCCAAACATACAGTATCCTCTCGAGTGACCTCTGGGTTGCCTCGTACCCGTAGAGCTCGATGTGCGGATTCGTGCGTGGGACATCGATGCTGATCTGGTGCCATATTGCCTCGTCCAGACCCCTGCCGCCCCTGCCTGGCGTCGATGGAGGGTTGCTGTTACTGGCCTTGACGCCACTGCCGCTCTCGAATGCCTGTCGCACACCATCAAGATACTCCTTGCGCTTGCGTTCCAATACAGCAACGCGCCTCTCGCTACTTGTTGGTAGATAGCTGAGAAGCAATTGCCATGTCATGGCACGTACTTCTTCTGGCACCCCGGACCACGCCAAAGCCCTCAGCTCTGTCAGCGGGATCGACGATGACTGCAATATCTTCTTAAATTTGTTGATTCTTGTTATCCTGGAGTTTGCGGCGTCGATTTCCTTGGGTGTAGCGTCGTGCGGTGTCGATGGGTGGCTGATCAGGTGTAGGGCATTGGCGGGGTCTTTGAGAATGTCCTTGTACTGTGGTCTTAATATCTTGCCCTCGCTCTTCTTGGATATCGGATATGCCGATGATGGCCGTTCGATTGCTATGTCGCCAGTGTCTTCGAAACTTCGCATTGGCAGCGGGCTCGCTGCAGCCGAATGAGCGTCACTCTTCTCCTGCTGCGCCATCCTCCGTGTGTTTCTCCTCTTAGTGCTGTTCAGACTAGGGAGGCCAAAGTCGTCGCCGTCGTCATCTCCATAGTCCTCATAATCATCGCCTTCGTCCGTCTTCCAGTCGTCGTTGGTCCTGGAGAGAAAGTTCACGTACGACTTGATCGGCGGCGAGCCCAGCCCAGGCGCCGGTTTCGAAGGCGGAGACGTCATGATGGTTTTCGGTGGTTTGAAAGGAGGACCCGAAGGTGGTGTATGTGGCCGGGATTGTGGTCTTGCAGAGCTGCCGGAAACATTTCTGGGTTGACGGCAGATGTGCGCGTGCGCATTAGCTAAAAGCAACGACCACCAGGATATGCAAATGCAGTCAAAAAAGCCTGAGCGCGTACAAAGCATCAATTTTGAGCATATCGGCGTGTGAATACGCTGCGCCGACGATTTTGTTCCCATCCCGGCTCCGCGCCGAGGTCGAGGGTTGCCTCCAGAAAGGAGACGCATTGCTGGGTACCTAGTCAGTCCATTTGGCCAAAGAAAGCTCTGGGAGTAGAGCACATACTCTGATCGGTCTGTTCCCCGAGCCATTGTAGCTTTTAGCAACCTAGACCGTTGCGGAAAGACAAACGTACTTGCTAAGGGCAAGCATGTATGGGGTTACATACCGACTTGAACCATCTCCTGCTTCGGACCGTAGCGTCAGCACGGTAAACAAGGCTCAAAGGAGCCACCGCCTATGGCCAAGCCAAGCAGAGGAAACGTGGGGCGATAGCCTTACCTGCGGAGGCGCCTTTTTGCCACTCCCCGAGCCGGAGGAAAACATAGCGCGTGAGATGTGAAGAGAAGCTGGCTGTGCTGCCTCTCCGGATATTATTTAGTACTAAGTCATGGCAAAAGTTCCGTCGGTCGAATCTATCTCCCCAGTCTCGGAGGTTGGTATTGATGCGCGACTGGAGCTCCCGTGACGGCACTAATTGATTGCCCCTCTCTGATCCTTCGCGCTGCAATGCCAGGTGGGCTGAAATATGGAGCATTACCGCCCCAACTTGCCTTAGCGTTTGCCCAGCGCCAGCCTGTCGTCAGCACAGACCCGCTTGTAGCTTTTTGAGGCCTGAGGCAGAATTACCAGGCACAGCTTGCCCGGGTGAGGCTCGGTCCGCGAATCTGAGCTCATGCAATTACGACCAAGACCAAAAACGACCAAGAAACGTCCCGTCATAGCATCACCACATTTCGCGACGACCGAACAACCCTCGACGTCTCGAAGAATACCGACAAGATGGCGTAAGTCTCTCTTTTGAGGAGCTAGGAAGCAATTCGAGACGCATTATGGTCCTCCCACTGCGCCGAGTGTCGCTCAATGGCACCCCAAAGTCAATCGTACGATCTAGCTGCGACCCGATAGCTAACCTATCGCCTCCAATTGCAGCTTCGTCAACGCACCCAACAAGGTGCCCTACTACCAGCGCTTTTACCAGACTGCTTACCGCAACCACCAGCGCGTCTGGAAGATCGTGAGTCTTTAACTCGGAAGAATAGACGAGGGCGAGATTGGTGCAGGAATTGGACTCTGGCTCACACTGCAACCTTACACAGCACCCGAGGAGCAGGTACATGCTTGTCCCCTACCTCGTTGGTCTTTGGGGAGGTCTCGGACGTAAGTGCAGCTAAATCATATCTAGGGCTTCTGTGAGTGGTGCTGACAATGTTAACCTACAGTGAGCATGTGGGGTCTTGGACGCAAGGCCGCTGGCTACAACTCCTACTGGGGTGACAAATAAGTCTGAGGCTTACAGCGAGGTGTCATGAGGAAGTTGGAACCTGTTAGAGTTGAGAGGCGAAGCTGAGTGCCTTGAGAAGAGAACATATTCAAAGCCTATAACAAAGCCCCCAAAGGCAAATCTGCAGCATTCAGTTTACTAGAGTCAGTCACACTTTCAACAAAACTGGGACAACCCCAATATCCGTGATTACTGTGATGCCATATGTCCGATGCCAAGGCTTCACTTGACCGCCTAAACACGACGTCTAAAATACAAATTATGCCGAACCAACGACATAATCAAAGTTTTGGGGGCCCTAAACCTATAGCGAGCGGCCCCGGGTCACTATTGCCGACCCTGCACATCAGCTTGATGAAGCTTGGGTTGATCCAAGGTCGGCCAAATCGTCCAGTGCAGACCGGCACACCACAGACTCGTACGCTAGTAACCTTCCGCGCCAGGAGCCTTCTCATCCTTTCGCAGGCTCGTGAGCAGCTCACGGAAGCGCTCCTTTCCGGACCCGGCCGCACCGCCCTTGGTACCCTTGCCAGAAACGTCAACGATCTTAGAGATGCGCTCCCAGCTGGTGCCACCCGAGGTGGTATCCTCGCGGTTCTTGAGGAACTGTTCAGCGTCCTTGCGAGTCTGAGTGATGGTCTTCTCCTTTTTGTTGTTGTAGTTCTCGTAGAACTCATCAATGTTCTGCTGCGCTTCCTTGACCGTCTCGGCGCGCTGTTGTGCAAACTTCTCCGCCCGCTTGGCGTTCTGATCGTCCCGCTTCTGCCGCCACTCCTTGATCACCTCGGGCTCCTCCTCCTCCTCTGTGTAAGCACCGTAGCCCGAGTTGTAGCTGACTGATGGCCCAGTAATGGTTCCACTAGTACCAAGGCCCTGTAAACGCGGCCATAGATCGTCAATATGGCTGCGCGCAAGATGAACCTTCACAGCGCGTGGAATGGGATGGGCTTACCGAGTTCGGGCTCGCTAGGTCTGGGAACTGGCTCTCAAACTCTGCCGTGCCAGAGTTGCCGCCACCTCCACCAAGTAGGTCATCATCGTCATCAGCACCGCCATCCTCGACGGTTGCGAACTGGTTTGCGTCGTCTCCTAGGAGCGCCTTCTCTCTCGCCAGAAAATCGTCGGCAGAGGGTTCTGCTGATGTGTCCTTGACGTCGGTTTGCACTGAGATTTTGGAAGCTGTCAGAGGTTGTTTGCTTCATTTCTTGGGTGAAAATATCGTATAGCGCTTACCGCCCGAATCAAATTCATCGAGGGAGGGAAACCGGTCCGCCATATTGATAGGCAGCGTGTGAATGTTGATTAGGTGTCCGAACTGTGGTATGTGAGGATCAGTCCTTGTTAGATTTCCCAATATCAAGGATGTGCGGGCAAGATGTTGTGGCTGGCGGGGAAGTATTGCTGTTGATGATTGTTGGAGGATGAATTAGAAGTTGTCGTTGACATGTGCATCTATCTGCTTGCGCCAGTTCGCATGGTCCAAGCTAGCGTCTCCAAGGCGGCGGCCTGGCGACACAACCTCAGGTACATTCCCTTGGCTGACCGATTGGGCCAAGTTGTTGCTTAATTGGCCACTTCCAGGGTCATATGCAATTAAGCGGGAGCTTATGGCACATAAAAGCGGGTCTTTTATGCAGCTGTTGCTCTCAGGCGCGTTTTCTTTCCCATTCGCCCAATAAAAAACCGCGACTCTGATCAATCTTAACACTGACCTTTTGTGATGGAAAAAAAGAAGAGAGAGAAGGCTGGCATCACAAAGAGGAATTCGTCTGGGGATCATAGACCGACTCGTCCACCAGCAGCAGCGGACTGAACATTCAATTGCGGATTTTGATGCACATATAGTCGAAGTCCCTTGCCTTTGGATTGACCTTCGTCAGTGAAGCTGGAGCTCCCTTCCAGATAGCTGCCTGTCTGCTATGCAGCAAGCTTGGTCCGCTCCTGTAGATTGAGAAAAGAGCCTCTCCGAACGATTGTCTTTCTCAAAAAGATAAAATCACAAAAACATCATCAATACCTACCTACTTGGGTTTTACTTTTAGCTACCTTTTACTCTGAGCTACCTTCCAAGGCATTTTACCAGCACACCATCAGCTCATTTATCTTTCTCCTGGTTTGTCGTTTGACAAAGCCCCAGCACAACCATTCCTACTCAATCATACCCCTCGGTGCTTGGAAACAACTTCATTCCAGACAGGGGAAAAAAGGCATACGCCAACAAAAGGATGGCCTACACAGACGACGCTGTGCTGGCCAAGCTCTCGGCCCTGAATGAGAGTCACGACAGCATTGCAACAGCTGCTCAATGGATAATGTTCCATCGGTGAGTTTTCCATAATTTAGTCAATCCTCACCCGCGGGCAAGCAAAAGCGAGCATAGCAGAATTTGGCGGATTTGGGTCATGCCGATGCAGCCTTGATGCATTGTCCATTTCCTCCGTTTGTCCCTTTTCCCCCCCTGTGTTTGCCTACAAATTGGTCAAACAAATCGCCAGCAAAGTTTTAGTGCAGCGAACCAAATTTTCCTGGTGGCTTGCCTCTTTCGACCTCCAAGACTGACCATAGATATTCCTTGCTTTATCTAGTCGTCATGCAGACCGCACAGTACAGTTGTGGCTCGGCAGGCTTAAAGAGTCTCCAAGCTCCAAACGGCTGAACCTCGTGTACCTAGCAAACGGTGAGTGTGAGCTTTTCTTGTATATACCTCCATCCACATCTTGGCATGCCTCGCACTTTTTCCTTCCAAGTTTCCTCCAAGTTTCCTCGATACAGCCACAACCACAACAACTTACTTGCTTGGTCATGCCGCGAAAAATCATTTCCCTCAAAAAGACCACAGTCATCCCAGTCATGGGTGACCATCTTCACTGTAGCTTGTTGACATCCTTGCTAATCTGCTCTGCCACCGTAGAGGTTACACAGCAGTCCAAAGCTCGTCACAGGGATGACTTTGTCAATGCATTCTCGCCAATTATCGCCGAGGCTGCCGTCGTGGCCTACAAGGGTGCCTCTTCCGACGTTCAAAACAAACTCAGACGGGTGATTGACGTCTGGAAGGACCGCAGCATCTTTGAACCAGCCATACAAGCTGCGGTCGAAGCTCGTCTAGAAGGTTAGCTAGTTGTCTATTTGTTACCATCCACTATAACATATCTTTACTGACATTTCCCACTTCGAAAGATCTTGACAAGGCCAAGGGCGTACCAAAGTCATCTAGCTTCGGCGCTTCCGGTCTGTCTGGCTCTGGCAGCTCTGTGCCTTCCGAGCTCAGTGCCTTGGTTGCCCCACAGCAGAATGTCTCGAAGCAGCAGCTGCCCATGAAGTCTGCAATCAGTGCCGCCAATCAGGACTATGATAGGCTCACCAACCCTGCGATCCCTGTGCCTACCGCGCCCGTCTACGCTGCGCGGCTCAACGGCTTGCTTAAGACCCTGGCAACCGCAGAGGGGGCTGTAGCCGAGTGCGTCAAGGCACGCAAGGAGCTCATCGGTGCGCTGGAGAAGATGCTTGACTCTAACAGAGAAGCTCTTCGAGCGGATGAGGCCCAGCTAGCCGAGTTATCATCGCGCAGACAGGCTATCGACTCTAAGAAGAGTGACGTCGAGATGGCCATCATGTCCGGGCTAAGCATGCAAGATAATGCTGTACCACATGGGGCCGCTCCGGATGGCCCACCTGCTCCTGACCCAGCTCAACCCCAGGTTGAGGCCCTCACCCCACCGCCTGCCAATGCAGACGATGATCTCTACGACGACAGTGCTAGCTTCGAACCGCAAGTCTCCGAACCTGCCCAGGTCAGCGACCGACCGACGGAGACACAGCCTTCAACGGCCCCGGGAATCGAGATGCTATCCAATATAGCATCTCAGTATCACTCAGTTCCCACGAACGGCAACGCCAACAAGCGTCGCCGTGTTGAGTCGGGTGAGGAGTTCCCGGACCTGGGAAACGATGATGGCATTGATCCAGATGTCAAGGAGATGCTTAGCACCGATGTCAAGACAGGACTCGCTTGATGATTATGGTGCACTACTCTGCGAATCATGAACAGTATTGAAATAGTTCGTGGCTCAATATCAAAGAGACTGCGTGGGAACTGCAACTTTCGAGTCAGGAAGGGCGTTATGAAATGTTGGATCGAGAATGTGCTGTGTCTTCTACTTTCAAAAATGTTAACACTGTTTGCATTGCTTGCGTGGAGATCTCCCAGCTTGTATCATGTAGTTCTGGACTAATCACTGGACGCATGTGTTATTATGAGTATGACGGAATATTTGGTTTTATAATGGTGTGTTATTTACCACCATCAATGCCAAACAAGCCTGTATGGCAAGAATCTTGAGAGTTGCTAATCTTGTTTTCCTTAGACCTAGACTACATATGCCAACTAAGCTAAAGCTTTCTCATTTGTAAGCCCGGCTAATATCCGAGATTCCCCGACAACGTGTAGGCACCGTTGTACATGACAAAGGGTGGACAAATATATTTGGGTGACTACAGTGAAACTAGTCACGCACTCTCAAGCAGTTTAGGAGGTCTTTTAATGTCAGTTAAATCCTTGGCCTTTTACATTTATGCTACGAGATGAAAAATGAAGAATGCGCCCGATCAACCCCAAAACCATGGTGGATGAACTGATGCTTAGAAGCTCCGAAAATGATTTACAGGGGTGTGGGGCGCTTTACTTCCTCGTTCCGTCATTAACTTTTTTTTCCCTCCGATGCTTATTTCAATGTTTCTTTTCATTAAATCAGCCCTCGTCAATATTGGACTCGACCAGCCAGCGACAGTCCTTAGATTTACTTGGCCATGAATTGTAGAAACTTCAGGCTTCTTCACCGATAAGGAGCCATTGATTAACATTCTTCTTCACCCGACAGAATGGTTTCGGGAGCGGTGCGGCGCACCGTGCTGCTCCCGCACCTCGGAGCTGCCGGTTCAGCACAATTCTTCCTCTCCGCGCGTCCTCAGCCAATACCCCTCCGTGAGCCACTGCTGCCCAGTGCAACTTCCTTGACATACTCAAGGACCCCAGCTCATTCGACCAGACCTTTTTCTGCCGCTACGTCGACATCAAGCACGCGCGCGAGCAATATTGTGCCCGCGGGATCGCGTCTCACCACGCTACCGGTCAAGGCGCCTACGACGTTTCTAGGCCTGGGCAACCGGTTGAGCTCACCGTCGGGTATCCTGCGAAGGTTCTCGACGACGCCAACCCCGTGGAAACAGCCTACTAAGGAGACGAGCCTTCGGGATGATACACGGGAAGATGGCAAGGCTCTGGAGAACGCGGAAGGGAAGAAGGATGGAGACGTGTCGCCGCCCGGCGCCACTCCCAAAGATGACGGGCTCGAATCTCTGGGGTTCAAAAAGAGCGAAAAAGCACTCAAGGCGTCACAAATAAACATGAGCGCACGGCTATCCAAAGAAAGTAAGGCACAGCCCTCGAAAGCGGGTATGGGCGAGATATGGAGGTTACTCAAAATTGCACGGCCGGAGCTCAGATGGCTCGCCGTCGCCTTTGTATTCCTTCTCATTTCATCCAGCGTCACCATGTCGATTCCTTTCTCGGTTGGGCGAATCCTTGACCTGGCAACCAAGGGCGATGTAGAAAGTACGCGCATCTTCGGCCTCACCCTGACGCAGTTCTTCATGGCCTTTGGCGCCTTCTTGACCCTGGGTGCCGTGGCCAACTTTGGTCGTATCATCCTGCTGCGGATCGTCGGCGAGCGTGTCGTCGCCCGCCTGCGGTCGCAGCTTTACCGCCGCACGTACACGCAGGATGCCGAGTTCTTCGATGCCAACCGCGTGGGCGATCTCATCTCGCGTCTCAGCTCTGACAGCGTCATAGTCGGCAAGAGCATCACGCAGAACGTTTCGGATGGCATGCGGTCGATAGTCAGCGGCTGTGCTGGCGGCTGTGCAATGCTCTGGCTGAGTCCCAAACTGACGTCGATTCTGCTGCTCATGTTCCCGCCGATTGCTATCGGTGCTTTCATATACGGTCGCATGATACGGAACATCAGTCGGCAAATTCAGCGAAACCTGGGAACATTGACCAAGATTGCTGAGGAACGTCTGGGAAACATAAAGACGAGCCAGGCTTTTGCCGGCGAGGTGCAAGAGGTTCACCGATATAACACCCAGATCAGGAAGATTTTCTCTCTGGGCAAGAAGGAGTCTTTTGTGGCTGCAACTTTCTACGGCTCTACGGGCTGGGCGGGCAACATGACCATCCTTGCCTTGCTGGTGGTTGGAGGAGGCCTGGTTCGATCGGGATCCATGTCACTTGGCGACCTCACTTCTTTCATGATGTACACGGCCTTTGCGGGATCCAGTCTTTTCGGGGTATCCGGATTCTACTCGGAACTCATGAAGGGTGTAGGCGCCGCCAGCCGTCTTTTTGAGCTTCAGGATCGCAATCCGACCATCCCTCAGACCGTTGGAACCAAGGTCAAGTCGGCACAGGGACCCATCAAGTTCTCCAATGTTTGCTTTGCCTACCCAACTCGGCCAGCCGTTTCGATCTTCAATGGCCTGGATTTTGAGATACCATCCGGGAGCAATGTGTGTGTGGTAGGGCCTTCGGGTGGTGGCAAGTCGACCGTGGCAAGCCTGCTGCTGCGGTTCTACAACCCTACTTCAGGTACCATCACCATCAATGGCATTGACGTCTCCAAAATGAACGTCAAGTCCCTCAGGCGAAGGATCGGCATGGTGGCACAGGAACCGGTACTGTTCTCCGGGACTGTCGCGGAGAACATTGCCTACGGCCGACCCGAAGCCTCCAGGGCCGAAATCATAGCCGCGGCCCAAAAAGCCAATTGCGGCTTCATCGGCGATTTCCCCGAGGGCCTCGAGACGCAAGTCGGCGCCCGTGGCGCGCAGCTGTCTGGAGGCCAGAAGCAGCGCATCGCCATCGCGCGCGCTCTTCTCAAGGACCCAGATATTCTTATCCTAGACGAGGCAACTTCGGCGCTCGACGCTGAGTCGGAGACCTTGGTAAACTCAGCGCTCGCGCAGCTCCTCAAGGGACGCAACACCACCATCAGCATTGCCCACCGCCTGTCGACTATCAAGAGGAGCGACAAGATCATCGTGCTCTCCAGTGAGGGCAAGGTCGCCGAGATTGGAAGCTACACGGATCTGAGTGCCAACCCCGACAGTGCCTTTAGCAAGCTCATGGAGTGGCAGATGAGCGGCGGTGATGTCCCAACCCAGCAAAGGCCCCCACCCACCATCACCGAGGCGGAGGCGATATCTGAGGATTTGGAGACTGACGAGGAGGCTCCAGTAGAGGAGGATGACGCTGAGGAGGGTGATGACAAGGATGCGAAGAAGACGTCAGAGAAGCGGTAATTTTCATCGAAGAGAGCCGCAAATACGTTCTATTAATGGGCATCCGGCTGGGGAGCGTTTGGCTTGTTTCCTTTGTTTCGGTTCTTGATAGAGATTCGTCTCTAGTCACTGCTAGCATTGATGAGGATGGATGCATCTATTCTTTGATATATCTTGTACTATAACGGACGCAATATGTTTTAAAATCATACGTTTGGTGATAGGAATGGTAAAGGGGGCGACGAAGGCACTCCACTCGATCACATTGGCGTGTCACCAGTTGGAGGGGCGGTGGTCACAAAGCCTACGACACCGGGCACAGGCGTGATAAGTTCCCTACCTTGGTAGGTAAGTGACATCACACCTTTGCATATTGGTTCTTGTTGTTTGATAAGAGAGGAAACAAAGGAAAATCAAACAAAGGTTAAATACATTTTGCTGGCCTAGAAATGAAACAAAAAGGCGGAAAATACCTTATTGGTTTGAAATTCTTCCAGCTCACCAGTCTGTGAAACTTGCCCCTGCGAACTGCCTGGGGAATTAAGTCTTACGTGTTTGGTCTTACGGCACCACAAAAAAAAAAAGAGGTCTTTGTCGATGATGCACCGTTGTACACAAGGGTAAGCAACAAGTTGGTTGCGCCGATGAGACTTTTGCTTACTGTGATTCATGTGTAGCCTAATTAATTAACCCCAAAGACCTTGATTCTTATAGTGAATTGTGTTGCCATAAGTCATGAAGCTTGTGGCCTATAGCCGTCCCATTGGACAGAGTCAAGTTTCATGCGCCGTACGCGTTCGCGTTGACGGAGACTAACACGTTGCTATAAGGAGGCAGGCGGGTAAAATGTATGCTTCTGAAGTGGGTGAGATTGCGTCAATGTCGCATTAATTGTTCGAACCCTGTGAAGAAATAAATCGTGCAGAAACCACCCCCACATGCCTATTGCGACCCTCCGATTCAGGAGCCTACCATAACCATCCAATGTCAACTTCATTAATTACCAGGGGTGGGGGGGAAAAGAGGCTTAACGGAACAAAGACAAAGGACGCCGGCCACTAAGTCCTTGAAACTTGGCATTTTCGGGGCAGCGCGGAGTCGCCTCTTTTGAACAGACTGCAGCGAAGGAGGGAAAAAAGTTGAAATTCTTTTTTTACGTATTCCAATTGCGTGCCTCCAAGGTACCTGCTTGCTTATCAGCTAGCTCCGGGGTTGTTGCTTTCAGGGATACAAGGGGCATATGCCAACATGCGCAAAATGATTTTGAATAATCTCCTTTTAGTAACAAGTTTGTCTAGCCAACCCTGAAAGATCACTCAGACAAGAGGTGAGTAAGGATTACATTGACCAAACGAACGTGCTAGTAAAATATGGCGCCTGCCTGGCTACCTTGCCTACCTATTTAGTACGCTGAGTCAGTACATATAAGTTCGAGGTTCGCTCTGCATACATAACTTTGCACAGCTGAGGTGCTTACCTTGCTAGTTCTAGTCTGCAGTACGTACCTTGGCCTTCGCTTCCCTCCGCCGCAGTAAAGCCTTCTCCATCCTATTTATTTCACTGTCTTTTGTCCCTTTTGTTTTTATTATTTGCTGTTTGGTATTTGGACCATTTTCTCCCCAAGTTAGCTTCAAGACAATCAATTGACTCAAAGGGCCTATTAACTCTAGACCAGACCCCTGTCCGGAGCTAGAAACACCCCTCCGTCCGATATCGCTCCAAGTACCTGTATTTTTTTATGCAGTCATAACAGTTTAGAGTCAGTCACAGCACACCAGTCATAGGCTTGTTCACGGACAATCGACTGTTGACTGACTGGGCGCAAAATACCGCCAATTACCATCTGCAGCCCTACGAAAGGCAGATATAGTTTTCGCATTACCACAGCCCATCCCACTTGGCAGGATGGCTCGGTCCACGCTGAAGAACAGCAGTGAGAATGGGTGGGTTGTGCAAAAATTTGGCGGGACCAGTGTCGGCAAGTTTCCCGACAAGATCGCCGAGGACATTGTGCAGCCGTATCTGCGGAATAACAAGCTCGTCGTCGTCTGCTCAGCCAGGAGTTCTGGGAAGAAGGTGACGGGCACTACGAGTCGGTACGTCGTTCTCGGCCGCCCCCGCCAGTTATCCCCTCTTCAATGGCGCATCAAATCGTCAATACATCTCCGGCGGCCCTCGGGGTGACACTAGAAGGAAAACCTACTAATCAGTCAACTACACTCGCAACAGGCTGCTAGAAGTGTTTCGCCGACTCAAGAGCCTCGAAATTAGTTTAGAACCGACCCAGAATGAACTCATTGAAGAGGCAAGAAGAATTATCCAGGACATTTGCGATGACCATGTTGCCGCGGCGGAGGCATTTATAAGAGATACCAGCAGGTGCGCAGTTTTGGTCAAGGAGATACAAGACGAGTGTTTGGAGCTGTGCGAGTATATTGTGGCAGCGAAACGGTTTCACCTCGAGGTCAACGCAAGATCAAAAGACCGCGTCGCTAGTTTTGGCGAAAAGTTGAGCTGCAGGTTCATGGCCTGCTTGCTGCAAGACAGGGTACGTCATCCTCTGCTTTTTCTTCTTCTGTCGCCTTGTCTTATCGCCTACGACAGGCACTGGCGGTTGCTTTTTTATTAATTTCTCCGTTTCCCGAGTGCTACAGAACGTCGAATCACAATATGTGGATTTATCCGACGCCCTCAGCTACGACGGAGCAAAGCGGCTCGACCATACATTCTACAACGACGCCGCTGCCGTTATACGAAAAAGAATCCTGGCCTGTGGAGATAAAGTCCCAATAGTGACAGGCTTCTTTGGTAACGTTCCGGGCAGTCTACTTGACGGCGACATCGGGCGCGGGTACACAGATTTATGCGCAGCGCTCATCGCAGTGGGACTGAAGGCAGGCGAGCTGCAAGTATGGAAGGAGGTCGATGGCATCTTCACTGCAGACCCGACCAAGGTGCCAACGGCACGGTTGATCGGGGCAATCACGCCATCTGAGGCCGCAGAGCTGACCTTTTACGGCTCCGAAGTGATTCACCACCTAACGATGGACCAGGTCATCAAGGCCGACCCACCGATCCCGATCCGCATCAAGAACGTCAAGAACCCTCGCGGCGAGGGCACAATCGTGGTACCGGATCCGGTATTTGCACCGGGCAAGGAGCTACAAAGGTCGCGACCCTCGGACCAGGATCATACCTCGCGCAAAACACCCAAGCGGCCTACCGCGGTAACCATCAAGGATGGGATATCTGTCATCAATGTTCACTCGAACAAGAGGTCCATCGCACACGGCTTTTTTGCGCGCGTCTTCTCCATCCTCGATCAGAACCAAGTCTCGGTCGACCTGATTTCAACATCAGAAGTGCACGTCTCGATGGCGATCCATTCCGCGAGCGACAACGGCGGCAACTTTGATAGGGCGCGCGCCGAACTTGGGGACTGCGGCGAGGTCAGTGTGCTGCACGACATGGCCATTTTGAGTCTTGTTGGTGCGGACATGAAGAACATGGTAGGCGTGGCGGGCAAGATGTTCTCCACGCTGGGAGAGCATAACGTAAATATCGAGATGATTTCACAAGGTAAGTGCTGGATAAGATGGTTCGAACTCTTCCAACATTCAACTCGTGCACTTTTTGCTAATCCCGATACATCTACACAGGCGCCAGTGAGATCAATATTTCATGTGTAATCGACGCGCGGGAGGCCACACGTGCCATGAATATCTTGCATACAAACCTGTTTACATTCTTAGAATAATGACGAAATAGAGTGTTTGATGTTTGAGGACCTACCCATCGATTGTGCTCTCGCATAGAAAATGACTCGTTGAAAGTGATCCTCTCAAAGGTTACAGGCCATTCTTCATGGATGATGCATAGCAATCGCAGATCATCAGTCATGATAGACGAGAGACTTTTTGTTTCCATCATCAAAAATCTTGGATTGAAACGGCTTAGGCAACCGTGCTGCTCTACCTACCCTGTACCCAGGCAACCTGGGCAGCTGTACTGATGGGCAACCGGGACGATGGCCCATCATTCGTCCCAACTCTGAACCCCGCCCCGAACGATGGCGTCGCCCTGGTCAGGTCACTAAGGTGGTCTGGTACCTCACTAAGCTCGACCCGTCAGACACCTCAACTTGCAATCTTCCCTTGTTCCTTAGACCTCTTTCATCATTTATTCAACATCACGTCGTCCGACATTGTTGAAGATTCCGACGTGACACGTGCGCTACACTTATATTTTTTTTTGGTTGATTTTTTTCAAGTATTACAATGACGCGAACCTTGGTTTACAGCGCAGCGCTCGTGGCTTTTGCAGCAGGTACGTCGTTTCGTTTGTCCGTTTTACCTAGCGAGCGAACTGCGGAGCTTCCCTTCGCAGCATCAAGCAAGCAGCACGTCATAGTCGCTAAAGCACCCCCATTGCCCCGGCTCTTGAGCAGTTGGTGACACTGTACCATATCCAATGCGAACAAATACTACATTCCTTAGCAAAACATCCATAGCTTTTTGTTCCTTTTTTCTTTTTTTCTTTTTTTCTTTTTTTTTTTTTTTTTTTTTTTTTTTTTTTTTTTTTTTTTTTACTCCAGTTTAGCGTAGGTAAAATTTCCAGCTAACCATATCGCAATCAACAAAAATGCAGCGACTGCGATGACGCTGGCGTCGATCGCCATGCCGAACTGGATCAGCTACAACATTACCTCAATCAAGGGACACTCGATAACCCGCAGTATTGGCCTGCACAAGACGTGCTCGTCCGGAATCGACCCATTCTCGGATTCGCCGACCTGCCGGCCGTTCCCGGTCGAGCGCGAAGACTGCGTCGGGGACGAACGTGGATTCTGCAGCATATGGCGGACCACGGGCTTCCTCATGTCTCTCGCCATCGTCGTCGAGCTGGCGACCCTGGTCGGATTCCTGGTTATCATGGCCGGCGGCAAAATGAAGCGCGTTACGGGCTGGAAGATACTGAGCGGCCTGCTGACTGCCACGGCGGCGCTGTTGTTTATGTGCATGGGGACAGTGGTGCGTATACTTCTTGAATGCGTTTGTGTTTGTGTGTCCCACAGCCGCAAAACTTGTGCTGACGACTGTGGCAGGCGTACATCTTTGACAATGACGACAAGTTTTCGGTGCCTGGTTGGCGTTTGGATAAATCGTGGATCATGACGACGGTGGGTGCTGCGTTTTGTTTGCTGTGTGCGGTGGTTTTCCCCATCTCGGCTCACTTCCTGCCGGCAGAAGGGGATTACGAGTTTCTCCATGATCCTGTTCATGCTTGAACTGAGAGTTGGCGGTATCGAGACGGTTGGGCCGTTGCTCCGGGGTGCTAGCTGGAGCGATGGTCTGGGAACACATTTGCACATGTTAGCACCTCAGTTACCATGTGGCTTTTAGAGGAATAACAGTACGTACAATTAATTAATGGGCAACATTCAGGAACACGAGTTATTGTGTGTGGGGCAGTTATCATGTATTACAAAGTGGATGAATTTAATAAGGTAATGGTCACTTAGGCGTAACAGGATAATAATATATTTGTCTATTGTAAGGGAGACTTTGGCATTGTCTTTAGCATTGAAGCCTGAGACTAAAAGTCAATGTGTATTTCGGTCTCTTGCTTAACATTGGATGAGCTAGCCTGAACAAACTCAAGAAGGCAATAAGCGAGTACTTGAAGGGGAAATAACTTTTGCATGTTGTATACAATCTGCGATTGCTTGAATCATAGGACTATCTATGTTTGCATGGACTTTATCGAGTATCAGTCTATTCTAGTTTCGGATAGTAGTAATTACCTTTGTATGCTCCCATATCAACAAAATCACCCACTCCGTCGCTCACCTAGAGACAGCTCATGAACTCCACATCGTGACTGCTCCTTCCCACCGCAATCGGGTCATTCGAAAACAGCATTGGCGCGGCTGGCGTTAGTCAAGCCAAGCCCGTGTCTAGAAGCCGTCGTGAACCCCACTTGTGGTTTTAAAGTACAACCAACTATCCGTTGTGAAAATCACGAGGATTTGAGTGCCAACCAATCAAGCAAACTAAACCAACAACAAAGCAAGAATAAAAATATAATAATACATCCCAAGTCGGTACAGGCAGGCACTCACCATGAGCACATCAAGTACAACCCCGGGCCTCTCCCCGCGCAACTCGACTTCTTCCACGAGAATGGCTACCTCGTCGTGCCAGACGCCCTGCCGCCGTCGACGGTGTCGTCGCTTCTGGCCGAGACGTCGCGGCTCCTCGAGTCCCTGGACCTCTTGACGCACCCCATGACCAAGTTCCGCACGGGCGGCGAGGACGGCAAGGACCACGTCGGGGACGACTACTTCCTCGGCTCGGGCGACAAGATCCGCTTCTTCTTCGAGGAGGATGCCGTCGACGAGGCCGGGAACCTGACCAAGGCAAAGTCCCGCGCCGTCAACAAGATCGGCCACTACCTGCATGCGCTCAGCCCGCCGTTTGCCAAACTTCTGGACGACGACGGCGGCGCCGTGGTCAAGGCCGGCCCCGCCGCCGTGGCCAGGGATCTGGGGTTCCGCGACCCGCGCTGCCTGCAGAGCATGGTCATCTGCAAGCAGCCCGAGATCGGCGGCGCCGTCCCGCCGCACCAGGACAGCACGTTCCTGTACACCGACCCGCCTTCGGCCGTCGGGTTCTGGTACGCCCTCGAGGACGCCACGCTGCAGAACGGCTGCCTGAGCTTCCTTCCCGGCTCGCACCGCTGGGCGCCGGTCGAGCGGCGCCTCGTGCGCTCCGTCGGCGGCACTGGTGGCACCGAGATGGCCGACAACGACGGGCCTAGGTTCCCGGTCGGCGATCAGTATGGCGAGGATAAGAAGCCGGCCACCTCCGACGTCGACGCTTACGTCCCTGCTGAGGTCAAGGCCGGATCGTTGGTCTTGATCCACGGCAACCTGCTGCACAAGAGCGAGAAGAACCTGAGCGACAAGGGCAGGATAATCTACACGTTTCATGTGATTGAGGGACAGGATGCCGTCTACGACGAGAGGAATTGGCTCCAGCCCCCGGCCGAGGGCTTCACCAAATTGTACAAGTAGTTTCTAGCTGTTGTCATGGTGTACTCCCCTCACGCAGACTGTTTTTGGGATAGAGGAGGGGCTTGAAGGTAACTAGCTCTCAAGTAGTAAGCTGACCGCATCTTATGGATCCAAAATACGGAGACGCTGTAACATCAAGATGAGACTGTATGTCGTGCAAGCATCGCTATAGACTCGACTACGGAGTAACAGATGCGCAAACATCTTGTATTTCCTTCCACTCCTTAGAGTGCTGACTTAGTATATTGATATGTTAATCGTGAGGCGGTCCTGCCCACTATTGAGCATGCATTCTCATTTTGCCCTTAAACCATCCCCATCCAGATCCCACTCACGATTTATAATTGCTGGCCGCTCATCTCACTAAAACAACGAGACGTCGTAGGGGAAGCAAAGAAAAAGAAGTAAAAAAAAAAAAAAAAAAAGTACAAATATCAAATCCGACTTGTCGCTGGCCTCCAAACTCGTGAAATCCTACCGACTAGGCTTTGAATAACGACCGCTGTGCCGATAGAGGAAAGTCGAATATGAGGGCAACGGAAACTAGCAGTTCGATGAAGGATGAAGAGAAGATGCATTTTTGTATCAGATAGGTCAGTATCCCTCGGCATGCCAGAAAAGGAAAGGAAAAAAAAATTTCTTTGTGGAAAAACACATTGGTCTGGGACAGAGACAGAGACAGAGACATAGAGAGAGTGACTGCTCTCTACGAATAGGTAGCAATCCTGAATATGAACGAGTATGACGAGTGGAAATGAACGACCGACTCGGTTTGCAAAGAGCGATCAAGAGGATATTATTATTGACAGCAACCCTTTCAACGCGAGGTCTCCGGATCAACAATCGGTTGCTAGGCCCATTGAAGATACCAGCTACACGGAGACATCCACCCGGCAGCCAGTTTGCATCTCAGTCGTCCTCTAGCCGCGGGCATAAGGATGGAAGCCTCTGGTCATGCCCCGGCCACCACCGCGGTAGTTTGAGCCCGGCTTGCCTGCATTCTTGGGCCCAGTAGGTGCATTTGGCGGAGGTGCGTTGGCTGGGTCATTGTTGTTATTGTTGGTGTTATTGAAGTGGTTATGGTGACCGCCTCGTTGCCTGAAGCCGCCGCGACCGCCACCCTGGTTGAAATTATTGACCTGAGGCACGTCGTCGTACATGCCTTCATATGACTGCTGGTTGCTGTACCCGCCTTGCTGCATCTGCTGCTGTGGATGCTGTTGCTGAGGACCTGCAAAGCCACCGCGATGCTGGTGCTGCTGCATCTGTCTCTGCTGTTGATGCTGGTTGTTGTACTTTTGCTCCTCAAACGACTGCTGGTCGTACGCGTTGAAAGGTGCACGGTTCCCATCCCCGTCACCGTCTTGCTCGCCAGACTGGTCACCTCCGGGACCGCCCGGTGGCATGCCGCCCGGTCCTCCACCCTGCTGAGCCATCATGGCCTGCATCTGCTGCATCATCTGAGGGTTCATAGCGGCCATGGCTGCCATGGGGTTCTGTCCATTCGGACCGCCGCGGCCCATCATCTGTTGCATCTGCATCATTTGCATCATCTGAGGGTTCATCTGGAATCCCATGTTGCGTTGTTGCTGCATCGCCATCTGCTGCTGCATCATCTGGAAGTACTGCTGCATGCGCTGCCAATAGTTGGCCATCATCTGCGGCGTCATGCCACCGGCGGCCGCGCCTCCGGCACCGCTGGCGTCGCCCTGGCTTTCGCCTTGCTTTCTAAACTTGTTGCCGGGCCCGCCGTTCCGCCTGTTGGCCTCCTCCTCCTCGCGAATATTGCCGCGCGGCTGAGCCTTCTTGACCTCAATCAGCTTTCCGTGAATCTCAAGGTCCCGCGCCAGGCACGCTTCGACGCCGGCTTCTGACTCAAAAGTCACAAAACCAAAGCCACGCGGCCGCCCGGTGTCCTTGTCCATCATCAGTGTCGCGTCCACAACGCGGCCAAACTGCGCAAAGAAGTCCTTGAACTCTTGATCCGTGGTCTCTTGGCTGACGCCTCCGACGAAGATCTTGCTGGTCTTTTCCTGTTCATCCCGTGGGATGGCACGCTTTGGATCGATCTGTAGATGTGAAAGTCATGTCAGCAAGAAACAAACGTCACATCATCTTGAGATTGCGGTGAATGATGCCACATGTTGGTTCCTTACAATCTTGCCATCGAGGTAATGCTCTTTAACCATAACAATATTGACCGTCTTGGGATCTTTGAATGTTAAAAACCCGAAACCTCGTGACCTGCCAGTGGTGCCATCGCGCATGACGGTACACTCAATGACTTCGCCAAATTGTGCGAAGTAGTCCCGAAGGGATTCTGCGCAGACGAGAATTAGCCGTTAAACGCATTCACGCTGAGGTAGCCTTCATAATGCGACCGACTTATGATGGCTTGCATCAGAAAAACAAAAGTCTTCTTACCATCTGTCGTTTCCCAGTTTAGGCCCCCTATAAACATTTTGCTATATATGAGATACAGTGGTCAGTCTCCATCTGAATGTCCTCATAAGTTCAAACAAATCAAGTGCAAGCCAATCATCGTGTCCTGGAGATCCTCGACTTTCATCTCCCTTGAGATGCTCTTGTCTGCGCAAAGCTAGTGGGGGGTAACTACTAGCAAATCAAGTTTCTGGCTTTGTTCAAGTTCTCGGCGATCCTTAGATATTCGCAAAAGCCCTTTCAGGTATGGGAAAAGTCCTTGCCTAGAGCGCAGCACTCAAGGGAATCTGAGCATAAATCCGTGTATAAGTCGAGTCGCAATTGCGGTGGTGGCCAGCCATAGCTCTTGACCCCCAGGCCACCTGCCGACCGATGTCAAGTCCTTGAAAACATGGCTATTGTTTGCTGTTTGTCCTTGGGTCTGTTCTAATGCAGTCTAGGTTGATGAAGTTGTCGTATCAGGCAGATTGCTTCAGGCTTCAGGTTCAGCAGCCAAGTGTACACCCGACTTGGGCTTGGATTCGTCGGATGTAACGCCACCAAGAGTTTCTCACAGCTCGGAGACGAGAGACGAGCAACCGGGATGGCCCCAGGCAGGAGTCTGTCGAATACTCTTCTCTTTTTTTTTTTCTTTTTCTTTTTTTTTGGCCAGGCGAACTTTGCACAGTTTGCTTGGTTCTTCTTGCTCTTTCTGTCTGGCTTTGCTACCCTGAAGCTAGGACGCTAGGTACTGTGTCTTCGAGCGCTATCCGCTGCCAATCTTGCTACGGCAATTTGAGGCACCATCTGTGTCCCCCAACTCAACAAGGCTGCTGGCTATAGGACGCAGGGTTTGCTCCTGGTTTGACTATTGCTCCGAAGTTCCCGAGCTTGCTCTGCCTTTTCTGAACCGTGCTGATTTGCGGCAACGCAGACCTCCACTAAATCCTCCGAATTCTGCAACCACGGGGGCTTCGCGGTATGTCTCTGCTTGCTATGCTGCTCCGCTATCCTCTGCAATAGATCAATGAGCCTCGCAGGGCTGGCGTAACTGATCAACCCAGTCCAACAGAGCAAGAACTTTGGCGACCAGTGATTATCAGAGCCTCTTTGATATCACACAAGCTTTGAGACGATGCGCAGTAGACCTTATCGGCACCCACTTGTGAAATGGACATCCGCACGCTATCCCCCACCTCCAGGTATCTGGCCAGAAATCCCCCATGGCCTGGCGTTGGACATGTCCCTAGTTGTACGCGGTGCTCACAGGACACCAAATGCTTTTCTGGCATGTGGGGGAAATGATCGTAGAATCCTGGCGAGCAATAGGCCAAAGCATTAAATGTCACAAACTAGCGAAAAATCACTTACCCGTCTTCCTTAGAGTTCGGACCTCGTCCTGCCGCGGGTTGTGGAGTAGGAGCGTTTGCCATATGTGTCTGTAAAGAACGTTCCGCATTGTTGTTGTTCGGAGCTGAGGGGGTTCCATTGCCCAAATTGAAGTCTACGTCGTCGTCCTCCTCTTCGTCTTCGTCATAGCCCATGTTGGAGTCGTCATGGCCACTTTGATCAATGGGTGGAGGTTGTTCCTCGCGCGTTTCGATAGGAGTAGGAGTAGGGTTAGTCGGGGCTGCAGGCTTCTCTTGTACTCTTGCGGGCTCTGTAGGCGCGTCGTCGGCATAGCTATCAGGCAAGAGATTTCCAACTGTCAGCACAAAAAACCGCATCGATTGTGGAATCGAAAAGGGCATGCCGCATCAATTTTGAGTGATGCATTGGGGTAGGTACTGACAGATCGGCAAAGAGATCATCTTCGAAAGCCTCAGGTTCCGTCATCCTGGCGATGAATCAAGCTGATACACGCGTATGTGAGAAGAGACAAAAAAAAAAAAAAAAAAAAAAAAGGCTTAGATGCGATGCGTTTAACCTGGCAGCAGTGAAGAAAATCAACCTCCAGTATGAACCGACTAAGCTAAAGAAAAATGAAGCGCAATCCCCTCAATAGGATCAATAAATAAGTACAAGAATAGCTCGTGACATTCCCAGTGTGGTCGTCTGTTGGGGAGGTGGAAACGACCTATGAAGGTTTGTTTCGCTGTCACTGTCTGATGTTTGATTCTCCAGCAGATGGAACCACTTCTCCCAGAGAAATGGCGATGGCAGACGTGACAAGCTGAGTGGAGCAAGGTCGGGGATCAGACAGACCATGTCATGGCCAGCCAGGCAACAAAGCTAGGTAGGAAAGTGGAAAAGGTGACTAAGCAGACATTCAGGTACACCAAGCTAAGCTAAGCTTGCTAAGTTGCTTAGACTCAGAAGAAGGTGGCAGATAAGGACCCTTGGTCTGCAAGATAGCACGGACCATAGGAAATTTGACCTGTAAGCACCGCGACATTGATTGTTCAGACAACCTCCACCATGCTCTGCAGCAATTGCTGCTACCCGGATATTGTACTATAAATCTTATTGCTTGGTCTGCCCGAATTTCCTGCAGCCGCAAAGCCTTAATGTCTTCATTTTGTCCTGATATCTAGCATCAGGGGAGCGAGCTTACGCCGGCCAGCACAATGCTGGCGCTCCGGGCGCAAACTCTGGTCTGTTAGTTTCTCTTCCTGACGATGCCACTGAGCGTTCTGAGGCATTATCTCCGTCGCTCAACACCAAGTTTGGTTGCGGTTGTTTCGCTATATCGACCTCTACAAACTGGCCAGCAACTTGTTCCGAATCAAGCTTTACACACCTTGAACCTGGACCCGGCGTCTTCACAGACAGCACACTTTTCACAATGTCATCATTACAACGACAGATCAGCCTTGGCCCGGAATCCGGACCATTGTGCTACTGTCGACCTCGACGCTCCCGACGCAGGTGACGAAACGCCCCCAAACATTTATGACTACTCGCCGGAGGACGAAGTACATATCAAAGCACTATCTGAATTCTCGTCGTATTCCGAAACGACGCCAGGCTATGGAAAATGGGAAAGTCTTTCAAAGAACCATGCACGGCTGAGAGAGGAATCGACACCTCCCTTGCCTGGGAATGTCACATTACGGTTGATAGACAGCCCGGAAGGAGAGGCGGATCTTGCTTTATGGGCATGCCTCTTGGATTTTTGTCAGAGAACCGGTTTCCGCGATGGAGCGGTTTATCTATTGGGCGAGCTCTTTCGACGCCGGAAGCTTCACCAGACTGACCACCCTGCAGCTGAAATTTTCTGGCAAACTGTGGTAGACCTCTCGATCCATGACGATACGCTGCTCGAGCATCTTTTGGGGCATGCAGTGTGGATGCAGGACAAACGAGACACTCGCTGGCCGCAGCTATATCGCTCCATAATGAACCCATTGCTTGCCAGTCGTCAGATCAACCGGGCTTTTCGATGGCATCTTCTTTTGAATGCCTTTTCGGCTCCAACCAAGACAGAACTCACCGAAGTTCTCAAAACGGCTGTTCTAGACGAGGATCAGGCTGTCAAGAACCTGCTGCAAAGCATCTACATAACGAGCACGCACCGGGGACTTTATGATATCCTTGTGCCGTTCTTCTGGGAGCAGGGGCTCTGCGGCCTGGCAATCAGGTGGAGACATACCTTCATAAGGCACAATGACCGCCCCCGTTCTCGAGCCTCGCGGCCATTCATCAGGTACTTTGCAGCCTACTTCCCACATAAGCTCTTGGTAGAGCAAGAAGTAAGAGCAGCGGGCCTTGACACCGAGTATTCTGAACTTGAAGGATCTGCTGAGGATCTGGACGGTGATATTGGAGCGCTGTTGACCCTTCTTGGTGGCAAGCCTCTTGGAACGGGAGAAAAAACATACAACGATGCCCTTGGAGCAAGGTGGTTTGCAAGCTCATGGATATCTCTTGAGACTGCCATACATTTTGTTCACGCAATGGGAGTATCGAAGATCGGCCCTCTGTCACTGCAGTCGATTGCGTTGCGTGAAAAGTCAACAGCAGATCTTGTCCATCGACTCAAGCAGCTCGACAGTTGCGGGATACGAATCGGTGCATCTAGATATGCGCGGGCCATTAGACACATGGCAACGTCTGGGGACTGGAACATGCTACAAGACCTGCTCGGTTCAGATATACACCCCGACGTTTTCGATGACGACGCCGCCCAGGAAAAAATTCGAAAGGCATGCCAGCTCGCCAATGATTGGAAAACTTACCGGATGCTTGCTGCCGTCAGGGTTGCAGAGATGCTTGACGGAGTGACCATTGAATACAACAACTACCTGTCCTCCGCGGATTTCCTCTCGAAACAAGTCGCAACAAAGATTTTAAGCCAGATGCAAGCCAGCGAAATCCCTCTTTACGCCTCAACGAGCGCCTACATTTCTCAGTACATGTTAGATCACATGCCTCACAAAAACTGTTATCCAGATCCAGAAACCGACTACTTCCTTGAGCTCAGCCGTCTGATGCTAGCTACCCCATATCCCCCTCCAGCCAGTGTCTGGCAAAGGCTCCTTGACTCACTCAGCTACACACTAGACCTCGATCGGCTGGAGCAGGTGAGTCTGGAGATTGTTCACCACTACTGCGATTCAAAACGAGAACACCGACCAAACATGAGGATACCGACTGTCGATGTTCCCCCAACCTTTCACGCGCTGGAGCCAGACAAGCCTTTCCAAACACTCCCTCGCGATCTGCCATTGACAAACAGCAGTCATCCAATCGCAAAGATATTCAATCATCAATTCCAGCGTCGTGTTATTCGTTGTGCGTTCAAGACTGCATTAGTCCGCCGCTCTACGCCAGCCCAGCTCAAATCAAAATCGACAGCGGCAGACTACAGCATCGCCCGCGGCGTAAAGTTTTTGGCCGACTTGAAAGGTGCCGGAGTCAATATCCCGGATTTCACGGTTCGGAAAGTTGTCATATTCTGCCTTGTGGACTTGTTCAGCTTCGACTGGGTCCCTCGACAGCAATTCATGACAAAAACGAGCCTTGCCAACCAGTACACGCTGGATGAGGCGCGAGATCTGTTCAACGAGGCGTGGGGTGACACTTTGCTGCCAGCAGTAGAAGAGTTGCAGAAAATTCTTGACGTCGAGGGCATGGCACGACAGCAACGGAAAGATACGAGAACCTTGACGACGGAGCGTAAGGGGATCTCGCAGACCGAGCTTCGGCATGGAAACATTGTCAATATTGCCCGTGTGGTAAACTGGTTAGAAAGAATGAGGCGTTGAAACGTGTTCCAAGTTAATCGTCAGAATTATACCGTTCAAACGTGAATATAATTGTGTAAATAGGTATTAGATTTTCGTGCAGGATACACATTGTCAGTTGATTTGACCTTGTCGAGCCAATGTACAATAAAGATCTATCATAACAAGCTCCCCAAAATAAATTTCACCAGTTGGGCAGATACGCTTATCCTCCACGATAAGGACCACATTCGATAGCCTTCAACTTAGATGAATCGTCTTTCGCAGTCAAAGTCTGATATTGCTGCGCTGCTCGGATTCTAGAATAAACAGTATCTTACATAGCCCCGAACGCCTCGTGCTCGTAATAAAAACAGTAAAAAAAAAAAAAAAGAGGAAACAATGCCAGCAGCCTATTAACCACCATCTCCTGAACCTTTTTTGGGCTTGATGATGAGCAGAATGATCATGCCCGCAATCATTAGTATCAGGAGCAGAATGATCTTGCGTTTTGTCGTCTTTTTTTGATAGCCTGAGGCAATAACCAGCTCCTTGTCAGCTTCCTTGACATCCGTGGCCATCCTCTCGACGTTGTAGTCTATCCTGTCCAGCATGGTGCCTTGATCTATGACCATTGTTTGCAAGTCACGGAACAGGTCGGCCAGATCTATTATGCCTTGTGCTATTTGATCAATCTCGCGCTCGCGCTGCAGAATAGCCGCATCGTTGGACTGTAATAGCTTTTGATGCTGTGTTGCCTGTAGTGTGGATTGTGAGAACGACCTGTCGGCGTCGGATTCGAGGATGGATGGTTCGGTAAAGTTGTTGGCTGGATTCGGTGTAGATGACCGGTCGCCGCCGGGGCTGAGACCACCACCGCCGCTCATGCCTTTTAATTCTACCGTGATAAAGAGCAATATGTCAGTCTATCCGTTCCACATAGCCAGACGGCCTCCTGCTTATGGGTGATCGGTTCTTCACTCTTCAAATATGAGCTTTGCTTCTTCCTGAAGCCAGCACTGGCCTCCTGCACCCTCGTGGCGAGAGAAACCTGAATGTTCTTGGCCATGACCTCCTCGGCTCTGCTTATGCCGCCGGTGCGCTTCGACTCCTTTACCATCTGCTCGACCCTTTGTATGCACTTGTGGCACTCATGAAAGCCTCTTGTGATTTGCTGCGTCAGGCGCTCGATCTCACTCTCCTCGGCCCTCTTGGCATCCTCGTCATTGAAGCCGGGGAGGACGTGCTTCTGGTGCAGCCTGTCGAGCTTCTGGCCCTTTTGCGCAATGTCGGCAAGCAGCTCCGTGACCTCGTCGTTGACGTCGGCCCAGCGCGGCGGCAGCAGGTCCATCTCGATCACGGCGTCGCCGTCGTCCGACGCACCCGAAGACAGCAGACCGCGGCGGTCCTCGTCGGCCGAGAAAAGGAGGCTGTTGCCGGAGCCGCCGAAGCGGTCGGCGCCGGCCAGGGATGACGAGGTCGCCGAAGAGTCGCCATACCGCGTGCGCTTAGCCGGGTGGTGTGCATACGACTGGCGGTAGGAGATGTATAGGTTGGTGCGATCTCGCCACATGGCGGACCGCGAGTAAGTAGCGGACAGGTCAACGCGGGAAGCGGTGATGGCGGCGGCGGCGGGCGGTAGCAGTAGTGGAGTTTGTTGTTGGTTGTTCGGTCGGAGTAGGAACTGCTGGTGCCTCTGCTGGTGCTGATACTGGTGGTGGTGTGAGAGCTGGAGCTGACATGAACGTCATTCATTCAGTCATTCGATTTGATACGCACGCTTGGCGGTTGTAGTTCAATGCTTTATGCACATTTGTTTATTTGTTTATTTTAGTGTTGTATTGATATGTAATGGTGTTGGCTTTATTGAAATGTAATTATGCTCCTGGCGCACAGATTAGGAATCCCGTTGGGTGATGGACACATGTGCTTCCGCTGCTTGCGGGACGAACAAGGATGAGGCTGATGCAAAGGCCGCAAGCTTAGGTACCTATGGCTAGGTCCTAACCCGGAGCAAGCCGTCGCCCATGGCCAAGGAGCCAGTTTGCAGCAACGTCACAGTGTCAGTTTCAACGGCAGTCTCCTGGCCCGTGCACAATTCGATTGCTGTTGCGTGCTTTGCCTGCTGCTCCTGTTGGCAATACAGACAACATAATGACCCACGAGGTAATTACCCCTCAAGCTTTAAGTCCAGGGCTCATTCGCACTTCTGCTTTTATGAGTCAGATCAAAGAGTTCCCTCGTGGGAGTGAACTGATGCGCATTTTTTAGGATTGACGTGCTTTTGCTCTGGTGGGGTAAGGGGTTGGTTGGAGTTGCTATCCAGCAAATCTGATGCGGCGGTCTGCATTCTGGCGTTCCATTAGGTGTCTCTGGGTGTGTGAGTAGCCCAGTAAGGTAGCTGTTGCGTGAGGAGTCTTATCGTAAGGGGCGGCGACGGGACTAAGTGGGAATAGGCCGCCCAGGCTAGACTGGATTTGCTATTGGGCCTCGTAAGTGAGCGAAGGACGAAGCAGCATGGGAGAGCCTCCTTTCCCCTCTCAACCCAGGGACGTACCACTGTACTCAGTACTACGGTAGGCACCTACCTAATTCCCACGTCAGGTACTTCCTACTTTTCTCCCAAGGGCTGACCCCGGAACTGTACTGTACAGTGGTGCTCCATACCAGCCCACCATAAGTGGCGCTAGGTATTAAGCAGATTCGTCCTCCCTTTGCTCCTCCGACCGACGGTCTCGCAGTAGAAACCTGAACCTTCACCTCCAACCATCCCAACCAGACGAACGTACATCCAGTCCCTAATTTTGCCGATTCCCCGCTGGACTCTTCCGCTTTCGCTCGCTGAGGTCCTCCTTTCTACAAGGAGCATTTTTCACCTTTCTAATTCATTTCTTTGCATTTGAATCAACGGCGCCCAGAGCGTAAACACTAAACAATATGGTGAGCTCGGAGCTTTCTTTCCCATGGCCCAGCCAAGCCAGGCCAGCTTTTAGTGCAACCCCGCGCTTGAGGCTGCCAAACATTCCGAGCATCGTAAACTAATCGACCATGGCTCTCACAGGCTGATTCGCTTACCGAAGAGCAAGTTTCCGAGTTCAAGGAGGCCTTCTCCTTGTTTGTAAGTTTACTGGGCTTATTTCTTTGTCCACTTGTCGATTTGCTATGCATCGACCGCAAGCCCGCAACCAACATACTGATCAAGGACATACATATCAACAGGACAAGGACGGCGATGGTTAGTCTGCATCCCAGTCCATGCCCTCACACCATACCTATCGCGCATTTCAAGCGACATTGGCTCTTCGTCAACAAGAGCGTTGCGATTGCTACAATACCGCCTATTTTCACACCTTACGGGATACAAAACTAAAATAATAAAAACCCTTGTCGCTTAGGACAAATCACCACCAAGGAGCTCGGCACAGTCATGCGCTCGCTCGGCCAGAACCCTTCCGAGTCGGAGTTGCAGGACATGATCAACGAGGTCGATGCTGACAACAACGGCACTATCGACTTCCCCGGTAGGCAACAGCCCACGCGACCCCGAGACGATATTGAGACTCTGGTGGTCGGAGCTTACTGACAGCTCCCAACAGAGTTCCTCACCATGATGGCCAGGAAAATGAAGGACACCGACTCGGAGGAAGAGATCCGGGAAGCTTTCAAGGTCTTCGACCGCGACAACAACGGCTTCATTTCGGCCGCCGAGCTTCGTCACGTCATGACATCTATCGGCGAGAAACTCACCGATGACGAGGTTGACGAGATGATCCGCGAGGCTGACCAAGACGGTGACGGACGCATTGACTGTACGATGACCCCCACCTGGGTGTTACCCCTTCCATGGCCGTAGCTGTGGTTATTCTCTCGTGAGATGAAGCTGACATGTGGTACTACAGACAACGAGTTCGTCCAGTTGATGATGCAGAAGTAAAAGAATGGGAAAGTGGCCCTTGTTTAATCACGCACTTCAGATATTGGTTGTTTCCTAGGTTTCTGAGTTTGGCTTTGTCGAAACGAGTAAATCGAGCAGCAATGAGTGGGAAAGCCTTTTTTTAAAAAAAAACATTTGAATTTCTGCTATACGATGATATCCGGCCGGCTCCATAAACGAAAGGAATGAAAAAAAGACAAAACCGCTGGTTATGATAAGACCACTGGACTAAGACCGATGCTTTCTTTGTCTTCGTTTCGCTTTGCGCATACTATTGCACGGTTTTTCTCATCCACTGAGTCCAGCCTTTATGAAGCCATTGTATGCGGGCCATGTTTGTCTACCAGCTATGAGTAAGCGGTATCTTCTGTTTTTATTCTTGGCTACGATCAAGAGGTGACTAGAAACTCTTTGCCTGTTTGGATGAAGTATCCAATGTCCAAGATCGGTGGATGCAGCCCAAAGGTGGCAGTGCTCTCTAGCGCCCGCCCATCCGGGACCCTGATTACCTGTCTTGGGGTCCGTTGTTCCCATAAATGCAACAACCGACATGCAGCCCTTCAGCCCTACGACTGACTGATTGGAAAGCAACAGTGCAGGTTGGTGTCGGGAGACGAGACGATCCAAACTGTTGCGAGTTCTCCAAAGACGTGCAACCTTCACCATCGGGCCCCATCCGCAGCCGGGCGCATTTACCTAGAGGTACCTTCTGGGCTGGATCCAGCCCCCACTACAAGGAACAAATTTCGCTGCCAACCCCACCACTTTGCAGAAAAGGGGTCTAGCCTCCCCATAGCCTAACTGTACACTCGTGGGCACGGCACCTACCCTCCACTTGTGTCAAATAGTTTGAGATCTGGGGTTGTCAGCACGTCAGCACCACAATCTTAGACGTTGTGAACAGCTTTAGACCCAATGCTTCAACAGTCAACTAAGCTATGCGCACTACACACATGTAGGTTAATTCCTACATAGCTAGCTAACTGCCACGTCGCGAGAGACAGCGATTGGGGATATGCGGTGTTGAACCTGCGTTGCATCAATTGCACTCAATTGCTAGTGTATCATTGACAAACTCCTGTTGCGCGTGTTGAACCTGTACGTCTTTTATTCTTTTATTTTTTTTATAATTTTTTTTTGTTTAAATCGAAAAGGGTTTAAAGAAGAAGAAAAAAGTAAGAAACAGATCAACATAATTTATCACTTGCGCATTGCATCTCTTATAGCTGCGTTATCGCTGTTCGTTAGCAAAAATCATACTCCTGGTCTGCCACTATCACGCTGGAGACACGGGACGCTCTGGACACTCCTCGGGCATGCCATCATTACGGCGTTGGCGACCTTGGACCCTCGTGACGGTCGTCTGGTTCGTAACATGCTGGTATTTTCTGCGAAGAGCGTGGGATTCGCCTCGACTCGCGGATGAAACGCCACAGACAGAGTCGGTGAGGTGGCAAAAGCGGCCAGAAAGACATCCCGTGGCATCTCTCCGGTCACTCCCGCCAGTCCCGACACCAGCGCCGACCATCCCGCCCATCCAAAAGGGCCAGCCGGACGAAGATGCCGGGGCCAGGGCGGTGCGGCTGCAGCGCCTGGCGGCCGTCAAGGAAAGCTTCCAGCACAGCTGGGGCGGCTACAAAACGCACGCATGGCTTCAAGACGAGGTTGCCC
Organism: Magnaporthales sp. P1609; assembly: GCA_003709005.1. Classification (NCBI taxonomy): domain Eukaryota; kingdom Fungi; phylum Ascomycota; class Sordariomycetes; order Magnaporthales; species Magnaporthales sp. P1609. Next base: position 2,335,106 of record PELF01000005.1, on the reverse strand, counting down.
CCATCAGCGGTGCCGCGGTCAACCCTTTTGGTGGCTGGGCGGCTACGCTTGTCGACTCATTGGATACTCTATGGATCATGGGCCTAAAGGGTGATTTTGAGGCGGCCGTCAAGGCGGTGGGCAGAATCGATTTCGGCAGGGCCGGAGGGCGGACCATCAACATCTTCGAAACAACGATTCGGTACCTGGGCGGCTTCCTGGCGGCGTACGAAATAAGCGGGCGCAAGTACCCTGTATTGCTCGAAAAGGCCGTCGAGGTGGGCGAGATGATCATGTGCGCCTTCGACACGCCGAACCGCATGCCAATTCCGCGATGGGACTTGGCGGCCTACGTCTCTGGAGCGGGACAGGAGGCGCCGCGCCAAATGCTGATTGCAGAGCTCGGGTCTCTCAGCCTGGAGCTCACCAAGCTTTCGCAGCTGACGGGGGACAACAAGTACTACGACGCCGTGCAGAGGGTGGTAGACGAGCTGGAGAAGGCGCAGCAGAAGACAAAGCTGCCGGGCATGTGGCCCGTCACGGTTAACGCCAAAAACCTCAAGTTCGATGTCGATCGGATCTTCACTCTGGGCGGCATGTCAGATTCGACGTATGAGTATCTTCCTAAGCAGTACATGATGCTCGGTGGCGTCTTGGAGCAGCCGCGGAAGATGTATGAGGCCTTTCTGGATGTCGCCAAGAAACACTTGCTAAAGAGGGTTCTTAACCGTGATAACAAGCCCCTCATCAGCTCCGGGGACATTTACGTCACGGGAGGCTACGGCGGCGCCGAGGTGACCGCTCAGTACACACCAAAGGCGCAACACCTGACATGTTTTTCCGGCGGCATGGTTGGGATTGGGGCCAAGATATTCAGCAAGCCAGGTGATCTCGACATTGCCCTGCAGTTGACAGAGGCGTGCGTCTGGGCCTACAACTCGACAGCGTCCGGAATCATGCCCGAGATATTCTCTTTTGTGGACTGTGGGCCCATCACCAATCCCCGCGACGAAGACTGCACCTGGAGCGAGAGCAAATGGCATGACGCAATCGGAAAGATGCTAAAGATCGGAGACGATGATTCTGGAATGGACGCACTCATCGAGCATACCATTAACAAAAGGCGGCTGTCGCCCGGGTTCATAGACATCAGTGACAGAAAGGTAAGTGAGCCAAAGTGATGCTAGTTTTTTTTTTTTTTAAAGGCAGAATTGCAACAATGCTGACAGCATTTGCGTGGCTTAGTACATCCTGAGGCCAGAGGCCATCGAGTCCGTTTTCATCATGTATCGGATCACAGGGGACGCAAAATGGATGGAAAAGGCGTGGGCCATGTTCAGCGCCATTGAGAAGCACACGCGCACCAAGATCGCGGCGTCAAGCCTGGACGACGTGACCAGGAGGGATCCGCACAAGGTGGACAGCATGGAAAGCTTTTGGCTCGCCGAGACGCTCAAGTATTTTTATTTTGTGTTCTCCGACTTTGATGTCGTCAGTCTTGACGAATGGGTACTGAACACGGAGGCTCACCCGCTGAAGAGGCCATGAGTCTTGCGGAATCGAGGTGATTCGACAGGTGTAGGCACTTGTAGATCCGTGCCTCGACGTAGAAGTGCATGTTGGATTGGCGTATTGCCGCACATAGACCTTTGATGATAATAAATTAAATTTCAAGGGGCTCTTGAGTCTCAAGACAGAATAACTATTGTACTCAAAGTGGAAGCCTGAAAAATGAGGCGTTTCAGTCAGCAAATTGACTTGGGGATGCAGATTTAATGGAGTAAGCCTGCTCCATGTCACTCCCCACTACAAATTCCGGCCCCACTAAATATCGAGCCCGAGACCGCCAGCTGGACGGGAGGCGGGCAGCACTGAGGCGCGGGCTTAATTCATGAGATGGGAAGCTCCTTGAAAATAGGCGCTTCCAATTTGTACCAGACTTGACAACACAACAAAATCATCCTCGCCTTTCCGCCAACAAACAAAGCCCAGTACTTCACGCTAAGAGTCATACTTCGCGCAGCTTCAAGCCTGGGCCCCAATCCCTAAGGCCCCCTCCGCGGGCATCGCTAGACAGTGATGGCGTCCCGTAAGTGTCCTTGTCACCTGTGAAAGCTACCTCCTGCCGCCTTGGCCATCTATCTTCCTTTGAATAGTTTGGGTCTTCTAGAGACACTCAACTATCGCAATGAATACCTGGACCCCATAAGCTCACGAATATATCCGCTATCTAGTCAAGCAGTTCATCCGCAATGTGCGCGCCGCCAAGACGATTGCAGACGAGCGGGCAGTCATCCAAAAGGAGAGCGCCGCAATCAGGGCCAGCTTTCGCGAAGAGAGCGGCGACCACAGTGTGAGGTGCGTGCTTTTGCTCCTCCATATACATACGCGCTCATTGAGGGTCAAATACGAAGACAACATTTTGACTGACGGCTTAAAAACATACTTTTCAGACGGAACAATGTCTCCAAGCTCCTATATCTCTTCACCCTGGGCGAGAGGACACATTTCGGTCAGATAGAATGTCTCAAGCTGTTGGCCTCACCTCGCTTCGCAGACAAACGTCTGGGACACCTTGCCACGAGCTTGCTGCTAGATGAGAACCAAGAAGTTCTCACTCTGGTCACAAACTCGCTCAAAAAGTAGGTGTGGGCTCTGCCTCCTCACTGTCTCCATTTCCAGCCAGTCTTCATAAACTGACAGACGCCACTGCGCTTCGCGTCCACAGTGACCTCGTCCATTCCAACCAATACATCGTAGGTCTCGCCCTATGCACACTCGGGAACATCGCATCCGTCGAGATGTCTCGAGACTTGTTCCCGGAGATCGAGAACCTCATTGCCACCGCGAACCCCTATATTCGAAGGAAAGCTGCCCTTTGCGCCATGCGGATATGTCGCAAGGTCCCCGACCTTCAGGAGCATTTTATTGAAAAGGCCACGCAGCTCTTGTCTGACCGCAACCACGGCGTGCTGTTGTGCGGTCTCACTCTTGTCACCAGTCTTTGTGAGGCAGACGAGGAATCCGAGGAGGAAACTGGGGTCGAGGACATGATTGAGAAGTTCCGACAGTTCGTGCCGGGCCTAGTGAGGACATTGAAGGGCTTGGCCTCATCAGGCTATGCTCCCGAACATGATGTGACGGGCATCACGGACCCTTTCCTTCAGGTCAAGATTCTACGGCTGCTGAGGGTACTGGCCAGAGGAGATGCTCAGGTCAGTGAGCAAATCAACGATATATTGGCACAAGTCGCAACCAACACCGATTCTTCAAAGAATGTCGGAAACTCGATCCTGTATGAAGCCGTCCGGACGATCCTAGACATCGAGGCCGATTCCGGACTGAGAGTGCTCGGCGTCAACATCCTGGGCAAGTTTCTCACCAACAGGGACAACAACATTCGATACGTAGCCCTAAACACCCTCGTCAAGGTGGTCGCCATAGAGCCAAACGCGGTTCAAAGACACCGTAACACGATCCTCGAATGCTTACGAGATCCTGACATCAGCATCAGGAGGCGTGCGCTCGAGCTGAGCTTCACACTAATCAACGAGAGTAACGTCCGCGTGTTGATCAGGGAGCTGCTGGCCTTCCTCGAGGTGGCCGATAATGAGTTTAAACCTACTATGACGAGCCAGATTGGCATCGCTGCCGACAAATTTGCCCCCAACAAGAGGTGGCACGTCGATACTATGCTCAGAGTGTTGACGCTTGCTGGCAACTACGTCAAGGAGCAGATTTTATCTTCGTTTGTGAGGCTGATTGCTACGACCCCAGAGCTCCAGACATATGCTGTACAGAAGCTGTATGGCAACCTCAAAAAGGACATTACCCAGGAGAGCTTGACACAGGCCGCCGCCTGGTGCATCGGCGAGTACGGCGAGGCCCTGTTGAGGGGTGGTCAATATGAGGAAGAGGAGCTTGTGACTGAAGTCAAGGACCATGAGATCATCGACCTTTTCTCCACAATCCTAGACAGCAATTATGCTACCCAGGTGTGCACCGAGTACATAGTGACCGCACTCGTCAAGCTCACCACCAGATTGTCAGACATGTCACAAATTGACAGGATACGAAAGCTCCTACAGGCCCACCAAACCAGTCTGGATGTTGAGGTGCAACAGCGCGCGGTTGAATACGACAGTCTGCTTGCGTACGACTCCATACGCAGTGGCGTGCTGGAGAAGATGCCACCGCCGCAGATCAAAGAGTCGTCCAGAGTCCTCGGTGAGGCTGTCAAGAAGCCGACCAAGGCTGGTGCTCGGAAACCAAAAATGACCGCCAAGCCAAAGGAGGAAGATCTCCTGTTCGACCTCATGGGAGACAGCAGCGCCCCGGTCGCTTCACCAACCACTGGCGGTCAGAACAACGCCGACCTTCTTGCTGATATTCTTGGAGGCACCACCTCTCCGCCCCCGGCATCGGCAACATCGCCGGGTCCTCAAAAATCAAACATGGACTCCATCATGGACCTCTTTGGCTCTGCACCGCCATCAGGCTCTCCGGCCCCGACCGCCACCGCCGCTTCATCCGCCAGCATGGACCTGTTCGGTTCGGTAGGGACACCGCCGCCCCAGTCACAGCAGCAGGCACCTCCTGCCGCGCCAACCGGTCATCCGTGCTATGATTCGAACGGCTTGAATGTCACGATACAAACACAGCGCAACGCAGAAGGGGCTATCCAGGCAATTGCCAGATTTAGGAACACAGGAGGCGCGCCTCTCTCTGAGGTCGGGCTGCAGGCTGCCGTTCCCAAGTCACAAAAGCTACAGTTGCTCAATATCTCAACCACGGAGCTTGGCCCCGGTGCTGAGGCCACTCAGATGATGAGGGTCATGGGTTGCAAAGGGGTAAGCCGAGCTATACTCCAACTTCCAGTCTTTTTTGACGAAATGAGAAACTAACACTTTTTTTTCACAAACTCGCAGCCTTTACGGTTGCGCTTGAGAATAGGTTACAATTCGCCGTCGGCAGGTCAGGTCATGGATCAGGTCAATTGGGCGGAGCCGGCTTGATGTGGTAACATTTGTTATGATTTTAAGGCGATAGTAATGGGCCCAGTTTTGAAGTTGTAGTCAAAGCTTGGCAGTTGCATATACTCGAAACTACATTCCACGTCTATCAATCCCGGAGATGATGGTTGGGCCTTTGAGTGGACGATACCCGGATGTCGAGGTAGTAGGGTGTCACCTACTTGATATCAATCTACTCGCCTCGGTAAAAGTAAAATGCGGTGGGGTTTTCGGGTGGTTTTTGCTCAGGCACACAAAGTCGAATCAAGGAAAATCAACTCATACGTACATACCCTTTCCGAGGCAATGAAACCTGAGACATCTCCGCCGATGAGCCAGTTATATAAATCCAATCTGTTATATACCCAATCTGCGTGCTAATCGTCAACTTGAACTCCAAATCACATCCAACTAGTTCGACATGTCAAGATAAAATGCAAGAGGAAAAGGAGGGATGAAAGACGATAAAAAGGAAATGTGAAGGCAAAATAATAGGAAAATGAAACAGGAAACCCAAACAAGAAATAAACGGAAAAAGAAGCTCGCAATCCAAATCCAATGAACGCATCCCAAAATCACAACGAGAGCAAAACAATCACCAAGAAAAGGTCATCAAGGCAGGATTCAACAAGATTGGCAGGGCAACGTGGCAAAACAAGACCATGGACAGCGGGAATATGGCAAAGAACTCGGTGATCTGCCACTCTCTAGGCAGCAGGAAACGGCAGGCGAGGATGAGGGCGACACCGGCGAGGGTCAGCAGGAAGGACCACCTGAAACGGCGCAGGACGCGGGCCATCTCGTCGACGAAGCCAACCTCCTCGACCTCCTTGGCGGTCGAGCCCCAGGTCATCTCGATGCCGAGGAGGTGAGAGGCGATGGCCTGCAAGGTGTGGATTGAGATGCCGCCGATGAAGATTGTGAACATGGGCACCCATTTGAAGTTCTCCCATACTGTTTTGTTTTTGCCCTTGGGGTTAGCTATCCGCGATCCGTTCAGGGAGGCTTCTCGTATGGCTGCAGGGGGGAAAGGAGGGAAGCCAGTTGATTTAAAAATCACACTTACAAGCTTCCAAAATGCCCTTCTGTCCCAGCCGGTGCCGATGCGCTGCGAGAGCAACGTTTCCCATGCAGGGGAACACAAAAAGAAGCGAGATGTAGATGGCGAACGCGTCAAGATAGAAAGACCGGTACAGGCCCGGGAACCAGCCCATAAAGAGAAAATTGAACAGTGCAATGACACACGCAACGGCAACCGCGTAGTACGTGCCCATATAGCCGACCACGGTAATCTTGGCGGGCAGTTGGATGTTGGAAGATATGATGAAACTGACGAATCGCCTCGTGAATGGCCCCTTGGTCGGCCACTGCCACAATGGGTTGAACAGCAGCTCGCTGCAACCGTATGCATACTTCTCCCAACGCGCGAGCTCGTCGTAGACGGTAAGGCTGAGCCCCTCGGCAAAGGACTCGGCCGCTGGGTCAGGTTCGGCTTTGGCTGGGGATGTGCCGGTGTATGCGACATAACGTAGCGTCCAGCCGGCCATTTGCAGCCGCATTGACATATCAAAGTCCTCAGACACGTGAGATTCTGACCAGTATTTCTCGTGACCGTCTGCTTCATCTTGGTATACTGCGGCGTCTTGGATGGCTGACCAGCGGAGGAGCGCGTTATGGCCGACGAAGGGACAGCAATCGCCTGACGCAACAGCAAAGGTTATTGCCGAGTATATCAAGTTTGCGAACCAGGCGATTCTGTCGAGGAACTCTTGGTCAGCGGTCAACTTCCCCAGTGTGCTGCTGATATTCTGGAGACTTCCCATGGCCGACTTACCCATTTTCAAAATACGAGTCCGTCAGCTGCATCACCCCCGAAGTAAATTGCAATATGGCAACCTCTGGAGACTGGTCCATCTCGGTGACCCCGTCCAGAAGACAGTCGACTGGAACCCTCGTGTCTGAATCTACGACGAGGATGTAGTCTCCCATTCGGATGTTGCCTTCAGCCCATGTGCCGTGCAAATCCTCCGCCAGAACCTCAGCAAGACATTTGTCGTACGCGGCATCCTCACAGGTCCAGCTCCATTCTCCCTGGGATCTATCCACACATGCGAGCTTCTCGTTGACGCAGTTCGAAATGTGCAGCGCATGGTTCATGTTAGACGCCTTTTTGAACTTGCCAGACCGGATGAAGTGTCCAATTTCTGGCCTGCTCCAGTTGCGTTGCGCCTCGAAAGGCTGATCTTCATCTTTGCGTGTTTTTTTGAACTGGTCGAAAATGTTACGTGGTGATTTAGAAGATAGTGGGTTGTGCTTTGGTCTCGCCACCCAACCAATGTTGTGTTCGTCATAAAAGTCTCGTCGTTTTTGTGCCCTGCTGTCAGAAAGAAGTTGCATGCCGTCGTCGTTGATGAAAATGTTTGCCGTGCCGCCCTGCATCTCGTATGTAGAAATAGCTGCCTTTAAAGACATAACTGTTGGTTTAATGACGGTCGATAGACCTTCGCGGTAGACCGGCATCTGGATCGTGACATGCGGTAAATGTCTGCCCTCCCACGCCAATACACTGTTCTTTGGTCGAAGCCCTGAATAGTATTTCGAGTTGCTCTTGACAGTCTCGCTTGAGCCGAACATCAAGAAGACATTGGACACCAAAGAATAGAAAAGAAACTAGGATCGAGTTTGGTCAGAATCTGCAGATCACAGCTTAGGGGTGTCCAGTGTCTACGTCGATCTCGCTCGTCACGATCCAGTCAGAACATGCGGGAATCTCGACTTACCAAGCTGAAGAAAAGAGTGACGGATGCCATGGCAATGAGAGACATTCTTTTCCAGTCTCCATCAACAGTGATGTCCCTCACAATCATCCTCCATCCTATGCCGATGGTGCTAAAGCAAAGAGTTAGCGATATTGACACAATACAACTGCTAGTAAGTTTGACAGGTCGCTCATGGGGTGGGAAGATAGCTTCCAGATCTCCTATGCCGGTAGCAATTGTGCTATCATCGCTGATAGCCTTTGCTTTGTGGCTTTGGCTTTCTTGGTCTCTGCTCACACTTTCGGCCGAATGACGCTTATCGGACTTCCATACAAGGGCCATAGCCTTCTGCTCAAGCGTCTTTGCGCGGCCAAAGATGGCCTTTGGGTCGTCGTCCCACACAACAAGGATCTGCTTTTCCTCGATGAAAGCTGCGAAGTGATGTAGTTGACATCCTGGGAGATCCTTGATGGACTTGAGAACTTGGACCTGTAATCCGCCCTCGACAGGCATCGAGTTGATTTCTTGGTCCTTGAGAATCCCCATAAGCGCTCGCGTAACGATCGTATTGACAGTCATGACACACTATAAAAATCCAAGTCAGATAGAAGCGACACTACGACAGCTGAATATCAGAAGGAGTGGGGTATGTCTGTGATTGTCGACTTACTCGAACATTCATTTTCTGCGCAGCATCGAAAATTCCATCATGTTCATCCTTCAGGCTTGCAGGGCAGCAAATGAATCTGTCCCTGAAAATCTTGAGGACAACACCCTCTCCGTCTCCCTTTTCATAGGCAAAATGATTTTGGATCTGTTCCTGGTAGAGCCACATGACCATCAAGGCGCTTCTTGCCTCATCCCTATCGCAAGGCAAGCCATGTGCCCGCCGGAAAGGCCTCGTATGACGAAAACGAGATGGCAAGGAGCTAGAGCGTTTGCGGTGTAGATTGTCGAGAGACGACTTCTGGGGGATGGAAGTCGAAGATCCCAGATTCGGGTGGGCGTACATGACATCTCTATGTCTCAGCATTGCTGATGCTTGATCTTGATCCTGCAGCTGAGAATTTCTCCAACTACGATCTTCTGATTTGGACCGAATCTGGTGCCCCAGTGATAGCTGTGATATTCTTTCTATCTGGCGACCACGAGATCGGTGCGTATCTGATTTTGATGGCGATTCATGTCTCTCGTGTAGCTCTTGTCCATAAGGTCTTACTCCATCAAACCCTGGCTCGGCATTTTCAGCCTGCAACATGGGTTGGAAGGCTTCTTCCGCACTGCTGTGGACAGTTATACCGGTGGCGACAGAGTCGGGCTGTGAGTAGCCCGAGTGCCGGACTGGTTCCCTGTACACGTATTGGCTGAAAGGCCTGTTGAACTTCTTTGGGGCCCTTGGTGGTGTTGAGGATGGCGATTCTGCCTTTGGTGTGGATGGTGGCAATCCAACTTCTGTTATTGATGGCTCTATACTGGAGGCCGTGGAGTCCTCGATGGCTAGTTCACTCATGACAGATAGCAGCGTTGGGCTGCCACTAGTGCTGCTGCTGCTGCTGTAGAAAGTTGGCTGACGGCGACTGAGCGACTGATCTGGAGCAGTAGGGCTGGAATCAGCCGAGCTAGGACTGTCTCGAGGCCACTCGGACTCTCCGACCCACGACGGGAGGGGCCAAGACATGGTAGACTTGAGCTGGTAGGTTGATGTTTCGCTGCAAGAGATACTGGCGGGCGCTGTAGTAGCTTTGGTTAGTAAGGTCGAGTTGACCACGAACCTGATCGGAAGTTACTATGCTGGAAGCAGCGACACAAAAGTAACCAAAGCATAGATTTCGGTCGAGGATCAGAACGTGAAGTCAGTGGGCATCCCCATGACTTTATACCTGGTACTCGACCGGCCAAGCAGAGTCTACAAGTATAACAAGGGAACATGCTGATGGTTTTGTAAGTGGCTAGGAGCACACCTACACTTATACACCGGTAATGACATTTTGAAGTACAGGTTGCATATATACACCTTGAGAAGCGCCACTGAAACCTTGATTTGCACACAAACGACCCTTGAAAGTGGTTATCAACTTTCAATAGGCCTTTATGTGCATATATGAAAATAGAACTTATACACCGGCCAATTTGGCAGGCTTGATACGGTACATCTGGGAGCACGTTATGGCTCCATATGTGGTAGGCAAGGTATGTACCTGATAAAGAGGGTACCCATCCAGGTTACCCAACTTGGGTAAAAGTCATTTAGTCGTGGATATTCACAAATCAAAGCAAGATAGAATAAATAGAATATTCAAGTTGCCGTGGTGACAATGAGAAAAAAAAAATACTGAAATCAGTAGAGAAATCAGGTCGGGCGTTGGTGAGCTCTAGTACACATCACGTGCTTGTCGAATCTGGCGCATACTGGCTGACCAAGCCCTTGAGTTTCTCTCAAAAAGCCTTCAAGACGAGAGTACGATGAAAGAATGGATCGCAGCCCATCAAATTAGGTAAAAAGTCCCGTTTGAATCGCGACTTTGTCCAAAGGGCGCACCGGTATCGGAGCACCGTGCTCGATCTCAGCATGCGCCAAGAGGAAAGACTGACTGACCAACTACCATCCCTCAAGCACTTGCAAGGAATGAGACCATAGGAAATACCCTCGATTTGGCCAGCTAAGAAAAGCCAGCGGACTTGTGCGCCTGCGTTGCTGCATGTGACCTGAGTTTGTGAGGTGCGTCTTAATTAGCTGTAGCTCCAGTGACGTGGAAATCAACAACGACGGCAGATACACGCCATGTATTCAAAACTGCGATGAGAGATGCTCAAAAGTGATTATATTCTGTAAGGTGAATATAGATGACGGGACCAATACAGCCATCAGATGGTGATTTGCTGTTATTTTTCCATGAATAAATCTGATTTACTTCGGCTAGGTAGGGTTTGGGTTATCGGTCCATTATCTTGGAGGAAGGCGTCAAAGGAAAGTTTCAGCTGCAGGGGAAGCGAAGCTATGCCTGCCCCACTATTGGATTCGAGGGCAAGTGGGGGCTGACGCTAAGGTCACCCCAAGCTCCAGCTCCTGTACTGCACTGTCTATAACAACTGTACCGTACGGAGTAAGTCCATTCCCATGGAGCATTTTACTCCCTGCATCGTGGACTCCCCCATTCTTTCAAAGGACCAAGGTTCCCCCGGCCTGTGCTGTCGTCCTTTAGCTTGACACAAAACCGTCGTCATTCTTCACGCACCTTAAGCTAGATACTTCAGCTGTTTCGCCCCGGCTGGCAACATATTTCCCTCAATTTCTCATTGACTTGCCAAATCCAGCTTGCCCCTCCCCTTGCCATATTTATTTAAGCCTCCCCCATTGACATCATCATCCCTGCTTGTACTCGATCAGTCACCAAAACCATCGGCAAAGCAACAAAAAAGAGCACAGCAAAGAAAAAAAAGATGGCCCTTTTTGTAGATCTCGGAGACGAAGAGTCGGAGCCTCCCCAGGATTTCCACGGTGGACACCCCATCTGGAGGTCCGATCCCGACCAAGGCTGCCGGCCGCCCTCTTCATCAAACCATCCTCCAGCCGTTGTCGGCGCAACACCGGTCGGAGACTCAATTAGAGACGTGGACGACATGGATGCAGAGCCGACGTCGGAACTGGACACAAATCCCAACCAGAACGCGACCACGAGGGCATTGGGGTGCTATCCGTATGCGGAATACCTCCCTTTTCCTTTCCCCTATCGTTTGCCGTCTTTCAGAGTGACTTTTGGATGATGCAAGTGCAATTCCCTTCTGTTCTATTCTCGTACCGTACCGTACCGTACCTTGTACCATTGTTGCAACCTTGCACCAGCTCTTAGCACGGCTTCACTATCTGCTTGCCCGCCAAGTACTGGTGTATCATTTCGAGTGCCTGCCTACACTCGAACATGTGTGCCAAAATGACACTTTCCCCCTATAACCAGATGAAGCCAACATGTGGTGCTGTCCAAGATTAACTGAATATGTCTGCGCCCAGTATTATCGTGACGATCTCCCGGCTCCTCGATCTCAATTCGCTCGATAACCTCTCGCGAACATGCCGTCAGGTCCATGCAGACCTGTTGCAGTATCGCAAAATCCTCATGATGTCGGCCCTACGTTGCAGCAACGAGGAAGTTCCTGTCGATCCCGAGGAGACTCTGAGGTACCGCGCCCGTGCCGGCAATTGGTACTATATGGAAGATACTAGCCGAACCAGCTTTGCCGGGAAAGCGGGTAGCTGTGCACGAGACCTTGTCTCTGAGTGCCGGCGATGCAGCACTGTAGTGTGTCGGGTAAGCTCAGCGATGGATCATTTATATGTTATTCGGGTGGCCCATAGTCCGGCCGCCCAAAATCAGCTGCACAAGTGTACTAATTATGTCATTTTATCGTCGGTCAGAATTGTGCCATCAAACCGCCGGCATCAATTGTGCTCCGTGACAGACATCGGCGTCTCTGCAAGGCCTGCACAAAGGCGCCCATCACCGAGCTCGTTAAGCCGCCGCTACAGCCCACCACCTCCCTCACGTCGGAGATCATGCAGACCAAGATATGTCACTGTGCTTCCGAAGGAGTGTGGCTTTGCCAACCTTGTGGCAGGAGTATACGCAATTGCGATCAGGATTATAAGGCGTAAGTCGCGCCCCCTCCCTTACTGCTACCCCTGAAATCACGTCAACCGCTCTCGGAGAACCCAGGGCTGACGCAAAACCCCGCACAGTATATGGAAGTGGCGTGGTCAATATGGCGAACGGTTGGGCGGGCTTGGCACCGGGATTGGCGATGGCGATCGCGGCGTGCCGTGCGGCCGTGAAGGCGAGTGCCATGGCGCCAAGGGTTGCGAGCACGAAACAGACTGCGACGCCGCAGACGCCGCGGCAGACAACTATTTCCTCCAGCAACAGCAGCAGTCCCCACCGAGCGGCAGCAGCCCTATTCTGCATCATCACAACACCCACCTCGCCTGGGCTTCGGGGAGCAGCACGCCCGGGACGCCGGATTCACCCCGCAGTGGCGGCAGTAAGAGTCCGGGATATGCGCGCCACGAGGTTGAGGGAATCGGTGGTCGTGTGAAAACCGTCCTCGTGCGAATGGTGAAGGTCGGCGCGGGCGTACCCGAGTGGGAAGACGAGCTGGCGCGCGGGCAGGTGCTGGGACGTGAGGTCTCGGGTGCTGTTAGAAGCTGGTGTGGATGGTGTCGCCGAGTGATTCCGGGACAGAAGGACGTGGAACGAGATTTGCAGAGGCAGTCGGGCTCATTGCAGCCGGGCATGCAGGAAAAGGCATGGCAGCCGTCTTACTCGTCCTCACTGCCACTTAGAAGTAGATAGAAGTTTTGTCACATATGTCTGATGGCGCATTTTCTTGGAGTCAATCAACCTGGGGGGTATATAGCATATTTAGTGGATAATCTCTAACCAGTCTAGCATTTTAGGTCTTTCGAACAATTAGCCGGATTTATATTTGTGAGTTTTAATATTTGTGACAAAAGTTGAATGCCTCAAGATGCGTCAAGATTTTAACGTCTCCGGCAAGGTCAAATACTGAAGTGGGTTACAAATCTACGTAAAATCAATGCCGACCGAGAGATCTCTAATTTAGTACATACTAGCATCAAGATGCTTGACTTGGCCGATAGGATATATTACTGCAAATGTTGGTGCCATTGAGGACTATAAGCCGGAATATGCGCCCCAACCTGTCTTGAGTGAATGGTACTGCTCATTATTTCCACCAAGAAATTAACTTACTTAGAATATGACAGGGAACGCTATGATGCTTCTTCTTGAGATAACCATGCGTCTAACAAATTCTTGATAACAAGCTTCTCATGCCAGTTTGTGATCCAAATGTGGATTAAGAAGAGAAATAAATATATATCTAGTTAACCGCACCAAAGCAAGTCTCCATTATGATGCCAGTAATCTAGTGAAAAAAAAATGAAAACGTCAGCCAACCTATACGAAATGAAGATCTGTCCCTAATACAAGCGGGAATACGTCTCAAAAGTTTCTCACTCACCTGGTAAGGATCAGCATTACTTGCGGGCCTACGGTCCTCAAAGTAACCGTAGCCCTTTGCGGCACACTCCCTCGGGATCCGGATGCTCGCTCCGCGGTTGGCGATGCCATACGAGAACTCCTCAATGTTGCCCGTCTCGTGGCCGCCGGTTAATCGCTTCTCGTTGCCCTCGCCGTAGACGGCAATGTGCTCCTTGTGCCTGGCCTCGAGCTTCTTGATGGCGGCTTCGATGTGCTTCATTCCGCCGTCGGTTCGCATCTCCTTGGTGGAGAAATTGCTGTGCAGGCCGGCGCCGTTCCAGTCTCCCGGGATGGGCTTGGGGTCGAATGAGACCTTGGCTCCGAATTCTTCTGCCACGCGGTGCAGGAGGAAACGCGCTATGGAAAGGTGGTCGCCCACTTTAGGAAAGAAACAAGGTTAGCTACCCAGATGTCAAAATGTCGAGGTGCTTGTCAAAGGGGAAAAAAGAAGAGAGAAAAAAAAAAGAAGAGAAAAAACGAAGAGCTGAACTCAAGACATACTCTCGATTCCCACACAGGGACCGACCTGAAACTCCCATTGTGCTGGCATGACCTCAGCATTCGTCCCCGAGATCTTGATGCCTGCGTACAAACACGCCTTGTAATGCGCCTCGACAATATCCCTCTGCACGACCTTGCCGGCACCGACACCGCAATAATACGGTCCTTGTGGGGCGGGGAATCCATTCTTAGGCCAGCCGAACGGCCTATCCTCGAGGTCGAGGAGGGTATACTCCTGCTCGAGCCCGAACCAAGGCTCGTGCTCGGCGTGCGCCTCCATCAACTTGGCGGCATCATCGCGGTGGTTGAATTTGTTGGGCGTCCCATCCGGGTTGGAACACTCGGCCAGGACGATGATGTTGGGCTCACCGCGGAAAGGATCCGGGAACACGGCGACGGGCTTCAGGAAGACGTCCGAGTTGTCGCCCAGTGCTTGACCCGTCGACGAACCGTCAAAGTTCCAAGTCGGTAGATCTTGGGGTTCGTATTTTTGCTCCTTGAGGGTCTGATAGCGAAGGGACAAAAAAAAGTGGACATGTTCATGTCAGTCGGGGATACAAGTCCGATGTGGTTTTCCAAAAGGGGCCGGTGACGGCATAATTCAGGGTCTTTCGACCAAGAATGGACATGACTCTTGTGTCAAACCGTGTGAATGGGGGGGGGGGGGTAACCCCAGGTACAAAGCTCCCATCCCGCGTAGCGCACTTGCGTACCAGAGGAGAAACACAATAAAAATACACCAAGGTCTTGCCTTGGCCCAGATTTAATATGACGTGCTCAAAGCGTCTCAGGTGTGGCAGAAGCCTGGACGATCGGACAAAAGGGGACAAAGTACTCCCGCCGCCCGCTTCACCGTCACGACAAACTTGATGTGTGCTGCCATCTCGGCGTGCAATACCGGGGAATGACGGCGTAAAGTGGAGCATTTTAGGTAATGGAATGCCGGGGTATTCGACTGGGCTTACTACGGCGATACTCGGATCTGACTGTGAAAGTCTGCCACCACCGCCTCATGTACCAAAAATAGCAGAGTGGGTTAAATAGTAAAGGGTAAAGGGCGATAAACATGTTTCAAGAGAGATTACGAGTGAGTTCGCATCTTGGTCCACCTCAAGATCAGCCTGTCTCTGCGGACCGACACGGACAACTTTTCCGCAGGTCAAGGCTGAGACAGCGGATGTTTATCGCCTCTCACCCCACATGTTGTGGAAATGTTCTCGAAATGGATATGAGCAGGGTGGATAGATGTAGTGTAGAGACTGGGTCCTCGGTGATATTTTTTAAAAGGAAACAGAAAAGGGAACAAGAATTTGACTCACCCTTGACTTTGAGCGGACGCCACCTTCACTGTCGATCCAAACGTACTCTGCCATGATGGAACCCTTCTGGTCCAATGACATGTATTTTTGCAACTGTGGGTTGTTTCCCGTTGATGTTAACAGGTGTACTCTGGAGGCTGACAAGCGGCAGAGGCAACGTATATTGCTGTGTCAACTTACATTTTGCACGTATGATACGGATTGTGTCGCCATGATTGCGGTTGTGATTTGACTATACAAGGTACAGTATGATCCTGATGTATAATGAGAAGACGAAGGTTTTGTCTAGCGGCTGACGCTTGGTGAAGGCTTTGGTGGTGACGGGTTTGTTGAAACACGTTGAAGATCGTAACCTGCTAGGTAGGCTCAGGGTATTTGAATAAATGCCACAAGCTGATGTTTTCGTATAAAGAACTGAAAGCAATTTAGGGATTCTTAATAAACAAGAAAAGTAAGAATTGTCATAACATGGGAAAGGGAACCCAAGGCTTTTTATGTGCGGCGAATATTGTCACTCACACGCCCTTTTTAGGACCCTGTCATTGAATCCCCACGCCAAGAATTCAAGACAAGTAGAAGACGTGCAGAACCAAACAGTCCAAACCTGCACTATGCAAAACCCACTTTCGGGCTGAGCCTCCAAGCAACATTGTTGCCATGCAAGGCCCCCGTTTGTGGCTGAGGTGACTGCCATATTAGGGTGCTCTAACGTAAGTGGCCAACGATTACTGTATAACACTGTGGATTTTGATGGATATAGACAGTATGGGTTACGGCGGGGGTTTCCCAGACTTGAGCGACTCTTCTGGCCTCGTCCCGCCGCTTGTCAACAGCCCACAAGTACTATCCCATAGACTCTGACACCATTAAGCCATTTCGGTCCAAGGGTCGGTCTGGATAGTTGAGGCGTTGGGGGAGCAAGTCGTCAAAAGAATCTGATGTCACCTTCCCGGACGGACGGCTCTTACTTCAGAGTCCTCGATTGGAAACTTTGCCAGTCGCCTTGACGCCGTGCACCCACGAATTCCGGCTTGGCGCTCTGTCACGAGCGGCCATGGCATCCGATAAAGATGGACCGATTTCAACATATCGAGCGACCTTTATCTTCAAACGCATCATGTCGGCCTTTGCGCTCTTGTTGGGCGATTGTGATTTATTCTTCCTGATAGGCATAAACGCGCAGAATGCCAAGAGGTAGCGAGAAAAGACCAAGATCATGACGCTAAAGCGCAGGGATCGGCCCAATTCCGTGGGGCAAGGACCCTCTGATTGGTTCAGTCCAACAGCTTTTGTCCATTTTAGGTTGCTTTATGACGTTACTCGACCGAATGCTTCTTCCTCGGCAATACATCCATCATCTTCAACAACGCGCAAAAACATTGTCAACGCAAGCAAAGATTAACCTGTACTTACAGTACACTGATATTACACCTGCCCTCCCCTACAGCAAACAATCATCCAGATAAAATTATTTGTTTTGTACCATTGTGTTTCTCCAGGTAGCAGCGGACCTTTGCGAATACATCAGGGCATGATGCCTGTTGGTGGGGGTTGTGACGCCCACAATGGCAAATGCCGCCATATTCAACAGTCCCGTTTACCGTGTCATATTCCCCGTCCATTCCCACTACTGTGTACATCCAGGGTCCGTGGTGTCCACATAAGATATAGCCGCCCCTGAGTATGAGGTAACAGGTACGAAACTCTTTCACATAAGTAAGTCTACATTGACTTGGTCGTCAAACAACAGAGGTACGAACCATTCCTTTGTCTATCGTGGTTTCCTGATTGGGCACAGGTACATCTAGCGGCCTGTTTTCACAGGAGAACTATCAGCAGCAGTCATATTGTGCCACCCGTGCATCAGATCATAAAGAAAGAAGCTGCGATTGGTTGTTAAAAGATAATGTATCTCATAGGGAGAGTGTTAAATAGGGCGTTAGCCTTGACCAATTACAAGCAAGAATAATGCCTTTGTATCTGAAATTCTAGCCTCAACTCGTCAAGCAAATATCAGCAGCTTGTGTGTCACAGGCTTAAAAATAGTGGGTTCAGAACTGCCTAGTAGCACCAAATCATCACTCGGTCTGTAACAACCCAAACAATGGCGGCGATTTTGGACACACAATGAGATTTACTTCGTCACTAAATTCTTCGATCGGATCACCGTCGTAGTTTGGTAGGTGACGAATGCTAGTTCTGCCATGGTTCACTCCCCGCAATCGTTCACCTCTCGATCTTCCCTTCCAACCGCGCACAGTAGCAAGAGTAGCTGGCTTATGTGTTCCAGGGGCCGACTGAGTTGCACGTTTGCCGACAAACAGTCTCGGAGCTGCGAACCTGAACGCATACTTGTGACTATCAGAAGAGCTAGACTGCGCGGGCTCGGCAGCAACGGAGCTGATGTGATAGGCCGAGTCTGGTTTAAGAATCGATGGTTTTTGCGTAGCATACGTAGTTGAGGCCGGAGCATTACCTCTGATGCTGGTATCAGACTCAATCATCACTGCCTCGAGCTCCTTGTCGCTGTCAGAACATTGTGCTGAAGGACCTTGGGGGGTTAAGCCGTTTAGTTGGCCACTGGAAGACGCTCTAGCATGCTTCCCCTCATGATTTCTAGAGTCATCTTCCGAAATATCTGCGGACATTGATTTGTTGGCTCGTATGCTGGCGGAAGGACGGTATCCTCTGGTCTCCTCCGCGCTGTCAATCGACGGCGAACCAGTCTCAATCGATGAGAATACTGAGCCGTGTGTTGCTGCATGACTCGCTACGTCTCTGGCAGTGGATACAACTGCTCCCAAAGGGTTCTTGAAAACGACACTCTCATGCGAATCTTCTGCATAGGGAGTTTCCTTCGACCTAGCGCACTGTATGGCTCGCGCTGCATCAAGCCGGGCATCGTGAAGAGCTTGCTCGTTGAAACTGCCATCACTATCCTCTGAGGACAGGAAGGACTTGATCCAAGCATCGTATTCACTCTTGCGATCGTTTGCGAGAGATTTTTGCTGGTCAACAACGGGCCCCGAAGCTAGAGCTGGCATTGTTTCTCGACAATGAGGTGCTTGATTATTCTCTCTCTTGAACGATGCTGGCATAGGTTGAGGCCCCCAATCCGGCCTGATGCGCGCGGCGATAAGTGGTTCATCGAATCCTGGAAGGATTGAGACCCTGGTGATTCGGGCCTCCGGGACGCAACCAGTTTTCATCGTTGAGCATTCAGTTGACAGTGCAATCGTTGTTTCGGATGACGAATGCGGACTGTTGTGCTCCTCAGCCTGCACAGCATCAGGTTGAGAGACTTTTAGTGTCAAATGATCCTGCAATCTGCTTTTACAAACCTGGGTTTCTGGGCAAGGTTGTCCAAGCGAAGTGACCTTGACGTCGATTGCGCTTACACCTGGACTGACATCCAATCCTAAGAGTGTGGGAGCTCTCGACTCGTCCGTAGATAATCCCCTGCCAGACGGGCACATCAATTGCACCCATTTGTTGTTTTCCTCATGCAGCTCGGGAAGAACCACTGGCTGAACCCGGCCCATCTGGGCTATCAGACTGTCGTCAGCGTCAGAGCCCGGAGACAAACTCCTGAGAAGTGGATCCAGAATTATATTGTGCATCCGGCGGGGACTAGGCTGCAGGATTCCCGGGGATGGAGACGAAGAGTTCGCCCCTAGCCTCAAACCCCGGCGGAGATGTGCTTTGCCTCCATTGTGGTTTGTGAATGTTGAGTGTTCGATGCTCGCTCTTGTGTGGCGGACACGATGGGAGCGGGACTCGTGTGCTTTGATGCATGCTATGAGCAGGAAAACCAGTAATGGGGAGTTGACAATGACAGCTTACAGGAAGAAGATCGAGAGTAGCCACCGTTACCCAGAGGCATGCTGCTGTGGTGGGGAGACGCTGTGGCGTCACGCTTTTCTGCTATGGGCCGGACTGTCACAGAACTCCCACCAATGCGCATATCCTGGCTGCCGACCCTGATGCGGATAGAATCCGGCTTGGGCCGCGTCTCACAGAATAGGCGTTTCCCCTTCATCAGCGCATCATATCGTTCGCCCAAGACATGCCGTATTGGTACTCGGGGGCGCTGGCGGCGATGCTCTTTCCTGGATTGAGCGGGCGAACGGGCATCTTGCTTGCATTGGCCAAATTGCAGTTGAATCGGTTTCTGCCTATCCACACCAGTCCAATCCCCCTTGTTCAATAGTCTCAGCCTTTTTGCTGCAGATCCCTGGATGTGCACTGGTGATGGGTCTAAGGATCTAAGATTGAGGTACTGTTCAACCTCTGTAGAGAGCCCCGGGGCATCATGGCATTGCTGTGAGACACTTCCGCGTTTTTGGCCTCGATCAGATCCATTCACGGCAAATCCCTCAGTCCTTTGACTGTGACGGCCAAGGTGATCTGTAAGCGATTTGACCTCATCACGAAAAGGTCTTGGCGGGCTTTTTGTGTTGTTGACGTGTCCAGACCTCACTTTGGCGAAATGTTGCTTCTGTCGTTTGAGCAGCTCCTTGCCACGGCCACCTCGAGCGTGCCGAGCTAGATTGCCTTCGGTCCAATTCATGGGGATATCTGGTGACCGTACTTATGTAGGTTAGAATGATCGCATATGTATGTGAATACAAATGCTGACTGCGTTCTTTTTAAAGATGCAGCACTATCTTCTGCATTGAAGCATGATTGCTTGTTCAGATGCTGCTGAACAGACCAGTATAAAATAACTGTCCGAGAAAACTTAGGCAGGCAGGTTGGTAGCAGAAATGAAGGCAGTGTCTGATCATGAAATTCCTGGGGAAAAGTCCCTGCAGATTCGGGCTACCTGATGGAAAGTCTGCGAAGTGAAGAATCATCTCCAAGCCCCATGAGGTAGCGCAGAGGCAAGAAAAAAATATCATTTTCTCTTTTTTGAGAAAGCCGCCACCGGCTTCGATCGATACTGTTGCAAGGAAGTCGCCCATGACTGGCATCCTTTGACAGAAGGTCGCACCTGCCACTTGGAGGAATATCTCGAACAAATTTATTTCGTATGGCATTTCCATAAAATACCCTCTTTTGCTTACAAAACAATCTCTATCAGGATAGGTAATGCATGCCCCATGGGATTCATTCAATTAAGGTAAGCTAAAAGGATTGACTCTGGTAGCTGGTGCTTGGATTTTGTAACCCTTTAATTGCAATTTTGACTTTGTTGATGACTGGTGATGTATCTTGCGGCATTTCGCGTCTGGATGAGAAACAGGAAAACCTGCTTGCTTCTTTCTGAGATGTGGATGAAGGGACGGGACAGCACCCGAAACGCCTTGAGGCAGTGCGCCGCCGCCGCCGCCGGCATTCAGTGAATGTCATCGTAACACCGAATAAGGATTGAGCTACGTACCGTTTGCTTCTTGGAATGTTGGAAGCGTTGTGCCCAATCATATTGGACTGCGCGACAATATAAACATTCAGCTACCACAGTCCAATTCGCGACTGGGTTCTACCGAAGGCGGCACGCGAAAACACAAAACAAACGCCGGTCGAAGCGCGCAACTGGGCCAACGGACGGGCCCTTGAAGAGTCTCTAGTCCAATCATACTGCAGCTAACCCCGGCCACTAACCCCTGACACTTCCCGCTCGGCGTGGCTCCTGGCCAGTCGGACGCGTCGAGACTAGCTTCGAGTTCGAATGCGTCGCATGTTGTCCCAAGCCTCACCCACCAAAACAAAATAAACAACGACGTACCCCTCGCCATCTGATATGCTTCTTACCCCAGCAGAACTGGCCTAGAACACCAGGCAAACACGCGACAAATTTGCAAAAATGACATCTTTCGTCCCTAATCAGCACAGAGGAGCATGCGAGAGCACTGTACTGCGTGGCCCTATTTAATCTTGTCAGGGATAAAGAATGGACTATTTACATTTAATACCGATTACCTATCTTAAGTCCACTAATTGCGGTATCGGTAGGCGGTAGGGCAGACAGGTAAATTACAACATCACGAACCCCCTCTCCATCTGAGGTTTGTTTGTTGATGAGGCGCGCCACCCCGCCCCTTTCCTGGCCTAGGGCCCCGTCTACCAGCGAATGCAGAAACAACTTGTTGTGCTGTTCATCCTCCTAGTCGTGAACTTTGATGCTACGGGGTCTGTCTTGACAAGGTGGAGATTCGAGTGCACGTTCGGCCCTTATCCGTAATTCAGCCCAGCCTCCCGATTCTCACGGAAGTCTGTTTCTGTCGGGGTGCGAATGTGTTGCTTTCAACTGGCAGCACACCAAATCAATGCTGTGCTTGTGTCGGCCTGCAAAACATGTGCAGCCAGTATTTTACGATATGACTCCGTTTTCTGGTTCTGTAGAGTAAGGTAAAAGTCAGACAGGCAGGGAGGTATTCAACTACAATAACATGACGATGATGGGGTGGCCTCGATGATCTGCATCGTCAACAGGGAGGAGCACGGCACCTAGAGCAGCGTGTCTTTGGGTACCTACCAAATGTAGTGGCGGGCGGTGGATCCCTTGTGTTTTGGCGGCCAAGCGGGCAAGACACGCTTGCTGTACAATCGCGCTAGCCGGATACAGCTAGCGCCCTCCTCGCAGTCGCGCCTGCTTTCCCAGCTTTCCCCAATCCCGTGCCCAGTGCCCCGTCGCTTTATCCAACTCCCGCCGCCGTCGTCGAATTGCTACACCTCACAAAACAACATCGCCCCATGCAGTAACGTGCATCGCAACAAACTTCGACCTCGCCGCTCTCCTACCTACCCAGCACACCTATGGCCTAGATACCTAAGACTTGCTTCCTCAAGGCTTCAAAGTGCTACCTCTGCCATTGCCCCGACGACCTTCGAATACCAGCGAATTCTCCGACCATTGCATCTTGGAACACCGCACCTCCGATCGAAGCTGGAAACGACCTGCATGTGATAGGAAGCTGGACAATACTGGGATACCGATATTCGCGCACCTAATACAGCAATAACTGGACAATTATCCCTTACAACATTCAGGAGGAAGGCAATCACGGCCCGCCGTCGGATATTTATCGCTCTCGACACATGTTCCACAAGTCGGCGTGGGCTGTAGAGTTCTGAGCCCGCATCGACGATATTATTATCTTAACAGCATTATCAGCCAAGCGACCCAGACATTTCCCCTGGAACTGTCATCGACCCGAGATTTTTGCCCTCAGGATGGGCGTCAATGGAGATGCCGCAGTCAGCTTAGGCCTGGCTTCGTCGTCTAAACGTACAGTCCGAACCTCTAACAGTCCCGCTGTCGGAGCCAGGGCTAGCACTCCCCCACCTGCCATCGATCGCACCCATTTCGATGGCAGCAATCATCGTGACTCTCAAGGCGCGCGTAGGGGCCGCAATGGGGCTAGGTTGAGTGATGCTAGTAGTCAACACGATCTGGACCTTGATGCTGCGAATCACGCCCTTCGCAGGGAAGTCTTGAGTCGGCAGTCAAGAGAAACAACACCAAATGGCAGCCCGCACAGGAAGCGACAGCGCATAACAGGCGACAGGTACGCTTCCTGACTTGGTGGTCACACCTGCGACTTGAAAATCAGATGCTGATGATGTTCTATCGACTCAGGTTTATTCCAACTCGTTCTGGACAGGACTTGCATGCCAGTTTCAACCTTCTTCACGAGGATGGCTCGCCAGCGACTCCATCCAGACAAAAGAAACGAACTCCGCATGGTGAATTACATTTCCAGAAGAGTATGTTTTTCTATCATGCCCCTGATTCTCACCTGGTAATGCTTGCTCTAACACTTGCCAATAGCGGAGGAAGCAAATCGTACCTATTCCACCTTATTACGAGCCGAGATCTTTGAGAACTCTGTCCCCCAGGCAGCAACAGCACTTTCACCAGACCAAACATCTACAAGAGGTTCCAATGTGCACAATGGCACAAGAGCTCAGACACCCCCGCACAACCCGGCACCATTACCTGCATCCTTGACACCATCAACTCCTCACAAAAACCTTTTCTCATACATGTCACCTCGACACCATAGCAGTCTTGGTGGACACCCTACCCCGAACCGCACTCCACAAAGCAGGCATGGGCCTAATATGGATACGCGGGCCGAAATATACAGTTTGTCGCCAGTGAGATTTGGCAGCCAACAGATGCTGCTTAGTCCTCGCAGGCAACCCAGAGCTGTCAGCAAGGTACCCTATAAGGTCCTGGATGCGCCTGATCTAGCAGACGACTTTTATCTCAACCTGGTTGACTGGGGAAGTGCAAACGTTCTCGGCGTGGGGCTTGGCTCGAGCGTCTATATGTGGAACGCGCAGACAAGTCGCGTCAACAAGCTGTGCACTCTAGAAGACGACACTGTCACAAGCGTATCTTGGATACAAAAAGGCACACATATCGCCATTGGAACCGGCAAGGGTCTGGTGCAGATTTGGGATGCCGAAAAGTCTAGAAGGCTAAGGACCATGACTGGCCATACTGCTCGAGTCGGGTCACTGGCCTGGAACACGCACATTCTTACCTCAGGCTCCCGGGATCGGTTAATATATCATCGCGACGTGCGAGCGCCGGATCAGTGGATGAGGAAACTTGTTGGGCACAAACAGGAAGTGTGCGGCCTCAAGTGGAACTGTGAAGACGGGCAATTGGCCAGCGGAGGAAACGACAACAAACTCATGGTGTGGGATAAGCTTTCAGATACACCTCTCTGGAAGTTTTCAGACCATACAGCAGCGGTCAAGGCGATCGCGTGGTCCCCTCACCAGCGAGGGCTGTTGGCCTCCGGCGGCGGTACGGCAGACCGGCGAATTATCTTTCACGATACGCTACGAGGGACGGTCGTGAACGAGATTGACACGGGTAGCCAGGTATGCAACATTGCCTGGTCCAAGAACTCAAACGAAATCGTGTCTACGCACGGTTACTCCCAGAATCAAATAGTAGTCTGGAAGTATCCCAGCATGACGCAAGTTGCCAGTCTCACGGGCCACACGTATAGAGTACTGTACTTGGCGATGAGCCCCGATGGTAGGGTAGTAGTGACTGGCGCCGGCGATGAGACATTACGCTTTTGGAATCTGTTTGGGAGGAGGCCTGGAGCAAGAGAGGACGGTGATGGTGGAGGACGCTTGTCGGATTGGGGCATCATCCGTTGATTGTCGCACAAGGCGGAAAGCATGTGTCCACACTCGGGTTGTGTAGTGAGATGCTGGAATAATCTCTTACCACATGCTAACATTTCGTTTTCAGCCATTATTCCTGTTCAACAGCTTGCTGTCGCGGCTGTGTAAGCATCGTCTCACCTTGTTTTTTCTTATGAGATCAGACGAGATACCATGGTACTGGGATGGAAGCATAAATAGCGTTGTTTTATACCACTTCTTTTACTTCTACTTTTCAACCTTCCGTGCCCCCCCTTTTTTTGTGATGTGAGTCGGACTTTAGGACTAGATGGAGCACATCAAAATTATGAGTTAACTCTTCTGTCAGCTCTACACCCAAGCACAAAACCTTATTTGACGTCTTGGAGCATGAAACTGCCTCGCCGAACGTGTAACTTGGCGGAGCAGTCGGCCTCTTCCCTGCGCAGCAGAACCTTGCGTGAAGAGGGAATAAATATCCATCCATGGTCTCTCGGCGCCTACAAGTGTTGCGAGACATAAATTGTAATAAGATACCGATTTATATTCTAAAAGGCCTGATTTATCATGAATCTGTCCTAATATT
Organism: Magnaporthales sp. P1609; assembly: GCA_003709005.1. Classification (NCBI taxonomy): domain Eukaryota; kingdom Fungi; phylum Ascomycota; class Sordariomycetes; order Magnaporthales; species Magnaporthales sp. P1609. The sequence continues at coordinate 2,309,780 of PELF01000005.1, read as the reverse complement.
GGCAATGGCAATGCCATGTACCCGAGGCCTCAAACCTGAGTATCACTTGCAAAATGGACTGCTATCATGGGTCCGAGTGCAGCTGGCTATCTCATTGAGACCGTCAAAAGAGGGGCGGGAATCATCCCAAGCGTCATATTCCAGCTCGAAACAAGCCAAACCAAGCGCCAACGCAAGCCAAAATGAACGAGCACGCAAACAAATTAAAAACAAACAAAGCTAAAAACAAAACAAGACACATCACAGATGCAGCAAACAAACATTACTTTCGTTCGCGAGCAACGTCTTTCGCACTGCTGTCAACCCCCGTTGCCGAGATGTCCCCGTCGCCGTTGAGCAATGAAATGGTATTGATGGAATCCTGAGGGCCCTTCTTGCTCAACTCGGATGACAACTGTGTCTCGTCCTCGGCCTCGTCTGCTGACTCGTGGCTGGGTCCCATGCTGGGACTGCCCATTGAGCCGCCGAGATCCGGATGGCTTTGCCACTTAGCCACCTCGGCCCTCATAGACTCGAGCTCCTTCTGGAACCGCTTCCCAAAGACGTCGATGTAGTAGGTGGCACCATTGTAGACGGACCAGGTAAAGACGAACATTAGGAAGCTGGCGGATGCGTAGCGGCTATAAAACCAAATGGGACAGGGTAGCATCGTCAGAACGGCGTATGAATATTGTATCAACATGAACGCCGGCTCTTGAAGAACATCTGGCAGCCCGAGGACGACGCGTCCAATCCAGGTCTTGGAATATGATTTGCGCAGCCAAGTGAAGGATGTTGGGCGACCAGCGGCAATCTTCTCTCGCCTCCTCACAGTAATGAAGAAATAGTAAGACAGTTGCCAGACCGCATAGGGGATAGTTGACCAGCTCAGCATGGATATAACGTTGGCATAAGCAGTTGGTGAGCCGGGAGGAGAGTGTTTGATCAGGTACACCGCTGGGAACATCTTCTCTTGTAGCTCCTTATCGATCAGGTGAACCATGCAATGTAATGTCGCGCATGGCATGATGTGGATGAATAGCGAGGTTACTTTGTCGAAGCTGTGGAAAACAAGACTATTGCGCCACATTACGATCGCCACCGCGTTGTTGCCAAAAGCCAGACAGTAAACGGCGGTGAACAGTCGTTTAGAGTTGGGGAAGAACCATATGCTCAGGACCAGGAGGAAGTTGACAAAGTAGCACAAGTCCGCAAGAAAGTAGTGATACCCCCTGCGGTGGTAGGTGTAATACCTGATGGGCAGGAAGTAGAAGATCTGCAGCGTGTACCACCAGTGCATATACTCAGGCAAGCCACCCATCAGGTATCCGCTGATGAAGATGTTCATGACGCCGCAGATAAATGCAACCTTTTCGCGAGCCGTCACGACCTTGGTGTCATTCCAACGCCGACCGAGCTTCTCCACGCTGTCTCGCATACGCTTCCTGTAGCGGTCGAGCTGCTCATCGGCTGGAATGCGTTGCCGCCATTCTTCGACCATGCGATCCCTCGCAACCTGCCCACGTGCCCTGATGGCCTGACGCGACTTGCTCAAGCCTTTCTGGATCTTGCCTAGTTGAAGTTCGATTTGATGTGGGAGAGCGATATTGTCGAGTAGGTCGAGGACTGTAAGGCGATCCAGGGGCGGTAGGGCCTCCCAGTCTTCCTGATAGGAGCTACTACCGGAGAAAGACGGGTTGCGCGAGAGCCTAGGACTCTTCGGAGTGGTTGCACTGAGGGTAGGCGTCTCGGGAAGGATAGCACAAGTCTCTTCTGCATTGTCGTGTGGGGATGAGGAGGAATCAGGGTGAGATCGTGAAGGAGATGCAGTGCTGTCGTCTGGCGTCATTACGGGCTCGCTGTCGGAGGTCAGGGTCGTTGTCGACTTGGATTTCGGGATAGGCGGTGGCTTCATGTCCAGATCCGCCATGACGTCGTAGGGGTACGTTGGAAAGCGCTGTTTCGGGAAGATGGAGTTGCTGTATAAAAAGAAAAAAAAAGAAGAAAAAAAGAGTTATACGATTAGCACTTCTGCAGTTGGTTTGGTTTGGGAAAGTATCTCTCTGGCAGAAGCTGCCGAGTAACGAGTTGGTGTTCAAACGCAGTCAAGTATCGCCGTGTTCTTGTTCAATAGTGGCGGAAAGAGCGGAGGGAGAGTCGAGGCCCACTTGAGTGTTGGGATGAAGCTGCTAGTGTTGTGACAATTGTACCAACATACCGTTAACTGTCCAAGGATGGATGAGAACAAATATGCTCAAAATTCAATGAGTATAAGGAGATCCAAAGGTAATTTGTTGGCTGGTCAGGATTGATTGGCAGCACGAGTGCTGGTACATGTGCAAGCGCCGACGAGAGTTTGTTGAGCAACAAACGCCTCGTGTAAGTCGAGCGAGGCAATGGTGTGGAGGCAGGCAGCTAGCTTGACACTTTATTGGGATTCTCCTGCGAGTGTCCTTCGTGTGGTGCTTGGTACCCAGCTAGAGATAGTTATAGCTAAAACAAGCCAACGTTCTTTCAAGTTTTTAAAGATCCCAGATTCAAGGGTCTCCGAAGGGTCCGGATGATTCGAACCTGAAGTTGGCGCGAGCGCAGTGGCCAGGTGACGTGATAGGAATGAAACTACTTCGTAGGGTGAGAAGAGGAATGTATGCTTGTGACATGGGCTTGGTAGCCGTTTGCGGCCACGCTTTGCAACGATGTTGGCGGGAGGAAAATGCGTGCGCACAGCCTGGATTCTGGTTGGTCCATACAAAAAACTACCACAACGTTCCCAAAATTAAGATTGGACAAACGTGGCAATCCTGAGTCCTTTGAGCAAATACATTCCCAGTGGGTTGGGTCTTGTTAATCACGAACCCGTTTTGGGTGAGGTTCGAGAAATCGTGTCCTCGTGGCCGAACCCTGGCCGATGTCTTTCACATGCTGGTGAGATTATTCATCCAAATTCCACCTCCATCTAAATAGGAACGAGCTAGAAGGCTGGAGTAGCCAGCTACCTTGTCATAACTCAGCCAGTTAGAAATGGAGTAATATTTCCATCCCAGCGCTAAAAAAAACATGCACAAGTCACAATGATATAGCCCTACTTGTTTACTGTGTTATGGTGTGCAAATTTGTGTTTGTCCAGAAAATTCAAATTTAAGCAACTCTATTGAGATTTGGACATTGTAAAAGTGCTCTTTTTTGTGTGATATGAGACTGCTTTTGCTGAAAAGATGAGTTTACCAAGTTGGACAAATTCAAAAGTGACATTCAAAGTGACGGTAATTTCAATGCGCCACAGAGATGGGTGGGTTGTGGCTTGACAGCTGCCTGCTCAAGCTACATCTAGGATCCCTTGGTGACGATACGTCAGATTTATGACTGTGGCCCGTGCGGGCTTTCACCCCGACACGTCTGGCATTGCGCCAGGGCCGCCCAGGGAAGCTAGAGTTTCCCCTCCACTAAGAAATGGCGTCGTCGCGTAAATTCTGGCTGTCTCGCGCGTCTGTAGTGCATGATAGCAAGACAGTGAGCCGACAAACCAAAAACTGAACCATCCATGCACCTCAACCACGACGTTACTCAACGCTTTGGTGATCCAGCGAGTGTATAATCGAATTACTTTCTTGCGCCGTGGTTTGCGCACGAAAGCGCTCTGTCCTTTCGTCTATCAGTTTTCACTTTAACCGTACTCGCGCGCTGCGCGACAACAAACCGCCAAGATGGGGAAGCTCCTTCGACTTGAGCTTTTCAGTATGTGTCGCGATCGTCACCATATCTCCCGACCCAACCTAGACACATTTCTGATGTATTGCAAACAGATTTCAAGTCCTACAAAGGTCATCATACATTGCTCTTTGGCGACTCGTATTTCACGTCTATTATTGGACCCAATGGCTCCGGCAAGTCGAATTCGTAAGTAGCCTCGTGCTTGAAGACTTTAATATCTACTCGCGCATAGACTAGGTTGCTCACAAAAGATTAGAATGGATGCGATCTCATTCGTCCTGGGAATCAAGTCCAGCCACCTGCGGTCAACCCACCTAAAAGACCTCGTCTACCGTGGTCGCGTCATGAAGACGTCCAAGATCACCGAAGATGGCTCAGCTGCGGCCGATACCAACGGACATACGAATGGCGCGCAGAACGGCGACGACGAGTCCCAGCCAGCGACACGAACGGATCCGAAGACTGCCTGGGTAATGGCCGTGTACGAGGACGAGGCTGGCGACGAGCAGAGGTGGAAGCGTTCGATCACCAGTCAAGGCGCCAGCGAGTATCGCATCAACGAGCGTGTTGTGACCTCCCAGGCATACAATGCGGCGCTCGAGGCCGAGAATATCTTGATCAAAGCCCGAAACTTCCTTGTGTTCCAGGGTGATGTGGAAGCCATCGCCAACCAGTCTCCTCAAGACCTCACCAGATTAATTGAGCAAATATCAGGCAGTCTTGAACACAAGCCGGAGTACGAGAAACTAAAGGCCGACCTCGAACAAGCCGCTGAGAATCAGGCATTCATGCTGAATCGGAGGCGAGGCATCAACTCGGAGATCCGGCAGTATCAAGAGCAAAAAAGAGAGGCCGAGGCCTTTCAGAAGAAGACCGAAGAGCGTGACGAGGCAGTAGTTACCCAGATTTTGTGGAAGCTGTACCACTACCAACGCATCATGGACAAGTCAAACGAAAAGATTAACGAGCACCAGGAGAATCTGAAAGAATTTCGACGAAATGTGGAGGCGTACCAAAAGGAGCTCGAGGCTGCACAAAAAGAGCAGGCTGTTGTCGGCCGTCAAGTGGGCAAGGTTGAGCGAGCCATTAAGGAGAAGGAAAAGGCGGTTGAAGATGAGGAGAGCCTCCTGATCCCAGTCGAGACCAAAATCAGAGAAACCTCGCAAAATGTCGAGGCTCGCAAGCGGCAGCTAGAAAGTGTTACTAAAACTCGTGACGAGTATGTCGAGAACGTCGAGAGGTACAAGAAGGAACTTGCCAAAGTGGAGAAAGCTCAGCAACGGTTCGAGGCACAATGGAAGGAAAAGCTGAAAAACCAAGGCAAGGAGCTTAGTGATAATGATCGCAAGGAGTACGATGACCTACGCCGACAAGCCGACATTAAGAGTGCGGAAAACAAGTCAAAATTGGACGTCTTGACCAGACAGCTCAAGAATGACGAAGCGACCCTCGCCATCCTAGATCGGAAAGCTGAACAGGTACGGACAACGGTGGACAAGCTCAACACAGAGATCGAAATGCTCCAGAGATCTGTGTCAGATCTGCAAGAGACTGAGCGTGCGCGGACCGCGGAAATTGAGGAGAAAAAGAAGGCGTTTAACAACGCCCAATCAGAAAGGACCAGGATCAACCAGATGCGCACTCAGACAGATGAGAAACTGCGAGAGGTCCTCAAACGACTTGAAGAAGCCGACGCTGGCCAACGTCAGTCTGCCAAGGAGAGGAATATGAAGGAAACAATATCAAACCTAAAGCGCCTATACCCTGGGGTGAAGGGCCGTGTCGGAGATCTCTGTAGGCCAAAGCAGAAGAAATTCACCGATGCTGTTGTCATTGCTCTCGGCCACGACTTTGACACCATTGTGGTGGAGACAAACAAAGTCGTCGATGAGTGTTTAGATTACCTGAAGAAACAGCGGTTACCACGCATGAACTTTATCCCGCTGGACAACATCAAGGCGAGCACCCCTTTTGCGGCACTGAAAGGCAAGGCCGGGGTCCGTCTCGTCATTGACACCATCGACTTCGATCCCTCTGTTGAGCGTGCCATGGCCTACGCCTGCGGCAGTTCGATAGTCTGTGATACTTTCGACATCGCCAAGTCCATCTGCTACGACGAAAAGATAGCGGTCAAGGCCGTCACCTTGGATGGCAAGCTCATCCACAAGGGTGGTCTGATGACAGGCGGACGCCTGCCGGACAACAAGGGCAACAAACGGCGGTTTGAAGATGTCGACGTGCAGCAACTGAAGGATAAAGCTTCAGAGTATCGAGGCGAGCTCGAGCAGCTCTATCAGCGCGATATGCAACTACGTGACAGAGACGGGATCCGAGAGGAACTAGCTGCACTTGAGAGGAGCGTCAGGGGTGACCGGCAAGAGTTGCAAGCGTTGAAAAAGAACCTTCAGAGCAAGCAAAAAGAGCTGGAACACGCAGAAGCACAGCTTTCCGAGTGGGAGAGCAAATCCGAGGAGAAAACTGGTGAGGTTGATACCGCTCGCAAAGCCGTTGAGAGGTTTCGAAAGGCGATTGCGGATGTGGAAGACAAGATTTTTGCCGATTTCTGCAAAAGGCTAGGATACGGTGATATTCGCGCGTACGAGGAGCAGAGAGGAAACCTAGAGGCCCAAGCTGCGTCAGAGCGCAGCAAATTCGGAGACCAGCAGTCTAAACTGTCTACGACACTGAAGTTCGAGGAGTCGCGGCTTGCTAACACTGAGCAGCGGCTGCAAACGATACAGCGCGAGGTTGAAAGATTGGAGGCCAACATCGACACCTACAGTCAAGAGGAGGCAAACATCAAGGACAATATTGAAAAATTGAATGATGAGTTGGCAGAACTGAGAGAGAACCTAGAGGGTCTCAAAGGAGAGCACAAGGAGAGGGTCGCCAAGGCCCAAGAAGCCAGGTCCGAAGTCCAAAAGAGGACCAAGGACATTGATTCCAGACAAAAAGCAATAGATGCTCTCGAGACCGAGGTGCAGAAGAACAGTGCCCAGAAGTTTTCTTTACTTCGGAGGTGCAAGCTTGAGAGGATACAAGTACCCCTTAAGGAGGGCTCACTTGACGGCCTTCCCGATGAAGATGAGATCTTAAATCCGGACCCTGATGCCATGGATGTGGATGATGAGGACGGCGGTGCCATGGAAGCTGCTATGGATGATCACGGAATAGCGATCGATTATGATAATCTACCGGAGGATCTACGAGATGTAAGCCACATCCCTTTCCGTGATGGTCTAGAGTCGCAATGCTGACTAACTAACTTTCTACAGTCTGACGAAGACGGCATCGAAGAGCAACTGGAGCGCAAGATCTCGGAACTCAACACTGAACTCGAAAAGCTTAATCCAAACATGCGAGCTGTTGAGCGTCTGGAAACGGTCGAAACGCGACTCAAGCAAACTGACACCGAGTTTCAGGACGCGAAACTGGCGTACAAGAATGCCCATGAAGCCTTCGAAAAAATCAAGAACCTTCGCTTCGAGAAATTTGACAAGGCGTTCAAACATATTCAAGAACAAATATCCAGTGTCTACAAAGAACTTACGCGCTCAGACGCGTACCCGCTAGGTGGGCAGGCTTACCTGGACATTGAAGAGGATACGGACACACCCTATTTGTCTGGAATCAAGTATCATGCGATGCCGCCGCTCAAGCGATTCCGAGACATGGAGCATCTATCTGGTGGGGAGAAGACCATGGCAGCCATGGCGCTGTTGTTTGCCATACACAGCTTCCAGCCCAGCCCCTTCTTTGTGCTGGACGAGGTTGATGCAGCGCTGGATAATGCAAACGTCGACAAGATCAAAAAATACATCCGAGAGCATGCAGGGCCCGGCATGCAATTCATCGTTATTTCGCTGAAGCCTGGTTTGTTCCAGGACAGTGAGAGCTTAGTTGGCGTTTATCGCGACCAGGACGTGAATAGTTCAAGAACCATGACACTGGATGTAAGTGCTTCGTCTCTATATTTGGCGCTGGCTTCCGCCGGAATTTATGCTAACCTTGTATAATTTTCTAGCTTCGGCCGTATCAATAAGACCAGACTACTGGATATGGGTTATTTGGCTTCTTTATGATCTGGAGCGGAGTTTGGTCGAGGGAAATATGCATTGTCTTATCAATTGAAGCTCTGATTACTTTGCTCCCCACTTTATTGGCAGACGTTGTACATGAAAGAATCTTCGTTTTGTTGACAAGCGTGAACAGTGTATAAGAACATATATAAATCCGGCATTTTCTCGATCGCTTCATCTGTACCGCCTGTCTTTTTTTTTTTTTTTTTTTTTTTTTTTTTTTTTTGCAAATCGTCCATTCCTGTCTGAGATGACAGACGTGAACAAGTCAAGCAATGGTTTGTACCTTGGGCAAGCGAAGTTCATATGGGTCTCTTTATCAATGGGATCCTAGGGGCCTTATCGCATTTCCTCTCCACATAAATTCTAGCCACTTTGTGGCTTTGTGGCTGTGTGATAGCATACCCCCACTCGAAATTCTGCCCTTGTCGCCCACAATAGTCGTGCAAAACTCGAAAAATTGTCCACCGATCTTAACGAACGACCTTTGCTTCCTCGTACTCTCCCGGCGATTTCCTTGAACACCACACATATCACCACCGAAATACCGTCAACATGCGTACGTACAGCTTGCGACTCTGAGAAACTACTTCGATCACTAACTTTCCCTGTCTATAGCCCCCAAGTTCGATCCCAATGAGGTCAAGGTGATGTACGCAGTGACCCGTCGCGAAGCCTCTTGAGGGCGGCAGTACGAACGAATTGCTTAGGCATTCGGATACTGACTAGCGATATGGGAAATCAACAGCCACCTTAGGGCCACTGGTGGTGAGGTCGGTGCTTCATCAGCTCTGGCGCCCAAGATCGGTCCTCTGGGTCTGTCGCCCAAGAAGGTCGGAGAAGATATCGCCAAGGCTACCGGCGACTGGGTACGAGACTCTCATGGCTCATAATTGTTCCCTAATTGTCTCATAGGCTCTTGCTTGGTACGGGATGGCACTAACCGGCTAATCACGTTCCCAAATTTATAGAAGGGCCTCCGCGTCACCGTCAAGCTCACCATCCAGAACCGTCAGGCCGCCGTCTCGGTCGTGCCCACCGCTTCGTCGCTCATCATTAAGGCCCTCAAGGAGCCGCCGCGTGACCGCAAGAAGGAGAAGAACATCAAGCACAACAAGTCGGTCGCCCTCGATGAGATCATCGAGATTGCCAGGACGATGAAGTTCAAGTCCTTCTCCAAGGACTTGGCTGGTTGCGTCAAGGAGATCCTCGGAACTGCCTACAGTGTCGGTTGCCAGGTTGACGGAAAGAGCCCGCGTGAGATCACTGAAGCCATCGATGCTGGCGAGATTGATAGTGAGTTCCCTTGCTGCGCAAACAACCCCCCGGAACCGAGGCTTACAACAAACTGCAGTCCCCGAGGAGTAAGCGATATGATGTATGGCGACTTGGTTTTTTTTTCTAGGGCATCGGTTGGAGTTCGGGCTTGCTTTGGGACTGAAATGTCCAGCCGCAGCAAACAAAATGGGTTTCCTCACGACGTTTCGGGTTTCTGAAATAACGAATGCTGAACAGAACATGACCTGGTCCAGACAGGTTTCTGTGCCGTCTTCTCTTATGGTTTCTAGTGACTTTGACAAATCCTTTTGTTGACAAATCCCCTCACCTGGCCTACACTCTGAAACAGCGAAAGCTCTCCCGTTGCTGTCTCAATTTTGGTGCCTAGGAAGATTTATCGCGGCTCCCTACTCACCGTGACTTCTTGGCTACGGCAGTGGAAGTAATGGTCCTTTTCAGCAGCCGACATGATTGTCGCACTTGGTCTTTGGCGATGGCATGATTGGTTGCTTGCTCAGATAACAACAAGGTTACGAGGTGATCGGTAAGTGGGGGATATGGTAGCGGAAATGGTCTAGCTTAGTTTCCGTACTGAGGCGTGTTGATATACTTGGTAGGACAAGACTGTCTTCTGAGGCCCATCTGTTAACATATTAAAGCTGGGTATTTTTGATGGCAGATCTACTTTAGGTACGAAGATTATCCGAGTGACTGGTTGAGCATCTGCAAATGAATACTGTGGAGATTCCGTGCAACCATTAATTTGAAATTCATGCGGGTGATGTAAGCAGTATGAGTCGACAGGCTGAATGATCAAGGCATATTTTTGTTTATCAGTAGAGAGCCAAGAACGTGGCAGTTAGGTTAGTCTTGACAGTAATGCAAAATGACTGCCTGAGAACAAACAGCCCGGCATGACCTTTGGACCTCACATTGCTCTACAGAACTTACAAAGCAAAACAGTCTGTTTGTTCGTGGGGCGCTGATCACTTACGCATATTTGCTTGTGGCCCACTTTGCTCCAGATCCCCTCGTTTTTGGAGGTCGAGAACTGCACATCTCTATTTGGCGGCGCGGACGTGGTTGGCAACCGTGGAGCGGTTGCAATATGCTTTTGTTTGTACCGTAGATCGGCCCATTTTTCCCCCATGCAAATATGTCCCACTTGAATGCTATCCAATATTATCCAGGTGATTTGGAAGAGAGAAAAAAGAGGGTTCAATGGCGCCGCTGCCTGCCGCCTTCCTATGCCATCCAGGTCGATGCAGAAGAATATAGAATTTTGAACAACAGTCCAGTCCTGGTTGGAAGCTGGCGGACAGCGTGTGATTGGACAAACCCATTCCTTGTTGCAGGATAACGGCGGCAGCCAAGCGGCTGCAATACGCACTTTAGCCCACCCGAATCAAAGTGAACCCTGCCGTCCTGCGAAGGGGGGCGCTGTCACACCAATTCCTGTTCTGGTCACATCTTACTTTGATCTTGCTTCCTGATGGATGCAACCACCTCCAATTGGTATACTTTCTCCGGGGGTTTTCTTTCATGTCGCTTGTAAGTTTTGTTTCCTTAAGTTTTTTTTTTTCGTCGAGTGCACGCCATAAAGAAAGCCACACCGTCAAATTGACGGTGCTAGACAAGTTAATTAGACCGATGATGAATTTTGTTTCTTTGGTTTCTTTTCTATTCCCGTATCGATCGGGGGGCTGGGATGCATCAAGCCATTCGTCAACTGTGAAGTTTGTTCCTACAGTACTTATGTTTTTACTCCATGTTCCTTTTCCCTTTGTAGAAGAGTGGCTTGAGACAAGGGCTGGCATGGAACCCACCCACTGGCACGCCATTTCTGTTGTTTTATTCAAGGACCCCATCCCGTTGGTTGGCATACACTGCTGGGCCCTGTGGTCTGTCTCACGCACCTGCTGCATGTCGCCGAATTGTGACTTTACTAGGAATATTATTTGCCGCCTCATCCAAGCCATTGTCGTGTTCACCTTGAGATTTGGTCGGCGGCAATAACACAAGAAAGAAAGAGAAAAAAAAAAAAAAAAAAAAAAAAAAGGCATGGCCTTTTGGATCACCAGAAAGCCAAAAATCTCTACAATGTTTATCATTGGAAGTCAGCATATATATATTCAAAAATGTGAATTTATAGTCTTGACAGGCTGTAACAGGTCTTGCCTTGGCCTTACTCTTCGCTGACCGACTGGGATGCGAAGAATGTGGGCGCGAATGGAGTCTTGAGTTCCCATCGTAAAACTGCGGATCTCCCGTCTCGTCTGGCCCTCTCACAAAAACCCACACTCATCGGCTGTGTTGCCATTTGGTACGGGGACGGTGGATGGGCGGGATAGTAAGCCCAGCCTGCTATTCTCTGCCACGCAATGCCATCCACACTTTGCGAAGAGTGCAACCGCAGGGAGGGCCGGGATTGAGAGCCACACGAGATGACTGGTACTTGGCCTGCAACCCCAACGACACTAATCCTGCAACATCCCACGCGCGAACCGACATGTTCCTGCTACTGTAGTTTACTGGCGTATTTTGTTTGGTTCCATGCAGGGCAACGCATTCGTCAGACACACACGATCACACACACACACAAAATACAACCCATCTAAAAGCTCGCGTGCGCCGCAGAAACCCCGTCCACGCAAAGCTATACTCTACGTACCTAGTAAAAGTAATCCCCGTACCGGGCCTTGGTTGGTGCCAACAAACACTCCACAGCTCTCACGCACTCACACACACAGACACACACACACTTGACTTGATGCAACGCTACTGTGGTAATTTATGGTTTTCTTTTTGTGGGTTGTTTGATTGCCGCCGCCCGTGTTGGCAAGAAGTGTACAACATGTACAGGATGTTAAGTTGAGTTTGGTCACAGCTAGAGCCCACATTTACCACAGCTAGGCGATGCATGGAGCCCAAGTAGTGGTTGCTTCCCTGTCACCCTGCCCTGCAGCCCAGTGGCTCCCGGTGTCAGGAACTCCGCTACAACCCACTAGCCCAGCCCGCCCCTCCGCCCCAGCCGACTTTTTCATGGGTCGATCCCACCGTCACTACCAACATACTATAGTGGGCGGAGTCACAGCTTCTAATCGATTCCCTTCCACTCGCCTGCCACCAAAGCGATCCACTTCAGAAGGTCTCAGTTGTTGTCAATTATTACTACGTAAACCTCGCGGTCCCCGCTAAACAATACCGTCGCCAGCTGGAGCCCCGCCGACATTGATCTTTCTCGCGATTCGTATTGAACCTGACCGATACCGACCGGTGCGAGGTACGATTAGATTACAGACAGCATCGACAGGCGACCTGTTATATTTTTACTTTCTTGGCGGTGCAGAGCGAGCCTCTGGCGTCGCCGTGGCTGCCTGGTTCTGTCCTGTCCGGTCCACAGCGGGCGAGGCAGTTTCGACGATTCCTTCAAGACGGCGCCGACAGCGGGACAAGATACTCTATTGCGCAAGTATTTTGAGGAAACCTCTCTGGCTTGGGCGCCGGCTCCGGTCCGCCGCCACAAAGACCCAGATGTTCAACGGACAATCGGCATAATTCGGCCATGCTCTGACCAGCACAGGCAACGACATTCTGGTTGGAAGCCGCCAATCGCGCCGAATACGAAATCCTGCTTCTTCTTTTTTTTTAGCTGTTCCGCCTTCATTTGACTCTCGAGATACCCCGAACAATCATGTTTCCCCTCGTCCAGATGCACCAAATGGTGCCCACGCCGCCTCACCTCGACCCCCATATCGATCACCTCGACCAGATCTCGCCCTTATCGAACATCAGATCCGGTTACATGGCACAGCGCTCATACCAGCGTGAAGAACTGAGGCCATCTAATCAGTATCCAAGCGCCAACCGAGCCCCGACGACATTCCCAATACGTAGCTCTCAGCCTGCACAATCACAGTACCACAGTCAGCCGGCAGCTTTATTCAATCTAGATCATATGCAGCGCCAGGCGGAGCATAGCCAACATCAACTGCGGAGGAAGACTCCAAGTGGGACGATAGATGCGGGTTATGATGGGTCACCAGCCGGCACGTTCGGGCCACCACCGCTCAAGCAACTCATAATACCAGTCAACTCGAAAATCTACCCGACGGCCTTCGTGCAGGCCTGCTCACAGCCGGCCAGCGTCAACAATAGACAAATATCATTGTTGCCTGCTTCAAATTGGCAATACCAACTACAACACCAGCCAACCAACTTCGATGCTCAACCAGTGGGATGGAACCTGGGTCAGGCAATACAGCCTGATGGTGCCCGTCTGGCGGAAGGGAGTTCGGTGCCTTACTACCCTCAGCATCTATATGGGTGCGATCCAAGGTTGCAAAATGTTTTTAGGCCGGCGTACCAACAAAAAATCGGCAGCACGGCTTTCAACCCTGCTGGATTCACTCCCCCGCCCGTCTGGAGAGACACGGGAGTCTCGGACTACAGTCGCCAAGTCCCATTATCTAACTTAGGCTATATTCCTCAGAATGCGGTTGTCGACACCGCTTACATGCCCGCTCAGCAATCGATGCACCATCCACTACCAATGGGTAACTTCTTTGGGCCGGGTTCTTCAATGCGCGGGTCTTTACTTTCCGGGTTCGATCCAGATCCTAGCCAAGCGCAGCAGCTTCAAAACACTCTGCCGTCCCCTCAGGGTGTCTTGGACCATCTTTCGCCCAACGGCGGCCATCTCAGCCTGCAAGGCGATTTGTCTTCCCCCGCACAGTTCAAGGACAAAGCTCTTAGCCTTGCTCACCGAACCTACGCTACACTCATTGACCATTTGAACAAGACGAAGCAGTCCCACTATGGCAAGTCCATGTCCGGTCTTAAGGGATCCTCAAAGATGGTTGTCTTTCCGACTGTGCCGAAGCAGCTTGTCTCCTCTCTCAATTCGCGACAAATATCAGCTGCACGTGCCAACAACAATGTGTTCGTCAACTCAAATCAACCCGGTTTTGCATACGCTGGAAAGGTTTACCATGCTGCGGGCATGACCCCCGTAGAGCTACCGTCTCCCGTAAATGGAGCTAGGCATTCCCTCGAGATGCTCACTAATCTCTGCGAGCAGAGTGGGTGGAAATGGATAGACGGTATGCTCCTTGGTGGCTGTTTGCATTATGGGCTTGAGCATTACGAGGAAGCTCTGGATTGGTTCCAAAGAATTGTAAACCTGGAGGCGCGGTCAGTTTAGTCCCAACCCCTTTGTCCCCTGATTTCCAACCTCTCTAAGTTGAGCGCGACTCTGCTTTATACTCACCCCCAACCTGACTCAAACTACCCTGACTAACAAACAACTGCCATACAGTCATGTGGAAGCCATCTCAAATATTGCAGCTACTCTTTACTGCCTCAACAAGCATGATGAGGCAGAAAAGCATTGGCTTGATGCTGTCAGCATCCGCCCCGCGTATCTTGAAGCAGTAGAACATCTCGTTGGACTGCTTTGCTCAAGTCAACGCAGCAGGCAGGCTGTGGATATCATCAGCAACGTCCAGCAAAGGTTGCGCATGCCACAACCTGGATCTTCACAAAGTAACGATGAACCTGCAAAGTCCCTCCCGTCTCCGGCTAGTGCAAGTCAGTCGGGCTTTGGATCAAGTGGCTATATGATTCCCGGTCACGACAACGGACGCATGCTCCTATTAGTACACGCCAAAGGAAACATGCTCTATGCTCTGAAGGAGATCGAAAGGGCATCAGAGGCATTTGAGGAGGTTGTCATGATTGCCATTGGCAGGACAGCCCCAGGCATCCAAAACCTGATTCGCGAAATCCAGGCTGCCTTGTCACCACGGACTAGCTTCAACGCAATTCGAGCCACTGACCAGAAGCCTAGCCCTATGCTACTGCCCCCAGACAAGGCAAAGCGCACAGCCGAGATTTTGTTTGCAGGCACACGTGGCCAGCTTCCTGGGCTGCGCTACATCGGCGAAGGAAAGCATCGAACATCGACCATAACTACTACTAGTAACTCACTACTGTCACTAGCTAAAATTTTCCAGGACTCCATGTCGAATGGCGGGCTGTCACTCAGACAGGGAGGGCAACCCTCAGGGGTTGGAGATATTTTGGCGCTCTACTATCTTTCACTTTCATTGCAAGAAAGCCCGTCAACAGCCAACAATGTAGGTATACTGCTTGCGAGTGTTCAACAGTCAGCATCGCAGGCAGAGCCACTCTCGGCGGACTCTGCTGCACTCGTGCAACATATTCCCGGCATTGTCCGGGGCAGCGGGCTCGAGCTGGCGTTGCTCTATTATCAATATGGCCTGACAATAGATCCGAACCATGTGCACCTGCACACAAATCTCGGTAGCCTACTCAAGGACATCGGTCAGCTGGACATGGCGATTGGCATGTATGAACGCGCAGTGAACTGCGACGGGAATTTCGATATTGCTCTCACGAACCTGGCGAATGCTGTCAAAGATCGTGGCCGTATCCATGACGCTGTCATGTACTACAGGCGCGCTGTGGATGCAAATCCCAACTTCGCTGAAGCTGTCTGCGGACTGTCGACCGCTCTGAACTCTGTCTGCGATTGGAAAGGCAGGGGAGGTGTTTATTTGTACGGCGGAAAATTTGATCGCTGGCACGTGGATGACGATGGCATGCTCAGGGACGTGCGACAAAATCTGCAGGGTAGCGGCTTGATGAAACGTGTCACCGAAATTGTCAAGCGCCAGCTCAACGAGTCTTCCACCTGGGGTCGTGGGACTCTGCAGGAGGCTGCCATCAAGGTACTCAAGGTGCAACTCGACAGGCTGGTGGACGGGAAATTCGATTTGGAGGTTGAGCTGCGTAAATGGAATGGACTGGCGTGGGAAGGCTCCCGGATACTTCGCTTGATCGAACGGGCAACGAGGGTCGCCCTGAGGAACTGGTACATGGATAAATATATCCAGGGCCGAGAGTCACCTGCGGGATATGCTCGGGCTCGTCTACCCGCCAGCCTTTCAGTGCCAACAGCGCCAACAGTACTACCCTTCCATACATTCACCTGTCCTCTGACGGCTAGGGACATTCGCATGATCTCGCAGCGCAACGCACATCGCATTTCAACCTCAACACTTCGGTCGCATTGGCTGCCTGGTACCGTCTACGAGCCTCCTCCACCACCCCAGCCACATCTAAACGTTGGGTATCTTTCCTCTGATTTCAACAACCATCCTCTGGCGCACTTGATGCAGTCCGTATTCGGCCTCCACGACCAGTCGCGCGTCAAAGCCCACTGCTATGCAACCACAGCCAGTGACAAGTCAATACACCGGCAGCAGATTGAAAGAGAGGCACCAGTCTTCCGGGATGTGAGCAATTGGTCCTCTGAAAGGCTTGTGGACCAGATCGCGCGGGACAATATCCATATTTTGGTCAACCTAAACGGCTATACTCGCGGCGCGCGCAATGAGGTATTTGCCGCTCGTCCCGCACCGATTCAGATGTCATTCATGGGATTTGCGGGAACTTTGGGAGCAGAGTGGTGTGATTACCTGTTGGCCGATACAACAGCCGTCCCGCCCTCGACACTGCGGCCCTACAGGAGTAATGTCGATATACAGGATATATTCCGCGATGAAGGTGACGAAGACAAAGGCGAGTGGATATACTCGGAGAACATCATCTATTGTCGGGATACTTTCTTCTGCTGTGACCATGCGCAGTCGTCTGATGCGGATGACGACACGAAGTTGACTTGGGAAGATGAGCAGGCAAGGCGCTGGAAAATGCGCAAGGAAATCTTCCCTAACTTGCCGGATGATGCCATCATCCTGGGAAACTTCAACCAGCTGTACAAGGTGAGCCGGAGAAGTCTTGTCGCCATCGTAATGGTTGCTTGCTAACTTTGTGTGACAGATCGACCCGACAACTTTCAGAACGTGGCTCAGAATTCTGTCTCAAGTTCCCAAGGCTGTCCTATGGCTTCTGCGATTTCCTGAACTTGGAGAGTGCAACTTGCGGAACACCGCCAGGGCCTGGGCGGGCGAGAAGGTGGCAAGTCGCATCATATTCACGGACGTTGCACCGAAGCAGCAACACATCTCACGTGCCCGTGTCTGCGATTTGTTCCTCGACACCCCTGAATGCAATGCGCACACGACGGCCGCGGATATTCTGTGGTCTAGCACGCCTCTCTTAACCCTTCCTCGATACGACTACAAGATGTGCTCGCGCATGGCGGCCTCTATTCTCAAGGGTGCTCTTCCAAAGTCAGAGGAGGGCACTCGCGCCGCGACAGAACTAATAGCATCCGATGAAAAGGATTATGAGGAATCAGCAGTGAGCCTTGCCAATGGACTCACGTACCGATCAAATGTTGAGCGGGGTTACGGCGAAGGGTCTGGTCGTCTCGCCGAGCTGAGAAAGCTGCTCTGGGACAGCAAGTTCTGCTGCGCATTGTTCGATACCCAACGTTGGGTGAGAGATCTGGAAGATGCCTATGATGAGGCATGGAGGCGATGGGTTGCGGGCGAAGGCGGTGACATTTACCTTTGAGATGAGGATCTGGCGATGTGGATGATCGTTTGCCGCTGACTGCCAAGTCTGCGGGCTCCAAGTTTGAGAGCTCTTCTTGCGAGGGTTAGATGTTTTGAACATTTTCTCCTCTCCTTTTTTTTTTTTTTTTTTTCTTTTTGGTAGTCATTTGGCTTGGTGTCGTCGTTAGTCATACCCTATCTTGTAGCGATTTCCCATTGTCGTTTTGTCCTGTTTTTCTTTTGTCTGTTGACTGATTGTCTGTTGACTGATGACTATATACGCAACTTGAGCGGCATAACGATGGGAGTTTGGAGCACAATCCAGGCCGTCCGTTTCCCTACCTTGCAGGTTTGGGGCCACGGCTGGTTGTGCAAATATTGGGTTTTTGCAACGCTTTGACAGTTTATCAATCATGTTGAGTGTTTATCACATACTTGTTACAACAGCTTGATCTCCTTCACGGGACATTGTGGGATAAAAGATGCGGGTTTCGGTTGTTCCTGGATCATTAAATTACACATCTTTTGGAATCTCATTGAGCTTTCAACTTGGTCATAAGAATAGAGGACTCATCTTTCGCGAGAATGATCCTTTTGTTACTCTTCAGATTATGTCCATCCATTTTTTTTTTTTTTTTTTTTTTTTTTTTTCAACGTAGCTGCGAATGCAATTTGGTTCTCATATTCTCTCAAATATTCTCTGAGAATACCACCCCCTTTTAGTTGTCATTTCTCTTCTGCTACACATCGTACCTTTACTCTTATCCTAGGTCAGCGATCAGTTGGATGGATCTGCTCGCAAACATGTCCTAATCATCTACGCGCGTTGCTTATACCTTCTTTCCCGTTCATCCCTCAATGTACATGACGACCCAAGAGGCATTTGCAGCGGTGTCTGGCTCACTGGGACGTTAGGTTGAGCTCTTTTTGTTTCTACACACGCCATACATGCGGCTCATCGAATCCAGCAAGGCACATACTGAAGTATCAAAGGACATTGGCATCATCGGGACATGCAATGCAAGACAATCAAATTCGGCTTGTCAAAGAAGGCATGACTTATTTGTGGGATGCCTGAGGGCGGAGCAAGAATAACACCCTTGATAAATCCCTCTGTAGCCACCCAGCAGCTACCCCAAGAACGGATGCAATCATACATGGTCCGAGATCAGTTTGCGCAGAGAGGCTCACCCAGAGGCTTTTTGCCACCCGTTGGCGGAGATGCGGCGGGCGACGGCAAGCCTCGTCTTTCGTCCTCCCCCTTTACTTCTCTCAGTATTTGTCAATGACAAAGGTACTTGGGGCGCTTTGAGCCTCTCCGTTATCAAGGGATATATGTCATCACGGTCAAGGCGTTCTTTGTTTCCCTCTAGGTATTCCTGGTAAAGACTCGCCCGCTATTGCCAAGTTATCAATGCACGCTTCAAAATTAAGTATACCAGCGAGATGCTGCCCATGTGCCTTTAGGGCGTCTGTCTTTTTCTTCGAGAGGGGGATCCTTGGATGGAACCCCGACGACTCCCAAAGGCCGTGAAAGACGGTCACCCCGTGTGTATGACCTTTAGTAATACGAGAGGGTATCCCAAGACGGGCCGACGTATCATCAGCCCATTTCAATAGTATCATCTCAGTATTTCCTATAATTACATGGGGGAAGAAAGCCACAGGAATAGTAGTCCCTGCTCTCGTGGCCAGCCTCAGTTGACTTATTTTCTGTCTATTGCTTCTCAGCTCGGTTTTTTGGTTTGTTTTTTTTTTGGTTTTTTTGAAGAAAAAAAACCCCCGAAAAAAAAACTTATAAATTCCTCCTTGATCACTCTTTGCCTCGAGGGTGGAGAGGGAGACGTCATGTCATGTTTCTTTTACCATAACCCTGCTTGATTTTCATGCTTCGAGAAGACTTCCTTGAACAGGAACTTTTTGTTTTCCTCTTGGGTGGGCAGAATCTTTGTCTTGTGTTGTTGCTTTTAAAAAACGATACGAAGAGAAACATGACACTTCTCTTTTTTTCCCCTGCATGATCCATGCCCCCATTACCTCCCTTTCCTTTTCGAGATTTACAATGTTCTTCTTCAGCAGGCCATGAATTCCAAGATCATTCTTTTTTTTTTTGGGGGGGGGGGGGGGGGGGGGGGGGGGGGGGGGGGGGGGGGGGGGGGGGGGGGGGGGGGGGGGGAGGGGGGTTGTTGTTTTCCTTTTTCTATTTTGGTCTTGTTTTAATATCCCACCCCCAGCCGCCACATCGTCTCGCATGAAGCGGAGAAAATGTTGCGAGAAGAAAATTAAAAGGAAAACAAGGGGGAAAAAGGTTGTCAGCTTCTAGAAGGCGTGGCGCCAACGTGAGCATGAAATATTTCCCTCTATTTTGCCCCAAAACACATGCCCCGTTTTTTTCCCTCTCTATAGTTTTGCTTCTTCATATTCGCTTCTCTCCCCAAGCGAGTTTCTCTTTTCTCTTGGATTTAGATTAGACGTTTTTTTTTAATCCAGGTCTCTTGTGTTTTGTTCCTTTCTTGTTGGAGGTTCTTTTTTTATTTATTTACTTCATCTCTCCACTTGTGAAATGAACCAGAGCGGAAGGGAGGGAATGCGCAAACTGGCCAATGACCAAGGAGCTTCGCTTGAACAACGGCATCAATACCAACGCCTGGCTGCATTGAGCTGGGCTTACAACGAAAACGAAATTACTTTGGGTCCATTTCTTGGTGGGACTAGAATACTCTCCCTTTCCTGTTTAATCTCTTATAATTTCTGTAGCACCATCAACAAAACCAGTAGGTACCGAGTAGGAAACAACGGCCCGTCGGTGTTTGTATACTGTATTTTTTTTTTTTTGTGGCGTTTTCCCCTTCTCTGTTCCCTGCATGAAGTGTGTTTGGCCTGAGAGCTGCGACCTGTCAACGCTGGCACCGGATTGGTCGGCCCTCCCGGGAGGCCTTCACGTTCGCTAAGATTGCCCAAATCCATGCTACCCATTTTCTCCTGCATCATACTATACCCGACGGGAAGATTGTGGGTGTCTAATAATCTTGTACATGCTATAATGAGGCTGGTTTGCGAATATATTAAAAAAGGAGCACTCTTTCGTGGTGGTGGGGGCTATGTGTGATTACAGTTACGTGGTGGCATGTTCCCTTCCTTGAACGCCAAGTGTAGCAAAACATCACCGTATAAGCCGGCGGGTGAGTTCCGAAATCCAACAAAGTCACTTGGCAGGTTTACCACACACACAGACGCAGGGGGACAACACTCCCGATTGAATTGAATGCCGAGTTGATTGGACGAAAATAGCTTTCTTCCAAAGCCAAGCCTGGAAATGATTTTCACCTGCGAGCAAACAGCCCCCCCCCCTTCTAGGTTATCTTGCTTGCATCGAGATGTGTTGAGGACTTTTCCTCTCTCCTCCAAGGATGGGTTGTTGGGCCTTCGGCAATTCTTTTTTGGCGAGACGCCCCATACATCACTTCTACTTGTCAAAACAGCCGTCTTGCTACTAATGTACAAGACAGCGCTCAGCAAAGAAAAGAATCGGATGGAGCCTGTGCCTTGTTAGTGACGTGTTCGGGTGAGTATGCTTGCGCGAGAAGGAAAGATTAAAAAGGAGACAGCAAGCAAAACAGCGCCCCATGCCATGAACCTTGAGGATAGAAGGTACTGCAGTTTCAAGGTTCTCGTCACAGCAGGAGCGGAAAGCCGACAAACACTCAAAACGGTGACTTATCAGCGGTGACGAATGTGATGCGCAGGAATAACGATACTCCCACTAGCCCCTCAGTCGGGAGAACCGGTTCGGTTTCCTAGATCCAAGCACAAACTTCACCTCTCCACATCAGACATTCGGGCATGGCTCAGACAAGATTGACGTATGAGATCGAGCCTTCTGGCAAGGAGAGGAACCACATGGCACAAACGGTTTGACAACGGCGTTCAAGCCGAACGAAACAAACCGAAAAACAAAACAAAACAAAACAAAACAAAACAGAACCAAAGAACCCCGTCCCCAGATGTACCCAAATGGTTGGGGCGGAGCACAGGGCAGCGGCCGCCGTTTTGACCGGCTAGTCTAGCGCCCAAGGACGGCGTACTCGGGCTGCACTAGAGTATAGGCTTCGAGGGACGTTTGAAACTAGAGCAGCCCCGTTCCTGTCGGAAGAATATGCCGTGCATTTCAACGGATCATGTCCCCCTTAAAAGGGGGAGGAAAACGTGCGAATCGAGCCATCTCGCAGTAGCTGGCATCTGCTAGAGGTACCTTGGGCTAGCCATGGAGAGACAGCCCCCGCAGGTAGGCAGATAGGTCAGCAGCCAGTCTGTCTGTCTGTCAAAACAGACCGTAGAAAGGCGTGTGCATACATAGCCCAGCCGAAATATCCAATTAATTGGCCCCCTCCATTCAAACCTCAGGGGACTCGAACGTGCACACGCTTCGATCACATCGATTCAGTGGGGGAATACTCCTATTGGAGGTCCAAACCCCTCCCAAGGGAAAGAAGGCGTCTTTGTAAGAAAGATAGGAAGAGACGGTAAGCCCCTTCATAGCCTCAAACATGGGGGATCCCAGAAGCGAGGAGGTGACCGACAAAGGGCTATAGCAGGGAGGCAGAAAATAAAAACGCATGGCGTTCTCGCTGCTATCTGCCAGTGGAGAACAGCTCGCAGCCCTTGGTGGTTAGTGCTTCCCACTGGGCCATACCACACTCGATCCGCTAGGTGGTGATGGTGGTCACAATGACGGCAGGTTTTGTGGCGCAAATATGTTTTATGCAACCATCAGAGGCTTGCTTTGATCATCACCAAGAAGACTTCTTGTTATTCTCTCACACCACCTTGCAACCAGAGTGGCGCATATACTCTAGCCCCCGTTGAGCGGGAAAAGGAATGACTTCGGGCGCAATGACTGGCGTTTTCACTGCGGGTGATGTAGTTACTCGGCTTTACTCTGGTGCAGCTTCAGAACAATTACCAGAGCATGGGTTTGCATTGTGACCAGGCAAGGTAGGCCTTGAATCAAGTTCATCACTCTGCTTCGCGAGTACCGTAAAGACGGCAACTTCCGCTCGTAAACCCAGTGGGAGTCTTGTCTCCTGGATCGAGCTTGCTGGTCAAGAAGCACCAAGTCTGAGGTTCCTAACTTGGTATAGCCAGGCCCCAAGACGAGCGGATGGTGGATCACCCGCAACTCAGCCTCTGAGCCGGGCCAATGGAGATGGCCAAGGCAGTCACCGGCCGCGACTTTGGGAATCCAAGTCCCACCCGAGCAGAAAAGAGGGGCGGGTAACAAATATCTACATCTCCCGGGACCGGGCAAGCCGGGTTACCTCCGGAGGTGAAGTTAACTCTCCACTCAACCTTCATGTTCATCCATCCGGGGATGGAATGGTCACCTGGAATGTCCCCCCCAGTCCAGCTGGACAAGGGCCTTTTTTTTTGTCGGGTTTATCAAGGCTAGACTAGTTGTGGATAGGCACCAAATCTTGGTGGCTAGCGGCAAATAAAAGAGTGGTGCGCCTCGTGCGGGCTGGGAATAACGATGAGCTAGTGAAGAATGCCTTAGGCGTCATGACAGGTACTGACTGACTGGTATCTGGCAGACTGGGTGTGTGGCCGTTGTACGGCACCCTGGCAAATCTGGAACTTTCTCTCTTTCCCTCAAAAATCGCGAAGCATTCCGTCTTAGGCCAGTTGCTCACTTGCACCGGTTTCTAATTTATCAAAAGAGTGAGGCGAGGTTGCATTCGAGCCAGGGTGAAATGATGTTTTGAAACAAGCAAAGAACACAACTGTGCTTAGTACCTTTGTCGGCACTCACTTTCTCCACGAACAGAAACGTGCTGCCCTGGGTAATGACGGCGAGCACATATAGGGACCGCTGGCAATAACGATCATGATTGCGTGCCCAGCCAGTTTCGGAAAGGAACGGGCGTGGTGGTTAGTATTGTAGTTCTGTCCAGTATTGTAAACGTGGTGCCAACCCCGCCTAGACTTGGTTTATTATTCTTTTGCTTTACCTCTTCGCGTTTTCCCCCTCTTTGAACCGCTGGAGATTCTGTATCATGGGCCGTGGCAGTAATCTTGATAAACTATGAAAATCAAGCATCGCCACTACATCCAGCAGTCGTCGACCAACGTGACCAAGATTCGGCTGATGAGTCCAGCCTTTTGGGGCGTATCTCAGCTGAGCAACTGAGCAAGAGATTTTCGCTTGGAATCGCCCGAAACGGGTGACCAGCGGCTGGCAGGGGTCTTTCGTGAGGGTCAAGAGTGGAGGGCAGCCTAGCCCCAGCCCAAGGGTGGTCACTGTACTGTAATGTACTGTACTGTAATAATTCATCCCCGGCACTTTGCCGGGCCTGGCGCAGATCATTTCGCAACCGCTGCCAGGCAAATTTGGGTGCCTCCCAAGAAACAATCAATCGCAACGCAACGCCAGCCCCTTTAGTCGCCTGAAATTCGGGGGAAATAAAGGTGGAGACTTGCCTGATCGATCCGCCTCGTATCTCGTGTATCGTCAGGAGGAAACGCTGACGTGCTACTGGGGGCTCCAGTCGGCCGGCAAGCACAAAAATTCCCTGCAATATTATGAAGCTACGCAAGCAAGTGGAATGGATGGAAAGGAGATCTGTTTGATTGTTTGGAAAAGGATGATGCTGATCAAGCGGCAGTGACCCGTTCGTCGGTGGATGCCCTCTTCTTGCAAAGGGTGGACTCGAGTTCCAACGGCGGCAAACAACATAACATCAAGCTCAATCTGATAGATCAATTTATTCTTTTCCCTATGTTTGATGGCGACAGCGTTCTATTGTCGCCTTGACAGGTGCAGCAGGTGGACGCATGGTCAGGTGGAGTCTGCCGGTTGATAAACCGGTTCCTATTTGGTTTGTTTTCTTTTCTTTTTGTTTTGGCGCAGACGGAGGGCATGCGTTGCAGGGGTTTTGGTTTGCCGGTAGAGTGAGCCAATGGCGGTTACCTCCAGCCCCCATCGTCAATTAACCTTGACCTGAGTTGAAAACAGTACTGTACTTACGGTACAATATCAAGGCTGTCTGCCACATAGTCTGTGTGTTAGATCTCCCTTTTGATGGGCTGTTATGGTATCAAGGTATATCAAGTTAGGCAGTTTTATGACGATGATACGTACCTAACAGAAAGTCAACCACTCCCCCCTCCCCCGCAAAAAAAAAAAAAAAAAAAAAAAAAAAGACAACCGAAATGGGTTGTCGCGATCCCATGAAACCCAATCCTTTCGTATCATGGAGATGACGAGCAAGCGCCTCCACATCTGCTTGCACCTCTAGATTACATACCTAAGCAAGCCAAGTCAAACAAGATGCGATGCCGTGGACTTGTTGATTACTGAACGACCGTCAAAACTGTGGTTCCACTCGAGGCTTTGCTGGAAGTGGAGGGTAGCACGGCGGGACTGAGCTGTCCCCCCCAGGCAGGGACCGTCGGTAATCTCCTGCCGACGGAAGCAGGGGGGAAGAGAAACAATTTTGCAAGGCTGCGACAGAGTGGGTAGGTAGGAAAGAGTGGGTAGGTAGGAAGGTATGGAAGGATAGATTCAGGTGGAATCCAATGTTTTCTTCCTCAGCTGGCCTCGGGCTTTTCGCTTTTCGACGGGAGAGTAAAGTCAGCCCCCGAGCGACTCCATTTGACGAATACACATGGGGTTTCAAGAAGGTGATTCGGATATAACAGCCAGCCAAGACCAGCGTTATGTGTCTCTTTTTTTCTCTTTTTTTTTTTTTTTTTTTTTTTTTTTCACTCTCTCTCTCTTCGGAATTATTCTCCAACAGTAGTTCGATCATATCTGCCTGCCACCCGGCAACCATCACCAATCACCACCAGTCAGGCGGAAGAAATATCAGGGTTACTATTGAGGTCCACTTGGCCGTCGATCAGTCCGCACGGAAACAAACACTCCCGGTCGCTCCTTCCTTCACTCGGTCGAAGGTTGACAGGGATCAAGGGTTCAGCCGCTTGGAAAACTGGGCCGTCCCTCACTGGGTCCAGGCCGTCGTTGATCGATGATGCGTCCTCCAGCATTATTCGTGCTGAACCCTTCCGTTCCATCTGCATTTGTGATGTTTCTATATTAATTGTCGTGTCGTTTGGATCATCTGGATGGCTTCCACCCCCATACAGCGTTGCAGTGAGGCTGGAGATTCCCTGCATCTCATCAGCCCGATCAAAAGTACTCCTATAGGTGATTAGTTAATAGTACAGTCTTTCGTACCGGTAGTCTTATTTGTCCGGGCTGTTTATGTGGTGGCCCCTGATTGTCGTCCCCACCGAGCATCGCCTACCTACTGTGTGTACGTACCCAGGTACCGAAGGTACCTACCACCTGCCTTGTATGCCTGGCTGACCCGAGCTCCCAAAATAGTACTTGTCTATAGTACAAGTACACACAGTCTTGGCCGGTATGTAGATATGCCAGGTAGTAAGTATACCTGGATTGCCTACCGTGAATCTTGTGTGATGCAGACGGTGCCGCGGCACAGCACGTCAACTCTCGCAATGCAACCCCCATCTCGGATGCAAGGTGCTTCTCGTGGGTGCACAACCACCGTCATGTCTCGTCGCTCTAATACGCCTGCAATCATCCGACTGGAGTCCCAAGCGAGTGGTAGAGTCAGAAGCCACCCCGTTGCCGGTCGAGGCTAGGACAAAAAACCCTCGGGCCCGGTTCGTTGTCGGGAGGACAAGCTTAAACACTGTCTTTGGGCCTTGTCTCTGACATCTCTTGTTGGCGGCCCCTCATCCGCTCAATTATGTAAAGGCCCCGTTTTATTCATCCATTCACGGAGGAGGCAGCAATATAAATCCAGAATGGCAATGAAAGCGAATCTTGCACCACCCACCCACCAAGACTGTGCACAAGACCCTGTTTCGGCCATGGGTATTCTAGGAGGTCTTGGGATTCATGCCCAACGGACCCGACAGAATGGATGAGCACAACGGACAGCCCGTCAGCCAGTGTAACCACACCATGACGCCCAGCTATTATCTCCTAGCCGTCTTGGGACATGGGAGGGCCGGTGGAGTGTGGGGACTGGGGTCGAGTGAGCGAAGGTGGAATATGTAGAAGCAAGTATTGAAGAGTTAATTACGGTGATGCATGGCTCCGACCGTACCTACTTCCCATCTACCCATAAAAAGTCCGGATATAGATACCTGGGTAATTAAGGTGAAATACCTAGGAAGCCAAGTATCGTATCGTGGATGAGGTGGATTTCGTGTCATGGGGTATTCGGAGTTTGTGTAGGCTCGGCAGGAAGTGAGCAACCACCAGCTCAGACAGCTTCGAATGAAGAAAAGCGTTGTAGGAAATAGGAAAAGCAGGATTTGTTTCCCAACCTGTATTCTCTTCAGGTCGAGAGGAAGGTAGCAAGCAGGTATAGATAATGACCAACCATCTATCTGCACAAGATGGCGAAGCGGCTTGCTCCAACGTGTTTGAGGCGAACTGCTTTAGCGTGGCTGACATTTGGAGTCGACGTCCTAAAGGACCATTGATTGACAAATCAGTGCTCTGGTGGAGCCTTTTGGGTGAGTGGTCCCACTTGAACAGCTAGACAGGGTATGCCGCTGTTGAGCTGGCAGAGCTAGCAAGCTCTATCAGGTACTTTGGGCAGGAAGGAGCCTTAGTTTGCTCGGTGCCGAAGTACCCTGCTAGCGCTGCCCCACATCACGATTTGGGTTGTGAATGGTTTACGTGCTTTGCCTTTACCCTGCTCTGAGCTGCCCTGACCTGCCCTCCTGCCGTCCCTATGTTATTGCTCATGCATTACCGCTTCAGTGAGCTACGTTGCGATGGGAAAAGGTACGTAGCATGCGTGCGTTGCTTTGGGACAATTTATTCTTCTCCGCCAGTGTCTCGTTAGATTTTTGCATTTCCTCACGTCCATCCTCGATGCGATTCGCCCTTGGGAACCGTTTGTCAATGCGCGCCACGCAGAGGACGGCTCAATGTACGTACGGACAGTCAGGCAGGCATATGGGTTCTGGTCATCATCGATGCAGTACTGTCAAACGTCGTCTCAGAAAAAAAGAAAGAAAAAAAAAATTTAGGAGTTGTATGTACCTCGGCCAGGTGGATAGACGGCTCGAGCGGTCGAGCGAGCTGATGCTGCTCTTATTGACGTGGTAGAGTGGCAGTTGCATTAAGTATCAAAGATAAATTAAATGTCTGTAGACGAAAACTCAGCAATTTCGAGGTAACCGAGGCGAAGCGTTCCTGACGACACTCCAAACCAATCAAGCAGTTGTGAGATGCTCACTTCGACACTTACAATTCCCATTATACCGGGGCAAAGGCAGCAGGGCCAGGGACATGGTACAGGGTATCCCAGTCCAGATCTTGTTCAGGCTTTCAACTGCAGGGGAGGATCTTGGTGAGAGCGACCAGGATCCACTTTGCCAATGATCAAGAGTGCTTCGAGTGGATTTTTGTCAGACAACAAGATCTACTGTACTACATACCAATGCACATTCGTGTAGGTAGCTAGCTACCTACTTTGTTTGCTTGGATCCAATTTAGGACCAGACCGCAAATCAAACCCAGCTTCTCATCAAATTTTCGAAGAAAAGAACGACGAGGGTAAGAATGGAAGAAAGCAAAAGAGAATTAAGAGCCTGTCACCAAACAAATCCACGCAACCTAGTGATCATTCATTTGTTGATGAAGAGGTAGGTGCATATCACATGGAAAACAAAACACAAGGCAACTGAATGGGCTTCCATGCTATCAAACCTAGGGTATCCAAAACTTCGATCTGAATCTCTCTTCATTCTTACATTCGGAATTGAGAGCGGATAGCGGATCCCCGTGGCTTACCAGGCACCAGGAGCGTAATTACAATCGGGCAATTAGGTGCTCAATGCTATTGACATTCACCAGCAAACATGCACTCTGTCAGGGGAATTCTGCCAAGCCGCCGGTGGCTATCAATATTCCAAGATAAGAGACGGGAGACGCCTTGTTTGCTTGCTCTTGGTTGCTCAGATGTGCCGGGGTTCAGTACACATACACAGAGCACTCTTTTGCTTTCCCTAGAGAAGGTCACGGAGGACTTTTCCGACCAAGGGATATCCTTGAGTGTATCAATTTGAACTCGACAGCGGCCCATGGTCACCTACTTACCTTATGCTTAATGCTGTTTACCTTCAGCTGTCACAAACATAACCGAGTTGCACACAATGCCCGGAGGCTCGAGATGGGATGAACCGGCTTGCATATCCAGAAACATGGTTTTGAAAACATGGGATAGATGCATGGATGAAGTGACGAGGCAAATATGACTGCAGTGGATCCCAGTCGCTCCGCTCTTTTTTTATTTTTTTTTATTTTTTATTAATATTTTTCTTCGTAATATACTGACAGTCTTTGATATCCAGCAGGAGATATACTCTACAGTTATGCATTTAATCACTGATGCGCTAATGCTGCTGCTGCTGCTGCTGTATTGCAGCACGTCCCATGGAGCGGGTCACTTGTCTCGTTGAGCTACCCTCTCAGTTATCTTGGACTCGGCTTTGATGGCTTGTGTCTGACAATGTCTCCAAAGCCGTCCCTTATTTTTCTTTCTCTGCCTGACGGGTAGACGGGTGAGCGAGCGAGCGGGGAAGCTCAACACCCCAAGACATGGTCTAGTGGCATTTTAGAAGCGTTCGGCGGCAGCTCGGTTTGTTGGCTTGCGTGTGGCTTCTTGGTACCATGGAATGATGCAAAGCAAAAGCCAGTGAACGTTCCGTGTTCAACCTGTAGGCGCCCCCTCCTCAACGACCTTCTACCCTAAGTAACTTTGTCTAGCAGGGAAGGCGTCCAGGAGATAAGCAGGGAAAACGGAAATGAAGTTCCTGGCTGCTAGCAGTCTATCTAGTTCTAGAGAAGTATCTACAACCACCTACCTTACCGCCCAAGCCACTCTGTCTGCCCTGGAAAACTGTCTTGCCTAGACCTAAACTGCCTGGGTAAAGCCGCATCCCGCCCGTCCCCAAGAACGCTCTCTTCGTCTTGCGGAGGGGAGACAATAACCAAGGTGTCACTATTAGCCAAAACTTTGTCCGAGTCGAAAAAGAGCAAACTACTGGTACGTGCGTGAGTTGATAGTCTGTGTTTTCTCCATCGTCGCATGCCTATGTGATTATAACTGGCTGGACAAGATGTCAGCTTGCTTGTCGCAGTGACATTGCCTGATGAATGACTAACTAGCGTGAGAGGCATACACAACGTAGGATGCCTACCTTAACTACCTAGGAATCTACTTGGGTACAGCAGCCACAAAAAGTCCATGCATGTTTGCCCGACTATGAAGAGGAAGGAGATGGAGACGATTGAGTAGGTAGATAGGATGAGGTAAGTATTTTCAGAGAGGTAATTACAGGACACATAAACCCACCCCCGAAAATGTATTATACCCCTATGACCCTATGGACAAGCCCAACCGACAAGGTGCACACTCCTTCGATAACCTTACCCTACCCTAGGTACCCTACTCGGGCTAGTGTCGACTTGCATGAGGTTTCCTGCTGCACCCCTTTTAAAGTCGATCCGAGAAAGCTGTAGCGCACTGACAAGCTATTGAATTAGTCTCAATTCCTTTATTGTTATTGTTTTTTTATCCTTCTCCCGCTTCTTGTCCCCAAAAAGCTCCAGGTACTTCATGATCCTGGTGTCGTACACCACCCCCCTGCAAGCTGGGTCTCGACCCTTGTGCTCCATGTACCGCGGTACGTACCTTTCTTTCGTTCACTCCCCTTTGTCCTCTACCCTGTTCTTTACCCTTGTACCTCACCCCTGTGGCCCAGGCGCTCGCGTCACCCATCTGCAACCCACCCATTGCCTTCCGAACCTTTGACCAGCACAGGCCAGAAACGCTAGCCCAGTTGTCACTCCCGTAGCCTTAATCCTTACTGGACGTCTCCTGTCCTCTGGGCTGTCAAAGATATAAACGTCTCCCGTCCCCGGAGCTACTGGATGTCCACTACAGCTTCCTACCTTGCAAATCCGAGTTTCTTGAACAGTGATATACAACTAAAACTACATCAAAAATATTCTTGAATAAGAAAACAAAAGGCCAAGGTCATTTGTCATTTTATACCTTTCGAGTCTAGTCACGCCAACCTCTCGACTTATACACCGAAAGTCGTGACTCCTGCACCTCTGCATTACCTCAACACAACTTGAGCGCATATCGACATTCGAATATTTATACCAAAGGCAGAACGAGAACCTCTTTGAGTACTCGTCCACTCGGCAACGCAAGGCACAAGAAAAAAATACACAATAAAAATAGCAGATATAAACAGTCTGCACGCTTCAATGACTTTACCCATGTCGCCAGTCTCTTGTTCGTCAAGTTCGCATATAAAAGAGGCTCCCTCGCCCCTTCCAAGATCTTTCCGGGTCGTGCCTACCATCATCGCTCCTATACAATCGACACCAAGTTACAGTCAACGCCACCAACTTTTTGGTCACTTGCCGCCGATTGTTACAGAAAACGTTCACGCGTAAGTGGTTGTGGACTGCTGAATTTTTTTGGGTCTCTTCTTCCCCTTGCATTAATCACACAAACACCATGGACTGACACCTAAACATAGTCTTTCTCCCCCACATCATCATCAGGACTTCAACATGCCTTCGCCTAGACAAACCGGATCAAGAGTCCCTTCCAAAAAGGGCACCTGGACAGAAGCCGAGGACAAAGCTCTCCAAGAGGCAATCCGTATCAGGGGCGGACCATATGAGTGGGTGCAGATCTCAAGTGCCATGAACGGCGCAAGAACACCCAAGCAGTGCCGTGAGAGATATCACCAGAACCTCAAGCCATCGATCGACCACAGGCCCATTTCCGAGGAGGAGGGTCAACAAATCATCGAGCTGGTCAAGCTGAACGGCAGACGCTGGGCCGACATTGCCAGGACCCTCAATAACCGCACGGACAACTCGGTCAAGAATTGGTGGTGTGGCCGCCAGAACAAGATCAAGATGGCCGAGAAGAAGGCACTGGCGCAGAGGAAGGCTGAGCAAGAAGCCAAGGCTGCAGCAAAGATTGCATCACTCGGCGATGGACAACGCTTCCGCATGCCCGAAGTACCCAGGGTTGACCCGCGGGATATTGCCGGCCAGATGCCTCTTCCTGGATCATCAAGCTACGGCAGCCCTCAGGAACTCGAGTACCATCAGAGCCACCAGCGCCGCTTCAACCAGTCGCTCCAGGATTTCCAGGACGAGCGCCGATACAGGTACAGTGGCCACCATGGAGTCCACCTAATCTCGTCGCCTGGTGAGCAGAACTGGTCCTGGTCCAACGCCAATGGTCGCCCCGTGTCTCGGGAATCTCTGCCGTGCCTGACCCACGAAGTCGAGTCGGTCTGCACCGACGAGGCCAGGTCTCCTGCAAGGCTTCCCAGCATCCACTCTTTGGCGCCATCGCCCATCATCGGCCACGACAGCAGGAGGAACTCGTACCACGAGTCGCTGCCGCCTCTGTCGCCTATCTCCAAGCAGTGGCAAGACACCAACGAGAGCTACACTCCCCGGGCCAGCGCATCACAAGAGAAGCTCCGTGGCAACGCTCGCGACGCCAATCCCTCCAAGTGTTCGATCGCCTCGATCATGAACTAAGTGTTTTATCTCAAGCAAACATATATATATATTTGTCCTTGGCACAGCAAACGAAGAGGCTAAGCGAATCGACCAAAGCAAAACAACAACACAAAAGACAAAAAAACAAACCTATCGCGTGAGAACACATCGAAATATCTGTAATATCTTTATCGCTTGTTAGTACATGCAACCGGAGCCCATAGACCCCAGTCGGTCCAGGATTCCTATAGCAATGGAAAACATCATCCAGGTCTTCACGACCCCCCCACCAGGATCATATTCTGATTCCAGGTACGACTGTTTAATTATAGTCGTTTTTTTCTCTCTCCTTTCTCTTTTTCTTTTTCTTTTCTTTTGATCAAGATCCCATCAGGTTGGCTGGGTTTGCATTTCCAGGGTTTTGATTCCTCTATCCATCCATTCACTTATTCATTCATTCAAACGTCACATATGGGCTTCCAGCGCGGAGTTGGATACAGGAAAGCGTTTTGTATTTTGTCTTGCTATTTACGCCGGCGTAGGGGCGGCTTTATTTTTTATTTTTTACTCGCTTGCTTCTCTTTTCTTTTAAAGTAGTTCCATCATGGAGTGTCGGTGGGACGGTGGGTTTTGTTTGTGTTTTTTTTTTCTCTTTTATTCATTCTCGCACATATACCCGTAAGGCGACGAAACCGAACACACCAAAAGTTGGAGCGAACAAAAGAAAGGGATGCGCAGGTTTTTAATACTTCTCCTACAAAAAGTCGTCGGCAAGACCCGGCTCAATCGAAATAGTATAATATTAAAATATCACAAGCAACCAAGAGATGCACGAGAATTAAATGTTTTTTATTCCTTACAACGCGGTGCCTTTTTTTCTGTGCGAGTGAGAGGTAGTGTTTGATGCGAAATATCACATAGTTGGAGCGGACGCGCTTTTGGTACCTATTTGTTGTAGTTTGTTTGTACAAAAATTATCGGGAGTGCTCGTCCCCCTCATGCATTTCCTTGGATATTTTGGGTAGGGGAGCCTAATTCCTTTTTTTTTTTTTTTTTTTTTGTTCTCGCAGGTGTCGCCAGACTGGCGCGGGTTTCCCTGGCTCTCTTTTTTTCTCTCTCGCAAATCGGAAAGGCTTGAGAAATGGAAAGAGAGAAACAATAACTGCCCCCACTCGCACACAATCACACGCATATCCCATGCTCGGGAGGGCAAAGTTCCATGGTATTTGTCATTGATAATCCTGGTCAAGCAAAGATTCCCATCAATGAATTCCCGTTACCACCACCACAAACACCCCAGTCTGCGGCTGGAGCTAATATATATTCTGTTACCCCCCACCTCGCCCTCGTCTCTTGGCAGCGGCGTTCAACAATTGTACAAGTATGTGTCAGGTGCCTTGTTTTTGGTAGTAGCAGGCATGGTAAAAAAAAAAAAAAACATTATTATGCATATGAATAAAGATTAATCGGGGATGATGCGTGAATCCATGGGTGGAGCACGGCCTGATTGTGGATCCCGTTGCGGCGGATCGACGAACCCCCTCGGCGAAAGGGAAAACCCCAGAGTCTGGGAACCCCAGTCCTGTCTCTGCGCAATATTTTCACTAGCTAGGTTATGGGGAAGGGGAGAGTTGTCTCTTTTCCCATTTCGATTCCCTGTCTACGATCAATCATGCTCTCGGGTTTCCCATCTTTTTTCTTTTCGCTATTTGTCCATGGCAAGCAATCTGCATTGTCGAGGGAGCGAGACATGCATGTTCATGGCATCAATTTTTTTTTTTTTTTTTTTTTTTTTTTTTTTTTTTGATTCGATTTTATTTCTGTGTAAGTTTCCCCCCCTACTCTCCTTGGCAAACTCAGCTCAAGCAAGTGAGACAATACGAATGACATGCTCCTCTTGCTGTCAATCCGAGATAATAATACAGTATGCATACCTACGGATTTCCTCCAGCAAGAATTAATCCTTGCATTTAATGGATGGTTGCCATGATTTGTCTTTTCCAGAAAGGAGCCGTCGTAGAACTGTGATGGTATGTTGGATCCATCACAGATGACCAGCTGACACTTTTTGCCTGGGTACCTGAGCACCTCACTCAAGATTAGTTGATTTCCAGCAAGGTATTCCCGGCAAGCCAGACACAATTTGGGTCTGTGATGATGATAGCTTGGTGAGCCCCACAGAAATATTCCCACAGCGCTACAAAGCTTTCACCATGGGCCAAGCTAGTTTAGTATTGACACCTGCCATACTGTAGTGCTTTCGGCGCTTTCTTTTCTTCTTCCTGTTCCCTTTCATCTCTGCATTTCTCTCCCGTCTCAGACGCCAGTGAAAGACTACTGGTGCAGTTGTGCGATTGAGCATGTGGATCAGATAGACCTGCTGTCTCCTAAAATTATGACCACCGTGAGCGTAATTGTATCGTGTTTCCAGACTTTTTTTATTCAAGGGAATTCAAGCAAGTCTCATAAGCTTGTTTTTAATGAGTTGAAATTGAGCTACTCGGCAGCTCCCGCACCTTATCTTCAAAGGATGCATTTAGTTCAGGGGGAACGTGGCTGAGCTGTCTGTTTAACTTTTGAGTGGTGAGGTGAGTTCGGACGATTTTTTTCATGTTAATTTTTTTTTTCTTGTCTGTTCCCCATTCCCGCACACCTGTTCGACTAACAAGGTACCTTCAAGCTCCCTAAACTTGAAATAAGGCCAAGATCAGAGTGGAGATGTTTCTGTTGTTCGCTCGATCACACCCCCTTCGGTTTTCTCACTACGGACCTATGGGATCCTTCTTGGCGTCGGTGGCTTTTGTTTCTGGTGTTCAAAATCTACTGGATGTTTTCTTGCTTTGCTTGATGGGCAACCAGGGCAAATTTTGATAGGCCGGTGTCGGTCCGGTTCAGAAGCTGTCGACAGCTAGAGGACTCGGAGGGGAAACCCCGCCGCGCAACCAGTGGCTTGCTGGCTACTACGCACGAAGGTCTTCTCTACCCTCCACTGTCGTCATAATTCAAGGAGTAGCGCACATAGGAAATCGCCCAGAACCTTCGGACCGCTATTAAAACGAAAAAGAGAAGCTATGACGACCAAGTAAAATCTCCATCTTGGCACTCAAAAAACGCAAAAACAAAGACAAGTAAAGATGACAAACAATTGAGCCGAGTTGTCGGCTTTACTGTTCGGAAATGTGTGGCATCGGATTCATCCAAAAGGGTGCAGCAGCAGTTTGGTTTAGGTCGGATTAAGGTAGGGTACTTCTAGGCAGGCAAGCAAGAAGGTATTCAGCAAGCCGGTGACGATGTGCATACGACGTTTGTTTGTTTCTCTTCCATGGATGGTGTATGCCTATTCCCCAACCACCGTGTTTCAACAACAACCAGCACGCCGCCTCGGTGAGGTTCGTTTCTTACGGGCTGACCACTGTTTCACCAAAATTTCTGAGACTGTCCAGCAATCGACTCTCCAATGTTTCTTTTGCTCTACTTGTTGCTCTCAAACTTTGATGGAATACCGCTAGTGCAGGCCCCAAACCGTCGCAACCTGCACTGCATGTACACGTACGGGTGGAAAGGGGGCTTTTTGTTTTGTGGGAAGGAAGGAAGGAAGGAAGGAGAAAAACAAAATCAAAGCACCCGTTGTTACGTATCTCTCGGCTCTTTTTTGCTTCTTGTTTGTCCAGAGACTAAGCGAGCGTTGGTGGCGAGAGGGGGGGCAATGCGGCATGGTAACGTTGCGCCAGAAGCCCAAGAGAACACGAACTCGATCAACGGTCGGCAAAACAAAAACACTTGGGCAACAGTCAAAACCACCCACTCGGATTTGGTGTCTCGAACCTGCCCGGGTCCCACTGAATACTTAATGATCCATCTTGATGTTTTTAGTCTAGGTGCTCAATGGCTTGGGTTTTTTTATTCATAATTATCTCCTCTGTGGGACATATGTTTCTGCAGATTGCCGAGGTTATTCAGCTTTTCTTTACTTTATTTCCGTTATCTCTTCCATCTTTTCCCCATCCGATTAAATAGAAGGTCGAGCGGGATAGAGGGGCAAACGGTGCGCCAAGGGATGCATCATCTTCGTACATACCTTTACCTAGGAATGCTTAGCACAAGCCAAAATGCCGAACTTTGCCGACACTGGGCAATTGCAGCCGCAATCATGGGTCGTCAATCTCCTGGTCTGATCAATTACTGCATCCTTCCGAACTCACAGCAGGAATGAACCTGCCAAGAGTAAAAGGGAGGAAAGACGTTGGAAAAGGAACAGACCAAGCCGATGAGTAAACCGCGTTCGTTAGGGGGTGTGTGCTTTTCTTTTTTTTTTCTTCTTCCTCATGTCCTTCGCCGTTATGCCGTTATGCAACCCAGCTTGAAATCCTTCATCATCTAGGTTTCGACTCACATATATCCTCGGCAAAACGACTTACTGCGTTAATTAGCCCAACTATATTTTATATGCCACCCAAGAGACTTTATCTTGATTCGGAGGCGAAACGTGGTCATTGTGCAGAAGAAAACCAATAGTAAGATTTCTGAAACCGGATTCTTGGAAGCTTTTCGGGGAAAAAAAAAGAATTTGGACCGAGGTTTGGTTGCCGTACTCTTTTTTTTTTAAATTTTTTTAATTTGTTTTCCTCCCCCCCCCCCCCCCCCCCCCAAAAGTAAAGAGTAAACATGTACCAAATGCTACGTGCGACACAGTACTACACCAAACAAAGCCCATGTACGACTGTGTCACCAACCACACTACAAGGTCACCTTCGGAGTGCGGTTCCCGATTGGGAAGCCGTTCCGATGCGGGTGATCGCCGTACCAGGCCCCTCTGTCCCCTTATCCCGGGTCAGGTCCCGCAGTCCGATTCCCGAGGGCGGGGAGGAACGGGCGTCCCAGCGATCTGGGTCCAATCTGATGCGACCATGCACTGTCGTGCCATGGGGTCTGGTTGTTTTCCCGTTTGTGCTATCCTAGGCAAAATGTCCTCTGGTTCTAGCGGTTTGTACTATTTTGATTTTGTTGTACAAATCGAAATCGGACACCAAGTTTGAAACTCGTCTAAGATACATACATAGTTATACATTTGCTCAATTGAGGGGCGCATCGCAATTTGCCTTTCCCTTTTCTTTTTTTTTTTTTTTTTTTTTTTTTTTTTTTTTTTTTTTCTCTCTCTCTCTCTCTTTGTTCTCATCACTTGATTCTACGAGATTGGTTACCTTGTTTTCTCGGGAAAAAATCAATCGGCTTGGCAAACCCTCTCCCGAGACCAATCGCAAAGCTCAGCACCATATTCTTGGCAATTTTACAGTCGGGATGTGAAAATGGTAGGGTGCACGACTTTGGTGGGTATCGTCGTACATCATTTATGCTGCTGTCGGGAGACACGAGAACCACCCCCAGTAAACGCTGCGAATAAACAACCTCCCATAATTAAAGTGCCATCTCATCTAGATGCACCCGACCCCTGCTTGATAGCAAGAGAGAAAAGGAAAAAAAATCAAATCATCACAAAAACGCAAGTGGTAGCACAGGGACCGAGGTGCCGACA
This sequence comes from Magnaporthales sp. P1609, assembly GCA_003709005.1. Classification (NCBI taxonomy): domain Eukaryota; kingdom Fungi; phylum Ascomycota; class Sordariomycetes; order Magnaporthales; species Magnaporthales sp. P1609. Next base: position 2,272,121 of record PELF01000005.1, on the reverse strand, counting down.
ACGGCTGAACCATACCGACGGCTCCATCGGTCCTCGGTAGGGGAGGACGCGTCTTGGCGATACCAAGGGTGCGCTGACTGATTATAAGCATGAAATGATGCTGATTCCTGTCGACTTGCTCTGCCTGCCTGCCTGCCTGCCTGCCTGCTTGCTGCTGCTGCTGCTGTTACTGCTGCTGCTTTTGCCTGAAAGATGGTGTGTACAGCAGGTGCAGCGACAGCCCTGTGCTTCCCTCTCCCTCCGTCATCCTATGACGGGATCATTATGGAAGACACCCCCTACACCCTCCCTTTCTTGGTGGTGAAAAGCTGAAAATGGTCCCGTCATCCCAGTCGACGTGCCGTTGGCCGCCAGCCAGGTCCTGAAGACACTCGGCCCAACCTTTGGCCAAAACGGCAGTGCGGGCCGAGGCTGAGGGGTGGAAGGCTGCTGGCGCCGTGGTGGGCAAATCGCATGTCGGGAGGAATCTCGTCGACTAGCCTTTTTAGCCGCCTGGTGGACGAATCGCAAAGAGGATGATGAGCAGGGCCTTTTCGTCCTGAGGAACAATGAATGGGTTGACAGCTGCGGGCTTTGTTTTGCAAGAAGAAAATAAACGTTCAGCCGCCCTGATTGACGAATCGCGATGAAGGGCGCGCCTCATCAACATTTCCCGAGGTTCATGTATACATTGGCGAGTTCTATCTCTATTTTTATTTTTATTTTTTGCCCTCGTCTCTTCCAAGATTTTAACTGTCGCCTGGCCGCGTTGGGCACCACTGCCGCCGCCTGGGGAACGAATCGCGAGCCAGAATTGATCCCATCATGCCGCCTTCTGTCCGAACAATCCAAAAGGCACCGGTTTGGGACGGGTGTGTGCGTTTTTCTCTTTGTTTTCTTCTTCTTCCTGCGCGGCTTGATAGACGAATCGCGAGCCTAGATGCACTCCTGGAGAAATCATCCTCGTGGCTTACAGAAGACGTATAGCCGCCTGCTGAGCGAATCGCAAAGAGGCAAGATGCTGCTCATCCCAACACCAACTCATCTACACCCTGACTGCATTTACACCGAGGAACAGTCGGTGGACTTCCACCGCTTGGTGGACTAATCGCAAACATGGAAGAGTCTGTATTTTCCGCCACGGCAGCCCCTATCCACAAAAAAAGAGACGAGAACGGCTGGGCCGTGTGTTTTCTTATACTTGCCGCTTGATGGACGAATCGCGTACTATGGAAATTCCTCACTATCTATATCGACACCCAAGTCTGTATCTGTACCTCTTTCAGTTGACTTCAACCGCTTCGTGGGCGAATCGCAGCCTTGATCAACGAGGCCTGGCCAGATTTCATCCAAACTACCATGGCAAACCTCCATTTCCCACTACCTACGAGGCGAGCAACGTCCCATCGCCACCACCACCACCCCCCCCCCCCCCCCCCCCCCCCCCCCCCCCTTGTTTACCATCTGAAATGAAGACGAAGCCTTGAAATGAACCGCTTAACGTTTACCGCTTCATGGACGAATCGCGAGCTTAGGAGGAAAAAGAAAAGCTGCAAACAAATATTTCGAGGTGCCGAGGATGATGAGGGAGGCTTCATCCAAGCATCCCAGCAGTACAGGTCCCCTATCGACAACAACACTCGTACCCTTTTTTTTTCTTTTTTTACTTTGGTCCGCTTGACAGGCGAATCGCAAGGACTCAAGCGGCTCGTCTTCCTCCTTCTCTCTGTCCTTTGGCTCATATCTCAACCTGACGTATGCCATGCACACAGCCTTCTTGTCAACTTCCACTTGTCGAGGTTGGGCGAGCCGCGGCAAGCAGCTGCCACCGCCGTTGCTTACTGAGCTGGCATACCCTACTGTACCCTCCACTATCTGGCGGCTTGGTGAGCGAATCGCGAGCTTGTGTTTGCCCTTCTATCCCGTACCTTCGTATCTCCACAAACTCATCCCGTCCATATCCTTGATCCCCGACTGACGTAGACAAAGGGGTTGCCGGGACGGACCGTCCCGTCTATCTGTTTGTTCTCCACCGTCCATACTTCGGCCGAACGTGTCTAGACTAGAGGGGCGTCATGGGGCAACATGGTGATGATGACGGCAAGAGAAGGTCTTAGAATTGAGTACGCACGCCATCGATGATCTTGAAAGCAAGTTTGCTTGCTTCCAAGACCAAACCGTCAATTGATAGCGGTAGGGCTGGTTGTTTGGGGGCCAGAGCCTTTCCTGAACACCCCAAAATCCGGCCCCTGGGCCCACCCACTTTGCCACATCTAGTGCTGTCCCAGCGACCGGAGCACATGGGCATCGTGAGTAAAACAAAAACAGGCCGTAGAGGTTGCGTATGTCTGAAGCTCGAAAAATTGGCCCCGTCCTCTCCCTTTCCCAGCCGGCGCAGCTCGCTACTCCCTATGATCCAGACGGCTCCAACTCCTGTGGAGCAGATCATCGTACGATGTTCCAACTCTCACCTGCTTTTTTTTCACTCACCATGGGCCAAGGTGAAGAATCCACCGGGCGTCGAATCGGCCAACTCATAGGTAGCTGCTAGTGTGGTGCAAGGCCGCACATCAGGAGCTTTTTTAGCAGCATAGCTGTATCGCACGAGGGAAAAGGGAGTTGTAGCCGAAGGCACATACATGATGCTGTCCTGCCCAAGTGACAACGGCCAGCCCAGAATGTGCTTGGACCTCCAAGTTTCTGCAACCCGGATGAGCGGCGGCCGCCCCATCTTTTTTTTGCTAACAATGGTGCATAGCTGGGCTGCACAAGCCCGGGCCACCGTTATAGAGTTGACACATTGCGACACCAATCGCACAATGGCATCCAGAAGCCTTGACCAGCCAGAGTACCTTTTGGGAAAAGGTACAAGTCAAGCGCTTTGACTTTGGGGGTGTGTCTGTAACAAGGTACTTTCACCTTTCAAAGCTCTCCTTCGCCACAAACTTCCTTCCATCTTCCAACCTAGATAAGACCCGTCATGGCTTGCATCCCGCTTATTCCCTCGAACAGCCTGTTATGTATCCATGGAGAAAGGCAGTTAGGGAGTCAGTGGCAAGATGGGATCATTAGGAACTATTCATGCTCAACCTTTGACTCTAAAGTGAGCGGGTGCACGTCGGTAACAGATGGATGAGGGCCACCAACGCATTCGTTTTCAACGGGAAATTCGTACCTGGAATGGTGTAATCTTGCGTGGGACAGATATGTTTCCATTGTTTACTATCTATGCTTGATGGTGTTTTGTGATATGATCGTAGCAGTAAAGATGCGAATGGAAACGTTGCAGCCCGCCTGTGGGAACATGCAGACACTCAGTGCCCCTCCTAGGCAAAACCACAAAGCTTACCTCGCCGCTGCAATCAAGTGGTACTCCCGGAATCACGATAAGTGTCTTTCACAGTGACTTAACAAGTGGGCCATGGGACCAAAGGCATAGGCGCAAACACAGAGTGGACCGCTCTTGGCGCAAAACGTAGATTGGCGATAGGACGCCGCTGCTTCCAAAGCATCGTCAAACCTTCTTGCGGCTTTGCTGAAGATAGAGAGGCATTTCAGGGCAAGATCGGCAGGATGCTAGGCCGGCCTGAAAAGATCGATACCGCCATGCATCCTGTTCTGGTATCGTCAGAGTTATACCGTGAACTAACCCCAGTAAAACTCGGCACAATAGCAAAGACACCACAATGAGGCCGAGCTTGAGCGGAAACCTGCCGTCTGCCCCGTAACTTTTCGAGATTGTGTCCACCGCTTCTACCTGGGAAACCTTGGTTGTAAGGGTGATCCCTCACCGGTTTCCTGACCGGTTCGGGCCTGCGTGCTAAACGTCACTACGAGAGGTCGAATGACGATAGCTGGTATTCTTAGTCTGCTCTCCAGATACAAAATTCCCGCTGCCTAAGGTGGCCCTAGACGAGGCAGCAACAGCTGCAGCTACAGCAACTTTGTTAATGGAAGGTTTGCCCTGAGTAGTGGTCAAGGATTCAGGGGCCCCCTCGACGTGTGGTGTAGTCCTGGTTCTCTTTTTGTTACTGCTTGCACTTCCAGCTGCCTTGCTACAGTGAGAGCTCTTGGCACCAGGCGCGTGCTCTAACCGGATAGCGAAATGCTGTGAATGGGAGGTTGGGGGAAGGTTAAAAGGCTCGGATCTTGTGATCAGAGCCATTTGAGTTTCAAAACCACAAGCCTCATCGGCGCATACTTTACCAGCACCTTCTGTAGTCATTCTGATACCGCCACAGGCATGTGAGAGAGTCACTGCATCTGGAGCTGGCGAGGAAGTTGTATCAGATGCGGTGGGTGGTGTGTTCAAATCATCAGCACCCTCCATGTTCGGAAAAGGGTAGCTGGTGTACTCGTTAGTCGCGAGCATGGGGCTGAGACCAATCAAGTCATCGCCAATTTCGAATGAGAACCGCTTTTGCCCAGCCATATAACCGGTCTGGAGCATGTGGCTAGGCTGCTGCCAGTTTTGAGGGTAAGAGCAGTCTGTTTGGAGTCTCGCGCTGTAGTTTGCTTGGGTAACCGTGTCACTGCGCTCAGGAGGCACAACGGACATGTTGGTAGAACCACATTGCGTGCCGACATCCAGGTCTGAGTCTCCAATCGTTGAAGATACCGATTCAACAAGGAGAGGCCGTTGTTCCAAATTTGAAGTGCTTAAGAAAGTGAGGCTATGTTAACGGGGCATCCCACACGTTTCTCGAGCTGGCTACTACTAAAAGCTGTGGCCAAAGTAGACTAGGCAGACTCCTGCTTTGATTCTTGGATATCTTTGGACAGTAAAGATAACTTACTCGTTGCATTTAGATTCTCCAGATCCAGAAGCCCGGCTGGCTTGAATCTCATTTTCATGTGATTTCAAGTAGTTTTCCACATGTGCACGACTGTCTTGTGCCGAGTCTCCTCCAACCCCGTTGTCTTCGCCTTGGCTCGTGTCTCCAGCAGCAAGCTCCTGGCTACTAATATTGCTGTCAGATGGCTGCATCCGTGGCCTTTTGGATGTATCAAGCCGCTTTAATGACGCTATTTTCTTTTGACGCTCACTTTTTCTCTGGTCGTAGGTCTGCCAGAGGTTGGCGGGAAACAGACGCATTCCCTTGTTACGAGGGCGCCCTGGATGATTTGGGAGAATGATCTCACGGTTCCCTGTGCCATTTCTCGCTTGCTCCATTTTCCTTGTAATCTCCCTGTCGTGATTGTTGTCGAAAGCTACGCGTGGTGGTTCTAGAGTGCACAGCGGTTAGCCTAATCTCTAATATATTCATCGGCTCTTTGTGTAGGGTGGTGAGCAAGCTCTTTGTTTAAGCAATCATATACCTATCCTGAGAGGCTGAAGCGCAGTTTGTTCGTCAAATAAAAGCGTATACGAAGCAGGGTTTTCCGCAACCGTAGCTGTGTTCCAACCGTTGACATCCTTCTCTGCCCGGCTTTCGAAGTCTATGTGTGATCATCGCCTTGTTAGTGTTTTTACAGTCCCTAAGTGCGAAGTAACAATTTCAGCCTTACCATCGATATTCGTCCTAGTATCTTCTTCTATCTGATCCAGACTGCGTACGAAACGCATGGTATCACTGCGGTTGACAACAGAGCGGCTTCTCGCTAGAGATACGGCCTCCACGCCCTTGCGACTCTCCTTGACTAGCAGCTTTTCTAGCCTTCTAATCTCTGCCTTGAAGTCCCTTTCACGACTAACCCATTCCCGGGACAGCTCTTTGAACTTGTTGAGATCCCGCTCTCGCGCGGCCGTCACCTGGTCGAGCCTCCACTTCGCGACGCAGGCTTTGCGGTTCATGACTGGAAAGGCCTCAATCAGCCGGGACACGAGACCGTTGAGCTCCTGCGGGAGGGTCGCGTTTGCGTCATGGCAGCGGCTCATCATGGCGACCTGAAGGGTATCAAGAATCTTGTGCAGCTGTGGATTGTCCCAGGAATCGATGTCTGTTCCGATGCGAGCGTCGTAGGCCTGCGCGTCCCACGGGTCAAGCATCTCACTGGTCTGAGTAGCAAATGAGGCTTGGGAGGTTGTGGAGTCAAACGATATGGTCTTTGGAAGAGGGCTGATCGCCAAGTTGCCGTAGTCAGGATACGGGAGCATAGGGGGGTGGACGAGGGTTGTACCACTGTTGGCGCCTTCAGTATCGGTAGGAGATGGGCGGTCCCGCTTGTCTCCGATGGGCGTCAAAGGGAGCACCTTGGCAGCAAAGGCCGCGAGCGGGCGATGAGGCTTTCGCGGGGACTTTGGCCGCATCTTCTGCTGCAGCCGGGTCAAATTGGTGGATCGATGGGGACGGGTTGAGTGGCGCGGTGATGGTGGTGAAAGGGACGGGGAATCAGATACCTCGCCGTGTTTGCCTTCTGAAGGAAATGAATAGGCTCGCTTCGATCTACATCCCGCAAGAGCAGCTTGCTTGTCCATGACGGGTGCGCGCTGATCAACAGTTTGAAAAGGTTGAGTGACAAAGTAAACTTATGAAGGTGCGGCAACGGTGAGTGATAGGTTGCTGGATTGGACATGTAGGACTCAGGTAGGCGTAGATATGACTACCTACTACTTCAGGTGATGATTGGGTGCTGTGAGCTCCCATGAATGGGTGGTCTGATAAATCGTGGAGTCGGCCGTAGTGTAATATAATGGTGTGTGTGGAAAGGCAACCATTCTGCTTCAGGTAGCAGAGAAGATTCCACAGTGCTTGCTGCGGCGGCCGAGCTCAACAAGCGGGCTGATTTCTGCTCGTTTGCCGATAGCTGTATCGGTCGTTCCTTCCTTGATGAGAATTATACACCAGGTAGAGTCACCATCGTGCCTCCACAGCCAAACACAACCCACTCCGTGCGGCTTAATGTACACAGCAGGTGCCTCAAGTGCTTTATCCTGGGCAATGACGAGACTGCGATTCTTAGCTCCACGATGGTTTTATACAAGTGATGAAATCCGAGAAGAAAAGCATTGTAACTGTTTCTTGGACAGTAGGTATCCTAAAGATGGCACATAAGACAAGCTGACAGACGCCATGCCAAGTTGTTATTCGAGTGAAGACTCACCCACCTGGTTCTATGATTTGATTTATCTGCAGCCAGGAATCACGAGCCATTAAGTATCATCAAGCTGAATAGCGTTAATTTCTGCCTAGGTCTGCCTGGTACCTGTCGACAGCAACCCCAGTAACGGGAAATAGGCAAAAGGTCCCAGCAATGTCTTAAACGATCAAGCATCAGCCAAAGCGTCCCCTTGAGATGCTCGTCAACCAAGTCTAATCTTTCACAAAACCCAAGAGGTTAAATCAAAGGAGGTACTAGGGTATTGCCTTTCAAACAAATCCATGAATATAGTCCGTCTATTCTTGGGTAGATTGGCGATCAGCCTAAAATGTGGGAACTGACCTCTGAAATCGCCGTTGCAAAGACCACGTACCCCTGGCGTGTTTTCCTTCTGTGCCTATACCAAGGTAGTTGATTCTTCAAGATCCAGGTCCCCCTCAACGATACATCTCATCCGACCCTGTTTCTTTTCCCATATCCACCTAATAACATCTCCAAATAGACTAGCCGACCATATGTGGGTATCATCATCGAGTCAAAAAAATAATATGCGATAGACTTTTGGTTTTGTGCGAGCCAAATTTCAATGCCCCAACTAATTGTATAGCAGGAAAACAGAAGAGACAGTGGAACAAAAGTCTGGGATAGGTCAGCCATCGGTTCAGCGCATCCTCAGATCCGAACCAGGGAGTCAGATGGGCACCAAACTCACACCATGCCTTAGTGACTCTCGTCAGTAAAACGAATCCTCAGCCTTTCTTCTCGGACGGCCCCGGCCTTCTATTTTGTCGGCAAAAAGCTCCTTTCCAGCATTACCCAACTTTTCAGGAAACAACTCCTTAGCCGTGGCCCGACCCTTTATGGATATCCCCGTCCCAACGTCACCGCCTTGTGTTCTCGAAATGCCGCGGATGTTGAGCGTGTCACCGCTCCCTGTATTAACGCTCGTCGCTGGTTGGGGTCGTGTCGTGATTCGATCTGTGCCGTGTTAGAAATACAGCTGCATTCAGTGGTGCAAATCCATCTGTCCCCAGACCCGTTCTTCTATTTTTATGTGGCCGCTCTTGTTGTGTAGCCACTGTGTCTGGCCATCAACTCCAAAGCAAACTTGCTTTGAATTGGGTTCACTTATGCACTCTTATGAGGTAGCGACGCTCGTCGTTCCCATTTTTGTCAATGCGACACTTATGATCGCGCTACTGACTAAAAAGACGCAACATACCGCTCAGGCGCTTGCTGACACTGTCGACCTTATCGACCTGGTCCATCTGCGCCACCTTGCCGCCCGAGGCAAGCTTGTTAGGGAAAAGCTCTTTTATCTGGCGAGCTTTATCCCGGTTGCGGGCCGCTGAGGATGCCGCCGGCCTGGTTCGCTCGCCGTCCATGCTGACGTCGCCATCGCGATCACTACGTGCTGGCGAGGCCGAGCGATCCCGAACTCCGCCGCGCCGCTCCCTCCTTTTTCCGATGTCGGGGAAAAGCTCCTTGCCGCTGTTGTCAGGCATCCTGTTGCTGTCCGATGCAGAACCACCAGAGCGCGGCCTCGAGCGTGACCGCGAGCGTGATCTTCTCGTCCCGGTTTTGCGCTTTGCCAGAGAGGTCTCGTCGTCGTCGTACAAGTTGACGTCGAATGGCGCTGCATTCTCGTCGTCATACTCGTAGCGTTCGTGATGCCTGCCGCCGCCGCTCCGACGGTCGTAGCGCCGGTCGTAGTCGTCGCGGTCACGGTACCTGTTCCCTCCCCGGTGTCCACCCCTGCGCTGGTTGCGCTCGGGCCGTTCGTACTCGGGGTTCAGGAGGTAGAACCGGCTGCGTGCGGCCGCGCCTGACACTTTGCGATCCGATGCCACCGCGAAGCGCACCTGCAATGACACGTCGGGTTTGGCAGTGTATGGTTTGGCGGACAGCAGCTCACGCGGTGGCAATGCTGTAGGGTTTGCGATTTCGATGGCTGACAGAAAGACGAGCGCTTCCGTCGCAGCCGACTCTGAGCCGAAGAGTAGGTTTGCCGATGTGTCATCGATCCACTCCACGCGGTCGTACCGCATGCCACCGGCATGTTGATTGAAGTACGACTTGATATCTTCTGGTGACATGGTATCCAACCCACGTATGTGGACCTTGGTCCGGATCACTGTGTTATCATCTGCCCCCTGCGTAGCCGCATTCGGCGACTCGTCTACCTCTCCAGGTTCCTAGCAAGAGGAGCGAGGCCTCGGTCAGTGGTCGCTCGATTTGTGGGAATGGGTGTCGTCGCGACAAGCGCACCTGTGCGTCGTCGGCGGAGAGGATATCATCGTCAACTGCAAGGATGTCGTCTGCATCGTAGGTAGTTGCGGGGAATGTCTCGACATCCCCCATCTCGATGTCGAAGTCGTCCATGTCGGGCAAATCTTCAGCGAGTGTTTCGAACTGGCTTGAGTGTAGTATGTGTCGGCGTTCAGGAGAAGATAGGCGGTTCTGTGGGATGCACGATCCGACTTTCTTTGAGCTACTAAGTTTTGAAGTAGCCTTTGACAAGGCCGACAGTTTCTTGGGGATAGGTAATGCTACGTAGGTAGGCAGGCTGAGGTACGTTTTAGATGTTGGGTGACATGATTATGCACGAACTTGGTGACGCGCGAATGTATGCCAGCACAACTTTTGAGGTGAAAACTGAATGCGTATCGTAAGTTTAAAGCTTGGATCTGACTTGAGGCTCTGTCAAACTTTCCGAAGAAAACAGCGGAATCCTGACTAGAATAGATAGATGCAAGTGAGTGGTGTTCGGTTCAGGGCGCGTCGAGGTGGGACGAAGCAATGTGGAGAGCGAGCTTTGCGACGACACGACCGAATTGGGCATTTATGACCCCACATTTGATCGATCGGAACAGCCAATCAACTGAATTCCTCAGTATAAATGGATAAAAGGCAACTACAGAATCCACTGGTCTCATCACTATCAAACCTACAAATACATCACCATTCGCTTGACTTGGCACAGTCAAGGGGATGACATGGATGCATTTGAGTCTTCGCCATGAACGTACAATTATTAGAACTTATTCATGTTGAGGAAGGAGCGAGGGCCCCCAGGACAAACCACGAAAGGCGAGCTGAGGAGTCCCGATGATAGATGGACACTGCCCCGTCTCCCAAGTTGACGCAATATTAAGTAGCTAACAAAAAAAAAAAAAAGTGCATAACCTTCAAAAAGAGTCATTTTGCCTCCTCCAATAATGCAATGGAAGTTGTCCAGGGAAATAATTACCGAAGATCCAAGGTATCTATGTAAACAAAAGTTGCCAGATTTCCTTACTGGGTGAAAGTAATCCTGAGATGCTGTTTTATCCTACCCACATTCCCATTCGATCCTACCTCTCAAAGTGAAGTTCTATAGCTCAAATCTCGATACAAATATGTTTTTTTTTTTTTTTTTTTTTTTTGGTTGTGAGTGTTATCGAGTGCGTGCAAATCTATGTGAGTATACGTTGTACTGTGGCAGCCGTGGTATGCCTGGGTATAGAGTTGGGCTGTTCGTAGTGAATAATGATGTGTCGTCTTGGGGGTTTTTTTTGTTGTTGTCGTTACTAGATATTGCCACTTGAATCCAGTGCGGAGGTGGTTAAGTAAGACCAGTATCAAACTCTCTCGGCGCGTCTTCGGGCCTCAACCATGTTAGGAGCCACCCGCTGCGATTTAGGTCGGGACTGTCCCTCACCCTCGGATGTGATTGTAACAGATCCAGCCGCAGGCGCTGATGACCCGAAGCTGTTAGATCGCGAAATCTCCGCCGCAGTACGCTTGAGATTGCTCGAGACTGTCAGCGGCAGTAAGTCCCCCGCAGACGGCCTGTTGTCTTCGCCAATGTCATCGTCGTCCAGAAGGGCGCTGTCGTGGTCAAGTTGGTGATCGTACTCCCAGCAAGCCTCGAGTCTATCTTTATATACGGGGGCGTGACGCAACGCATGCCATGACAGGGTGTCAAATCGCATAGCAATGTAAAGTGACTCGATTCTTCCGTTCGGGTCGCAAACGCCGCAGTACTTGCGCAGGAACTGGTAGTCGTACTTGCCGTGCACCAGCGAGTCGGTGAGTTGGCGCAGCATTGGAAGACCTTGCAGGGTCTTGGCGTTGCAGAGTTGTGCCTCTAGGGGCATCCACTGGCGGCCTTTCAGAAGACTGGCAAACGCGTTGGAGACGGCCGAGCTGAAAGCCTCGGCACCGAACCCATTTACCACAACAGTCTGGTGCAAACCTCGTGATAGACAGCGCTGGTATGCCTTGGTGTCCTTTTCAAAGGGAAATGGTGTTGTCTTATCCGGGAGTAGAGATATGTGCGTCGTCCATGTTGTGACTGCTTCAGGGGCCAGTGGCAGAAGGTTACGTGGCCTGATGGCCGGTGTGCTCCTGACAGGTGAACTGAGGGCAGTGACGTCCGGGGCCGAGTGGCGTGGATTTAGCTCGATAACCGAAGCACGTCGTGGTCTGGATGGAGTTAGGGGATCTTCTAGGTCGTCGGCGTTCTCGAGTGCTTCAACCCGTTCCTCTAAAGCAATATCGGCATCGTGCAATTCCTTGACGCGATCCTCGAGCCTCTTGACCTCGGTCTGCAAAACCTCGATATCTTCGGCCCGCCTCTGGTCCGTAGCTAGCATGGTGCTAAGACGTTCATTCCGCTGTTGCTGCTTGCCCTCTAGCTCCCGGATGCTGTTCCAGCTTTGACTGATGTTGGCCCAAGCATTTAGAAGCTCAGACCTGACCTCACCCATGCTCCTCTCGACGAGCTCCTCCAGATTTCCGAGTCGAGGGATGCATTCGTTGCGGTCTCTATTCCTCATGGCGACTTGCTCTTTGCCATTTTTCTCGAACTCGAGCTTGAGGAGTCTGAACTCGTTCTTCAAGTGATCCAGCTCAGGCATGTACGGCTCGTTGGTGTGGAAGCATGACTGATGGCCACATATACAGATTGCACCAGGAATGTTGTTTCTGTGTGCAAAACGTGCACATCCGCACCGTTGACCTTTGAGTCCTTCATCGGTAAGGAGATAGCGGCAGTAACCCTGCGGGAACTTACTGTCTCCTTGCTTTACAGGGTTCTGAGATGGCTCTGGAGATGAGGGCGAGGAGTGTGATGACATTGTGATTGTGATATTGCCTAGACTTTGGACGGTATGGCCTGGATGAGTGTCGATGATTTGGGTTGGAAGGCCTGGCGATGGGGCCAGAGAAGTCCTGATCGTATACCTCAGGATTCAACTAGTCTTGACCACGGGGCAGTGGGGGGGGGGGGGGGGGGGGGGGGGGACAGGTCGGCTAGTTATTTTGCATCTGGGGATGGCGGGTGATAAGAGAACGATAGGGAAGGGGCAAAAAGGAGAACCAGATTCCAAAAGGTGACTTGACTGGTTTTATCAAAGGCACATCAGAACACCGTATGATGGTGCAGCGTATGGGGTGATCGCAGGGGTTCCATGGGAAGTAATACAGGGCGATGTAATGCGGACACTTGAGTGGTGGCAGATAAAACTGCGACGAATGTGAAATCAAAAGCTGGTTGAGAAAGTGACTTTGTCCAGGTCCTTTGGTAGGCTTGTCGGCCAGGTCGCCATGTAAGAGAACGGCGTGGTAAGACACAAGACAAGGTTCAGATAAGTGTCGAGGCAGGGAGGTAGGACCCTGCGACCTTTGAGGCAACGGGACTGATAAGGCAATGCGTGGTCCAACGGTGCGGCAACGTGCAGCAGGAGTGGGAGGTAAATGGTAATATGCGATCACAAAAGACGATGACCGTGCTGCTGCTCTTTGGCCTAACTGGGTGGGGTGTGAGTTGATAATTGAAGTGAGCCGAGAAGAAATTTGTCTGAGTGCCGGGTTGAGCAAGATATCGCTTGCAGGGTATATGTCGTGATGCTGGCGCGGCAGAGGCGCAGAAATGACGAGATTGCACGGGTTTTGATTGATTCGGCGTATCTTTAGAGATAGCAAGCTTGCAATGTTGCTTCGCGGCTGGCTGGCGGTGAACAGGGAGGTGGTGAGACAGTGGACATGCAGCCAGCTAGCTGGTCGCAGCTTCTATTAGGGCAGGCGCCGACTGGGAATGGAACCGAACCTTGCTCTTCTAGACCAAGATCGCCCATGTAAAGTGAATGGTTGAGGTTGGTTGTTAAACGATAACTGGGCGTCTTTCTTTCGAGAAGGCACACCAGGAGGAGAGGCAACCCTTATGAGCAAAGGATAAGAGAAGAGTTGGGACATGGGGGGGGGGGGGGGGGGGGGGTCCTTGATAGAACCGACGAGGTAGGGAGGGTAGGAGTTGCATTGCATCCTCCTGGGCCATCAATGGCCTCATAGTTCCTAGGAACCAATTGACGTGCCCTACACCTATCCGTGGATAACCTTAGTGACCGAGCTTAGGAGGTACCCTTGCCTGACTTTAGGTACCCTGGGGCCGCCCACGCGGCAGGCAATGGAGGAGGAGATCAGGCAGGGGTTATCACACCCACAGTAGCAACGGATACTTGGCCACCAGCCAGACACAAGCCAAACCCACACACACCAATCAGCTCCCACAAGTTCCTGCCTAGCAAGGAATGAACAACGGTGATACATAGCTCGCTTGTCGCCGTCGGCCACGTTTATTCTGTAGGAGTACCTCGATCGATGTCATGTCGTGCGATTTTGTCGAGGCTGCCATGCCCTGAAGCCCGCTGCGCCCTTGAAGGCCGATGCGATGCGAGGCGATACAATGGACAATGGATGCGATCAAAAGATAGGGACCCTCCTCCACAGTTCATTTGACTAGGTGGCTTCCCGTCTTACTGGCTTCGGATTGAGTACGTACCGCGCAACAGCCCTACCAAATTCTACCATTGAAGCCTACGGGCTATCTTCTACTGTTGGCGTCACATCGCTCCGGACAAATTTCTAGGTTTTTGCTCATTTTCATTTTCTACATTCCCTTAGGAATGAAAAAAAAAGGACCATCGGCCCGTCGTTTGACAGCGCGGGATTTTTTATCGGTGGATCATGGCCAGGACCGAGGAGATTCGATAGATACTGTAGGTAAAACTGTATCAGGGCCGTTAAGTACTAGGCAAGATCTGAGCCAATATTGGTCGCGATTGCAAAAGTGGGAATACCTACAAGGTCCCAGTGATGAAATATGATGTTCATTCGTGGCGAGTGGGTCAGATCAATTCGTGGGGGAATGAACTGTGGGACCTTTAACCGAGCTCTGCTTTTTTCGGGGACGTCTTCGTAGTCGTTGTATGGAGCTGTTGACCTGTTGGGCGATTGTTAATGTCCTTTTTTTTCTTTTCTTTCTTCGTCTCCTTCCTCTATCTAGTCATCTACCCCTTCAACCCTATCTTCTTTCCTAATGATGGTTGATATTGCGCGACTATAATCAGCCAAGTCAAAATACACAAACTAGACTAATGGAACAATGAATTCATTGAGCATAAAGCTGAAGCAGTAACATGGATTTCCCTGCGCAGCCCACTTCCAAAAGAAAAGTCGCTTGCACATGCACTCAGCCGAGGACTCCAGACAATGGTGGTGGGGGTCGAGATAAGCAGCTTAGGTAGCTAAAGTACATAGGGTAGCTAGGTACCTCAGCTGCTTGGCATTCTTCTATGGGAGAGTCCTCATCACGTTCCCGCATCGCACCATGCAGTGCATACAGTACCACGCAATTCGGATTTCTCTCGGCCAGGCTACGCGGGAAGCCTCAACGGTGACTCCATCGCTCGGAAGCTGGTACTTCATATCCGAAAAGAAGGGAGGTTTCCATATGAGAGTCCAGGTCCTGACGCATTATTTTGTCATCCCCGGATCTCCCAATCAGAGACTTCGGGCTGGGCACGACTACTACCACCTACCCGCTACTGTGAGCTGTAACACAATTTACCGATATGGCTGATGGCCGCTGCATCAGCCGAAAGGGGGTTTGATGTAGCAGTACTGGGAAATAAAGATAGCCCAGCAACTGAAGAAGACTTTTTTCCCCCCCTTTGTCTCCCTATCTTGTCTCACATACTTACTTTGTCTCTCGCTACCTACGGAGGCTCCCGCCTCGCATCATCACAGGCTATGATAACAAAAGCTACAGCACACCGACTAGGCGGGTACCTGCTGATCTTGCGCTTGCCGGAGCTGTTGGTGAGAAGAAAAAAAGAAGAAGGTTTCCTAATCCCGTCATGATCAACTCCTCTTTTGCTCTTGTATACAGATACGATACTCTCCCGTGTCTTGGCAACCGCAGGTGGCAACAGGTTCCAAGAGAAGCGCCGGAATATGCCCTTCCATGCCATGTAATTCTTATCACGTTGTGACATGTCACGGTTGCCATTTCGGCCCCATCTTCTCCCTTTGCGGAGTCTTATGAAAAGAGAAAGTTTTCACATGGTGCTGCCGCTCGTCGGCCTGTTTTTTTAGGTAATATGTGACAGGGCCATCGAGTGCTTTCGGGCGACCCCCACGCCCCTTCTCGCAAGGGGTGTTTGCCCAGGCCCAGGCCCAGAACTACCGTTCTCGGGCGGCCATGAGTGGGTTTCTCTTTGTGATTGACAGATCCAATCACTCTGGTTCGCCGATTTGGGCTGCACGACTGATTGAGAAACGACGGCTAGGGTTGATCCAAGAGCACATGACCCTTTCAGCTACCAGGGATTGACGGATATGAGGAACACCTATTGAAGCACGCCTGGGAATAGCACTGTTGAAAAGCAAATCTAACAATTGATTGATTGTACAAATCAAATCGCGATGAGGGCAAAGTACCCAGCACGTGTGGAAAATGACGCAGTGAGTTGATAGTAGATGGCAGGGGGCCGCGCAGCATAAAAAAACAAGGGCTGACTTGGCGATGGCTTCTACAAATAGATAATTGATTGTTGTCTGCATGGGGCAAAGGTTACGTTGGTGTCTACATACGTCGATTCTCCGCACTTGATTCAACTGTCAATCTGGAATAGTCCCAGTCTTGTCAGTATAATCTCAACTAAGGTAGGTACCGCAAGACACGCAGAAGATGGCGTCGCCAGCCTAATTGGTTGGTTGTAGCATATCAGGTGCCGAATTGCTGTTTTAACAACTACGGTTGGACGGCTAGACGCCCGACTCTGCCCCGCACCACTTATTGGTCCAGTCGATGCTACGAGACCCTTCTAACTGGGTGTTCTACTTCTAGTCTAGTTCTACCATATGGCCTAGTCGAAATTGGGAGCTAGTTTGCAGTAGCCTGACTGTCTTGTCTTGTTTTCCCTGTTTTGCTTGCTTCCTGTTATAATCGTCGCATGCTGATATCAACCGTTTTGATCGCTCAAGATGGGTTTCGGCGAAGACGTCGCCAAGCTTCTGGATACCTATACAAACTGTCTAAGACTGCTCAAAATATTCAAGAAGCAGCGTAGCAACGAACCAGATGATGTATCCTCCCTCTTGAGGAGTTCTATCAGGTCAGACCGTTCGCAAATTCGCCGAACTTATTCATCTCGGCTGAGCGAAAATGGAAAACGCCTCGATAAAGGAGATGGTAAGTTGGGTGAATTCTCAAGGATTGACTGCTTATCGAAAGAAGATTTATCAGGCTTACTAACCTTGATGGTCAGGTCGCTCAAGAGGGTTGATCCGCAAAACACTAAAGAAGCTAAATGCAGCTATCTCTGGGCTTCTGCACTCTAGCAAGGATCAGCAACCATTCCTGGACTACGAGTCACTTAAACGACTCTCCAATTCTTCGCGAGTAGATGCCATAAAAACTATCGACCAACTTTCACAAAGGATCGGGAATTCGACTTCTCGACATTCTCTGGTGTCGTCGTCGTCGTCGTCTGTTGGCAATCGCAGGCCATATTCGACCCGCTCGGATAAGAACAACCGCAAGCTGTCAAAATGCGCACAGCAGAAGTCCCCCAAAGATTCTGTACTGTCGCAAGATGACAACCACACGCGATCAAGGTCTAGTTCAACATCAAGATCAAGGCAAAGATATCAAAGCAAGGGAAAACGTAGCCCAAGTCAACGCCAAAGTGTCGTTTCTGTCACAAGCAGACCAGACAGGCTATCCATGATGTCGAGCTCGACTGACAGCACCAAGCTGGGAGAAATACCTAAAAGGCGACGGCTCAGGAGGCAAAACACCATCTCGAATGACTCGGACAGCTCTGGGTGCTACCCAGCTCACGTGCGACCAACATACCCACTGAAGCCTTATCCATCACCGGAACCGAGATCTAGTGCGATCTGGAGGTTATTTGGTCGGCGGTGAGTTGAGCTTGGAGGATGCTCCTTGTTTCAGAAAATTAACAAAGAGAACAACGGGCACTTGCCCGGTACTTTGTTGTCAAATGGAGGCCTGTCAAGGTTCACGCTCAGGTACGGACGGGTACAGTTGGATGGGCGGACATTGAGGCCTATCTGTGACGGGGATAACCTGGCGGGGAGGTAGGTATTGAGGGTTCTTTCTGTGGGCTTTTAAGGCGGTTTGCTGTCAGCTGTAGCGGAAGCAGCCAACAGCTGTCAGAACTACCTCCAACCTCCTTCCTATTGGAATTTTCTCATGCTTCGCGAATCTCTTACCGACAGACAGAATCACAGTGTTGTGAGTGAAATGAACTTGAACTTGGGAATCTGGGAACGAGGCTTGCATCCCCTCGGCCGCTCTGGTGGATATCTTAACCATACAGATTTGCTTTGGGGTGTAAATATGCATCAAATTTTAGTCGCATTGCAGATCTGATTTTTCAACATTGCATCTTTACCTCACTGAGATCCTGGATCCTTGGTCGTTCGAAAATTACAGCTGGTTACTCGCAGCAACGGGGAGACAAAGGAGAGGAGGAGAGGACAGAACAAAAGAAGAAAAGCTAACAAAAAAAAAAACACACACACAAACATGCATGACCAGCAAATCACACAACCAGTTGAATTTTTTCCTTTCAAACCCTGCAAAATTCTCAGCCCCACACTGAAAAAATAGCGGGGAAATGGTCCCCTCACAGCTTGTTGATCGAGTCGTACCGCTCAAGTACAGAGCAAAGCAGGCAAGAGGACCACTTCCAAGTCACGCACAGCAGCAATTGCTCGCCTGCCTGTCCTTGGTCTCTTTCCTGAGCAGAACAAACACTCGGTTTCCCCATCGCAAAAGCACTCACTGTGATTTCTTTTCCCGTCCCATATTCCCAAAAGGCAATGCCTTGTATTCTTTCACTTCTCGCACAATCTAAACACAAGTAAACACAAAAAAGCACAAACAAAAGCCCCGCCCGACAGAGTAGCTGTGAGACAACCATGGCGGACCCCGCCGTCTCTGCACTCAACTCGCTCCTCCGGGGCACTGAGATCGACGACCACGACGAGGTTCTGAGGTTGGCAAACAACGCAATTAGGTCCTCTTCTTCTTCCAGCAGCCCAGAGGTCCGCACTGCACAACAGGCAAAGGTTGTGGCCCTTGTCAAGCTGGACCGCTACGATGATGCCCTCCGTACAATAGCCGACGGTGGTGACCGCCTCGCCACCGACTGTGCCCTCGAGAATGCCTATGCCCTCTACAAGACCGGCCAGCTTGACGCAGCCACCCAGATTTGCACAAATTTCACAACGGGCCACAGCAGTAGCATGCGTGGTGCTCGGCATGTTGCTGCACAGGTTGCCTACCGAGCAGAGAAGTTTACCGAGGCCGCCAGGAGTTACCAAGAACTATTAGACACGGTCGCTAGGGAAGCCCGGCCCGGCGAAGAGGGCGAGCTGAGGATCAACATGCTGGCGACTGCTGCTCAGCTCGAATGGGCTGGCAACGGCCACCAGGTCGCCGAGTCGGAGAGACAACCATCGAGGAGGGACATGGAGACCTTTGAGACAGCGTTCAATGCTGCGTGCGGTTGCATGGCAAGGGGTGACTACGGCAAGGCTGAAGTATTACTTAAGAGATCGAGGGACCTGTGTGAGGCTTCAGAAGAGTTAAGCGAGGAGGAGAAGCAAGCAGAGTTGATCCCCATCCTGGTGCAAGCAAGTTACGTCCTGACCAGGCTGGGCAAGAACGATGACGCGATTGAGTGCCAGAGCTCAATAAGCATATCTGAGTAAGTCTCGTGGCACACCATAGACGAACAACCAATCTTTCTATTCTTATTCTTCATGTATTTTGTTTTTCTCGTTTTTTTTTTTCTTTTTGTTTTTTTTTTGTTTTTTTTGTTGGCTCTACTTTCTAACCGTGGGAAACTTCACAGTATATCGGACGAGTCAGCGAAATTTGTAGCACTCAACAACTCGCTTGTGCTCAATCACAGCGAAAACCCATACATGACGGCTCGCAAAGCAGAGACTCTTTCCATGCCAACAGGCAACAGCAAACCTTTCGAATGCCAGGCATCGATATTAAGACGAAACAAACAGGTCATTGAGCTGCAATGTCAAAAATTCCGTGGTGTTCGGTCGAGGACCGCATCTGCCCTCAAGAGGGAATCGCTAGACGCACCTAGCGTTTCTCCCGCAGCCACCAACCTCGGAGTTCTGCACGCTGCAGCAGTCTCGCACCTCCAGACGGGCAAGGAGGCTCTGAAGAGCATCCTGCCGTTGCTCGAATCAAGGCCCGATGACATTGGGCTTCTCCTTACCATCATCCAGCTCTACATCCAAACAGCAAACCCACAGCCGGGTCTTGCCCTCCTCGAGGCCCTCTTCAGACGTCTCGAATCGGCCACAAGCCAAGACCACTCAGATGTGCGGTTTGCCCCAGGCTTGGTCGCTCTAGCCGTCGCCCTTTACCGCCTACAAGGCCGTCGGGCGGCAATACGCGCTGAGCTAGCCCGAGCAGCCACGTACTGGCAGCACCAGACAACCAGGGAAGCGGGCAGTGCAACGTCGCTGCTCCGCCATGCTGGTATCGAGCTTCTGCACTCACAGGACGAGGAAGATCTCGCCACCGCTGGCGACGCATTTGCTCTGCTTTGCAAGCAGCAGCGGGACCGCCTCGCCGAGGCTGGTCTGGTAGCCAGTTTCGCCACAAGCGATCACTCGCGTACAAAGCCTTACCTAGACAACCTCACCCCAGTCGACAAGCTGACGGAGGGCGTGGATATCTCGGCTCTCATTGATGCAGGCGTTGCTGTCCTCACGCCGGCGCTGGTGGCTGGCAAGAAGCGGTCGGCAGACGGGTCAGCAGTAACACCAGCCCCGGCCAAGAAGCAACGCCGCAGCCGTGCGAAGCTGCCCAAGGACTACGACCCAGACAAGCAGCCAGATCCGGAGCGATGGCTGCCATTACGTGACAGGAGCACATATCGACCCAAGGGAAGGAAGGGCAAGAAGCGTGTTGCTGAGTCCACGCAAGGCGGCGTGGTCAAGGAGGAAGGCGAGACGCTGGAGCTGGTGGGCGGCGCCGGAGCAGTAAAGGTCGAAAAGGTATCGCAAGGAGGTGCAGGCAATAAGAAAAAGAAGAAGGGGAAAAAGTGAATCATGAGACCAAGGGATATCTAAGGACGAAAGGCTACTGGTATTCAAGACTGAGAAAAGTATTACAGGGAAACTCGGGTCATTGGCGAATTTGGTGTCATTTTTTTTGGTTGAAATGGTGTATAAACAAAACATAAACAATGGTAGATAAACGGATGTGCGAAAGACGTGCCGGAGTGACGATATGACAGTTGATACATGCGCGAGGGTATCATTAATAGGTCATACATAGGTGGCAAGACCTGAGCCACGCCTGGCGTCTTCTAACAAATCCTTTGTCGACATATACCATTCAGTCACACAAAGGCAAGAAAAACATACATAGCGCTGAGCCTATCTTGCAATTAACTATCTATCCCATCCATTGTTACTCCTACCAAAGGGCAACCGTGGTTATGATCCATTGCCAGCCGAAATAACAGAACCTGCGCGGAACCCAAGTCCGCGTTTGAGGGGGGAGAAAGAAATGTCAAGGGGGAAAAAAACAGACGAAAAAAAGAAAAAAAGAATGAAGATACAAATGAGTGCCTTTGCAGGAGGCAGGCCAATAACCTGTGTGCAAGAAAAGGCCAATAAAGCTGATGCCCTGTTTTGCATCCCATGTTGACGCGGGGACCTCGAACACGCCCCCCTTCAAATACATCGCAAATGCCTAATCGTACAAAGGAGAGAGAAGAGGGGAATGAAACTGACAAGATGTACTTTTTTTTTTCTCTTTGGTTTTCCTTTGCGCTATGCCCATTCCGTGACAAGATGCCTGCATAAACAGTTCTCAGGTAAGTGCTGCTTTATCCTTGCCCATCTAACCATTCACAGCCTGAACTTGTGGCGGGGAACTGAGCGGAGTTTGTGTATGACCACGATCGTTATCACGGTCCTCGCCTTCTACCACACTTGATCTCGTTTCAGATGTGGGTGACACCGGTGGCTCTGGCGTATAGAACCTCTGCTGCGCTGCGCTGTCAGCAGGGCTCAGCATGCCGCCACTTGTCCTGTTATCCCCATCGTTACTGCCGCTCTCGACAGCCTCATCTTCCTCATCACTAGTCATAGCTCTCTTTCCCTCATCCAAGCTCAGCCCCAGCCTCAGCCGAACCTCATGTGCCAAATCTGCCTCCTCATCCGAGTCATGTTCGATTGGAGGTAGCGGAGTTCTTCGGCCACCCGAGAAACTAAGGGCTGCATCGCTGTCCTCGTCGGGGAGCGAAAGGTTCCCGTGGGATTTTGTTGCCTGGGCCGTTGAGTATTTCCTATGAAGCTCACGAAAGCTCATAGCGGTGGCTGTACTCGCGCTGGCGGCGGATTCACGGCGCTCAGAGTCTTTGGGCGATTGAAGGATCGTCCTAAAGTCTGGAGCTGCGTTTGTGGACGTTGGGCTAGGGTCTGCTCCGGCAAGCGGCGTTGAGCTCACATCAGTACGCAACGAATCCGTGGTCTGTTGTGTCTTACGATTCCGAAGTCGCTGATCCGCGACGCTTCCTTGCAAATCACCGCCAAAGTTGATTACAGAGGCCTTCTTGCCATGGACCACGAAGGAGCCGGTACCTCTGGTAAGTACCTTTGTCTCATCGCGCGATGATTCCTCGTCGGCACTAGAAGGGGCTGCAGGTTCCTTGCCCTTGCGACTACGAACATGGGACAAGTGCCCAGCACTTTCGCGAAGCGTTCGTTGCAGACTTCGCCGGATTTTGTTGCGATCTTGCTTATCAGAAATTGTTCCTGGGAGAGGCGAACTGCTTTCCCAAGGTTCCCGTTCTCGAGCCTCGGAAGTCTCCCCGGCAAGTGCTGCAGCGGATTTATTTTCAGTGTCTTTCAAAGACTCGTTGTCGAGAAGTCCAGTCTGTTCAAGTAGTTCCCTCTCGGCCGCATCATGTTCGTCGCTGGGTTTACCGGGTGGCTGTGATGCCTGGAGTGTAACCGGTATGCCGGTAACTGTAGAAGGGGTTACTGAACTAGTCATATTTTGTGGCGGTGATGCAGCAGCCGGAATCGGAGCTGCAGTAGTACTAGAGATGGATTCTTTCCGAAGACTTGTGTGATCAATACTGACGGACGGTTTGTCCCAGGAAAGACTGTGCTTGTGATAGGTCGCGCTGGTCGGCGGGGTTTGGAACACGTCGCCATCAGGGGAGTCGGGAGCTTCTCTAGGAGCAGGCGGGGCCACGCGGAGTGACGCCTGCAAGGCTGACTTGGGGCTCTGTTGTATCACAGTCGAGGAACTGGCTTTTGAGGTCTCCCGGCCGAGAGCTGGCTTTTCGGGATTGGCAATATGTCCCAAAATCAAGGCCGGAGGGAGACCAAGCAACTTCCTCTCTTCTTCCAGATCCATCAGGAGAATGTCGCGATGGCATTTTAATTTCCACATCTCCATGCGCGTCCATTTTAGTTGTGCAGCTATCCGGGCCGCAGACAACAGTATCTGATCCCTCGTCTTTGGCATGATCGGCGCCAGAATTTGCAAGTGCCTAGCATTTCTGAGTTGGTCATCCAGCTTGGATTCCTGCTCTTGCAGCCTCGTGTTGGCGTCTGCTACTCTTTCTGACATGACCTCGCGCCGGCGCTCAAGGATATCCTGTGCTAGATTGTGGTCGATCCGACTCCTCGAGATTGTCACCTCGCCGCTGGGTGTCTGTACCGAGGTTGACGAATCAGATTCGAGTCTTCTCATCGCCCGTCGAGTCTGCCCATCATAGCTGCCACCGACGACGCCTCTCATTCGCACACCAGATGTTCTAAACGCCGCAGCGTAGTTCAGTTTCGCCAACCAATCATTCAGCTCCTCTTCATTATCCGCCAGAAGCACCTCCTCCGAGCCTCCATGCTTCACGTAGACGAAGGCATTCTTGTGCTTCTTGTAAGACGAGTCCAGTAGCGCCACAGCATCATTGGTTGACAATAAACTATCGGGCTTGAAGTGTTCGAGCGGTGGCTGGAATATAACGGGTATGCCGTCGTTTCCATGCTTGATGTGGCTGTCGAGCTGATGCATCAAGCTCTTGACCCACGAGGTATTACGGAAGAAATATAGTTGAGCTCCCGTCAGAATGGCACCCCATTCCTGCCAGGGCGATCTTGTCTTCTTTTTCTTCGCGTCTTTCCGCCAGAGCAGGCCAACCTTCGTGATTTTTATATCAACAATTCCTTGCTGTGCTTCTTGTGGATTGGTTGCAGTCTTCTCAGACATGAAAGCATCCGGGCGCGACCTGGCCGACACTATTTGAAGAATGCCAGTCTTAAAGAAAGTCTTCTGGAGCTCCTGCAGGTTGAACGACATTGCAGTACCTAGATAGCTGTACGTGTCGTCCAGGGGGATCACGTCTTTGAGGTTAGGTCGTAGTATGTCGAGCTTTTGGTCAATGATCAAGGTGTAGGGGTCAATCGGCTCCTTTGCGGCCCTCTTCACTGGGTCCTGATTGCCATTTGCGAAGAGTGACTTCTTTTTGGCCTTGTGAGCAACGATTCGTTCCCCGTTGATATCCAGGTCATCCTCGACGTGGATGAAAGGCGTATATGTGATGTTGTCGTAAAAGCACTCGAGGATATCGTCAAAGATGCCCTCTCCGTGTGTGTTTTTGAGATAGTCCGCCTTCTGCATCTTGTATTTATTGTTCTTGTTGAAGACATCGGTGTGTAGGATGAGGAGAGAGAATGCGATGAAGTAAGCCTGATCAGGGTTTGTGTAAATTCCTGGATTGCACTCATGGTATCGGTTCGCGAAAGCTTGGAGACAACGATCGATTTGCTGTGTTTCCTTGGGAAGCTCAGCTTCCATCAACAGCTTTCTGATAGCCATGTCCATTGGATCCCCAAAGAAGCTGAACCTGCGCATATAGCTCCGTAACACTGCCTGGGAAAACGCGTCGGCGCTTTTAGACAGAGCACTGGCAACCACACTACGACTAACCACCTCCTCCAACCTTGCAAGATACTTGGCGGGTGTATCGTCATCGCGTCTCTCCGGAAGAACCAGCGCCTGCTCACGAGCAATCTGGAGTGAGTTGTTCTTAGAGTTCATGGAGCCGGGCGTAGCTGGAGTTCTTGAACCATGTCTACCCGAAAGGTCGGTGTTTTGGCGAAGCTTGTTCAGCCCGAGGAGATCGCCGAAGCTCTTGCGTCCTGTGGATGTCGAAGTTCGTGGGGGTGCATGAAGACCATCATCCATCGATTGTCTTCCCAACGAGCTAAAAGTCGACGATCTTCCTCTGTTGCTCAGAGCTAGTTTTGATGGCGAGGATCGGCCCGAGTTTCTCGAATCAGGCCTGAATAAAGCGGTAGCAGGCGAAACACTAGTCTTGTGAGAAAGTTGAAAAGTAGGAGACGTTACAGAGGATGTGGGCCTGGACGAGGTGGGCCTGGAAGGTGTCGGCGTTGGCGTCGCACTTTGAGCTGCGGTCCGACTTGATGTGCTTGCCCTGAAAGAATCAGGCGTGGCAGTTGATAATGAAGCACCGGTGGTGGGCCTGTGTACATCCGACTGCGAGCTGCCGCCCTTTTGCAGGTGGGCTATGGGGAAGAGCGGTTCCGGTTGTTTTTGTCGTCGTCGCGGTAGTCGAAAGAAGGTGGTTGTAGTCTGAACTGTATGTGTCGTGGTCGTTGTGCTGCCGTACACGCGGTGATCGGCAGAGCTGCCGTCCGACCTTGAGGATTCAGATAGCCTGGTTGCCGGGAGCGGTAGTCCGTTTCCTTCTGTGTCATCACCATAGGCAGGAGGCTGGTTGGAAGTGCTGGCCCTTCCAGGTACGTCAAAAGTGACGCTCTGCTTGCTAGATGACGCTCCGAAGTTGAGCGTTTTCCTACGGTCCTTTTTAGTCGTTGGACGAGGCACCTGTTCGCTGAGCTCGTCTTTGTTGTCATCTTTGTCTCCCATTCCCCATGGAAGCTTCATGCGCGAAGACTTCTTTGGTAGAGGCATTGTGTTCATGTCAACAGTGGGGGAGGTTTTGATGATCTCGGGGGCTAGTTTACAGAGTTAGCATACGTAGTTGAGTCGCGCGAGGAACTCTATAATGGAACGGCATAAGCTTCGGGGTATGCCATCTTCGTTTACTACATACGTGGTTGCTGGGTCTGGTGCGACAGGGAGATGGGTGGCATCGGCGGCCGTTTCTCGGTCTGTGCCTGCTGCCTTGCCCTCGTCGCGAGCTGGGAGTCGGAGGCGTTACGAAATCTAAGCATAGAAAATCGACGGTGTTTATTGGCATCATCAGACGGCGGGGGCGATTGGGATCTCGGGGGTAGATTTATCGAGGGAATCGGCTGAAGTGAGGGCCGTCCAGCGTCAGGGGAGCTGTCGTTGGGAGGTGTTGTTGCTGTTGCTGTTGTTGTTGTTGTTGTTGTTGTTGTTGTTGGAGTCGCGGTGATGGTGCTCGAGACGGCGGCCGGGTCGGGAGGAGTCGAGGGTGGTGAGTTTGGCAGAGTATGTTCGCCCGGCTGCGTCGCCTCGGGGGCGGGCAGCTGACTATCGACTGACGGTACATCGTCGGAACTGGCATGACGGCGCATATCGGATTCGCTGGCGATTACGCCGCGACGACGAAGGAACGGCATGGCGACAAGCGCTGGCGGTCATGCTAGGCTGGGGCCAGGCTGATTTGACGACACTCACGACGAGATCATGGCAGAGCAGGACGCTGTGCTCGTGAGCAAGTTGGAAGGGCCGGCAGAAGCTCTCCCTTGGGGGTCACCTAACGCTTGAACGGAGCCAATGATGACATCTGGCTGACCTTGGATGCCTTGTTTCGGATGCAATCGGACGATGAACGAGCGCGCATGCGTATCCGTTTAGAATTAGGGTGAAAACGAAGGACAGTAGACACGCGCAATTCGATAGAGGAGGATTCGATCAATCCCTCAATGCCAGCGCATCCGAGAATAATAATAAAAAAAACTTATTTAATGGACTGACCTAGTGACAACGAGGCTGGCCTGTCGGACTGAGCTGGGCTAGGTAGGAAAGGGTTACAGCGAGGGCTAAAATGCGCTACGAGGCCGGGTGGAAGCTCAGGGCTGGACCACCTACCCACGCAACGGAAAGGAGTTGAGAAAGGAGGCAGGTGCAGGGACAAGGGGCAAGCTGGTTTAATTCAACCAACCAGGACCGAGAATGATGCACGTCGGGGGCCACCTCCAACCGTTCTGTCCGCCAGGGACGAAGAAAAATGAAAAATCCAACTTTTTGGGATACCGACAACTTGGGTTCCTTGGGTAAGTACAGTAGGCGATTTGGAACAAACCTTGAATTAAGTCTCCAATTTCAGCAAATTTCAAATAACAATAAGCATTTGACAGCCATCTCAGCTTGCTGTCATCTTTTGGGGGCGTCGTGGATAGGTTAAGATATATAGGGAGGTAAGCACGCAACGCCTGGACTGTAAGATTCATCTAACTGCGCGCAACCCCAGCGATATCTCGTGGCCCCACGAAGTCGACTAACTTGAACAAAGCAACCCATTCCTCGAGAATTTCAGAGGTTGGTTACTCGAGTCAAAAAAAAAAAAACCTTCTCATGCATACAGCCTTGTCCCTTGCCCTTCCGTATACGGCTGGTCAATCTTTTAATTGTTCTTCGGTATTGCTACTATAGTCAAGCTTTGGCCCGTATGTCTAGGTCACTTATGTACGGATAATTGGTACCCTGCGTGCTCTTAATGTCGTATTAATCACTTGGTTCATGTCGTTCAACCTTTTGGTCATTGGCACTCAGTATTCTATGCCATGTTTCCAGACTAGGGTCCTATGGCGCAAAATCCTTACTCGCGGTCAAGTATATGGAAATTAACCAGCCTCTCTACTCCGCATACTCTGTACACATTATCGAGCATTATACCATGTTAAAGACTTTTTTCCTTTCCTTTCTTTTTTTTTCTTTTTTCTTTTCTCTTTCTCGCTCTCTTTAATTTTCCTGTCCCCTGCGTTCGCTATCTCGTTACTAAAGCCAGGCCTTGGGCGCCTCAACAGACAGCTTCAACTTGGATCGGCTTAAAGCGCACAACGGCTAGGCTAGACCACACATGGACCAAGTGCACGACTAGGAAGATACCATATTTGGTCGAATTTACGCTTCGATTTTGTTGTGCTCCTAGGCGCTCCCGTGCTTGCTCAGAATTAATTACCCAGCTCACTTAAATTGGGTGCCTACGACTGAGCAACACGACGTCTTCCTGGCTGTATCTAATGCTCACCAGGTATCACCATGATAGATAGAACTGGACTACCGGCAGTTAGTGTACATAACATATGAAGGTCAGTATGTACCTTAAGGTTCTACAGATGGGTCTGCAAAGGAATGAATGGCAGGTCTAGGGTCCACTTTTCATGCAGCCTGATGCAGACTCTTTGAGCTGGTGACATCCATGGAATCTGGGTTTGTATTGCATTTGGATTTGCCGACGTGGTTGGTAGGGGGGCGGGTGTGCCAATTGAGGCCAGGGTCTCCTGCCTTGAATCCTAGCCTCCATCCAGGCTGTGCACTGGAAAGTCAGCCCCTCACGAAACCATCCGTACGTACAGTAGGAACGGCTGGTGCGGTGCTTGCCGCCCCATCTTCGTCGGCAATCGCTTTCTCACACACAACACCTTCTCGCCATCGACACGAGAGGCTGCGAGATCCGCTCTGATTGATCATTTGCTTTTGCACTATTCCTTTCTTTCTTTATCTCCATAATCCCAATTAACGTTTTAGCAACTCCGGTAGTTCTAGTTCTTGTTTTTGTTTGGTGTTCTCTACAGCTAAGCCTCCCGGGGCCATTGGTGTCCGGCGCGGCGCAAACTTGATGAACGGCCCGAACCGTATTTCAAGATAAAAAAACAAACAAACACAACAACAAAAGGGCTTGTCGACCTTTCCAAACATGCAGTCCAGGCCATATGTCACCACCCCGATCCTCCTTTGTCTGGCCCTAGCCCTCGTCTTCTGTCCCACCGTACCGGCTGCCGGTGTAAGACTGGACCACGGCTACGGGTCGTATCAGCCATCGCAAGCTCATATCAACAATGGCGTGTTTCCCTTTCTCACATGGCTGCGCAACTCGGCCGTTGAGTTGATTTTTGGCCGCCCGGCATCAGTCAAGCCCAAGTCGGCACCGGCTCGTGGCATGGGCGCGTTTAATTCTCGGTATTCCAAGGAGACGGTCCTGCGCTTTAACGTCTCGAGTCAGGAGGACGAGAACGCGCTTGCTGATGCCGCCGACCGGCTATTCTTGGACGTATGGGGCTTCACGCGAAACCACGTCGATATCCGAATACACAAGAACGACGTCAATCCCCTCCTGAGCCTCCTGCCCGTCTCTCTCCGAGGAAACTTCTCGACCCTTATACCCGACCTACCCTCGGCCGTTGCCGCAACCTACAACAGACATATCAAGGACGACACGCGGTTCGACCCCAGCAACAGCAAGACGTTGAGACCTTCGGTCATCGACTCTGCTGATGAATTTGACAATGTCTTCTTTCGCGATTATCAGCCTCTACATGTCATCCACCAGTGGATGCGTTTGCTCGAGTCAATGTTTCCGAAGATAGTCAAGTTGGAGACCATTGGCAAGTCGTTTGAGGGCCGCGAGATCCTTGCGCTCAAGGTTGGCAACCATCTGGACGCCACGGACGTGAACAAGAACAAGGCCCCGCGAAAGACGGTAGTCATCAACGGCGGCCTGCATGCGCGCGAGTGGATTGCAACCTCGACAGTGAACTATCTCGTCTGGGCCCTCATCACCTCGTACGACCAGGAGCCAGTGCTGACTCGGTTCTTGAACAACTACACGGTTGTTTTTATCCCGGTGACCAACCCAGACGGGTACGTATATAGTTGGGACTCGGATCGTCTCTGGCGGAAATCGAGGCAAGACACGCCGTTTAACTTCTGCCATGGCCTTGACCTCAATCATGCATTCGATTTTGAGTGGAATAAGAACCTGCGAGAACCATGTTCCGAGGATTACGGTGGTCGGAAGCCGTTCGAGGCTGTGGAAGCCAGGGAGCTCTCGCAGTGGGCCAAGAAGCAGGTCGCGGACGACAGCACTCAGTTTGTTGGGTTTATCGACCTGCACTCGTACTCTCAAGAGATACTTTATCCTTTCGAGTACACTTGCGACCCGGAGCCGCCCAATGTCGAGAACCTCGAAGAGCTCGCCGCCGACCTGGCCAAGGCTATCCGGCTATCTAGCGGCGAGCAGTATGATGTGTTCTCGGCATGCGAGGGGGCTGTGCTCTCGCGACATGGCGGCCGCAGGGCTCGGGTGCATAGGATGGAGCCGCCAGGCGGGTCGGCAATGGACTGGTTCTACCACGAGATGCACGCCAGGTACAGTTACCAGATCAAGTTAAGGGACAGGGGCAGCTACGGCTTTCTGCTTCCCCCGGACGCCATCATCCCAACCGGCAAGGAGGTTTTCAACGCGCTCAAGTACTATGCGGATTTTCTAGGCGGTAACAATGGGATTGAGAGGGTGTCCTCGGAAGAAGCATTTGGACCTGCTATGGCGCAGAAGCCAGAAGACATCGAGACAGAGATTGATGAGATGGCGGAACTGAAGAAGCGCCGGAGAAAGCGCTAGATTCAGTTACCTCATCTCCGTTAAATGTGTCTCTACTTTCCCGCTTGAACTTCTATTTCCAGTGTTACTGCTTTGTCCTTTTCTTCCCTACTTCGTATCTGACCTATCTCCTTGGAAGCTAGGCTGTCCTTTGCTTTTATCTTATCTTTTTTTCAGCTACAGATGGCCTCATCTGGGTTGTAATGACGGAGTTCTAACATTCTGAGCTGGGTTTCTTGGGATTGCAAATTAAAAAGCAAGCAGCATGATGTATTGTTATTAGAAGACACAGCCAATGTCTCGGTATGAGTTTGCGTGAGGTATCGATGTGGACGTATCCATATATAAAATCTGAAAACTTCTCTTGTGTGATATTAAGGACATGTCTAACGGTTCCAGTACTCTGGGTTGTCGGTGTGGTACCGACACCCGTTAGCGCGTGAGAGAAGGCACTCCCCCCTGCAACTACTACAAAGTGACAAATGGCCTTTGATCGGATTGAATGATACATCGAACCGTGCATTCAAACAACGAGGACGGAGTAATGTTTATGGATGCTGACAATCCGAAAGCAATTTTAAAACTTGAGCCAGCGGAATTCCGCCATTGCTCCGCCCGGTACAAATACCATATGCTAGGCCACAATAGTGGATGATTACATAATGTGGTTTGTTTCTCAATCCAAGTACTGTGTGTACTTGGGATGGTCAGCCTTTTGTTCGGCTGCTGGGGTAATTCCAGATGCCGAGGATCCGCGAATGATCCATTTCCGCAAGAGGCGGACTCGAATAGGCCCCGAAAGGACAGGTGCTCCGGAATTGTATGTCAAATTCCAGTTAATTCGAACCCGTTCCATTGGCTAGCTACCTAACTTTTTTTTTTCTCTCCTTTCGTAAACCTCCAATCCTGTTGACATCTCGAGGGAAACCGGTAATATTGTGAAATATAAAAGGTACGCGAGCCTCTCTGTCCGTGCCATCCGTTCTCTGCTTTCAAGTCACCGCATCTTAAGTCGTGCATTCCAAGTCCAGTCTTCACATCTTCATTCACCAGTACCAAAACCTTGATTCTTTCTTCATTGTATAACAAATCTATTCTTTTTGATCTCTTTCCACAAACGGAATCAAGATAACGACTTTATACCAAACGACTAACAAGTACTCAAAAGTCAGCTTGACCAATCCAGCAATCATGTCAGCCATCACTTTGACTCTCCCCGGAGATTACGGGTAAGCGCATTTCCTGATCTGTATTCATCGCAACCATACCACCACCCACCTACCACAAGCCATAAGCACAAGCATTGGATGGTTGTTGAAGGGTAGTCTAAAGCCGCAAGTGGAAAAGCTTGGCTACCTCCCCAAATGCGCAAAACGGGATTAATCTTGAGATAGGATGAGAAAGGAACTAGACTAAGACACTAACAAAACAAAAATCGCCAGCTACGTCCTCCTGGCCGCTGCCTCATCCTTTTTCATCCAGACCTACCACATGATCCTGTCGTCCAAGTCCCGCAAGGCAGCCAAGCAGGATTATCCCATCGCCTACGCCGACGCCCAAGTCGCTGCCAAGGATCCCAAGGCGTACGCTTTCAACTGCGCCCAGCGTGCTCAGAGCAACTTTACTGAGAACGTAAGTTTTTTTTTAAGTTTTTTTTTTTTTTTGTAATTTTTTCTTAGTAGTCGCCGTCCACAGCTGACCAAGTCATTCGCCTGTAGCACACCTCTTTCCTCGGCGCCTTGCTCGTCGCAGGTCTCAAGTACCCCATCGTGAGCGCCGGCCTCGGCGCCGGCTGGGTCCTTGCCCGCTTCGTCTACGCCAGCGGTTACACCGGCGCCGGCCCCAAGGGTCGTGGAGTGTATGTATTTAACCCACCCCTATTTCTCTGTTATTTTGCAACTGCTTTATCTTCATTTTTTTTTTTTTGTTCTTGCTTTATTTCTTTTTGCTCCTTGTTCAACTGGCACCTGCTAACCAAGCATCCCTACTCACCAACAGCGGCTTCATCGGTCACGCCTTGACCGACACGCCCCTCAAGTTCATGGCACTCTACACGGCCTACAGCTTGTCTTTTGGCCAGTGATCTTGTCTGCTGTTACCGGCATCTGGAGGCGCATTACCGTTGATGTATTTTTCTGTTTAGATGGACACGGTATCATCGCAACTCGCATGGCAATGTATAAAATAGTGCTAGACAAAAACTAGAGAGCAACTACTCGTGT
This sequence comes from Magnaporthales sp. P1609, assembly GCA_003709005.1. Lineage (NCBI taxonomy): Eukaryota > Fungi > Ascomycota > Sordariomycetes > Magnaporthales > Magnaporthales sp. P1609. The sequence continues at coordinate 2,239,909 of PELF01000005.1, read as the reverse complement.
CAACCCCATGTTTGCTACACATTCCATCTCACAATTATTACATGTCACATTCGTTTCTCAGCCCGTATTTCTTTCCGTTGGTGGCCGCCACTCCAACTTAAGTCCCTCAAAAACCCTCCTTTCGGCAGTGAGCATATCCGGCGCCGGCGTGCCACCCCTACTCTCCAGATCCACCCATCGACCATCGGCTCGCGATCTGATGCCGCTGCTGTCAAACTTGAGACTAAGCTTCTCCTTGCAGTATTTGCGCATGTCTCGCTGAAAAGTGGTACCACTAGTCCAACCAAGGACAGCACAGCCTACCGTCTTCCACGGGCTAATGATGATGTCTACTTGGCGGTGTGGGTTTGTGTTCTTCTTAGCCCCGAGCTTTGGTTCCTGCCATACCACCAACGCCTTGTCCAAAGTGTCAAAGCCCGACCCGGCCGGCTTGGGAACACTTCCCCTCCAGGCTACAGGCACTTGGCCTCTCTCTGAGTTCTTAACACTGTAACTCAGGGTGTGGGTGACGTATTCACTATCCGAAAGGCTGTCGACGAGCGCCGCCACGAACCTATCCGTCGCAGCCTCGTCCGGGTGGCTGAGAATCAGGTCGACGTCGCCGCTTTCGGCCTTGCCCCTGCGGTAACCGCCGACTATGACCATTTGAAAGCCACTCCGAATCCTATTGGAATGCTGAAGGACTATGTTGCCGATCTTCTCGACCTCGGCCCGGGGTATCTTCAGCTGTAGTTCGTCGTAGTACTTGATGCCTATTTGCTGGACGCGCGTGAGCGACTCCCACCCGTACTCGACAACGTCGTCGAGATCCCGCCACCCCTTGTTGTACCACTCCCTAGCGGTCGTGTCGCCCACACCCCACGTCGCATGAAACTCTCGGAGAACCTTGATTCTGGTATCTTGCGCGGCCTCCTCGACTTCTTCAAGCCTGCCTGTTTGCTTCCATTCTTGGTAAAGGACGGCAATTTTCTCGCTGCAGCCGGGAAGCCTTTGGACCTCTATAGAGATTCGTCAGCAGGGGTTTATCTTGGAGTATACCAAAAACTGATGCATCAAGACCGGGCAACACCCACCTAGTTGTGTCGTCAAGCTATATGGGTAAGCTGACAGACTGGCTATGGCAGTCGAGTACGCCCGCACGCCAATCGAGTCTCCATTCAACAGCCTAGTGGTTCTTATCTCCTTAAGCTGGTCGACAAAGGCCGAGTTTGGAGGGTTTGCGGGCGTGGGCCGCTGGCAAGAGTATACAGTGTTGAGGAAGTTTGGTATCGGCGGCAGGTGCTCCGCGGCGTCGTGTTCCGATGTTGATTCGGGTATCAGGTGTGGCACGTAGGATTGGGGTTGATCTCGTCGTCTCTTGAACGAAGGTATCGAATGTCTACTGCCGGCACCAACTTGCCTGGTTGTGGCAGCTTCATGAAATGTGGCCGGGATATCGTTGCTGAAGGAAGGAAGCTGTTCTTTCCCCAGGTTGATGCCCTGGTAAACAACGTAATCATCTATGGGAAGCACTTCTCCTCTGGCGACCGAGTCGGTAAACCATGCCAGCTTCGCAACCTTGACGATGCTTCCCACTGCGGTAGAGACTGTTTCACCACCTACGACTGCCACTAGACCCTGGGTTGCATCCTGCTCTGACACCCTCCTTCTCTTTCTCGGCGGCTCGTTTGCTTCCATATTTCCCAGTGGCACCTCGATGGTCTTGAGACCGATCCTACGGAGCTCAAACAGGGCCCTTTCCCTCTTGCCGACCTTGCCGAGAACAACCTCAGCTTCACTCACGTCGTATGTGAGAGAAGATATCTGCTCCTCGATGGAATACAATTCATCTCCATCCATGTGCGAGGAAAGCAGATAAATCACTGGGAAGTGAAGGGCCATGTTTGTTGTTTAATTCCCGATGAGACAGGATGCCAGTGAATGAATGTATTCCTTTTCTGAGGACATGCTCAAAGCCTGGTTTTTTTTTTTTTTTTTTTTTTTTTTTTTTTTTTTTTTTGCTGTTCTGCTTTTCGCTCATTAATTCCGAAAAGAGTGTCAGGTTTGATGTATCTTGTTGGGTCTAGAACCTAGACTAGACTCTAGTCTAGTTGGTTTTTATCAGGAACCAAGGTTCGACATAAGAACCGTACTAGGACGTTTGAATCTGTGACAAAGATAAAGGAGTCCAAAACATCAAATTGTCAAATTGTTGCACATTAAATGTGAAAAGTGACGAATGGGAAACTGCGCTGTAGGAAATAGAAGATGTCATGATGTGCCTGAAATGAGTTCAAAAGGGTTAGGGTACGATTGCTACATAGTAGCTATTGTCAGCAAGCTGTGTACAAAGTAAAGTAGTTTCAGCATGGCTGACTCATCGTTACTCTTTGAGTGACCGCCCCAGTCGTCCGTCCCACCTAGTGCCGCCGCATTCGTCAAAGTAAATCAAAGTGGGCAGGCATCTAAAGTTCCTTGTACGTCGCCAGAAATCTTCACTAAACCAAACCATCTTCAAGTGCACGACACCATCCTAGTCGCGACGACTTTGGCTGCCATCAAACCGACAGAGACAACAAAAAAAAAAAAAAAAATTGAGTCACACAGCAAAGGCGCGGTTCTTGGGAACTGCTCTGATGCTTTGCGCAACCGAAGCGCCAGCAGCGAGCGCGTACTAGAACTAGTTCCAGACTATAGACGGAAGCTTTCGCCTCGCTGCAAAAGGCCAAACATAAACTGGGAAATTCTGCATGCTTTTTTGTTGACTCCTGCGCAAACTCCGTCCAGCCTCTCGAAGGAACCGCCCTCGGTGAAGAAACAATGACTATTGTTGCTGGGCCAAGGTAGCACGCTTTTGAGTGCTGCGGCCAGGAAGCCGAAGCTTATCCTCCTTTTCGAATATAAGAAGACGCTCGTTTCCCTCCAGCCTTGGGGTTTGCGCGATACAGACAACATAGAACAAATACATAGAGTGGTTTTCCCAGCTCTAATATCTGTCCCATAGTCGGTATACCAGTCGGATGAAAGAGACGAACTATTACCGACGACGAACCAAAGACACTGCGGCAATCGACCCGACCAAGGAACCTGCTCCATCCCACCACGGCCTCCGACCGACAGAACCGCCATGGATCTCGCCCGAACGCTGGTGCGCTCCGTCGTGCGCGCCTTCTACGACACCAAGCACATACTGGTTGTGGATGCGCTCGTCATTCACTCGGCCTTGCGCGACGATGACCTCGCCTACCTCATGAACATGAACACCAAGGACCTGCACAAGTTGTGCGGCCGCCTGAAGGAGGACCGCTTCCTGACGGTGCACACGCGCCCGGAGCTCAAGGAGGGCCAGCAGCGGCCCGTCAACCGCATGTACTACTTCATCGACTACCGCCAGACCATCGACGCCATCAAGTGGCGCGTCTACACGGTCGACAAGCAGATGCAGGGCGTCACCGTCCCGGCCGACGAGCGCAAGGAGTACTTTTGCCTCCGTGTCGGCTGCAAGAAGGAATATTCGCTCATGGAGGTGCTCGACAGGCCCAGCGCCAGGGGTTTCCTCTGCCACGACTGCGCCTCGGTCCTCAAGCACGATCCCGATGGCGGCGGCGGCGGCCACAAGCAGTCGACCCGCATGAACGACCAGTTCAAGTTCATCACCGGCATGCTGCCCCAGATCGACTCGGTAGTCGTCCCCGAGTGCACCTTCGACCTGGCCTACAACGCCGCCCGCCCCGTGGTCCGCGACGCCCTACACAAGGTCGTGGCCAGCGTCGCCGTCGAACCCACCCACCGCCAGGCTGCCGTCAAGGGTCTGGCCGACACGGGCCCCAAGTCCATTGACATCAACCTCTTATCTGCCAACGGGCCCTCCGAGGCTGATAAGGAGGCCGAGCGCCAGCGCAAGGCCAAGCACGCCGAGCAGAATGCGCTGCCCAGCTGGATCGCCCAAAGCACAATCACCGGCGATGCATACGAACTCGACCCCACCAGGACCGGCGCCATCGCGGCCGCTGCCACTGCCAACACCACGACCGAGACCAAGAAGGAGGCCATGGACGCAAAGGATCACGCCGAGATTGATGATTACTTTGCCAAGCTGGCCCGGGAGCAGGCAGCAGAGGCGGCCAAGAAGGCGGCCGAGGCCGAGGAAGAAGACGAAGAAGACGATGATGACGACGAGGGCATGTTTGAGGATGTCGTCGCCGGGGGCACTCCCGCCGTGGACACTCCCAAGTCTTCGCTGAAACGCGAGGCCTCTTCGGGCTCCGAAGGCAAGCCCGCAAAGAAGGTCAAGGTCGAGGAGCCAACGCCGCCAGTCAGCACGGGAGCAGACGCCGCCGGAGGCGATGAGAGTGACGACGAGATTGAGTTTGAGGACGTATAAGGTCGTGTTTCTTATTATTTTATTTTTATTCATCCATGTATACTTACTATCCATCTTCAATCCAATCCGGGGGAAAAAGGGGAGCATCAAAATTACGAAGCATAGAATATACCACACAGCGCGCGCAAGCAAAATAATCATTACTACCATCATGGCCCATGCCATCCTGCTTGTAACGGGTGAAACGAATAACCAACACCATGGTGAACGCTGTCGTCTGTATGACGATGCCGCCCGGTGGAGATGTCAGAGAGCCCGCTTATCAAAAAAAAATAAAAATATTTATCTTGGAACAAAAAGAGTGCTGCAAACAGTTGGGAGACTTTTCAACGCTTGCAATGATCTGCCCAAAAGGGCACGATCCACCCGCTCCGTCTGTCAGTCAGTCTCAAGGTTGAGCTCATTACCATGCTCACATCAATGCCGGCTAGCTTCCATAAGGATTCATCAAGTGTATAAAAATTGCTGCACTGTAGCCCCCATCTACTTTGGCAAAAACCAACGGCGCTGTCCATTTTGAAAATCCCGCAAAAAGAGCTATCACGTCGTCATCCTCGCTTTGACCGCACCCATACTTACGGGACCTATTGCATGATTGCTTTACAAGTTACCAGCTCGAGTTGACTACTAGTTGGTGCCACTAACGGCCAACCTGTTGGAGTGGAGATACATTTGTTAGTACTGTTTCATTTCGCTACACCATAGTCAATCTTAACTTACTTCATGAGATGGTCCATGAAGGTCTGCAGTGAGACGTCATCGGTAAAGATTGTCTGTGCTGTTTGTGCACCCACGCCACCGTATGCGCCGGTGGTGTGCGTTGTCGAGGGATTAAGCTTCGAAAGAAGGAAACGCGCCTGCGATCCACCTGCATCACACACGATGAAACGAGGCAAGGGGAACCGGTCCGTAATGAGTTCCTAGACGGGTTGTTAGTTGGTGATTCTCGTCGAAATACGCTGCATTAGGGCATCAGACTTACCATGGCATCCTCCTTTGGCTGTTGCAGGAGCTGGGCAAAGTTCTCGTATCCCTCCTGGTCCTGGTATCCGGCCTTCTTCCACTGCGCAATGGTCTCGCCGTGGAAGATGAGAATATGGAAGAAGGTGTCAAGCAGCAGAATGTGAGTGGGCTGGATCGACGCCGAGTCGAGCAGCACAGGCTGTCCGCCATCCTGGTCAAAGGTGTACGTATCCAGCGTCGGCTGGATCATGATAAGCGAGTTGCTCACATCCTCGTGGTTGAGTACATGTCGGTAGAAAGCAGTCTCGTCTGGTGAGTTGTTGAAGACCTGCAGGAACTGACTCCTCCTCAGGTGGAACATGAACTGCGGGTAAAGAGTAAAGTTCTTCTCGAGCCTGAATGATGACGGATCGTCTTTCCTGTAGTCCGCAAACCTTGAACAGAGACTAATAAGCATCCTGTCGACCCAGCGCAGGACGTCGGGCCCGTCATCCACTTCCGCCTTGAAAACTGCAATCCTCGACATGAGAACTGCTGCAGCCTCCTGGTCAAAAGATTGTGCAATCGCCGGGTCTCCAGCAGGGCCTCCAATATTGCGGGCAATTGTTGTAACCCTCAGGTGGAATTGTCCCGATGAGTGCTGGTAGTATGTGAGAAATTGCAGCATGCCCTTCTGCGCCGGCTGGGCATGTGACGGGCCACCCTGCGCAACCTCGAAATAGATACCGTAGCTCGACGTCGGGTCGATACCGCACATCTTCCACGAGCACGTGTTGCCAATACCACACTCGGTCTCGCCGACAGATGTTGACTTCTTGTTCATCGAAACGGCGTGACCAATAAGGCCCGTGACCTTGAGCTCCTTGGTGGTCAGAACCTCGAGGATACCGTTGAAACCCATAAGCAGGTTGTCGTCTCCATCCTTTTCAAACACCCTTACGAACGACTGCTTGAACATGGACGACGTAAAACTATCGACCAAAATCATGTGACCACCTGTGGAGTTACTGAGACCTTTCATCTCCAGAAGACCGACCTGGTCAAGACAGCCGGCAAAAATATCTATTATGTGCCCATTGTGGGCAGTCCTCTTGGCCAGAGTGTCATAGAACTGCAAGCATCACGTTAGACACCATATCTAGGATTAGATGGCATTATAAAAAAATAAATAAATAAAAAACCATCGACACATACCTTGAGAGCCTTCTTGTAGTACTTGATGTTGTCGCGATCAATGTCGTGGTGCGACCGCATGGGTTCCCTGAGCTCGGAGCTGACAACCATACCAGGGCCCTCGGTGGCCGGACCGGCAGCAAATAGCATGATGCGGCCACCAGAGTTCTGGAACGAAGACTCGAGAAGACCAACGGCAACGCTCAAGGCAACGCCGGTGCAGCGCAGCGGTCGCCGGTCGTTGGCAACCGGCCATGGGTCCTTCTGGAGCTGCTCCAAAGCCTTGGTGAGCTGAAACTCGCACTGGGAAACCGGCATAAGGAACCTAGAGGCGGGTCCCATGGGCATCGGGCGACCTGGCTGAGGCTGCATGCCCGGGCGGACCGGCATCTGGCCGAGACCAAGCATCTCCTGGACCTGCTTCGGCGCATAGTCCTTGCTGCCCCGGAACACGTACGACTTGGCGCACTCGGTGTAGCCAATCTCGTGAACTTGGGTCTGTAGTGCGCCCGCACATTAGCTAGACGAACCATTGGTATACCAGTATAAAGGGCCCTGGACTGAACCCACCATTGTGCCGTAGGTGATGAGGCCAACGAGGGCATTCTCGGGAAGAAGGCTCAAGCTCATGACGAGAGACTCCTTCAGTGCGTTGAGACTGTCATCCTCCTGGCAGGTATCGACCACGTAGAGGAAGATTGGGGGGCTCGGGGCCGGGCGGGAGAGGCGGTACTCGATGGTGGTGTTGGACGGGTGCAGCTCTGGCGGGATGGCGTTGGCCGTGATGTCCTTGTAATGAGGCGGCAAAGGGTTTCGAGACAAACAGAACGGGCAGATCCAGAGGCGAGCACGAACATCAACCTGACTAGAAGTGGGTATATAATTGTCAGGCTTGATCGTTTGAGGCGCGGTCATGATGGCCGCCGAGATGGGGTCATATATGATGTCCATGGTGAGATTCACCAACGTACCAGAAAGGGTTCAGGACGGAACGGCATGGTTGCTTGCAAGTGACGGGCTCGAACTGCAGCAAAGGGGTGTCTGGCTTTTCCTTCAGAGGAGTGTAGAGGGCACCAATCGGGACGACAAGCCGAGACGCTTCCTGTAAGACAGTGAACGCTTAGTGATGTGGCCTCGAGTGAGAAAGCTGAGGGTATTGGGCGACGGCGAGCGCGGTCAAACGGAGCGGGCGGAACTGACCATGCGCGTGCTCGGAAAGACGTTCCAGCTGAGGCGGACGCCATCGCGATCCTCAACCTCGCTCCACTGCTCTTTCAAGTTCTCATAGTCCATGGCGGCGTTGCTATGATATCGCCAGCCTCTAAGAGTCGGTGGAGAATTAGATGGGTTGGCGCGATAGCGGCTAGCTTGCGTTATACGCCGGTATCGAAATGCAAGGGCGTGATGCCCACGTTATGTTAACCAGGCTGACTTTTAATTTGAGTGTTGGAGTTACCAAGGCTTCAGGGTTTCATGGTATGTCTGCAGGCAGACGGGGTGCGCGAGATAACTAAAGTATGTGGTAAGTGGACTGGCCGGAGTTGCATGCTCGTTTAACCTGGAGCTGTTTGCTGGCCCCTCGCCAAAAAGGACACCACACCTTGAGCAAGCAAGCTTCCGGGTCGAGGAAAGCTGATATGTGGCTAGTGACCAGTCTAGATTTCTGGACCCCAGACCCTGTTAGTGGCTTAGTGGCTGTGTTATTGGCGGGGCACACCCTTTTTGATCAACAATAGGATCTTGGAAACCTGCAGGGGTTAGGGTATACATTCTTATTATTAGATCCAAGTCTACTGTAGAGAGACTTATCAATGTCCTTGCACACTTTGGAGGAAGGATTAATTATTTCCAAGTCAACCGGGACTATCAATGAAAAGGCGAAGAATCCCTGTACTCCGATCAGAGGATGCCATAAATAGGCTTGCTTAATTAAAGCCTGGTAACTTGGATATGCTCACTCCTCGATATATAGTAGTGTAGATCAGATATTTCATTTCATTTTGTCCTGCGAATGGATTGACGATTCGTCAAACCTGACCCCCACTCCAGGCCAATCTTTTGATCCGTTGATTAGCTGAGTCACCGGTGCTTTGCAAACAAATCATCAAACATGTTCAAGATCTCTGCCTTGACATCATAAAGCATTCACTGTGAGAATTACTCCTAGGAAGCAAGCGCAAGTGAGAATCCTATCCTCAGTCTCAAAGAATCTCCGCCATTCAAGACTTTGGGCAAACATACCTATCCATCAAAACCATCGTCGGATTGATACTCCACCGGCTATCCCACACTTCAGATTCTCACACACCACCAGCATCATGACTGCCCCTACGCCCCGTAAAACGGTCAACTTCATAACCGGCAATCAAAACAAGCTGGCCGAAGTCCAGGCCATTTTGGAACCTGCCATTGAAGTCCAAAGTCAAAAACTCGACCTGATCGAAGTCCAAGGCACCCTCGAGGAGGTAACTCTCGACAAAGTCCGCAGGGCAGCCGAGCAGGTCGAAGGGCCCGTCCTGGTCGAGGACACATGCCTTTGCTTCAACGCGCTCAAGGGCCTCCCGGGCCCTTATATGTGAGTGCCTTGTGAGTTTAAAGTATTGTTCAGCCACCTCAGTCTACTGACCTTCGCTTTGCCCACCTTTTCCCCCTTGAACGGCATACCCTTGCATTAGTAAATGGTTCATGCAGTCGATCGGTCACGATGGCCTCAATAACCTCCTGGCGGCCTACGAGGACAAGTCCGCCAAGGCGGTCTGCACATTTGGCTACTCGGCAGGCCCAGGAAGCGAGCCTATCCTGTTCCAGGGCATTACTGAGGTAAACAGGCGTTTGATTTAGTTTATCTAGGGAACGCATCCAGCTGAATAGTTGTGTGATTGACTTCCAGGGCAATATCGTACCTCCGCGAGGGCCTCCATTTTTTGGTAGGACAAATTTACAGTCCCCTCAAGATTTTCCACGACAAATCAGCTCTATCATCTGACATTAGGTCTGTTCACATTTTAGGCTGGGATGCTATCTTTGAGTACGAAGGTCAAACGTAAGTTATGCGAAATTGAACAGGTAGTCACTCATATAATCGTAGCACTAACAAAGAGCAGATACGCCGAGATGGACAAGGTAGAGAAGAACAAGATATCACACAGGGGTAAGGCGTTGGAGAAACTACAAGCATGGTTTGCTCAGCAGGAAAAGTAGCCATTGAAGTCAATGCACCGCTGCCTTCAACTTGAGCGCGAGGTGGTAGAAAAGATTTTGTCAGTTCATCATGTCGCATTGCAACTGTCTGCCATTCTTCGTAGTGTATTCGCTACCTCGCGCTCTTACTGGTAATTCACCTATAATCGATCATGCATAGAGTAAGATACCAAAATTTTGGCATCCTCAATGACAAAGCTGACAACAAACCATCGACATGTACAAGCGATGCCTAATAGATGGTGACCCCAGCCGCTTCATAAGAAAATTGCAACCCTAGACTCCCGGCTAGATGCCAACATAAACGAGAAAATGATGCGCCGTAAAGATATAGTACAAAGTGCAGCCTCCACCTCGGCCCAATTACTCCAGACCTTGGAACCAGTCGAAAGGGCACGCAGACTATGCGGGTTGCGGTGGTTGTAGTTTTAGGAGCTCAAACTCGCGATATTTCTTCAGGTACTTGTTGCCCCGTCGGTATGGCTTAAGAGCCAGATCCGGGAACTTGTACTCAAACTGCCGACCTACCAACTTAAGGATGGCACTCGAGTCACGGAACATGGGGTCGAAGACAAGAAGGTTGGCGAGACCGCCCTTGAGCTTCTCAAAACCGACAATCGTCATGGAGTGCCCTTCACGAGATGAATACTCTACTCAGTATTTGTTGGCAGCTATTATCAGAGTTAAGAGACTTACCAGCATGTTGAAAGTAAATTGGTGGCAATTTCGTACGTCGAACTTTGTATTCTGGATTGAAATCGCCGGACTGAAAGTAACGTTCAACTTCCTGCATCAGGCGTGCTTCGGACCTACCGGGCTCACGATTCTTGAACCCTTGAGCCTCACAGCTGATCCCACGAGCCAGTTAATAAGAGCCATATCCAGTGACAGGTAGGCGCGCCATAACTCACGGAATCTCGAGACTGCACAATACAGCCTGCGCTTCGGGCGTGCCAATGTACTTGCGAGTACCCTTCACACCCCCCGTCTCGACCCGACCTTGAGCGTTGATGCCCTTGTCCCAGGCATTTTCGATGAGATCCTGTATCCTAAAGACCGATGGAAGTCCGTCAAAGTGTTGATGGCCTGGAAATCCAACAGCATTGATATACGACACCATCATTTGAATATTTCGGTAACCACAAAACCCGCCTACATAGCCTCGTTGTCAGTCGTCCGAAGTAACCATGCACCACCAATATTATCTTCCAAAGCACATAGTTACAGCTTCAAGACAACCATATGATATAGTTGGCCAACGTTATAGGTGTCTTACCTTCTCTCTTCAGTTTGGAGACGTGCTCCACTTCCTGGTGGCACAAGTACGCATACTTGGTAGTGGCGCTCTGCTCAAGCAGTTGTTCAATCACGGGCAGTATACCTGCAGATGAGCCATGCAGCACTGTTAGCACCAAAAAAAAAAAAAAGCACAGACGCTGTGATTGAGAAAGTCAAACGGTGTCAGCATATGAGATCACGGTACCTTCAGCTCTGACCTCCTTTCCCTTACGCAAGTGCGAAACCAGCCAAGCTGGCATGGTCTGCTCGTGGGCATATTTTCCCAACTCTGCCTTTCCAAGTCGCTTTTTTTCTTCAATCTGAGCCGGAGACAGCGATGGTGGTGAGTGGATTTCTATACCAGGTGCATGGTTGACCGCCTCGGGTGTAGCCGTGCTGCTGCTGTGCCCACTGGAGCTTCCCGCCTTGCTCTTGTCACGATCCTGGTGCCTGCGTGACAAAGAAGATGATGGGCGCGAAACCAAGCCCATCCACTGCAATAAAGACGACTGCCGGCGGCTTCCACCGCTGTGGTGATCATGACTTGCATCATCAACTCGATGACGGTGCCGGCTGCCATGATCGCGATGCTCACGCCGACTCCGAGGCAAATTATCATCATGGTGATTCTGGTCTTGCGGTACGGTCGGTTTCAGGCCGGTCCGGTCCGTGGTGGGTACTTGAGCTCCACCACTCGATGAGGGGCTAGAGCTACCACCGGGACTGCTGAACGACACGGCATTGCCATCTTCGGGCCCTTCCTCCTGAGCGTGAAGCTCGACGTGGTAGTCCATCTCGTCGCCCCGAACAACCTCACCACAGCCATCAACAGGACACTCGGCGTACTGAATGCCGGCGTCGTTGTCCAGCGCAAACCCACCGTTGGCGGCTGCAGAGACTGTGCTGCTGTTTTTACTGTCCCTGGCGACAAAGGGAGACTCGCCTTCGGGGTGGCGGTGCTCCATGTGCTGAAAGAAACATGCGTGAGCTTATATCCCTGTTAAACGAGACGCCGTGAAAAGCAACGAAGATCAACAAAAGAAGCGAAGAAAATAAGACAAAAAAGAAAAAAAAAAAGAATTATAGACCACAGGGTTCTGAAGAAGGGACGGTATGGATTTACAAGAAGTACACCATATTCGTTAGCCTCGTAGCCGCAAAACGGGCAGCTTGCCCGTGGGTGATCAGGGCGCGTCATGGCGGTAACGACAGTGCTTTGTGCCGCGGCTACACGCTTGCTGTATTCGTGATGCGACGATTCAGTTGAGGTGCATCTGTGCTCACGCAACCACCCCTATCCGCCTCGAATGCGTAGGCAGGTTTCAGATGCTGCCGTAGATCTCTCCACTTCGCGGGGAACGGTTGTTGGAGAGCCACCAGAGGCTTTGTAATTTACAGTACCCGTTGGTTCGGATTGCCAGAGAGCCTTTTGAGCCAGGATGGACCCTTGAAAGTTATGCCGATCGGGTTCCAAGTCGGGGTTTTATGCGCTCAGGCGACACGCGAAGACAGTCTACCGCCAACATGTAGTTGATATCTGTATACCTACCCACTCGACGGCACACTGGTGTGCAGAACGTCTTGTTCAAAAGACAGCAATGAAATAAAAGAGAGAAAAAATGAATGTATGTATCCGTATGTCAGTGAAGCAGCGTCAGCTCAAGCCGTGGCTGATCAGACCACCCAGGTGACTGTGGAGACCTTGGAAAGCCACTGCTTCAGTGAGTGAAGTGAGTACTGCGCCCATGAGATGATGAGTGGTCACTTCGGATGGCCGATGCATTACCTTCAGTTCACATTCGGATGGATTGCGTAAGGTAAATCGGTGCCAGGATCCGAATTAATTTTTTCTTTGATTTTTTTGTGTTCCCAGATCCAGTAACTGCCTGTGGTAAATGGTCGTAGGAATTGACGGATGCAGACGAGCCAGGCACGACTTGAAGGAAGCAATTGGCAAGGATGTGGCGGTCATTCCGAGGAAGGCCACACTGAAACTGGGGACTGTAAGCAACCAATGACTCTGGATTACTCCTTGATGGGTGCCAATTTCATTCGAATTCCACAAGCTCCCTTAGGTTGCGCTATCAAACCCATTTAATATATTTCAATCTAACACATAACAATCCTCAGTCACCCACTCACTCGCATCCTCTATTTTGACGACGATGGGCTGGCTATAAACTAAGAGAAGTTGACCTGGATGCTACCCATATTTTGGCCCAACTTCACTCCGTAGCGTTCGTTTCCTGAAGATGGGGAGAAATCCTGACCTGAAGCCTAAGGAAACGGCCTGCATACCAGGTAAAAAAGGTCCTGGTCCAATGTGGCGGCGATCTCACATTTATTCCTCAATCTAGAACTGGTTCTAGTATTTGTGTCAGGACCCAAGTTATCATTTACATTCCTGTGAGCAGCTCCTACTTTTGAAGAATCTCTCATAGTCTCTTGCTCCATTTCATTTCAAGCTACCCCTGATGTAATCTTCGACGCAACCCCGGATGCTCAAACTTTAGTCTCGCCCAACTTTTCTGCAACCTGCGACACCGCACCGGTGGCTGCTGCGGCGGCATCCGCCACCTTTTGCTTCGCAGCGCCAGCAGTGCTCTTCTGGGCCTTGCTGGCTGCCTTGGCCTCCTTGAGGGCCTTGGCCTGTGCAGCGAGGTCCTTTGGAAGTTCCTTGGTGAAGGGGATGAACTCCGGTGCCCCTGGGAGGTATTTACGCAGAGGCTCTGGTACTTTGAATCCCTGGTTACCAAGTAGACGTCAGTACGGAAGGCTCGCTGATTGACGCCATATCCACAGAGTTGTCTCACATCTTCTGTTTGGTAGTTCTCAAGAAGAGCGCACATTGTTCTTGAAGTGGCTGTGAGGGTGGAGTTCAGGCAATGGACGTATTCCTTCTTGGTCTGTTTGGAAGAATCAGCACGCTGGTCTGTGATGATTGTCACATCATGGAGGGAGTAAGGCTTTGCATACAGAAGTCTGCGTTTTTGTACCGAATCTAATTTCAAGTGATCTTGACTGGTAGTCGGTCTATTATCCGAATCGTTAGCAGGCTTGCGATTAAAGGAAGCACCGTGTTAGCATACGCAGTTGGAGCAAGACACAAGCTCTTTGTACTCTCCCTGGAATGGGAACCACGCTGCGAAACATCAAGTGTTAGCATCACGGTCAACATGCACGTTTCCACACCTTGGGCAACTCTAACTCACCCTCCAGGTCGAACTTTTTCGCTGCCGCGTTATTTAATGCGCCCGAGACAATAGCAACGATACGGCTTAGTATTCTGTTAGTTTAGAGAACCCCGTCAATATCCGAGGTCTCAAAACTTACTATGGCAAGCCGAGTGCCTTGTAGAACTCTTCCGAGTTGGCAATCATCTCGTCAAACATCTCCCATGACTTCTCCGGTTCGGCTGTGTACAGATTAGCATAAGTTCCAAGTGCAACCGGAATAAGCTGGTCATACTAATGCAGAACTGCTCAACTTTCCTACAATTGTACAGTATTCCGTTAGTAAACAATCGTCAACCCGTTCCCACAAGTGTCTAGCTCCAACTTACTCAAACTGATGAACACGGAAAGTTCCCCAGACATCCCTGCCGTGGCCACCAGCCTCTTTCCTGAAGCATGTGCTGTATCCGGCGTATCTCAACGGCAGATCTTGCGGCAGCAACCACTCGTTCGCGTGGTACACCGAGATGGGCTGCTCCGAAGTAGCGATGAGGTACTTGTCCGACTCGCCGTCAACAACCTTGTACAGCTCCTCGTCGAACTGTTCCAGCTGGGCAGTCTTGGACATTTGATCTTTGAGCAGGAAGAATGGCGGCTGCAGCGGCGTGAAGCTCTTGCTGCTCAGGAACTCTAGACCAAAGTTGATGATGGCTTGGTTCAGGAAGACGCCCCACTGCCTGAGGAAATAGCCTCGGTGTCCAACCGCCTTGGTACCCCGATCCGGGTCGTAACCGTCGAGCCGGGTGAGCACCTCGTGGTGGCTGAGGCACTCGCGCTTCTCCACCTTCAAGCCTTCGGGACAAAACGTCCTGATGACCTCGTTGTTGTCCTCATTGTCGCTGACTGGGACGGACTCGTGGACGATGTTGCCGATTGTGGTGAGCTTCTTGTCCAGAAGCTTCTGCTTCTCGGCCGCCGAGTCGATCAGCTCCTTCTTGGCCTTTTCGAGAGCAACCTTCTCCTGGAGGAACTCGCTGGCGTCCTCCTTTGCCTTCTTCTTGGCTCCAATCTTTTTCTGGACGTCGTTGATTTGTGCGTTCATCTGCGTGGCCGCATACTGTGCTATATTCGTGGGAATCGACCGTGTTAGTCCTTGGTCATGTCGTCTTGCCACTGGCTTTGTGCTCCAGCTGCTGTCCTACTCACTTCTCCTGTGGTCATCCCACATGGCGATGATCTCGTCAAC
Organism: Magnaporthales sp. P1609; assembly: GCA_003709005.1. Taxonomy (NCBI): domain Eukaryota; kingdom Fungi; phylum Ascomycota; class Sordariomycetes; order Magnaporthales; species Magnaporthales sp. P1609. The sequence continues at coordinate 2,224,512 of PELF01000005.1, read as the reverse complement.
GACCTCGACAGAGGCATGGCGGCGGCGTTGCGACTCCCTGATCTTCTCAGGGTTGCCGCCCCGCTCCGTGATAAAATCGGTAACGTCGAGAACCATGGTGCTAGTGTCCAGCTGTTTTATGCCAATTTTTCTTGATATTCTAGATTGGGTAGCCTACAAATGAAAGCTGGCCCAGGACTGCTAAGGATGAGGTGGGGTTTATAAGTAGCGCAAAGAGTCAATTCAAATTATCGGCGGGGTAAAACGGCAAGGCGCGTCGCGCATTAGGGGTCGTCGGGTCATGTCATCGGCGGCTCACATGCTTTTGAGTGACACATACATCCGGCCAAAGAGTCAACAAGTAATACCTGATCATCATAGAAAACATTAAAGACATATTATACGAGGGACAGCTGAAAGTATCGACAAAGACAAGAGTGATGTAATTGGCATGAGGCCGCTGGCCGAGTTTACATTGCATACATCAGTACAGGGTAGGTCCATGTTGCGAGGACTATTCGATAGAATGACATATTTTCTGTCGCAACAACCACGAAAAATTCAGAGAGGCCATGGGGCAACATCCCCAGTCGCTAATACTATATTTTAAGCTGCTCTATCTATAATCCCAAGACCCAAGTCTCGATGAATAAGATGCAAGCTTACTCTGGAATCTATTCCCAGAAAATCTGTGCCCCTTTCTTATCCTTCCCTTTAGCTTGTCGCTGGCTTGGTAAGAAAGCACGGCAGATCATGGATGCGGCATGCGTAATGGCCGAGGAAGCAACAAACCCAAAGTGCTCGGCAGCTGTCCTTGTGGCACGTCCTCCGTTGACCCGTTCAGCAATATCTCCCGCTTCGTCATATGCAATGACCGCTATCTCCCCTGGGTCGTGCAACAGCAAGCCCATCCAAAAAGCTGAAGCCATGAAGTCATGAATCCCGCAAAAAAAAAAAAAAAAAAAAAAAAAAAATAACACCTAGTCCCAAAATCCGAATCTCCAAGAAGCTACGTATCCATACGACGACGAAGCGGTATGCTTTCCTCAGTTAGGCTTGCTTGACGACTGCCTTCTTGCTCCCCAACGAAGTGCCCACAGTCGCTCATGATTTAGGTGTATAAGTGCAACCAAAATCCCGGCCCAAGCACCACCACCTCACATGACGGCACACTTCCCTTGATTAGTAGGCTCACCACCCTTGGCGCCACCCTCGATCCGCGCAATCATGGTCTCGAAGGCCTGAGCCACGTTCTCGTCGTATCGCGCGCTCGCTTCCGTGTACCCGCACTTGAGCTCATTGGCAAGCGCTTGTCCGTCCTGCGGCGTTACTTGTCTTTGCTCCGGTCGGAGATCGCTTTTGTTGCCCACGATGACGATCGGAACGTCGCCCTCGGCCACTCCCTGTAGTCGAAAGGGACTAGTCAGTCAGGCTCGTTGCCGGGCTTCAGCTGTGCGGTACTGACCAAGTGGTGGATGATCTTGTCACGGATCGTCCGCACCATCTCAAACGACGTCAGTGACCCAACCGAGTATACAATTATGTAGCCGTGGATCCCGACAAAGTGTTTTGAGTTGAGAATGCTGTATTCGTCCTGTCCTGCTGTGTCCACAATTTCGGTCGAATATATCTGGTTCTTGTACGTAATCTCTTTACTAAAGGTATTCTCGATCGTCGGATAGTAGCTCTCGACAAAATGCCCGTCCACAAACCGGACCGCCAGCGAGGATTTGCCTAAATTGACGGACGGTCACACTGAAGGTTAGAAAGAAACAACATTTCGAGTATGCTGTTGGAGTGTGCGGATGGTGAGAGTAAAAGACGGCTCAAGCTGTCACATGTGATAGCTCCCTTCCCCCATCATCATCAGCAGTCCTGTCGTGGACTGCCGCAAACACGGTTACTCCTGAGTGGACCGCAAGAGGGTCTCCATGCCGGTGCAGTCGAGCCGGGCGTCAGAATAAAAATTTACAGCGCGAGCAGTGACTTACCGACCGAGCGACTCCCAACAATCGCAATTTTGCGCTGCTTAGTGATTGCCATCCTGGGAAATTTGAAGTGCTGGCGTGGGGGTTATCGTTGACGGGTAATCGACGTCAACACCCTTTAAGGGAGTTAATAAAAATTCCGAAGAGGTATGGAGATATGGAACGAGCGAATCTAAGTACTTTAAAATAGGCGGAAGGCGGGGAAGATAGATGACGGATGTTAAAAGGGGCTTAAGCAAATACGTAGTAAACAAATAAAATAAAACCAATAATAAAAAGACTAAAAACTAGCCATCTTCCAAACGAAGAAAAGAGTTGCGTCAAACACACGGTCAAAAAAAAAAAGTATGAAAGCCCGATTTAGCCTGAAGCATGCATACCCACCACGCAGCTTCCCGTCGGCAGCTCCAAGCAACGACTGGCTTTACCGTCGCAAGGTGGGGGAGCCATGGGACAACTTTGGCCGCAGAGGCGCCCAATTGTCAAGTGTCCCTCCCCTGTTTCGGCCGGACGATTTCCAGAACGCTGCGCGACAACGGCCAAAATGCAACGCTGACTTCACAAAATGTGGACTGCGGCTCTTGGGCTCTTGGGTAACAGGGAATAGGACTGGCCTAGGCCTAACCCATGCAAGCCATGCTCCCCATATGTTCGACCCATTTGACCTTGATGCGCGGCGTAATTGTTGGCAAAAGCGTCATCACCAGGCTTCTCTCACGTAATTACCTAGTCAGTCACAGCACTTGTGAGAATATGGAAGTAAGGTACGTACATGCAGATCGAGTAACTTATGCTTTCTGGGAAGTTGTCTTGTTTGTTTTAGGCATGTGAGAGTCCGTGCATGTGGTTTGTCAAGTTCCTGTCAAATGGGTTCTGGGGCTGGCTTTAGTCTGCAGCTGTTTGAAACGCCTAGACCACTGACATAATTACGTCTCGATTTCATCTTATGACTGTCAGTGTTGGGACGCCTGCCCCATCCGTATTTGCCGCTAAATTAATTATGAAATAAATCTTTGGATTTGGGAAGAGAGTTCCTCCAGTATGTTTTGCCCTTACTTAAAACCAATCAGGAAGAATTCCCAGACCCAGACAATCACTCTTCATCGTTTGCTCACTCACTAGTAGAGTCAGAGGACTGAGAGGACTCGACCCATCACTCGATCGTTTAAGGGGCCATTATGAAACGGAAATCATGGGCGATTTCATATCAAATCGAGGAACGCCAAATATACTGCATTCAGAATGTTTCGTAAATAAGAGTTCATCACAAACGTCAGCCCGTGTATACATAAATCCAAGCCTAACACTCAACCCTGCCGACATGCTGCTTGTCTCGCCACACGTTGATAAATCTTTAGTTTCATGTACCCTCGGCGCCATGGAAAGCTGACTTGAAATAGAAGCTAAATGCTTTCCAACTCCTCAATGAGAACTCGCAGTCGCTCAATCTGAGAGAGTGCGTTAGGGTCCCCCTCAACACCAAACTTCGCATGTGTGGTTTCAAGATGTTTGGCAAATTCCTGTATGGCGCCAATCAAAGGCTTAATAGTCTTGCTCGAGTTTAACGCCTCGAATCTCTTCCGTGTAGGCCTGTGTCGGCAAAGGCAGCCAAGTAATACAGCGAGATATCCAAAGGCAACATTGAGCGAGGCCTTCTCCTCCGAATCAGCCTGAAAGAAGAAATATAGTTAGTGCACATTCGACTACCTCAGCAAATATAAAGCATCACTTGCCTCTTGCGTTCTGGAACTGTAGCTCTGGAAGAAGCTGATAAGTTGGTCAAATGGCTCAAAATCCTTCAATGTGGTACCAGCAAGTTCATAGTGCTCAGACAAGTTGATCATGAGACCAAGAAGAATAGTCAACGTATCGATAACGGGTTTGGCAAAAGTGTTGTTCGTTATCGACTGCAACACAGAGTCGAACATTGCATGCGCCGCCTGTGCCAGGTTGCGAAGAAGCCCCTTCTCAAGCAATATAGTCTGGCCTGTTTGGTTGTGATTGGAAGTATTCAAAGTCAACTGAAGAATGAGAATCTCGATATCTCCCAGTTGGTCTAATCTCTGGGACAGCGATGTCTCCAGGACGCTGGCAATTGTAGGGAGATGCTTCACGTTCCAGGCTCCGGCGGCCTCAGATTGCATTACTTCGGGAGAGTATGCCACCAGGATGGAAAGGACGAGGAACATATCCATAGGTTCGGCTTGCCCAGGAGAATCCCAGCTGAGAGCCTCGCGGCGCTCGGCAGCAGCAGCCAGGATCCCAAAGAGTTGTACGGTTAGATCTGCCGTCAAGAGCCCTTCCACCGGGGTCTGTTGTTGTATCTGATGCATGCACATCAATGCCAGTGTCCGAGGTGACAGTTGAGAAAGTGAAGTTGAAGGCTCCCACACTTTCAGCTGTAGTAAAGAGCCCTTGACGCGCATGATAGTGCTTTGTGAGAATTTTGAGAGGTTGCTTTTGCGGTCCTTTGCTAGTACTGCGATGTCATTTTCGAAAGGTAGCAAAAGCTGCATGACTTTTGCCGCATCTTCCAGGTGCAGCTGGCGGCTGAGGTGAGAAGATGTCGCAGTTGCCAAGAGTGTGGTGAGAATGGCAGTAATCAGATATGCAGCAATTGGATCCGTCTCATTGCCGAGACCTTTCAGCAGACTCGCCGTGCCGTTGTCGTGAATGAGGAACTGCCGACGAAATGTCTTGTCCTGGACCTGACTAGCCATCTCAAGCAGCGCGCTTCTCCGTACCGAGGAAGCCTTGATGCTAGGCACTCCAATCCTATCTAATATGTCGTTCATTTCATCTGTCGATCTGTTGTTTGCCCCTGCCCTACGCAGTTCGTGAATCCCTCGCACAGCCCCAGAAGCAGCCGCATCTTCCATCAGGCCATCGTCAAAGTCGTAGGCGCTCGCTTGTGGCTCGCTCGGTGCTAACAGAGGCTGCGAAAATGCTAGCTCTTCGGCTTTGAGGGGGTCAAGACCATCCAGCATAGAATCGTCGGCGAGCATAGTCCGCTGCTGGTTGTAGGTATACTTCAGGCCAGGCTTCCTTGGCATTGAGGCGTGTCGGGTTAATGTTCGTGGCCTTGGCGTTTCTGAAGGCTGTGATGGTTGGGGACTTGACGTCTGCGAGGCTCTGAGATCATGGACATGCTCCCTGCTCTGACTTCCAGGAGTTTCCCTGACCTCGTCGTCCTCCTCATCGGAAGACGAAGATGAGCTGTTCTTGGCCTGGGCTTTGAGCGTGTCAATAAGCCGTGGTCTCCGTTTGGCGGGAGGTGTTGTTGTGCTAAGGTCAGAGGACGGAGCATTCTTCCTGGTTACAGACTGTGTTGGCCTTTGCGACTTAGCAATGCCTGAATTTGATGCGCTGCTGTAGGACACGATTTCTCTTTTGGGCGTAGGCCTTGATTGCTTTTCTGGACTCCTTCGCCGTGACGCATGATCTCTGGTTATCGTCTCAGTCATGGGACCAATGGCATCCGAAGCATTGGTATCGACCAGAGGATTCTTCGCAGCCTTGAGCACTGGTTTCTCTAGGCTTTTGGTGGGGCGAATAGGAATGGACCGTTGTTTTCCACCTTCGGCTGTAGAGCTGCTCGACGCAGAGATAGCAGCAGCAGCATCTGACGGGAGAGTTCGCGAACTCCCCTTTATCAGCTTAGCATTCGGTTGCGGTAGACGGTCAGCAGCTGATGGCTTTGGCGAGGGCCGTGATTTCGGCAGTATGTCGGGACTAGAAGATCTCTGCTTCTTGGGCACTCTAGCACTTGGCGGGTGTGTCGGTTTCCTTTTCATGGTGACGCGAGGGTCCAGAAAAGAGCCGGACGTGACAGATGTTTGCGTGGACTTTGCGACAGAACGGTAGCTAGAATGTTTCTTCACAACGGGAGCGGCGGTATCATCTGGGAAGTCATATGGGTCCCCCTCTTCGTCAACTGGCGATGCAGCAGTTGCAGTAGTGCGAGCCGACGCATTTTCGCCCTTGAGATTTGGTCGCGACAGCGACGATGATTTAGATGAAGTCGGGTTGCTGGATGTAGCACCCTCAACCGTGGCTGACAACGCATTTCGATTTCGGTTCTTCCCGTACGTGTTTGCGATCTTCCGTTTTGGCGCCGAGCCAACGTCGGCGGCAGTTGACAGCATAACGCCTAGGCTCGCGTTGCCGACGTCTGGGACTGTATACCGTTGATGAGGGCCGATATAATCGGCAACAGGGTAACGAAGGTGGCGGGTCTAGTGGGCGGCCCGGTCAATATGGTGTAGATAGTAGGTGTTTGTCCTGATGGCTTGTGATGGGTGCAGCAAAGTTAAGTTGTTACTAATGGAGCTATGAGATTTTGTGGGTTGAAGCAGCCGGAAAGCACATGATGTCCAGTTGAGTCTTTGCAACCGGGCTTGTATGTTCCCAAGCTTTTCTGTCTGTCGCTATGTGCTTGTCATTCCTTGAGATACCTGGCCTTGATCAAGCGAGTGATACCTTAGATAACAAAGTCGATGCGCCAAGCTGCAACGCTCCGGTCGCGGTTGACGTGACATAAACAAATTGAATTTCAGGCCTAGCCCAGCGTTACTCCCGCTTCCGGCGCTGCTGCAGGCCCCGCCTCCCTTGGACCCTGTAAGGTGTCAACAGTTGTTCACACTGTCTTATGGACCGTGCTCGCTGGGTGGAGGGAGATATTTGTTTGCTCTTTTCTCGCTGCAGGATAGTTAGAGTTAGATCGTTAGATCCCCAATTGACTAACACTTGATAAGCGCATTAATAAATAGATAACAGTATTTACGGCGCCCGAGACGGTTCCCGCGCACACTAAGAATGTTTGGTGAATTATACCCCATCTGTTTGTTATCTCCATCCCAAGAATCGTGGGCTAGCATTCAGACCTAACCCACACAGGTGTCCCCTGGACCCGTTGCTTGTCGGTGCGGGGGCTGGCACGCGAGTGAAGGCAAGATGCGAAGAAATGGATCAGAGTCCAGCCCACTTCGTTACTGATAGCGCTGCGATTCAAAAAGGTTGATGTTATTACTAGTGACTTTTGTACAAAACGCAAGCCTTGGTCTCCCGCTTTTGCATTCAACTTTTCTCCTCTGGGTCTATGCAAATCTGCAAGCATTGAATCAAGAACGCACATGCAAGGTGTTCGCTGGAATTTGTTCGTTCCGGGAACTTGGTTGATTTGTCCTATCTAGATGTCCTTGATCAAAGCTAACTTTATTTGTTGGCTTAACCAGCACGTAGAACATTGCCCAAACTGAAAGGCCCCAACACTCGCCGCATCTCGCAGCAGCATCCCATCATGCCGACAACTAAGCCAACATCCCAAGCCGTCGGCCCTGTCTATCAGGCCGACCACCAGAAACCGACGGCTACGGTCTCGACCGACGTCACGCGATTTGCAAACGTTACGGTGCTGCCACAGACACCGCAACTCATCGCCCTGCTCACGTGCTCACCCCTTGACCCCCCAGCCCGGCTCTACTTTTCCGGTTGACTGGCTGACTTTGAACCGTTTCAACTCGCAGCATTATCCGTGATAAGGCCACGGAGCGTGGTGACTTCATTTTCTACTCGAATCGAATCATCCGTCTGCTGGTGGAGGAGGGCTTGAATCACCTTCCGACGGTCGAGCAGACCGTCACGACCCCTGTCGGGCGTCCCTATGCCGGTCTAATGTTCCAGGGCAAAATCTGCGGCGTCTCCATCATGAGGGCCGGTGAGGCCATGGAGCAGGGTCTCCGGGATTGCTGCCGCTCCGTTCGCATTGGCAAGATCCTGATCCAGCGTGACGAGGAAACTGCGACACCCAAGCTCTTTTACGACAAGCTGCCTGAAGATATTGCGAATCGATGGGTGCTTCTTCTGGATCCAATGTTTGCTACGGGTCAGTTTTGTCGACCACGCTCCCTGCCCCTGCTGAGTGGTTGTCAAGGTGCATTAATTCAAGTCCAGTTCTAACTTGCCAAATCGCGTATCAGGCGGCTCCGCAATCATGGCAGTGGAAGTCCTCAAGGGCCGCGGCGTCCCTGAGGAGAGGATTCTATTCCTTAACCTGATCGCTAGCCCTGAAGGAATCGAAAACTTCGCCACCAAGTTCCCCAAGCTGCGGGTAGTCACGGCCTTTGTCGACCAAGGACTGGATGAAAAGAAGTCCGTTACTTGCCCTAACCTGATGCTGCCTATTGCCATGCACACTCTAAGAACTAACGCCAAAACGCCCCCAACAGTTATATCATCCCTGGCCTTGGTGATTTTGGTGATCGGTTTTACACCATGTAAGGATCGACAGAGCCTATGCGCAGCTCACATACCTTCGCCAGACCTTCTCTTACAAATCAAACGGTGTGCACTTGATGAAACCATAGATAGCCTTGTTTCTCCTCCAATCTGTGAGCCTCAGATACCAATTTGTTCGACAAGCGATGTCGTGATAGCTTCGTCCAGTTTCTTGGGAACCATCAGCTTCGTAAAAACCTTTCTTGTGGTCGGTGAATGCGCTTAGTCGTAGTCATCATCAGCCGCGACACCCTGTCCCGCGTACCTGTCCTCCTCTTCGTATCTGCTGGAAGACGGCTTCGCGCGACTCGAGCTCCCACCAGAACCACGGTTTTCGAGTGATGTCTGTTCCGCAACGGCATCTGCAGCATCAACCCATTCCCCGTAGACGTCGACAGCGGCGGAAAGATCTACATACCACAGTCAGTTCGGTCATGGCACGATACTAGAGGTTGAGATCTCGGGTGTAAACATACAGTTAATGCCACATTGGAACCTTTGTCCACAGATCTTGCATTCTAGGTTGCCGACGCCCAACTTCTTGTCTAGTTTAACGTCAACCGACTTCTCGTGGTTGCAGAAGAGACAGGTGAACTGAGTAGGAAGGGGATCTTTCTGCAAGGTCGCAAACACGTCCGTTAGTTCCAAGAATCGCACGAAGAAATGGAAAACCTCATTCTTGCACCATGCGCGCATTCCTATTCTTGAAATAAAAAGGCGTCGCACGTGCGACTTTGGTATGGCTGAGCCTGCTTACCTTCTTTTTGGGTGGCGGTTTCGAGGAACTCTTGCGCTTGCCCATCTTGCACTCTTTGCGAAAAGTCGGAAACCCAAAAACAAAACAAAAGAATAGGATAGAAAGATGAGTGCGCTAGTGTCAAGTTGCAGAGCTAGCGACCGTTGTTGGGAGTGCGGACCGCGGGGGTGAGGTTGTCGTGTTGGAATGGTTTTTGTCGCGACCTTGTTTCTGAGTATGATCTGTAAAGCACCTTGAAAATCGTGCATTTTTACGTCGCTCCAACATGACAAGCGCGCGCGCATATCATGGCGCAATCCACATCCCTGTCAGGCTGTGCCAGGCTACCAACGACCAGACTAGGCATTCATTCATCTCCCCTCTGGTCCGTGCTTGACGATCCCACGATCCCTTCCACCTCATGTCGATTCCAGCATCCGTTTAAAGAACTTCAACCGGAATGATCATTCGCCACAGCTGGAACAAGCAAGATCTCGGAGCGCCCGTTGACTGCCTGTACTATACATAGTACATAAATATCTGGGCTGTGAAGGCCGGATTGATCCAGTTCATTTCTCGATTATCTTCTATTTTTACACAGTTATCATTCCGGAGGACGTCTACTGGTCCTATCTACAGTACTAGACTACCTGAGGTAGTACTACCAGCCGCCTTCCCCGCATTTGACTCTCAAAGGTTCCACTGGGTTATCGGGCGGGGCGGGGCTACCTCATGTGCAAGTGACATTTGATCGCTCCAGCTAGTCACTGCTTGAGGGCCCAACATGGTAGATAAGGCAAGTTCGATGATTCCCTCTAAACGATCTTGGCAGTGAATCTGTAATGAACAAACATCAGATGGATGTGGGGATGAGAAGGTTGGGGCTCATGCACCACTATAGAGAAATCTGAGGGGTAACTACCTAGCTAGGTACCTACTGTCAGTAAAGATTCCAGCGTGCGCTTCTCATGGTCACAGATGCCAGTTGGAGACGGTCAGTCAGTTTGGTGTCTTCTTAGCGTTGAATCAGCCACATTTTTCTACGGAGTGATCCTAGACCGGTACCCAGAGCAAGTAACAACCCAACATTTGCTCCTCTAGAGGCCCATGAGTACCTACGCTGCCTTTCTACAGTGCCGTACCTGGGTGCGGTAGCTTCAAGTGGAATCACCCAGTAGGCGGGGAACGGGTTACAATGGCATGGGTCGGCTCGATCTTTTATGACTTTACCGTAGGCATTTGGGTACCTACGGCACCAAGGTAGCACCCGACCGACCTTATCTACCAGGTTGATCACAAGATGCTACCTACCAATAAGAGAGGAGAGCCCTCCGGGATTGGATACCCGTGCCAATACCGGGGTTTTGCTTGGCCATGCCTTCTTGCATCCGCTACACCACCTTCTTTCCTCCGCATTTGGAACCTACCCAAGGTACTCGAGGTACTCCAACCGTCCACCAACAAGCGGTCACATCACATCTTTTCCCAACTTGGTCTTGTCGTTTCAAGATATCGCAATTGAAGTCACCCGCTACATCCCACTTGCCCTGTAACAAACTCATTGATCCTCATATTGTCGCTTTTCTCGGATTTTCTGTTCAACCCTACGTCTTGCACGTCGACCACCACTCAATCTTCCTTGGCGAATCCCAAACCCTTCGTGGTTTCCATACCGCCTTTTCATCATGGCAAACAGTAGTGGCGGTACGGCGCCTGGCGGTGCCACCAACGACCAGATCATGGCAGCACTCAAACAGATGCAAGAGGAGCAGACCCGTCTCCTATCTATGATGTCTCTGAGTGACCGTCAAAGTCTGCTATCGTCAAGCGGTGGGGTCGGAACATCCCTCGATGTCTCAGAAGGGGATCATACCGCCAGTCCGGGGCTGACCGGGACTCCTTCCGTCTTGCCTACCGACGAGACCGCCGAACGTGATGGCGCCTCACCCTCGACTCCAGGATCAAAGTCCACCTTCACTTCTCGTATCGTGCTGACGTGAGTGCTCTTGAGCTACGTGCGATTTGTTTGATTCTTGCTGTTGCCCGTTGAACCCTCGTTGAAACCCGCATGACAGGACGTACCCGAAGCAAATCGGCATCAACCCCTTGCCCATGAAATGGGGGGCCCCTGATGCTGCCCAGAGAGGACCAATTGTGGTCCAAAGAGGGCCAAGCACGATTCGAAGACGGAATGGTATTCAACCTGCCCTAAAAGTCACTGTTTCTCATCAAGGTTCGGCCTGCTAATCAAGATAATATAGCTATCGGAGGTAAGATCTCTAGAAAGAAATACTCTGGATCGGAGGTTTTGGCCATGTTGACATGAAAACAATTTTTCCCTCCCGAGTAGCTCACGGCGGAGGCTATGCCATATACTACGCGCTGGCTCTTGCAAGCCAAGAGCTCAAGGCAGACCACAGGTAATCACGAAAACAATCCATTCTCCATGTGTTTTGCTGGTCGATACTGTACTAATCTGTCTTCCAGGCCTGACTTTACCAACACCGAGCCGGCCGCCGAGATTGGGCCTTTCCCACAATGGGGAGACCCAAAGAAGATTGTAGCAATGGATCCCTGGGGCCATCTTGCTCCTTTTCTGTTCAAGGACGTTATCAACAAAGAAAACGGTATGATTAATTCGAGTCCCAACTAATGGAAAACATAGATTATTTAAACTGATGTCTGTGACTGAACCATGCAGTCGACATTCGGCCAACTATCGCTATAACGAAAGCTCACATGAAGGTAATATCATTCAAATGTCCACTTGACTTAATAACCGTCCATAATGCAGATTTGTTGACACTACACAGCTTCCGGAGCTGGAGGAGAGCGTTCGCAGTGGCAGATTGTAGGTGCCAGCCAACATCTTGATGTTACTGACAACATTCTGCAAAATTGCTGGACTAATACGGCTTTTATTTCTGCACAGGGTTCCGGATGGTAAGGTCTGCATAAATGCTCAGGGAGAGCTTGCAGTGACCAAGTTTGCCGTTGAGCCTGTGAGTTCTACCTTTCCCCTTGATATTTACATGAACAAGCTCTCTGACTTATGGTGTCAACATTGAAAGGTCTGGTATCTCCCTGGCGTAGCAGAGCGCTTTGGTCTAGGTAAATATCCTTGCTCCGCAGCTTACTGGATGATTAGTGCTCGCTAACAATAACAACACGTAGATGAGGGCACTTTGAGGCGTTCTTTGTTTGAACACACCGGCGGCAGCTATCCTGAGGTGCGTATTACAATACATCATTACATACATCCTGAAAGGAAATGCTCACTATCATTATAGCTCATCACACGAGGCGATATCAAAGTATTCCTGCCACCAATTGGTATGTAACAAATTGTAGACAAGTATTCGTTACGGCTGCTGACACACTGCAGGTGGACTTACCGTTTATTGCTTCGGAGATCCTGCCAAGATGTCAGACCCGAACTCCAGGCTGGCGCTTCGGATTCACGATGAGGTAAGACGGCACGGGACACGGTATGCCCTGACGTGGGATCGACGCTGACCTTTTGTGTAAAGTGCAACGGAAGCGATGTGTTTGGCTCAGATATTTGCACCTGCCGACCATACCTCATCTTCGGCATTGAAGAGGCCGTTAAAGAGGCACAGAATGGAGGTAGTGGTGTCGTCATCTACTTCCGCAAAGAAGGTGTGTCATAGGAGGTTCGCTTTTAGTGGAAGGTTGTTTCTGTGGTTTAAATGCTAACAAGTCGCATAGGGAGAGCTTTGGGAGAAGTCACGAAGTATCTTGTGTACAACGCCCGGAAGCGTGGCGAGGATCGGGCTTCGGACTACTTCAAGCGAACAGAGAATGTAGCCGGCGTCAAGGATATGCGTTTCCAGGCTCTCATGCCAGATATTCTGCACTGGTTGGGCATCACTAAAATTGACAGGATGCTCAGCATGAGCAAGTACGTCCATATTTCCCCAGTACACCTGTGTGCCGTCTACCTGATGGACCTCAAGTCTGACAGTACAACCTACATCAAACAGCATGAAGCACGATGCCATCGTCGGGCAGGGGTAAGTTCAGAGTCTACACGCACCTGTTGTGCTAAGAAGATCTGAAACTGACTGGCAATTTTTGTTGTTAAAGAATCCCCATTCACGAAAGAGTTGAGCTGCCCGAGTCCTGGATTCCGGCAGACTCCCGTGTCGAGATTGACGCAAAGATCACAGCTGGTAGGACATGAACCACACGCTACCAACCAACATATAACCACATATCTGACAAGCACGCGTGTTCCAGGGTACTTTACAACCGGACACCGCATGACGGAAACGGAACTTGCGTCTGTACAGGGCAGACTGTGGGAAGAGTAAGTAAACGTCCACGCTCGCACACACGGCAAACAAGATGACACAAGGCTGACGCGATTTCATTAGTGTCGACCACTGATTGGAAGGTGGGAAATCCGGGAGAAAGCCCGAAAGCGTAGATTGAGTGCTGCAAACTTCCAAGGCCGCTGAACATCTGTATGGTCTTATCAATTACAGTCAAGAGTATTCAGCTCATCCAGGTGCAAAGGGCGTCAGAATGTTCTGACCAATGTGGCCAAGGCACGCAAGCATGCAGATTAGCGATGTGACCAAAGCTGACTTAGTTGGTACGTTAATCAAAGCTGTCTGTCTTGATCCATCGATGAAGTATTAAGTCACTTAACCTTTGACGAATGACAAAGGGTCTGCCGCGAGATCCGGTGTTCTGTTGGGCCGCAACAAGAAAGCTCTCATCAGCCATTCCGCAAGGGGGGACTCGCCGTATCCTGTGAGGTCAAATTGCAACCATGCGCTGGCTATCCAAATTGAATTGAAATGCAACGGTGACATTCTTTCCTATCGTCCTCGCAGCACTCATGAGACAAGGAGACATGGCACCGGATACCAAATCGCGATACACTGTCGCTTTTGCAGGATCATGGAACTTGCACAACGCCTAGGTGGGAAAATACAGCACTTAGATCATAGAACATAAAGGCGGTGTCGAAGATGGAATATCTGACGTTATGTGCGCGTTCCAGAGTGTTCCAGCCGACGTAAAGAATGGCGATCCCCAGACCGGTCAAAACCCTTGTAAATGCTTGCCGCTGTTGATGCCGGAACAAGTGCAGGTAGCATGGAGCAGTTTGCTGGTATAACAGCGCGCTCAGTATCCGAGAGTAGAAGGGATCTGAGTTAGCGACAACACGAGAAGAGCCATGTATGGTACCGCAAAAACTACGACCCTTGCGGCGGAGCAATGCAAATGTACAGCTGCATATTTTGAGTGGTGGCAGATTGTTTCGACTGTATCAGCAGGAACATTTCGGGTGTCTCAAAAGGGAGATGAGCAGCGCATGTCCGGGGAGAAAATACACCGCACAAGTCTAGAAAGGTCGAGGTCGACAGTTTCGCCGTGCTTAGTGCAAAGACCAGGCCCTCAATTCGCTCAGTTTTTCATGGTAAAATGGGTCGTGGTCAGCCAAAATCTGCAGCCTGCAGCATACCTACCCAACCAAAGAAAGCCACCATGGTTCTTCGTATGCAGTCTTGATCGGTCCACACCCAAGAATTTGGGAAAAAGACTTGGTACGGAGCAAAGAATGCGGAAAGAGAGGAATACCTCGTGCCGCTTCTGCAGGCTTGGAGCAAGCTGAGAAAGGAAGTTACGGAATTCAAGAAGTTCAAGAAGAAGAAGAAGAAGAAGAAGGCACCCCAGGAGATAGCCAAGCAAAAAACAAGGCCTTGACCCGTTTGTTGGTGAGGCCCAGCGTCATCATATGGACCATATGTCCAAGCAAGCCGTGCAATCGAAGCCCGGTGTGAAGTGATAGTTTTCGGTTTTCCTTGGTTCATATTTTCTCCGTGATCATCGTTCCATTGACTTTACCGGTTAACCGATCAATGAGTGAAAAGATACGGCTCCATTTGGACAAGCGTTGAACAATAAACCACCCCCTGTCAGCCTATTGGAACTGACGGACTCGGGTGCCTGGAGCAGTAGCGAGAAAACCCGGGGGGCAGGGCGGGGATCAAGGCATGGATGATGGGATGGGACCAGCCGGAATCTCCTCCGGGGCGGGTTGGACAACGGATAACTTTTGGTCCCCACGTTTTTCTTTTTTCCCTCTCTGGTTGCCTGGTTCATCTTTTCCACGGGCCCGCCTGGAGACAAGGAAGTGAGCTGCGGCACAAGGGCAAACTGGAGAAGCAAAACGTAGATATGCCACAGGGTAAGACGGAACGTCAATAATGTGTTGCTTTACTGCGGTACTTTCAAGGCATTGGAAACATTACGAAACAACCATCAAGTATTAGCATGAGAGATACCATGTAGAAATTTGCCGTCGACATCATGTCGAGTTTGCACAGTGTATGTTATCTAGACCGGTATGCAAAGTCCGAGAGTGGCAAATGGGCACACGGCAAAAACATATGGCATCTGGAGAAAAAGGGTCTGTTGCGCTTGGAAAACACCGAAAGTTTGCCGGCAGCGTCCTGGTCAGGGATTTATCCTTTTATGGTCTTGGTTCTTATTTCCGGGGCGCTTTACCAGTGATTCAATTTGTAGTAGTACTATGCTGCTTGCTGCGTGCTACCTATACTTAGTACTGCCACGGTTTGTCCACAACCTTCAATAAGCGGCCCTTCCAGCGGACAGACACAGAGCCTGCATCGACACTAGGCCACAGTAGTAGCATCGTGATCGGTATGGTCGGAACTGGTCTACCTCCACCACCATCCGAACGCAGAAACTGTCTTCTCGAACAAATTCGGTCTCCACAACCAAAATTCTAACAAAGCCATTTGAGGGTCGAAAAGGGTCCTCTGCTTGCTTCTTGGCAGTGAACGGAAGCCAAAATGCGAAAAGCAAACTGAAAAAAAAAAAGGGTCGATAAGGGGAAAAGGGGAAACAAAACAAAAGTAACGTACTGTACCATACCGTACTGTACGTGGCTCCAGTGTTGTTGATGGGTGGGTGAGTGGGGAAGAGGAAGACCGTGAAACTATCACCGTCACAAATACGTGCCTGCCTTGTTTTATTCGGCGACAAGACTTCTAGAGGCGAGTTTGTTGTTGGTCGTAGTTGAGGGGAAATGCAATCATACCTACTGGAATGGAGGGAAGGAAGGCAATTCGTAGGGAGCGAGCCACCAACTATTACACAGCACAGGAAGGTACGTAATTTCCTCCATAGTACAGGTTAGCAGGTAGTCCAGGCAGTGAATGCCTACCTGCATGGGCTACTGTAGTAGGGATGCACTGGGCTGCCAATTGTGCTTACTGGCGGCCCTCCACCAAAAAGAAAACCGACTGTTGACTGTGTCTGTACTGTACTGTGCGCTGCTTTGCCGACCCTGCTTCTTGTGCAACAGATTGCACTAGAGCAGTAATAGCAACACACTCTGCACAAGCTAACCTATCGAACAATACCTTGACATAACATCCATATCTTCCAGGCTGGTCCTGGACAAATCCCGATGTTTTCGCCTCTGTTTTTGCGTTTGTGAACGCGTGACTTCCCTTGCTTGCGTGTATCCAGTCGTCTACAAGCTCTTCTGCATATGTAAATTGCTACTACTCGCATTACATATACATCGTCCTACAACACTGTGTTTGGCTTGTTATACAGTGAAAGTAACGTCAACACAGCGATGCTACGTTTTCGGTTGGACTTATGTTGCCATGGAATGAGTAAACAGGCCAGGGAGGGGGAGGGCGAGTGGACGAGGAGCTGTCGACTTCCAAGGCGGGGCGAGGCGGGGCCACAAAGGAATCATTACTACGACGAGCCAAGCATCCGAGCCAAGCCACACAAAGCACATCCACACACACCCTTTGCGTCTCTCTCTCCTCTCTCTACAGCCAGTCCTTTGTCCTTGGCCCATCAGCCGACTGACAAGTGGCAGTGGTGCCTGAATCTGGACCAATCCAGCCCAGAACTGATCGGCAAAAGAGGACGTACCAAAAGGGGGGGGGGGGGGTATCCGACTGGGTCCGATTGACGGGACGGGTGTGGATTTAGTTAGACCACGATTGACAAAGAATCCAAGAGTGAGTGTGTGCATCATCCATCCATGTTTTCTACTTGTCTGCATGCTCCTTGCCCGCCCGTTGGCATTTCAGCCCAAGTGGGCAGCAGTACCTTTTTTGTTTCTCCCTCACAGTGTCGTATGGTACATACGTACTAAATTCGATTTTCCCGTCCATTGCCTAGTCAAAAAAAAAAAAGTAGTCAGACCTACCCAGGAGACCCCAAGTGGAGGTGCAGGACGACCGATACAAAACAAAGACCCGGCTATTTTGGAGCCTGACTGTCTCGAATCTTTTTTCCTCCTCGATAACTAATAAATAACCCACATGGGTCTCGCTTTAATCCTCCCGCTCATAGCCCCCTTCTCAGCATTATTGTCTGAATAAGCTTGCCAGGGCTCATTACTTTGATCATCCATCAAGCACTCTTGATGATCACTCACCATCGTAAAACCTATTTTCAGTACCAAGCCTTACCTCTTTGAAAGATTCGACAAATTTAATAAGGTTTTGACCAACCCCTAGCAGTCATCAATCATCATTACTGCAAGCTTGGAACAGATAGCTAGCTGCCTTAGACCGCAAGCCAGCATCACCTTCATCAACTCCACCCAACCGAATTTGAATTTACATATATTCGTTCCCTGCCCCAAAAGGTTCTGGCGATTAACACATCGCGTCATTTCACCTCATAATACACAACAAACAACACAGCCAACATGTCGTCACCAGGGTCTTCCGACTATATCCGTCACATGGAAAGGAGAGACTCGGCATCGAGCAGCACAAAGAGGAGTTCCAGACCGAGACTGCTCCGAGCTTCTGCCACGGAGCCGTCCTTATCAGCAACGACAGCTAGCCATGGAGCACTGGCGAGCCCACCGCACTCGTCGAGCAGACGGGCCACCGACATATTAAACCGAATGGCATACATCAGCGGTACATCACCGCCCTCTGGGCAAAGCCCACTTTACGAGGGCATGAATGAAAGGACCGACACCTTGTCCTCTTCGCCTACTTCCCACAGCACGGATGAATACTATACAACACGTCCTCGTATGTATCCTGTTTTCCCTTCTCAAGGACCCTATTTTCGTATGGTTGATGCACATGCAGCTAACTTAAGCCCTCAAAAGACGCTTCGGAGAGGTACTTCAGCTTTCCCAGCTTTGACACATGGGAAGGTCAAGATGACAGCAAGGACAGCGAAGACAAGTCTGGCGATTGAAGCCAGATGGTTGCCAGCCCTCTTGTCAATCATCGGCAGAGGCGGGCCAAATTCTTTCTGTTCCCTTTGCCTTCTCTCTTTAGGGAAGCGGGATTTTTCTAGAGTCTCCTCTCGGATACACCCAATAACGATAACGATATCATGAAAAACAAACTTTACGACCAAAAGAAGGATCAATCATCCGGAATCGAACGGCATCAGCAGGTCAGGACGATCACAGAAACCCATCCGGGTCGATTGCAGCAATCCAAGCGCAGAGTCAATATCAGATTCTAGATGTCGACTATGGGGCCACGCCCAACCAGAGTACTGGGCCGAGGTTCATGATCGTCATTGTACAGAGCTGGGGGGCCGGTGTACAAGTACATGGGTGACGGAAGAACGGGTGACAGGCACGTACAACAGGACGATCGGTGTTATTTTCCCGGCCATGACTTTTTGTTTGCCAGCTGTCCAGTCAACGGCCGACTTTGTGCAGGAGTATTGTTGCTAGGAAGAGGAAGCACAACGAATGAGAAAGACGATGGCCATGTAATGGTGGAGAAGAACCACCTACCAACCTCGCATGCATAGAGACCCAACGCGTCTAGCCGAGCATGGCACTTAATGGTAGAAACAATGAGAGAGAGAAAACATGACCAAAAATCCGATAAACCCCAGCCGGGAACCAGTGTCAAAGAAGCAATGATCAACATGTTTTGAAGTCTAGAACCATTCCATCATCACGTTGATACAAGCAACCAAAAGCAACAAGGATTTCAGCCATCTCTTGCTATAACCTTTGTTTCCCTGGAAGCACGCAGTTTTCTCCCGTCCTGCAGAACCCATCGATGGTTACAATGACGACTGCCATGGCCCGGGGGACAGTATCCGAACGCCTCAAACCCCTGAGGATCCGGGTCCTTGACAACGGCGAAAGCAACCGGCTAACAGGGCGTGTGCGTCAGTGAAAGGCGGTCTGAGTTGAGACTTTTTTTTTCTTTTAGAGGGAGAATTCATGTGGGGCCGTCTATTCCTTTTTGCTTTGCGCCTGTGGAGCGATCTAGCTTCGTCAAGTTAGCATCCCAAAAAATGTAGCTTTTTTATCGCGAGATAACAACTTCGTTGGTGTGTTGTCCATAGTGTATTTATTGAGCCCAAGCGTTCAATTTGGTAACGTATCCGTAAGGTGGGTTTAAACCAGAACTAATCGGCTTGGAAAGCTTTCCTACGTACGGTACGCCTAAACAGCCGCAACTGCACGCGCGCCTGATTAGAAGCAGGGGTATGAGCAAGCAAGCATAGCGGAAGCCCAAGCGGGTGATAAAGGCGAGAAACAAATAGTCCTCACCGACGGTCAGTGATGGGTATGCACCTGGTGATGTTAGGTCGCCTGTTCTGTTGGGGGGTTTTATTTTTACTGCGAGAAGCATGATTTCCTTCCCGTGCTACCGAATTAATAGGCCCTTTCAACCCCGCCTATTCTCACCTGACATCACTGAGACCTTACTTCTGGCCTACAGACGTAGCAGCCTGAATAAAGGCACGCGACACTGAAACCTAAAAATTCGTAATTGGAGGATCCAGGGGATGCTGTTCCCGTACCGTCTTAAGCAAGTCGACGGTGCTGCATCTGAAAACACGGTTTGCGGCTAGCCCGGCGGTGTTGACATGGAGACTCAACACTCAGTCCTGTACGTTACCTGGGTAAAGTCAAAACGCTTTCAAGGCCGTCAGGGTGGTTAGACAGCTGGCGGACGTGGCCGGTGATGCTAGAACCAGAGCCAATTAGACCTTAGTTCTAGCCCAGTAGGGTAGCGGCAAATCAATATGCCTTCTCTACCCTCTGTGCGTTGCGAAGCGTAGATATGGTCGCTTGCTATGACAAAAAAAAAAAAAAAAGGCATCTCGATCAATGTTTCAAGGTCAAAGCGGTCAGGAACGATCAGGAGGATTCGCCTGTATTTCAACTGTACGTATCCAGTGACAAGATGACAATGCAGGCAGTACAAGAGCACATGATACCAAAGGCGCGACGTGCGCACAGCGATGCCAAGGAGACAAATTTCATAACCCTATGTTATGTTATGTGTTGAGTATAAAAAATGGCAGATAAACCCATGACGGAGCCAATCCAACTATAGGCAAGGTAGAAAAATGTCAGAATAAAGAACCGTCAACTATTGAATTTCACATCTAAACATTTATATGAAAGATCACTAAGATAAGCTCATATTCCTGGTAACCTCTCGACTTTGCCGGTGTGAAGGAACTCGCATATCCATTTCGTTACTGTCAAGCAAGTCAGGCTTGTCAGGGTAGGTAGCAAGTAAATCAATTACCAACACAGAGCAGGACACAGGCGTGCGCCATGGACCTCGCCACATCGTTCCTCCACCTCTTCGTTCACTATCGAATAAGCCACAGCAAGCAAGAAAAATGACCAAGTCAGTGTGAATTATGTGGCTTGCCCATGGCGCAGGCGGGTCGCTCTTCGCCAAAGCCCTAAACGGTTGACACCCAATGAAACCAAAGATAGCTCCACCACAGGTCCACTCTATCATCCCTCTCACTCAGACTCGTAGACCACACAAACGTGAGGAAATTTCAATTTGCTGCCAACTAACCACCAAAGCAACCAGTCCGCCAGCACACATTGTCCACCGTCGAGACAACCGAGTGCAAATATGGCTGTCGGAAAGTACGATATCACCAGTCTACACACCCCGAATTTTCCAGCACGAAAGCGATGTTTTTTTTGCGTTGAGGAGCTGAAGGCGGGAGGAACACCAAAAGGCTGACCAACCGATTTTTCCCCGCAGGAACAAGAGATTGTCGAAGGGCAAGAAGGGTCTTAAGAAGAAGACCCAGGACCCCTTCGCCAGGAAGGACTGGTACGGAATCAAGGTCAGTCTCCATTGATTCCAAAAGGGAGGGGTTTAAGGCTATGATGGTCTTGTCACAAGAAAACGAGCGATCCTAACAAACTTTGTTACCCAACAACACAGGCCCCCGCGCCTTTCAACATCAGGGAGTAAGGCTTGACCCAACTCATTTGTAACGAAATCGACGAAACACCCGCCAGGCCGAGTCGACTAACAACGGATTTTCTTTTTACTACAGTGTCGGCAAGACCCTTGTCAACAGGAGCAGTGGTATGAAGAACGCCAACGATGCGCTGAAGGGCCGCATCTTCGAGGTCTCACTCGCAGACCTCCAGAAGGACGAGGACCACGCATTCCGCAAGATCAAGCTCCGGGTCGACGAGGTCCAGGGCAAGAACTGCCTGACCAACTTCCACGGCCTTGACTTCACCAGCGACAAGCTGCGGTCGCTTGTCCGCAAGTGGCAATCCCTGATCGAGGCCAACGTCACGGTCAAGACTACCGACGACTACCTCCTCCGCCTTTTCGCCATTGCTTTCACCAAGCGCCGCCCCAACCAGATCAAGAAGACCACCTACGCCGCCAGCTCTCAGATCCGTGCCATCAGGAGGAAGATGACCGAGATCATCCAGCGCGAGGCATCTACCTGCACCCTGCAGCAGCTCACCAACAAGCTGATCCCCGAGGTCATTGGCCGTGAGATTGAGAAGGCCACCCAGGGCATCTACCCCCTGCAGAACGTAAGGATACCCGAGAGTCGCTGGTTTCGGTTGTGTTTTGGGAAACATGAAGCCTTCGCCAGACGGGATATTTGCTGACTAGGAACTCTACAATACAGGTGCACATCCGCAAGGTCAAGCTGTTGAAGCAGCCCAAGTTCGACCTTGGTGGCCTCCTGGCACTGCACGGCGAGTCGACGACAGATGAGCAGGGCCAGAAGGTTGAGAGGGAGTTCAAGGAGCGCGTTCTTGAGGAGGTTTAAAGGGAGCAAATCGGGTGCGTTGTCTTTTGTTGTTGGTCAAGGAAACGGCATGGGGCACGGTTTTTTCTATCAGGCAATACCTCTTTTACCAAAAATAGGGCACGGGGTTTCTTGCTTTTTATCTCTCTTCGGTTGCATTTGGCGTGGCAATATCATGGTAAAGTCCAGACATAGTGCCTTCTACCCCATGTGTGTGCTGTCTGGGAGGCGCTGCTATGAATGAAAAAGGAAATGAACTTAAACACACCCAGTAACAGATTCTCGAACCACATTTGGAAGGATGGGGCGTGATGTTTCCTGACGACTGAGGATAGGATCTATGTCTAAACCTAGTTCTGGAGGAAAGATAGAGACGTTTTTACGGCGGGGCGGAGTTTTGGACGTTTCCATATGGGCAACGAGTCGAATGGGTGCAACAAAATGCAGTTCTGATGGCATACCTAGTTTTTGTCGTACCTTTTGGACTCGGATGAAGTCTGTGTGGTCTGCAGTCTGCAGGATATTATCCCCTACATTTCTGAAATTTACAACCATTCAGTGACTTGTGGATGAAGTTATGGATGGATCAGCGGTTGGTGGCAAACAACAACCAACGACCAACAGAGGCCGGGGCAGGAGAAAAAAAGAGAAAAAAAAAAGGCTCTGAGAAATAGGGAGCATTTTAGGTCAACATCCTTGTCACAGATGACAACCCCAGATTTCATTCCATTCTAGGTATTTAAACCCACGGTTCAAACAAGCCTGACTCAGGAATTGCTCATGTGCCCCCTAAGATGGCGGCTTTCTTAATACATCTATGCCGACTTGCACATCTGGGCAGCTAAATGTCCTTTCATCATCGGCGGAGACTTTGGAGAGAGATATAGAAAAGAAAGAGCAGAATAAAAGGTTAACAAGCGATCATCTTGTTTAACTTCCTGATTTGTGTAAGTGAAGACATGCACTTTGTTTTTTCCCCCTCTCTCTTTGATTCTTTTGATTCATGCAGCTTGTTTTCGCGGGGCGTGTTTACTTCCTTTTTCGTCGCGCCTCCTCCCTCTTGCTCGTCGTCCCAACCTCCAGACGTCATAGATCGCTTTCCACGGCCAATTTGCGGGCAAAGTGCCAGTCAAGAAATGGTCATGGGGGGTTTCCAGTGTGCGTGGCCGTCTGAAATAGCCCTACTAAAGCAGCTAGCAAGGGGAAAATAAAAGAGGAAGAGTGATTGGGAAACAGCCGATGGAAAGGATCCAGGTAAACATTGAATTTTCAACACACCTGCCCCAAAGTCAAGAAAGATAGCGTGTGGCAAGCATGCACCTCATTTAACTTGGGCTTGTTGGCGCGTGGTAGCATTAATGTCTACGCGTCCGTTGGTTATTTTATCCCTTTTTCTTTTTTTTATTTGTCTTGTCTAAACCCTTTCCCCTTCCCGACAACAGCCATCTTGGAATATTACCAGGAACAATCCAAGGATTACATCTCGTACGGCCAACGCTTCGATCTTTATATCAGCGTCTCTACCTTCCAGAGTTGCTTGTGTCCCAAGTCATTCCAGCGGTGTCCACCTGACTAACTCACCCAAGTCCAGTGGTCGATAGCCTCGAGGCAGCACGCAGGAGCACCGAGCTAGCAAGCATTAGGAATCCCCCCTTTGGCCAGCAAGTGCTGCGGGGCAGTACAGCTATTATCAACCCAAGCTTTGTCTTGTACCTTCCTGCCTGCCGCCTAATTCTATACCTTACCAGGTATTCAATTTCACCTCAACCACCTGCAACTGTCTAAACCTCTGTGTTTGTTGGCTACCCACTTATTTTGCTTGCTACTACCAACAGCAAGCAGCCAACAGACAGACAGCCAGACAGCACACCCACCACATTCATGCGCCTTGACAGGTTCGCAGACGGTCTGAAGGGATATTAGTTCAGCAGGGTCCGACTTTTATTTTCCCGTCGCAATTCGTCAGCACTATCCAGGGTAGCAGTCGCTGGCAGAGGGCAGCTCAGATAGGATAGAAGCATAAATCTTTTGGGACTGCTTCTGGTGCTGTTCCGCCCAACATCGTGCGAGCTGTGGCCCACCCACTGCCTGTCCATCCTGCTGTCGACCTATCTGCTATAAACACACTAGTTGGCCTACCCTAGGTAAGGTGTGCTGGCTACTAAACAAAAAGATCTTTCTGTCATACTACTCTGCCTGGCCAAAACACGCCGACGCACAGCCGGGCAGAAAGTATATGCGACAAGTCAGTGGATTTGCCTGCACGCCTCACGCGGCGCTCTTCAACAACTTTGGCTTTTTTTTTTTTTTTTTTTTTTTTTTCATTTTGAGCCAAAAAAAAAGAAAACAGTCAAATATCTACAGTTAATTCCGACTCGACTTGACCATCCCGATTTCAAGGACAGCAACGTTGGGATACGTGGGAGATCGAGTAAGCGAGAGTTTGTCTGTGAGTGAGAGAGGCAGGTTAAAATGGCGGTGGCGTCGGAGGATTCGTTGCCGACGCTCAAGGTGTTGCTGGTCGGGTCGTCAAACGTCGGAAAGTCTGCCTGTGAGTTTCTCTCGAAGCCTCGGCTGCCTCGGTCTTCGCAGGTCTCGGCACCGCATGGCTTCACCCCTTTATTCTTTTCGCCCCCATTTTGGTTCCGGTTCACCTGATTCACCCGGGTTTGAGCCATGGCAGAAGGAGTTATGTCAGTCATGACTTCTTCGCATAGACTCAGGATATGTCAAATGACTGACACATATTGATCACGTGGTTGATTAGTACTCACAAGGTATTGTCACGACAAGTTTGAGCCAGAAGATGCAGCAGCAACGATTGGAATTGACTACAAGGTCTGTCTCCGTCTGTGTCATCGTGTTCAGCCTGCGTTTACGCTTACAGGAGGCCAGAAATCTCAGTGCAAGATAGCTGTTCTGTTACCTGCTTGAAGGCATTTTTTAGGCTTCCAGAGAGCCAGACCTGTGCCTCGAGCTGACCACTGCACAATATAATTCAAGACAACAGAAGCTGATGAACTTGTGTATACAGAAAAAGAGACTGGCAGTCCATGGAAAGGCATACCAGCTCAATTTGTTTGATACTGTGAGTCTCACTGCCTGAAAGATGGCTTGCATCATGAGAAACATATTATTCTAACCAATCTTCCCAACCTGGACCGGGAGCTGTATAGGCTGGCCAGGAACGGTTTCGCACGTTATCGACAAGCTACTACAGGGGGGCACATGGGGTAATAATCGCCTATGACATTTCCAATAGGAGGTCATTTGCGGAGTTAGGGAGATGGTTTGACGAGGTCCAGTCCAACACTGTGGCCGAGATTGCGCTGTTTCTGGTACGTAACATGAAAACCGCAGTGCTGTTTCGACTTTCTCTTACTTGGTTTGCTCGAGATGGTGGCACCTGATTGACCCCTGAGCAGGTTGGCACCAAGCTCGACATGGCCGGATCGAGTAGGGCGGTGGCATACGAGGAAGGACTCGCCCTGGCGCAGGCTCACGGGGCGCAGTTTTGCGAGGCCAGTTCCAAGACGCGCGAGAATGTACGAAAGCCGTTTGTTGACATTGTCAACAGCATTGTACAAGAACCTGCACTGCTCCGAAAGGTCACGACGTCCCGCAACAGTTTTGGCACAGTCAAGGTCAACAGGGCAAACGCCGAAGATGCCTCGTGGCTGTCCTGTGCGTGTTGATCTAGATCATGGGTCCGCAAGTGATGGAAAAGAAGAAGGGGAAATGACATGACGGGATACGGCTCAGCCGGTTCTTTAATCCCATTTACCTGTAATGTGTATCCAACGACTGCAAAGAGCATGACGAAGCTGGAATGATTTTTTGTGTCCTTTTGTTTGCCAGGCATTATCATGGGATGATAGAGATGCGCGCTCACACGCATGATACCCTGGCTCTTGTTGGCTTTTGGATTTTTGGATCCCGTCAAGAGAGAAGGTTTACGATTATTTTGACTTTTTCTTTTCTTTGTCAAACCCCCTGCAGGAGCCCATCCCCGTTCATGTTTGCCAGAGGCATTCGGTAGTATTAATGGTACACTGGATACATTTGTACATTGTAGGAAAACTGATCAAATCACCGGCTTACTCTTTGGGGTCGAGGAAGTGAATGACGGCTGTTCAAATGAGGTCAGTATGTTCCTTTTCTTCGTTTCCAACTCGAGACGGAGAGGAAGAAGAAAGAAAGAAGGGAGAAAAAAAAGAAAAAAAAAAAAAAAAAAAAAAAAAAAAAAAAAAAAAAAAAAAAACACCCCCGTCTCATTGAACTAGAGATTTTCATACCTTGTCTAAACTCTTCAGGCTTCTCCGAGATTACCCAGTGACCAGCATCTATGTCGACAAGCTCGAAGCGGGGGAAGAAGCGACCGACGAGCGGCAGGGCTTCGTCTGCGACGTACTTGCTCTTTGTTCCCCTGACGAAGAGCGCGCGGCCGTGGAACCTGACCTCGTCCGGGTTCTTGTAGGGGAAGTCGCCCATGTGGTTCAGGTTTCGGGCGATGACGTCGAGTGGGACGCGGAACTTCTGGACGGGCGAGTCCGGGTCGGGACGGTGCAGGTTGCCGAGCAGGAACTGGCGGACGGGCAGCGAGGGCTCGATCGGGGCCAGGATCTTGTCGGCCTCGGCCTGCCGCGTCACCCCGGCGCGGTCAATCTCCTTCATGGCGCGTATGTACTTTGCAAAGTCGGACCCGAGAACGGCGTCGACGGGGGCGTTGTCGACGGGGATGACGTCCTTGACCAGCGAAGGGGAGTGGAGGGCGAGCGTCATTGCCGTTTTTGCGCCCCTGGGTGTTTTGGGTGTGTGTGTGGGACGAGTCAGTGGGTGTGCAAAGCTAGTAATACTACACTATCTGTAGCTAGGTAGGTAGGTAGGTAGGTAGGTAGGTAGGTAGGGAGGAGGGAACGAGGGACAACAAACATGGAATGGCCAATAAGGGTGGGCGAGGAGATCTTGTGCTCGCTTATAAATGCGGCTACATCGGCGGCCATGGCCGGGTAGTCGTGCCGGGACGCATGAGGAGAGTCTCCGTGGTTCCGTAGATCCTAGAGATGTGAAAACATTATGGCACAGTCAAGATCTGGCTGGCCGCCCTAGCTTCCATGTCGGAACAGGACAGAATAGACTCGTCGGTTGCTCACCAGTGTGTATACGTGCCTTCCCAGATCACGTGCAAGGGCCCTGGAAGTTGGGATTGTATTAGCTAGGTATACCATGGGTATATGTATATGTGTATATGTACCTCGACTATGAAGGTACTATAAAGTCACATCCGACCGAGAGATTATGTTCTTTGGTTCTGAATACAAAGCCACCTCGTCCTAACTTACTTGCTAATGCTCCGGTTGTTCTTCTTGGAGCCGAAGAGCCCGTGCATCACCAGTATGGGAGAAGTGTGCTTGTCCGCCACCGGCTTGGAAGGCTCGTGCAGATCATAAGAGAGCGAGACCGTCTCTATGTCTCCTTGTCCCGAACTACTCGTACTGGCAAACCCTCTCTGTCTGCTGTACGCCGCCATGCCGCTGGCGAAGCTCGACGACGGCATCATCATGCACCCACGGCTCTGAAGCCGACATGACCTGAGTAGCAGCATTTCTGACGGCCTGCCTATGGGGGGGGGGGCTGTTTTTGTCCGGAGAATAGACAAGACCTTTTTTTTTTTTTTTTTTTTGTAGGTCGATGTCAGTTAAAGAAAAGTCGATTTGTTTCCTGTTTTTCTTGTTCTCATCAATCATGATGAAATGGTCAATGCTGGCCATTCTCCACTTAAAAATTTCCAAGGCCAAATCTGATTCCAGCGCAGGGTTTGCTGGTTACCTCAGCTAGCTCCCCCCCCCCAGAAACGACAGGGCTGTCAAGCACTATATTTTTTTTGGCACAAACAACGACCCGGGAACTCTGATTGTAAGGGGGTATCACGAGAAAGTAGAGAGAAACGTAAGCAAAATAACAATAAATCACGACTGCGTCAGACGCCATTATCAATCTTCCACTGACTCAACCACGACTCTATCCTATCGACATTGGCCTCCATGTCATCCGTCGTGTTGCTCTGCAGCTCCACCACGATCTCGGCATCGTAGGCGTCCCGTGCCTCCTGTAGCAATACCTCCATGATCTCCGAGTCCAGGTTCTCTTGCAGTTTGGTCTCGGGGTAGTTCCTGTACAGTTTGGGGCGTACTTGTCAGCAAGAGAATATTCATCGAAGCCAGAGTAGATCTCAGAAAAGGGACAAGCCCAAGGGGTGAAAAAAAGAAGAAAAAGTATTTGATCACTGACTGACCTTTCCTTCAGCCGGTCATAATGCGTTGTCGAATCCGCCCTCAGCACAACAACCAGGTCGATCCAGCTTTTCGGAAACAGATCACAGGCGTGCCAGTCGATGATGCAGCCGCCTCCCTTTGCATCGTCCTCGATTGCATCCAGTAGCTATTGGTTGAGTTTTTTTTTTTTTGATTTTATAATTAGCAATGATCTTTGAGACATATGTATTGCATTCAATGTACTGGGTTGTAAACGCTTGGAACAGCAGCCTATTTGCTTCTTTTAGCTGAATTGGGAAGGAGGGGTTTTCGGCGGTTGATGGCAGGGGGTTGGCACTTTTCCTTCTTATTTTTGTCCAGCGACAAGAAAAAAAAAAAAAAAGAGAAGTCAAGATGAGGGTGCATAAAGCACGGGGACCGCAGAAGCAACAAACAAAAGGGAATCAATACTTTATCTTCATCCACGATCCAAGCATGATATTCCTCATCCCAGCCCTCGTGGCACTCCTTGTCCTTGACAATGTGCGTGACTGAGATGTGCTTCAATCCTGTGCGTTGAGCCAGAGTCTCGCAGTGCGTCGTCTTTCCCGTCCCGGGCGTGCCCGTCACGATAATGTTTGGCAAAGATCTCGCCGCCATGGCTTGGTCGCGTAGTAGAACTTTGAATATATAAAGGGTTTTTCTATTTTTTTCTTTTTTCTTGTGAAAGCGAGTTTTCGATTCGACACTTGACCCTTCAAGTCACGGTTATCTGAAAATACAGAAACCTAGACTGTCTCTTCTAAAAGTGTTTGACTTTTGTATAATGGATTTATTGTATATTTTGTCTGCTCGTTGCTCCGAAAACTAACACAAACCAGACACGGAGTAAAAAAAAAAGGAAAAAGTATGGGTCTCGATCAAATTCATGCAAAAATTCCTCAGACAAACACAAAAGGTCACGTGCACCCCTCTACGTCACATATATGCCTTGGTAGAAAACCAATTTCCATAAACCTTCATCGTATACATGTTGGGAATACATCGCTTCGCCTTCATTTACCTTCTATCAAATACTACCATCCACGCTCTAAAAGTCTCTGACCCTTCATGGTTAGCCACGCCATGGACCAGAATAAAGGATGGCGAGTCCCGAACCATGAGTCGACGGGGCAAAAAGAACAAGCAATCTGCCTTATCCCAAAACCTGCCTTGCCCTAATAAAGAGAGAAACAACCGCAGCAAACATTGTATCAAGACAGAATATGCTAACATTGGTATCGCACAACCAAACCCCGCCCATTCCCACGTCTCCCACCCAAACGCAAAACCAAGAAAGCCCGTGCAGAGGCGTGTAAGGTTGGCTGGTGGTCTTAAGTCTCTTGGTCTCTTGTGTGACTAGCAGACAAAGTAGGGAAAGAGGGAGAAAACGAGTCCTTTCCGGCCGTGAATACTAGTCAAAAGAAATTGGAAAATGTAACTAATGTGCGGCCGACAACTGTCTAATCATTTCCTGTTGTTCGACCATCACCTCGCACAGCTTGTCGTCATCATTATCGTCAGGCGGTACGCCGTCAAACCCAAAAGACAACCGTCTTGCCTGTTGTCTGCTCCACCTAGCAAACACCACCGACTTGGGCGATGCAGCGGATGTCGCGAGTCTAGGGGTGTGACGCCTCATGAGCCCAATGGCCGTCCCAGCAGAGCACTATGCGCTGGCGCCGATGGGCTCTGGTGCCTCGTCGACCTGTCCAAGCTGCTGTTGGCCATCTTCGCCCTCGTCTTCATCGCCGTCATATTCTTGCATGTCCATCTTCTCCTGTTGGGCAATGGCCTGTGCCGAGACAATCTCTGCAAGTCGCTTCAACCTAGGAGTTTGAAGCCCTGGAAGCACGAGGGAAAGAATATACATCAGTCAAGGTGTCACGTGAACTGGGACAAAATCACAGGGGGAACTCACAAGATGGGGTGTATGTCTCCAGGGCAGTGATCACCCTGGGCTCAGCAATCTCGTAGGGACCGCTGTCATCCATGTCTACAGCCTGCAGGAGAAGCACATCACTCTTCTCCGTCACTCTTGAAGCAACAGCCTTCATAATCTCGCCATTAATGGGCTGCTCATAGTCGGCTACCAGATACTGGTTCAACAGCTTCTGGATTTGGTTGGGAGAGAGCCTAAGAGGGATGAGACTGATTAGCATACTCTGCCCCGAGCAATGGCGCTTTCCAAAACAAAAAGAAGAAAGTTCAACTTACATCCAGCAGATATCTTGAATAATCTCAATGTCGTTCAGAGTAGCCTTCTTGAGCTGAAGAAGCTTGGTTGCTTGCTGTAATCAGGCGACCTTGGTTAGCATCCATAATACTACAAATGAAACCTCGAAGGGCTTCTTCTTGAATAAGGTTGACTCACCATCAAGTGCTCAAGCTGCAGGGTGCCCTCAGGCATGTCGTGGCTCTTACACCACTCCTCGATCCTGGTGATGTTGTAGTTGATTTGCAAACCACGCTTCCATGAAAGGAAGTTCCGGCGCATCAGCAGGTCGTTGAAGGCCGTGACGCCCACCAGGCGCAGCAGCTCCGTGACCGTCTGCGTAATGATGGAGTCCTCAAGGTAGTAAGCCTTCATTGCGCGGAAGACGTTGTTAAGCAGGCTGAGGAGGTTGTCCATGCTGTAGGCGGGAGTCGAGTTGCCCTGGAGCAGCTTGCCCAGGAACCGGCTGTTCTCGTTAGTCACGAAGCCAGGTAGCGACTGCGACTCGATGATGGCGGGGATGATCATCTTGTGCAGCTTCTTCTTGAGCACCTTCATCCAGGTGTGGTAAATGTTGAACTCTAGAGACTCAAGGTCGTGTTTGACGATCTCCAACAGACGGTCATACTCATAGTTGTCCGTCTTCTGGGCCTCGTACCAGTCCTCGGCGAGGAACACGAAAGAGAGCATTTCATGCACGTTGGACAGCCAGAAGGCGCCGGGGTTGATGGCATCCTCTCCATCATGTTGCATAACCTCCTGCTGGATGGACTGCATAACATTGGCAAGGAAGCGTTCCGACTCCTTGACGAACCCGTTGTTCCACATCTCCGAGGTAACCAGGTTGATGAGGTAGGATGGGAAGAGAACCTCCTTGTCCGACGGCGGAGGGTTGGTGTTGGGTGACGGAATCTTGAGGTTGCGGATGAGACCCACGGTGACCTCATCGTTCAGGCCCTCCTCGTCAGCAAGTAGCGATTCGAGCTCCATCTCGATGGTATCTGCGCTTGCAACAAACGTTGAGCCAGACAGGGTCTGTCGGCCACCACCGGTAACGGCCATAGAGACCGGGCGAGGGTTGTAGGCCATGCTGTACCGGTCCATATCCCTGGGCTCGGCGCCAGCACTCCTCCGCTTGGGCTTCTTGGCTGACACGAGGTTGATGAGGCCGTTAGCGAGCGACGGTGTGGGCGCAGCGCCGTTGGCGATCTCTCCGTTACCAACAGGCGCCGACCGCCTGGCAATCTCGAGGGCATCCTGAAGCTCAACGAGTTGTTGCCTGAGGTTGTTCTTCTCTGCCTCAGAACGGTTAATGTCCTCCCTGGCCGCCTCGAGCTCCGTAGTGGTAGCCCGGAGCGAGTCTTTAAGTTCGGCCTCGGCCTGTTGCATCCTCTTGACGTTGGCGACAGATTCGTCAAAGTTGGTTTGAAGCTTCTTGTATTCATCCTCCAGCTGCTCCAGCTTGGCGCCGGCAATACCAGCCTGGTTGGCCTCGGTCTGCAGCTCCTTTGTCCTGATCTCCAGTGCGTTGTGCCTGCTCTTCCACGACTTGATCTGGTTCTCGTAGTTCTCGACCTGGTTCTTGAGGTCTTTGTTCTGCGTCTTCATGGTACCCAGTGATTGCGTCAACTCGACGACCTTGTTCTCGAGCTTGTACGAGATCTGCTTCAGATCACGAGCCTCTTCCCTGACCTTCTTGTAGCCACGGCGGGCAGTCTTTCCACGCCACAAGCTCTGGATAAGGACAATCTTCTTGCGGTACTGGCGCCACGACCTGAGTTGTCTCCTTGAACGCCACACCCTCTGGATGAGAAGGGCTGCGTTGCCCACCCGGGTCTCCATAATCTCCTTCCTGCGCAGATAACCCTTGATGGCGGCCTGGGCGAGGGTAAGATCGTTCCTGATCCGCAAGAACGACTTCCTTTGCTTGTGGCCACGCCACACCCGTTGAATGGTGGTAGCAGCCTTGGTGACGCGCAGATCTTGCGCCTCCTTGCGAGCCTTGTGACCCCTGACAGTAGCCTGCATGCGGATAATGGATTCGCGGATGGCAATGAACCTGCGGCGGTAGTACCTGGCTCTGAGATTCTTCTGGATCATGATGGCGCAGTCGTTGAGCTTGCTTGTCCTCAGATTCTCGAGGAAGGCGAGCATGCCAGCGCGGAAGAAGATCTTGGTGAGACCAAGCTGGTACTTGTCTGTCCCCTTGCCAGAGTTCTCGCCGAGAGCTGTGGTCAAAATGGCATTTGCCATCGGCCTGATTTCCGCTGTCCATTGGTTTGAGGGGACCAGCATGTAGTACCTAAGGGCAAACTCCTCGTAGGTCCATCTTGTAGGATAGCCAGCACAGCTAATGCGGACCGTCTCAAGAACACCACATGCCCTAAGCTGGCTGAGAACCATAGGACCCTCGAACTTCCAAGCTTCCTTCGCCTCGTTGGGCTTGATACACCTGATGTAGTGCACATCGGTGTTGTTAATTGTGTTCATGAGCTCAATCAGCGAAGACCTGAAAATACCACCGAGTGTCGGCTTGCGATTAACTGCGACACCAATCTTGCGGCCGGCCGTGGGCTTGGCTACAGCAGTCGAGGCGGAAGCAAGGTCCTTCTCGCGCAGAGATGCAGCTGCGTCGAGAACCTGACCAAGGAACTTGTTGCTCGAGGCCCTTAGAACTGCCATGTGCTCGTCCGGCACCGTGTCACGGTTCTTCTCTATGAAGCCCTCCGACTCATAGGTGACATCGACTGCATAATGGCAGACTGTAAAAGCAGACTTGCCAAACCTGGGCTTTTTGTAGAACTGGTGCTTGTCACCGGAGTAGTGGTGGTGCAGTTTTGTCACAAACTGCTCGTCGGAACCCATGGGGAGTCTTGACTCCTCGTCGAGAAGTGAAAGAATACCCAGCTTGCCCTCGATGAGGTCAATACATGGCTGATTGTCTGCAAAGTCGATGAACGTCCAGTCAATCTGCTCCTTGAGATACTCTTCCTGTTCCAACTTGAACACGTGTTGGTTGAACTCTTGCTGCAATTTCTCATTTGCGTAGTTGATGCAGAACTGCTCGAACGAGTTCTTTGCGAAATGCTCGAAACCGTAGATATCCAACACACCGATGAAGCACTTGACGCGCTGTATGACCGAATCTGTGGCCAAGCTCCTGTTGATGATGTCCACCAGCCAGTCGAACAGGCTCGAGTAGATGAACTTGGCGACGGAGTCTCGGACGACGATGGCCTGAGCCTGCGAAAGGTTCGACGTGATCTTCTCACCCCTAGTGACAAGCTGCTTCTTGACGATCCACTTGGCAAACTCGGTGGCATCGATGCCCAGGATGGCACAAGCCCGCTCCAGCGAAGGTTCCGTTGGCGCGAGCACGCTGTCAGAGCGCGAGGCAGTGATCTTGACGTTGCCCAAGTGTAACAGACCAGCAAGCAGCTTGAAGATCTCGTCCTGTTGGGCATCAGTCACACCAATGGTCTTCAGCGAAGCCTTTGTCGCCATGAACTCGGCCTTGTCGTCCACCCCGTCTATCGTCGGTGTGTTGCCCTGGTTGAGGTACTCGAACTGCTCAATGGGCAGGATTCCAAGATCCTGCCTCTGTTGGTCACTGACACCGGCCACAAGCTGGTAGAAAATATGGTAGTTGCGCTCCTTTAGCGGCTGGAAAACGAGCCTCGATCGTTCTAAGAGGTAAGTCCTTATCTTTGCGCCGATGATGTTTGTGTTTTCGTCAAACATGATCTCGATGTATTTTCCGAAACGAGATGAGTTGTCGTTCCTGGTCGTCTTTGCGTTACCGAAAGCTTCCATGATTGGATTTGTTGCCAGGATCTGCTCCTCCGTCTCGCTCATGGACTCGGCGCCCTTCTTGGACTTGCCGCCAGGGTTGTTTGGTGATTCTCTTGTCGCAAAGTACCGCATGATGTACTTAGCACTCACGGTCTTTCCAGCACCGGATTCTCCAGAAACAACGACGGTCTGGTTCTTGTTATCCCGCAACATGTCCATAAACGCTTCTTCGGCAATAGCGAACAGGTGAGGAGCTTGGGTTGCCCTCTGCTTGCCTGCATAGACCTGCACCATGCCCGGAACGTAAAGCGAGTCAACGCGCGCGAAGGGATTCGTGGCTATCAGGACTATGCCTGAGTATGTGTAGATCTCTTTCTGGGCATATCGGAGCTTGATGGCTTGCAGAACTGTACAACAGACATGACCTCTGTTAGTCCGGAGATTCTTCAATGCTACACTTGCCTTCGCGTCTCCCTCTCCCGTTTGTTTTGGGTTTGCATACCGGCTGGTTCGTTTAAATGGGAAAGATTCGTCAAGTCATCACTGGCTTCAAGCATCGTAGGATTCATCAATGGTGGTAATGAAGGGTCACTGCCGCTCTGAAGTCCCTCGAGCGTGACCTGGACTTCTTTGGTCTATAGATTTGCGTTGAGGTTTAAAGAGTCAGCGACATGCCGCAGAGCTAGACGTTTGCATGATCTGTCTCTTGACAGCTTCAAAGAAAAGATATGCGTACCTCGCCATTCTCGAGCTTGAAGGTGAGGATCACTTTGGAGCCGTCGACCTTCTTGTTGACCACCTCGGAAGCAACCCAGCCCTCGTTGGCATCGGGTTGCCAGGCCCTCGTCCCGACATCGTATGTCTCCGCCATCTTGGTCTGCCGCTGGAGGCCGTGTCAGTCGCCGTATGCGCTGGCACTGGCTCTGTTCGATCTGGACAGCTTCGATTTATGCCCTGCAGTATTATGGTCGACAGTCTGCCAGGAGCGCGACTGCACGATGTTCGACTGTTGAGGATTGTCGCGTAAAGGAGGGAGTGGCTAGACACTAGGGCCTAAAGCAGTAACGAGCGGTGGACAGCCTCGGCGAAATGCATTCAGACGTCAAATTAGGGGAGGGAAAAAAAACTGGGGGATCAACCAGCTAGGTGAAAATAAATAGATGCACGAGAAGAAGAGGCAGCAGAATAGCAAACAACACGAATTGCAAGCCCAAAAAAAATGTCAATTTGTTTTTTGAGGCCTTGCCTTTGTAGCTGTGGCGGGCTTGCTTGCTGAGATGAATTTCTCCCAGAAGCCAGCAATGCACAGTGACGCTGAATGGCGGCTGCAGATGTGATGGGTGAGGCAGTGTTGGAGCCACAAGCAACACTTGACGGGCCGCTAGGTGGTCTCAAGTCAGTTTATTCTTCAATTTGGGGCTCCGTAAAAAAAAAAAGGGGGTTAGCAAGTACGGCGGAGTGGGTAAAGAAAAATGTCGAGGGGGGACCCTAGCTCATCGGGGAGCAGCCGGCCAAGCAAAGCAATTGGGAGACTGACCAGAGAATGGAGATCGGTAGCATCACGTCAAAAACGGCTGACCAACTGATAGCGTTGTGGTGGGGGACACCGCAGAGACACTATCGAGCTATCAAGGCCTGGAGGTTACACCTGTACCTCAGGCTTAGTTAGCGATTATTGGGGGCAGGCAAGTGCCAGTGTCAGTGCCAGCCAACACGTCTACATAGCGCACGCACCTCTGGCTGTGCATGTTGGGTGGGGTACGTGCGGTGTGGCTCTTCACTCTTCTTGGTCGCTTGCTCTCCATCCAACACACCAGCTGGGCTAGGCTAAACAAACCAAAGGAAATTCGACTGCACTGCAGCGCCGTAACCCGGCTTTTCTATGTCATGAAAATCCACGACCCTGACTCTTGAGACAATCTCCAACGGAATCAGATCATCACATATCTTGTGTAGAACGGACGCACTCAAATATGTACATACACGTAGACATACAAGATGTCCGCAGGCTTTGTAACGCATTCTGATGAGACGAATATGTACATGTGCGCTGATGTCCTCTCCCCTATTTCGTTCTGCCATCCCAAACAACAAGGGAAAAAAAAACAAAAAAAAAAACATAGACGACGATCAGCTTCAAGGTTGCGGCCACTCCACTCCCTCGTGGCAAGGGGTATTAGAGGCTGCGCGGAACTCTTCTCGTGCGTTCCAGGGTAGCGTAGCACCAACAAGCCGGCCCCGGCCCTCTTGGCAAATCAATTTGGATCCTTTCTCTTGTTGGAGAAAATCGGAGTCAGGCAATCGTGGGAGCAAAAGCAGTATGACGATAAATCCGTATTTTACTGTGTACGGTATGTTGTGCCTTTCGTTCCTTCAATCTTTAGACTATAGGGAGTGTAATCACAATCTCTATGGACTGTATTATAACCCAAGGTAAGATACCATATACCTGAGTGTCGTAGGCACAGAATAGTAGATTCGAGTACCTCTTTGAATGTCCTCACCATTAGTATCTGACATTTCTCAGCTCCGTCCGATCGAGTTCTTTTCCCACTTGCTCTCATAAATGGGCCTAGGTTGATGGGGACATTCGTCTCAAGATTCAATACCGTATGGGGCATCCCATCTACTACCCTTGTAGGTACACTTTTTTTTTCTCTCTCTCTTTTTCCCCTCCACCATTTCAATCATTGATTTTCAAATGAGGTGAATGGACATGTTGTTTATAATGCTGCAGAAACGCATGTAGGCGAGGACTGCGTTCCCGTGTTCTTGAAGCGTGTTGCTGGTGTGTCTATATATGTTACCTAGGTATGGACTGGCTTTTAAATAGGGGATCAAAGCCAGTGAAAGTTGCACTATGATGGGAAGACATTATGACAAGCAAGATGATGTTACATCTTCATGTTTCGAAGCGTGGGGTTATCTCTACCTAAACGCGCCACAGTCACGCTCCGTTCCGCCGAACCTGCGTTCTCTCGGGATTAAATCTTAAGCACTAGTCTAGAATTAGGTGGTTCCTGTAGATAGATATCCCATCAAAATTCAAATTTGATTTGAGCTATGCTCCTCATACAACTTGGCCAGGGGCCCTAGATAAACTCCACATCAGGATCCTAGGCCTGATGATTTTAAACGGGTATACTAATAAACTACTGTAGACCAACTGTCGTGTAATAAAGGGTGGTGAGCGACGAGGGCATGAAAGCCGTAGCAAATTACTAATATTCCGACGAGCAAAACAAATCAATTTCCATCTATGTCTTTATGCCTAACCGTGTTGAACCCGGCTTTTCCTTCCTTTTTGTTATTTTGTTTTCATTTTTTACAACATGATTCTCTCGTCAGCCTGCGTCCCAGCGATGGCCGCCTTGTTTTTCGTGTTTTTATTACTCGGTCAAGAAACAAATGATCTTGCCCCTGCCCATGTTGAATACCCTGACTCCCAAATTGAACAAAAAGGAAAAATCGGAACGAAAATCTTCTCACTTGGTCCCCTGTAGTCTCCAGGCCGATCAATTGGCTTGTTGATGATATGACGGCCTTTTCCCGATAAGTTCAGTTCAGCTCAAAACAAAACACGAGTTATTATGCGTGCTGCGGGCGTAACGTTCACATGTCAGTTCACTTGTTCTCATACCGAAAATATCAAACGTTGGGACGAGAGGTACTTACAGCTTAGCGACTCTAGCGCATCGTGAATCTGCTTGATGTCGCCCTCCTTGACGTCGCTGATATCCGCCATCAGGTAGGCGACATCGCCCCTGCTGTCGGTAATCTGCTTATCGACGTTGTGTTCCCCGAGGATCTCGTTCACCTTACGCAGTACACCAGGTACGTTTCGGTGGACGTAGATGATGCGGGCGTGGTTGGGCTCATCGAGCGTCAGCGATCGGAGGTTGCACTCGGGCAGGTTGACACTGCCAAGCGTCACTCCCTGGTTGATGTAGCGCACCAGTGCGTCGGCGACCTCGACACCAATCGCCCGCTGGGCTTCCTCGGTGCTGCCGCCGATATGTGGCGTCAAAATGATGTTGTTCAAGCTGCGCAGATCCTCTCCCCAGGTGTTGAGCTGGTTGTTAAAGTAGTCTCCGTTGGCCGCCGGCTCGTTCGGGTAAACGTCGAGCGCCGCGCCCGCGATCTTGCCCGCCCGCATGGCGTTCACCAGCGCAGGAATGTCCACCACCGTCCCTCGAGAGGCGTTGATCAGGTACGAGCCGGTCTTCATCTGGTCCAGCTGAACGCTCGAGATCATGTTTTTGGTCTCAGGTGTCGCGGGGACGTGCAGCGTGACAAAGTCGGACTCGCGCAGCAGGTCCTGAAGCTTGGGCATCTGGACTGCCTTTCCCAACGCCATAAGCGTCACGACGTCGTAGTATATGACCGACATGCCCATAGCCTCGGCGAGGACCGACAGCTGTGAGCCAATATGGCCGTAGCCGACGATGCCGAGCGTCTTGCCGCGGATCTCCCAGCACTTGGCGCTGACCTTGTTCCAAGTCCCGCGATGCATCTCGGTGGACCGATCACCCAGCTGCCGAGCCAGGGTGATGATCTCGGCTATGACCAGCTCCGCCACGCTGCGCGAGTTGGCGAAGGGGGAGTTGAAGACTGCAATTCCATGGCGCGCCGCGTACTCCAGATCTACCTGGTTGGTTCCGATGCAAAAGCAGCCCACGACGAGCAAATTCTTGGCCTGGCGTAGGACTTTTTCGGAGAGCATAGTCTTTGATCGAATACCAATGACGTGCACATCCCGGATCTTCTCAATCAGCTGGTCCTCTGGTAATGAAGTCTTGTGCGCTTCGACCTGGTAACCCTGTTCCCTCAAGATGTCCTGGCCACTCTGGTTCACATTCTCGAGCAGCAAAATCTTGATGTCGGTTGTATTGAAAGGCTTCAGCTGCTTCAATGCTCCCCTTGATGCATATCCATGAACCACGCCACCGAAGCTGGCGCTGGTACCGCTTGGTGGTGGCGAGAAGGTTGCTGAGGGTGACGTCGATACGGCCACACTGTATTCTTGAATCCTGTTAGGGTTCAAAATATTCTGAGGTGCTGCCATTGTATGATTCTGGACCAGCTTGGCCTATATTCTCTTATTCTCTTTCTTTTTCTGTTTTCTTTTTGTTCAATTAAACAAACAGTAAGGAGCCAAGTGGTGAAGAAGAGTTTGTTTGTACACAGATCACTCCAAAAGGACAATTGATTCGAATTGACGGGATAAACTATGTATAAGTGAGAAAGCCCAGCGTCACTTTCTGTGCATTGTACTGAGTGGGGTTCCCTAAGTCGCGGGGCTGACTCATTCAGTAAAAATCTCGGTTGTTATTAATGCTAAGGTGAAGGTAGGAGAAAAAAAAAACTTGATGGCCGGATTTCGGAGGGTCCTAGACCTGAACCAAAACCAGATCTGACGGCAAAAACGTTTGACAGATACCGCTGATGACAAGCATGCAATCTTTAGGGGAAAAGGCCGACACCCGAGCTAATAACCAATTTGTACCAAGACGGCTATTCAAAAGATGATGGCATGACGGTAGCCGTTTGCTCAATCATTCTAACGCCACTAATGCTTTTATTTATGTTAATGTTTTATGCTTCCGAGTAACGGAATCGAGACCTTTGTCATCACATGTTGTTCTAAGTAATGAGTACCATACTTACGCTATGTCGGTAGTTTTGTACACAAGTTAAGAATTGTTTTCGAGTATAATAATCCCATGACGTGTGCGAATCAGCTATCTGCGTAATGGGTACAAATCTTTGGTGCACCTTTTGAAAAGTGTCGACCTTTAGACTGGGAGACCTTCACCTTCGAGATGTACCATAGCACACTCCCGACTGTCTGAAATATGATAAGGAGGTCCAGGAAAATTAACGCGTCAAAACATCGTACAGGGCCACTTGATCGAGCGAGCTCCCAGATTTTGTAATCAATATGTGCAAGACCGACCCCTTCCCGGACCCATGACCGATTAGAAACCCCATTCTTGTCCCTTTCCGATGTATTGGAATGACTGCTCTATAGGAAATTTCATGCTACGACAAGAACCAAATAAACTAGAGGCTCCCCCGCGGCTTTGCAGCAATTAGAAGGCACGCCATGCAGCAACCGTTTTCGTGGCTTGCCGCTCGTAACTTCTGTCGTCTGTTTTAAACCCACAGACGAAGCAGCTGTTATGGGGCGACAACGCGACCACTCTAGCTCTGCTTGCACTCAGCGGCCTCCTGCTTCGGCTTGGAAGCATCGTCCTGTGTTTTGGTCAGCATTGCTCCCATGCACATCCGAAAATCCTCACACCAATATTCTGCAACTTACATCATCATCATCAGACTCCTCGTCATCATCGTGGTCCTCGCTAAGGTCATCGTCATCGTCCTCATCTTCAAAGTCGTCCTCCATGTCGTCCTCGTCCATCTCCTCAAAGGCAAGGGCCTCCCCAGTAAACCAGTCAATAGCCCTAGGAATTAGTTTTTCCTTGATGTCCTCACCAAGCTGGTAGTCCAGCTCGAGGCGGTCTTCGATGTCTGAGGCGGCATCGTCATCATCCTCGGTAGGTGCCTTGGGTGGCGAGAAGAAGTTGAAAAAAGACTCGGTAGGCACGGTCTTCTTAACGATCCGTGTTTGCTTGGTATCTGCAACGTGTGTTAGAATCATTGCGACAATTCAAACATGAAATAAAACCCCCGAATACCACAGTAACTCACTCTTGTTTCGCTGCTTCTTCTGCTCCACGCGCACAGTCAGGTCCTTGTCGTCGCCCTTCCACTCGATCTTGTCACCCTCGGCATGGTCGTAGATAAAGTCACCGCCGTAGCCAGACTCGTTCTGGTAGAAATATGTCTTGGAGATAGTCTTATTGCTGAAAAACTCGTTCTCCGAAAACTCGAAGATCAGACGGAAGCCGGGCTTGTCGAGGTACTCCATACGGATATCGGTCAGATGCTTGAGAGCCTGCTCGTCGCGATCGGTGATCATTTCGGCCAGAGAGATTTGGTTCTTCATGGCGGACAGCCAGAACTCTGGGATACCCTTGACGTCGGAAGCCTCGCTGGCAGCGGCTTCTTCAGTCTTGTCGGTCTTGGTCTCCTTCTTCTTCTCATCCTCCTCATCGCTCTCGTCACCCTCCTCGCCGGCCTCGATCTCGGCCTCGGTAGGCTCGGTTGAGCCGTTAACGATGGAAGAACGCTTCTGGTACAAAGGAGTAAACTTGGCAAAGTATTTCTTCTCCAGCTCGAGAACCTCCTCTTGGAACTCGGCCTCGAGCTTAGAGTGCTCCTTTTGGATGCCCTTCAGACCGGCTACCCGGCGCTTCACCTGAGGCGGCAGTGACTCGATGTAGCCAGAAGAACGACCAACCAATGTTCCAAGACGACCCTGGATCATCTGAACGAGCTTAGGGTTTTGGGCAAAGATGGAGGCGGCGGTGAAATCCTCTGAAATATCAACAAGTTAGTAAATGCACATAAACAAAGCGGTCGGGCCCGTTTCACATGGCAGACAGAGGCTGCACGTACCCTCTTTGATACTGTCAACACCAGGCTGTTGGGCGTGAGAAGTGATGGGTGCATGCTGTGCCGGTGTGTTCTGGGGTGTACTGCAGTTCTCAAGTCAGCATATTGCTGTCGCGACCCATAAAGTCAGGATCGCGTGGAGGCTCAACACGGCGGCAGCAACTTACGGCGCGATAGGGTCGGCACCCGCACGCTTGTTGGGGATGGGCTCGGCCATGGCTACGAGCTGACACGGTCCTACTGCAGATGACCTGGTATCTCTGAATATGTTCTGCGGGAGAAAAGACTAACGGAAACAACAGCAAAGTCGAATTATCAGTGTAGAAAAGGGATGTGAATGAGTGTTGGTTCAGTGTGTCTGGGGAAATCAAGGGAGGAAAAAAGCGACTGTGAGTGGGAATGGATGGCGGGGTTACTATGGGTTGATTTGGGAAATTTCAATTCGATGAAAAAGTGACGGTGCTAGTCTGTTTCTGTTGAGAGACGCCTGACAAACACTGCACAGTGCAATTGATTGGTCCACTGGCGGCCAGGCCTGAACCCTTAGGTACTCTTTTCGCCTCCTCCCATATTCTTCTATTCGAAGCAGAAGCAATATGTTTTTGGTTCTTACGAGTGCGTCTACCTCAGGCATGTAGATACCCCATACCTCTTCTTTGTTAGCTGTCATGGTCTACGTGGCGCATACCGCTCTTTCGCGACTTTTCTCCGTCTATTCCTTGCAATGCTGTGAGGATTCCAAGTCTCTAGGTCTTGCTTTTTTTTTTCTCCGTCAATTTTCTTCTGGCTAAAGTGGGCCTGGTCGCTGATGCAACGCTCACCCAGTGGTCCTTTAAAGTCATCGAGCGGTGTGGCCAGAGGCATGCATATAGGTAGGCAGTCTGAGTTGGGGTCGGTTTACAAGAGTACGAAGTACAGTGCGGTTGAAGTTGAGTATGCACAGTTGGAGATATCCCCGTCACCCATTTATCTCCCATGCATCCGCCGTCCACATATCTTACCTTACACGGCTTTAAGCATACGCGTGGAGGCGTGGGCCGAGACTCAGAAACGATGGGCGGTAAACGCGACCTGACTCCGATCTGTAGTCCGTACCTCATCCAGGTTAACAAAAAATTCCTTCGAGTAGGTCTTACATGACTCGGAGTGATTGATTGATGCATGAATGGTGAACGGTGACTGGACAACTAGAACAGCTAGATACCCTGCCTACATCTTGCTGGCAGCGTCGGGCGACCATGTGGATTGTCTCTGCGATTGTTTTTTGATTGCTCTGTATCCTTTCTTACTTTTGCCTCCGGTTAGCTTCTAGTTAGCCTGCGTGGCTTTGATATGGAAAGTACGGATAACAACCCGCCAGCCTAGTTCAACGTGGGTTGGCACCTGCGACAAGTTGATATGGAAGATATAGGTCTTAGGTAGCAAGGGTTAGGTACATAGGTAGTTTGCCTCAGCCTGCAGGTCAATCTTGTGACTTGACCCCTTCGAAATATCGGGACCCACGGCGCCC
This sequence comes from Magnaporthales sp. P1609, assembly GCA_003709005.1. Taxonomy (NCBI): domain Eukaryota; kingdom Fungi; phylum Ascomycota; class Sordariomycetes; order Magnaporthales; species Magnaporthales sp. P1609. Next base: position 2,181,128 of record PELF01000005.1, on the reverse strand, counting down.
GCAAGTGAGGCGAAAGAAGGCCAAAAGGTCAAGGAAGACGGAGGCAAGTAACGCTTAAGAAGGAAGCTAGACTCCAGGTTTGACAAGGTCTTGCTGGTGAAAGAGACAGAGAAAGAAAAAAAAAAAAAAGAAGAAGACTAGGCCCCATCCTCCAATTCAGCCATCCGCACACCATCCCAATCGGGCAGCTGTGCGACTTATACATGGCCAATGCAACATTATCAACAACAGGTAGGCCAGCTTCCATTACCTGGGGTTTCACTCCCTGTTTCTAAACAAGAAGTCCACAGAATTATATTAGACTAGATAAAGCATCTGTACACATCCTCCAGAAAGTGTGGTACATCTTCCAACCCTCCAATTTTACTTGTCACAGCCTACAGATGTATAATGTGCACATAGTGGGGGATGGGATGGAGACTACGAAGCAAAATACTTTAGGTAAGGTAGTGGATTATTATCGGTTATCGGTTATCTATGCCTGCCCGTTGTGGGTAAACGAATAGTGGAGGTCAGGTACCTCATTAGCTAGTCTAGAACCCGAGAGACCTGTGCGACTAGACGTCATACCGAGAACGTGTCTACCTTGCCGAATTTGCGCCGCTTCGGCCAACCCCATTGTCGCATGGATCTCTTAACGCCATCATCCATTGATGAGATTCCACAAATTACGCACAACCATTGAGCCGTAACAAACCACGCTACATAGCTGTTGCACAGCCGAGGCCTTCAAATCAATCTAGTTTTAATGCTGCAGTCGTGATTGCATCGGATCGTGTTCGTGATTGGGCGGACTCTGCTCGGTTTTCGGATAACGAGGCGTAAGTCCGCTGAAGACGCCGCCGCCGTCGCATGGAGTACGATCAGGAGTCGCTGCCCGGCGAGGGCGCATCGCGGCACGATGGCGGCGGTCGGGGGCTGTATCGCCTGGAATCCAATCCTAGCAGTACTAGCATCTTCGAGGATGTGGAAATGGCCCAAGACGAGGTACGGCAGTCAAATCCAAAGCCCTAATCCATGCAGTCGTTGCTCACATTTAGCCCTGTCCATCAGCTGTACTCTGGGCCAATGGCCGAGAGTCTACCAACGAGCTTGTCTGCGTTTGCACATCGCCGTCCGAGGGCAGATTCGACCACGAGTTTCGCGTACTATCAAGAGGACGACGAAGAGGAAGACATTTCTCCGGGCGGTAGGCCTTTGTTGGGGGATGGACCCACGGACATAGATGACTTGGATGAGATTCCCTTCCACCCTGAGATTGAGGACGAGGAGGACTCGACCGACCTCGAACGGCAGGCTCCCGAAAACGATTACGTGCTACATCGCCGGAACTCGACTCATTCACGACACTCGGTGCACTCGAGGCTGCTCCGACGTGACAGTGCTGCCACAGAGGGTAGCTCCTATGGTACTGGCAGGGTCAGCCAGAAGATTTATATGGTCAGCGAAGACTTGACTATAGTCATTGCAGGGTTTAAAACAAGCCTGGCAGGTTTGGCCGCTTACATCATCATTTGCCTTTGTACTCTTGGTCTAGGTTGGCTGCTTTTCCGCTGGCTTCCCAGATGGCATGTCAAGCTTTTGGGCCAGCCGTGCCCCCTAAGGGAGTGCCAATGGGTCGTGATCGAAAACCAATGGGGAGAGATGACCATTCTGGATGTACAGAGCAGGCCTTACGGGCGCTCTCTGTCCACCGTGTTTGGCCAACCTGGGAAGCTGTCGGCATACGCACTCGAGGAGGACTCGGACCCGATCTTGACAGAACTCCGAGTTGTGGATTACCGTTATGTTCGCTTTTATTTCCAGCCCTTGAGAGATAAGTTCTTATTGTGCAACGGTTGGAAAGATCCCAACTGGACAGACGTTCACTCGATCCGCACCGGAATCGACAGCGAGGAGAAAAGCCACCGTGACCTTGTGTTTGGCACGAACCTTATCGACATTGAGCAGAAGTCGGTATTTCGATTGCTCGTGGACGAGGTCTTCCATCCATTTTACGTTTTCCAGATTGCCAGTCTCATCCTATGGTCGATGGACGAGTATTACTATTATGCTACAGCCATCTTCCTCATGTCCTTTGGCAGTATTACTACCACTCTCATAGAGACGAGAGCTACAATGCGCCGGCTGAGAGAAATTTCGAGGTTCGAGTGTGACGTTCGCGTACTGCGGAACGGGTTCTGGCGCTACGTTGCTTCTGGTGATCTCGTTCCTGGCGATATTTACGAGGTCAGCGATCCCAATTTGGCCCAGTTCCCCGCTGACAGTCTGCTGCTTGGTGGCGACTGCATCGTCAACGAGAGCATGTTGACGGGCGAGTCCGTCCCAGTGTCCAAGATCCCGGCCACCGACGAATCTCTCCGCGATCTCAATTTAGCAGCAGCAACATTATCACCAGAACTTGCACGGCATTTTCTCTTCTGCGGAACCAAGATCATCCGGGCTCGGAGACCTGCCGAGGGTGGTGAGGGTGAGGCTGTTGCACTGGCCATGGTGGTTCGTACCGGTTTCAACACAACCAAGGGCTCACTGGTGCGATCCATGCTCTTTCCCAAGCCTTCAGGCTTCAAGTTCTACCGGGATTCGTTCCGTTACATTTCCGTCATGGCTTGTGTTGCCATGGTGGGCTTTATTGCATCGTTCATAAACTTTGTTCGTCTCGATTTGGCATGGCATTTGATCATTGTGAGGGCCTTGGACCTAATCACCATAGTCGTACCGCCTGCCCTCCCCGCAACTCTCCAGATCGGCACCAATTTCGCGCTCAGTCGGCTCAAAAAGAAGCAGATATACTGTATCAGCCCGCAGAGGGTCAATGTGGGCGGAAAAATAGACATAATGTGCTTTGATAAGACTGGAACACTCACCGAAGAAGGACTCGACGTTCTTGGGGTCAGGGTCGTGTCGAAACCTACCAAACGCTTCAGCGATACACTTACGGACCCCGAGACACTCACGAAGGCTAATGGCGACTCTGGAGATAACATCAGCAGCCAGAAAGCCGCCCTGTTCACAATGGCTACTTGCCATTCGCTCAGATCAGTGGATGGAGAACTCGTCGGAGACCCCCTGGACCTCAAAATGTTTGAATTTACTCGATGGTCCTTTGAGGAGAGCGAGCAGGGTTTTGGCGGGGAGACTGCGGAAGAGGAGCAGGGCAACCTCTCTCCATCCATTGCCAGGCCTCCTGTGGACTTGAAGGATCGCCTTGACTGGCACGACAACAGTGGGCGACCCGTTGCATTCGAGCTTGGCGTGTTGAAGTCGTTCGAGTTTGTGTCTCATTTGCGCAGGGCTAGCGTCATTGTAAGGACATATGGACAGCAAAGTGGAGATATTTATGTCAAAGGCGCGCCGGAATGCATGAAAGACATTTGCAAGCCAGAGTCCTTCCCGGTGGATTACGATGAGCTACTTTCATACTATACGCACAAGGGCTACCGCGTCATTGGGTGCGCAACAAAGCACATCAACAAGCTCAGCTGGGTGAAGGCACAAAAGATGAAGAGGGAGCAGGCTGAGTCCGACCTTGACTTTGTCGGTTTCATCATATTTGAGAACAAGCTCAAGCCAACAACCGCTGCCGTTTTGGAAGAACTGGTCCAGTCCAACATTGGTGCAGTCATGGTGACAGGCGACAATATTTTGACTGCTATAAGCGTGGCCAGAGAAAGTAACCTGATCGACAAGACAGCTCACTGCTTCATCCCAAGGTTTATACATGGCAACTCCACGGATCCCAACTCGCAGCTTCAGTGGGAAAGCATAGACAACAGTCTGCTGCAGCTGGATGAAAAGACGCTTCTTCCATTGCCTCCTCCACCTCAAAGTGACGCATCTCTTCCATACGACATATCAAACATCCGGAACTACTCAATAGCAGTCAGCGGTGATGTATTTCGGTGGGTGGTTGACTATGCGCGACCCGAAGTCCTGCAACGCATGCTCGTCTGCGGCAAGGTGTTTGCGCGAATGTCTCCGGACGAGAAGCATGAGCTCGTGGAAAAGCTTCAGAGCATTGGATACTGCGCTGGGTTCTGCGGCGATGGCGCAAATGACTGCGGAGCCCTCAAGGCAGCGGACGTTGGCATTTCGCTGTCTGAAGCCGAGGCCTCGGTCGCTGCGCCGTTTACGTCTCGGGTGTTTGACATCAGATGCGTTCCAGAGGTCATTCGGGAGGGTCGTGCTGCGTTGGTGACGAGCTTTAGCTGCTTCAAGTACATGAGCTTGTACTCGGCAATTCAGTTTACGTCAGTGAGCTTCTTATACGCATCAGCATCGAATCTGGGAGACTTTCAGGTGGGTTTGAATCAACGACATTTGTCTTGTGGGGGGCCTAGGGCGCTAACATTATCTAGTTTTTGTTCATCGACCTTGCTCTTATTTTGCCGATTGCTATCTTCAGTGAGTTTTAACCCAAGTCGAAACCCTACTTTACCTATGTCGCCAGCCATACTAACTTGCACCGTACAGTGAGCTGGGCTGGCCCGTATCGTCAGCTATGCAGGAAGCGTCCAACGGCAGATCTTGTGTCACGCAAAGTTTTGACACCGCTTCTGGGCCAGATGTGTATTTGCATCGTCATCCAGGCGGTCGTTTTTGTTGCGGTCCGCAAACAGTCCTGGTATGTGTTAGGTTTCCTTGTGCACAATTTACGCAGCTTTTTCATCGGTGAAGATATAGCTTTGTTAACATTGTTTCAACTCAAGGTTTATTCCTCCCGAGATCGAGCATGAGGAATCGAACATAAAGAACTCGGAGAACACGTCTCTCTTCCTCACCTCGTGCTTTGAGTACATACTTGCTGGCGTAGTCATCAACGCTGGGCGCCCTTTCAGGCAGGGCATGCTGAAGAATTGTAAGTCATTTGTTCTACAAATAGCGTAGCAGGGCATCAAACTGACTCTGGTTTGTTCTGGTAGGGCCGTTCGTCGCCACTATCAGCATCACCTTACTCGCAACATTATACATGGTCCTTGCGCCCGCTCGGTCGTTAACAGAGTTGATGGAGCTGACATGGATGAGCTTGGACTTCAAGTTTTTCATCATCGTTATGGGATTCGTGTATCTGGCCGTTGCATACACTGCGGAGCATTACGTCTTCCAGCGCATAGCGAGAGCGATTGGCCACATGAACCAGGCTATCACTGGACAGGCCAAGAAGAGGAAGGAATACAAAATGATACAAGAGAGGATGAAAGCATAATGGGTTTTGTACCTGAAAAGGAGGGGGAAATAGAAACAAAGAAAGAAAGGGACATCTCGAGTGTGTTCACCCACAATAGAGGCTGTCGACATGATGCGTCGAACAAGAGTTGTGAGCAAATCATTTTCTTGTCAACCGTTCAAGGGCGCCCTTTTGGGATGTGCGACAGACATTAGGACATGTAGGTGAGTATGAAATTCGAATAAGTGAGTGCACAATCTAAGTTTCACGTTGGTAGGTAAACAAATAATGCTCCAACGCAAGCCATACATATGATTATCCAGCCTACAATATCTATTTTTTTTTCTTAATTCGACAAAAGGGGAGAAGCACAATGAAAACAAGCATACAGGATTACATAAAATTACAAAGAGCGGTCACCTCGTTGAAACGGAGGCTGTTTATGCAATGACGCAATGTTTAGGTAGCTAGCGGTTCTAGTGCAGCGTGCCATTCTGCACTGGGGCTCCTCGGAGCGGCATCCATATGAACGCCGAACACATGGGGAAGCGACATGGATGGAGACACAATACACCTTATACTGGTTCACTGCGACCGCCATCAACCCCATTTGTCAACTGAATTTGTATATATAGCAAGTTTGAATAGCTTAACCTAAAGCTATAGTTATAACGAAACGTGACCCAAGAAATTTGTTTCGTTTCAAAAGCCTATCCAGTTGTACATTCGAAACAAACCATCGAGAGTCAGATAACAACATGAATTACGGTGAGTGATAACTCCTTCTTTTTCTTTCCGATGAAAAACTTACTATAATCTCCAAATTCTGACTGGAAGAAACAAAAAACAAACGTGCATACATATGTAGACTGGATTCTAGACGGCGGCTACCTGCCGCACGCCGTGATCCGCGTCGGCATCAGACGGCAGCTCGCCACGCGCATTGCCATGTCGACCGGCACTTCGCTCGAGGCCGACTACGAGCGCAAGATGAAGTACATCGAGCTCCTGCGGACGCGGCCCATCGCCGTGGAGACGGCGACGGCCAACTCGCAGCACTACGAGGTTGGCACCGGCGTGCTGGCCGCCTGCCTGGGCCCGCGCATGAAGTACTCGGCCTGCCTGTACCCAAAGGGCGGCGAGACCCTCGCGCAAGCCGAGGTCGCCATGCTGAGGACGTACCTCGAAAAGGCGCAGCTCGAGGACGGCATGGACATCCTGGACCTCGGGTGCGGCTGGGGCTCCGGCGCGCTGTTCTTCGCCGAGATGCTGCCCAAGGCGAGGATAACGGCCTTTTCCAACTCGAGAACCCAGAAGGAGTACATCGACGGCAAGGCCCAGGAGAAGGGGCTCACAAACTTGAAAGTCATCACGGGTAACGTTGCCGATTATGAGTTTGAATATAACACTTTCGACCGTGTCGTGTCCATCGAGGTAGGTTTGCCAACCCATTTTTTGCGCCCTCAAAGCTAAGAGGGGTGATCAGGCTTACAACCGTACTAGATGTTTGAGCACATGAAAAACTACGAGTTACTCATGGCCAAAGTATCTCGCGCCCTCAGGCCAGGTGGAAAACTTTTCGTCCACATTTTTGCACACAAGGATAGCCCCTATGACTTTGAAGAGGGATGGATGTCGACGCACTTCTTTACTGGCGGTACTATGCCGTCGGCCGACTTGCTTCTCTATTTCCAGCGCGAATTGAAAATCGAGAGACAGTGGTGGGTGAATGGCAAGCACTATTCAAGAACGTGTGAGGTAAGGCCCCCTTCCAAAACTGAACCGATTGGCCCTCTCGCTATCTCAAGATCGAATGCTAAGCGCTCCCTTCTTCACAATGATTAGGACTGGTTGGCCAAGATGATTATGAACAAGAAGGAGATATGGCCCCATCTCGTGGAAACGTATGGGGAGGCAGATGCCGCGACTTGGTATAACCGGTGGCAGATCTTCTATATGGCATGCTCAGAGCTGTTCAACTATGAGAACGGAGATACTTGGGGGGTCGCGCACTACCTGTTTGAGAATGTAAAGCCCGCGGAGGCTACAAAGGGAACATATCAGGAGTAGTAGCAGGGCATCAAGGTCAAGCACTGCCGATTTCTCGAGAAAAAAAAAAAAAAGAAAAAAAAGGTAGAAAATAGGATGTAAAAAAAACTGGGATTGGTTTGCCCTTCAGGCGAGTCACCTCTATAAGTATGTGCAAGGCCGTCTGTTCCGTGCCATATCTCGGCTTCCCTAGTAACCTCCCTGGTGCAACCTTGTCGTCGGACAATCGATGCGGTAATGCGAGCATGCCTCTCCGTGCTTTTCCATCTAGTGATCCCAAGGGTGCTTCCAACCCAACAATACAGGACCTGTGCAAGATAGGTCAGTACTAATAAAATCATAAGAGGCTTCGGCTGCGTCGACTTTGAATGTGAGATAATAGTAATCTCTAAGAGGGGGCAATTACCGTCCTTCTTCGCCCTGTACATCAACTATTCGAAAACGCCCCAGTTAGCCAATGTATCATCCGTAAGGCCCCGGAACACGGGGGAATTACGGCCAGTCAAGTCACCGAGCCTGACGTACAAAGAACCACATGCTAGCACTCAGCGCAGTGCCGGCGAATCTGTAGATGAAAGGCGCGCGGTAAGGGCCACGGGCCTTGAAGACGCCTGGGCCGATCTGCTGCGCGTTGGGCGGGAGGCCGCCGCCTCCTGTCGGGCCGGCCATCGTTGCGAGGCGTGGATGTTGTTTTTTTCCTTCGCTGGGGATCGAGTCGTAACGCTAATTGATCGATATCGAGGTGGTCGGTCACGTTTTGAGTGCAATTGGTTATGGCGGACACCGGAATTGAATGGCTTGTCGTTCGTCGGCTTCGATCGGGACCAAGCCAAGCTTCACAGCATTTCGAGCCTCAAACAAACAGTGAGGCGCTAAAGTGTGGCTGCAACAGTGTATGCCTGGCAAACACTGTGCTTGTGGTGTATGGTCCACATGAAGGCTGCTCCTCCTCTCTGCCAAGTGAATTCCACCCGTAGTAGACTACGACCCAGTTTGTTAGTAATTCACTTTCGCGATTGCCCCAGTTAACCCCGAGTTCAATTGATCCAACTTGTTGCCCGGATTGTCGTCATCACGGGAATTTTGATCCCCATGGAAAAGCGCATCAACTACAAAAAATACAGCACTCACACGTTCGACCAGCTACATCTGTCAGGCATGATTTTTCATCCGCGAAAAACATCCTTTGACCCTTTACGTCAAGCTTGCACCGCGTAGGACGAAATACCCGCAGGAGCCCGCGCGCGGACTGCACAAGCTTACAATCATCCCATCACCAAACCATACCTGTATACCAGCGGACATCTTCCTACTGAACACACGAAGATAGCGCACAACCCGTCAGTCGCCTCACGATGGCCACCCCCGGCGACACTCGGGAAGAGGCACCTTCAGCCCCCTCACCTCGCTCGTTCGCGTTGAAGCACATGCGACCAAAGAGTTCCTTCCTGGGATGCGCCAAAATAGCGGAATATGAGGTTCTTGGGAAATTGGGAGAGGGTACTTTTGGCGAGGTTCACAAGGCCAGGTCGAAAAAGACTGGTGCAATCGTTGCGCTCAAGAAGATTATTATGCACAACGAGAAAGATGGCGTATGTTCCGCCCATTCTGAGCTGGCAGGATGTTATGATGCTTTTTTGGCCCCGGATGGAAAGAATTTGCGCTGACCACCCACGGTGAACACTGCAGTTTCCCATTACGGCCCTTCGCGAGATCAAGCTACTTAAGTTGCTGTCACACCCCAATGTGTTGAGGTTGGAGGATATGGCTGTCGAGCACCCTCAAAACAGATGTGAGTAGCTTGCTGTCCATACCTTAACCCCCAACGGGCCCTGGCAGAGACACCGACTGATATCGACATACTACGTTAGCCGACAAACGCAAGCGACCAATCATGCATATGGTTTTCCCTTATATGGACCATGATCTTTCCGGCCTTCTGGACAATCCCTCTGTCAAGTTTACCGAAGCACAAATCAAATGCTATCTTATACAACTATTGGAGGGCTTAAGATACCTGCACGATAACAAAATCCTTCATCGCGACATGAAGGCGGCCAACCTGTTGATCAACAACAAAGGCATCCTGCAGATTGCAGATTTCGGCCTGGCGAGGCACTACGAAGGTCCAGTACCACAAGCTGGACGTGGAGGAGGCGAGGGTACGAGGAACTACACTAGCCTGGTTGTGACTCGCTGGTATAGGCCTCCAGAGCTGCTCCTACACCTCAAGGCATATACCACAGCAATAGACATGTGGGGAGTCGGGTAAGCTTACACACGATGGCATCAGTGATTATGTGTCGGCCACTGCTAATTTGTCTTGCTTGCAGGTGTGTCTTTGGCGAAATGCTGACTGGAAAGCCCATCCTCTCTGGTGAGAGCGATGGACACCAGCTCGAGCTCATCTGGGATCTTTGCGGCACTCCAACGGAGGACACAATGCCGGGTTGGAGAAAGCTACCAGGCGCCGAGGCGATGCAACCCAAGTCGCGCCCGGGGAACTTGTCCCAACGATTTAGAGAGTAAGTCTCCATAGCCTGCTGCCAAGTATGACCCCTTACTGACGAGCACCTCTAGGCACGGCCAAACGGCTGTCTCGCTACTGAAGGAGCTAATGAAGCTCGATTGGAAGTCAAGGATCAACGCAATAGATGCTTTGCAACATCCTTATTTTCGAACTGCCCCCATGCCTTCGAAACCCGAGGATATTCCGACGTTTGAGGACAGTCACGAGCTCGACAGGCGAAGATATCATGACCGTCCTCCAAAGGCACTCCCCCCTGCCCCCAAGGGCGGCGCAGTTGGCCGAGGACCGATGGACGGGCCGGGACCCAACCATGGATATCAAAGCGGTGACTACGGGGGTCGTAACGGCGCTAACGGTGGCCGCTACCCTCCTCCCCACCGAGGAGCTCCCAATGGAGAGCCCGAACGCAGACAGCCGGCATGGTCAAAAGACAGAAATCTTGGGCTGCCACCTCGACCTCCACCCCCCGCAGGTTCTCACAATGGCATGGACAACAGCTCTCGAGATGTGCCTCCTCCCCGGAGCAGGGGTAACGACCGTGCTGGCGGCGGCGGGCGAGCGGATGTCGACACATACATCCCCAGCTACAGCGGTGGTGGTAGAAGGGATGACAGGTTACCGCCACGTGAAGACAGAAGGCGTCGCGATGACCGAGATGATAGAAGATATGACCGAGATCGCGCTTATGACGATCGAGGGCGCAGCAGCAGGACGAGAAGCCGCTCGCCTATACGAGAGCGAGACAGAGATCGCGAGAGAGATCGCGACCGCGATCTTTACCGGAGATAGTGTCCACCAGGAAAGGCGCCGAGATTCCCAAGATAGCATCAGAACAATCTCCGGCCAACAATGCTTGAGAAGGAGAGAGGCTCCCATTACTGCCCCTATAGCTTCATAAAAAATCCGACACCCTGCTGTGGTGGGGAATATGACTACTACACATCTTCCTTTGAAATCCGCGGCGGAATCTGGCCGTACTACAAGACACAAAATAGCTGCGGGCACTTTGGTTTGGATGGCAGCGTCGAACGCAAAGGTGATGCTCAGCTGGATCTGGATGACCTTTTGCCCCAGTCCCTGATCGCCGAGCTTTTCCCAGAAACTTTAAGCGCAAGCTTTGACTGCGACTCTTCCTCCTCCAGCCCTCAGCACGCGATCACGAATAGATGCACTATTTGATATATGAGCCAAAGGGATAGCATGTTCATCACATCAGTCCTCTTGAAAACCAGCCAGGAGACCAATATGATACGACGCTTGTTTGGATTTTGCTTGTCTTTATCGCTTGGGAGGACGAAGAAAGCGGCCGGTGGCACGAGTACACGGTCTCGATAAAGCGACTTATTTTTCATCCAAAGCCCCAAAATAATACGCACCTATGGACACTATCAACTTATGGACTGGTCGAGAAGGGTTTGCAACTACTGCAGACGTTACTGAACAAGGGGTCAGGGCGAGTGTACGCTGTACGCTGTATAATATAATTATCGTATAGGCCAGCCCAAAGTGTGAGGTGGATTTCGATTCCTTCAGGATCTCAGTGTTTGCGTTTGTAACCAATAAGATACATTAGTCCCCTCCTGAGGTGTCATCCTCTTCTTCTTCTAGAATAATCGACTGCAGCAATGGCATCCTCCGTGAGTGTTCGCTGTGCAAGCCCCGATTTGTGATACGGTCGATAATCTGCCAGTCAATATCTGACGAGAGGCTGCCGCTGTAGTAATCGCTGGCCCGCTTGATGGTGGGCGTTTGCTGGGCTGTCGGGGTGGTTGCCGTCAAAACGGGCAGTTTCTGCTTCTGCTTCTTCTGCCGCTGGGCCTCGATCTGTTTGAGGGACGGAGCGTTTTCCTTGTCCAATTCTAGAATGGAGACGAACATGTGGGACGACAACTTGATCGAGAGGCCGGCGAGGATACCGACAAACGCGGCAGAGCCAAACTATCAGGGTTGGTCAGTAGGTTGCCCCATACCGGATCATCCAGTGTTGCTACGTGATACTTTACGACTGAAGCATGCGGAGAGGGGGAGGGGAATCAGGTAACCAACATAAACATAGAGAGGCTGTTTGTTTCCCAGAATGTTAGTAAGAAAAATGTATGCCGCTCGGTTCGACTCAAAGCCAGCCTTGGGTGACCTAGTTCCTTGCGGAGATGAATGGTTGACCGACGTACCTGCAGCTTCGGCAAAAGTGAGACGAAGTACCAGATGGGCGAGAGAACATACGCCGTGGTGTACAACACGGGCGACAGTAGAACGAAGACAACCCTCCAGAGCCAGCCGACGGGTGACAAGGTGAATCGCAATAGAGCCACGACGGCGACGACCGTGGTCGAGACGAGTGACAGCATCGTGCTCACGGTGACCATGACCATTCTGGATGCCGAGCTCACCAGCGAGGGCATGTACCCCAAGGCCTCCAGCGTCTTTGGAGATACCAAGTCCATAACTGCTATGGGGGTGGAGTGAAAGTCTCAATTGAGACGCTGGTGGTTGTGGGGGGAAGGGAAGCCGACAGCCCTGACTGAATTGAGGTTTGGTTGGTACAGCTAAATCAGGCCTTTTTTTGTTTTGTTTTATTTATTGATAGTATCTTGAATAAGGTCAGAAAGAATACATCACCATCGTCATCACATTAGGCAGGCTAGGTAGGTACCTTAAGGTAGGATTGTTGAACTCAATGGCTGGAATCCCTGCTTACGCTCCGCACCTTTTGAGTTGAGACTTGAGCCCCACGCGCATTGGGGATGGCTGATATGCCGTGCCGTCTAGGCCTAGAGAGGCTAGCCTGCGAATGGGTGGCGCGTTAAATAGTGGACTGGTCCTTTTGACGTGGATGTTGGAAGTTAGGCGGTCCTTTGTATGTGCTGTCGTGTCGCGCTGGAAATTTGTGGTTTGGAGCTGAATTATTCTTGACATTCATTATATTGACCAGTTATGGCAGGCACTTTTGTGAGAGTTGTGAGCAGGCATACGATCGATGACGGCAACTCGATTTGATCGGCCTGTCTGGAGTGTGGTGCCTGAGGTCTCGTGACCTATTGTCGAAGCTGAGGTTGCTGGGTCGAATGGCTTGGAATGACGGAACATTTTACTCCATATTGGATTGAAACACAGTGTATTTTGGATTTTGGGTACACAACTGTGAGTGATGGTTGCCTGGATTGTCGCAGGGCTAGAAAAAGAGAGGACAAGAAAAAAAGAGACTGATAGACTTCCTCAGTTTCGGCCGATTACCTTGGGCGCATATATATATCAACCTATCTAGGCTAGACTGTCATCTGTAAGACCTGCTATGATTTCAACTGGGTTCAGCAATGCAGGTAATCGCGCGTTCGTTGCGTTGCAAGGAACTTGGCACTGTTTGCTCCGGATCTGAAAGTCTATCTTGTAGCTTCTGCTTTTGTCATAGTGCCTGATTCGACTGACACTTTCAAACACGCATACACGCGGTAGGATAACTCATATTCTTGAAGGTAAAGGGCGAACAAGGCGATGGTTCCTGGGGATTTAGTACGATTAACACTTTGTTGATTGAAGTCGGCTGCTGTAACATGTAATTGACTGCTTGTTCTGGCCCTTGATCAATCTGATCGCTCTTTGGCTGAGATTTTAGACTATCCGTTCCAGGACTTAGTTAAGAATTACAACAAATCACAGGCTTCCTTTTTCAAGTAGTCTGTGCTACCTACCACATTGTCCACTCCACTCCACTGCCCGCATTTGCGTCCGCACGGCAATGCACCTGATCATTCCAACTTGCTATCCGTCGCACACCACATTGAACACCCGCCCTGTCTAAACGCCAGGGCGAGCAATTCACTCCAAGCTAGATCGCCGGCGCAACGCATCGTGAAACAAATCTTTGCGGGCGCAATCTGCATTTCGACAACTGTCGATAAATACACCCGGCCTTGCTTTTGCCCTGCAGAGAGACTAGCCCAGGACAGCCATCGACTACCGGCAACTAAAGTCTAGAACCCGCCCGCCACTCACACCTGACCTCTGGTAGACACGCGGTTCCCCCAATCAACGACCACATACCCTTGCCGATAAGTCACAAGTTTCATCTCGCTTCGGGTTGTCCTTTGCTGCGCTGTACTGCCAGTGCAACAGGGGCTGGGAGCCGCGTCCCCTCCCCGCCTCTTTCCGCTAGGCACGAAAGACACCCGCCCCCACTACTACAAGCCTGATTGTAATCTGCAAAGGTGCCTGGCCGAGAATGGGCAACCAAACCTCCGCCCAGCGACAAGCCGGGCCTTCGGGATCATCGTCGTCCGCCGCGTCGGGTCAAGCCTCGGCGACGGGCAGCGATCCTCCCACCCGCTCACATTCCAGGCGCGATTCAAAACATCCCATTCCAGTCCAGAACCAACGCGCGGCTGCTCCGCCGGAGCAGTCTCCGGCTCAGGCACAAGGTTCCACTACAGTGCCCCCGCGATCGCAACAGTATCCTCTCAGCGTACCCTCGCCCTCGTCCAGCGTGTCCAGGTCCGCGGATCTACCCTCTCGTCCGCTGCAGACAGGGCCGGCTGATGGGCCTAGCAAGCCCGTCGCCGTGCCCAACGCTTCGCAGGCACAACAGAACCACCAGCCACATAAAGTGCAGACACCAAGCGAATCTGCGCCAGGTGTCGGTGTCGGGAGCGAGGCTCTCGAGACCCCCGAGGCCGCCATGGTTCCTACCAGCAGTATGTCGGACATGTCGTACATAACGCGGCCGCCACGGCTGCCGTTGCCAATCGAGGAGGAGATTCACACACCCGGCTCGCCCATAATATCACCAAATGAGAATGTTCCAGGCTCTCCCCCCGGTGCCGTCGACACCCTGGACTCAGAAGAGACTTTGAACCGCAAGTCTTCTGCATTGAGCTCGGGTACGTACAACCACGAAGCCGAAGAAGAAGACGAAGGCGAGGACGAGCTGAGTGTGGACAAGACGAGGCCAACTGTGCCATTCCGCCTTGAGTGGCCGCACGGAGGCGAGAAAGTCTACGTAACAGGCACGATATTCCAGTGGAACCGCAAACATCGACTGCATCCCGTCGAGGGCAAACCAGGTCACTTTGCCGCAACGATTAACATTCTCCCCGGGACCCACCACGTTAGGTTTCTGGTGGACGGGCAGATGCAGACATCCACTGAACTTCCTGTGACGGTGGACTTTGGCAACAACCTTGTGAACTACATCGAGGTCAGTGTGGCCGAAGCAACGCCTGCAGGGGATTTCCAGCCAGATGCACCCGAAAAGAAGGTGTCACAGCAGGAGCTCGCAGGCTCAAGGGGTCCTTCACATATAGACGAGAAAACGGTACGGTACAAGGAGGTCGATCCGAAGGAAGTGTTCGAGCATGATATTCCCGCCTACCTGGTAGATTTTGATCAGCCAGAAGATTCTCATGCATACCATGTGTCGGTCGGGGCTATAGAGAAACTGCCTGCAGCACCCACTCTTCCCGGGTTTCTCAGCAAGCCCATTCTGAACGCGGCAGTTCTGATCAAGGACGACAACAGCGTGCTCAACATGCCGAATCACACAGTTTTGAATCACCTTGCCACATCGAGCATCAAGAACAACATCCTGGCCGTGTCGGCAACGACGAGGTACAAAAGCAAGGTATGCAGGCCCATCACTTTAGATTCCATTGCCCGTTTACTGATTGAAGCTCGTAGTACGTCACGACCATCATCTACAAGCCAACATCCCAAGACGGTTAAGCTTGAAGTCTTTGGGATTACTGGATTGTTGAGGTTACATAGTCATTTATGTATGCATTTGGTGGAAGGGGATGAAGGACACATGGGCCCTGACAACTGGATCTAGTGATCAACCGTTCGTGGTTGGTACCATAAATACCACTGCTCGTAGACAGTAACACGAGGTTGATAGTGGTAATTGCTTCTAGTGTTACAGGACTGAAATGGCGCAGTGTATGTTGTGGCAGAGAAGAGTGGGAGGAAGCTGTAAGACATTGAAATTGTCAACTATGAATGATTGGCCCAGCAGATATCATCATTCATGGCCAACGTTCGCTTTCGCCTCATTGAAAATGAAAAGCTATGATGAAATAACAGAAGGACATTGCTTAGGTTCAAACGAGCTATGAAGGATGATCTTTACGACAGGCAGGTGGATGAGATCGCTTGGCTAGAATTCATTGCAAGAAAATTCCGTAGATATTAATCTCTCCATTTGACGTACACCTCATCCGTCCTAAACCTCTGCGTACATGTACTTTCTTCCAATGGTGTCCTAAATCCAGTCTCAAAGGCAAGGAGACCTGCATGTGCTATCATGATGCCATTGTCGATGCAAAATCGTTCATCCGTGGCATAGACGCTGCCCCCACGGTCCCTAGCCATGGCGCCCATCATCTCCTGCAGCCTCTCGTTGGAGCCCACACCACCGACGATGAGGACCTGCGTGCTACCGACGTGGGCCATGGCTCGCTCGGTGATCTCGACCAGCATTGCATAGACGGTCTCTTGTAGAGTGAAGCATAGGTCGGCCGGTGTGAAAAGATCCGGCTTGGCGGCCATCTGGGCGGCGAGCTCGTCGGCGCGGGTCAGGATGCCCGAGAAGGAGCAGTCCATACCCTTTACGGCATAGGGGAGGTCCAGGAGCACAGAGCCCTGCTTGGCCAGCTGCTCGATGTTGTAGCCGGGCGCAGGGTCGTTACTGATCCTCAGGGTGCGGGCGAAGCGATCGAGGCAGTTGCCAACGGCGATGTCGAGCGTCTCGCCAAAGATGCGGTACCGCTGCTCGGCGTAGGCGATGACCTGAGTGTTGCCGCCGCTGACGTACAACACGACGGGGTTGTCGGCGCCAGTGATGGCGCGGCCCATCTCGATGTGGCCGACGCAGTGGTTGACGCCCACAAGCGGCTTGCCCCAGAGCAGCGAAAGGGTGCGTGCGCCGATGGCGGTGCTCGTGAGCGGCGCCCCCATCCCAGGCCCCTTGGTGTAGCAGATGCAGTCGACCTCGTCCAACGTGACCCCCGCGTCCCGGATGGCCTGCTGCGCCACCCTGACGAAGAAGGAGCGATGGTGTGCCGCCGTGTCCTTGGGCAGGAAGCCTGTGCCCGGAGGAGAAACAAAGGTGTGCCGGACGTTGGAAAGCACCACAGGGTCGCCCGTCTCCCCCTCGGGCGGGTGGGCGATGATGCCTATGCCCAGCTTGTTCGCGCTGCCCTCGCAGCCGAGGGCGATGCGGCGGCGTTTGGCAGGGTTTGGCGGGATGGCCATTGTTGTAGACGGTGGTGATGCTGATAGAGGGAAAGGAGTAGCGGCGGTAGATGCGTGCTCCTCTTGAGGTTGGGTTTTGCTGCTCTCTTTTAAGGAACCTCCCAACCCGGACTTAGGCGCCGCCGGTATCTCGCCCGTGTTGTTGCGGCTTGGTTCAGTTCTGGGCCTAGGGTTTCCGAAAAGCGTCTTGATAGTCTGGGCCGTGATCTGCGGCAGACACGGGTGTAGCCCCAATTTGTGACCGCAGCCACAGCCAACCTTGCCCGGACTTGATGGGTTGTACATGCGACTATAGGATCCAGGTAGGCAACAACAGCGCCCTTCAGTTGGGGTGTAGTCTGGTTACTAACTTAAACGTGACGGTTGAGACTTATTGTACAGTGCACTGCAGTGGACTAATAACGAGACGTTGGAGTACTTGGTACCAGGTCCATAGTACGTCCTACTTTACTTCGCCTGTCAACCTACCCTACCCCGACCATACCCTTATTTTCATCTCAACCAAAATCTCCCCGCTATGACGCTTTGGAGGGGCAGCGCTGCTCTCGAAAAGAATAAAGCGGGCCAAAACGAATTCTGCCGATCTCAAGGTGGATCACCTGCAGGGGTAATGTTGCGCGATCGTCCACCGCCTTCTGACCTTCCCTTGATTCTGCGCACCAATCGACTTACAGGTTACATAATCCGCCCAGGTAGCATTTGGTCGCTGCAACCGCGCACAGGCAGGCGCTTAGTGTGATTCTGGTTCAGTTGACGAGCATCCATCCAACTCCACTTCCCCGTTTAAGCCCCCGTCCAACCCAACGACCGCACAACTTGAGGAGGCAGATATCGCACTCACCACTTTCCACCATGCCACGGACACATGTTGATACCGGAGAGCTTGCTCATAGGATCCCCTGGACTAGGTCTCATACCTCCCCACGCCAACACACGACGTATCTACGAGACTTGACGTTTCAAGGGGACTATCATGACAACGCCGCCATTCCCGATGGGTATGCTGACACCAGCAGGTATTATTTGGGTTGAGAGACCTGACTAGACCTTACCGTCTTGCATTCCTTCTTCCGTGAGTACCTTTCTATATACTTGCCGCTTCCTCCTGTCGCTATATCTCATGCAATGCCGGCAACCGACGGGACACACGGATGCGGGGGTCAAATCGTGGACCTCAAGTTCTTTCATGAACAAATGGAAGGCTTCTATCCGCCCGAGAACAATCTTGTTCTTACCAAAGAATTGGAAATCACCGACTGATACTCGATGGCATAAACAGGTGAATGAGAAGCTTCTCGTGGGTTGTGTTATTTGTGTGCCATGGCCTTTCTAGATCTGATATGCCAAAAACGCTATGACACTCACCACTAACCGCCAACTATCTCCCTAGTTACATCCTCGACTATGTACAGCTCCCCCAAATTTTCCTCTGCTTTCAAATCTACACAATGTACAAGGTTCTAACAATTATGTACAGTACACAAAAAAGCCCAAACCGAAACACACCAAACGCCTTGCCCGCGCAACCCAAAAAGAAGAAAATGACATGTCCTGTTTTCCGGCATCGCGAACCATCGGGTATAAACTCAAAAAGAAAACAAAAAGCGAAGAAAGATTAGGAGCGGATATGGGTCGCCGCAGCAACATGCCTAGGAAGTGGACGACTGCGTGTGCAGCGATGGTTGTTGTTGCTGTTGCTGCTGCTGCTGCTGCTGTGGTTGCTGGGGAGGTGGCTGTCCACCTCCAGACCACGGGAGTGCTGGTCGTGTTGTGCCATTTGGGACAGGCGTCGCTGCAGGTCCCTCGATACGTCGCGGTGCTGCCGAGCCCAACGGTATGGTAGCCCGGAACTTGAGGGCACGAAGATCGAAAGGGTCGACCTCATACGCAGAATCTTCGTCATCGCTGGAGTCACAGTCATACTTCCATCGATCGTCAACGACCGGGAAACGTGTCGGCACAACATCAACTAGCTGCCTCTTGATTGGCCGCCTGTCAACCCAAAGTCTGTTGAGACGGCCAACCCGACGACGGTACTCCATTGGATCTGGTGAGTACTCATCGTCAGCGGCCGACAGCCCATGGAATCGACGGACAGGCGCAGGCTCTGGTGCGTCCAGGTCCATGGGTGTCGGCTCTTCTAAATCCTCCGCCGACGCACTATTCGGCGGTGTCATCAAGTACTGAACCTTGACAGGCCTCCATTTTGCTGGTGGGGACTCTTTCTCGGTCTCGGGCGTCTTATCGACCAGCGGTGAGTTGGTTAGATCCACATACTTCTCATTCCACTTCTTGTGATTCTCAATCTTTGTTTCGATGTCCACGCGCATCTCCTCTTCTCGCTGGGCCTTCAGCTCCGATAACAACCCAAGGTCTACATCAGACGAACGTGTATCACTACGGGGAGCGGCGCGTGCTGGTCCAGCGGCAGCCCGCTGTTGCACGGGTTGCGCCTCTACTGGCTTTTTCCTCTGAGGCTAGAAAAGTAAGCGAGGTTAGTACAAGAAGGTTGAGCGTATGCATCGACCTGCCATTAGCAGCAACTCACCTTTGTGTTGTAAAGGTTCTCATCATCGGTCTTGATACCGAGTTTGATCTTGACCTTCTTGACTTTGCATCTTTGCTCAAAGATAGCTCGATCAACATGCAGCATTTCACGCTTCATTATTTCACGACCATGAGCCAAAGCGATGACCTCACGGCCCTCCTCAAGCTCGCGCCTCAATCGCTTCAGTTTGTCTGCGATCTGCGTATCGCGAGCTCGAGTCTTTCGAGTCTGCCGAACCTCTCGCCTTCTAAAGCAGACAAATGGATCCAGGTCATCGCTCTCCTGGTGAGTCTCGAATTTCAGTGTTGGATGGAGCGGCCCCTTTCTTGCCTGCCGTTCTGCCTTCCAGTGCTCATAGATGGCTTTGGCGTGCAACATCAGCTTGGGAAGCTCCAACTCTGTTAGTGGCGCCACCATGTGATCGTATGATACGACGGTATTGTCAACAGCGGCATAAGGTGCCTGGACTGAGGCGGTGTCCTCGAAGACAAACATGATTTTCTCAAAGTCATCCTCGGACAGCGTGGCGGCGCCAGGAGCCAGGTCCTTGTTATACTTTGCAAGAAAAGCTTCATCATCTTCTGTCATGTCATATGGACAACCTATGCATTCGTCAACTGTTTGCGAAAAGCGAATGTAGTTTGTCGGCTCGACAAACTTGGTGGGATACAGCTCATCATAGTTGATGTTGCTCTCTTGCGTTTGGGTAACAGGAATCTCCTTGTCCGCAGCAACGCCTGTGGTGGACAGAACAGCTTGAAGATGGTACTCCTGCGATGGAGGACCCGATGTTAGTTATGGACGGTACATAACGCAAAAGGGGGACACATCGGGTATGGACTGATGAAATGGTGTTATGGTTGCAGGGATCACGTGCGAGACCACGTGACCTTGATCACATGATCAGAATGCAAGACGGCAATATCACAACTCACTCACATTTTCCTCAGCAGACTCGACGCCAGTCTGAATCTGTTCGTTCTTGAGGGCTTCATATTCGTTTGAGTCGATTTCGGAAAATAAAAGAACAGGGAGCGGTGTTTTCACGTTGAGTTTCTTGTAGCGAACTTTACGTGTCGCCATGGTGCCGTCTGGGGTTTGGTGTTAAGATGTCGACAAAACGGCGGAAAAGCCGCGTCGAAAAAAAAATCAGGACATAAATTCAAGCGTGCGACAACTTTCCATCGACTTTTTTTGATAAAAAGTCGCGTTTTGAGGCCGTTTTTGATGCACTTGATTGATCGTGCTGGACAAACGACGTTGACATGTTTGGGCGGAAAACTCTGCTTGTTGCACCACTGTTGGCACCAAGACCCCACTTTTTCATGGCTTAACCGAGAATGGCCGCAGTCAAGGCCCCTCCTACCACTGTAAAGGGGATTTGAGGCGACATCTCAATATCAAAACGCGGCAGTCTCCACCAAGTGACAAGAGCGCAAACCATCAGAAACATGCACGCATATAAAGTACATCTTCAACATGGAACATAATTTTTTTTTAGCCAAGTTACTATATGGATGAATGCACATAGCCGTTTTATTACTGATTTGTTTATGCTACCTCAAACTTGTGACTTTGGTTTTCTCAACCTTTTGCCTGAGAATTGGCTGCTTATACAATGTCGCTCTTGGAGGTACTGGCTTTAGTTATGAAGCTAGTCGGGTCAAGGGGTAATGTACTCAAGCCACGTGGTGGGTGGCACAGGCTGCCTGCGCCACACCTCCGCTAGACGCCATCAATCGTGCCAGCACCTAACACGTTACGGCTAAAAAGTCACGTGGTAAGTACCCCGCGGTCATCCCCTGGTCGCGGTGGAGTATTGATAATCCACTCTAGACTCACTCACCACCCTGAATCTGACCGCCCGCTGAAGACGCCATTGAAATTCGGCCTTATCTCACGTTAGAGTCCTCGCATCTATCGCCGTTTCGCAGCACCAATGCAAAAGTCCGCATCAAAAGATTAGCCGTTTCGAACTTATTTTCTTTGCGCCGCCAGCCCAACATAACCCGAAAAGATGGGCAACACGACCAGCAATGTGCTGGACGGTATCGTCCAAAGTTCCAACTGTTCGTCGCGGCCCCTCCCTTCCCCTCCATGATGGCCCATGCCCTTGCTCATGCGCGCGCCAACGTGGTCCTTTGCGAACCGAAGCGTCTTGGCCTTATTCGCGAATGGACCCAACCATACGTGTGACTTACCTTTTTGTCGCTCGCAGTCGATAGGGAAGAAGTTGACAGGCTGAGGAAGAGGTTCATGAAGCTTGACAAGGCATGTCTCACTATTCGGTCGGCTTCGATGAACGCACAGCCGGTCGTACATCCAGGCACAAGGCAGCCGGCTGACTGACTGCAATCATTCACTTGGATCAGGACAACTCGGGCACGATCGAACGCGATGAGTTTCTCAGTCTTCCCCAGATTTCTTCAAATCCACTCGCCACAAGGTATCCATCTACATAGCTACTCTCCATTTGGATACCCATGCCTACGCCCTCGGCCTTACTCCCAGGCGCTTCGCACAGATCGGCGCGCTGACCACTGCAAAACGAACCCATTCAGAATGATTGCCATCTTCGACGAAGATGGTGGCGGAGATGTAGACTTCCAAGAATTCGTGTCCGGCCTGAGCGCATTCTCGAGCAAGGGCAACAAGGAGCAGAAGCTGCGGTTCGCATTCAAGGTCTATGACATTGACAGGGACGGTTACATCAGCAACGGCGAGCTGTTCATCGTCCTAAAGATGATGGTTGGCTCAAACCTCAAGGATCAGCAGCTACAGCAAATTGTGGACAAGACCATAATGGAGGCGGACCTGGACGGTGACGGCAAGATCAGCTTTGAGGAGTTCACCAAGATGGTTGAAAACACGGATGTTAGCATAAGCATGACGCTCGGTACGTGTTTCTTTGCTTCCAACCCGGCTCGGTCGACTGGATTTGCGCCGCATGGTGAAAGGGCCCGTATCCGCAAATGGAGCGCACAGGTCGACAATGTACCCCATGCCAGATTGCACGCATCTCCTCCTCCCTGGATGCACAGATGTACTGACTGTTATGTAATCGCACTAACATCATATTCGCAGATCAATTCTAAGGCGCCTCGTACACCATTCTTCTCGATTTTTTTCTTCTTTTTGTCTGCCAGCCAGGCTGTTCTCGGCATTTGTTCACAGCGGCTCTTATCATCGATGTTATGGAAACAAATAAGAATACAGAATACCCAGTCCTGTTCGCTACAGGTTTCAACAAGCGTGTGGCTACTCGAGGGCCTCGTTTGACGATGATGATTCTTTTCTTTTCCACGAACTATTTGAACAAACAATCGCTACAGTCAGAGGGTCAATGGGTCTGATGTTGGTCGTATCAGTAACTACGACCTTCTCACGTGATTCTCAAGCTTCAGCTGACCTCCGGAGGGTTATTCACACCTAAGACGGTTGGATGGCATGGAGAATGTTGACATTCCTGGGGTTTCTCTACCTCTCCCAGCGGATGGGAAACAACCTGTCATTCATGCCTTTGTAACAGCCCGGTCTCATTGACGCGCGCATACTGGGATCTTATCATTAAAAGTTATAAGCTCCAACTGTTATTTGAATCGCCAATAGTCTTCCCGGACTTGGCTTCCATGACTTGCTGCAAGTTAGGGACGCGTGACGGGCCGCAGGCTGTGTTTACGTATCGAGGCCCACGCCAGTAGTCGCTCAGTCAGGCGGCAAGGGGGTAAGGAGTACCTAACAATTTAGACAACTGACAACCAGGCATATTGTCTCTTCGGAGTGGAGTCTTGTTGGCCCGAGATTACCGACGTACAAATTACGTGCCTAGGCTTGGAATCAAAGCCAAAGCACTCCAACCGTCACATTTGTTCATGAAGGTGGCGGGTCGATGGCACATAGTTTCGGAGTTTCGGAATGTCTAGCCGCGCTGCTCTTTTATTTTACTTTTTTATTTTATTTTCGGGGACACAAGAAGACCTGTAATAATTCCATAGCCTTGGCAGCCTATAATCTTGGCAAATGAACAGTAACCCTTTTCCTCCACTTGACCCCAGCCTATCAGCACGCATTCCTTGGGTTTGGATGAACTTTCCATCGATACAATTCTCCGGTATGTTTGTGTCATTGGGTAAAATTTAAGTATTCAATTTCTCCGAGAACTAGAGTTAATCCAAAGTGGCCAGCTCCTACGCGCTCTTACCCTTCTGTCCGCTTCCATCTACTTGCCCCCTTTTGCCCTCAAAACTCTCTGCCTCGTGCAAAAAGACACCAACCAGGGTTTAAAGCAAGAAGGGAGGGGGAAAAAAAAAGTTACTCCAAGTTGGGACGGCTGATGGCATGAGGCATGCCGTCCGTGTTCTGGAAAGATCGGACTTCTCACTTTTCTTACTCATGACCACATAAAAGATAGAGATAAATGGAAAAGGATACAAGAAAAGGAGGAGTTGTTCCAAGAACCCTACTCGCAGAGTTTCAAGTTTGTTTGCTGGCTTGGTCAAGTGAGGTTCTGGCCACCCCACGAATCTCGAATTCGCATTCGGGCGTGACGAAAGGTCTATTTACCAGTTGTAAGCCAAGGCACCAGGTGTCGTATTGTCGTGCAGGCAAGAGGAACTTATACCGCATCAACTCAAGTGATGAATGATGATGGTATCTAGAGAGTACAAAATAAGAGGGGCAGGTATCTACTTCCAACTCAACATAATCCCGCGAGGGTGAGATTGGAGATGGTTTCTAAGTAGGTGACAGGGAATGAAATGTTACTGAAAAATAGAAAGGTTAGAAAAAAATAAGACGAAACAACAACACAGAACAGATTAGACAGCAGATTAAGCAGCAGATTAAACAGCAGATTAAACACAGCTTTTGGCAGTCTGGGCCTGGTTCAAGGAGCAGGCCCATAAACATCGGCAAGCCAGTCTATACCGATCCAGAACATGACACCCCGTGAACACCTCCAGATGATGCAAAGAGAAACAGGCAAACGCGTAATCCCACCATCCCCTATGTTCAATCCGTACCTCCAGAAGCTTCGACCATCAAAATTCTCAAGGAAAAAGGGGTATCAACCATCAAACCATTTCTTATGAGTTAGCGAACAGCAAAGGTAAAGGCAAAAGATGGAAGAGTCGGCACCACAGGCATTTGTGAGGCCAAACAAATAGGGTGAAAAGGGGGGGGCCATGTACACAGGTACGACGCATATACAACGGGTACATCAAGTCCCACGCGAGGCGCAAAATGTATGGGGATGCGCTAGTAAACCAGCCTTCCAAACCAACCAACTCCACTAATGTAAGATTGTTTGCCATGGAACACGAGGGTTGCCCCGGAAGTGCTGAAGGCGGTAAATACAGCATAAGATGTATGAATTAAAATAATAAAACCGAGAAGGGGGCAGAAGGTGGGAAGGTTCGCATTAATCGTGTGTCGGGGAGGAGCATGAGGCATCAAATCGTCATCATGGCAGGACTCAGTCATGCCAAATACTCCAGACGCCTTTCCGTATCTAGGACGCGTCTAGCGTGAGCGGTCAAGTAAAAAAGTCATTGCAGCTTTTGGTCACTGTCTGCGAGAGGTCAAGGTTGCAGACGCTCCGTTGGACTCGTCCCCTGAACCGTACAAATCCGCACATTCTTCCAGAACTGTCGTGACATACAAGTGTTAGCTCCCACTGCGCAGCGAGAGGACCTAGGACTAAAGAAGAAGAAAAAGATTACTTACTCGCAATGATCTGCTCCTCCCAGACTCCATATTGATAGTCCACCAAGCCATGGCGCTCAATCTGGTCACAAAGTCTCAGTAGCTCCTTGGCCATCTTTTCTAGGCCTTCTCTGTTGATCAGTGTCTGATTTCGCTGCAATTGCTGGCCAGATTCCATCAGCTCCTTCTGCTTCTGAAGCAGTGACAACCATGCATGGTTGAAGTCATTCCATAGTTTTATCCGGTCGTTATATAGGGTCTGATCGTCCGAGGTTAACCCTAATTACGCACTCTGTTTAGCTGGTATCCTGTTTTGGTAACTGTGAGCTGTGTCCTGAGGGAAGTCTTACCAAGTTCCGTAACATGCGACAGAAGCCAGTCAGACACATTGAGAAGTGACTCGCTGGCTGCTTGAAGAATACCATTTGTCACATTCTGGAATATCTCCTTTAGCGCGGTTTGATAGCTCGCATATGCCTCGTCCAGTCCACTAGTGGCTGGATACTCCTGGTCGTCCAAGCTGACGTCGGCTGGGGCTGCTGCCGGGGCTGCCCCTGCAGCTGCTGCTGCACCAGCCGCCTGCGAGGCTAACCCACTCATGCCAGCCATGTTGCCAGAATAACCAAGAAGAGGGTTCCTATCCGCCGGGTTTTGGTAGACAGCCGACGAGGTATTGGACGTTGCGCCTTGTGCCTGCATTGAGGCATTGCCCGTATTGGCCGCATCTCCAGAAAAGTATGGGTTTGCGCTGGCAACGTCAGCTGCCATCATCTGTAAAGCTGCTGCGGGCTGCCTCTGAAACGATTGCTGGCTCGTATCGTATACGCCAGGATTCTGAGCGCTTGCTGACTGTACATTGTACATCATGTTGGCCGGGTTATAGCCCGTAAAGTTTTGCGTCTGCCGACCATCTTGACTGTAGTCAGTCGTGGACTGATGATAGGACGACATTGATGATTGAGGCATGGCCGTCCCTGTCGGGAAAGCGCCTGTTGTAGAGTCTTGATAGTATCCGCTGTAGCCTGCCGAACCGCCCATGCCCCGAGCTGTTCCGGCTGGGGATGTGTTCAGAGGTGCTGCGCGGTATCTGCTGTCAGCCGATGACGATGTCGCATACCGTCGCTGCTGCGCAGGATCTTGAATCGATTGTTGGGGGTATCTCTGGTTTGAAGCAGGATGAACTGGTGGTTCATTCTGCCTCCTACGAATATTGTTGTCATCCATGCCCCGATGGTACGGCAAGCTGATAGTCGTCGAGTGCGGCAGCACGTCTCGTTAGCACACATGCAGTAAATTCCGGCCGTAGATGTTTGGTATTCGTTCCGAAGGTTGTGCTCGTTCGTTACGCCCCCAGTATTTCGTTCTCGTGGATATCCGATGATAAGAGCACTGCGGTTGGGAGGCGCTGGCGCATCGACCTACTTTATGTTTTCGGTTGCTGGATCGCGGGGCTACTCTGATCGTCCTAGAACAATGCGCCAGGAACCAGGATGAGATCGAGTGGTATCTTGTGGTGTATTCGGTAATGCGCGCATGCGCTCAGCCGTGCGTCGACGATGTCGATTGCGCACAAAGAGGATGCGGTGAGAGAAGCGCAGGTGACAAGGTTCGGTTTTGGTGGTATTGGGTTTGCGGTCGAATATTGCGGCGAGAGTGGAGGCGCAAGTCAAAGTCTTAATATGCGGAATATAAGAGTCGTGGCAATCGTTGCCGGGTCAAGCCGACAAAAGGATGAAGGTTGGCAGTTGACTCGGGTCGTGGATGCCCCCCCTACTTCCCAAGGCCGGCTTGCCCTGAGTCTGTTTGTCTTGGCCTGGTTCGCAGCCGACAGGAGCGTGACTTGAAGATCAAGGGTGAGTCGACAAGTATGTATGTAAGTATAATCTTTTCGATCCGGTGTGGGTGGTTTGCGGCTAGCCCAAAGTCGAGAGATGGCAGCTCTAATGTATGCCCACACCCTTTCACAACGGGTAGCCGTGGGAGGCTGGAGAAACTCCCCGCTGGGGAAAAAAACGATACGGGGTGGAATCGGGAGTTGCAGAAGTCGCAGACGTTCAGCAAAGCTCTAGTCGACTCGCGCGACAGTCAAATTATTAGTGGATAATAAGCCGTCTTGTCAGGTTTGTTGCGCTATCGCAACTGGGACTATCCTGGCCGGGAAATGGCGACGATCGTCTCGCATGACAAGCGCAACTTGGGGATGGCCTGTTAGGGTTACTTGAACAGACGAGAGCCTTGAAATGGATTTTGCAGCATACAATTCTTCTGCCACATCCACCGCCACTTTCCTATTCCCTAGTACGTTCTCAGTCTCGTGGTGTACCGGCGACCCCAGTCGGAAAAAGACTCCTGCTATATCGATATCTATGAGATGTGCCCTGTATTATTAATGACAAGCCGAAGCCAGGGTATGGATGCAAGTGAGTTCTGAGTGAGGGACGGAAAAAACAAATTAAAAAAAAAAACACAGAGAGAGATTGTAGCGACAGATGAGTAGCGTGGGTCCTAGTCGTGTCTTATACAAGCGCGGACTAGAGGCAAATATTCAGCAAGCTAGTGGCCGCTGGGCGAGTGGGAGAGAAAAAAAAAAGGCGTTGAAGCTCAGACGAATATGCTTGGAAACAAGAACCAAGGCCTGTATGTCTGGCCCAGCTGCAATCCAAGGGTCAACAAAGTATAGTGGACAGTATGTGGAAGGAGAAAAGGAAGGTAGGAGAGTCGGGAATAGGCGAACGCCAAGGCAATCTGTTGATGCCAACACACACAGTCCAATAGAAGTGCAAAAGAAGGAGTAAGTTGGGAAGCACAGAGGAGCTATTAGCGGGTGTGGCTATGACATTGTGGGTAGTACGGGAGCCGAGATCAACAATGGAGGCTGAAGATCTATCGGAGGAGGGATATCCCTGGTCAGAGAGCCCTCACCTGGAGGGGACTCCCTTGATTCTTTTTCTTTTTCTTTTTTTTTTCTTTGGAGAATAAAGGAATTTGGGAACGGGGCGATTTGAGCCCCACCGAATAAGAGGGTTTCGTCATTATTTTCCCTCATAATCTAACAATGATACGCCCTGGTTTGGGCAAGATGATGGGAAAGGCTTTTTGGGGTTGTTAAGAGAGGTGATGGGGCCAGCTCGGAATCTGCTCGTGGGTGTGGATGCTGCCTGTCAGTACGTACCTTTTGCTTCTTTTTCAAAAAATTTGTTGACTTTTATTGGCCTGCCTCTGGACCGTCCTGCAATATGAGGCTGGGGATTTGGGGGACAGCCAGGAGCAAGGGTTGCATTCAGCCCAGAGAAAAGCAAAGTGGATGGCAGCTTGGTTGACTGTATTGTGCACGACCGGGGCGACAAGTCCATGAAGGTCTTTGTCCAATTGCCCAATGAAAGGCTAGGTCTTGTCTCTTTACGGCCACGCCCAAGGTACTTGTGGGCGCACACCAGAATGACAGGAGTCGAAAAAGTTGGAGCGGCCAAGACAGGTGACGGACTCCTTTAGCGCGCCACTTAATTTTTTTTATTTTTTTTTCCTTTCCCTTTTCTCTTGTCTCTGTCTCGTTTTAAACACGGACGAAAAAGGCCGACCTTGGCATAGTTTTGTCTTGTCAGACCAATAGCTTCGAGAAATATGCCGAGCGTCAAAGTCTCGCACATGTCAGAACGAAATATGCTGGAAAAGGGATTAATAAGTGTAGAATGTGTTACGGATGGTACTGACCGCTGCCTGACTTCTTTCTTGTATGAGCGTGTCGTGTATGCAACCCGATGGCCGTGCAGTAAGGTTGGGTAGTAATAGGTTATATCGTAAATGTCATTCGCATTCGCACGAAAAGGGGGTCCAGTTGCGAGAAAAGGAATAAGACCTCTCAGAATACGTGTGGATTAGAGGACACAGAACGGATGGATGGGAAATCAGATGAAAGAAACTCTTGCCGGGCTACCTGGCCTACAACCAACAGCAGTAAGCAGACTGAGGCGGCGCCTTGCTAAGGTCGTTGTGGGTTGCTCAACACGATAGGATCAAGAAGGTTTGAAGTTTCAGAAAAGATCCAGCAGTTGTAAGGGAATTGTGCACACGAGACTGGCTTGACGTTGCTGCCTCGTGGCCCGGTGCAGACAAGAACGGTGGTGTGGCTGTGGGTTTTTGGGCAGCGTTGGATTGGGGGGTTATTTCTTCTCTGTAGCAATCGGCCGAAACTCGCCGGCTGCAATATGTTAGATTTGGGTGTTATAGCCTTTATTTCTTCTGGGTGGTGGTCTAATTGTGAGCCAGTGGCAACTTGGAGGTCGCCCTGTTTCTGCTTCGAGAGTAGCATTTAATTGAATTTCTGTTTTGGGCCTTTCCTGGGCAGAGGGAAGGAGAAAAAAAAAAAAAGTGTTTTCAGCCGTTGAAGAAAAAAAGAAGAAAGGGAGGACTTGTTGCGAAACTGCCCAAACATAACCCACCAAACGCGAGACGACAAGCTGCGCAAAATCAAGACGCTGTCAGAGATGGAAGGAGCTTCCCAGTAGCGCCGTGCAGAAATATGCTCCCTGGTGACTGGGAATAGCCTGTCTTCAGTGGACGAACTGAACCTTAAATCAGTTTAGAGCCTGGTAAAACGTGTCTGACTAACACGAATTTCGCCCGGAACGAGTCAAGGCTGCGCCAAATAACTAAGGTAACCTCCACTAACTGTTTGCAGCTGGAGACCAAACCCACTCGTTGCCAGATCCCTCCAATCTTACCAAGGTCTATTTTTCTCGTCTTCTTTTCTTCTCCTGTCTTCCATCCCATGTCCACTTATCACTAGTAAATCTCCTGTACCCAGTTGCAGCTCGGTTCGGTTACCGCCTTCGGCTAAGTAAGGGAACCGGGTCCATCTTTTGGTCAGTTGTCACCATGTTTGCTCGACCGACTTGCCATCCGCCTTGGCCTCCGTATTGGGATGACATGAATTCAAGAGGTTTGCATTTAATGTACTCGTAATATGCCATTCGCCCGAACCGCAGCCCTAGGGTTTGGTGGTAGGGATGTGACTTGCGGGAGGAAGACATAATGCAATCCGTTGAATCTCATGGGAAGGCAAGCCTCGTTTGGCGTTTGGTAGCTGCAAGCCAGAATTTCCGTCCCTCCATTATCCAGGGCCTGGTCAAGGCTGAGTTATTCTCTCTTGTACGCATACTCGGCCGGTTACTGGTGTTCGATTCAGGGCAATATTTGCAATGTTTCACGGTTAGCAGCCCCTGGTTCGAAAATACAAAAAAAAACAGGTGTATACGTAGCAAATAATAATAACAATAATCATGATAAATGATATTAGACAAGGCAGTCAAAGATAAAGGTGGCAGGCAGGTCGCGTCACACCTCGTTTATTTTGAAGACAATAGGAGGGAGGACTGTAAAGAGTATGGGTAAGGTAGGTGAGGTAATAATAGTAATGGATCGCTGGGCAAACATGAGCAGGGTCGATTGATCCCAGATCCAACAGCCCCTGTTTACAAGACAAGGTGGAATTGGAAGATCTGGAATTCGCGAATCAGGCCCATCTGAAGATAAGAACACAGGGGAAAGGGGGGAAATCATGACAGAATAAAGATTTCCTTTTTTAAAGGAAAAAAAAACAATAAAGGCATTAACAATGTCCTAATCCGTATAGCTCCCCACCACTCTCAAGAGCAACAAGCTGATGAAGCTCCTGTATGACGACGCAGGGACGGGGGGAGAGACCCTCGCGCGACGAGCAGATTACCACTTTGGAATCCACACCATGTGCATCCCCGAATATACCAGACCGGCAAGTAGGGACCTATCTTGGGAACTTGGTGCAATTGGCAGTCTGATGTAGTAATGCTTGCCACGAAAAAAGGAAAACAATTAATAACAATAATAATAATAATAATAATAATAATAAAAAAGGAGAAGAAAATATAGTTTGTTGATGTCGGTATCCAAGGCAATGTTCCTGAGGAACCTGATGAAGGTCCCGCAGAACCAACCCAGGCTTATGGGAGACACGCGAACCAACTCTCAAAACTGAGCTGATCCTCATGACGGTAATCTTGCAATTTACGGGTACGTGGCCTCAAAGTTAACGCGTCCATTTGCTGATGTGGTGGTGTGAGTTTTGAACCCTGATCCCTACACCTACATGGCAGAGCTCACGAGTGATGTCGTTGAAAAATATATGGGTGGAACCGAAAACCTCTGGTACTCAATTCCTGCATGAGCCAGGGGGTCGCAAATAAGACGAGCAGGGATTGCTTGCTTTTACGCAGATGCATTCACCCCTGCCTGGTACGGTACCGGCACCTGAGTCTAGCGGTTCCTCGAATCGAGCATCGGCAAATGTCAGGCAGGGGCTTGATGTATTTCGCAATTCTCATGAGGGGGCATTCCACCTTGATTGAGCACTGTATTCGGAGCAAATATTTTCGGGGCACTCTTGATTCCACGCTTTGTGGAGCACGGTCCAGTTTGGATCCGACCCTCAAAGCCTGCTCCGGCATACAATTTCGAACACATGACCCCGGGCCATATTAGCAAGGCGCGCAAAGCCGGAAGCACGTGTTCGAAACGCGCTTGTGTAGGTACCGCGTATACCTATACGTACTATTAGTTTAGTACGGGCTTCCTCAGACTACGGAGCATACTGCCATGTGTTCATCGCGGACACTGTGTTGTTGCTTATGCATCCTTCGGGAGTGTGCAACCAAAAGCAGCCCGCCTCACAGATGAATGTATGTGGCTGGATGTTATGTTAGCGTATAGTTAACGCCTTGATGCTATAAAACCTACCCCTTCTCGAATAGTATGACACCACGTTCTCCGGGTGGCTGCCAGCATGGCGCAAAAAATAAAATAAAATAAAAAATAACCCTCTTCTTTTTTTTCCCTCCCTTTTCGCAAAAGTGCCTCCTAGCTATATTACGTAGTGATATCAATCATCGCCAGGAACAGCAACTTGATTTAGAAAGACATTGGTGAAGAAAAGAAAGGGGAAATGAATAAGCAAAAGGGGTTAATCGACGCTGAGGAAAGCTAACCCTTTTAGTTCTTCAACCATGGGTATGATTCAGACATGCTGTAGCTATTTACATGGGCATGGGACGAGGAACGTGATAGAATGAACTGCTGCGCTTTGCTGCTTAATTTGAAAATTCTGTCTCTGTCCTTCCAACTTGGTGAGACTTCCATTCATACCACTAGCCCCGCCAATCCGAGCTGTTTGGAGACTCCACCTGCTGTCCTCAGAACCAAGGTGTTTGAGAACCAAGAGTCGCCGACCAATTAAAATTCGACGCAGCTAAATTGTTAGCCTCGTGAGGACAAACTTGCGAACGGCGAATCAGTACAAACTGCCGAGGACAGCCGAGCATGAGAGAAAAAAAAGAAAGAAAAAGACAACGAAAAGCAATCATTCAGAGCTGAGGAATCGTCAGCATTCTATTTAGCGACACCGGTGCCACACCACAATTAAGCCTACAGACATACCTACATCTTACCATGCTGATCTAAGGTCCTTTAACTAACCGTGGTTACCCAAGTTGCCCTCTATTTTATTTGGGATGCAAGAAAGAGACTGACAAAAGGGGGCACCTGTCACACCACGGATCTTGAGATACAACCAAATCCCGTATGACGATTAAATGATGGTCCCATAACAAATACCGCGCAGGATCAGCTCAGCCACGCGAGACCAATGGACTAACCGAAAACATGGTACCGACATGACATGGTGCATAACGAACATACTTGCTTCTTTCAGCTGCAGTGTAATCGTGGGGACCGGATCTACGATCATGTCACTGCGTCACGCTCACTGCAGCCTTATTTCTAGCCTGCCCTGAGCCCGGGTCATACGGGTGCGTCGATCTCTGAACAGGGATGGAAAGGCTCATCTCTCCATCCCTCCGCGCCCATCTATCTGTCGCTATGCTATAGCCTCACCATGTTTAAGAGGCTGGATAGGACCTGGCATGATAATTAATTGTTCTACTGCAATTTGCTCTCATCTACTCAGCTCGTTGTTTTTGTGTTGTACACGGCAACTCTCCTCATACAACATACAATATTGGCTGGCTGCCTTTCCACACTATGATGTTTCTTCCTGGATTTGATGTTTCTTCACGTACCGTTGTTTCTTGATTAGAAGCAACTTGGCGCCACCAAGCCTCGTCTGCCTGGACGGAAACCTACCAGAACACACCTTTCCCACCTGGTACTCTGAGGTTAGATGTTTATGCGGTACTGCAAGTGTAATATTGATGCATGTGCCGGCTTTTTTTTCCCCTTCTTTTTCCCCTTCTTTTTACCCTCTTTTTCCTTCTTTCTTCTTCTTTTTTTTTTCTCCTTTGGGACTTTTTTGTACATGTCGTCCTTACGGTCATGCAGGCTATGGCTTTCACCTGTCTCGAACCGGTCACAACCATGCATGGTTCTGTACCATTGTTATGCAGCTCCGCCCGTGGCTATTGCTTCATTTCACAAGTCGGAACAACTCATTCACTGTATTCGACCGAATGACCACGCTATTTACACGGACCTTTTTACCCGGAAAATTTATCACTATGATCCCTTTACCACTAAAGGATAAAAGCCAGTGCGCTTTTTGTTTGTCGGCCGCTTTCTAGCTAGAGGCTGCCTCGCGTGGTTTCGGGGCCCATATGACGTAGCCTCACTACAACCTGTCACCCATACCACATTGGACGTATGTCGGCCCTGTGCGTGGCACTCGCTCAATTTTCCAATGGGCCCAAGCTCGCGTTTAGAATGGAGTTGTCTCCGTCAGGTCCCGCGGTGGTTAGATAATTGGACTGTGATATCCTTTACCTTTATGTACCTCACATTTCTAGTCCAGTTCCACGTAAGTAAGTCGTACATATGCGAACGATTGCGCTAGGAGGTTTCCTCTCCCAACTTCCCACGTTTGTCGTGTCAACGCCAGTACGGTCGAAACCATGTGCACGTGTAGCTGGGTTAATAAGGAAGAAACAAAGCAGATTCAAGCTGGCCTGCTGGTAGTGACATTGGGGTAAAGACACCTCCCTAGACCTTACTAACGGAGAGGTTGTTGATATAATTTTATCTATCCGGACCACGGTTAAGTGTCAACCCAGCTCATGGGTATCAACTTTAATAGTGTATGTCATATGATTATCCCTCAAGATTGCCTTGATTATATAGTCAGACCGTACTAGGGTATGTGACAGTCCCGTGTGCAAGATATCGCATCCTACTTGAACTTAGGCTGTAACCGTCTTGGTTAGTGAAGTGACTTCGGCCAAGGAACCATCTATTTATTTGATATTTAATTTCACCTTCACATCTTCCAGCCTGGACGGTTCCGACAAAACGTTCAACTTACCGATGGGAATGACACGATATGCAGACATCTGATACATGCGCATACGCAGAGCAGCGCAAACCAAATTGACAACAGAACTCGATACTCTACCGCGAGGCTGACTGAACTAGCTGAAGTACGACCCTTCAATGTGCCTAAATAATACGAGCAGGGAACAGCACGGCTTTGACGCGAGGAAGACCTGAAACAAGGACCAGTAATGATATATCTGCTTACGGTATCCCTTCCTCCTTTTGGACAAAAATAGCCATCCCTCGCCTTTTTAATCGGTCCGCTTACAGTCATGAACCATGAGATACCGAGGCGACATGCTGTTGTACCACCATCTGATTGTACATTCTCTGGAAACATCCGCTCGCCAAGGCTGCGTATCGGGCCGTGACTTTATGGCGCCCCCCGTAAACCCACGTGGCGCATGCAAGGAGACTCATGCAGAGATTTCTTCTCATGTTACACCATATATACCTCTTGAGAAAAGAACATCATTAACCAGGGAATATGGTGGCTGACAGGCATGCAAAACCTGATCAGAATGGTCCATCCTGCTGATGGCTTTGGGTGATTTTTTTTTTTTAAACCAAGCCCCTCACGATAAACGCAAAAAATAAATAAAATAAAATAAAATAAAATAAAAAACACCCATGGAACATCAGTAAGTCGACGTTCGTGCTTCGTGAAATCCACATGTCCAATGCTCACACATTGGAACCGGAGGTTGGAATAAATGTATAACGCTCCGTATATATGCCATCTTTGTCTTTGTATGGTTGTACATGGAAATAATACATGGTAAGCATCATGCCTCCATGCAGGCCTCGGACATGTGATGTCGCATCCGTTGCCTACAGGGCATAGACACTTGTTCCGGGCCCCTGGCGCGAAGATGGCAGAACCTGACCGCTGTAGCGCCCGAAGTAGCTTTTCCAGAGCAGAATACTGTAGTTGCGTTGAGTGCCCAAACCCCTGATAGGCGACCCGTCGCGCCATTCGTTCAAGTCCAGTTACTACAATCGTCGTTGCTATTCTTCCCACCGATTGCCTCGCATAATTGAGCTTAACGCTTAACCCATGCAGGCATCTTCCTAGCCTTGACGTGGCCAGGCTTCTTTCTCTCAACCATCCTCGGGTCACGAGACACACAACCGGCTGCAAATGAACACGAGTTAGCAAATATAGACAAGCGAAGCGTGAAATTAGTGGATCCTTTACCTCTCCTCAGCGCAGGCTTAAGAGCTGGCTCGTGAGCCATCAAGGCCTTGGCGACCGCCAGCGTCATCGCCTCAGCCTGACCTGTCGGGCCACCGCCCTCCACCAATGCCCACACGTTGTACTTGTCCAGTCGCTGAGAAGCCCGCAGTGCCCAAATGGCGCTCTCGCGGTCATGGACTCGGCCGAAAGCCTCCGCCAGGCTCTTGCCGTTAATTATGACCTCCCCTGAACCCTCGACAACCCAGGCACGGGCGACCGACGTCTTCCTCCTGCCGGTGCCCAATGCTCGGCCGAACTTGTCGATGGGGATGGTGCGGACGGCGTTTCCGTGTGCGTTGATGTCACGCTTGAACGGTTGCAGAGCTTGCACGACCTCGTCGCTCTTCAGGTCAGGGTGGATCTTATGCAGTTGTTTCGCCATGGCGATACATTCACTGTAGTGGCTGGCGCGCACCGCCTCGCCGCAAAATGCACGGTAGTCCTGAAATTTGCGCCATGCCACGCGCGGAACCTTGTCGGGGGGCGCGTGAGGGACGTGTTGGAAGCGGCGGTACAGGTCCTGGATCTTGATGAAGTCGTCGTTGAATCGGGCCGAAAGGGTAAAATAGGACGGTGACACGGGGAGAGGACGGGCATGCGTAATCATTGCTGAGGTTGATGCCTTGGCTGGCGCGCTTGAAAAGAACGAATTCTCAGACTGGGTCGATGATGCTCGGGTAGTCGTTCGTGCCGGCGTGACGCTGAGGCCTTGGAAGCTCTTTTCAAGAGACCGCCATTGTATGCTTCGTGTTCGGGTGCAGCCCTGTAAAAAGGCCAGGCCGGCCCTTGGTGTGGTCATTTTGTGATTCCAACTAGCAACGACCCTCAGGGCATCGCTGTGCGGAGTTGAGGTTTGTTGTGTCGGTTGTACCTTCGTCACGTCCGTCTTCAAATTGGGGCGAGCGTTGGAGCTTAGGTACGACACCATGCATGTCGGCATTGGAGATTTTTTGAGCAAGCTACACGTGACGCGCCTACTCCTGGCCCAACACTGGTGGAGCTTGACATTTTACAAGGTGCAGGGTAGGCAGCTAGCCAAGCGACGGGTTTCGAAGCTCACGCATATTTGTTGCTGGTCAAACGCGTCTGCCCCACAGAAGGTCCTCGTCCCAAAATGAGCAGCGCAAACCCCTCAGAGAGGACCGAGCGCCCGCGTCTGCCCCTCATCGATCCTGGAGGGATATTTCAATTTTTCTTCGACGCAGAAAAATACGCAAATTGTTTCCTTCGTGCAACCACTTTGCCTCATCCCACGTTCTGGTAGCAAAAGACCGCAGCCATGTCGTTCGGAAAGCTTTACACTTACGAGGTACGTTTACCACTTTAAAAGACACTCGCGATATGACTGCAAAGTACTTGCTGACATTTGTTCGTACACTAGAAAAACCCGAGGTCGACTGCGATCCTCGCGGTTGCAAAGGCCAACGACACCCCCCTCGAGGTTGTCAACGTCGACCAGGCTAACAACACGCCTGACGACTACACCAACTACAACAAGTTGGGCAAGGTCCCGACATTTGTTGGCGCAGATGGCTACGTTCTGTACGAGTGCATTGCCATCGCCGTCTACGGTATGTAATCACGTAGCTGAACTATTTCTTGCGATGACTCAACCCTCTCTGCATGGCTACTTCCACATGATGATCTAGACAATCATTTACAGTTATCCCTGGCTGAATAACTATATGTGTTGACTTACTCTAACTTCTGATTTTTGTCCACCCCTTGCATTTTCAACCAATGAACGGCGCTTTCACCAGGACTTGGTATCGCAGTGGCTGACTTCTTCACAGTGACCTCGCAGAACGAGAAGACCACCCTCTTGGGCAAGACTAAGCAGGAGTAAGTACTCAACTGCCTTGGAGCCTCCGTCGACAAGCCACGGAACGAGCCCCGGAACACTTAGCTGACCAAAACAAAGCTATGCCTCAATCCTCAAGTGGATGTCTTTCTTCAACCAGGAGATCCTCCCCAACATGGGCGCCTGGTACCGCCCCCTCCTGGGCAAGGACCCGTACAACAAGAAGTCTGTTGAGGACGCTTCCAAGCGTGCCCTCAAGGCCATCTCGGTTGTCGAGGAGCACCTGAGGGACAACACCTTCCTCGTTGGCGAGCGCATCACCCTGGCCGACCTCTTCTCGGTTGGCATCATCGCTCGTGGCTTCGAGTTCTTCTTTGACACCAAGTGGCGCCAGGAGTACCCCAATGTTACCAGGTGGTACACCACCGTCTACGACCAGCCCATCTACTCGGCTGTGGCCCCAAGCTGGAGCTTCTCGAGAAGGCTGCCCTTACCAACACTCCCCCGAAGAAGGCTGAGCAGCCCAAGAAGGAGGCTAAGCCTGCTGCCGCCGCCCCCGCCGCTGCTGCTGCCGAGGAGGAGGAAGAGAAGCCCCAGCCCAAGCCCAAGCACCCCTGTGACCTCCTGCCCAAAGCCGCCGTTCCTATTGATGAGTGGAAGCGCCAATACTCCAACAGCCCTGTGCCCCAGGCCATGGAGTGGTTCTGGAAGAACATGGACCTCACCAAGGACTACTCCATCTGGAAGGTCGAGTACAAGTACAACAACGAGCTGGGCGTTCCTTTTATGTCTTGCAACCTGATCGGCGGCTTTGAACAGCGTCTGGAGGGTTCTCGCAAGCAGCTGATGGGTTCTGCCTCGGTCTACGGTGATGGTCATGGATCATTCATCCAGGGTGCCTTTGTCATCCGCGGCCAGGAGCACGAGCCCGTTTTCAACGTTGCCCCCGACTGGGAGTCTTACACCTTTACCAAGCTGGACCCCAACAACGAGGAGGACCGCAAGTACGTCAGGGACGAGTGGGAGTGGGAGCGCACCGTCGTCAAGGATGGCAAGGAGTACCCCCACTACGACGGCAAGGTCTTCAAGTGAAGCGACAAAGTGGTCGCATCAACATCGATAGGCATTAAAATTACAAACAAAAAAAAGAAACAAAATAAAAATAAAACCAAAATGGGATCGGAGGGAAAAGGGTAAACATAACAGGAGGAACAAAACGACTTGGGAGGGAAGGGTTCCGCCCAGGTCTGGATGGGACGGGTAATTACGGCAAGGGAATGAGTTATGATGGAGGTATATTCGGGATGATGGTACGACAAAACTCATGATCACGCGCGACATTTGCGTGTGGCCGATGCGGTGTAAAGGGCATGCATGCTAGCGTTCTCCATTTGGCAGATACCTTTGCTATGTTGAGATCTTTTGCCAACCAAGTGTGAACGCTGCTCCCAACGTGCGTGATTGTGCATGTTACCAGATGCCTGTTTCCATTACTTGCACCGCAACACCTCATGACAGCCGATTTGCCTAATGTTTGTGTACCTCACAAGCACTACCACCGCTAGGTGGAGAATATATTACATGATCGCGGCGAGGATTTCTGATGCTCCCCACACTAACCCTCGAGATTCGAGTCGGCATCGCGGGAAGCTAAGTTCAGAGCTTAGGATTCGCTTCAATTAAGAAAACATGAGCAGATGGTATGATGTCCTAGGAACGTAAGAGGGCCTCGGATTGATCGCCTGAAATGCAGAAGACGACGGGTTGAGACCGCCTTGCAGAAGGGCTTGGGA
This sequence comes from Magnaporthales sp. P1609, assembly GCA_003709005.1. Taxonomy (NCBI): domain Eukaryota; kingdom Fungi; phylum Ascomycota; class Sordariomycetes; order Magnaporthales; species Magnaporthales sp. P1609. The sequence goes on along the minus strand of PELF01000005.1, from coordinate 2,141,707 downwards.
TTCCTCCTTTTTCTCGAACCGCTCCTTCACTGCATCACGAAAGGCGTAGCACGCATGTAACTACTGACATCTCTTTGGAAGCTGAGCTCGTTGAGATAGTCGTGAACCTGGGGTAGAACCTCGGGAGCCTCATGGAGGTTGCCGACAAACTCGGGCACGCAGACGAGGTTGTGCGGCTCGCTGCGGGCCTTCTCGATCGAGTCGTCAACCAGGATAGTGTTGGTCTGATCCCAACGCTCGCCCCGGGCTATTCCGGGATGCGAGGCGGCGACTGTTGGATCTATCCATAGCCGGGTGAGGCGCTTGTAGACCTGGACGCGCTGGGCGTAGTCGTGGCTGCTGAGGCCGAACCTGTCCCTGCCCCAGATGACGACGAGGCGATCCCGCTGCGCCTTGTCCGCGATTAGGTTGTCGATCATGGCGCCGACGTTGCCCGGCTGGGCAGAGGACCAGACGGCGACCCAGAAGCGCGAGAGGAGGTAGTTGAGGAATGTCAGGGCGTGCGGTCGAGCAACGAAGGCCTTGGGGTTCTTGGAAGGGCGGAAGAGGAGGGTACCGTTAAGGTCTAAGACGATAAGTATCGGCTTAGGACTTGGAAGTCGGACTGGCAGGTCGGAAGCCAGCTTCAGGTACTCCTGAGTCGGGTTTGGGACACCGCCTGATTCGGCCGAGGGTACCAGGATTCGCTTTTGCTGGTCTCGTTTGCCGTATTTCTTCAGAATCCCATCATTGGTCATGGGGATGGGTTTTTGGTGTGAACCTCCATGGCCACGAGCCTCCTGTGCTCGAGGGCCCCGGGGTGGTTCCCAGGGAGATTGCGATGCCGAATTCAGATGGAGCGACCGTGAGCTCATCGCCATTAGTTTTTGATCAGTGGGTGGCTGCCTCCCACTGCGCTTGGTGACGTGTGGCTCTCGTATAAAAGTATCCGGGGGTTGCTGTGAGAAACTTGGTGCTAGTGGGTTAAAGCCCATCGGCGGGTTTAGGCCTGGGAATGGGATAGATGCGTCTACCGGGAACTCATTCTGGTGCAAGTGGAACCCTCCCATGCTCGTAGGTGACATGCTTTTGTTCCACGCTGGAGCTGGGTAGGGCTGAGCGGGCTCCAAGAGGACCGAGTCTTTGGAGGATGGCCCCCGAGGTTTGGCAGAAGACTTGGCATTCATTTTCGAAGCCATGGCTGCAGCAACGTTCATCTTCTTCTTCTTTTTGGGATGTGACTTGGCCACTTTGGCGTTGGAATCTCCGCGGATGAAGGCTCCAGTAGGGGTGGAAGCAACAGCTTGCTTGTGAGCCTTTGCCTTCTTCTTGGCCTTGGACTTGGCCATCTGGTCGAGTTTCTCTCCTTGACTCTTCTCCTGCGCACCTTGCTCTGGCTCTGGCTCTGGCTCTGGCGGTGCTGTATCCGGTCGTTGTGTATCCCGAGACAGTCTCTTGACTGATGCGGTCGTTGTGCGACTCTGGATCAGGTGAACGACTGGTGTAGCGGCTTTGCCGTAAAATGGACAGACCAACAGGGGACGAGCAAGCAACCTTCCCCAGGCACTTGTCGGTATTGTCCTATGGAGGGTTGCAAACTTGCAAATACCCACGAATCGCATCTATCTTAGGCGTGCTCGCAATGCAGTGAGACGAGATAGATAGATGGGTCAAGTGGCCTAGAGACTGGAATAACCTACCAGTGTCTGATTCTAATCTTTGAATGTACTTGGTATACTTGGTTATCACTTGATTTGACCCTGAAGTAGAGAGTGGAAACGAGCTCGAAAAACGAGATCGAAAAACGAGAGACGGAAAGCAGATAAAAAGATTAAAAGCAGTCTAAAAACGCTTCAATGAGTGCAGATAATATATTGATCGTAAGAAATCGCAAAGCGCCTTTTCCTTGCTTGAGAACCCGATTAGCGCATGTATTGACAATGCCCGAAAAAGCGATGCAAACGTAGATGAGTTGTTGGGCAATGCACGTGAGCGCGCAACGGACTTTGTTTATACTGTGCAGGTCCAAGCCAAGGCTGGGTCATGATTCACGCTCAACATGATTCCGGCAGTGCGCATACAATTCTGTTAGGAATTGTGGTCAATTTCAGAGTAATTTGGTGGGATTTCTTGTTTTTGAACTCCCGTGTAATAAGAGTATCTGTTACCAGATTGAAGAGTAAGCAATGTTAAAGAGCGCAACAGATTTAATCTTGTCGAAGCGTCCGCAAAGGACAAGAGTTGGTTACCCCACTTTACAGTGCAGATAGTACTAAAATCAACCAAATCTCAGTCGACATTTTCTCACCCATTAAAATCTCAACACCAACCATCTATCGCCGACGTGAATTTAGCAAACGTGAGAAAACGCCATCCTCCATCATGGACTTATCTGGGTGCAAAAGAAAGGCCGCATTTGACCCTGAGCGGAGGGTCAAGGTACGGAGACGCGATTTCGAAAAATCAGATGATTGGAGGGCCCCATCAGAAGACGACCAGGTGAGTACAGTAGGATGTTCTTGAGTGAAGGGTGGGATGCGGGCAGCTCTTGGTAAATGCAAAGACGGACCGCTGATGCACTTTTCGTAAGGGGCAGTATGGCCGTTCCTCTTCGCTGGCAGGCGAATCTGACCAGAACGATGAGGAGGATGAGGACGATGAGGGGGAGGAGGAGGAGGAATCAAGCGCTTCAGAAGCTGAAGACGATAAGGAGGCTCAGTTGTCCTTTGGGGCCCGGCTTCGTCTAAGTCAAAAACGACAAAAACTCAAGTCTACAGGCTCGACCGAGCAAGACCCCCCGTTCACCAGGAACCATCAAGGAGAGGTCGGGAGGCTCAAGACAGCAGCAACAGCTGCGGGAAGCTAGGGCTCAAGTCAGCCTCTGCCGCACCGCCGGGCCGCAAAACCAAGAGCGCACCCGAGGAGATGTCCTCCAAACGCCCCGTTTCGCGGTACCGCGAGGTTGTCAAGCCGCCGCCCAACGCGCGACCGAAGCCGCGGGACGTGCGGTTCGAGCAGGAGCTGACGGGCGAGGACTACCAGCGGTTTCGCCGCAACTACAGCTTTTTGGACGGCTATCGGGACAACGAAATGGCACAGCTGCGGGAGATCATCGCGCGGAAGAAGGGCGTCACACCCGAGGACCGCGAGGACGCCAAGCTGAGGCTGCGTAAGATGGAGGATGAGAAGAGGGCGCAGGAGCGCAAGGACCGCGAATACGAGCTGATGCGCGAACACAAGAAGAAGGAGAAGGAGCTCGTTAAGCAGGGCAAGAAGCCTTTCTTTTTGAAGAAGTCGGAACAGAAGAAGTTGTTGCTGTTGGACAAGTATGCGGGAATGAGCAAGGGCCAGGTAGACAAGGCAATCGAAAAGAAGAGGAAGAAGGTTGCCGGCAAGGAGAAGAAACAGCTACCATATGCGAGGAGGGCAATGGAGTAGATGTCTGCTTGTCTGTCCCTGGAGATTATCCTGAAGAGGCAAAAGACATTTAGGAATAGAGACTATACTCTGCTATTTCAAAATGCCTTGAAATCCAATGCATTGTGTGTGACAAGCTGAGATGGTTATGCTCTATAATATATGCTTTCTCGCCAATTGTGCGAGTCCATTTTTTGTATTCATCTCACCATACGCTTATGGTATCTAAAGGTCTAGACTAAGTATATATAGTACATACAGTGTTACATGAGTGGTATCTTCACCGTTATTATTTTACATTTTACACGGCTCTAAAGACCCCGATCCGAAGCAGCCCAGAATGCTTCAGGACTACACTATCCAACTCAAGCTTCAGGAACAAGCCCGGATTTCTTGACACTCTCGGTAAACATCTCACGGCATTTCACCTTGCTACCAAGTCTGGCACACAAGAGAAAAGCCCCACTCAGCTTCCGATGAAGACTGTACGTCTCCTCGGGCGGAGGCGCGAGGCGCTCCTTGATCATGACAGGGATGAAGCTCTTGACCCGCTCAGTAATGGTCTGGTCGCGGAAGTCGTACACGTGTGGCGCAGACTCGAGGAAGGGCTCGGCCAGCGTCAGCACCGACTGCGTGTGCGCGTCCAGCATCACCTTGCTCTCATGGCCCGTCAGGTACCCCAGCTCCTCGGACAAGACGCGCACGCCCTCCCGGTCACCCTTGGACGCCGCGTACAGCAGCCTGACGTACAGGGACACGAACCGCTCCGGGTACTCGCGGGAGGCGCCAAAGTCGAGCAGCTCGAGGCGGCCCGTGCCGGCGTTGTAGAGGAAGTTGGTCCAGTTAGGGTCCGTCTGCATGAAGCGGAACTCGGTTATCTCGCGCAGGCACAGACGCAGGATGTGGGTTCCGATCCGGTCGCGCTGCTCCTGGGTGAAGGAGTGGATGCCCCGTGTGACGCCGACGCCGTGCATAAACTCCATTGTCAACACCTGCTTCCCTGACGCCGCGGTGAAGACACGGGGTACTGCAAACACGGCCTCTTCGTCCCCAGCGAGTAGCGTCCGGTAGCGTTGGGCACACTCCGCCTCGCGCTCGTAGTCACACTCCCAGGCAAGTTCGGTCCTCGCGTTGGCGATGGTCTTGTCGAGGTACAATCCCTTTGGAAGCAGCTTCGTCGCGGCGAGCAGCATCGCGAGGTTATCCAAGTCCGAATTGATGCTGTCGGCCACTCCAGGGAACTGGATCTTGACCGCGACCTCCACAGGCATGCCACCATCTGCCTGCGGCTTGAGCGTCGCACGGTGAACCTGACCTATCGAAGCGGCAGCGATTGGCTTCTCTTCAAAGGTCTCGAACAGATCCCTCCACTCGGAACCTAGATTTGCGGCCAGCACCCGGTCGCGCTGCCACGCAGGCATGTAGTCCGCCCTGTCCTGCACACGCTGCAGCACCTCTCGTATCGGACCCGGAAGCATCTTGGCATCCTGGAACGACAGCATCTGGCCCATCTTGAGGGCAGCACCACGCATGCGCGAGAGTTTGGACACAAGGCGTTCCATATTGGCAGGGCTCAGCATCGCTGAAGTCCCGGACGTGCCGCCACCGAAGCCACGGCTGATAGACTCGGTCAACGCGCCGCCGAGCATGCCCGCCGCGAGACCGCCGTAATTCCAGATGCGGCTAAGCCGAGTCGCAGGCACTTTGGACTCGCGCAGCTGGTAACCAGAGACTGCGGGCGCCGGATCTTGTGACTCATTTTCAGTGGTGGGTGATGATGTCGGGGCGGATATGGCTGATGATGCGACCGTGGCTGGATCTGGGGCATCGACCGTTGTCGTACCTATCCTTGATGACGTTTCTAGGGCTGGCAGTGATTTGCTATCTAGCTTGAACTCCTTCCTAGGCTCCTCTGCCGCCACACTTTCAGACAGGCCTCTATTGGCAAGGTTTGCACCCCCTACAGCGTCTGTAAAGCCTGAAGCATCCTTTTTTTCACTCTTGTCCACATCTGCATCTGCTTTGAGAGATTCGAGTATTTTGGATCCTCGTGCGGTCTGAAATATATTGATATTGACGTCGTCCGGCACTCCCTCCGCGGCAGTTGCATCTAATTCTCCCAGGTTCGCCGACGCGGGTTCGAAAACAAGCTTCCTAGGGGTCCTCGGGGCTGTAGCAAAAAGGCCGTCACGGGTCGCCCAGGGCGCGACTGGCCTATCTCGGCCCAATGCAGCGACGTCGCCGCCTGCATCGCGCCTAGCATTGGACCTGGGCTGTACACGCGCCACCGTTTCAGCCGGTCCGGGGCTAGGCGTCGAGGTCGCGTTGTCGGTCGTTACCGGTGCCACAGTGCCTGTGTCGGCCTTGAACTTCACTTCAGATACCGACGCCGACTCCGACGCCGGAGCTGCGGTAGGCGGGCGCGCATTTAGGCTCGAACTCTTGCCGAAGCGATCGATCTGTCTGGCCCGGAGGGCGACATGCTTGGACGCCACCGAGCGCGAGGCGCTGGCCACGGCGGCAAGGTCGAGAACAACGTCGACGAGCCTCATCGCAAAGAAGCGCTTCGGATCACCTGGATGGGACTGGGATCATTGTAATATTTGGCCAGGCTGGTGGTGGTGGGGTGTAAAAGCTTGCTTAGCTTGAATTGTCTGGTATGAGCTCGGAAGAAAAACGTGGGACGGAGTCTCAAGCTGTCCGGCCCGTGAGGGAAGCGCATCAGGTGGTAGCGAATGCGGATTTGAGTACCACCATAGCATAGCTCCGATTGATAGCATCTCAAAACCCTGCCCCAAGATTTTGTAGCGCGCCAAGGCCGCCTAGAATTTGTGCCAGTGACAGGGGTATGATGACTGACGTAACGAAGGAAGGCCTGGAGGCGTGAATGCTAATACAGGTACCTACCTAACTTGCAATCCATGTTAATGTTAAACTATGCTTCATGATCAGATATAGACTTGCTGGATTCTTATCAAGTACCTTGACTTGTTCTTGATTTAACAATCTGTTTTGACTACAGGTGTAGTAGATAAGTAGTCGGGTATCACCAAAGAATAATAATCAAACGCTAAACGCCTCCCAAAGAAACTTCAAAAGCCGTCGTTGCCGTCAATCCGCCATACAAATGGATCCGTCCCAAATTTAATGATCACCCGTGCAGCAATACAAAGCATAAGCTCGGAGCGGTCTCGCGACTGACTCTTCCCTCGACCTGATCACCCCTATCCCTTGATAAAGTGCCCATTTAGTTAGGCTATATCGGCGCGTGACCAAAAGGGTCAATCAATAGCATACCCTCCTCATGTTTTCGGAGTCGCACGCTTCGGCAAGACCGGCTTTGCCCGCGTTGTGGCCCTATGATCAAATGGTGTTATCGACCCAGGCTTTCGTCCTGCGCCGCCGAGGTTACTCCAGAGTCTCTGTGCTGCTGGAGTGAGACCTCCTGTAACCCTGGGGCTGCTGGGAAACTTTGGAACCGGTGTTTTAACCTCCTTGCCCACCATGCCAATCCTAGATGCAGTTCGTCGCGACTCTGCGATTTTGTCGACCATCCGATGATGTAGGTCCTCCCTTTTCCTGCGATCCTGCAGTTTAAATGGGTTCGCCGTAGCGTCACCACCACTAAGGCTAAGGATCGACTCGCTCGGCTTGTTGGAAGGCTCTGGCACCGGATCCTCATCATCGACAAAAGCATATCCATTCACCCGTGGGGTCTCACTTCCGCCTGTAGCTGAATCTTGGTCTGCAGCTCTCGGGCGCCCCGAAATCGCATCACGCAAAGCGGACAAGGTCGGAGATGGTGGACGAGACGGATCCTGATGAACAACAATATCAGGATTGGGAGCCCTTGTGTTGGCATACACAATCTCCTTGGGTGGTGCCCGTGATGCCGCCTCAGCCCGTTCGGCTATCGTCTCCATAGCGTCCTCCACCCCATCGGGCTTGAACATGAGATCGTTCCTTGGTTGCCACTTCCAATACTCGGGTGCAGCTTTCCTATCATCTTTGTCCTTGATGGCTAGTTGCGTCTTTTTGTACCCATCATCGGCCAAACTTCTCGACTTGCTGATCCTTTCCTCTACCTCTCTCTGTTTCAGCTGCATCTTTGAAGGTAGCTTGTTGCCGGTCCACAGCCACGCATATTTCTCTGCCTTTTTCTGATTCTGTTTGTCAAGAAGCTTGTAGAAGCTCTCGTTGTCCTCGCTCGTATACTGTGACTGGAACGCGGCAAGGCCCAGACTAGTGTCGACAGCCGATCTTTGGGCCGCTGCGGTCGATGCGGCTGGAGTTGACTGTATAGATGCCGGCGTATCGCCCATAAAACCCCTGGGGGTATCTCCAAGTTGTTGTCCAGCGCTAGCCAACGGCATGGGCCGCCGACCTGGTGTCATGACATTTTTTAGTCGTCTCGTTGCGCTGGATATCCATTCTTCGTCCTTGGACTCTATGGCATCCAAATATTCCTGCTGTGTTTGACTTTCGAGAAGGCCGGGAAAGAAATCGCGGGCGATGATTTGGGAGAGCGCCTCGGTATAGGTAACTTCGTCGAGCACATTCTTCGGTCGCTTTATTCGCTTTGGTGGCGGCGGCGGCGGCATTATTTCTGTATCGGTTCTCTTGCGAACGAGTGCCTTGGATTCCTTTTCGGCCATTTTTAATAACAGCACAGTTGTGCGCTTTCCTTGTAAAGCAGCGTCGATGACTTGTGACGGGAGAGGGAGAGAACTTTAACGTGAGATTTAGTCAGTTGTAGCAAACAAGCTCCAACGAACCGAATCACTGGAATCTAATGAACCAATAAACAGCACTGCGGTCAACCATCAGGAGCTAAGCATCCGGCCCCCACTTTCTCAATATGCTCTTCCAATAATAACTCGGTACCTGCCCCAAATGCACCTTACGCCCGCGTGTACCGTTTTAGGTAGCATCGAAACGGAGCGAACCGCCCCACGCAAGCCCGCAAGTCCGCCGCGCAGTTCTTCAATCCCCCACGGCAGAAGGGATTGTTTCCAATAGGCTCCAAAAAGTTCTGCTGTCGCCGATATTGCTAAGAGACCAGAGTGAACCGTCATACTGTTGGTGAATATAATTCTCAGCTCGAGGCCCTAGGTTCTGCTGTATCCGGCGCTCGCTCGCTCCTGCCTCGAGATAACCGCCGCTCTCAGATAGTTACCCGTCAAAATCCAGCCACAGGCGGCTCAGTGTGTATAGTTTCCAGCTAGTATAGGAGGCAACCAAAAGGCTCGATCAAGATGGCAGACCCCAAGACACAAGCAACCGAGTTGAAGAATCAGGGAAACAAGGCCTTTCAATCCCACGACTGGCCGAAAGCGATTGGGCTTTACACACAGGCCATCGAGTTGAACCCAGAGGAGCCGACTCTGTACTCGAACCGTGCTCAGGTGCGCATTCTCACCGTTGCTTTTATTACCCTTATCCATGATGCCGCGCCAAGGCTGTTTTCATCATCTCGCGTGACCAAATCTAACCCCCCTCTCCTTTCTTATGTGTAGGCTTACCTGAAGACAGAAGCCTACGGGTATGCGGTTGCCGATGCGACAAAGGCAATCGAGTTGAATCCTGGATTTGTCAAGGTATGCTAGGTCTTGTTCGCCACTCGCGGCCCGACGCATCACAGCCTAGGTGATAGATGCAACTGACCGGTATGCGCCACAGGCATACTATCGCCGAGCGATCGCAAATACGGCTATATTACGTCCCCGCGATGCTCTCAAGGACTTCAAATCGTGCGTCAAGATCGATCCAGGCAACAAAGATGCCAAGCTCAAGCTGGTGGAGTGCCAAAAGGTGGTGCGCCAGCTCGACTTTTACGACGCTATCGAGGTTGGAGATGAGCCGTCCGCCGCCGCAGGCCTTGATGTTGCCTCAATAGCGGTCGAGCCCGACTATGACGGCGTGAAGCTAGGCGACGAGATGACACAGGAGTTCATCGACGACATGACGGAGCGGTTCAAGAACGGCAAGAAGATCCACAAGAAATATGTTTACCAAATCGTCATAGCCGTCAAGGATCTTGTTTACAACGAGCCTACAATGGTTGAGGTTGACATCCCTGAAGATGTTACTCTCACCGTTTGCGGCGATACTCACGGTATGTGTTCGGCCCGAGCGTCCCGCAGATGCAACTCGCTAACACCCAGAACTATTTAGGCCAATATTTCGACCTTATGGAGCTCTTCAGGCTCAACGGCACACCATCAGAGAAACACTGGTATTTGTTCAACGGAGACTTTGTCGACAGGGGCTCGTGGTCCACCGAGATCGCACTGCTTTTGTACGCGAACAAATGGCTTCGCCCGAAGCAATTCTTCCTGAACCGCGGAAACCACGAGACAGACGATATGAACCGTGCGTACGGTTTTGAGGGAGAGTGCAAGGCAAAGTACAACGAAAGGCAAGTTTCGACAATCTACGCAGCCATTACGAACACGTGATCAAACTAACAGCTACCCCTTGGTACTCACTCATAACAGGACGTTTAAACTCTTCTCGGAAAGTTTCTCTGCATTGCCTCTGGCGACCTTGATCGGTCATAAATTCTTTGTTCTGCATGGAGGACTCTTCTCAGATGACAACGTCACTCTAGACGACATCAGGAAGCTCGACAGGCACAAGCAGCGCCAGCCAGGCCAGGCTGGTCTCATGATGGAGATGCTATGGACAGATCCTCAGACAGAGCCAGGCAGAGGCCCAAGTAAACGTGGTGTGGGCATGCAGTTTGGCCCTGACGTCACTGCGAGGTTCTGCGATAAGAACGGTCTGGAGGCCATCATCCGAAGCCACGAGGTGCGCATGGATGGCTATGAGGAAGAGCACAACGGGAAGTGCATTACAGGTACGACGCGTAACCTCGAGTATTCTTATTCGAGAAAAATCCATCCATGCATCCTAGATGGCAAGACTAACGTGACTTGTCTTGGTATCAGTTTCTCGGCGCCAAAGTACTGCGACATGACAGAAAACAGGGGCGCTTACATCAACATCAAGTCTGATTACAAGCTGCAATTCCACCAATTCGACGCGGTTCCGCATCCAGACATCAGGCCTATGGTAAGTTTGGCACTTTCAATCAGACAAACAGACCGACTTGTATACTGACAACCAGCATAGGCCTATGCACAAAATTCGCTCATGTCCTCGTTGATGTGAGTTGGCGGTCGTAGTAGAACTAGTACAATCTCATAGGCCGATGAGGCTACTGGATCTTTCGCTTGCATAGACCCAGAATGACGATGTTGATAGCATTTTCCCGGGCGTTGTCTTGGCTCTCATGCCTGGCGTGTGGCGTTTGATGGTGGTTGACGAAACGGCTCCGGAGTCAGATAGGCTTGACAAAATCTGTAACATAGCCCTGACGAATATACAAGCCGATAGATGGTATCTCCATATGGTTGGAATGGTAAACTAGAGGTTGGTGGCCGAGTTCGGTCGATACCGCAACAGCTGGCGCGTTCGATCTGCCCGTTTCAAAGGGACGAGATATCACGAACTCCACAGCGACTGCTGCTCGCTCCTCCCAAGTAGACTGCCCAGCCAGTCTCCTGCAGCCACGACCCTTAGGCCAGTGGTGACCCCTGACTGCACGGCGCCCGGCCACGAGGTGATAGCTGCCGAGAAACGGCCCAAGTCCGGACCCGGCAATCGAACCCAAAACTCGCCCTTGGCAGCATTAACCTTGAGCACGTCGACAGTGACGGCCGCACCCGTTGCGCCCAGGAACTGCTGCAGGGCAGATGCGCAGTACGACCGGGCCTGCAGCGCGTCTAGGCTTTGGCAGTCGTTGGGGTCGTCGGACTGCACGCGCAGGTGAGCGTAGGCATATGCTGGTTTCTTGACGGTGCAGGAGAATATTTCGTAGGATTTGGAAGCTGCACTCTGTGATGGCCTGGCAGAGGTTGATGCAAACGCGGCTGAGGCGTCTGGCATTATGGTGTCTGTTTCCATCTCGGTTTTTTTCTCTTTTTTTCTTCGGTTCGTTCCCTGCTCAAAATTTCACAAACAGAAACGAGCGACACTTTGGCACGACAGGTAAATTGGTTGTTAATATCGTATATAAGTACACTGTTCCAGGCTAGCTTGGAGGTACACGATAGAAAAATGCATCTGAGAACTCGTCCTTATTATCGACGATGCAAGGTACCCGTACGGGATTTTACCGGAGTGCTGAAGAGATGGTTCCGTTCACTGACATCCATCTTACGGCTGCTATTCAATTAAGTAGCTCCGTTTGAGGCGCCAGACCCCACACCTCCGTTTCAATCTTCAGCCCGCCCCACCAGCCATTAGACGTTACGTTCTGATTACTGGAGCTACCAACATCGTCGTCTGTTTGCTTCCCTGAACCACTTGTACTCGTTCCCCAGTTCGTCGCGTTTAGCTTTACTGCGTCGGCGCACACGACACCTCAACACCATGTCCGAGAGCTATGTTGCACCCAGGGACCAGCGCCATTTGCGCGCGTGCATGGTCTGCTCGATTGTCGTTCACCAAAAGGTAGGTGCCGGCTTTTGTTGACCTTTTTTTTTTGTCGACCAACGCAGAACGCTACCGGCAAGGAACTCCGTCGCTGACTTTTGTCACGTAGCGCTTCTATGATGAGGGGTGCCCAAACTGTGAAGACTTCCTCCACCTCCAAGGCTCGACGGACCAGATCGAGAGCTGCACGTCCCAGGTCTTCGAGGGCCTGATCTCGCTGGCCGATCCTACCAAGTCCTGGGTCGCCAAGTGGCAGCGGCTGGATGGCTACGTCAGGGGAGTCTATGCCATCAAGGTCTCTGGCCAGCTGCCGGATGATGTCAGGGCTACGATTGAGGACGAGTATAGGATACAGTACATCCCGTATGTTTGTCTATTGACCTCTCATCCGCCGTTATGGTTAATGCTGTTGGAGGTGCCTGCTAACACTTTGTCAAAATCTGCAGCCGGGATGGAAGTGCGACAGAGGCGGACGTTTGATTAGGGCTTGACCGCTGGAGCAAATGATAATTTAGTTCTAGTGTTTGACATGGCGTTTTGGGATTGGCAAGGAGTCTGGATTTGGGATAACTGCTTAACGGATAAAAACCTGGTTGGCATCAACTTGAGCAGTCAACATTGGAAAATTCGCGTTTACGAGTGAGGTGATGATGACAATGCTATTCATTGTTGTGCCCTATATATACAACCGTTGAACCATACAAACCGCGCGAAAAAGCGCCCATGGGTATAGAAATGAGAATTAACGCCGCCAGACTCCAGGCTGGTGAAGCCGCTGTCAAGGAAGAAGAAAGTCGTCACATCCTTTGCCGTTTACTAGGTCCACCTGAAGTTGAAAACTCTCTTGACCTCTTGCGCTCCATCTCCTCGCGCATTATCCTCTCTGCCTCGCTTATCTTCTTGGGCTGCTCGATTTTGACTTTCTTTCCGCCGGCGGAAAAGGCGTTCTTCTTGGAGGAGGCAAAAACGTTCTTGACAGCTGGTTTGGCACCAAACTTCAGTGATACAGGCTTTGTATCTGCGGCCCCATCCGCCGCCTTGCCCTCTCCCTCTGTTGGTGTTTCTTCGTCGGCAGTTGCAGCCACGGTCTGCTCTGCTGCCGCGGATTCTGATTTGCTGGCTGCGGGCTTAGTTCCGATCGATAGCTTAATCTTCTCGCCTTCTTCCCTCCGCAAACCCTTATCCTCCTGGCCTTGATCTGTCGATTCGCCATTATCCCCGGCCGCTCGAGCCGCGGCATCCTTTTGCGCGCGCTTTATCTGCTCCTTTAGCAGACGCTGCTCTCGCTCCTCATCGCCCCTGTCCTGCGCCTCTTTCCGCCTCAGAGCCTCCTGCCTCTTGAGCGCCTCGGGCGAGTCGTCAATCCAAGATATGTGGATCCCCTTTTCGTTTTCCTCAACCCGACATATGCCCTCCTTCCCCAGGTACTTGGCAAACTCTGTCAGACTGGACCACTGAGTACTGTTCATGTGAACGTGCTCCTTGTTGGAGATGTATTCCTGGTAAAAGTGGTTGATCTGAACTTGCTTGTCACGGTGGCCCGTCTTGAGTAGGTTGATGAAGTCCTTTAGGAACGCGTCGCTGAACTCGCGTATGTACTTTTTCGGGTCCTCTCCCACGATCAGCATGTTGCGCACATGCGACTCGCTCATACAGTGCTGCTTGAAGGCATTGTCGTCACGCATCTGGCGCTGGCATGGTGTGCAGTAGAATCGAAGCCGCTGCAGGCCCTTGGCCTTCATCTGGTTGCTCAGATGCTTTGTCGTGCCGAACTCTGCTTTCCCCATTTTGGGCGACTGGACCTGATGCTTTGAGGGATACACGAGCTGGATTGATCTGGTGTCGAAGTGATTCGCAAAGGTGGTGATGTTTTCGTAATAGATGTCGGTTTTAGATTTTAGATCTAGACACTGGTCAGGCGCACGTATTTTGGTCAGAGCTGCAAGTGGCGGCGACAGGCACCACACGAACGGCGGAGGTTCCGTTGCAGGCAAAACCGACTAACCCCCACTAAATTTTATGCGGGCGAAACAGTGGGTCCATCCCGATGCTAGAATCACTTCGCGCTCTCACATGTTCTCGCGTATTTTCAATTAAGCGACAAACGCGCCATGCCTTTTGAAGAATCCTGTACCCCCGCGTTCATGCTTATGTCAAGGAGAATGCAGGCATAATCGTTCCTACAATGCCTCTGGTCCAGGTTGTCATAGACAGCTCAGAATCTGAAAGTAACGGCCTTGGTACCGACCGGCCTTCAAAGACGGCGCTCGGTAAGCGCAAAGCTGAGCCTGTACCGCCACCAATTGAAACTATCCCATGGACAGACTCGGAGGAGGAGGCGGAAAAGGAGCGAGCCAGAAAGAAGCAGGCAAAGGGTAAACGCGGTGCAAGTAAGAAGAAAAACATCAAGTCGGAAGCCGGCGGCAGCAGTACCACTCCAAAACGACGAGGCGCACGTTCCTTGGCCGAAGCAATTAGGGATCTTTGCGAGGACACGGCTCCGGAGGACAATGTACATGGGGATATCCCAGAGTATCTGAAGAACCGCAAGAGGCAGTTCAATCGGGACCATGCAACTCTTCAGGAAGCCGGACTGCTCCTTCCACCTGACTACACGGACATTGACTTTACCGACGATGAAGATGGTGGACGTCGACCAGAGGTTCGGCCGCAATTCGGCGATCGGATCAAGCCTTGTAGACCTTACAAGGATATCGAGCTAGAAAGCTCAGCAGGTATCATACCAGCCCCGGTAGCCCAATATCTGCGTGACTATCAAGTCGATGGTGTTGCTTTTATGCACGAGGCATTCGTCTACCAGAGGGGCTGCATCCTTGGCGATGACATGGGACTGGGCAAGACGGTTCAGGTTGCTGCATTCCTCACCGCGGCATTTGGGAAAACCGGCGACTCTCGCGACTCGAAGCGAATGCGCAAAGTCAAAAGACTGGGCCGCCGGTACTACAAGGTGCTGATCGTCTGCCCCAGCTCGGTACTGCAAAACTGGAGGCAAGAACTGGCGCGGTGGGGTTGGTGGAAGGTCGAGTCTTACCACGGTACCGGCAAAGACGATGTGCTCGATACCGCAAAGTCGGGTCGGCTTGAGATCATGCTTACGACCCCGACTACCTACAGGCTGCAGAAAGAGCGTGTGAATATGGTCAACTGGGATGCCGTGGTCGTAGATGAATGTCATAACATCAAGGAGAGGCGATCCGAGATCACAAAAGCAATGATTGAGGTTAACGCACTCTGTCGCATCGGCCTGACGGGTACGGCGATCCAAAACAAGTACGAAGAGCTGTGGACTCTCTTGAATTGGACAAACCCTGGCCGCTTTGGAACATTTGGCGAATGGAAGACATCCATCAGCAGGCCTCTAGCTCTGGGTCAATCGCACAATGCCACGCTTAAGGAGTTGAGCTTGGCAAGAAAGACCGCCAAGAAGCTGGTGCAAAATCTTCTTCCAGACTACTTTCGTCGTCGCATGAAGTCTTTGATTGCCGATCAGTTACCGAAGAAGCGAGACAGAGTAGTGTTTTGTCCGCTGACTGATCTCCAAACCAAGGCTTACGAAAGATTCCTCGCATCTGAAGAAGTTGAGCTCGTTCGTCGGGCCTATGAGCTATGTGATTGCGGATCGGGGAAGAAGAGAGGACAGTGCCATTACAAAATGCTATCAGATGGTCGTACATGGAACATGCTCGTCTTCCCTTGTATTCTGACCTTGCAGAATCTATCCAACCACCTTACGCTGATTGTACCAAAGATTGGTGAATCTGGAGAAAGGGTCGAGAGAGGTCTGGCCATGCTCAGTGTCTGCGTGCCTGACAAGTGGGAGCAACTTTACAAGCTCCGCGACTCCCCGCTCATACAGATGGATCCTGAATTCTGCGGCAAGTGGAGAGTGTTGAAGGATCTTCTAAAGTTCTGGGAAGGAAGCGGCGACAAAGTTCTCGTCTTCTCCCACAGCGTCAGACTACTGCAAGTGCTCAGAGCCCTTTTTCAGAACACCCATTACAGTTATAGCTACCTGGACGGATCACTCGCAATCGAAGAGAGACAGCAGGTGGTTGATGATTTCAACTCGGACCCTCAACAGTTCGTCTTTCTCATCTCTACCAAGGCGGGCGGCGTAGGTTTGAACATTACGTCGGCCAACAAGGTCGTCATATTTGATCCGCACTGGAATCCATCATGGGATCTTCAGGCACAGGATCGAGCTTATCGAATCGGCCAGGTTTGTGCCCGATGCTGTTTTATTTGATCTGGATCTTTTGCTCGAAACTCAAGCTAATGGTACGTCCCAGATCCGAGACGTTGACGTGTTCCGCCTTGTCTCGCAGGGAACCATCGAAGAGATTGTCTACGCAAGGCAAATCTACAAGCAACAACAAGCCAATATTGGTTATAATGCTTCAAGTGAAAGGTAACTCCCCCGATCCCCCGGAACTGATTTGCCGCTGTTGACTACTAGGGAGATGCGCTATGTTTGCTGTTAAAATGCATGGGTTGTATAATGTGCATCAAGGCTAATCCCATGAGTTTTAGACGATACTTTACAGGTGTACAACAAGACAACTCTCGCAAGGGAGAAATTTTTGGCCTCGAAAACATCTTCACTTTCCGTCCCGACCGAGTAGTTCTAAGGGATATTGTCAATAAGACAAACGTGGCAGAGGCCAAGGTCGGAGTATATCTGCAAGATATTGATATTGAATCTGCCATCAAAGACAATGAAGAGGCAGGCATTCCAATCAAGCTAGAACCGGGGGGTAGTGGGGACGCAGAGGAGCGTGGAGCAAGTCAACTTGCAGACTTTCTTATATCCGAAAACAAAGATAAATCAGGCGGTGAGAACTACAATGAAAGGGCTCCGGCTCATGACGCCATACAGGCCATTCTATCATCGGCAGGGGTGGCCTACACTCACGACAATGCGGAGGTCGTTGGCACGACCAAAGTTGAAGCTCAACTATCGCGCAAGGCCGAGAGGGAACACGATGTTGATGAAAAGGAAGCTCTGAGAATGCTGTTTGCCGAGAGCCAAGATGTTGACGCGCATCCACTGTACGAACCTGATCAGGGATTCCAGTGTATGAACGAGACGGGAGAAAGTGACGAGTGGCAGAGCAAGCGTCCCGAAACATGGTTCCGACCTCGACTCCGGTACAACCCTCCGCAAGATGTCAGATTACGTCAGTTTTGCACCATGGGAAAGGAGTTCTGCTTCCGCAATGCTATAGAGTTTGCATTGGTGGTAGAGAGCTGGACTCAAGAGCAGCGGAGGAATTGCCTCGAAACATTTTACAAACAAAGGGAGTCTGAGCTGATCAAAGCGAATCTGGCTGGCGAGGCAAAGAAACTCGTCAAGAGCGAGCCCGGAGCGAAGACAGAGTCAGCTCCAGTCCGAATAAAGACTGAAATACTAGAAGACGATGAAATGGTTGAACTGGAAAACGTTCAGACCAAACCTGAGATTAACGTCAAGAAAGAAATGGGAATTGCGGACTCGATGGTTAAGGTGGAAGCGATGGCCGGCGAAACTGAGAGCGATTTTGACGATCTTGACGCGGTCAAAGTGAAGGACGAGGCCCTAGGCAAGGTCAAACGTGAACCAGGATCATCCACTGTCAGGAGACAGTCTACCATATTCCTGTTTGACGACGACGATGAAGACGACGAGCTGTGAGATAGATCCTTGTTTGTGTTATTTAATTCATGATACCCATTGGCGTTGAGGATGAGGTGCTTTGTTTTTGTGCCCTCCCAAAGGCTTAACCATCGCATGATTTCTGCCGCTATATGAAACCAGTCCCAGTTTAACATGCTTCTTACGACCACGGTAAACTTACTATTCATGTTTATCATTGAAGGACCGGCCTTGACAGCGCTATGGTTTCTTAATAACGCATAGGCTCGAGTCAGCGACAATGTGACACATAAACTATGAATACGAGTATCAATTTACGACTGGACTAGGGCGCCGCGTTTACCCCCGTGCATACGGCCATACTACTCCGTACAAGAACAAGATGTAATCACTGTACGGGCTTATGTGTGCACCCGTGAGCATATGCACCTCGCCTCTCGCGTTTCAGCGGATTACGTGGACGATGCATCATACTGTGTACCTACCTCGCCAAGGAAATCGAATCAGAAGGCCATCCTGTTGCAGAGACGGTCGCGTCCGTCGGGGTTCAATCTTGTAAGTGGTTATCATTTTAAGCGTCGAGAGGATTGGTCGCAGGGCCGCGGGTACGGATACCACCGGCACCGGGGACCCGCCGCGGATTTGGTGGACGAATCAGAGCAAACATGTTTGTCTTCTGAATGCAGGTACTTTGTGACCTTGGGGGCCGGGGGTCGGGGGTCGGGGGTCGGGGTTGGGGGTGACTTTCCGATAGCGTGGCTACCCTCCACCTCGGAAAACACACTGACATGGTTAGGATGGTCCCGCTCACGTTTATCGGGAGTTGGGATTGACGTTTTCAGCTTGGGTGTGTGGTGCGTTGAGGAAATGCTGCGTGCGCTCTAGAGCTTCTGTTTGGGCTTATCGCCCCCAGGAGAAAACCTTGGTGGTGGGATCAATAAATAACTTGGCAGCAAAGAAAAAAAAGTCAGGGTCAACTCAACAACAAGTTGCTTGCCTAGGAATCTTAGGTACCTGTATACTTTACAGTAGGTACTTCTTTCTGTAGTGGTTGGGATACAGGATCATCGTGGATCCCTGTCTCTACAGCACATATGATTGGTCTTTTGGATGCTTCATGTCCTGTCAATCGGAAGGACCGGTGGAATAGACTTTGAGCAAGAAGCAATTGCGAGACAGGACGGGGCAGGCGCATGCCAGCAGTCCCTTCTCGCCTTAGACTAGATGATGCTTTTCAAAATCCAAGGCATTGTGCTGCGCTATGCCCCAGCGCCGCTGGGTCAGTGCCTTTGGTGCTACAGGTATGTAGCTTGCGGCAACGCGACCCAACTGTTCAGACGGGCGGAGCAAGGTTGAGGTTTGACGAGTCGGGTCCTCGCAAAACCAGTCCGCCCGCACTCGCGGCACCTACCTTACTTTGCTTACCACCGCTTTCCATTGCCAGGGTCGTTGTTGGTCAGATTCCAGTACTTAACTCTAGCATAGCCTAAACCGGCCAAGTTTACCAAGGATCCATTACGTGGTATTCAATCTTGGTCCATGTCAGCGTAAAAAAAAAAAAAAAACGTCGACTCCCCATGTTCTTCGTGCGCAGGGCGTTTTCCAACTGCTCCCCTTTTTTTAAGTTTGACCCAATTTCCATTGTTACGTACCTAACTAACTTACCCATGTCTTGATCAAATGGATACCAGGTATCCCAAGAACCTAATAATTGATCTCTCCTTTTCATCTCTGTAAACTTTTGATGAAAGCCACACTCCTTTCTTTTCCTTGTTATGCTGTACCTGTGACCGGGTGTTGGTTTGCCCCTGAGACAAGACACTTTCGTTCTGCCGTTATATAACCTTTCTATTCTGAAGCTATTCTTGCTTGTAACTGTCTTGATTCAAGTCAATCGGACCAGCCAAGACCCACGGCACCTCACGCGATTCTTTACACTACTTTCCGAAGTTTCTTACAACATTAAGGTTCACGTACGTACACAAGCGTATGTATGTCTGCATCCCCGTCCCCAGCCTGGCCCAGTCTTGCACTGCCATGGTCTTTTCCCCCTTGTGAATTGACCTTGGCATGACATTGAAAGTTCAGTCCTCTGTGTCTACATAAAGGATTGGCAGGTCTTCTGCGATTACACATCTCAAGATGCTGACTCTTTCCTTACCACCTAGGTAATCTACGAATTTGCGACCCACCACCACCGGTATTGCACTCCTTTTAGATTTTCACAACGACGGCTAGATATACATCCAAAACAGACGTCGCGCGAGCGACATAACGCAGACGCCATGCCGTCAATAACATCAACAACTAATGGTATACACAAGGATGTAGAGGAGCTTCATATCAACGGCAATGGTAATGGGGTTGCCAAGAACAACCAGCTGGCCAGGATGGCCCGGAAACAATCAAGCCCGATGATGCCTGCCTTCATGGTATCGGCTCCTGGAAAGGTTATTGTGTTTGGAGAGCACTCAGTGGTGTACGGCAAGGTACGCAGGAAGTTTGAGCAGGTTGTCAAGAAAAAAGAGTTGACGTATGGGCTAACCAAGTGTCTTTCCTTGTCCAGAAAGCTATCGCTGCCTCGATAAACCTCCGATCATATCTCCTAGTAACGGCGCTGTCCAAGTCGAAGCGAACCATAACGCTCAGATTCCCTGACATCGACCTTGTCCACACTTGGAACATTGATGACCTGCCTTGGTCTACCTTTTCTCAGCCTACCAAGAAAAAGTACTACTATGACCTCGTCACATCGCTGGACCCGGATTTGATGGATGCGATTCAGCCCCACCTCGAGCCCGTATCGGCCGACGCGCCCGACTCCCAGCGCAAAGTTCACATGAGTGCGGCCGCCGCTTTCCTCTATCTGTTCCTCTCGCTCGGCTCGCAGGCCTTCCCGGGAGGCATCTACACATTAAGATCGACGATACCCATCGGCGCAGGCCTAGGCTCGAGCGCCTCCATCTCGACATGCCTTTCCGCGGCGCTCCTACTGCAGATTAGGACATTATCGGGACCACATCCGGATCAGCCACCGGACGAGGCACGCGTACAGGTTGAGCGAATCAACAGGTGGGCCTTTGTGGCCGAGATGTGCATACACGGTAACCCCTCAGGAGTGGACAACACAGTATCGACCCAGGGCAAGGCTGTAGTATTCCAACGGTTGGATTATGCCAAGCCGCCCGCCGTCAACCCGATGTGGGATTTCCCTGAGCTACCGCTACTCGTAGTGGACACAAAACAGGCAAAGTCGACAAAGCATGAGGTGGAAAAGGTTGCCAAACTCAAGGATACACATCCCAAGATTGTGAACGCAATACTGGACTCGATGGATCGACTTACGCAAGCGGCGAGAGATATTCTTTTGGAAGACGATTTTGATAACGAGGAAGTCGAGAGCTTACAAAAGGTGGGCGAGCTCATGAGTATGAACCACGGCTTGCTTGTGTCTCTGGGAGTGTCGCATCCCAGACTGGAACGAGTGCGAGAGCTTGTAGACCATGAGGGACTAGGATGGACAAAGCTTACGGGCGCCGGTGGTGGTGGATGTTCGATCACCTTGATGAGGCCTGATGCGCCGAGGGAGAAGCTGGAACGTCTGCAGAAGAGGCTAGATGAGGAGGGATACCTCAAGTTCAGTACAACTCTGGGAGGTGACGGTGTCGGTGTGCTGTGGCCTGCCGTGTTGAGGAACGGGATGGACGAAGATGAGGAGGGCGGAATGGAGATTGACGTGGAAAAATTCCTTAATGCGGATGGGAATGAGGGCGTTGAGAGGCTCGTGGGTGTGCACGGTACAAGTGGCGAGAGGGAAGGATGGAAGTTTTGGAGGGTTGGTAATGTATGACCCATCGTTGGCTTCACTTTGCAAGTATAACCTTACTAGGGCTGGGAATCGGAGTATGAGCGGAGAAGCGAGAGAAACCTTCATATTCGACTACGGCGTGCCGGCACATCACCGTAAATTGTGTCGATACGTACTCGACCCAATAGCCCTGGATTGCAGGCTTTGATTGAGCGTCAGGGTTTTTGGTTTTTTTGGTGGTTTTTTTTTGGGGGGGGGGGGGGGGGGGGGGCGGGGTTGGGTTTATGTACACGAGGGTGAGGGTTCACTGGGGAAAGCAAAGTCTTTTTTCACTCTTTGAATGCTGTTTGAGCGATAAAAGGAGATAGGGCCTCGGGAGTCTTGGAAGCGACGGTGAGGGTGTTCTAAAGTTATAGCTCTTTATCATTTGTGAATTTTAATCAAGCAAGTAAGACAATGAGGGCTGGGCAGTACAGCCATCTAGCCTAGGTAAATTTGGGAGTATTAAGTGCAAATATTATGCTTTCGGCCCATGCGACGCTGAACAATATTAGTTTTGACGACGAGTAAAGCAACTGACTGATGCAAGGGAGCTAGATTGGTAGTTAACATTGCGACGGGAAATATTGGTATTTTTCATTGTTAGTATTGTAGTGCATGATATTGTGCCAGTTCGACCAGCTCCTCCGCGATTCATATTGTATTCCCGCAATCGGAATCTTTTTCCAGAGCTAACCCCGCAATTTGAAGCTGCAAGCTCCCTGTGGCATGCTACGGTATCTACTGTACTGCTTCTCCACCACTCTAAGCAAACAAGGGGGGGGAAAATACTGAAGGCTAAGTCAAAGTCAAACGGACAATACGGAGACAGGGCTCACAAGCGGGAACAATGCCACCGAAAGCAAAGGCTGTCCCCAAAGCCAAAGAAGCAGAGAGTGCGTGATCTTGGGTGTTGCAGTTGCTCCTTTCCCTCTTCATCTCCCCTCTTTCTTTAACCATCATCGTCGCCGTTTTGAAACTCATCCACTCACGTCACCTGTTTGTCAGAACCCAAAGAGGCGCCTCCTCCACCGCGCACAATCAACGAGCAGAGTCAACAGCGGTACGAGCTCGCGCACCCGCTCCACGAGGCTTTTCAACAGGTCGGTATCAGCGGGCTATCGGCACCAGAGCTGCAACTGTGGACGAGCGCACAGTACTGCCGCGCAACGGCGGCGAGCTCAGGTAGTCACAAGAAGCAACAGCAGCAGCTCGGGAATAAGGCCCACCGCGAGACGTGGCGGACCTTCAACGAGGCCTCTCTATCCCTGCGAGTGTTGAAGAAGCCGACGTGCTGGGGTAAGGACTACGCAGGACGGGACGTCGGGGAGCTATCCCTCGACCAGTTCCGTGCCAGGTTCGATAAGCGCGCCAGGTTGACTTGCTTGATGGCCGCCAAGGGGACATCAACGCCGCAGACCGAGGCCGAGCTGATTAAGGAGAAGCGGAGGAGGCTCGAGATGGCGAACCTGAGAAGCGAGCTCTACGGAGAGCTGGTGGGCAGCTTGGCGAGGGATCCGGTGTGGGACGACGTCGTGCCTATCCCGTTGAACGAGCCCGACAATGCGCTGGCGGCCATTGCGTACCCTGACGATTATGCTGAAGGTATGCCGTGATATGTCTTGGATGCGGACTGCCCAGTGAAGCGAATCTCAAGATACTGATTCCCGTTGGCTTCCTCTAGCCATATCATATCTCCGTGCCGTAATGGCAAGCAAGGAGTACTCACCACGCTGCCTCAAGCTCACTGAGCACATTGTATCCATGAACCCGGCACACTACACGGTTTGGCTGTACCGATTTTCCATCATCCAAGCCCTTGGACTCGACATCCCGGACGAGATCTCATGGCTGAACAGCGTCGCGCTCGAGCATCTCAAGAACTACCAGATCTGGCACCACCGCCACCTACTCATAGACAGCTACTACCCAAAGATAGCAGAAGACAAGGACCAGGTCGCCCGACTAGCCGCGTCGGAGCGCGACTTCATCACCACCATGCTGGCCGAGGACACCAAGAACTACCACGTGTGGTCGTACCGCCAGTTCCTCGTCCGGCGGCTGCAGGCATGGCGCGACCCTGAAGAGCGCCGCGCCGTCGAAGGTCTGATAGACGACGACGTGCGCAACAACTCGGCATGGAGCCACCGCTTCTTTCTGATCTTTACCGATCCTGAGCAGTCCACGGCCGGCTCGCACGCCACCGAGGCCGACCCGGCCGTGCCGGCCACCGTTGTGGACGAGGAGGTGTCCTACGCCCGGAGCAAGATCGAGCTCGCGCCGCAGAACCAGAGCCCTTGGAACTACCTGCGCGGGGTGCTCGTCAAAGGGGGGCGGAAGCTGGCTACCGTGGAGGAGTTTGTGTCGAGATTCGTGACGGACCTGGGAGATGCCGAGACGGAGGAGGTCAGGAGCACGCACGCTCTCGACCTCCTGGCCGAGATTTATGCAGAAAATGGGGATAAGGATAAGGCCGTGTTATGTCTTGATAGGCTAGGGGACAAGTGGGATCGGATACGCAAGGGTTATTGGGACTGGAGGAAGAACACGTTGACAACGACCGTCTGAGCATGGTTTTTGTCACAATTTGGTTTCCATCGTAGCACGTCACGGTATTTGATACGAATTGCAGTGTTTGAACGGGATTTCTTTTCCATTTTTATTGATATTTATCAACATGGCAGCGAACTTAGTGGACCAATTTCTTTTCCACTCTCAATGGCTTGCAGCTTGATAGGCTGCTGGGCAAGAAACCTTTTTTTTTTGCCCGCTCTGGTTTTGCGTTTCATGCGCTTTCCCTCCATGGATATTCCCAAAGCGGAATTCGTGTTCTGGGTGTATAGTGCTTATGGCCTCGTGGGACGCTCTAATCCATAATACTCCTCAGAGCTCCTGCCAAAGCCACTGCTTCTTTCCAGTAGGGACGTGTAGATGTCGAGGTCGCTAGATTGTCGCGTTTAAATATATTTTGGTCTGTTCCCAAAGTCGGCAGAGTACCAAACGCGCACAACCTCCATTTAGATCGTCTGGTATCCCTAGTGCTATGCACCTTAAAGAAGAGTTAAAAACATGATATTGGCCGAGGAAAATCTTGAAGTTTTTTTTTTTTTTTTCTTTCTCTTTCTGTTTGAGCGCAGCCGCGACTCGACGCTGTGAGTTGTTCTGGTAGATCCTGTATTTCCACCCTTTCACATGGCTCTGTAGTTCTGGCTCAGGATCAGGAACCTCTTGGCACCGCGCTGGGCCTTAGGTCCCATAGAGTCCCAGTTGGGCACCAGGACGAACACCTCGGTAAAAGGCCTGCGAGGGGCGCTCCTATCAGCGCCGAATTGAACCGCTCCGTTCACCATGACCATGATGGAGATCTTGTGGTCGCGGTCGGAGCGGTCGCGGCTGGTCCGGCCGGCTTGCTGTGCGGGCCTCAGGTGGTCGGGCATGGCGACGACAAAGTTCGCGTTAAGAACATGCGCATCGAAGCCCTCGACGTCGTACTTGACCCGGCCGCCGTTGGCCTGCTTCTCAAGTAGATCCTCAAACTTGGCCGGGTCCTCGATAACCATGCCGTTGATGCTGATGTCGGCCTGCATGTTGGCGCCCCGATACTGCGCGCTGCTGTTGACGTAGTAGGAACCGAGCTGGCGCCGCTCGGAGCAGCTCTTGTAGTATCCATCGACAAAGGCTTGAGCGCCTGGTCCTCGGAAGAAGGGACAAGAGGGTTCGGTGTGTAAGTTACTGGGGGTTGTCTTCTTTCATGGTGTCTCCATTTCAAGTCGGTTGGTGGCGGTTCGGGGTTATAGTACCTTCGGCAGAGGTCTTGACCTCGTTGTCCTCGGACATTGTGAAATTTTTGATTCTTGTTTGTTGTATGGCTGGCTGTGGGAGTCTTTTCAATGGCGTCTTTGTTGCCTGGGTTGCTTCTATGGTATATGCGGCAATGACGCGTTTGGCGTGCGTTTGACGGCTTTGGAGCTTGTTTTGAGTGTTTATGGAGCCGAATATTTATTCAAAAGAAAAACACCATGGAGAATGAGTGGGAGGAAAGCAAACAAGGTCGAGTGACCAGAGATAAATAAGAAATCAAGGTGGTTAGGCAGAAAAGCTCAGAGCCGTTGCAAAATGACATGGAAGGTGGATGCGGGGACAAGTTTAGGCTGCGCTTGGGAACGTGGAATTCCAACTACGTCGTCACAGTAATCGATAACAGTGCGCAAAATACAGTACTTATCCATATAAAAATCCGAAAGCTTCCATCCGGGTGGCCCCACCCTGTTGGAGCTAAAGCTGTAAAATAAACAGGCGTTGGCTGAGTGCTCTGTTTGTCAAGGCTTGTTCATTGGTCAATGTGACCAGCCATGTACAAATTCGCGTCGGCACTTTTTTGGTGTTCGATACTTCAAATTTATCACACGATATAGTGTGGGAAGTTGCGGCAGCTACCGCAATGGAGCGCCTCAGGCTACCTCAAATTCGAAAGCTCTCACGGTTACCATCCGTACTAACACGCGCAACATTACCGTGGACCTGTGTATGCAGACACCAGAGCAACAATGGATGGCGGCGGATGGCCAGCACCGAAAGTTCTACCTCTCGCGCAGTTAATACCATCCCAACCAAGAAGCCATTTTACGTGACGACGCCGATTTTCTACGTCAATGCCTCGCCGCACATTGGGCACTTGTACACCCTGGTCTTGGCCGATGTTTTCAAGAGATGGAAGGTCCTGCAGGGCGAAAAGGCACTGCTGTGCACGGGCACAGACGAGCATGGCATGAAGATACAGCGTGCCGCCGCTGCCCATGACATGTCTCCGAAGCAGCTTTGCGACGCCAACAGCGAAGTTTTTCTTGACTTGGCAGAGAGGGCGGGGATTGACAACGACTTTTTTATACGCACAACCGACCCCGATCACAAGGAGGCTGTCGAGTATTTCTGGGCTAGGCTATGGGATAGAGGTTATATATACGAGGCGACTCACAAAGGCTGGTACTGCGTGAGCGACGAGACCTTTTACCCAGAGTCGACAATCGAGAAGAGGAAAGATCCCATGACGGGAAAGGTATTTCTCGCGTCCAAGGAAACCGGCAACGCGGTGGAGTGGATGGAGGAGAAAACGTACCACTTCCGTCTGACCGCGCTCAAGGATCGGTTGTTAAATTTCTTCATGGAGAACCCTGAATGGATCGTGCCAGCTCCGCGGATGAAGGAGGTGGTTGACTGGGTAGAGAATAGTCTGGAAGACCTCTCTGTCTCCCGCCCTACTAGTCGGCTTGACTGGGGCATTAGGGTGCCCAACGATGAGAGCCAGACGATTTATGTGTGGATCGATGCGCTTGTCAACTACTTGACCAAGTCAGGCTACCCATACTGGACGCCTGAGACACAGCATAAGGACGGTTGGCCGGCCGATGTTCATATCATCGGCAAGGACATTGTGCGCTTCCACTGCGTCTACTGGCCGGCCTTGTTGATGGCGCTCGATCTGCCGTTGCCTGGACGCATTCTCACGCATTCTCACTGGACCCTCGGTGGGAAGAAGATGTCCAAATCGGCAGGCAACGTGGTGAATCCCTTCCTAGCCATGGACCGGTTCGGCGTCGAGGTCATCCGCTATTTTCTAATATCCAATGGTCGTCTACTCCATGATGCCAGCTATGATAACAAGATTCTGGTTGACATTTACAAGAGGCAGCTCCAGGGCGGGGTGGGAAATCTACTTGGACGCGTCATGCGGTCTAAGAAATGGAACGTTCCCCAAATTGTGCACAGGTGTAGTGAATGGGGACGGCCTACCAATACAGATGTTGAGCCGGCGCACTCATCATTCGGAGAACGCGTTGCTCAGCTACCAAGCAAAGTCACCGAGGCCTTTGATCAATTAGACCCAGGGGCAGCTCTGCGTCACATTGCCGATTTGGCGACTGAGGTATGTCTGATTCATTCATTGCATTTTGCAGTTCTTCGAGGAGAGGCATCGCCCCTGTTGACATGACTTTTTACACAGACGAACAAGTTCATCACCGACTGTGCGCCTTGGAGCGTCGATAATGTGGACCCCAGCGGAGCTGAGATGAAAATGATGTCTTGCATATACCTCTGTGCCGAGTCGCTGAGGATCATGGGTATTCTATTGCGCCCATTCATCCCGAACAAATCCAGTGAGCTCCTCGACATGTTGGGTGTTGATGAAAAACGCAGGACTATATCCCACGCCAGCCTAGGAGCCGATTCTACGTACGGTGTGCCAAAAGTTGCCTTGGGATCCTCGGGTGTGCTATCAGGGCTGTTCCCGAGCCTTGTTGTCGAGACATAGGTAACTCACTCCTTGGCTTGTAACTTTGTTTTTTGCTGGAATGTGTACAGATATGTAGGACTTGGTGAGCTGTATTGGCGCTGTTATGTTTGTTTATTAATAACTTGGGGCATTTAGATATGCCTCTTTGAGCTATAGACAGAGGAGGCAGATGATTGAATGCCCCCCGCTTGTCCCATGACTCCATTTTTCGTGCAAATATTATTTGGCACATTTGCAGTGGCGTCCACCACCCGAACAAAATTACTCTACAGTGGTCAGCTATTGCTGTTATTGTTCGTGTGTCCGCTTTAATACCGAATTTATTGCAAGCAACGACATCTTGTATGGCCCAAGATGAAATTCAACAAAAATACAGGTACGAGTTAGGAACTCATTTTACCTAATCTATAGAGGCAGAATTTTTGGCTTTTGTCTTACCTACCCCGCCATCCTTCCTCCCAGCAATTTCTACCGATCAGGTTCTTCTGGTCCCTTACGACAAGCATCATGTCGTCACTTATCACCGATGGATGGAAGATCCCGTAAGTAGGTTTCATATCCAACGAGCTCCTCATTTTCCTAACCCTGGCAATATGTACCTTGTCTACCGAACCTTAGGCAATCCAAGAGGCGACTGCCTCGGAGGCCCTGACCCTCGAGGAGGAGTATGAGAACCAACAGTCATGGCAGGACTCGCACGATAAGCTCACCTTTATCATCTGCCAGCCAGCAGAGGCAGAAGACAAGGTAGAGGCGGGGCGATGTGACCTGCCTGACAGAATGATTGGCGACATCAACTTCTTCTTGTACCCATGGGACGAAGACGACAAGGATTGTCAGCAGACTACCCACCCTGAGAGGACAGAGTACGTCGGCGAGATCGATGTCATGGTCGCCGACACGACCCAGCGCGGAAAGGGGATCGGGAAGGCAGCCGTGGACGCCTTCATGCATTACATCTACTGCAATCTGAAGCCCATCCTCCAAGAGCACCACGGTCTTGCGGGCGAGCCTCGCCTGCGCAAGTTCATGGTCAAGATTAAGGCCGACAACAGGGCGAGCATCGCTCTATTCAAAGGTGTTGGCTTCAAACAGGACGGTGATGTCGACTACTTTGGCGAGATCAAGATGGTCTTGGAAGATGTCGGTAGTGTTGCTACCAGGACGGTGCCTAGGTTTCGCCAGTTGACATATTGTCGCCCTTTAGCACCAGGCGGAAGCCCTCAAAGTAGCGGTTTTTGAAGGGGATCGGTGCTCATAGACACCTCTTATTGAGTGAGACGACTAAACTCTATTCTACTTCATGGGTCTCATGAGCCAAGCGCAAAAAAAAAAAAAAAAAAAAAAAAATCAGTACCCTAACCGCTAATGCTAAACCTCGGAGAAGCCAAAATCAGACCCGAGGCGCCCAAACTCCAAAACTCGCCATGTCAAACACAATTATACCCCTGACCGCCCGTCAAGCTTCTTTTCTGTATTTTGTCTAGACTCCAAACTCTTCCTTGTACCTCAAGAGCGCTTCGAGTGTGGTGTGCGAGCCGCCACATACCACCAGAACTATGTTCTTCTCCGCCCACTCGGCGTCGGTCAGACCCTTGCCCAGCTTTTGCCTCAGCTGGTTATTGTACACGACCGAGATGGTGGCGCCGCACGCGACCTCGACGAGCAGCCTCGCGTCGTCCAGGAACTTGACGGACCCCATGACGGCATCGGCATCGTCCACCACCGTCGTGACCAGCTGGCCGGCCGCCATCTTGGTCCACTCGTACGCGCGCGGTGCCACCCTGGCCACACCCAGGGACGAGCAGATGGATGTAATGTTTGGCAAGGTCACCAGCTCGCCGGCGCGGATGCTGGCGTCGAGGCTCTCGGCACCGCGCGTCTCGACGGCCAGCACCTGTGGCTGCGAGCCGCGGCCGCAGTAGATGCGGTCCAACCCGTCCATGATGCCGATCAGCAGGCCGCCGCCGCCGACGTTGCACACGATGCCGTCCGTCTCCTTGGGCCCTCCAGGCTGTAGCCTCATCTGGTTCGAGATCTCATCGACGATGCTCGAGGCGCCCTCCCAGATGTCCGGGTGGTCAAAGGGCGAGACGTATACGCCTTCCGGGTCGTTGATCAACAGCTGGGACTTGAGGTAAGCGTCCGCCTCGGCGATGCTGCTTCCCCGGCGGATAACTTGGGCTCCCAGCGCCTCGAGCTTCTCGACCATGTGTGCCGGCGTCTTGACGGGCACCACAATGGTGGCTGGCTTACCGAGCGACGCCGCCGACGTGGCGCAAGCCAGACCGGCATTACCGCCCGACGGGCAATAAAAGTGCACATCGTTCCGCGGCGTTATGGCTATGGCGCGCTGCATCATGTTGCCGATGCCCCGGGACTTGAACGACCCTGAGGGCTGGAGGTTGTCTAATTTGAGGTAGATGTTGCTGTGCGTGGGGCATGCCGGCCTCGTCAGTATTTGCTGTTGGAGGATTGGCAGATATGATCAGGGCAAAGGCGAACAAGTACTTACCAGCCAGCTGCGCGAGAGACTTGGGGAGAGTACAGGCATGGTGTCTCAACCCATGGCTTCGGAGGCTCTACTGAGTAGGATCCCATCTTGGCTGAGTGTGTATGCGTGTATTGAACCGAGTGAGGTGGTGGTGGTGAAGCTGTTTATGGTGAAGAAAAGAGCAACACAGAACTTCCTGTCTGGTATTAGGTGATTATGGGTTGGATTGTAAAGGTAATAAAGATGTCTGGAATGAATCTGGATCTGCCAGATCGACTGGTCCGTGAAAGCCATGGACATTCAAGTGGCAAAGAGATTTTATATATACCACTCCGTAAAAAGCACAACATTGAGCTTATCTCTCCTTGCGCAAGTGACCGGATCCCAGAAAACTCCAGATGGCGAGATAACCCCGTGGATCAAAGCACGAGGTACGTACCCAGTCCATCCATCCCCGGTTGCGCCATGCAGGCGGTGGGAACGCGGAGAGAGAGAGGAAGGATATTTTTGCGTAAGAGAAACTCTGACCCAACAAGGTCCTTGTGATGTCTTTGGAGAGAAGGTGGCTTTTAATTGTGGACTCTTCATTATGTAAAATCTCAACACCGAGTGACCTATCCCGGGACTGCATGTTTACTGGCTCGGCAAAGGGAATTCCAGTAAAACAAAACCTAGTATAAACGTCCAAGACGTCGTAGGGCTGCCCAGAAAAGTTCCCAGACCCGCCACGGCCAAGCGAATTGTGCCATGCATGTTTGCAAGATGGCAGAGCGATCGAACGTATGGAAGCTCTTTGAGTGGAGAAGAATTGAATGCGGTTCATGGATCTCATGAGGCTCCAGCTCATTGCCAGGACCAGATCTGGGGCATGGTATCCACCTGTTGGGGCCGAATGCTGTGTCTCATTGGTCAATGTCTCAACCAACGGCCCCAACGGAGCATCATAAGCTCGAGATAAAAGGATTTGTCCTCTCCGACGGGGATTGGTGGCTGCGTTTTTACGAGCTTTCACTTTCCCGCGGACAGCAGCTTTCCGCAAGGTTTTAGACTAAAACACGCCCCGTTTCCCCACAGACGTCGACATCCTGACGTTGTGATTATTGTATCGCGGGTAGATTAAGCTTTTCGAGCTTCTCGCTGCAGGAGGAGAGCGGCCCGGGTCCACCCGAGTATCTAGTCCTGCCCGGGACTGCTAGTCGCCTAGCTATCTTGGGAGAAGGGTCAGTTGACTAGCCTCATTTTTTTTTTCTTCTTGCCTGAATCTTTCGTTGCATTATCTTCGTATTTCGTGTCGGTCCGAACGGGCCTACTGTCAATTCAAAAACTGCCCAGGACCCAAAAGATAATGAATGATAAACTTCAGGGTTGCTTTTGAAAAGATAAACTCGCTTGGACCGGTGAAGCCTGCCTCACGGACCGCATGTCAAATCGCATCATCAACAGCTTTGGTCACGCTTGTCGCTGAGAGCTGGGAAAGCACCATTGAGACCTCGTGATGGCATCCGTGCAAGGTTTGTTGGGTTTGTCGTGCGCCCAACAGGCCTGTCCTCGTCTTCAAGCACCTTATCTCTACCTCCCAATCTGGCTGGCTTTCACCATGTCCTTATCGGAACAACATGCATTCGAGAGTATCTTCTTATTTCATCTCAACGCGCAATACGTTGCGGTTCAGCTCTACTGTTTGGTTGATGCTACATGAGATCCACACACACGTTACGGAGTACCTTCTCTCTAAGGCCAGCCCTCGAGAATATGAACCCGTCAGGGATGTTCGGAATTCGGGAACAGTCGCCAGGTCGTCTCTCCCCACCCATTTGCGACGTCTACAACTCA
Source organism: Magnaporthales sp. P1609 (assembly GCA_003709005.1). Classification (NCBI taxonomy): domain Eukaryota; kingdom Fungi; phylum Ascomycota; class Sordariomycetes; order Magnaporthales; species Magnaporthales sp. P1609. Next base: position 2,109,693 of record PELF01000005.1, on the reverse strand, counting down.
TCTCTGCCTGTGGCCTTGACAACCCCCTCATCCGACTCCTTCTTCTCCTTGATATCAATCTTCTCGGTTGACTGCCATCCAAGCGCCCTAAGCCTCTCTGACAAGATCGGGTGCGAGAAATGGTAGCTGGCGTACATCCAGTCGGCATCCATGTTGCTCAGATTCTGGATCTGGAGCTTAATGAGAGACCGCGCCAGCTCAACCGGGTATCCAAGACCCTTGGCGAACTCGTCGGCCTGGAACTCAAACTTGCGGCTCAGGATGTTCATACCCAGCTGAATGATAACATCCATAGGCGCGAGCGCGTCGGAGAAGAGCAGGAAGCCGATGATGATGGGACGCTCAAGAACAAAACCAAAGTCGGCATAGAGAGACTTGTTGTTGATGAACACTGAGAAGAGCGTAAAGATGTAGAAGAAGTGCGCCTGTGGATTGAGTCAGTAACAAGTAAACAAACTGGGGTTTAAAGGCCTTCGGGCCCGCTGGTAAACGTACCTGAGCAATACCAAACAGGCTAGTGGTGTGGCCAAGCTTCCAGTGGCCAAGTTCGTGGGCGAGCACAGCAACAACCTCCTGGGTTTCGCTCTTCTCAATCAGGGTATCGTAGATGACAATGTGCTTCTTCCATGGCAGGCCGAAAAAGTAGGCATTGCTATGAGCAGAGCGCTTGCTGCCATCAATGACATAGAGCTCGTGCAGCGGAAAGTTGAGCTTCTTGGCCAAAGTCTCAACCCCGGTCTTGAGCTCACCGGGCTCCAGCGGGGACAGTTTGTTAAACAGAGGTAGAATCGCAATCGGGTACACGGTGATCATGAAGACCTGGAGGAAGGCGCCGAACATCCACAGGTAGTAGAAGAACTGGTCTCCCGTCTTCTGGATGATCTTGAGGAAGCCAGCAAGGATCGGCGGGGTGAGAACAACCGTGAGCAGCTGCGACTTGATGAGATCCGTGATGAAGAGCTTGGGCGTTTGCTTATTGAATCCAAACTTCTCCTCGAGGACGAAGGTGTGGTAAATCGAAGTGGGAAGCGAGAGGACCTGTTGGATCATGACGAAGGCGAGGACGAAGACGATAGACTGCGAGATTTCACCGGTGAAGCGGGCGGGCGCATAGCTAAGCAGCAATCTGCCCGACCACGCCCAGAGCTTGGGCAAAACGTCATATTGTATGAATGCGATGTTCTGAATCTGGCCCCAGAGCTTGCTGACGAAGCCATACTTGGCCTTTGCACGCCCATAAGCCTGGCTCTTGTCGAAAACGTCCTGGGAAATCTGCTGCTCGAGAACCTTGGGGGGCTTCGTCTTTTGAAGGACCTGGTACTGGCGAAGAGACAAGAAGCTTTCGAAGCAGTAGTGTGCAAGGGAGAAGCCGACGATCAGCTTCTTCCAGGGAAATAGCGGACGGTCCAAGAACCGCGCGAGACGCTGAGGGGCGCATAAGCGGGAACGTTAGTCTTTTGGGTGCATCATTGGTAGCCTTATTATTCTTCTTTTATTGATTTTGACATTAGAGAGCAAAAAGGGCATGCGAACCTGTAGGAAATCCATCGTGCGCGATTACGATGGCCACAAATGGGTGTTGTGGGAGAAAGGAAAATGCCACGAGAGTGACAAGGTGTTGTCGACAAGTGGAATCAAATACTGAAACGGGTAAGCTGTCCTCCGCGCGTCGCGCTTAACTCTGTAGGCAGTCAGTGCAGCCTGGTGCCGCAACACTACGTCAACGTGGCTAGTGGGCCGTTGAATACAGCCAGATGTGGCGTCAACGAGCCGAGTCAATTGAATCAATCAGACTGATTATGAATGACTGCAATAATATATTTTTAAACTAACATGTACGCAGACTTGAACTCATGCAAAAGACTCAAGTGATTAAATTGTAGGAAGCCTGTTATTGACAGAACTCACCCCAGGTTACCCCTCAACCACAAGTATCTTTGGATGGGCACTTCAAAGACTCTACACTTACGACCAGCAATACCCAAAGCATCCCATCATGTTTCCAATATATTCAAGCACGCGGGACTCTCATGTTTGCCTTAACCCTCTCTAGAAGTTGCTCTCTGGTGTCCGAAGCATTGGGATGGAGATTCCTCTGAACAAAAATCAGGTTAGAGTACGTCGTAAGAGATAATGGATGTCCGAATCAAATCGGCAGCCTTAGATTCGTCTTCACTTACAGCGGCAAGCCATCTCCTCATCTCTTCGTGTGTCCATGTACTCGGGTTGCCTTTTGGGTCGGACTCTTTGGGAAACATGTCACTGCCCCAGATGGCCCAGACCGCGGCACCAGTCACCAACCCCGTGAATGCTGGTATGGCTTGTTAGTAACTGTGTACAGTACTCTGGCTCCGTGGCACTAAGTGACATGTCCTACCGAGAATGGCATTCTGCATCTTCGAGTCAGCGAACGGTAGGATTCAATGAGTTCCGCGTGCAAGATCTGACCTTTGACTTCATCGCATTATCTAGGGGAGTAGGCATTGTGGCGGTAGTTTCAATTTTTAAATATGTAAGTCTAGAAGTGATGTTGATGTGCTTTTTTGGTAACCGTCGCTGTATTAAAGACGTCTCCTGTAGTGGCTAATCCAGATTAGGAGAAACGAGCGACCGGTGACGAGGCACCTAGGCGCAAGTTTTGTGTTGGACAAAATGTGTCCAAGACTTAATGACTCTTACGTTTGTTGAGCAATCAACACAGTTCACATCATCTGAAAATGTGACATGCGAAACTAATCAACATAGAAGCTGTCGCGGAGGACAGATAACGCCGCATCGTCGAACGCGTCAGCCACAGGAGAATGTCGCCTATTCGCGGGGTCGCAACACCTTCAGAGCTCCAATCGGCTCCGAGGCTCCTGTCTGCAGCTCAGGCTACTGAAGCATTTTTTCTCTTTTTTTTTTTTTCAAACTTTCACCAGGGTTTTCATAAAGTATAACACGCCAGCTTTGAGAACTAGATAAGCGACAGCAAATTGCATACGTCACAATCTGGTTAAATATGTTCGACTAGGATGCAATGTTGCGAACAGAGATTACTGTTGTTCGGGATGACAAACAGTACCAACTCGCCATATTTTTACTGCTGAGAAGACACAGGCCAATCAACATCCACAAATGGCCAGAGTCAACCCCACTCCTGGGGCGTGCCGAGAACGACCGCCAAGTCCCTAGACTTTTGCAATCTCCAAGCCCACAAACCCAAGCTGCGTAGTCACGAAATTCCTGTTCGCAACCAAAATAGCCCCTCGATTCGACGTCAACCCAATTGCCGCAACAAACCACCGCCAAAATGCCTCGTGAAGTCGCCGACATCAAGAAGGTATTGTTTTTCTTGGAGGATGCCGTCTCCCGGCTATTTTCACCTCTAAAACGCAAGTGCTAACCCAAGATTTTACAGTTCATTGAGATCTGCCGGAGGAAGGATGCTTCCTGTGAGTTGCCCACGACGACACAACACAGCTGAGCTGTCCGAAACCGACGAGCGAAAACGACCGATTGATTGCGATATTCTTTTTGCTTCCATGTTCTAACGGGGAATCTGCCGAAATTTAGCTGCCAGGATCAAGAAGAACAAGAAGTCGAACCAGGTCAAGTTCAAGGTTCGCTGCCAGAAGAACCTGTACACCCTGATACTCAAGGATGCGGAGAAGGCCGAGAAGCTCAAGCAGAGCCTGCCTCCCAGTACGTCAACTCAACCCAGAGATAGTGAGACATAGGGCTCGGTCAGCTACAGGGCTGGACTGCAAACTCGAAGGAGCATATAAGGCTGACCGAACGATTCCCCCGTTTCCTCTAGGCCTGACGGTCACCGAGGTCAGCAAGAAGGAGAAGAAGTCCAAGTCATCATAGATGTTGAAACTCTCATGTTTACTTGTTTATGATTTCGGCTTCTTGGCTTGCTTTCTTTTTAGAGGGGGGGGGGGGGGGGGGGGGGGGGGGGGGGGGGAATGGACAAGGCAATTAAAAAGGTACTTTTTGACGATGGTGGACAACGAGGGATTTTGCATTTTGCAGCAAGCAACCCCCAAGACGGATCGGGGGGGTTTTCATGATCAAGGCGTCTAGGTGTACACCTCGGAATCCAGGCCTCGCGGGGCCGTTGAAACAAACAAAAACAAAGCATGCCCTGCAAGCTCTTGGGCTTTCTCCCTTTACTTTCACCGGTGCCGTGTTCTGTTTTGTTTTCCTCCACGTGTGAATCTGGTCGATGATACGGCAAGTCTCACCGACTTGGCACTTGTCCCGTTCCATTCTTACATGTCCGGAAGCGAGGCTTTCGTTTGGAGGCAGGCGAGTCCGTCGGTCTCTTGGATATGGAAATCATGTTTGACGAAGCTGCACACACTCAGGCGGCCATCGTGATGTCTTTTTGTCTTCGCTACGCTGCCATAGACCAAGATTGGCCTTGAGCGCATGGCTCGCCAGCAACTCTTTGAAGAGCACTCGTAGCCTAGCTCGCAAGGCTGTGATAGGTACACGCCAGGCCTCGAAAATCTTACAAGGCATCCTGGAGTGTGTTTAACTTGGTTGTTTTTCTAAACTATTGTGGGAGGGCTATGTAGCCACTGGTACTTGTCAAAACGATTGCTCACCAACGCCTTTTGTGTACAGTCTGGATGCGCCGTAGGGTTCAGTAAACCTAGGCTTACAGACGAGCCACGAAGTCTTAGTTGCGTCTCTCCAGGAAGCCGAATGGTATTTGACCACGTTGCACAGCTGTGATGTTTTGGCCACGCTTGTCGACAGAACATATAAGTGGCCTCGGGCCTATAAAGGTAACACCATCATAGAGCTGCAGGCTCAATCGGCGGAGAGAAGTCTCTTAGTGTCGCTTGAGGTTATCACCAAGGCTCCCAAAGGGTCACAATCTTGACCAGGAAGATGTACACTAAGAGGATTGAAAAAGAGAAAGGCTCTCTTTGTTCTGTCCACTGGATAACCAAGCAAGTACCAGGCTCAGCAGCATCCTTGGGGAAGGAGAGGCTTGGTGTACTAGGAAAAGTTGAGACGAGCAACTGTTATGTTTCGTGTCCACCTGGGATTGTTTTGTGATTGGAGTCCAAGCAGATGTCACTCATCAATTGATGGATACTCTACCTGGCTTGTACTTGATTAGTGTGGCGTAGAACGTGATGGAGAATCACAGGCCTCAAAACAGGTCTATGCCTTAAACCAAAGGACTTGTGCTCAACTCTGTCTGCTGTGTGACCACGGATACATGGCCGCCTCCACAGGTTGTTCTAAGCGGTCGAATAGCAGCCGCGATACCATTAAGTCCCACTCATGCGTAAGGGTTTGGGTAGGTGATGTCAACAACGGTTATTTATAATCACGGCACTATAGGATAAAGTCAAAAGACGGGAGGGGAATCAGGGACCAAGATCACATCAAATTTACCCGGTGACATGCTTCGGCCGGAGTAGCACACGGTGTAAGCGAACCTGAAAGAGGTGGTTGACCTTGGTGAGCTGTTGTCAAGAATCATCAACGCATCGAGAAACGAATTGAGAAACAAATCAAAGATCGCCAGGGTCACACATCGTGCATCAAGATCTTTAATCATTAGCATTTACAAGAATCTAATCGTATTTTCCTCGTTAAATCCCGTTAAATGTCTCCCCAGACAGCAGAGGCTCTACTGCAAGAATCCATACTGGGCTTGGAGACATTTCAGGTCTGACAAAGACCCATGCTGCTCCGGTGACGATAAAAACGCGCCCCAGAGGTGGTCCTAATCAACCCTAGGCTGTTACAGCCACTTCCCCAAATCCAAGATCCTCCTCCTCACAGCAGCGACCCCATTGTCATCAGGCCAACGTCGAAGAGATTTACAAGTCATCGCAGTAGTCGATGGTGCTGGTGACAGTGACGGTAGGGGTGGGGGCAGTGCTGACGGCCGAGGTGATGCCCCAGCAGTTGCAAGCCGAAGCGTAGGCGGCGTCAGACGAGCAAGCGGTGGCGTAGGTGGGCTTGACGTTGGCGGTGGCCTGGCGGATATCGAGGATGGCGTCGCGCTTGACGACGGTGGTACCCTCAGCCTCGACGGTAACGGTCACAGTGCTACAGAGGAAGGTTTTAGTATACGGTGAAGACCCCAAACGCAAATAATTGGACTACAAGCTCGAGTAGCGTGGGCCAGCATCCGGTACTTACGTGGCAGGCGGGGTGACAATGGTGGTCTGGAAGCTGGAGCAGTCGGCCTTGCGGACCGAGATGGGCGCAGGGCGGTCCTGAACACCGGTGATGGCGCGGTTGCAGTTGTTACCGGCGCACTCACGCTTCTCAACAACGCTGCCGAAGGCGAGCGACACGAGCGACAGAATGGCGAAGACCTTCATGTTGACTGAGTTCGTTGGGGAGGTACCGTAAAGTGGCAACGAAGTAGATAAATCAGGGCCTTTTTGTCGACTGAGCGTACTCTTGAGGAAAGCTGAGGGGGTGAGGAAGGGGAAGAGGAAGCCGCAGTAGGATCAGGATGGAGGGTTGGGAAGGCTGCTGTGATATACATATACTGACTGCTACCTCACTACATACCATTGGGGCAATAGGGTTGGCAGGCGGAGTGCATCAGTCAGGGGTAAACTGATAGCCATGACGGAAATGGACGACAGCAAGATTGTCCCCGTCTGTACCTTGTCCTGTTGTCTGGTGTCGTCGGTGTTAGCCCTGCAGGCCTCGCATGCAGGTGTGGGAAAGTACCTGCCCGAGAAGGGCAAGGTCCAACAAAGGACGCAAGTATGGGGTGGTCACTAATATTGGCAACCCCCCGGTCCGCGGTCCGGTGCCATCACCTTGAGTTTTGACTGACTTCCTGAATTGCAAACTTGGTACTGGTTCAAGACGACGCTGACTTTTGTGATAAGCCCACCAACGGGGCCGATCAAGATATTTTCCTTTGCAGTTTCTTCCTCAGTACACCTGCGTACACCTGCGTAGAACTCGTACGGGCTGAGTCTCAACTTCCCGCGCTCGTGTTACATGGGAGAGAAGCCATATCTCAGGTGGATCAGGAATCAATAGAGAGCAACAAGTAAATTGGGGTTGCCTCAACCGAAAATCAAGCCCGTCTCTGGGTGGTCCCAACGGCTTGGCTTGGTGGATGACACCCATGCTCTCTTGGCAGCTGTGATAGCCTAGTCAAGCCGGAGAAGGCTCCTCCTCACCGGGCGAGGCGGCGAACATGAACATCGTCCGGTCTATTCCACCTATGAGAAGTCTCCGTTTGGAGGAGGAGCCAAGAAGACTAACTCGGTGAATGAGGAATCTCTCTCTTGCCAGTGGGTTCAGCATTCCCATAGACAATTCTGGACCAAATCGCTGGAGCGACACGTCCGGAGAACTCACCCACGTTGGCCATGTGTGAATCCACAGACCAAAGCTGTCGCAAATCTAATCAGTGGGGGATATAATTCAACAATCAAGGTATTAACATAAACAGCGATCAAAGCACCAGATTATAGAGTTTGTGGCCATGCAGGGGCAGATTGAAGTAGCATCAACCCAGTGGGCAATGTCTTCCCGTTCACACACGTGGTGTGGAACTGTTCAGAGTCTTTTCAGAAAAAGATTCTTGGGAGATGGCTTCGCTCCCACCCTGAGCAAGGTTCATTTCTCCAATTTCCGATCCAGCCCAGTCCCACTTTGTTGCTGCTTATCCACGGTGGAGCGCTTTTTAGCCGTAGCCCAATACCTGGATCACGGTTGGGGAAGGCAAGACCTGATTGGCGGTACCGCCGACCATGAGTCGGATCAGGGTAAAGTCCAACCGCCAAAGGCACAGAAAAATTCGGGCGCCCAGGCAGCCAGCCTTTACTGTCGGGGTTCAGCGCTGTACTTGTGCTGTACTACTGCAAGGTATCGTATTTTCCCCGCTCCAGCTGGGAGGGGGGATGAAATGATAATTGAGTGGCCCAGACTTTGCTGCGGGTGCGACAATCCGGCTTGACATCCGAGGCGCGTGAATAAATTTGCAGTCTTGGTTGTTATTAAAGTACCTTGGAAAATATACTTGTCATCGATGGTCCAAGAGATGGTGGCATGGAGCTTTGCGGAGAGTCTCGGTTCGACGGATCGCTTCCAGGTGTACCACAGACAGCTCTCGATTAACGTAATTTCGTAGATCGCTTCTTATTTCAGCCTCTATAGGAAAGAAGGATCAAAATGGGAAAATAAAATAAGAAAATAAAATAAGAAAGGATAACAATACAAACATCGCCACCCCAAGCTAATTTTTTTTTCAAGCTAAGATGACCTTGTTGCAGGGGTTAGTTTGTTTATGGAAGGTGCACTCACGCCAAGCGTCAGGGGTGATGGGCCCCAATCCTTGCCGGCCCGCTACAGATGGACTAGCCACTCCGTCTTTTTGCTTCCCCGTTGTAGGATCTCTTCTTCCCTGATACCATTTCGTCAATAGGCTCAGGACCTACCTACTTTGGCCCGATGGCCAATCTTGAGATAAAACAATCTTACAATCACCAAATATCACACTCGCTGCGTGTGGCTTGACTGACACCTGCCTCGCTGGTCTAGTAACCAAGACATGTTGTTTATCAGCGCAGGTACGTCTAGTTGGGTTCAGCTGAGCGCCCTGTCGCGAACCCCGTGCCATTTATATATACACGGCTAGCCGCCATCGCCTCTGTCTTTGTGTCTCCGCACCCAAGATTATACAAATCTCGTGTTCTCATGCTGTCCTACAGTGAAGCAAGGCACATTCCTCCGGAGGTCAGCTGAAGCTTGCGGGACTGCGGTAAGAGATACGCCTGCTACGATATCCGTAAGTAGGAGCCGTGAGACTTGAAGGTTTTGGTTATAGACATTTCTGAGACACCCGCGAGGCCTTTCCTTCAATGGAAATCATACTGTTGGCAAAGGGCACTAGCGTAATACGTGTTGTTCATCACCAATTGATATTCGTTCTTTGTTTTGAGCTGATTGATCTGAACCTTGCTTGATAATAACAATGGCGTAAATTAAGCGAGCTTGCCATGGCGAGTCTCCCGAAACTCCCCTATATGAGCTATCGCGAAACAGTAAAGTACACGGAATTGACTGGTATCGATTCGTGGCTCTGGTGATTCAGAATTCCAAGCCCCAAGGAACTAACTTTTCAGCCCACGACCCCCTGATCACCATCACTTTCCTAAGTTTATGCTGCCTGCCCCTCATCATTCGTGTCGTTATCATCACCTTCCCTTCTTCCTTCCTTTTGTTTCAATGGCCCTTGGAGGTATACAACATCAACCAAAGACAATGCTTACGCCCATATCTTTGCTGACAACTCTCCACATGTCGGCCGTACCCTTGAGTTCTCGGGAGCAGCCCATGGACAGCTGAGCAGGACTCGTACCTGAGTCCACGCCGTCTTCTCGCACAACCTCTTCCCCTCCGATCTCGGCTCTTCTCCACACTTCTTGAACAATGTCCCATGCCCGCTCGATGTTTGTCATGCCTTGCCTCTTATCGATGGCCGCGAAAGCAGTCTTTGCAGTCTCGCGATCAACCTCGGTGGCCGCCTCACACGCCGCGACAAACAGCGGCCATAGCAGCGCCCCATGGGCCCCTGGTGCTCTACGGTTGCCGCGCAGTGCCTCAATGAGAGGTTAGCATGACGCTGGACCAGCGGGTGGTCGCGCGGATGCGAAAGCACAGTACGATACAGGTAGACGAGGGCCGAGTTGCGGTACGCGAGAGCATTGTTGAGAATCGAGTGTAGGCGAGCCGAATCGCCACCTGACCTCGTCTCTTTCCCTGTAGCAGCTTCCTCTTTCGCAGCAGTGGAATCTTCCACCAGCTTGGTTGGATCGCTCTCGTGAAGAACCCATCCGGTGGGCATGTTAGGAGTCCATCCAAGCAATGCAGCCTCCACAGCACCAACTGTGGTTTCGAATTCGGTTCGCAGCACCGCAACTTTACCGTTATGGCCGGCATCACGCGCCTTTGCTACATCGGTTTTGAGTGGCAGGAGGGCAGACAGGCGGTGGATTATTGGCCATAGCGTTGTGGCCATGCCTAGGAGACTGTCCACGTTGTTGAGAGTCGACGCGGCGGTTGGTACCGATAGGGGGAATGGCACGAGACAACCCGCCGCCGGGGCAGTGGATAGTGGTGCTGTGCCGAACGAAAGAGCCGCTATCACGTCGTAGAAGCGGAATGCCTACCAAGATATGGTGTTAGATATTGCCTTTTCTCAAATATGCGACAAAAGGTGTACTCACTCGCTCGAGGAAGATTCCTGTCGAGTCTAGGGGTTCGGGATTTGAGCACATGACTGTCAGAGCTCCCCTGAGATGTCCCTCGACAATGTTGGAGCGACCTCTCTGAACCAACTTTTTGATTTTTCAAGTCAGCGACATTGTTACCAAACGCGTCTTGCACCAATCTGCAAAGCTTACCACTTCATAGTAAATGAGCAGTATAATAGCCGCCAGCACCTCATTTCTGTTCACGCCCGCATTGTGCAGTCTTATCAGCCCGGCAAGCCCCTGGATAGCCCGGTGATGGAAGTACAGTGATTTCTCGCCCCCTTTCACATCCACACCTCTGTGCTCCAGATGCGCTCCTGCGAGCGCAAAAACCGCATGGGCAACGGGTGAGTTGTTGTCGCCACCACCACCGCCACGCATCAGTGGCAGAACGAGCTGTTGGAATGGATTGCCCGTCTCCTCGCGGAAGACAATCAAATGAGAAAGGACGTTGCAAAAGTGATCTACCAGCGACCGTTGGCGTGGGTTTTCGGAAAACTCTGAGAACGAAGGGCATGTGAACTCGAGGAAAGGCGACCGGACAGTCGCAGGGGAGCATATTGTAAGGTCGGTGCTGAAGATGGTGTTTCCAGCGGTTGTGTTTGTTGCTACTGTTGTCGTCGATGTGAATGAGCCCCTCCTATCGTGCTTGATTCCGATCAGCCCTGCCCCGCCTCCTCCAATATCAATTTCCTCCTCACAGTCGTCGTCATCTTCTTCGTATCTGAGCACCCTCGGCTGTGTACTCAAGCTGAGCGGGCCAATAAAATCTTCATCGGAATTTATTATAATCGATCTGGTCTCCAGGGAAGGTGCTAGAAGCACATTCGGATCAAAAGCATCATCAAGTGGAGAGAAGATGAGATCGTCGTCAAAGGGATCCGACATGTTCGCTTGCCAAGGCCGGTGTCCCCAGTCATGTGAGACGCGTGGGTGCTGGCTTAGGCGGTCATCGCAAGTATCGAACCTATCATAGCGGTCGCTATGGCTGTCCGTCACAGCCTCGTCTTGGTGAGCTCCGTCGGTAGAGGCGTCAGCCAGCGAGGAGATGAAGGAATCACGCTTCCTACGCTGCCTAGGTCTAACGGGCTCATAAACGCATGAGCTTCCTCGCTCGGCGCAACGGGAGCATTGCGGTCGTTCCTCGTTGCATTTCTTTTTCTGTAGTTCCTCAAGTCTCAGAGGTCAGCTTCGAAGGGCTTCTGGGCTGTGATTTCCAAGAAAACAGCTGCTGCATATCAAATTCTCTCACAACCGCGTCTTCATTGTGATATGATCTGAGCGGCTGAAGTGGGGAGGGGGGATAGGCAAGCAGGTGAAGCTGAGGACGAACGGACCCTTTCTTTGCTGTAGCATGGGGGTTTTGTGTTAGTATTCCTCTGAGCGGCTGAGAAATAGTTCAAGCAATTGCGGGAAAATCATACCAGGATGTACAACCTGAAATAGTGGCCAAGAGGACGAAAAAGTCAGTCAATCAGTCCACAGACGGTAATTGTGCCGCGCTACAAGTCAGCTGGCTAACTTACCGGCTCTTGACCGACGCTTCGGAGCCTTCGGAGCCGCGAGTTTTGTAAAGAGCAGCATGATGGCAGTTGGAGCTATTCCATCAGTTGAAGTCTGCAGTCGTGTATATGGCGACAATTTTGCATCCTTTTGATCAACAAGGACCAAGACGGGGTGGTGTGAGTAGGGCAAGACTAGAGTATAGGAAGGCCCAAAATAAAATATAAAAAAAAAACACCAAGGGGGAAAAAAAAGAATAAAATAGAACCAGCCGAGGAAAGGGCCACCCTAGGCACTATTGAGTAAACGGACAAAGTTGACGATCCCCATTTTTCAAGCTCTCATTTTTCTTTGTATTTCCCCCCTCCACGCCACGGCTCCGCGTAAATCATCACTGGGCACACCCTGCGCCCGGGGGTTCTATGGAGCAATGGAGGGCTGTGGTGTAGTACCTGGCGGTCGAGACGTGGAGAAATTTGCGGGGTTAGCCTTGGAGAAATGTGGTCACGCGCGATGAGTTTCGCTGGGTGCTAATTAGCTGTGTGTGCCTTTTTCTCTTTAGATACTATAGGTCTAAGACTGTACAGTATACATACACGTTACGCCCTGGAATCGGCAGCTGGGTTCACGACCAGTTCGTATGGAGAAGCGGTAAGGGGCATGCCTTGATTCGGCTGCTAAAAAGGGGAAATGTCCCGACGCCTTGGATTGTGTTTATTACATCTGCCCGATTTCATGTCGCGTCGACGAGATGAAATCAATGCTATAGCCTGTTTACGTGATACGATTGATGCAACGTCGGTGTTTTCGATTGTTACCGAAAATGCCGTATTGAGAAAATACCGGCATCACCATCTCAAGCGTCGCCACCAGGCTGAGTAGATCTTCGGGTAAATACCTGAAGTATGGTATCCCTTTTCAAGGTTTGCTGGCATTCTACTTTGTAGGTACCTGGGAAAGTGGGCTGTCTTTAGGTAAACATTTGGTAGTATGCTTTTGTACTGGTAGACTGGTAGCGAGTGTTGCAGAGATGGGGACCTAGGCTTGGAGTACAGAGAGGCAGGCAGGTATTTTGTGGTGAACAGGTGGAGAGAGATTGTACTTCACATGGCCGAGTAACCCACCTAGCCGACGGTGGAGAATCATGGCCCCTCCAACGCTCGGCTTTTACCGGTTGAATAGGTACAGACCCTAACCCGAGATATGATCTGCTTCACCGGCAGATTCCAAACCTATTGAGCACAACACTGCATCGGGTTTGCCATCATGATCTGAACCACGTCCTGAAAGAGAGAGAGGGAAAAAAAAACCGTCTTCTTGTCTTTTCTGTTATTTTATCAAACCTCAATCATGGAAGATGTCCAAACAGGACAAGCATTAAACTCAGCAGGACGGAACAGTCACCTGTGTGATCATTCAGTCCATCAATTGTGGGTTTTAAAAATACGCACTAGGGTGTCAGGACTAATTTCAAGTTATAGAGAAATGGAAACCCTTGCTTCCTCGCAAGTCCATTTCCCATAGAATCTATGTTTTCCCCCTGTAGCCCCCATCTCGGGTACATGGCGCGGGAGTCATAGTATGCTTTGAGAGAACACTACCACGTGCTTACCGACATGAAAGCTTACCTTAGGTTGTCCTACGTTTTTTTAGTTACCATGGATCTTATGTTAGCATAGGTTTATTGGTAAGAAAAAGAAAGAAAGAAACCCCAGGAATACGATGCTGACGAGAACATACCCATGGCTGCCTAGTCTACAACCATCTACCCAAGTTACACAAAACAAGACACCCTCCCTCGGCGAGCAGGCAAGGATCGAGGCGTCTCAACATGGATCGAAGAACTCGCTTGTTCGGTAGCTAAACAGACTGGCTTGGCATACATGATATCAGAACCCCCCGCATCTCTGTTGGTCCTTCCAGAGTGGCCTTCCAGCCTTCCCACCATCCCTTCACAGCCAGGCCGGCCATGCACCCATTGCGGCAACGCGGGAATGGAATGGCACGTTGCAACGACTGCTATTTGTGGATCGAGCAAGAGGGCCGCCCGTTCTCGGCCCTTTGCAACCTCCCCAGCTCAAAAACCTTTGTCCATCTTTGACTTGTCGCTCCATCCTGCGGCTGATGGAGTGTGAGAGCCTGCGATAGTGCATGTTGACTTCTCAAAGGCCCTCTTCTGATTTGCCAGTCTACAATCTTCGTGTGTGCTGTAGTGCTGATCCCAGGGTTCTGGGCACGACTGTGGATTCTTACTACAGATGGCACACACCCACACTCTTCGAAGTTTCTACCCTTCCGTCCAGCTGGACTTTTCTTCTTTCGTTCACCTGCTTCGTTTCTCTCCTTTCCTGTGCTAGCATGTGTCTTTTTTTTTTTTTTTTTTTTTTTTTTCTCTCTCGGTGAATCTCGATCCTGTTGAGTCAAATGTCTCGACAGCAAACAGAAGTCAAGACAAGTCGATGCCGCCCTGAATATGCTTTGCTTTGCACAAAAAGCTTTGTCTCAATCGATGTGGCTTCGCAAGCTCGCTCGTGTCTAAGGGATCTAGAACTGGTTGCAGTCAGTCAGCACATCAATGGCGCAGTTGATAACATGACTCCCATGTCGCTGTCGGAGTACATCTTCATCGCCCACCATAGTTACCGGGCCGTAGCCTTGCTGACAACCAAAAAGTTTATGGTCCGGTTAGCCCCCAAGGGTGTGTTATAGCATTTAATATTGTTGTTGGTTGTGCATGTGCTGCGGCTCCGAAAGTCTCTCACCCACCCACCCGGAGACCTCCTTTGCCCGCCGAGTCGAGTATGTATGCCGATGTCGTTGGGGGTTGCTGCATAAGCCACTTTGTGATACTACCAGAGTTTCCTTCTTCCTTGCCTTGGAATGCATACATTCTCTGGTTTCCCGCCCGCGTGATTCCATTTCTTTTGGTTTATTCTGTCTTTTGCAAACTTGACCTCGATTTTTTTTTCCCTCTTTCAGCATTCGATGTCATGCTTTTCAATTCTGGGAGGTAGAAAGTGCAGGAGTTGAACAAAATTCGATATACGTTTGTCATTTACACTGCAGTGTTCACGGATACCTGCATCTTGCCTCCCCAAGGGTCGCCAAGATATTCTTTGTACGACCAGTTTGGGACCTGGGGCTCGGACTCGACACTTCAGGGCCGACTACAACCACAAGCAAAACGAAATCAGCAGCAATGCGATCAGCCGTTCTGACAAGTCCGGTCACTCTCGCCGTGGCTTGTATTGTCTTTTCATTGTTTCCCAGCGCCGTGAAGGCTTCGCTCTTGGGGAAGAAAGATACAGTACACAGAATACAAAAGGTGCATGTTGTTGAGCATGCCGTTCTCGAAAGGCGTGCGTTGACCTGCCCGATCGACCATAACTCATGTCCAGGCTCACTGGGGGGTGGTTGTTGTCCGCAGAGGTATGCCTGTGCCACAGATAGCTGCTTCGTCACAACAGCAGGGACTGGGGTGGCATGCGGCAAGACGGGATACTTCAACTGTCCTCTTGAGGCCGGTGCTGGATGTTGTCCTGAAGGTAAGAATGAATATTCTTCATTGTGCATCAAATAATACGTACCTTATATTATACATCCACATCTTGCCATGGAGTACACATTCGATTCTAATACTCAACTTGTCCGACAGGTTACGTCTGCGAAAGAGGAGGCATATGCACCCCTCCTGAGGGCGTTACATATAGTATCCAATGTCCCGCCGGTAACTTTCAGTGCCCCATGTCCGATGGAGGGGGCTGCTGCCGGAACGGACTGGCTTGCGGGAAAAACCTGTGCTATGCGACCACGCCTCAGACCTTTGTCCTGACGAGAACATTTACTACCTCGTCGAGCGACAAAACCACAACGGTCACATCGTTGGTCACAACTATATCGACTCCTGTGCCTGCGGCGATTCCTAGTGACACAAACTTTGGTCTCCCCAAACTCTTTGTCACGTCGGTCCCAAAGACTCAGCCTATAGAGGTCCCAGAAGGCTCAGGTGGGCTCACTAGCGCGCAAATCGGCGGCATTGCCGGGGGCGTCGCAGTTCTTGTGATCATTGTCCTGGCCGCAACATTCCTAATCTTCCGCCGTCTCAGAAAGCACGAGAGGGTCATGGCAGAGTCGACAGCCATCGGGACTTCCTCTGTTGGGGGCCGAAGCTCAAAGACGGGCGGCAAGAACGGCATGACCCAAGTCCGCGTCACCCCCTATCCCAGGCCAACTCAGTCAACCATCGATGCGATGGAATATGATGACCTGCTGGAAAGCAGCACCGTTGTGTCGACGACGGCTCCGAACTCATTCAACCGCGCCGACTCGGACATAAGCTCGATGCCGTCCTCCCGCCCCACCCCTGACCTTCGCCATATGAGCATGGACTCGTCGGCTGCAAGCCAGGCCGGCTACTTTGACCTACCAGCCGGCACTTACGCCAACCGCCTCTCGGCGCAAACACCCGGCGTCGCCGCCCTTCGGTCAAGCTTGGACTCGTCAACGACTGGCGTCTCGAGTGTGGCCGAACTGATGAGCTCGACTACGGCTAACGCCGGCGCGACGAAGCGTAGCCGACATGTGAGCAACGCCAGCGAGCTCTCGACTACAGGGAGCATTGAACTTCCGGCTCTGGGTTTGGGTTCGGCTATCCTCCCCGCCGAACTCGGCCAGGGACAGCAGGTGTCGGAACTGCAGGCGGATGAAAGTATGGGAGGCATGCGGAGGCGATCGGCCAGCGCTGGATCGTCTGCGCCGACAACCGTCGCACACCCACCGATGGTGCACCATCGGAGCGGCCAGCAGCCGCTCGACGTGGTGAGCGAGAATTCCGAAATCATGCACGGATACTACGGGCCATCGGAGCATAGTGGGCAGACGGAGGCTGGCTTGGCGCTTGGGCAGGATCTCAGCTCCCCGTTGGAAACCCGGTTCCAGATGGCGAAGCCGAGGGATGAGGGCAAGCCGTGACGGGTGCAGTGGGCAGCTTCTGGTTTGTTTTTGGCGTTTAGGCTTTGCATTGTCGAGCCAACCTTGGACTTTTTCGGCTTGAGCTTCAATGGTGGTCTTTCTTGGTTGGAATCAACTATTACATCGCATCAGAGGAATCGTGTGCACATATATACAAAGCTTGTGAGCCAGGTCAGTCGTTTCCGTATTTTGACAAGTACACTTTGACGACATGTTGATAGTAACAGCAGTACAATTTTCAGCATGCAACGATTCTTTGGCACGTTCCAGCTTGCAACAGGGTATGTTTTGACATTATGAAGAAGAAAATACCGAATAGCCCAACCCTAAAAACAAACCAACGCCAGTAAACTGAACCATATCAAAATAGGTCTTACTAAAAAAATGAAAAAAAAAAAAAAAATAAGAAAAATATCAAAGCAATCATTGCACCACCCCATAGACTTTCCAATGGCTGTTTGAGCCAGCAGTAGCACATAATGGGCAACGCAAACATCCCCAACGGTCATGAAATACAAGTATACAGCTGCGCCCTAGCCTGCATGCTAGCTACTCTATCTGGGTCATAGGCAGCAGCCTCTCTCCTCCCCACGACCCTCTTACTGTTCCTGTTCGCCCTCTTCGTCGTCGACCTCGTCGACCTCCATGATGGGCTCCGGGGCGGGCGAGCGGCGGTAGCCATTCAGGCTGGGGCTGTCGGCGTTGCGGAACGACTGCGGCGGCGTCCTGGGCGGGCTGTCGGTGCGCTTGACGCCGCTGGCCGACGTGGGCGGGGAGTGGTTGCGCGTGTGGTGGTGGGGATGGTGGTGAGTTGATGGTGGGGACGGGTTTCTCTGGCGGTTGTTCATGGACTGCACCAGGTGCGCGGGCGGCTGGTCCAGAGGACAGACGGGCACTTCGGACTTGCCGACCATGAGGAGGTCGTCGTCTGGTTCTTCCACGCGCTTGGGTCCTACGTGGCTGTTTTTATAGGATATGGTGTTGGTTAGCATATGGGGTGCGGTGAGTGGTGGGCTGGAAAACTTATAGGGTATAAGACATACACAAGCTTCCTCAATGTGTGCATCTTTGACTTGGGCATTTTTAGATTTTTGTTTTTTTCTCTTTCAATGTTGGATGTATGTGGATGAGCTATCACGTCGGCTCGAGTTTGTGGAAGAAGTAAATGGGTCCTCCGAGGCGTCAGGAATTATGTATTACAGCTGTTATGGGTACATGTACTTGTGTACGAGATTCTAGAGGACAAAGAAAAAGAAGTAAAAAGGCGTCGAGTTCGTGATATCGTTCGTGCCTTGGTGTTCGCGTGTCGCGTATCTCGTCCCCAGTGGCATGAGGGTTATCGTCTAGTGGCACATGCAGACAGAGATGGATAAGACATTTGTGTAGTTCTAGAATTGGGATGCTTGATATTTTGCAAAGGCTGGGGCGGTGGGGAGGAATCCCGTAGCGCTTCTTCCCCCGATCTATATCTTGAGCAGTCTCGGCACATTCCAAGATATTAATACATGCTAGCCAGGGTTTTTCATTATAGGGAGTGACGTTACGGCATCCCTAAGCACGGCTATGATCAACAGTAAGCAGTCTCGTTGGTCCCTGCGTTATTAATTTTCTCCGACTATGTACCGCTTTTGGGCCATTGGAACCCTGGGATTGCAAAAGGAATCTGGGGTGGAAAGGGGTTAATGGCTTTGCCTTATTTGAGGATCCTCGGAGATGATCTTCAAGCGTGCGATTTCAAGAAAATTGGCGTAAATGACGTCACTGTAGCCAACGATCCTTGACGGGAAAAGGGAAGCTATCAGCCGGGATGGCTTGATCTATCGACCCCAAAAGTCCCAAAGAAGAAATCCCCGCTTGCCGAATTGTCCTACTTGGTAACAAAATGTCACCAATTGAACTGTTCCTACCCAGCTTTTTGATTCCAAGAACCAGGATAGACTTGCAGCTGTGGTGGAGACATTTCTCCTAGTGGTGTTGCATCTGTCGCTTTGGGTGCCAAGCTTGCTTTTAGGTAGCCATTCGCTAGGGGAGATGGAGATGCTCCCCTGGCCGCCACCCTATGGGTCAAGGGGTTTTTGTTGTTATCAAAATTTTCAGGAACGGCGTCACTTATTGCCACCGGCGCCGTACGGGGCGGGACCGGAGCGGGTGGACCTCCGAGGTGATCGGGCGCCCCGTGCTCCAGTTATCCAACGGTTTCCACCATATTGTGGGATAGTGCCGCATCGTATCTCCTCGGAGCCATGATATATGGCACACCGTGGCCTCTTTACATCCACTCAGTCGTAGGAAAAATTGGTCACTTTGCGTATATCGATGTACAGTTGGGGTTTGTAGAAACGCCTCGATGCCTTAAGCCTTTACCTAGTGCAGATGTGAGTAGACTTGAAAATAGACAACAATGAAGGCACAGGGGTTGCCGTGAACCCTCCCGAGATAGTCAGAGAAGGTATCTTCTTCATCTAAAACCGACCCCACGTGGAACATGAGATGTAACCGGTAGATGAATTACCTCTCCTAGGTCAGCTACTGAAGGATTCATTGCTGCTCTTCGTGCACCTCAGCAATAAAGTTCGCTCGAGGTTTAGCAGACGTGTTCAACCTTTTGCTCGGTTCCATCCCGCGGACCCAAGTCTGTCTTGAGCGTGCGCCCAAACAACTCGAGCAAGACCTCGAAGCAGACCTTGGTGATTGCTGGATCATAGCGGCCCTTGCTAAGCTCATCACGAATAAAGGCATGCTGGGCCCAGGCGAATTCGTAGAAGCTGAACACGGTACCGGCCTCCCGTAGCTTCAGCCGGATCAGGTCTCGACCCGCGTCAGGCACGTGCGTGTCCTTGATACCAAAAATCATGGCAACTTCAGCCCTGAGCTTGGAGAAATGGTCGATTGTATGATTTGAGTTGGCCGGGGCATCGTATGCTGTGTTGGCGCTGTCGTAGGGACCTAGTGTTCGTGAGTGGACATCTGTGGCAAAGTATGCAACGCAGGCTGAGATGCGAGGGTCCAACTAAGAACGACAGGTTATCAATGTCAATATCATCTAATCTTACCAATCCTCTCATGGCATCCTGTAGTACAGATAGATTTAGTTGAGGAGGTATCCAGCACTTACACTGGCCCTGAGTGCGAGATGTCCTCCTAGGCACATTCCCGTGGCTCCAATCAAGCCAGTGCAGGTAGGCAGACTCAGAAGGTAGTCCACCGACTTGTGAGAGTCCTCGTCGTATGATTCTAGTGTCTGAGAAGTAACATATGTACAATTAGCCAAGACCGGGTATTTTTAGCCGAAGCAAGAACGCCGTACCTTCTTGACCTTCCATTCATTGCCTTGGTCCGTTCCCGGGACATCGTAAGCCAGAGGCTCAGGTCCTGTGAAGTCGTGATAGCTACTTGGGGCTGCTACAATGTAGCCCTGACCAGCGATTTGACGAGCGAACCGTGCCACGGGACCGGTGACTGCAGAACAAAAAACAGGTCTGGTATCAGCAGCCTGAACAAGAGCGCACAATCATGACAGCACTAGGTCACGTTGAGTGAGCCCAAAGGAAACGACTAGTCCCTCTAATGGCATTAATAATGACCAGATGAGTGAGGCTGCTCATTCACTCAAGAGGAGTAGCAACGGACCCTGATAGATCTCGCTGAAGATTACCACTCCAGGGAAACGACTGTAGAACAGATCAGCTAAACCAGACAGCAGCGAGTCTGCATTGCAAGCCATTTGTTGAGGCGCCTACGCATTGGGATACTGCGGGATTGTGGGATGAAACACAAATATCCCTATGTGAAATTCTCGATTGTTAGGAATGGTACGAGGCTAGTCTTCTTGTAACTATTCCGAGGGTGATGACAGCCTCACGCATGGTGGAATCGACACCATTGACGGTGGTTTGCACGTCGGCGTAGCTCTCCTTGATCAACATATTGCTAGTGTGCGTCGTTTGACTTGATGCGCGTGGTCAAGTAGCAGATGGATAAAAAAAGAAAAACACTTTTATGACCTTGGTCAATGCGAAGGTGCTTGGGTTGCTGCCTTATCCTAAGACGTATGCGCCGCCGTTGATTCTGACATGCAGGAGCGCCACCACAGACCACCTGCCCTGATGCTTCAAATGTGGAGAAGTAGTACATGTATGCAACGGAGGGGTAGCTTTGCTCCTGTATTACTGACGATTTTATTGCTGAGCAGTTAAGACTGACCCCGCATAGTCGCTCGCTATTCGCACTGTCGCACACAACGACCACGTAGAATGTGCCTGATTTTGACACTATCTGAAGTCGAATAACGCACCAAGTCACCTAGCTTTGTAGTAGGTAGAACAAATATGTGAGGGTAAGATTATAGGAACAGAGTGGCACTGTCCTGGTCGGAAAGAACTGCCTTAGTAGAGCTGGATGTGCTTGTGATGCTATTTATTTATGACAACACTCACTCCGTACGTACAGGCAAGGGCACCCGCCTATAGTGGGACACCCCTGTCTATCGCCTCTATTTTCCCCTGATCGAAAAGCGGTGACGCAAGCAAAGCTTCACTGTTGTCTGGGCTACGGCTCCTACGGAGTATGCTGCTCATTCGATTGTGATCTTTAATTATCGAAAACCGCGCAAATATCCCTCGAGACAGCAACGGTAGGCAATAACTTATTCAAATGAATACCGAAGTTTCCGCCCAAAGGAAGCTGCCAGAAAGCTTTAGTGGGTTTTAGGTTGTTGAGATTAAGGCAAAGCTTGTGGAAGCTTCCATTTTACATGCTCTGCATAATCTCGTCTGAGGTCAATGGAGTACCGCGCAATCAAGGTCCACAGATTCAGCTGGAATGAAAGTGAAAGTCCATCAGGGATACTGGTGTTGAACTCGCGTAAAAGGCCAATAGAAAACACGTTCAGTGTCTAAGGAGGACAAATGCATGATTAAAAAATGGAAAGAGGAAAGGGAAGGGGAGGGGGGGAGAAAAATACCAACGGCCCCAGACTTGGTGCTACATGGGGTAACGGAGGTTAGGCTCACTCTGACCGTCCCAACCTGGTGAGGCTGGCCGAAAACATAATTTTGAACCTCGAGTTTAGAGTCAGCAAAACGGAATCATTGTACTCGTGATTACATTTCTGTGCCATGTAGCTCGATCCTATTTTTCCAAATTACACAGCAGCAAACTTTGGAATGGCAAATGGCCAGTGTCACCGCATTCAAGCCTGCTCTCCCGCTGCTGACGGTTGTGAGCTGGTCAAATTTTTACATCATAACAAAAAAAAAAAAAAAAATCCATCCCGTTTTCGTCATCGAATCGCAATTCAGACAGGTTGCGGGTGTGCCATTATCAAAAGTCACGTATTTAGCCACAAAATCGAGGCTCATTGTGGCTAAGTTTAAGGGTTGGAAATCCACAGAAGGAGGTGGATGGGGGTGGTGACTTCCAGAAAGGGCAAGAAGCACAGGGGTCATTCTAGCGCTCTCGCTCACCTTCAACCCAAGCAGAGCTTTTTCTTTCCAATTCCAGAAGCTTCTGTTTGAAAGTCTCTGCCCCGCCAACCACTCGCCCCTCTATCAGGCTCTTGGGCTACATTTAAAGACTTCTCTTGTACACAACCACCGCCGCTCTTCCCTTTCGAAAATCAGATCACTTGTTTTTCACGTCCCAGTCATAAATCCGCGCTAATAATACCCATTTCCTTTTAATCGCGTTTTTCTTCTCTACCGTTACACATCAACACAACCACAGAAGAGCAACATCCACACCTTCAAGATGGCGCCCGCTGTTGGTATCGACTTGGGTACAACCTACTCTTGCGTCGGCATCTTCCGTGACGACCGCATTGAGGTAAGCACATGAGCTCACTATTTCGAGCTGTCTACCCTTTGTCGTACACTTGTACTAACAATTTCTTTATAGATTATCGCCAATGACCAGGGTAACCGCACAACCCCGTCCTTCGTGGCGTTTACGGATACCGAGCGTCTTATTGGAGATGCCGCCAAGAACCAGGTCGCTATGAACCCCCACAACACCGTCTTCGACGCGAAGAGGTTGATTGGCCGCAAGTTCTCCGACGCCGAGGTCCAGGCGGACATGAAGCACTTCCCCTTCAAGGTTATTGAGAGGTCAGGCAAGCCCGTTATCGAGGTTGAGTTCAAGGGCGAGACGAAGCAGTTCACCCCTGAGGAGGTTTCCTCCATGGTCTTGACCAAGATGCGTGAGACTGCTGAGTCTTACCTTGGTGGTACCGTCAACAACGCTGTTGTTACCGTTCCCGCCTACTTCAACGACTCACAGCGTCAGGCCACCAAGGATGCCGGCCTCATCGCTGGTCTCAACGTGCTCCGTATCATCAACGAGCCTACCGCCGCTGCCATCGCCTACGGTCTTGACAAGAAGGTTGAGGGTGAGCGCAACGTGCTCATTTTCGATCTTGGTGGTGGTACTTTCGATGTGTCGCTCCTTACCATCGAGGAGGGTATCTTCGAGGTCAAGTCCACCGCCGGTGACACCCACTTGGGTGGTGAGGACTTTGACAACCGCCTTGTCACTCACTTTGCTAACGAGTTCAAGAGGAAACACAAGGTATGTCTTTTCTCCTATTTGCATTGCTTATCCCTTTTCGAGAGCTCGACGACTAACAAGTTCTACAGAAGGATCTTACCACCAACGCCCGTGCCCTTCGTCGTCTCCGCACTGCTTGCGAGCGTGCGAAGCGCACTCTTTCCTCTTCTGCCCAGACTTCGATCGAGATCGACTCGCTGTACGAGGGTATTGACTTCTACACCTCGATCACCCGTGCTCGTTTCGAGGAGCTTTGCCAGGACCTGTTCCGTTCTACCCTTCAGCCTGTTGACCGTGTCCTGACCGACGCGAAGATCGACAAGGCCCAGGTCCACGAGATCGTCTTGGTCGGCGGTTCTACTCGTATCCCCCGTATCCAGAAGCTCATCACCGACTACTTCAACGGCAAGGAGCCCAACAAGTCTATCAACCCCGACGAGGCCGTCGCCTACGGTGCTGCCGTCCAGGCCGCCATCCTTTCGGGTGACACTAGTTCCAAGTCCACCAACGAGATTCTGCTGCTCGACGTGGCACCGCTTTCTCTCGGTATCGAGACTGCCGGTGGCATGATGACCAAGTTGATTCCCCGCAACACCACCATCCCGACCAAGAAGTCCGAGGTCTTCTCCACCTTCTCCGACAACCAGCCTGGTGTGCTCATCCAGGTCTACGAGGGTGAGCGCCAGCGTACTAAGGACAACAACCTTCTGGGCAAGTTCGAGCTTACCGGCATTCCCCCGGCTCCTCGTGGTGTTCCCCAGATCGAGGTTACTTTCGACCTGGACGCCAACGGAATCATGAACGTCTCCGCTGTTGAGAAGGGCACTGGCAAGACCAACCAGATCACTATCACCAACGACAAGGGTCGTCTTTCCAAGGAGGACATCGAGCGCATGCTTGCAGAGGCCGAGAAGTTCAAGGAGGAGGATGAGGCTGAGGCTTCCCGAGTCTCTGCCAAGAATGGTCTCGAGTCGTACGCCTACTCTCTGCGCAACACTCTGCAGGACTCCAAGGTTGATGAGAAGCTTGACGCTGCCGACAAGGAGAAGCTCAACGCCGAGATCAACAAGATTGTCAGCTGGCTTGATGAGAGCCAGCAGGCCACCAAGGAGGAGTATGAGGAGCACCAGAAGGAGCTTGAGGCTGTTGCCAACCCCATTATGATGAAGTTCTACGGCGCAGGTGGCGCTCCCGGCGGCATGCCTGGTGCACCAGGTGGTGCCCCTGGTGGCTTCCCCGGTGCCGGCGGTGCCCCTGGCGCCCACGGCGACGACGGCCCCACTGTCGAGGAGGTCGACTAAACAACTCACTTCTTGTCCATATTCCCTGATTGATTTGTGAGCACAGTTGGGTTTTCTTTATGGGTTTTAGAGTTGCACGCTTTGGGTTTTTTATTGTTTATTTTCTCAAATTTCTCGTAATGACATCACGAAGGGAAAAGTCACCGGCGCTCATAAATGTGGGGGTTGTATTTTAATTAGGATTTTTCAATGGGAACAACAGTTCAAATCAAACAGTGTTAACATTGTGCACGTGGTAGTTATTTCTGAACTTGAATATCTAAACAGGTTGAATACTTGTGACATGAGTCCCGTATTTCCTACCTACACAGGGCTCAAAGTTACACGGAACTACATCGACACAATCCATGTGTAAGTGGCGCAGCGTTTAGCCGAGATCTCACCCTGTGAGTGGTTAGTCGGGTAAGGCCCTCTTTATTGTTCAGGGGAAAAGACATCATGGCGACGATGGGAAGGTCCGGAAGGGCACCGATGTACAGTAGGCCGGCATTTAGTTAATGCAGGCG
Source organism: Magnaporthales sp. P1609 (assembly GCA_003709005.1). Lineage (NCBI taxonomy): Eukaryota > Fungi > Ascomycota > Sordariomycetes > Magnaporthales > Magnaporthales sp. P1609. The sequence continues at coordinate 2,084,622 of PELF01000005.1, read as the reverse complement.
GCTGCTATGCGGGACAAAAAGAGTATTATTTGGGGGGGGGGGGGGGGGGGGGGGGGGGGGGGCGATCATAGTATTGTAGGTGCCGTGTAAAGGCGATGCTCCTTGCAGCGACGACAGGTTTGCCTTTTCCAGGTTTGTATTTCTCTCTTGATTGATGGAAAGGTCTCATTCGCCATCGCCAAGGTGGCGGAAAATATCAAGGAAGTCAAGTGATCTGCGAGCCGTTGCCAAGCAAGAGATTTTTGGACAACAATACAACAAATACACCTTCCGTCTGTAAGTCCATTTATTTACCTGTTTTCTAATCAGCTGCCTCCTTACGTCTCTTTTGATACCAACTTGAGCGTTTCATAATTGCCAACAGCAGCAACATCAGAACAAAGCACGTGTGGTCTGGCGTTCGCCTTTTAAATTCGAGTATATTTTTTTTCCACGAAATAAGCACAAAAATAATAACAAAAACATACGAAAATGTCCCCCTTACCTTTGGAACGACAATTTCAATGCATACTCTACAGTGATGGCTTTGGCGCAGAGAATCCAGACACCACGAGCACGAGCGGCGTTTTCCCACTCTTTATGTCGCTGCCGGTGGAGATCCGTCTGTGCATCTGGGAAATGTTGATTCGACCACGCGCCATTGGTGCAACTCTGAACAGCATCGACCACATGTATCATTCCCTCAATCATGAACAGTTAGAGGTCATCAAAGGGACCAGTACACCGAGGATACCAGGTCGGGGAGACCCGATCCTGATGTCTATCTGCAGAGAGTCTCGAAGCCTGGCACTACAGCACTACAAACAAGCCTTTGATATGGGGCTCTATTTCAACTTTGAGCAGGATCTACTGTTGCGCTTCGACTGGGGTCGACATATCGAGAATCATAGTGACCTCGACCGCGTCCGCAACGTAGCCGTACACCTCGGTGACTTTGTGCCACTTTGGGACCTTAGGCAAGATTTCGCATACAGATTCGATCAGTGCTTGGAAGCCCTGGACGATCCCGACTACTTTCCCTTCAAGGGGGCCCGGCAGATTATTATCTTATATGACGACGTCGACGTGGGTTTGAGGAACCAGTGTTTACAGACTATGTTGCCAACCCCTGCCTCGATCCGTTCGAGGGGCTCCGGTGCAAATGTGTGGCGCGCTTGGACTCAGGACAGCACGCCTATCAGTGTGAAGGCGGGCGGTCGGAGTATCTGTATGATCAACCGCCGGGATCTGGAGGAATTTCTCGCCACTGCGGTGGGCGCGCAAGGGTGACGGTTTTACACTTGATGGACCTGTGGATGGTACGGACCATGTCGCACCAAATCCTCCGCAATCGACTGGTTTTTCGGACTAAACGGTACGATTCCGAAGAAGAGATGAAGAGTTTACCTCCTTGTCCTCACCAAGAAGAACCGTCTACCTCGCACTTACATTAGCTCTGGCACGGCAAAATTTCAACGTGTCAAACGAAGCGTGCGAGATCATGAGGGCTAGCTGTACAAGAAGGCTACGAGATGACGCTTTCAACACTGCTTGCGTGGAGCCCAATAATCCGTGTAGACTCACAAACCCCGACTTCACACCCTTGCCGTCGTTTTAGAGGTTGAGAACATCAAGCAATGTCACCGAGAACGTGCCGCAACACCCGAGTTCAAAGAGACAAGGGTCGTTTTACAACGCAAGGCCTAAACCAACCCCCCCCCAGAACCAAGGCTCAGATAGCAGGCAAACATGGCAAACAAGACATAGCACTGCGATGTTTGCAATGTCGACTGTCGCGACGAATCGGAGTTCAAAAGCACAATGGAGCTGACAGGCACAAATGGTGGTGGGCTGAGTGAGGACAGGACTGCGTGGATTTGATGCTCCCTGTGATGTTGGGTTCAAATATCAGTCCGAGTGTAAACAACACTGCAGGAGCAAAAGTCATCGCGGGCTGGTTACAAACGCGGCTTAACCACATGTAGATCGCATTATAGCTTGTCTATATCCTTTGCTTGTTTCTGGGAGGGCTGTCAGAGTTTTAGCTAGAAAGAAGAACAAGATATTCTTTGAGGGTTCAAAAAATAGCACTTGATATAGGGCAGCATCCAAGTCAGTACGTAGGTCAATATGTCGATTAGTGAGTGGGTGGGTCAGCAAATAGCTAAGTAGGCATTGCAAGTAGAACAGGAAAATCGTTTAACATTGGTATCATACTTGCTATACATCAAGGGAAACAATCATCACTAGAAATACCCTAGCTGCCTTCAGCCACCGTTCCCTCATCCTCTTCTTCAGGTCGTTTGTATTCACAAGCCTGCGCGAAGAATATCCTGGACAACTTGTTGCCTTCGTTCACAATGCTGTAGTAGTTGCCTATGGGAAATACGTTAGCATGTGGCACAAACAGGAAGCAATAGAACATAACACATACCTCTGGGCACAAACCACATACCCCCCTTTCCGATCGAGAAGGCTGTGTTGTTGACGGTAACCGTGACCCGTCCAGTGTGCACTATAAAGGTCATGTGCATCTTGCGCGAGTTCTTGGCCTTCTTCTCCGCCCCTGGGGGCAGATCCACGACTCCAGTTCCAAAGAACGGTAGACTCAACGTCTTGGTGAACCGGAAGCTCGACCCCAGGATGTCGCGAGTCCTAATCGCTGGCCCTGACACCGCCACCACATCCTCGCCTTCGGGCAACTCATCGTCCGGCCCGGGTGGGTCGAACTCGTGCTCTGGCTGCCACTGCTGGACCGGCACAATCAGCTCACCGGGGTCTTGCTCCCAGGGCGAGGGCTCGTCGCCCTCATCTTCCGAGGCATGTCTTCTCCCCGCCCGCCTTTCTTTGCTCCTCGTCGAGAACCATACTTCTTCGCATTTGGCGGTTCATCTTCTTCCACTCGCACAATCTCCTTGATGCTCGGCATAAGGAGGTTACGGTTTTTTGACTTTCCGAGCCGGGCATCCAGTGAAACCTGTTCAAACTCGACGCGCTCGTTGCGCCAATGTTGTAATGGCCGATACGAGTTACGCCCTGATCGTGTGCGGATGACTCCGTCCGACTCGCCGGGTCGGCTGATGACCAACCCTCCACGCTTGGGCAATGGTGGTCGCGGCATGATAACGACAGACTCATCGGCGGCGCCCCCTTCTCCATCGCCCAAGGAACGCTTGGCTGGGCGGCCTCTTTTGCCTGCTGGTTTTGCTGACGTGGCCGATGGTTGTTGTTGCGGAGAAGCACGAGACGCTGCAGGCTTGCGGCCTGGCTTGCCCTTAGCAGTTGGCGGGGCGGCGACAACACGTTGGCGCTTAGGTGCAGGTGAATGTTGGGGTTCTGCTTCTGCTTCCTCGGGAATGCTGTCTGCGTTGGAACTTCGCACACCTCTCCTACGCTTCGTCGCCGAGTTTCCGGATGACGAGCCTGAAGCGGGACTTTCCTTCGCCTTTCCGCCCTTGGCAGGTCGACCGCGCTTCTTGGCGACTGGTGGTGATGAATGCGCAGTTGCCCGGGAGTGATCTTCGTCTTGTGCCTGTTCTGGCAGCTCTAAGGTATTGTCGGCTGATTTGGGTGGTCGACCGCGTTTCTTCGGCACATTCGCTTGTTTTGCAATCGGTGCTGGCCTGGGTGCCGGTGCCGGTTCCGGTTCCAGTTCCGGCTCCGACTCGCTTTCAACATCGTCGTCATCATCTCCAGCATCCAACATCTGCATGCTCTCCTCGACAAATTGGTCGACTTCCTCCTGAGACATCTCTCTGTCTTCCTCGCCGTCCACACCCCCCTGGTCCTCTTCCTCGCCATACTCCTCGTCGTCCTCCTCAGACTCTGTTCCTTTCTGCAAAGCCCTGCCACCAAACGCAGCAGGCTTCGGAAGCCCGTGCTGCCGTGCATCAAAGTTCAATCGCATCGTAGCTGACTTGTGTCCATTGACCGGCACGGTAGGTGGAGCACGACGTAGTGGCGAATTTTGCCCGGCGCGGACTGGTGGTGACTGCAGGCTCGTGAGGGCGGGCGATTTCGCCTTGGCTGTCGGTCGGCGCAAGCTCTGCGTGTGCTTAGCAAGCAGCGTGAGCGGTTCCGGGCCAGGGGCTGCAGGGCGCGTGGGCAGAATTAGAGATCAGACAGGTTGCGCATAAATCCAGGGTAAACAGGCGAAAATCACTCACTCTCGGCGATGTCCATGTCCATGCTGGACTCTGCCTCGTCCTCCTCCTCGCTGCTCTCATCATCGTCGCTATCAGCTGCAACGCTGCCCTTTCCTGGAGAGTCAAAGATGCCCCTGAAAGATTCGATTCCGTTTTCGTCGCGCACCCCCGTTTCCGGCAGGGTTACGCCAGTTTTCCTAGTTGCGCGCGACAAGGAGTACTTTTTAGACGCGATCTTGTGAATGGAGGGTTAAAAGAACACCGAATGCAGCGGTCCTGAAATGACTAGACCTACCTCCCTTGCTTCCCAAGCTCAAACACTTGCTCCTGAGTGTTGCGCGGGGCCGCCAGCGATTTACGACCTATAGGCGCCATGTTGGCGACGTCACGGTCGCGACGGGAAGCTTGAGCTCAAGGTAGCTCTTATTGATAAAAGTTTCAGAAGCGCAAGCTTGAGATGGTTAGGAGTCAAGCTTGTCATGGATGCATCGATATTGTCGCAAAAGATTGACCGATTCGAGTTTTTGTAAAACTCCAAGACAAAAAAGTGTTGCCTACGCGAAGACAATCGGATGGAACGTTGTAGTTGTGTGGGCATCAATCCCAAAGTTATTGATGTTGTTTGTTGATTTGGGGGTGGAATCGCCTGCTCAGTGACGAATCAGAATCCCGACGCGTGTGTAAAAGTTCCTAGGCTTTGGCAAGCCATACTGACGAATGCGACAGGGGGACAACAATGGCCGCGCCGCGATGGTGGGGCCGACTCGCTGCACCACCAGTGCATGGAAGTGGGGATATAGCTTTGCTTTTGATCTGGCCGAGCTTGCTGGACATGTTAATTTGATGTTAATGGAGTGATAAACCACTGCATACCCACCTACCTACGTATCTACCAACCTACTAGTATGATTACCTCGGTACCAAACAGACTGATTAGGTTGATGTGTTAGTGGGTGAGGAATTGGCCTGCTTATTATAGGATATATAAGAGAAAGTTGCCGACGCGTATATTTTCGGTATTGATATCCAATGGGTTAAATCGCTGCTGGAGATATAATCGTAGCTGTTGCAGGGTAAACCCGAGTACTAACCTCGACGGCCCCACTTACACATTTAATTTGGGGAAGTAGATGGAGTCGCGTCGTGAGCTCAACCAGACGCGTTTTTGGGCCCTGAGCTCTCCCACCTTGATATTATCCAGTTAATTCTGAATTACCAAACTATTCACTGAATCAACCCTCTAGGCCCTAAATATCTCTGATTGGCGTTACTATAGATCACAAACGACAATCAAGCAGCTTTACCTTTTTCCACCATGGAAGACGCACAAATGGTCGACGATGCCAACATCGCCCTCGAGACCCCACCCGACAACGTCTTCATCCCACCGTCCATAAACGAAAACGCTCTGATCGCAGGAGACACATATACACATTTTTCACCGGTCCCAGACTCACTCCTCTCACCATCACCTGTTCCGTGTGTTTTAGGTGTCGATGAGGCCGGTCGTGGCCCAGTCTTGGGTCCCATGGTCTACGGCGTCTTCTACCTGCCTATCCCACTTTCAGACCCCTTACTCCGAGAGACCCACCACTTTGACGACTCCAAGGTCCTGACGCCGGCTGTGCGCTCAAGTTTGATGGAGGCGCTGTGCACACCGACGCTGTCACAATCCGCAGGGAGCCTGAATAGCACGTGCGGCTGGGCGATATCGTCGCTGTCGGCACGCGACATCGGGGCCGGAATGATGCGCCCCGCCTCGTCGGCAGCTTACAACCTCAACGCCCAGGCGCTGGACGCCACCGTCTGTCTGATACAAGGGGTCATGGACAGGGGGGTCAACGTTGCCGAGATCTACGTCGACACGGTCGGCCCGCCGGCCGCCTACCAGAAGAAGCTGGAGCGGTTCTTCCCGACCGCCAAGGTCACCGTCTCCAAGAAGGCCGACAGCCTATACCCGTGCGTCAGCGCCGCGAGCGTCTGTGCAAAGGTGACTCGAGACGCGGCGCTAGAGGTGCTATATAAACATGTTCTGTCGGAGATTGAAAAGGGCGAAGGGGAGGATGAGGAGATCGGATGGGGTTCAGGTTACCCGTCCGATGCAAGATGCGTGGGGTGGCTCAAGCGGAACATGCATCCCGTGTTCGGCTGGGGAACCGAATGCCGTTTCAGCTGGGGCACGGTCAAGGACATGCTCGAGGCTGCAAAGTCTGGCAGTGGCGGGGTCAAAGTCGACTGGCCGGTCGAGGATGATGGGGAATCGCATCGCGTCACTGATTTCTTCATTGCAAGCACTGGCGGAGATAGTGAATCCAGGGGGCATGAGGCCGATGAGCTGGGACGTGGTTTGGCACGCCTGCGGATGTGGAGGCTTTTTGAACAGGCCCCTAGAAATTTTTCTACACAAAATTATCACGATCTCCTGGGCTTGGAGTTGGCGTTTTGGTCGTTTATGATCCCAATGGGATGGGAAAGCGGATATTAGAGTTAAAGGCTGAATTTCTTCCTCAATACTTGTGTACACGCATTACTTTGATATTCGGCTAATGATTGACGATTAATATCAATGATTTGGAATAAATTTAAATAAATGCGTACACTACGCTTCGTCAACTGGACAAGGCCTGACAAGATTCAGTATCCATCCCCCTTGAAACCCATCTTCTCCCTCACAACCCTCCTCCTCTCCGTCTCCTGCCTGTTCCACTCCAAGTCGTCCTCGTGCTGCGTCAACTCGGCATCCACTTCCGGTATCTTGTCGCGGAACGCCTCTTCGGGCCCCAACAGCTTCAGCCTCGGCCGCCAGACGTCCTCGCTGTTGGGCATTCCTGGTCCGTACTTGCGCTCCTCCTTGTCGCGCCACCTGTCGCGGATGGCATTGGCCCGCATGTCCCCTTGCCAGTTCTTGACGCGCATGCAGAACCAAAAGTTGTCCCATAGCTCCGAGCACGACCGCACCTCGCCGTAGCGGTACACGGCATTGAACTGGCCCCGCATGCTGTTGCAACCGTAGGCGTAGTCAAAGGCGTCGCGGCACGACATGTCTGTCGGCATCAGCGACTGTACAATCTCCTCCTTGGCCCGCTCATCGGGTGAAAGCGACGCTAGGTCCCTGCGGGTTGGCGAGGCGCCTGATGGGTCCTCGCGGAAGGGGCGAGAGAACTTGGATAGAAAAGCTGATGGTGTTGCCTGTTGTTGATGGTGTTGTTGTGATGATGGTGACTGTTTCTGTTGTTGTTGGCCTGTCGTTGAAGATGGCGTATTTGAGCTCGAGGGATTTGCGTCGGCCTCGTAGAAGAGCTGTAGAAACTTGGCGATTTCTGCGTCGTCACTGGATTTAGGTTGCTGCTGTGTTGGCTTCGTCGATGACTGTGTCTCCTTCTGCTGTGATGAAGCAGAGTCCGTGGCTGCCACTTTGGGCGAATGAGGAGGTGTCTGCCAGAACCAGCCCATTGTGACAAACTGAATAACTACGTGGGGGGGTTTGTTGGTGATGAGTTGTAGTAAATAAAAGTTGAATTGAAGACTCCGATACCTTGATGGTTAGGACCTATAGATGGGAAAAAGGTTCGGAAACTTCAGAGACGACCGAATAAATAGCCCGATCGAGGGAGGGGGTTCCTTGATCGCCAGTTGATAGATGCTCGGCGTAGTGAGGGGTAGTTGTCTCGTGACTATGGGAGGTCTGGCGCAGAATGAGGAGGAGGAGTTACTGTAATAGCTCGGTTTTGGTTGAGTGACAGCAAGTTTGTCGCATCTCAATGGTTGCTTTTTTGGAGACTAGAATTGCTTCTACTGTATGCCTGCCGCGAGAGACGACTCCACTTGGCGGAGAATATGGGTGACAAAATAAGTCAATCCACACACAAGAAAAGTACCTTTTGTCACTGGGCTGTCGGCTCATGGTTTATCGATACCAAATTCAATTAGCACCACAATTCCCAGCCAAGACTTATAAGGTTAGCGGGGATTAAGCCGCCCTAGAGCGACTCAATGACCTCACCTGGCAGTGGTCCATTCCCCATTCAAATTCGTCTTTCCGGACTTTAGCCATCAGCTGAACCAAGGACAACACTCACTTAAGGCTAAGGCTTCAAAGTTGCGAGGCGTACAAAGATGAAGAAGAGATGATGAGCAGGACGCGACTCTTGCCTCTTAGGTCGCTGGCCTTTCGGCCTATAGTAACACGACAACCAATAGCTGCCCTCTGGAGGTCCAGGACGACGTTGGCTACAGGTCCGGGTTCGGGTTCGGGTTCGGGTTTGAATACCTGGGTCAATCGCCGCTGGGAAAGCACATCAACTACAATATCAACATTCTCATCGTCACCGAAATCCGATAGTGTTGTGGACGAAGTCGACTATGGCCACATTGTCCCCCGCCCTGATGAGGCCGCCCTATATCTTGATAGTAATACAATCCTTCCATATTGACGATCCCCTACCCTTACATAGCCTACCTTGTTACACACCTACCACCTGTGTAATACGATCCTCCTCATCTACTATTCGCCCCTGAATCCGTTTGCTGACACAATCGGCCTATCCAGATATCTTTCCCCTGGGACTCAGTGCTATCCTCTGGCGCCGATGGGGCACCGATAAGGACTTTTCGGAGCAGCTCCTCAAGCGCTTTGAGAAGTCATCATTTGGCATCACGGACCCTATTTCCATGGTGAAGCGTTCCATCCCGGAAAGTCTTCCCATAAAAGTGACAGAGATCATCCCGCGCCTTAAAGATGGTGGTGCCTTTGTCAAGTTCAGCCACGGGCCAGAGACTACGCCAGCTGACATTGAAGAATCGCTGGCGAAGAGCCTACGAGATCATCCCGTCAAGCCATGGTTCAATCCATTTGCGTCTGTACGGGTCAACGTAGTCAAGGGTGTGCCCTGGCTCGAGGACCTATACCGCCTCCCCAAGGCTAGACTAAAGGTAGAGTTCTGCCCACCCAAGGAGCTCTCAAAAGACGCCACCAGCTCCGAGCTTTCACAAGAGGCTCTGTACGGCCTTTTCCGTCGCTATGGCAAGCTCTCTGAGATCACCCCTCAACCTTCCGACAGCAAGGTGACACCACGCTTTGCACATGTCGACTTTGTCCGAGTGCGCGATGCGGTGATGGCGCGGAATTGCCTACACGGCTTGACGCTTGGCGGGGACACCACGGCCACTCGCCTCAGCCTATCCTACGAACAAAAGGTCAAACCACACAAGATCTGGGAGTGGACTACGAGCCACCCTCGTATCGTCATTCCTATCCTGGCTGCCCTCCTGGCTGCCTTTACTGTTGTCGTATTCGATCCGATCCGTGAGTTCTTTGTACGGGCCCATGTACAGGGGTCGTTCCGCGTTAAAAACAGCCGTTTGTACAGGTGGTTCAAGCGACGAACTGCCGACGTCACCAACAGCGTCTTCCAGCGACGTCACGACAAAGGTGAACAGGCTGGCCTGCAGGCCTTATGGTCGCAACGCAGAGACATTATTGATTCGGTGCAAAAGTGGCTGCTTGAGACCGCAGACACATTCATTGTCGTCCAGGGACCGAGGGGCTCAGGCACAAAGGAGCTTATCATCGACCAGGCGCTCAAGGGACGGCCAAACGTACTGGTAATCGACTGCAAGCCCATTGTTGAGGCGAGAGGCGAGAGCGGGACTATCAGGAAGTTAGCCATTGCAGTTGGCTACCGGCCTGTTTTTTCCTGGGCCAACTCGCTCAGTAGTATGATTGATCTTGCGGTCCAGGGCACGACCGGTGTCAAATCGGGCTTTTCCGAGACCCTCGAATCTCAGATCGTGAAAATCCTGCACACGACCGCGTCTGCCTTGAAGAAGGTCTCACTCGAGAACTACAAAAAGGACGGAGCTAGTGCCGGGCTTTCTGAGGACGCCTACCTCGAGGCGCATCCCGAGAAGCGTGCCGTTATCGTTATCGACAACTTCTTGCACAAACACGACGACGGCGGGCTGGTTTATGACAAAATTGCCGAGTGGGCGGCCGCCATGGTCCAGAGCAACATTGCGCACGTCGTTTTTTTGACTAACGACTCATCCTACTCCAAGTCTCTATCAAAGTCACTGCCTGATCGCATCTTTAGGCAAGTGTCGCTAGGTGACCTGTCGCCTTCAGTAGCCAAGAAGTACGTCCTCGGTCATCTTGAGGGCTTAGACCGGGATGACAACCTCAGGGATGATGGCAACGATGATTCCAATGACAACGACAGCGCCGAGAAGCCGAGTGGGCATGAAACCGAGACTGAAGCCCGAGCCAAGCGTCGCCGAGACCTAGCCGAGCTGGATGGCTGCATCGATACCTTGGGTGGCCGTCTGACCGACCTCGAGTTCTTGGCCCGGCGACTAAAGAGCGGTCAGAGTCCCCAGAACGCCATCTCAGAAATTGTGGACCAGTCATCCTCCGAGATTATCAAGATGTTTCTGCTTTCCAAGAAGAGCACCGAAAGCTCAGAGACAGAGTGGTCTCCCGAGCAGGCCTGGTTTCTAATAAAGGAGATTGCGTCAAAGGGTAGCCTACGGTATAACGAGGTCCTCCTGTCGCCTACATTTGCGTCCTCCACCACAAAGTCGGCTGCAGACGGCGAGGCTGCCATCGAGGCCCTAGCGGCTGCCGAGTTGGTGACTGTCAAGTCCCACCGCGGCCGCCCGCAGACCATCCGTGCTGGGAGGCCCGTGTATCAGGCGGCATTCACCCAGCTTACTGAAGATGTGGTCCTCAAGGCGAGGATGAACCTGCTCCTTTTGACGGAGCTGTCCAAGGTCGAGAGCAAGAATATCGAAAAGGTCGAAACCGAGCTGGCCTTGTTGGGCGCGCTACCAAAGCAGCCAAGAGAGATAACAGACAGGGTGACATACCTTTTGGGCAAGCTACATGGCTCCCAAGTCAAGGTTTCTGAGCTGGACAGGGAAATGGCTGTTTTGAAGGGCATACTTGTACGTGAGGTTTGATGGGCGACGCCACTTTGATTTTCTTTCTATTGTCATGAATTTGAGTTCAAAGACATGTCAATGTATGTTCTAGAGACAATCCAGATATCGGGTCAACGGAAAACCCCTACTCACTTTTAGACAAGTGGCCATCTCTCCTATAGCATAATAAGGACACATACCTAGGTATTTTATGTACAATACTTTGCGCATGAGAGTTTGTTGAGTGTAAGGGAAGATTAATAGTGTCGATTCTCTTTGGGAAAGTGCGAGGTTACAAACAAATTCAGGTACGCAAGCGGAGGCGAACATCTCCGCAGATAGGATTTGAACAGGTCATCATCGGACTTATATATTGGGATGATATATTAGTGAATGGTTGGTTAGTCGGACTACTGTCGTAAGGCATGCGTCGTATGTACTGTCCAGAAACTGTTGAACGTGGAACAGTAAGAGGTGTCACCTAAAATCTGGAGTTCCCAACATATTGAATGACTGCTGTGTCAGATTCCACTTCACACGACATGCATGCATCGTTAGGCAACCGAAGATGTTTACCCGCTGTTGTTTTCACGCACATGCCCAACAAGAAGGTTCCGGCGGATGTGAGTTTTGCTCCTGTTCCCCCCCCCCCCCCCCCCCCCCCCCCCCCCCCCTCTCCCGTAATCTCTGTGTTTATATGACGAGTTGCTCGCCCATTCAATGGTAAACCTAGTCAGTTAAACTCGAGGCTCGACTGACGGAGAGCTTGAGCGTCGAATTTGCCACATGGAGAAGAAGTGTGATGCTAGTCAATCAGCTGTGATGCCAAGTAACAAAATGCGGTGGATCGAGCGCATTGCGTCCCTATCACCCCAAATCGCCTGCGATATTCTTCTTTACTCTGGACCCCACTGGTTTACTTTGTACGTAACATAAAGCCTTTGGATTACCTTCTAGTAGTCTACATTGTCGAGTTGGAGTGTTTTTCTTTCCACGTATGAAGGGATAATATGATGAAGCCCATGATCGTACACTCCGTGCTGTTCTCCGTCTCCGTAATATGCAATATCGTATCATCAGTCCTGCTGCCGAATACAGGCACTTGGCGGCTTTCGTCCGCCTCGTAACGCTTTGGTTCACGGGTTATTCGTCACCTTCCCCTTTTTAACCTAGGAGGAGACGCGTGGTAGGCAGCCAGACTACCCTCAGGTGCACCACCCCTTTTTATATTGCCAAGAAGCCAGTCAGTCAACCCGACCACCTTGGCGCCGACGCCCTTCTCCCAGTGGCCCCCTTCCTGGACCGTTTCGATGGTGTGGCTCAATATCCTCCCATCGGCATCAAAGTCGAACATGAACAGGCCAACAAACTCCCTGCTCCTGTCATCGGACGCGGCATCACCACCGCCGAGCCCGAGGACGTTCCCGCCACCCAAGCTGCGCCACCGCACGACGAGCTGCTCGCCCGTGGCGCCGGCCCTCCGGGGCGTCGACTGGATTGGATGGTCGACCATGCGTTCCGATAATATCTCGAGTCGGTTGTTGCCGATTAGCGGCACGCGGTTCCACGCTATCGGGCTCGTCCATAGCGCGGCGATGTAGGCGACGCGGCCCGACACCACGGGCAGGTGCTGGTGCGTCGAGGGGAAGAGGTGCAAGGAGATGTTGTGTGCGAGGATCTCCTGCGGGAGGGGCGATTGTAAGAGGGTTGGGAGGCGCTCCTGGAGGATGCGGAGAGCTGGCGGGCAGGTTGGGGAGCTTTCGTTAGCCTTTTTTTTTTTTTTTTTTTGACCTGTTTTTGTGCGGAGATAGAGAACCAGGGCCAAGAAGGGGAAAACTTAGAAGCACTCACTTTTTCCAAGCTTCACCTTGCGAGGGTCAGGAGGCGGCGATCGGCCGTTGGGCATAATCGGCTGAGGGCTGCCGAAGGGGAACGTAGACCTAAACCATACTTCCGGCAGGTTCCGAGGATTCGCTTCTTGGAGGGTGGTAAGCTTGGCAGTGGTCGCCGGCCTCGGTGCCTGTGCAGCACGAGCGGCGACACTGACGGCGGCGCGCAGGCGACGGAGGGTTGAAAGGTTTGCGACGCGCGGTCTTGCTGTCGTCGTCGGAACGACCAGGTTCGGAGCAAACACCATCATGGCCTTTTGTGAGGAGGCGCGACTGCAGCCGACGTGCTCAACATGCGTTTAATCCCATCACATAGGTATGGGCGGAAAGTAGGTCTTGGGTTCCAAGATATACAGAAGAAACAAGAAAAGAAAAAAGTAATTGTGGGTGTCTCGAGGCGTTTTTGGTTATAATTATTAGTCTGGAAGTTGGCATCCGAGGGGTGATGGTATGAACGGTAGGTAATTTGAAGCTTTGATAGTGGCACACTGGGGGGACTTGTGGAGGTGGATGCTTGTCATGGAGCTGATATTATTTTATGGAGAGCTTTTTTGTCTGTCAGTTGCTGTCTTTGCTGTCAAGTACTGCAAAAGGCAGCTTCAAGTACCACCCAAGTAGCATTCCGTACTTTGGTGAGTGCGGTGATGAGTACGATGAGTAAGCAGTCAAACTGCATTTCCAACGGCTCCTGATATTCTAAATCTATCTAGGGGTCATATTTTGGATGACGGTAATTGTGTCGACATTAATTCTGACTTTACAGCTGTGTACCCAGCTTTTTCTTTCGCCTGACAGTGTAGAGCCGTCTAGAATTTCCATTGGAAAGTCATGAGCCACTGAAAAAAAGCCGGGGATTTCCCATGTCAGGGGCACCTAGGACCTAATAGTAGTCAGCCGTTACGACTGACCACCCATGAGACATTACACTTGGCATATGATAGAGTCCCAGGCAAGCCAGGGCAAGTCAACATTGATGAATTGATTTTCTGTGGTCATTTGAACGCGATCACCTGAAAAATACCGAGAAATCCGACTACGTACGCCATTTTGTTTGACATGATTTCGTCATCGTCAAAGAATTGCTGGTCAACAAGCACGCTGACAACTGGAGACAGTCACATGACTGGTCACATGTAAAAGTTTGCCTCCAAGCTTCTGACGACAGTGAAAGTGACAGTGCGAGCGAGTGTTTGAATGAATGAATGTCCCCACATGGTGCGGGCACCACAAGAGCCAGTGCGTTGGGTCTGACTGGTTGCGTTTGTTCACTGTTGCGCTGGAGCCTGCCTGACCCTGTTGATTCGAAGGTCAAGTGTTCGCAGTCAATCAACCACCAGCAATCCTAATCTGCCTTTGATCTGTTCCCCGTCTATCGCCGCCATTGCTCTTAACATCAGCAACCTCCACCCACCTCGGACCGACCGAAACAACCAGCGAACCGACCTGCGTCTTGCCGGCAACACGTCCTCGCTTCCTTTTTTTTTTATCGTTGAAGCGCCCGCTATTTGCCTGTGATCTTCAACCTTTTGTCATTCTCTTTCTTTCTAATCCACCCACCTACGTACTTTAGCTACCTACATAATCTCTCCAGCAACCATGAATCCCGAGTAGTATGTCTATTCCACAGTTTCGCTCTATTCATCTTCCTCCCGAATGCCTCCGGGTCACATATTTTCCCTCTGCTCCATCCGACTGTCCAGTCAGTCGTTTTCTTTTTTTCTGCTGTACTAACTAAAGACCTTTGATCAGAGTTCCCATTGCCCGCCCGGTCATTCCCCCCTTTCCGAAGCCACTCAAGATTATGGTCTTAGATACCTATCCTAGAATGGCCGACCGCTCCGCCACTTGAGCGCGCGCTTCCGACCGACAATGAATATGCAATTTGCTGACATCTGCGCGGCAGATACGACTATCTGTTCAAGCTCCTCCTTATTGGAGACTCTGGCGTCGGAAAGTCTTGTCTGCTGTTGCGGTTCGCGGATGACACCTACACCGAGTCTTACATCTCAACCATCGGCGTCGACTTTGTATGATGACCATCCGCCCCTTTCTATGGAAGGTCCCAGACATCTACCAGTCATGACGTCCACTAACAAGTTTTTTAATCTAGAAAATCCGGACTATTGAGCTGGATGGAAAGACCGTGAAGCTTCAGATTGTGAGACCACCGCCCCGCGCCAACATATTGGCCGAATAAGTACTAACCGTTGGGTTCTACTCGCGCCCGAATTACAGTGGGATACTGCCGGACAAGAGCGTTTCCGTACCATCACCTCGTCTTACTACCGCGGTGCTCATGGCATTTGCGTTGTTTACGATGTCACAGACATGGACTCGTTCAACAACGTGAAGCAGTGGCTGCAGGAGATTGACAGATATGCTACCGAGGGTGTCAACAAGCTCCTGGTTGGAAACAAGAGCGATATGGCAGACAAGAAGGTTGTCGACTACACGGTCGCCAAGGTACGTTGTCGCAAAACCTCACACCCCTTGTAGCGTTTCTGCGCTTCGTGAAACCCTCGCCGGCCCCTTGTCGATGCGGCTATCGGCTTAGAGGAAACAAAAACGCTGACACAAGTAACTCGCCTGTAGGAGTTTGCCGACAGCCTCGGCATCCCATTCCTCGAGACATCAGCGAAGAATGCAAACAACGTTGAGCAGGCTTTCCTGACCATGGCTCGGCAGATCAAGGAGAGGATGGGCACCACAACAACAAACAACTCGAAGCCATCGGTGCAGGTCGGCCCGGGCCAGGGAGTTGGATCGAACCAGAGCAACAGCTGCTGTTAAACGCCCGAAATCCTAATAGGCCAGACTCAGCTGGGGGTCCCGCGCATCCTCTCCAGTGCCTCGATGACTAGAAATTTCCTACCAAGATACCTTGCCATCGTTGTGTACATTATTTTTCCATGGCTGCTCTCCGGGTGATCCAGGTGGGTTGGGAAGTTGACTGGCGGTTGCCATTTGATTTCGCCTGAGGGCGAGGACTCGGCCAAGGCACTCTAGCTGCGGAGTCACCGGGTGGGACACTGTTGAAGACAAAGGCCGAGAGAACATGATGAATGGAAGTGGGAATTGGGGACTGAAGCATATCGAGTTTCTTACTCTTGTTATTTTGAACTGTTTCTTCTTGTTCTACTTTTTTTTTATCTTTTTTTTCTTTTTCATGCCACGCATAGATGAATCGTTGCCTGTTCTTGGATTCGCGTCCGCCATTCCACCGCTTATTGAAGCTACCATCCCATTTCCCCTATGGTTATTGCGTCTCGTCGGAAGCGACCGGCTCGCGATGGAATGAAAACCCCATGAATCTGACCTTGTTAGAGGGTTGGCCTACAGACGTGGAATCCAGATTGAAGTGAGGTGTTGTTGCTAGAGGGACCGGTTCCCCTGAGACCAAATTCGGATATTTTGGACGGTCAAGTTAAATGGCACCTACGATTCTTGAATCAGCCTCCAAATAGTCCGCTTTTCGTCCTCTATGGTGACCCGCCTGTACTAGGTAGGATACGCGCTTACCTGCTTACCTATTAACTCACGCATTCACCTACCTACTTACCGATTTGCTTAGGAATCACCATCAGACGACGAGGCTAATGACAAAAAAAAAAAAAAAAGGGTATTAACAAATTAAGCCCTGGCCTGTTAAGCTTACGGGCTTGATCCAGAAAGGCACGGGCGATCTGGTGTATGACTAATGCAAGGTATCTAGAGGCCCGCAAAGGAAGAGAGCCCGAGGTGACTCGGGGACGAAGAGAAGCAGAGCAAACACAAAGATAAAGAAAAATGCCCTCCAAGAGATACCCTCGTAAAAGGTATAAAACAAGTCGAAGAAATGCCTGACCAAATACGCCGTGAAGGCATCGAATCGAGCAAGATCTCTTGTGACGCTCGCTGTGATAACAAATGAGAAATTTTGTGGGCACACAAGGAAGGGGAGCAGGAGTGAAGCAGCCAAAAGCAGTCAAAAGCAGCCAAGCAAGCCACGGAAAGACCCGGAAACGTGATGTGAGTGAGAGTTGAGAGGAATGCTTTACGCCAACCCTAGCCATTTCAAAGCTTTGCGCGTATTGGCCTTCCTGGGCACCTGGCCGCGCGTCATGTAGAGGGGCATCAAGCGCCTCTCTTCCAGGTCGTAGTCGCTGTCGTCGGCAGGGTCGTAGTAGTCCATGATGCTCTCTGCGCCGCCACCCGTCGTGGCCATCGTACCCATGGTGATCCTCCGCGCGGCCTTGCTCTTGGCTGTTTTGGTGGTACGGAACGAGGCGATGGAGAAGGCCCGAGACTTTGTCGATGGCGTGGGGGACTGCGAGCGGCGTCGGCTGCGGTTCCGGCGCGTATTTTGCCGCGCCGAGGGGAGTGCAGACTCCGGCGGAGCCGGCGGCATTGGGATGGTCTGCGTGCCCACGGAGCTACTGGGTGCTTTGGGTAGGGCCGCTGCGGGAAGGGCAGAGTATCTGAGGTTGCTGTGGCGAGTTCCCTCGTTTCTGGTATTGGAGGGCATCTGATCGAGGGTGTAAAAATCACTCACGTCGACAAGGGTATTCCAGATTTCCGAGACGAAGGTGTCGATCTCTTCATCCTCGGCCGTCGCCACGAGGGTCATGTCTGCATGGGATGACATTGAAATGGTCTGGCTGGCAGTGGTGAATGACTGTAGGGCCGCGGTCGATACCTGAAGGCTCCGGGTCGAATCGCGATGCCTGGTTGACTTCTGCTCCGACACGATCCCTACAACCTGCACCATGTGGTCGCCCATGAGCTCTTGTAAGGCCAGGACGGTCGGGAAATGGCTTGCAGGATATTCTACTATCATGAAGCGGACGTCTGGATGCGCAGCAAGGTACATGTCGAGGTGCGGGATTATGAAAGCCGCTAGTACCACCGGACTACTAAGAGGATCATCCTGTGTGTGATCCGGGAGCTGTCGCAGCGCATTTGCGATGAGGTACCTAAAGTGAAGAGTCATACCAAGCAGATTCAGTAACAGTCCCCGTCGCCAAATATCGGCCGAGGCGAGAGCTTTTGTGATCTTACTCACCTCAAATTCAAATGGCCGCTCTTTGCGACATGCCCATTCCTCGATACGTTTCCTAGTCTGCCCAGCTGCTCCAATATCGACGCAGCAAAGTCTTCCTCGACATCTTCATCTGCACCAATGGCAATGACAAGGTCCAAGTGCTTCTTATGCTTCGGCGGAAGACTGTTCTTGCTGTTCCGATAGGTAGGGTATGGCTCAGTGGCACCCTCGAAAACCAATCTCCAAAGGTTCTCCATATCAGGGAGGATAGACAAGGATTTTTGACTGAACCCGTGCTTGTCCGAGGAGTACTGTTTTGCAAGTTCACTGCGTAAGGCGTTCTGTATGCTGATGGAGGACTTCCTACCAATGGAAAGCACTCGGAACCTGCCGCTAGGACACCCGGTATGAGGAGGTGGCGTGTGAGCCGGAGTGGGCGGGTTGATGGCAGTAATGCTCGGCTGGACCAGTTTCGAGGGTTTCATGGCCTTTGCTCTTACGTATTCGCTCTGAGGTCTATATGGATCGTATTCGTCCGACGTACTAGCCACAGAGGCAGTTGTGCTTTTTTTCCATACCAGTGGTGCGGGCCATTCAGTGGTACTTGGCGTTGCTGGAAAGTCTGGAATCTCATAACTATCATCACTAGAAACAGGAACCACGGGGTAGACACCGGTTCTGAAGCCCTGCATGATTGACTCGAAAAGGAGATGGTGCGCGTCACCCGTGAAGTGTATCACAAGATCTTCTGTGAAAGGAATAACAGGTCCTGAGACCTGCCGTTCCTTCCTGCTCGTTGACTCCGGCTCTGCAGCAATTTTACATGCGTCTGTGCCCTTGTCAACATAACGCAGGCTTGTTTCTGGTTTCCTGCGCGACGCAGATCGAGAGATGGTTGTCTGATTGGCCTTGCATACAACAGCTCGGCGGAGATCTAGATTTGCGGGACGAGGCCGGGCTGATACGTCAGGGCTCGGTACCCCTACCCAAGAGAAGCAACGCGTATCTTCCCATCGCCTCTCTTCCGGCTTGGTATTTCATGCGCTGCACCTTCAGCCGCAACGGAGACCCTCAGATTGATGCCACGAGTCGGAAACATACGGTCAAGTGAGCGTACCCTTCTAAGTGTGGTCGTATTGGCCAATGGGGCCATGTCCAGTATTTCGGCCTGTTCAATGACGGTATTCCCTGGGCTCGTCGGGGATGCAATTGGCAGCTCACTAAGAGGAGACAAGCGCGCCAGCTCGCTGACGGGGCGCGGTAAGTTGTAGCTGGGCGCATAGGCATACGTCGCAACTATACTGCTGCATGTCGACATCCGGAGCTTATGCGAGATTGCAGGATCCCAGAGGGTGGCCTGAAACTTTGGGGCCTCCTCTAAGAAACGAGCGCGACCTGCAACTGATGTTGACCGAGACGACGGACCATTTTCCACTGAGGCATCAGTCATCGTCAGGTGAAGATCCTCGATTGCGGCCTGTTGCAGCACGCTGACGGCTGGAAGACTAAAGCTCCTTGGCCTAGTCTTCGTGTCGAGGTCCAACAGGTCATTTGGCTGTAGGGACTGGGTCTCCTGATCCAGGACCTCTGCCGCCCTCATAGCCAAAGTCGAAGCGTCTTCTATCTCCACCTCTTCATATCCATAAGCGTTGGACGAATTCTCGCCCGCTGCAGCTGGCTTGGGATTTGCTGAGGGATCCAACAATCCTGAGAGTCCGTCCTTGACAAGTTCTGTAAAGATCGCTTCAGCCTTGGAGTAGCCCTCGGTGCCTTCCTGTTGTCGAATAGCTGTGATGCACAGGGTGTGCGCGCTCACAGTCCCGCCGTTGAGAAAGACCAGTCTTTTTTGGGAAGGTGTCGACCCCTTAAGAAAATCAAGGGCCCTCCGTCGTCTGATTGCAGAGGCCTCGTGGACTTCTCGAATAAAAGAACGAGCATCGAAGGGCGTATCGCTGTCTTTGGCCTTGATGAAACTCCGAATACTTGGTAAGACCAAAATCTGGGCTGAGGTTGGAAGAAGACGAAGTTGGGTGGAAACGACTTCGGGCGACCCTTCAAACGCCACGATGTTTCCGTGATACTCTGGACACGAGCCCATCCTTCTTCTATAACTGTGAGAGTAGAAGTAGGAGTCGATTGTTGCTTGACCAAAGCAATGTCAACCTTTCCGAGATCAGGTGCGTGGCAGGAGCCAGGACAGCATGGGAGGGTTTGTACAGTTCAAGGCAGCAAGAGAAACACTGCAGTGCAGTGTAATAAGTATGATTAACAAGCTAGAGTTGTGGACGGAGAGACTTCAAACCGAAGACGCATGGGTAAGTGAGGTGCGCAATAGAAGATAGACAAGAATATAATGAGTGATTAGGATAAGCCAGCCACCACTGGGAAGCCGCAGAGGAGATTTGTCCAAGGCAAAAGCGGGAATGGGTCAAATGAGGGCAAACACTTCCAAGTCTAATTTGAGAGCCAACGGAGAAGGTAAACAGTTATAACAGTCCGCCGCTGGCAGTAAGATTGACCAATTAGCGTATATGGTATGCAAACACACTAGGGGTTTTGGGGCATAGACACGCAAGAAGGCCCCGGCTGGGTAGCAGCCCGGGTAGACAGGCGGGCGTAACGGCGTGGCTTCTTGTGCAGAAGAAACAGGCAGGGCATTCTTTAGCGCGTGTCCTGACGCCATCTGCACAGCGTTTGCTCAAGGAGAAACGAGGCATTGGCATACTAAATTGGGTAAACGAACTAAGGACTTGACCAGGGGTAAGGGGCTTGCCCTAGAGAAACCTCTCGTAGTAGTACAGGATCCACGGATAAAAGCCAAAATGCCTTTGGGCGCATGAGAAAGACGCATCTCTCCCGATATGCCTTCATACCTGTGCCTCATTGGCTATTTTGCCCCTATGCTAGGCCACCTGGGTTCTGTTCGTGTCTCAATGTGATGGGCCAGACGGGTAACAGCAGGAAAGTAAATGCATATTAGTGGTCTGACTGATGATTTGCTGCCTTCTCAATGGAAAAACTGGTAACTTTGTGCTGCTGTAGCTGGGACAGCGACAATGGCCATGAGGTTTCTACACCCCGAATTGATGTCCACCAGCGACTAGTCTACTGACAGACTTGTAATTCCTCGAGTTCTCTGTAAGGATACTGTCGAACGCCCTGCGAACGCAATAGAATCCATGTTGGATGATGCGGCCAGCGGTGGGTAAGAATGGACTAGAAACAAGACAGCATCAATCATCTCGATTGACCTCAGTCGCGTTTGTCAAACAAGACAAGGCATGCTAGTCGAGGGTCTAGGCAAATGGTTGGAGATGTTTGAGTGGCTGTTGTTTGTTCGTGTCCGTCCAGGTCTGTCGAAGAAATCTTTGATTTTCAGCTCCACTGCCCGCATTTCCAGCAGACTACACTAAAAAGCCGAACAAATGCACCGCGACTGGAAACTTGCTTCGTTCAGCTCAACATGCCCAAAGAAAGACCGAAATAAGGCAGGCGTTACTGCAAGAAGACCAGATATGTTAGATGCCTAGGCAGATCTCGGCTGCTTGGTGCTCAGGTAGGTATCTGTCTGACAGGGATTTATTTCAATTTGGGTCAAGGCGGCGAACCCGTCTGTGCCGGATTTCTTCCCTGCGCGTGTGACCCACGCGAGATCAGATCCTTTTTTAGCCTGAAGACATCGATGTGATGGATGCATGGAACATTCTACAGAAGGTCTCAGCGTCAATCTACTGGAATTGGGGGTCGCCAAAATGACTGTTTGGGTTGGAAGAGGGAAGCTTACATCCCTCGCTTCTCGTACTGATGTGTCAATGGGCAGCGGGAGTGTAAAATTACTGTGTGTCCCAGCCTTTCAATGTGCTTTTCAATTGCGTTGGATGATAATATGGTTCGTCTGTCGCACCAAAGCAATCAATCAATCAAAGAAACAAAAACTTACATTGCCGCAAGCTTCCAAATTCGGAACCCTTCCTTCCCTGTTGAGTTCCAGCCCCAGATGATGTGATCCATGCAGAAGAGCCTGAGCGGGAAGGAATGAAACGGAGCTCGCCCAAATCCAAGGTTCAGGGGTTCTAAACGCTAATTCCCCGGGGGGGGGGGGGGGGGGGGGGGGGCGGACTCCCCGAAATCGTGCAATCAATCATCAGTCAGCCAACAAATCCTACCGCAACTCTAGTTTGACATCGCTTCATTTTCTGCACAAGCTGCAAGGGAAGTGCGCAATGGATGATTTCATTGATGCATGCTGCCGGCTTCCCATTGGTATCAATAGGCAGATAACAACCAAAAGCCGAGGGGGTTAATGATGGGGGCCTACCTTGGCTGAAGTGCCTTGCTTAGCGTACTCAGATAGAAGGAAGTACTTGGTTTGTTGGGCTCGGGACTATTTTGACCTAGTCAAAAAGGGCAAACAAATACACGAACAGCCCTTGGCACGAAATGCGGACAAGTGCAGTTGCACGCAATTCAATACGAGCATGGGAATGTCATGTTTGATGACTTGGTTGGGCGAACCACTGAACACTACTCAAAACTGCCCGTCTATGCAACGGATAGCCACCTGTATACTCCATCAGTATCATCCCTGATCATGGCGTTACTGGTGCGCTTGATCTCAGAGAAGCAGGAATCTGCAGCTACCCACAGAAGTCAGAAGTCAGAAGTCTTCGGAAAACTGGCTTCCCATACATGGCTTGATAGATTCATGCAGTCAAGTTGTAAACATTGTCTCCACACAAGCCAGATCATATGATGAGGGGCGCTTATCAATTATCAAGCAGTTGTAACAGCAAGCAGCCTTTTCTTTCCTCTTTTTCTTTTTTTTTTTTTTCTTTTTTTTTCCTTCTCCATCCGCAGAGAAGTAATTATGTAAAATCTCGCACTCAAACGGAGACATAATTGAATTGACAACAAACCAGTCAAATCTATATACTAACAACCCCATCAACTTTGCAATAATGTAACACTACCCTTTCGGGGGCAATTTGCTTCCTGAAATTCCCGCACATAATCAACAGACATCCTGCTAACAAAGTAGTTTTCATCAGGTTTGAAGTAAGGAAAGGTGTGAAAAGCTCAGTTTGAAATATATGGATTGTTTTGGTGTCAATCCAATATTCCCTATTTGCCACTGTAAAACGTCCACCACGAATACCACGGTAGTAGGTAGTAAGTAGTTATTAATTGCTTGATAAGGAGTCCCTATAATAATTATAGTCTGCCAATGGACCTGGATTTAGTCATCCTCCATCAGGGCCGCTAGTTCTGCTTCTTCCTCTATCGAAAGCAGGCCTCCCTGCGCTGTCTCTTTTTCCTCAACCTTATATTCTAACGCCGCATCCTGCTCTTTGATAGCTGCATCAAGTAGGGCTTTGGTCAAGGGCCAAGTCCTGACCGTACCATCAATACCAACACTGCATAGAGCGTCACCCGCTACCACCAGATCAGTAACCTCGTCGTAGTGTCCCTGCAGGGCACAGTGCAACTTCCCAGTCGACCTGTCCCAGAATTTGAGATCCTCGTCGCGACCAGCTGTGATGACCCATGTAGAAGTGACTGCAATGGCCTTGACATGGTCACCGTGCTCGAATACATCGTCGGCAACGAAGCTGCTGCCTCTTGCCAAACACTTGGCCGTCCCGTCACCGCTCGCAGTCCAGACATCAACCTCATCGCTCTCCCGATCAAAGAAAAGCTTGTAGATACTAGTCTCGTGCTCCAGGAGCGACCGCCTCTCCGTTGAAGTCTGAGGGATTTCATCCACCACCTGCTTCCAGGAATCCAAACGAATTTGCCACCGTCGAATATGGGGATCGCTGCTGGCGCTGAACAAGTACACCTCGTCCAAGGTGGTTTGAACAGGATCTATGGCAAGTGCTTGCACGGCGAGCATGTTTAGTACGCTGTCTTGAAGAACGTGAAGTTCCTTGCCAGTGTTCACGTCCCATACGATGATCCTCTTGTCAGCACCGCCACTAATCAGGATATCTCTGTTGCCGAGAGTGGAAGTAGCGATGACCTTGACGAAGTCGGTGTGGCCCGCGTATTTCTGTGCAGGCTTCTGGGAATTGATATCCCATGACCATATACATTTATCCCAACACCCGGCGAAGAGAGTCTTTTGCTCGGAACCACCCACCGCCACGCAAGTCACTGGCGCAGATGGCCCACGATATACTGTTCTGATATCTGGGTCATCCTATCAATAAATTAGACGTAAGTCAGGCTGTATCCCAATATAATCCAGGGTCGTTGACAGGATCACGTACGCCGAGTTCGACGCGCCTCACAGATCCCGCAGATTCTGCTACGAAAAGTGCTGATGAGGGACTGCGTGGATCTGCAATTGCCGACAATATCTTGGACTTGAGCGCTATTGGCTTTCCATAATTGTTGCTAGACTTTGCCTCCCGCCTTTCTCTCTTGGCCTGCTGCGCACTATACAGACACAGACATGCAAGTCAGAATTTTATGTTCCGGTACATGTTCAACCATCAGACTTGAAAGTGACTGCTGGCGTGACTTGCTCTGATTCGAAGAAATGTCGCGGATCCGATGATTTGGACATCTTGAAGAAAGTTTGCCGGCGCAACCTTGAATGTTGAGAGGTAACGACGTTGAGTTGTGACTAGGAATGACCGAGTAAGAAGTAACCTCATGGTGGGGTTGAAGGTGGACCGGACCACAAACGGAGCAGGTAGTGGCCGATGATTGGAGAATAGGAGCTGGGAATTTCAATTTAACAGCCACCACTAAACGCGTCAAAGATAATCGCGTCGCGCTGATCACGACCTCCATCCATTCACATATCTCGGGCTTTTCTACCTACGTAACCTTGGTGGTTTCTCAGATTTATTGGGTAGAACTCAGAGCTTGGACCAGGCACGCATGGTATCATCATATTGAGATAATAACCGGACAGACACCTACCGGAAAGACACCACCAGACAGAAACCCACCTCAGCCCTCGACCACATCTCTGTGGCTAGCGGAGAATCCCACATCATGTCGAGTCGCCGCTACGTTCCGCGCCAAGGCCACACGGAAGGCATCACCCACTGCGCATACACACCCAATGGGTCACAACTGGTGACCGTTGGGTCCAACAACACCATCAGATGCTACAAAACAGGGTCAGATGGCGAGCCCAAGAATATCGATGACTGCGGAGAACAGAATGTGGCGGTAGCTGCAACAGACAGCTTCTTCGTGGTCGGCTCCGAGGACGGCACCGTCAGTCTTTTCTCTCTCGAGACACACTCTTTCGAGACGTACCTGCTCCGGACAGCCCTACCGATCCGCGACGTCGCCTTGTCTTCAGATGGGAAATGGTGTGCTGTAGCTGGAGATGAGCTCACGGTCAAAATCGTCAGCACTACAGACAACACCGTGGTCCGCCATGCGAGGGAACACGGCAAACCTACCAAGCATGTCTCTTTTGATCCGAAAGGCAGCACCTTGACGCTGTCTTGTACGGATGGGGTTATCTACATATACTCGCTCACTTCAGAGCAGCCGGAGCTCATACGCAAAGTTGATGGGATATTGGGCAGTCTGGAAATAGAATCCGAAGCTTCTGGCAGGGTAGTCTGGCATCCAGATGGCAGGGCGTTTGCCGTTCCAACCCCCACGCGTGATGTCCAGGTCGTATCAAAGAACGACTGGGAGAAGCAACGTGTCTTTGCCAACGGCCACGAGGGAGATATAACGGCGATGGCATGGTCACCCAACGGCTCTTTGATTGCAACGGCGGCGAAAGACGGGAAGCTTCTGATCTGGGAGAGCAAGGGACAGAGCGTGATTGCGAGACATTCGTATTCAAACATCATGGACATTGTCTGGCATCCCAAGGCCAACATTGTTTCCTTCACCACCTTTGCCGGCGAGGTGTTTATCTGCGCCGACTTTTTGACTGCCGATTTCACAACCCTGTTGCAGCTACCGCTACAGGCCTCCCCTTTTATTCACGATCCGCTAGCCGAGGTTTCTGCAAATGCTCGCCGCCCCGCAATCAACGGACCCAAGGACATTCCTTCACGACCCAGGCGTGATTCTCTAAACTCTCTGGACTCATTTGCCGATGGCATTCCGGACGATGAGGATGATTTTGTTGTGGATGATGACGGTGCCGGATACACCCTCAACAGCAATGGCAAGCGCCCGCATGATGGTACTGGCGTCGGCGAGCATTCAAACAAGCGCTCCAACATCCTTAGGCCACAATATCACGAATCGTTTCAACCCGGATCAACTCCCTGGCGAGGAAACCGCAAATATCTCTGTTTGAACCTTATCGGGTTCGTGTGGACTGTCGATCAAGACTCACACCACACAGTGACGGTCGAGTTCTACGACCACGAGTTGCACCGCGATTTCCACTTTACTGATACATTTTTGTACGACAAAGCCTGCCTAAGCGAACATGGTGCGCTTTTCTCCTGCCCGCCACGAGACGATAAGCCCGCCGTTTTGTTCTACCGCCCGCATGAGACTTGGACACAACGTAGTGATTGGCGTACGCAGCTTCCATCCGGCGACGCGGTTCTGGCCATGTCATTAAGCGATTCTTTTGTGACTGTAACGACCACAGCCGGCTACGTGAGAATCTTTACGTTGTTTGGGATGCCCTACCGCGTCTATCGACCCAAGAGTTTTCCAATGGTGACGTGCGCTAGCTGGAAAGACTACGTGCTCACCATGGGGAATGGTCCGGTCGGAGCCGATGGCAACACCAGACTGTTGTATACCATCGAGGATGTAAAGAGAGATAAAATCTGCCAGAATGAGGACACGGTAGCATTGCCGGAAGGCGCAACTGTCAAGAGCGTGTTCTTCTCTGACGATGGGGTGAGTGTTTTATCGGGATGGCGAACAGTGAGAAAACATCGAGACTTGCCTTACTAATACATCAACATTCAGGATCCATGCATGTACGACTCTACAGGCACTTTACTGACTCTACTACACTGGCGACAGCCATCACGTGCATCATGGGTCCCTCTTCTTGACACGAAGCTCCTTTCACGTCTAGCATCAGGCAGGAAGCATGAGAGCTACTTCCCGATCGCAGTAGCAGACCACAAGTTTCACTGCATCATCTTGAAGGGCGGCGACCAATATCCCTACTTCCCGAGGCCCTTGCTGTCGGAATTTGAATTCTCCGTCCCTCTCGCCTCGGCGCCGCCCGGCGGTAAGAAAAAGAAGCGACCGAGCTCCGACGAGGCTGATGGCAGCGAAGACGAAGAGGAGGACGAAGGCGCCGAGACGCAGAAGCTTGAACAGCAGTTCCTGTTGAGAAGCATACGGGCGGCGCAGGTCCTTGATGTGCTCGAGTCAAGCTCTATTAGCAAGGGTGCCAGCCGGGCACAGCAGCAAAGCCTTGGCCGGTTAGAGCTTGAGATTGATAAGACGCTGCTACAGATGCTGGCGGTAGAGTGCCGTGAGGGCGAGGATCGGGGCATGCGCGCGCTTGAGATGGTTTCGCTAATGCGTGACCGCAGCGGGAGGATGATCGAGGCGGCTTGCAAAGTAGCAGAGAGGTATGGACAAACAATACTGGGCGATAAGATACGGGAATTAGGGGAGAAGATGGTGAGAGGAGAGGGAGTTGATGATATGGATGAGGATGACGAGTTTTGAGCATGGGATAGATAGGTATCCTGTATTTTGGATGACTTTTATTTTGGGCCGCCTTAGCGCTTACAAGTGCACTGGCTAACTACCTACTTACCTGCCTACTCGCCTGCCATTTGTTAAACCACTTAATCACTATTTCCTCACTGACCAGGGATAAACATCAGCGGTTGATAATCTGGGTTGTTTGTTACAGAATATGAAAAAGAATATGTTACACCTCGTAGACTTTCAATATTGGGCCTTGAGTGGACTCGAAAACGTGCTAAATACCGAATTGCGCGCATTCAACACCTTACGTGGCCCTTTATTTTGATGACACCCCAAAAGCAAGGCGGCACCGGCCAGACCCCCATAAACGTGGCCAGTATGATCATGAGGCGTCGAAAGTGGGCAATTACTACGTTCGGTTTGATCTCCCAGGGGCTGTAGTCCACCGGAGATCATCGCCGCAGCCTTGTGGGCTTGTTTGTGGCAATTGTCCATCACCGAGAAAACTTGCTGCGCACTGCTACCCATCTGACATTCTGGAAGCATATGCAAGGGCTTCGGAAGTGATCAGTCACTATTTGATCGAAGCTCGGAATTTTTTGAATGTTTATTTGTGAGATTTGTTTCACCGCTGGAACATGGAATAAGATTCATTTATTCGGTATAGGTACAGACTTGCAAATCGAACTATCTAGTTCTAAAGTTCAACAAACGTGCGGTTAATGAACAAGAGACCTGCTCCGCCAGTATCACTGGGAATACCACCGACGACGCAAATGCGGGCTCGGCCACTCACCCTGAGTAGATTGAAACCTGCTGTCCGCGGGCGGGGCTTGGCAAAAAAAAAAAAAAAAAAAAAAAAAACACCAAAAAAAACAGGAAGAACAAGACTCAAAAGCATCGTCGATTGGAGTCCCCGAAGTTGGAGTGTATGCAAACAATCTGTGCTCGGTCGTTCTTCCATCCCTTTTCTTTCGTGCGAGAGCTTTGCCTGGTAAGATCGACAGTTTCGGCCGGGCAATTAATTACGCACCTGCCTTTACTACAGTACATACTGGACCTAACTTATCATTGTACAGCACTATGTAGATGGGGCCGCCTTGGAAACAAACGGTGCAGATCACACTGGTCCAACCAGGTCAGGGGCCGGTCAGAAGTTTTAGACTTTTTTTCATTATCGTTATTATTATAATCATTACATACTTTTTATTTTATACTGTAAATCGCTGTCAGATCAATAATTGACAGTCCGCTACAGGGAGAGCAGTGCGCCATTCTCCTTCCTTCTTATTCATATGCAATACATAGGTTTAAGAGTCAGGATCCCCAAATCCATATAATGACAATTTCTGGTTCGGCCATAGGAGAGAGGGGAATTCCAAGTTGCATGTGTGCTGCCCACCCGACGGAACCGGGAGAGACCTTGCCGCTCTTGTTCAACTTGGCAGGCGCATCAAGCGCGCGGATACAAAGTCTTAATCTGGTCTATTGATCCGTGCTCATGAGGTTTTGTCGCTGGTCGGGGCGGGGAGTAAAGCGGGCTTCGATCTGTTTTGGTTTTTTATTTTTTATTTTGCTTTCGTTTTCTGCGGACGCCAAGTTCTAGAAGAAACAAGGTACTGAGAGTTATGGAATGGGGACCCTAACACGGAAAGAAAAAGGGTCAAGAACGACAGAAAAAAGGGGGGAACGTCACAATGAGATCCCCGGCTCAGGTGGAGCGATTCATGTCTGGGTCCTTAAAGGCTTACGATTTACAAACAATTACTGAACAGTGGTCAGCATCAAGGTCAACGAAGGAGGGGGGAGAGGATCTACACCTTAGGATCTGGTAGTAAGGTGCCACAGATCCTTAACATCACGTTCCACAGTTATCTTGACTCCATAATGAAAAGAGTTAGGGAAGACACCTCGGATTTGTAGTATGCACTGGGCACCTAAGTCTTTCCAGGTACTCAGTAGCAACTAGCAAGTCAGCTTTAGGGTCTTGGGTTGGCGTGAACCAATGTCGTACCAAGCCAGGTTCTAGCGGCACGGGACAATGCCACCACCCCATCTCCCCCCTTGCCCCGGTTCATTTGGCGACGTTGACAAGGGCCTGGGATTGGGAATGCCAGCAAGTGGCCCGGGCGTGACGGGCCGGGAGTACCGCCCAGCATTCCCTCATCTACAGTACAGTAAGTCTTTGTTTTTTAGCTTTGCTGAAATGGCTACCTTTATCGTAGGTTCCGGGGGGTTTTTTTAATTAAAAAAAAAGGCAAGGAACAGTAGCTTCACGAATAGAGTGGTCCAGTTTGTTACATTGATCTCTTTGAAGGTTTTGTTGGAAAAGAATTTTCGTGTCGTCATCCGTGAATGCCGCCCCTGGTAGAAATATGGCTGTGGTTGTCTTTGAGTTGGCAGGAGAGCAAACTGCCAAGATGAAGATTAGACGAAAATGCAGGACACGGGTGACAAGTCCCAACTACCTTCTTACTGTACTGTATCTTTTCGGGTGGGGGTGTCAAGCAGAGCTCATACATCAGGTTAGTTATTCCTAGTTTAAAACTAGACTGTGTCGTCTGGTCGGCTTCTCTGCATGTGATAAAATGCAGCATCGTCGGCTTCTGTTTCCATGGGGTCCGCGGGCGTGCATACCTACCATGCTACTGCATGGAAGAGATGACGAGACGCAGGTCGATCGAGAATCGTCATGATTGAATTGCATCCAACGAACCCGAGACGTTATTTTCGTTCCTCCCGCCTTCTATTTATGTAGTTGACGCTTTGTTGGTGGCGCTCTGCAAGCCTCTTGTAAATAGAAGATCATCGCGACTGATTGAATAATTTCAATGCAAGGATTTGGACCAAAAATATAACTTCAGACACAACCAAAGTGCTGTGGTTCCAGATGCACATGTCCTAAGTAATGTAGGTTGGGTACATGTCCTGTCTGGATAGTCCGAGCCAAAGGTTTAATGATTGCTCCAGACAGATCTTGTCAAGCGCGGCCTAGTAAGAAGTACTCCGTAGGAAGACGCGGTCGAACCGACGGTTTACATTGAGAACCCCCTAACCTTCTTTAAATTGCCTTAGTTGGTGCCAGGAACCAAACACTGGGTGTTCCGAATGCGTACCGTGGCTAGGTGCCGCTGGGCGGGGCGACGGGATCACACTGAACCTCCCTCACACCACACCATCGAACTTAACACACTGTTCATACAGTCCATGGCACCTTGACGTGAAAGATCAGCGATACAAAGCCCGACCACCGATTTGATAGATGCACGTTCTTCACCTATCTTCCAGACTTCCAGAACATAAAATATCCGCAAAGTCGAAACGTCGGGCGAACACAAAACAAAGTTTTTTTTTTTTATAAAAAAAATTCCTTAGTTCGAGGCGAGCTGACGGAGATTTTCTTTCGAACAGCGAGAAGAAGCAAGGTCAAACGCAGCAGCCGGCAGCCGTGTCTGGCCTCTACCCCTGAGGTGATTCCTGGTTGGCTGGATATGGGTCTTCAGGCTGGTTGCCTGTCCGTGCAAAACGCCAGCGGCCTCATCTGAAAGCGTCTGAACGTGCAGAATAAAACTGCCAACGACTTGGCCAATACGTTGCGAATGCCCGCAAGGGGCAATAAATAAACCAACCCAAAGAAATAATAGGCAAACTTCTTCCACGCGGTAAGTTCGGATGCGAGTTGGTAATCTGTTTTTGAGGTAATAACAGGCCTCGTATTTGGCACATCGGTCGCTTTTGTAAACGATAAATCCGTTTCAATTGGGGACTTTGGAAGTGGGCTAGGTAAGCTAGGTAGACAACCTAGGTAGGTAACCTACCTACCTTAGGCGGGTAGGTCAGTACCTACATCTGAGGTGAGGGAGGCAGTCGGTCCTAACTAATAAGTTAGGCTACTATGTTCCCGAATCCATCACAAACTGACTAACGGCGGGAAGAATGGAAGAAAAGACCCAATCACGAACTTTGTCATTGCGCTTCTGGAACTTACCTTATGTGCCTTAGTTAACTATCTAATAAACCAAGCGATTTTGGGCCTGTCCGTGTCAGGCGATCTGACGTACTACAGTAGGTAGTTCTAGACAGACAAAATAACAACCGATCATGCATACCGTACTGGGTGGATAGTATACCATGTACACACAGACATTCCATCTCCCCCCTCTCTTTCATCCGCTCCTTTACAACTCAAACACAGTCGAGGACAAAAATGGAACCCTCCACCGGTCCTTGCCGAGTGCAGTGGTGCGCGGACCATCCAACCCCACTCCGCAGAGCCGTCACAGTGCAAGCTGAGTGCGTGCTGTGGTGCTTAAAGCGGGCTGTCCAAAAACGCTGGACATCGAAGACTCCACCCTCGGCGGAGAACCCTTGCGACAGATTCAAGATGATTCCCTGAGGTTCAATCCACGATTCAGAAACCAGGGGAATCGATGGGGAGCGAGTCTGTTAAAGGAAGGAAAAAAGGAACCACATAATGAATTACATTGAATAAACAGACCACGGCAAAGCTGAATACGCATCAGAGTCGTCCAAGAGACTCGGTACCGTATCAGACCTGAGCTAGCCCATGCAGCTGGCCAAGAATTGCAAACCCTGCCATTTTTGTCTGGTCGCCATTATTTTCCAATTATTCCCCCCTCCATTCCCATGCTCGCGCTGGTTAGATCAGTTGATTTTTGATTTGTCTTTCTCAATTCTTTTCTCGTTTTTTTTTTATGGTTCCCAACCCCCCCTGCCAATTGCGCTGTCCCGTCGGGTGTACTCACGCTGCTGTTTCTCATACGACGATTAACTTCCGCCAACAAAGACTTTGCAGTGGTGTCGATCATGGCACATCGTTCACCCGTCTGAGCACACGCTGGAGCTTTACCCAATCAGCCTTGCAAGCCGCCTTTCGAGCAAAAAAGAAAAAGAAAAATCAGCGTGTAGTAAAGAAAAAGCAAAAAGGCTGCCCGCCACAACACTCCTTATTTTGAATATTCATCAACTTTTTGGATTACAGGACGTTGATAGTCGAACGCTACTACATTCTACAGCTACTACTCTAAGACTGTACATCAATTGCGAACTAGCGCCAACGAGCGAGCATCTTGGTCAGGGTTGCGGCTAACAACCTAACGAATAAGCGACCGGGTTCGTGGTGTACTAGGTCACGCCAGACCAAACAGAGTCCTAGCTTTAGCAACCCCCCCCCCCCCCCCCCCCCCCCCCCCCCCAGCATCTGCCCTGCAGAGAAAAAGCAAGCATTGAGCTGGGTCTCGTCGAGATTCCACGGCCCTAACCTAAATCTTCGGGTCAAGCCCCTCAAAACGCTGCTGCACCTTTGCGCCACCAGAAAGCCTCCGCACTCTGGCTAGTCGGGACTGGTGTTTCGGCGAGAGCGCCCACACAACAAAGTCGGTACCTTTCATGTCAGCAGGCGCTAGCCGTCTTGGCTAGCTCTGTCGCTGTCAGTTGTCACCCTTAGTTTTGCCCATCCATACCTATTGTATTTCACCAACATGGCTACCCGTTGTTAAGGTCCCAGATCGATCTACCCTTCTTGTACCTACTTGCCTGCCTATCTACGTTGCCTGTTGCCCTAAAATCTACCCTACCCATCTTATCTGTTTCGCCCAAACACATTCCGAATCTACACCATTTGGCGCACCGTCGTCAAACCCGACGCCCTGCGACTCGGCTTCTTTCCCGTCCGCTCGTCTCTTCCATGAGACTCGACCCGGCGAGGCTGACCCACCATTGGAGGATTAGCATTCGGCCAAAGGACTCACCATAGCTCGCAGGAAACGGGAACCGGCAGTACCAGCAAACTAGGGGAAAGCGGGACGCTATACTGGGAAGAGATCACGGCCTTCGCCGACAAATACTCTCTTCTGTCGCCCTCGAATCTGGTCCGTTCATGTTGCACTAAGGTTCGTCTATGACCGCTCCTGAATGCAGAACCCAGTTATCTACGGACCTCCACATCCATACTCGTCCAGCAACGAACGGGCATACTGGGTGACTGCTTCTCTAGCCTTCAGCTTTATGGCGCACTCACTGTAGCTCTCTTTTCAAACGGACCTTGTGCGCTGACCTTTTATCACTTGTCAATCGCACAGCCCAAATGGCTACCGCCATTCAAACAGCGCATCGAAGCCATCATCTGGTCAACATGCGAAGTAGCGACAACGACAACATCCAGACCCGAACCGTACCAATCCTCACCCCGACGATTCAAATGTCTGCCCCATCCCCTGGCGAGCCGATGGACATATCCACCCCAACGAGCGCATCTGCTCCCCAGTCGGCTACCAGGAGCCCCGACAGTGAGCGCAATGGTCTGGGTGCGGGTAGCGGGGCCAAGCTTGGCGTTGGGGAGCACAGAAGCAGCACCCCAAAGGCCGAGCAACAACCTGCGAATCCGGTGGCGATGCCGGCCCCTGCGGCCGCTGCGGCAGCAGTACATCAACCCAAGATCGTCCAAACTGCCTTCATACACAAACTATACAAGTAGGTCTTGCGTCTAGGCAGGAAACACGTTCAACCGTGTTGTTCGTGATTGGGTTTCGGCATAGATGATACTAACTTTGGTCTCAGTATGCTGGAAGACCCCAACATCCAACATCTCATCTCCTGGTCGCCATCACAAGAGAGCTTCCTCATGTCGCCTTCCAATGATTTCTCCAAAGTTCTAGCGTATGTATATCAAACCCGATGTTCGCAGACGTACCCATGCTGAAGCGTCATGCAGCCAATATTTCAAACATACAAACATATCGTCATTTGTGAGACAATTGAACATGTACGGCTTTCATAAAGGTAACCTTGAACCACACCCCCTAGGAAACCTCGTAGCCGGCTAGAGACATTTACCAACTAAGAAGCACATACAGTCAGCGACGTATTCCATAACGGGTCAGACTCGACACTGTGGGAGTTCAAGCATGGAAACAACAACTTCAAGAGGGGAGATATCATTGGCTTGCGCGAGATCAAACGTCGTGCCTCACGCCACGCACTCGTGCACAAGGAGTACAACCAGCGCCCAACACCTCCCCAACCTGGCACCCCAGCGGAACCTATGCCAATCCAAGACGGGACCGACCCACGAATCGTTAACATGGAGAACGCGCTCTACGACTTGTCTATGCGGCTGCAGCGTAGTGAAGAAAGCTCACATTACATGCACATCAAACAACAGGCCGCTATGGACACCATGAGCCGGTTGTTACAGCTGAACCAGGAGCTAGCGCGTACAGTCTTGACTTTGGTTCCTAACCCTGACAACCCGACGCATCGGGATGGTATGTTCCAGATCTTTTTATGTGCTCGCACGCCTGAGTATTGAGGCTAACCTCGGTGACCCTTAGTGGTTGCATTGCAAGGAAACCTTCAGCGGCAGGCAGACATGATTCGTACCCTGGAAGAGCCGCACGATCAGCCCCTCTCAAGCAGCCGGCATTATTTTTCGCAGTTGGAAAATGCGCCAGTGTCTCCTAGACAGATGCCTCAGGACGATCCGCGTCGTGCAAATTTGACCGTGCCACCGCATCGTCCGTCAAACTACTATCGACCTCAGGTCCCCTCAAACTTGTCGCTCAACACGAGGCGCCCTTATGGGTCCATTGGTGCTGGCACAACCTCCCAGTCATCGCCATCAGCATCGCGCCCACAGCCTCCGCCACCACCTGCGCCTCAGCAGCATCCTCAGCAGCATCCTCAGCATCCCTTGGCCAACGTAGAGCTTCCGCCAAGTAGTCTGGCTCGACGACACACATCGGCAGACATACGTGGACACGGTTGGCCCGTTCCCCAAGCGTCGCCATCTGCATCCGGTCCACCTTCAGGGCCGCCCTCGACTCAATGGCCATCATCACCGAACCGCTCGGCGCCTGGTGATGACCAACGTATCAGGGACTCTTTCTCCACATACTCGTTACAGAATGCGACACCTCAGCCACACTCCAGACCAGAGACTCCGCCACCACCACCATTTTCGAACGGAGGCAGCGGACTGGACACATTGACAAGCTGGACATGGAACTCGGCCAGTAGTGGTAGAAGCGGGGGGCTGACCGTGAAAGACAGTTCGGCACCGCCCACGAGGAGAGGGAGTATGGCGCATATACTGAACCCCACTGATATCGCCGAGTCACCTCATGAGGACAGCGATGACCCTAGGGGCGACGATGATAGGAAGCGCAAGCGGCTCCAGTGACAGCAAAGACACTTATCGCATTTTCGTTATCCGGTCCTGATAGCAGCAACAGCAATCTCTTATGCATGCTTGCGTATTTGCATAGTCGGTCAAGGACTCTTGCCATGGTTCTGCACATGGCTAGTTTCTTTTCTATGGTGCTCAATGGGAGATCAATTCGCTGATCATTTACTGGGCGATTTCCTCTTTCCGGACCCGCTACGTTATATGATCACCATCTCTACTATTTATATACACCAACATATATGTATCATTTTTAACCCTTTCACTTCTCTTTTGCTTGTATACTTTCCTTCTTACGAACATGTCACATGGCAGAGTCGCGTCCTGGGGTCTCACATTGATGCTATCTGGCATCCGTAATATTGTCCCTAAATTATTGATTCATCTTCGGTTGGGTATCACCCTGGAGCATTCTAGTTATCTCATGAGTTGAGGCGTTCATTCTTTCTGGATAGCAAGTGGAAATATCAGGCGAGGGATTGTTGGTGGTTTATGACTGGAAAAGTCGTGTGTTGGATACGATTTTCCGCCTGCACATCCAGGCACTTGATAAACCCAGATTAATGTTGATTCCACGTCGCTTTTTGTAATTGTAATCATTCTTTGCCTTGCCATGCGTGCTAGGAAACCAGGAACTTGCGCCAGATTCGCCTGTATTACCTATTCAGTTACGGGCACGCAAGTACTTGATCTGGGGGGATGGGGCGTCTTTCAGAACTTGATGGGATGAAACTATTGCATTCATCCAATTTGACTACGGCTTTTCTCGACCTTTGTTTTTCTTCTGCTTCTTCTTTTTACGCTTGACTGTATCGGCAGCGTTTGAATCTAGACGATCGGCTTCGGCAGGTTTAGATACCCCTTTTGCGTCATCGTGCACACGATCGAGGCAAGCCTCGGTACTCGCAGGCCTAGGACCCTGCATCAACGGCTGGTGGGTATGGTTTCTGTCAAGTCCCCCATCTACTATTACTTTGCCTCCATATTGCGCGTCCTCGGCAGACTGCTGCTGCCGCGGCGTGCAATCACGACCGTCATCACCAGAGTCATATGGTTGGTCGTCACGCCGTCCGTGCTGCGCTGGTCTTGGCATCTGCTTCTTGGACCGCCCCAGTCCGCTCCGGCCCGGCTCGTCGTCCTCGCTGCTGTCGTCGTCCCGCTGCCGCTTCCTGGCGGCCTTGTCGCCCCCGCTGCCCTTTTGCTGCCTGCCGACCAGTCGCGCGCGCAGCTTGTCGTCCTGCCGGGACGCGGCCGTCGCCGTCGCCGTCTTGGGAGCGTGACCGAGGCCGGCGTTGGGGTCCGCCACCGCGCGCAGGGGGGGTTCGTCGTCGTCTCCGTCGTCTTGGGCGGCGCTGGCGGTGGCGACCGGTCTGCTTTTGCCGGCCAGGGAAGAGAACGAAGCTGCTTTTGTCGTCGTTCCGCTCGTCGGTGCGGCTGCTGAGGATGGATGCTTGCTTCGGTATTTTTGTAGAAATGACATGCGCGACGTCGCGAGCGAGATGCGGTTCTGAATCTCCATCTGGGCGGCTCTAGACAGTGGCTTTGGGAGCGATGGGGGGCTCCCTGTCGAGGCCATTGTTGTCTGAGGTGCTCTGGAAGCTGACAGGTCGGGATGGGGATGTTACATGGGGTTAGGAATGATCAGTGGCCTAAAGTAGGTTTTAAGCTTTGTAATGTTGTTTAGCTTGAATGTATGTTTGATATCTAAGTTGGTGGGGGTTGTTCCCAACGTGCATGTTCACTGTTGATCTTTGAAAAATAAAGTGGGGCCAGACAATATCTTATCTGCGACCCGTTTGTTTTATGAAACTGTCGAACCTCAGTCCAAGCTCCAAGCTCAAGCGTCTTAAACCCAATGTTGAACCGATTTGAATCATTTCAACTTCATATCCTTTGACATTTCCTCCGAATGTAAATCAACAAAAGGCATAATAATCACCCACAAGCCAAAGCAGATTCGTTTCTATAACAGCATGGAATGAAATCAATGAAATCGCATGCATCCAATCATGCTTTAACTTCGTCATTTGCAGGGTACAGCGTTACTGGCACACCATGTCCGGGGGCACCAACGATCTCGGCCTTGTGGTACTGCGCATCCCAGTCGCCGCAATACACAATCCTGTCATACTTTTGAAGAAGGAGCACCACTAGATGATGACTCGTTAGCATGATGCGAATTCGCTCTGAAGAAATGGTAGTGGTAAGTCACGTGGCTGGTACACAACTTACAAGTATAAGCCATCTCGGTCATGGCAAAGTTCTGACCGACGCAGATCCTCGGCCCACCGTTAAAGGGCACGTAAGTCCACGGCTTGGGTGTCCAGTACTCCCACCTTTCGGGGCAGAACACGTCCGGATCAGGGAACGTCTCGGAAACCTCCGGGTAGATGTCTCTCCGACGCTGCATCGACAAGGCGCTGTAGACGACGATATCCCCCTTGAGCACGGCGATGGGTGGTTTGCCGTCTGGGCTGGGCATGTTAGAGTCCTCGAGTGCAGCGCGGATGTTGTACGGCACGGCGGGATACATGCGCAACGTCTCACTGATTGTGTGCGTTAGGTACTTGAGCTCCTTCAAGTTCTCGTACGTCGGCTTGTTACCGAACGGGCCGACGACCCGCAGGATGTCCTGCCTCAGACGCTTGACAACGTCGGGCTTCCTGCAAAGCTCGTAGATGGTCCACGACAGGGTCGCCGCTGTCGTGTCTCGTCCGGCTAGGAGCACGGCCATGATCTGATCGCGAATCACTTTGCGATCGCGCGAGTGGCGTGCGATGTTGTGCAGGAATGTAAAGTCCTTGTCGGTCTTGGACAGCTTGTCGAGCTCTTGGGGTGGTAGGGCCAGTGCCTGCTCGATGTATGGAGCCATGAACTTCTCGATGTACTTGATCCCAGCGTAGTACCTGTGCCTGGGCAGGAATGGGGCTGCGGGTCTGTGAGGTTCACCAGAGGTTTTAGCGCTGCTCTGGCGTGTGAAGGCGACTGGCTACTGGACTTACACCAAGATGGTCAACATCATCTGAATACGCTGGACTTCGTTGAAGTTCTTGGCGAATTCATTGTGGGCGCTGCGGTTGCTGTCAGTCATCGCGCTGCGGTGTCGCTTGTTGTCCTCTCCAGACTAGACCCCCACACCGGGACAAAACTCACTCTCTCAGGGAGTTGACCGACTCGCCAAGCAGGAAATCGGTGGTGACATCGAGTGTCATGCGGTAGAAGAGGTTCGCGATGTCGACGGACTGCCCTCCGGGGGGCAACAGCTTGATCATCTCATTGGTCCAGCGATCAAAGATGTCCAGGTCTCGTACCTTCTCCTTGATGAACATGGGCCTGATAAGCGACCGACTGTCGTGCCACATCTGCCCATCGGTGGTAAAGATGCTGTCTCCGAGGAAGGGCGACCAGATCCTGTGGAAATGGTATCCCTTGCCAAAGTCGGAGAACTTGCTGGTCAGGATGGTCTTGACGTGCTCCGGCTCTCTCGTCAGGATGAAGCGGACCCCCGGGGTCGTGAGTGTGATTTCGACGCAGTTTGGCGATTCTGGTGTGCCGTACCGCGTGTAGATGCTATCATACAGGCTCAAAAGGTCGTTTTTCATTTGCCGCCAGCCTGCCCAGGTGAACCAAATCCCGGCTGTGTTGAGGAGAACACCGTCAGTTATTTTGATTATTTTGATTATCTTGTCAACAACCGCCATGAGAAAAGGTTAACCGTACCAGTGATGAGGTTGCTGGCGATTCGCGGCGCCTTGACACCACCACCACACCTTCTGGAGATTCGGTAGTCCACGATGGCCGCCTGGATGAACCAAAGCATCACAGACAACCCCAGGAGGAAGCCGGCCAGGGGCAGCGGGCGGACGTCTATCAATCCTCCAAACATGTTGCCTGTTTTAAGGGTTCCTGTTTGGTATGTAAGATTCTTTTTTTATATTTTTTGTAGCTAAACCTGTGTTCTGGACTAAATAGAGTTACTCAACGCCAACACGCATCTTGCATCAATGCTAGGCACAGGAAGGGGGACCTCTATATTTAACTACAACCCCGAGCACTGACTGTATATACAGTACTCAAATTACTGCCGCTCGCTCCCTCTACCATGCACGAGGGAAACGGCAGGAAAAGCTCACATGCGAGAATCGAGACGATGAAACATCGGCGTTGTTTTCCCCGCATCGTCACCCCCCCAAAAACCTAGCTTTCAAGGGCCAGGCCAATGAGGTTTCGCTGCCACGTTCTTTAGGATGGTGTGAAGCTTCGCTGTAGGGGTGTACGCTGTAGAAGCAACCTATTGATCTTCAGATCGGCTCGAAGATTCTACCGGTTGTCAAAGTACTAGGTACATACTTGCATGCTGTAAATGCAACCAAGAGCTCCCAAGAAGCCCTTGATTGTCAGCCTTCAAAATTTACCTAGGTTCAGGATCCTTAACCGTACAGAGACGGGTTGGCAGATTCCAGCGCAAGCGCCATCACTACGTAATGGTCGGTTGCTCCTGCAGGTACGTCCCCTGAAATTCTCGCCAATAGCACCAGGACAATATGCATAGTCTGGAATGTCTAAAGTTTGATTTCTTCCGGTTTCCAGCAGGATTTCTACAGTGAAATATAGGGACAATAAAAAAAAAGGTCCCCGTTATCACTGGAGGCAGAACATTACAAGGCCGATTCGTCAACAAAAAGTGTGGCCACGCCACGCAACTTGCCCTAATCCTCCAACTCTAAGACAAAAGATTGGG
The DNA here is from genome assembly GCA_003709005.1 of Magnaporthales sp. P1609. Taxonomy (NCBI): domain Eukaryota; kingdom Fungi; phylum Ascomycota; class Sordariomycetes; order Magnaporthales; species Magnaporthales sp. P1609. The sequence goes on along the minus strand of PELF01000005.1, from coordinate 2,044,103 downwards.
AAAGTTTGCTGAACTTGTAATTGGCTTACCTATGGGTGACTGGTTACACAATTTGGCATATATTTAGAGAGGTACTACGTAGAATGGATGACGTGACGCTCTGTTCGCGCCACCCGACCTCCCACCTCTCAAGACTAGCCCCAGTCTGTGTTTGTGCATTGGAGTTGGAAGCAGGCTAGTCAAAATCATCCCAACTCCGGAACGAAACGTCATACGGGCACGGACGAAGAGGACCTGCCATCGCGGCCACGCGCCGCCGCGCGTTCACTTCCGAGGGTTTGAGGGACTGATACCTACCTAACCTCAAGCATGATGCACCGAGGGTAGGGGGTTTGGAGTGCAGGCGTCATCTTTTACGACCCCTCTGAGCGGAGCTTCTTCCCATGTTAACGGATGTGACCGCGGGATGAGACTCAGCTAACGGCTCATGTAGGTTTGCTGCTGGATAGACAATTATACTCGTGAGGTTGTGGACAGAGACGAACTCTTTGACAATTTCTGGGGGGTTTTCTGGGGCAGTCACAAAATCAAGGGGCTATACCAGCCTCGGTCATATAACAAAGCCAATGGTTATTTGTCTCGCAAGCCAACTACGATAATATGGGAATTTGGCCATATAACTGATGTTCATGACCAAAGGAGGTTTACTACGTACGCAAGGTGAGTTAAGTTGCTCATGTCTGGCTTATATCGATAGAAACTCGAGTCAAACATGATAATTAGATTCCTCCGGTATACATTTTCGTCATCAAACTCAGGCCACGTTGGCTATCATCAGTTGGGGGCTTGAGACTCGAGATGGTTCCATCAAAGAAGAGAGTCGTTCCAGAAACCAATGACAAGATGAAGAGAAGAAAACAATAAAAAAAACTAATTTTGTTCAGAGCTGACGAGTCTGACTCGTGGGTCCAACGTTTCATTTTTTTTTTGCCTTTTGTTGAATCAACACTAGTTGTCCTTCACGGTTGAAGTACTGACCGCGAGCCCCCGCCTCCGTCTGAAGTGTTCCCAACCGGCTTCGAATGCTGACCATTCTTCCGACTCCGTTCTTCCCAGGCACCATTCTTCCGAGCCTCCTTTTTGCCAATTCTGTTTTCCTACAAGTCTTAATATTTGTTTCCGGATCCGCCAGCGGACTGCATCTCGTCCCGGTCCCCATATCTACCCCATTTTCTAGCTTCTCGGACCAGGGGGAAAAACTTACTTTTGATGGTCTCTTCAAAAGACTAAATATAGCCTGCTGATGCTGGTGATGCAGTCATATCATGACAGATGGGTTGTTGCCGGACTGGTTCAGACTTGCACTGGACGTTGGAGCAAGGGGTTATGTGCTTGCTACAGTGAGATACGCCACCTATCGTCTATACCCGCCCAGTGGAGAGCTGGAATGGACAATTGTAGGCAGGAGATGATAAGTACACAACCTTCCGAGGTGTGTGTCAGATTTCGTCCGAAGGTTTGCTGCGTGAAGCTTCCATCCTGCGTGCAGCTCTGCTGTGTTCCAAGACGCCCGATACGCATAACGACAGAATGTTACATCTTTTGCATGCAGGTGAGCCACAATCGATGAGTATAAGATTTTTTCGAGGTCGCTTGCGCTCAGTGGTGGCAGTGGTACTTAGGCTGTCTGTCTGTTGTGTACCTATGCAAAGCACTCCTGGAACCTCCTATTTAATGGATACTCGTCGAACTCGGCGCCACAACCCAAGAATCAATAGACTGACTCAAAGAATCTATGTGCGGCCCTGCTCACAGACACCAACTACTCCCCAGCCTTTTTTTTTTTTTTCTTCTTCTTTTCTTTCCTTACGCTGTAAAAGTCTCAATGCGCAAAGCGAAAGTCCAGCCGGCGACTGCCCTCATCTTTGGTGTTGGCGATGTAGTAGTCCTTCTCCTCCTGGTTCATGGCACTCCACGCCTGGTCCTTCTTCTTGTTACGCCACCAGTAGTAGAACTTGGCGAGGAAGGCCGACACAAAGTTCCACACGATGATTCCGATGATGACACGGTTGCCGCGACGGTACAGCGGCGCGTCGTCCTGCCGGTAGATGTTGCTCCCTATAATGGAGCTGGTCTGGACGGTCATGTTGTAAAAGGCGCTGCCGACCGTCCTGGTCCGGACTGAGCCCGCGTTTCGTGACGTGAGGCCGACTGTTTTTTTTTTTTTTGTCGAATGCTGTTAGCATTATCTGCGTCCAGAAGAAGCATCATGCGTGCGCAGACCTACCAAGAATCGAGTGTACATAAGGGTAACCGATGATGAGTGTCATTATGGCATAGCGGCCCCAGGCGTTAGCGTCGCGAGGGAGGACGGCGAGGGCGATGAAGAGCGGCAGCAGCCAGACGGCGCAGAAGGAGACGATCATAAAGCGGTTGTTGATGCGCTCGGAAATGCGAGACCAGAAGATGAGCTGAATGACAAATATGGTGTATGCCGGCACGGTGAGCAGGTTTGTCTGCAGCGTGTTGAAGCCCATGTTACGCAGGCTAAGTGTGAAGTAGGCGTTGATGGGGCGCAACGGCATCAGGAGGGTGAACCCCATCATGTAGATGGGCCACAGGTCGTAGTCTGAGAAGGCTTTGTAGAGGAGTTTGAGAGAGAGACCTTGTCGGTTGTGCATGCCGCCCTGTTCATTTCGTTTTTCTCGTGTGTTAGCATCGAGCCCGGCTCTCAAGGGACTAATGACAAAGGGTTATTTATTATTTGCTTACCTTGGCCGGATCATCGCGGAGGATGCGATTTACCATAATGACCTCCTCCCTCTCGGTGAACCAGCCGTCCTTTCCACGGAACCAGCTAGCCGACTGGGTTGGGCTTGGCGGCATGAGTAGCCAGCTTAGAGCACCAATGATGGCGGTGAAACCACCCTCAAGAGCAAACATCCATCGCCAGCCTTCCCAGCCGCCAATCCCACGGAGTTGAAATATGCCGGCGGCGAGAAAGGCAGCCACGATCTGGGTGACGTTTGAGGAGGTGTAGAAGTAGCTGAGTCGAATGGGGAGTTCCTTACTAGTGAAGAAATAGGTAAGGTATAAGATAGCCTATGAAAGACGCTTGGTTAGGAGGGTTTTAATATTCATGATTATACGTAGACCCGTTTGCTCACATCGGGAATAAAACCACCCTCGAAGAGACCAAGCAGGGCTCTCGTCACGTAGTATCCCGTCTCGTCCTTCAGGATGGACTGGGTGGCAGCAAGGATGGACTGGGTGGCAGCAATAATGGACCAGCTGATCATCTGGATCGGAATCCAGACATCAGGACCGAGCTTCTTAGAGATCATCTGCGAAGGCAGCTCGGCCAACAGGAAGCTGACGTAAAAGATCGTCATGCCATAGTTGTACTGGTTGGTCGAAAGGCCTAGGTCGTCAAGCATGTTGTCCGAGAGAGCCTGGCTAATGTTGCCACGGTCCAGCTGAAGGGAAAAGAACATGATACAAACCCATGAGCATATTCGCCAATCGAGCTATGTAAGAGAGTCTCTGAATGTCAGCTGTTTTTTTTTTTTTTTTTTTTTTTTCTCTCTTTTCAAGAATATGGTACAAGTACGCACCTTCTTGACCAAGGCCTCCTCTTCCTCCTGCGTCCATACTGCATTGGGGTCGTAACGATGCCTGCCTTCATACTCAGGAATAGGCTCATAAAGCGTTCCCGAGGCACCAGCAGCTATGACAAAATCCTCTCCCTTCCTGACTGGACTGGCTTCGACATCAGAAGGCTGTGGCTTTTCGCTGTCCGAGTCAATGCGTCTTGAGTTGATGCTAGACTCTGGTTCGCGCGTAGATTCCTGCTTTGCACTCATTATGAATGACGATAGTCAGACCGTACGAGTAACTTGGTTCTTTATTTCTCAGAGAGTAGCTGTGCGACTCTGATGACTGGGAAGCATTTTATGTCTCAAACCCAGTCTTTATATCGGCACTGAGCCTTGTACACTGTTTCCGTCATCGCTACTGCCGAGATCATCACCATATAATCTCCCGTTGTGGTGAGGTACAACTAACAGGGTCCCAAAAAAAAAAAAAAAAGCAGTAAATATGTATACAGGGTCAAGACATTGCCCCCCACGGAGATGCACTTTTTTGAGTGCAAGTCAATTCTTATCTGTTGGAGGCATATTCTGAACAGACAAGTCCCCACGGTAATAGCCTCATTCATCGACATTGTGATTGGCAACCAGAGTTACATGTTCGACGATTCCGCCAAGGCTTACCCGCATCACGTCAATCGTGAAGGCAATTTCACCACATGCCAAGTGCATGTAGCAAGCCATTACGCAGTAAAAATGATAACAATCCAAAAAATGAATCCACCAGAGACTTTGTTCAAGCTACCCATTACCCGCCACTTGATAACCTGAATTCTTGTTGCTCGATCAATGAATCGTGTAGAGCAAAGAGATGTTGTACACATATACCTACCTAGGTATCTGTGTTTGGTTTTGGGTGTGAACATGTATCCCATAATCTTCCCACTTGATTGGCTATTCTCGACTGACATATAACTCCATATACTTGATTGTTCGGATTGTACGGCTGTTTTTTCGAACCCGACTAAAAAGACAGGAGGAAAAAAAAGAAGAAAAAAAAATACCAGCACGGCAATGCGGCCTCTGGTAATGCATTACCGCTCCGGGCAGGAAGCGAAACTGACCGAGGTGGATGGTAAGGTAAGGAAGGTACCGTTCGTAGTTGCCATAGCTTGCTCGTCGGCCGAAATGAGGGGCTGGCTTTTGCCAAAGTATAGGCCCCATTTACGCACCATGAAAGAGCCGATCAGCGATGCAGATATCAGCATAGGTGATCCGGGGACTTTCCCTGTTTGTGGCCAACCCTTGACCTCACAATCATTAAACTGCCATATTGTAGGTCCTACAAACATTTATGTGGCTTTTCGAGCCACCATCTCTCAGCCAGAGAATAATAACGGGAATTGACAACGACACTACCATCCTTCGCCCGCAGGGTCAAACGGGACATCGCCACCGTATAAAAGAGCGACAGGGCCGCCAACCCCGTGCTTTAGCAGGATACGATCTACCCCCTGCTTCGAATAGTTGCCAACCGGACGCTCCCGCAATGCCGCCGGTAGGAGCGACAGCGGCCGCGACAAATTTTAACATGTTCAGTTTGGAAGAAGCAAATCGTCGGGCCAGAGTACTGTTTACTTTGCTGTCATCGTGGGAGTAGACGTCTCATCGACGGAAGTCGCCCTTCTTGAGGCTCGTCAGCAAGGGACAAACACTCGGATCGGCAGCATCAGCTGTCCAGTCTTGGATGCATTCTTTATAGACCCCAGTCGGCAGTGTGATGTTTTCTGACAACGGCCTCGCGAAGTGTGCGTCGAACTAGGTCTATGGGTCTCCGGACTTGTCGCCGTTGTATCACTTGGTCATGACATTTGATAGCGAAGCTGATGTTCTCCGCTGGCTTGAGATTTTGGGGCAGTGTTAGCTCAATATATGGGTGATGGTGACGCCGAGACGCAATTTCCACATCTTCCTGTCGATCTTCGTGGAGGACCGTCGTCTCGAAGTCACATTGGTGCGTGAGACAGTCATCCCATATAGTTTGGAGTTGTCTTTTGGGGGGCCTTCTGTCACAGATGTCGCGGAAAAGAAAACGAAGAGCGGCTATTGCGAATCTTGAAGACGATGGTGCCTAAATTAATAACGCTGGAGGAGAGGGGGTTTTTAGAAATGACATGATTTTCGGCAACATTATAAACTGGGAGGATATAGAATAACAGCCAGCCAGTATTACCTCTTAAATGGATAGGAGACATCGACTGGTAGCATTCTAAACTGACATGTAGTGTAACCACAAATATGCCTCCTAGGTATCCTTTTTGGTTGTTCTGCATGCTGCAGTCCGGGCATTGGGCTGATATGGTTGAACGCCACAAATTTTGAGATGTGCGATATATGATAGCCCTCTCCACTTCAATTCATCATTGCCCAACTGTTTTGACTTTCAATATCCGGCTGGCACCGGCAGGCCCTAAGCCTTGACTGTCTTTTTGCACAAGTATTGCAGATATAGATATGTATGTGTTAAGACTGTCAATAAAACTTGAGTATTCCATCCGCATTCTATCTATCTTGTCTGCCCTTGGCTGCCATTTCAACTGACAGAATGTACAATACTGACTGCGTACACATCTTTCAAAATAAGAAAGCCTGCCAATCTGGGGAGAAAAAGAGAATAATACATCAAAAGACACAATACACATCATCGGAGCTTTACAAACTTGGGGATCCGGATCGGCTTGGTTCAATAACCACCGCCTCTACTCTCCTTACCTCTATCCATACCTCGGTGTCACCGTCCCACTGGCGTCTCTCCTAGGCATTAAATTTCCTGTAAGGAATCCAGGTATATATTCGACGTATATGTATATAGAAGCCTTTGTCTATCAATTCACACCATGGAAACATTTCCTGAATGCTTTAGTAAATTCAGCCTCCGGCGTGTTCCTTTGCTTTCAAGAAAGAAAGAAAGAAAGAAAAAAGTCTTTTGTAATATAGAAACCCCTTCCGGATTCTAAAACGGCTGGCAGGGACCCGTGGCCGCTCTACACCTTCTTTTAGTTGTTGAAGTGTCATCACCTTGCGCAAAGTTAGCATTTCTCGTCATCGGGGGAAAGTGGCCAAAGGAAACGAAAAGAAGGTAAATCGTACTTCCGCAAATCAACGGTGTCTTGTTGTTTAAGCATCTAATGCAATCCGCGTCGTTACGGCATTCGCCTAGATTGGTTGGTCAGCACCAAGGTCTCGGAGATCTGCCATGTGCTTGGGGTTTGAGGATGATGTTTTGTAAAAGGGGACAATACCTACCTCCTATACCGCGCTGCGCCATGACGATAGACGCCAGAGATAAAAGTGACACGAAGGTAGGGAAACGCATGGCGAAAGTAATATGATTTTTTGGAGTTAGAATGAGTGGCTTTTCAATGTTTATAGTATAGATCGAGGCATCTCGGGAGACAGAAAAGCTGCGAGTTGAGTTCCTATTTATATAGTTGTTGCTGTATGTAGGTTGAGAATACAAACATGTCCCCCAAAGTCAAAAGGTCATTGCTCTTAGTCATTTTGACCCAGAACTTTGACAGGTAAACATACTAACCCTTAATGGTGAAATACAAGAGGAAGTTGACTCGCAACATGGGATTTGGGTGGATAGTGTTCATTCCTGATTAATTTCTCTCATGCTATATATACCTAAACTTTTGGTTTCAGCGGGAGAAGTGGAGAAATAACACCATTTGGAAACGGGATACCTCGTGGGCGAATCGTTGGTATTAATCGTTGATATTGCAAGTCGACTCAACTACCAGAGTAATGCGCAAAAGACGAATCAGCTGACCTGAATAACCGATTTCCTAGAGTTATATCTATTGAACCTTTTAAGCACATGATTGGTGGATATAAAGAGCGTTCTTTTTCTATCTACCTATCTATCTATCTATCTATCTATATATACAAAGGAAATAGGTGAAGCGAGCGTTATATACATAATGTGCTTAGGTTCGTAATGACTCGTGATCAAACATCTCGCTTCGTGAATCCTGTGACAACAATGCATACAAAACGTTAGTGAATCTGTCGTGGGTTGCGCCGTTGAAAATATCCGTCCAGGCAATTTGGCCTTTGTTCTCCACAGTATCACAATTGATAAATTTAAATTGCCTGATTCTAGAACTGTTCTAGTCTGGAAACGAACTAGACTAGTCTAGTCTCCTAGTAGCTGTCATCTTTGAACCTGGTCTACTCGGCACTGTATGCACAAGCACCAGGTTTTTGTTCAATCTGAATGAATCAAGATAATGCCACCGAAATGTCCAAAACTCTTCAGTAGTTAGTTGTACGTGCCTGGTCGTTCAAGGCGGATGCAACATAATCCTGAAAGCATGCTTCGTCTATGTAGTGTTCCGTGCGGTGCTTATAAAATCCATTGCATCAGAGGAACATTCACCTGTCTATTTGCCGAATTCTATCCGCTGGCGGCCCTTAGCGGGCAGCAGCAAACTGCACCACCTCCACTGGTCATCAAGCCCGCGTAAATCATATAATTTCGTCTCACAAACAAAAGGCTATAACATGATAAAGCGTTTCCAAATGTAGAGGATAGATCATTGATTTTCTGCCATCTTTTTGATAGTTATCGTCTTAGAAATAGGTGCAGCGAAGGAGGCCGATCACTAGGGCGTCCTGCGGTGGCTGTAGGTAATTTTGGTACCCACTTTGAATGGCTGAAGGATTTAATGCTGGCAGGAGCTTGTATCGGCGACATGTCAGCGGCAAAGAATGGAAAGTACAAAGGATATAATCATACGATGTCACACTTAACGAGGTGGCATGACTTACATTCACTCAACCTACCTTGCCGTGTTCGTCTTGCAGTCTATGACTAGGGAACGTTCTACGACGACCTCCTTTTGTGAATCCCCCCAAATCCCTCCGGGACGAAATCGTACATGAAGACAAAAACAAAATGCAACAGTCTCTGTCTTCTGACCATCAACTATCCAACGTCTCCAAAGGTCGCAAAAACGCCGACAAAGAAGCTGCCGTCACCAACAACCATGATGGCTTGCCCACTGGGGCTAGGGAGAATTCCTACAACCTGCAAGACAGTAGAGCTGGTAGAACAGACAATACAGCAGATGCACCAGCAGAAAAAAGTCTTTCATACGGGATGGAGGCTTCACACATTGACTGCAGGGTGCTGCTCCCATAATTTGTTTCGACCAGAGTAAACCAAACCATCTCCCCAACCCTGCTCACCGCTTGCACAAAAAAGACTCTGCATCGGCATGCTGCTCTCGACCCTGGAGACAAACATCGTTAGCACCTCTTTGGTTTCCATTGTGGACCAGCTCCAGGGTTTTGACAAGGCCAGCTGGATCGTCACGGCATATCTTGCCACTAATACTGGTATGCTCATTCCATTGCTGGATTCACCCGATACCCCCTAGTCCCTTACCGCTGACACAGGGACTACAAATGCCAGGCTTTCTAATAATCTACTCGAAGCTGAGCGATATTTTGAGCTGTAAAATGATGCTGCTTATCGCGCTCACTCTCTTCACGATATTCTCAATGGCTTGCGGAGCTGAAAATTCATGATGTCGCTGTAAGCATTTGCTCTACTCTCCCGCGCTATCTCGCTCGGCTTCCATGCAGCCCCATCGTTAGTCCTGTGCTGACTGGACATGTCCACGCATCAGAATCGTATGTCGCGCTCTTCAGGGCATGGGAGGCTCAGGTATTTACTCCCTGTCCACCCTGATGCTGCCTCTAATGGTTCCGCCCGCCAAACTCGCAACCTACATCACCATCATCACGTCCACCATTGTCATCTCCAGTGTCCTTGGGCCCGCTGTCGGAGGAGCCATGGCAGATAAGACGTCCTGGCGATGGATTTTCTACCTGAAGTAGGTGGCCATCCCGTATTCTACGTGGTACTAGCCATATAATGGTGCTGACTTTTAAACTTCTCATCTTCACCAGCGGACCCGGGGAGCACTATCTGCATCATTGTTGGCAATCTCGGTACCCTTTGGCTTCCCATACGGAAATTCTAAAGTATTTCTCCATAATCTGACCTCGAAGCGGACCTGGAGGCGTATCGACTCTACCGGTGCTTTTGCTTCACTGGCGGCTTCCATCCTCCTAATATTTGCCCTCCAACAGGGCGGAGTCGTGTACCCCTGGAATAGTGCCCCTATAGTGGCTACATTTGTACTGTCAGGGATTCTTTGGATCTCCTTCTTGGCATGGGAGCGGTGGTTGTCGGCAAGGAACAGTGTCTGCGAACCTGTCTTTGCCCAGCGGCTCACCTCCAACAGGTTCGTCCTGGGCTTGCTCTTGTGCGTAATACCTATGCCACTAACACGATACCATCTCCCTTCTTCGCATCTGGCACTCGTCAAAATTCCCCTCTGAACTGTCCAAAACCAGAAACGGAGTCCTCACAGGCGCCCCCTTCATGACGACAATCATCAACATCCCACAAAGATTCCAGACCGTCAACTCATTGACCGCCATCGACGCCGGCATCCGCTTGCTGCCTCTCCTGTTGCTCACCCCGTAGCCAGCGCGCTCTCCGGACAGTTGATCACGAAGCTGAAGGTTCCACCCCTGTACGTCATCCTGCTCGGAGGGGTACTCCAGTGCGTCGGGGTGGGCCTATTCAGCTCACTCGGCGACTCCAATCTGCAAGTCCCCGCGGCGCAGTATGGCTATCAGGTCCTGATGGGTCTCGGGTTCGGCTTTAGCCTCTCTACGATCCTCGTCATGGCAACCATTGTGGTTGCGGAGAAGGATCTTGGTATGCGAGCCCTAACAAAAACTCTTGAGGGATTCTCTTTTTTCTTCTTTCTGGATAGACCTGACCAGGATATCATTGCTTGGGCATTAAAGCCGTGACTATGGGCGCAACGACACAGCTTCGGGTACTCGGCGGGACGATTGGTCTCGCCGTTGCAGCCGCGCTGCTGATCGACCATATCAGATCCAAAGCCGCCAGGTTCTTAAGGCCAGCCGAGCTCCCGAACGTGCTTTCTTCCTCGGGCAACATCAACTCCTTGTCACCAGAAAAGCAGCTCGAGACGAGGGTGGTTTTCGCTGCGGCCTATTCGCGTCAAATGCGGGTTATGTTGTACTTTTCGTTGGGCTCCTTGGTATCGGCGCTACTCCTTTTTGAGAAGGAGCCCAGGCGAGTAGTTGACAAGATGCCCAGGCAGAGTCAGGAGTCGCCTCCACCCAGTTGATAGTAACAACAACTGCACAGGCCGACAATCACCTACCTCTCCTTCGGCCACTGGAGCCACTCGACTATGTTCATTACTTTCCTGAACCGGCATTCAGCTATACTGAGCTACTCATAAGGGGCTACGGGGCCTCCACCTTGCCTCAACAGCCCACAATATTACAGTGAAGTTAGACAAAGTCCACGGAAATCATGTCACTATATGCAGTGCGCAGATGCCCTTGATTGAGATGGAAAATTCAAGGTAAAAAGACACTGAAAGAAAGGTGCGTTCAAAAAAAAGGACTGTGGCAACCTGCAAACACAACAGGCGCGAACACCATGCGTAATCTGCTCGATGATCTCTTTGTATGGATCCCTATGTGACGAGAGACGAGGATCAAACGATGGGACGGACGGGGTGTTTGTTTTCACTACTATGAGAAAATATTGACCCATGTCAGATGATAGACAACGGTTGTTGTTCACCACATAATGCTGCCCAATTTGGCATCTATCTTGCATGTCTGATCAGAACGTTGGCTGTGCCCATTGACCTACCGCTACATCATTGACGAGAGCTGACGAGAGCCACAGTAGCTGTCAATAAGGTGAATTACGACCATATTTCAGGGCCTGTCTCTTTAAGGCGCCTGGGAACAAATCGGCCACAAGTAACAGCTCCGGGCCGGAGAGTGGAAGCGATAGGCTTGGCGTGACGCGGGGCACCAGAAAGGACTCGCCAACATCTAGAGAATTAGGCAGAGGAAAGTGATAAGCCTTGGGATATGGTGGGCACGTTACTTAAGCTGGCCAACGCAGTCAACTTTGATAAAAAAAAAAGAAAAAAAAAAAAAAAGAAAAAGCCAAATATTATGCAGACATTTTCCGTCGTGAAGTCATTATAGAGCTGAAATGGGTAAGTGCATTTATGGAGATGAAGACACGAGATTTGGGACCCATGTCAATCGAGAGTGCATTAGGTAAGCGAAATTTGTAGTCCGGGAATTCCCGTGACACGGAACTCGGATTCGGGCACGGGGACTGATGCAGGTTAGAGCTCCTTCCTTGGCCGTTGATGGACCCTTGTAGCTCCTGTAGAAGACAACAAAAAAGTTCAGAGTACGTCAGTTGCGGCTTCTAGAACCGGATCAACGACAACACACAAGCACTTTAGTCGCGCTCCAGAGCCAATCTTCCCCTTCCCTGCATTCCTCTGTTTCCCCTCACATCAAAAGCCACAATGTTCAACGTCGCGCGCAATCGGATGCTGGCCTCGGCCGTCAAATCTTCTCCCAGACTTCCTGGCCTTGCGAGGCAATCTTTCGCCCATCAACAAAAACGGGCGCTGAGCATCCACGAATACTTGTCGGCAGAGCTCCTCAGCAAAGTCAGTTTCTGTTTCAGAGCCCATATCCAACGCACAAGACATATCCTAGAGCGATACTAACCCGCAATCGATTCACCACTAAATAGTATGGCGTTCAAGTTCCCGCCGGTAGGGTCGCCAGGAATGGCGAGGAGGCAGAGCAGGTCGCAAAGGAGATTGGCAACGACGACATGGTCATAAAGGCGCAGGTTCTCGCCGGTGGCCGTGGAAAGGGTAGCTTCGACAACGGCCTGAAGGGAGGCGTCCGCGTCATCTACTCCCCGACTGAGGCTCGCATGTTCGCCGACCAGATGATCGGCCACAAGCTCATCACCAAGCAGACGGGTGCCCAGGGCCGTCCTTGCAACGCCGTCTACATCTGTGAACGCAAGTTTGCCCGTCGCGAATTCTACCTCGCCATCCTAATGGACCGTGGCTCGCAGAGCCCCGTCATCGTTTCCTCGTCGCAAGGCGGCATGGACATCGAGGGTGTCGCCAAGGAGAACCCGGACGCGATTGTCACCACTCACATCGACATCAACAAGGGAGTCACTGACGAGACGGCACGTGGCATTGCCCAGAAGCTGGGTTTCAGCGAGCAGTGCATTGAGGACGCCAAGGACACCATCCAGAAGCTGTACAAGATCTTCATCGAGAAGGACATGACACAGATTGAGATCAACCCCCTGTCCGAGACCTCGGACCACAAGGTAATGTGCATGGATGCCAAGTTCGGTTTCGACGACAACGCCGAGTTCCGCCAGAAGGAGATCTTTGAGAAGCGTGATACCACCCAGGAGGACGCCGAGGAGGTTCGTGCCGCCGAGTCAGGCCTCAACTTCATCAAGCTGGATGGTGACATTGGTTGCTTGGTCAACGGCGCCGGTCTGGCCATGGCTACCATGGACATCATCAAGCTGAACGGCGGCTCCCCCGCTAACTTCCTTGACGTCGGTGGCGGTGCTACTCCTGCTGCTATCAAGGAGGCCTTTGAGCTCATTACGAGCGACCAGAAGGTCTCTGCCGTCTTTGTCAACATCTTTGGCGGTATCGTCCGTTGTGACCACATCGCCAACGGTCTGATCAACACGGTCAAGACCTTGAACCTCAAAGTTCCCATCATTGCTCGTCTTCAGGGAACCAACGTCGAGCAGGCACACCAGATCATCAACGACTCGGGCATGAAGATCTTCTCGATCGACGACCTGCAAAGCGCAGCTGAGAAGGCCGTGCAGCTGTCAAAGGTTGTCAAGATGGGTAAGTCAATACCACCTGTTGTGTACTAGGCTTCAGGGGACTTGGAGAGTCTATACTAACGTTTCTACGTAGCTCGTGACATCGATGTCGGCGTTGAGTTCAGCCTGGGTATCTAAGAAATCAAACACTCCTAGGCTATAGAGATTCGGTTCTTCCTTTTTCCCTCGCCATTTTGTTCTTTTTCCTGCATCCCTCTTGTAACAACTTTTCTTGTGCACTTACGGAATTGGCCGGCGATGTCAACTGGATGGTTTACAAATCCTGATTTAATTGGTACCTAGACTTTGGGGCGAACGGGCGATATTACATATATCCATGATTTTGCTACTGCCAAGAAACTCAAAAGCAATAGCAGTTTTTTTTATAAATAGCTTGGCTACCAGGCCATCATCTTTTTGCTTGGTGTGCTCCTGCTGAGCCACGAGACACCTGAACCAAAATCACCCACTCACCCTCGACTTCCCGCATACTCGCACACCTTATAAATAGACTCGAAATCAGCCCAGAGGCCTAGGCTAACATGTAGAGGCACCCACTCCATCAGGTGCTAAATAAACACCCAACTTCCAACAACAGTTATCTTATGATCTGAAAAATCTCTAAACACTAAAAGCTCCCCGCAGGCACCATATATTCAGCCGACATGTCACATTTGGAGAAGTTGACGTCATACTGACCTGGAGAGTGCAGACACAACATTGCTTCGCGATTATCAAACACCAACGAATAATAACTTTCAAAAGTTTCAACATAACTTTCTAGCTTGATTTTTGAAACGTAAAAAAATTAATCAATGACAATGGCGCCAGCTGTAGACCCTGCCATTTTGAAGGCGCTCGGCCTAGACGCCGAGACGACCAGGATGAACACCCATGGCGGCTCGGGGTTTGCATCGACCTTCAAGCTATGGGGAACCGTCGACGGAGGAGAGAAGACATTTTTCGTCAAGACGGGCTCGGGGAAAGATGCCGAGACAATGTTCACAGGTGCAGACAGCTTCTACTTCTTCTCGTGGCTGATGGAAATCAAGACACAGACTGATCCTTTCATTTTCAGGAGAGCACGCGTCTTTGAACGCTATACATTCAGCCGTGCCTGATTTCTGCCCGGCCTCGCATGCGCACGGGCCAATGTCCTCAGAGGGACGGTTCTTCCTAGCCACGGACTTTCTGGACCTCGGCGGCCGAGGCGCTTCGGGGACCGGTAAGTCATTGGCGGCGAAGCTTGCCCAGCTCCACAGGATGCCGGCGCCGGTTCCAGAGGGTTTCGACAGGCCCATGTTCGGCTTCCCCGTGTCGACGTGCTGCGGCCCGACGGTGCAGAACAATAGCTGGAAGGGGAGCTGGGCCGACTTCTACGCTGACAACAGGCTGCGGCACATATTAGCCGCTGGGACCAGGAACAATGGGAAGGACGCGGAACTGGAGCGGACTGTGGAGGCAGTCGCGAGCAAGGTGGTGCCGAGGCTGCTGGGGGACGGGCACCTCAAGAACGTACAGCCGGTGGTTGTGCACGGTGACCTGTGGAGTGGCAACCACGGTGCTGGTAAGTTTGCGGGAAGGGAAGGCGGTGTGGAGGAGGTGGTATACGATCCGAGCTGTGTTTATGGTCACTCTGAGTACGAACTAGGAATCATGAACATGTTTGGTGGCTTTGGACCCGGGTTCTGGGACGAGTACGGGAGGCTCGTGCCCAAGTCTGAGCCTGTCGAGGAGTTTGAGGATCGAGTGGCGCTTTATGAGCTGTAAGTGCCAAAAGGCCGAACATCGGCCTGCGTCTGCCTCATGCCAATCACATTGTTATCGGCTGACCTGATGTGCCCCAGGTATCACCATCTGAATCACTTTGCCATCTTTGGAGCAGGGTATCGAGGCGGCGCCATGTCTATCATGAAGAAGCTGATTTCCAAATATGGTTGATGTTCATGGAAGATAGCAAACGAAGGACACCGTTGTGGTTTATTCGTCATCATGGGGATACGACAGCTCGTCATGCGCATATGTGGCGCGTCCAGATGTTTTGCAGGCGCATTGAAACACAGACGGGATGAGTTGGCTGACAGGTCGGCATCAGCATGCAAGCAAGTGCGAAAGCTGCAAGGTACGTGCTGCCAAGCTCCTCCTTTTCTTCGGCAGCCTGGGTTTAGTGGAAGACCCTTCAACAGCAGACACATGGCATGATGCGTAGTACTAGCAAAGTAAGGACAGTTAGCCAATTGATGATTCTAGCTTGTATCGAACCGAAACACTACCATAATTCGCATGTGTACATTTTTGGTTGCCTGTTCTTTGAAGGAGAACACAGGTGATCTGATCTTGTGATGACGTTCAGGAGCGACTGATCCCTGCCGGTGATTTACTACTGGCGAACACTTCCTAAACCAATGAAGAGGCTCGCTGTTAGCGGGGGGGTGGATACGAGCCACAAAGTTAACCTAACAAACCCACCACCAGTAACCCCCGAACCAGCAACACAAGGGCACTGGACTTGTCATATGTCATTTTTTTCGCATTCGCAAAGCATGGGCGAGGTAGCCAGCTGTCCACTGTAATTTCCGAAGCTTTGACGCCATCAAACAACAGTTGGCACTCCATCGTCCCCAAGCGGATATTCCCGCAAAGCCAGCCAAAAAACGACCAACGATAGTGTCCACAACTGCCTAGCAACCTATTGTGCGTTGGCCAGTTCGTTTCGTTGGGTTCTTTTTTTTTGGTTCTGCGCCAAACCTTCCCTTCATTCTAGAAATCCAAGTGTGGTTGGGGCGCTGTGATTCAGTAACAGGCACAATCGTCACCACAAAATCATACCACCACCACCACCATGAACGGCAACTTTGCCGCCGTCGGCAGTGAGCCGACGGATGAACAGTACGAACATGGCATTCAGGTCATTGACGAGGACAAGCAGTACAAGTAGGTTTCTCTTGACCTGTACCTATATGCTGTGATGCCTGCACAGCAGACAAACGCACCAACATGGAGACAAGATGCCGGTGCTGACCCTCGACACCTCCCCAGCGCCTTGGTCAATGACTACCTCCGCCGCACCCGTGTTGCCGAGGCCGGCTTCAACTATCACCTCATCTCCGTCTTCGGCTCACAGTCGACCGGCAAGTCGACCCTGCTCAACAACCTCTTTGGTACCGAGTTCAGCGTCATGTCCGAGTCGGAGCGCCGACAGACCACCAAGGGAATCTGGATGTCCAAGAACAAGCGCGAGGGCAAGATGGCAGAAAACATCCTGGTCATGGACGTCGAGGGTACCGACGGACGGGAGCGCGGCGAGGATCAGGACTTTGAGCGCAAGAGCGCCCTGTTTGCGCTCGCCACAAGCGAAGTTTTGATTGTAAATATCTGGGAGCACCAGGTCGGCCTGTACCAGGGCGCAAACATGGGGCTGCTCAAGACCGTGTTCGAGGTCAACCTGCAACTGTTCCTCAAGGACAAGCAGTAAGTCGCTCTCCGCCCCTTGCGCGCAGCAATGACGGCGCCTCACGCGCAACCACTAACACGGTGCGGCCCACTACCTGGAAAAGATCATCCCCGCGCTCGCTTCTATTCTTCGTAATCCGCGATCATATCGGCAACACGCCCCTCTCCAACTTGCGCAACACACTCGTCCAAGATCTCACAAAGATATGGTCGTCAATCTCGAAACCTCCGGCGCTGGAAAATGCCAAGATCGAGGACTACTTCGACTTCGCATTTGCTGCCCTCCCCCACAAGATCCTGCAGCCCGAAAAGTTCGTAACGGAAGTGGAAAATCTTGGCACGAGATTCGTCGCAGGCCATCGGTCGACCCAGGATCAGGAATTTGTGGGCGGCGTCTTCCTGCCAGAGTACCACCGCCGTATTCCCGCCGACGGCTTCTCCATCTATGCTGAAGGAATCTGGGACCAAATCGTCAACAACAAAGACCTGGATCTGCCAACGCAGCAGGAATTGCTGGCACAGTTCAGGTGCGATGAGATCTCGAGGGAGGTTCTGAACGCCTTCGATGAGGCCATAGTCCCGCTGGAGGACAAACAGGCCGAGGCAACCCGTCTGGGCAAACCCTTTGTGTTGCCTGATTTGGGCGAGACTGCCAGGGATGCACGCTCAAAGGCCGTGCAGGCGTTCAAGGTGCAGGCTAGCCGCTACCACAAGGGCGTGTACACCCGGAAGCAGGCCGAACTTGAGGGGAAGATGGACTCCCGCCTCAAGGCGTTGTATCATGGACAGCTGGCGGCGGCGCACAAGGCCGGCGTGGCGGCCTTTAGCGATGCCGTGACCGGGGCAGTCAAGTCAGGCCAAAAGTCAGGGGGGTCGTACGAGTTTGCCGAGATTGTGGACAAACAGAAGAGGAAAACCCTAGACATCTTCGCCAAGGAGGCGCAGGGCCTGGAAATCGAGGGACTGGCCTGGACCAACTTCAAACCACAGTTCCTCTTGTTCGAGAAGGAGTTGGACGAGGTCAGTGCACGACTACGCAAGGACGAGATGCGCCGCCTGGCAACTCGGGTGGAGCGCTGGGTCAAGTCACGACTTGGCGACTCTATCGGTCTCGAGTTCAACAAACTCGGCTCCGGTCGTGGCGGTTCGGGTGCCCCTGAGACGGGAGAGAAGCCAGCTACCGAAAAAGACCTCTGGGATCGTATATGGAACGTGTTTGTTGCCGTGGTCAAGGAAGCACAGGACCGCTTTGCGGAGCGGGCAAAGAGCTTCGAGGCCAGCACGGAGGAGGTTGAAATTGGACTCTGGAGGTTACGGCGCAAGAGCTGGGTTGCACTGCGGGAGAAGATTGACGAGGAGGTCATGGAGGGCAACATCTTATTGAAGCTGCGCGAGAACTTTGAAGACAAGTTCCGATACGATGAGGCGGGTGTCCCACGCATCTGGCGTCCCACCGACGACATTGAGGGTATCTATACACGGGCACGAGAGTCGACGCTGACGCTCATCCCCCTGCTGTCCCGCTTCAGGCTTGCCGAGACGTACGCGCCTCCCGACCTGCCGGGCTGGGTAGGTACCCAGCCTCCGGGTGTGGAGCCTGACGATGAAGAGGATCTGACGCCCATTGGTGGCATTGATGAGGAGGAAGGCAAGAGCCTAGAAGAGGAGATGACGGTTTTGAGTGAGAGCAAGCGCCAGGATCTTGTCGTGCGCTTCAAGAAGACGGCCGATGGCGTCTACGTCGAGGCGAAGAGGGGTGCTCTTGGCGGTATGACGCAGGTCCCGTTGTATTTCTGGATTGCGCTGTTTGCGTTTGGTTGGAATGAGATCTGGATGGGTAAGTCTTTTATCTTCTTTGCATCATTTGATAGCCTCAACCAACTGTGACAGGATGACTAACTGAAAACTACTCACGCAGTCCTCCGCAACCCCTTCCTCTTCATCCTCCTCCTCCTCTCTGCAGGTGGGTTCTACGTCGCGTACAACCTGAACCTTTTGGGACCTATGATGCAGATGACGAGCGCGGCGGCGAACCAAGCCAGCGAGATTGGTAAGCAGAAGCTGCGCGAGTTCCTCGAGAACAATGAGACGGCACGGCAGGCGTTGGCCATGCCGGCAAGCAACAAGACCGAAGAAGTCCGCATGGACTCGTTGGACAGCAGGGGTAAGAAGAAGGATTATGATGATGACGAAATTTGAGGAAAGGATTAATGTGTTTCTTTCATATATATATACGGGCTATAGCCTTATTTTAGACTGGGGGGGGTGAGTAGGGATTAAATGGGCTTAAGGGTATTTTTGTATTGTATGAAAAATGAGCGGGGATGATGATATGAGGGAGCGAATGAGAAGAGCATTGCATAAAATGTATTATGAACTGATCAAATTGTAGTAGACGTGTATGCAAGGTAGGGATGTATGTGTTTACGATCTCTTGCACCTTTGAACATTAATCATGTATTTCCTCCTCATGCCACTACTAACAAGACTCTAGGCAAAGGCCTTTTTGGGCCGGAAAACAGGCATCAACGAGCGCAGAGACAAAGAAAAAAAAAAAAAAGAAAAAAAATTATAGTAAGAGAAAAGGGAATCTACGTCTAGTGCTTACCCACCCCACGCGAACTTCTAAACTCATGATTCATGCCGAATTCTTACACCATCTATCGATCAAGTCTATAATGTTACGGTCTTTAGCATAAAAGGAGCTCGTGACGACTTGCCCCGTTGGCTACGCCAGAGACTTGAGTTCCGTCTGCTGCTCTCGGCCGGCGGGGTTCTTCTTTCTCCTGAGCAGATGTAGCAGGTATACACCGCGAAAGACGTGGGCACCGGCGCCGTTGTCGTTGAACTGGTCGCCCTCTGACTGGTCGTGAGTGATCTCCACGTTGCCTAGCAGCGACGCGGCGATTATACACTATTGGAAGCTTGGTTAGATGTGTGTGTGTGTGTGTGTGTGTGTGTGTTTTTTTTTTTTTCGTTTTTTTTTTTCCTTTGGGGGGTCATATGCTCATTTGGGATTCTTTGTGAGGCCCCAAGGGCACAATGAGCCTGCCATAATAGTATAGTATAGAATAAAATGAAACCACTCACCAGGACCATGATCGGCACGATTGAAACGAAAGCCCAGACGATTCCCATCTGTTGCGTGAATATTCAGTCAGTCTGGACCTCACGGGGCAGTCTGGGACATTAAGAGTAGAGCATGGTTATCTTCCCCCCCTTTTCACAGCTTCTTACCTTTGCTTGCTGGGTTATTACCAGCCTCTGTGCCTCTGGGAGATTGTGGAGCACGTCAAAGTTCCGCACCGGGGAGTCGCTGCCTATGTCGGACTTGTTGTTGAAAACGGTCGTCATGATGGTGAGACCCAGGGTGCCGCCGAACGGAAGCGTAACAGCCAGGAGGGAGATTACGGTCGCGATGCTGTTTGGGAAACAGCCGATTGCGTGTAGTTGGACTTTTTTGTTTTGTTGTTTTTTTGCGAGTTTTGTCCAAAAGTCAGCCCATGGGTCACAAAGACGTAACAGAATGATTTTGCGAAGACGGTCCCTGAGAATCCTTACCAGATAGAAATCGCACCCCCGTACCCACACCGGTCAGCGCCATCATGCCGTAGATGGTGGGCGTGTCTTCCTTGTACAGAGCCCAGGCCAGCATGCCGATGCCGACTGCCTCAACTATGGACCCGAACATGGTTGGAACAAAGGTGTTGCGAGGATATCTGTTGCAGAGGAACATGGAAAGATAGACACCGACTGGGATGAAACCAGAGTTAGTTTTGGATTTTACAGCTGGAGAGATCTTTGTATATGGATGAGTCGAGTCAGTATGGGGACTATTCTCACCTCCCAAGCCAGGAGTATAGTACAAGAGCTGGACTCCAGCTTGACCAGAGTTGTAAAGCTATGATTGAAAGCAGCAGCATTAGTAACGTTATTTTTGCAGCCCACACGCTCAAAAAGAACAGAGGGAATAGTTAACCAACCGGTTGGAATCAGACTCACCTTAACTATGGTAAAGTATATGCTGCCAAAGTAGAGAACCTGATGAGAATTGTCAGATGCATCGCATAATAAGAGCTGTGCTCCTTCGGATGCACATATAGAGTAAAATAAAAGAGAGAAAAACTTACAGAGTACATGGCTGCCCCAGTCGCAAGGTTGATGATACACAAGAGCCCCACGTCCTTGTTCGTGATGATATTCCAAGGAAGCATGGCCTTTTGACGAGGGAATCTGAGCGCAAGCACACCACCTGGAGCCATCAGTCTTTCCCAAAAGATGAAGGCGCCCACCACGGCTACGCCAATCAGCAAGGAAGTGAGGACGGCGGCGCTGTCCCATGCATAAGTCGCACCGGCCCACGTCATGGCCAGCACCATCAGGCCGAAGCCAAACAGGAAGAGCAGCTGGCCGCCGACGTCTACTGCCGTAAGACGAGCATAAAACCTAGAGAGCCTTCCGACGTTGGTTTGAGGCGTCTGTAGACCCTCGTCGGCGGTGGGCTGTTGTGCGACTGAACCTGGGTTTCGGGGCACAAGCACCACTGGCCCAAGGAGATCCTTCCGAAGGACAAAGAATATTATGGTAATCGCCATGACGCAGATGGGTAGGTTGATTGCGAAGCACCATCTCCATGCAGCAGTTGTCAGATAGCCTGTAGGTTGTTTTTTTTTAGTTTTTTTTTTTAGTTTGTTTGTGAGTGCGGCTCTAGCTATCAACACAACCCAGCTGGGTAGGATCAAAAGACATAGAGAAATAACATACCTCCAATAACTGGGCCAAGAGCGTAGCTGATTCCAGCGGTAAAGGAAAATATGGACCAGTTTTTGGCGTTCTCCTTCAGTGAGACCTTGTCTGCGATGATGATCCGGATAACTACGGAGATGCCGGCACATCCTAGCCCCTGGATCCCGCGGCCGAGGAGCAGCATCGGGAAAACGTCGGTCGGAGAGGCAGTACAGAGGGCACTTCCAATCATCATGATGATTACAGTGGCTTGAAGGGCGGCATGTCGGCCAAAGACATCGGCCATCTGGCCCCAGAACGGGATGAAGGCCGCCGAGGTCAGGTTGAAGGCGGAGATGATCCAGTTAAGCTGAGATACCTCGTCTATCAACCTTTAATTAGCACTTGTGTAGAGCACACAGTAGTAGGCCTTTGTGTTTCCACGGGGGAATTTTTGGGTTTGGATACTAGACCTAGAGGATAGATACTTACTAAAGTCCTTGGCGATCCAAGGTAGAGCGCTTGCAATACTGTTGGTGTAAGTAGATTTTGCAGTGAAGAATTTGTTAGTTACTACTATCATGATACCGGACTCTTGCAATAATCTATCAAGAATAAGACAATGAATGATATGCGCACATTGTAACATCCAAAGCCTGTAGCGCAAAGGGAAATATCAAGCCGATCACTAGCTTGATTCGATACCTGCGAGCAGCTCGTTTCTCATCGATGCAGACCTGGCACTTAGAGTCTTCCGTTTCGGTGCTCTGTGGTTTCGAATGAGACTCGTGCTCGGTATCAAGCGCAGTTACAGCAGTGGGAGCAGGGCCTGACTGCTGTGGACCTTGAGGCGACTTTTGGCTTGTCGAAGCATTGTTGAGCGCATTGGCCGCAACCTCGTTCATTTGATGTGCACATGGCGGATGCGACTTGGCTCCCCTCTCCTCTGTCTTATCCTTGCGAAGCTTCCGGTATAGTGAAATCATAACAGCTGCTGTCCAATATTGCTGAAAGAGGCCTCTGCCTCTGTATCAACAGATGTAGCGGGTGAGAGCAAGGCACAATAGACAAAAGGCTGGTATTTGCTCAAGAGCACAGTAGAACTTTAATATATAAAAAAAAAATACACCTGCTGCTGGTTGATTTGACCTTGTCGAACAGCTTGTAAATGAAGTGAGTGGTGTTATAGAACTAAAGCCAAGACCAGGAGATCGGAGCGCCAAGATATATAGGGCTAAAGCCATGGGGACACAATCGACCAGAACGGCAAAACACCGATCTGCTAAGTTACCTGGGTACGCTTACCGGCAACAACGTGGACATAGTGAGAATGGCCTACGTAGGCGAAATTTGCAGTCAGAAATCATAGCCCTGATACGACACGGTGCCAGGCTAGCTGGCGCCAGGGGCTATGCAAAAAGTTCTGTACAGTAGTCCACACCCTTCTGGTTACAATACTAGGCCAATCGATTGACATGTATAATATTAGTCTAGGATAAGCAGGTGGGTCGAGTCTAGCTTTTATTGGCATAAACCTGTAGAATAGACGTAAGCTAGGACCAAGAGACAAAAAGGTCCCGCCCGCAGTCTACCAATCAGCCGAATGACACACTTTGTTGGGTCGAGGGCTGACGAGGTCTCGGATCCGACACTTTCGGAGCAGGTAAAAGGACAGGACAAGTCGAGACCAAATCACCAGGTCCAGATGAAGCCTCGTAATTGAGGACATGATGATTGCGTGGGTAGGTAGGTGTATATGCCGCGTCATGATCCTAGATTATTACCAGGTCAAATGCTCATTCATGTTCTGGTGCTTCTTTTGAATCACCCCAGCCTGTAAGCGGTTCCGGTCTGGGTTCCGGTCTGACAATTGCATCTTTTATGCATTCATGCCGATTGCACACCTGAGACTGCGCCCGGGTAAATGTATTCGCACAAATTGAAAAATCCACAGCTGGAGCGCCTTTGAACATGATGATTCATACACACATAGATAAGGTACTCGGTGACTGCGAGGCAGCCAGGGAGGGTAGACGTAGACAGCCCCTGGGCGGGGACATGATGGTGCTAGCGCCATCTTAATCTCGGTAGGGCATCTTTTCTTGCTCTGTTGACTAGTTCTAGTTCTAGTTCTAGTCAGGATCTGATCTAGCATTTGTGGTGGGTGGGTGATTAGGAGGTTGGCCGCGCAAGAATCCCAGTGAGAAGGGCTAAGCCTCTACTCATAAGAAAGAGTCAATTTTTCTCCGAGCCTGAGGCCAATATTGTATGTAGCTCGAGGTTGCAACAGTTGTGGAGATTGGTGAAGTAGATTTAATGTGCGGCTGTCATGGATGTATGGCAAACGCGTCTCCGTCGAGGCTATCAAAAACAGCTAGGGAGAGTGGGGAGGGATGTAGGGGGGTCTTTTGACTAAGCTTCATATGTACTATATGTGTTAACCAGACAAATTGGATGACAGCGTGTGGGTGTGCTTGCGTTTATGCTGCGTATATGTGTGGGTGGTAGTAGAGGCGTCAGGATGGTTCAGCTGGGTTAGCCTGCTGTGATTTGACAGCAAAATCACGTCGGCTGAATTTTGTAGGTATCTTAGTTTAGTGGTTGGTGCTAGAGATTGAAGCAAGCTCGACTAGGTTCACGCTCGCCCAGTCAAACCTGGAATACCAAGAACAAAGAAGACTGCAATTCAAGTGGGATTTCGAGCCGGTCAGCCGCTGCCATCCGCAGACTTTCCGTTCGACCGTTCGGTAGCTTCACCACCAACTGAACTGTCACATGCAAGAAAGGAGCTTGTTCACACGTGCTACATACACTACGCCATGAATCAGCTTGATGAACAGCTGTTTCTTGGCGACTATGATCCATGGACGCTGTGAAGATACAGTAAAGATCAGTTCAGTAATGTAGCCTTGTTGGACTGCAATGTGGTTAAAATTTATCCCAATGACGCGCTGTTGTCGACAGCAAGGTGGATGAATAATTGACTACTTTGATGAATGCTACAGCTTGGTCCTTTGCGCCCTGTGAGGCAGCCAGAGAACAACCGACGTCGCCCAAGGCGAGCCAAGCCACAGCACGCCGAACCCCACACCCACGTTGAAAAAAAAACGGTGGGGTCTCAAGGGAAGTGCCCCTGCCCCGCATGTGACGTCTAGATTCAGACTTCCTTTACAGCTCGTCGCCCGTGATTACACCGTCAGCGCCTGTGATTGTACCCCCAACCGTACCTTTGTCTGATTGGTAGGGATAAAACTTGGGAACAAACCCGATAGAAGCAAACCTCCTCTGGTCCGAGGTTCATCTGATTAATCTGCTACTCGCTTCCGAGGCAGCGTTTCCGCTTAGCGCATCTGCATACAGACATATCTGGCTGTTTACTTTATTTTATTTTGCTTTTGCACGTTGGTTGTGCCCATGCAGGTTCTGGCTTGGAAATCCATGGTTCAGATGGTTACAAGTTGCTGCCTGGTGGAAGCTGAAGGAAAACCCTCACACGTGGCACTTGGTGCGCTTTATCCCTGACTGATAGCCTCAATCAGGAGGGCTACTGCTGGCTGATCTTGGAGCATGCCGTTGTTGCCTATAACCAACCCCGACGATAGAGCACGCGATACAGCCATCACCCACTTTTGACTACTGGTATGTTTTTTTTTTCTTCTTCTTCTTCTTCTTCTTCTTATTTCGTTCGTATCCAACCTGTTCACTGTGATTGGCTTTTTTATCCGTTCATCCATGAGGCTCCCGGAGTGTCCACTTTATCTATCTGTCTATTTGCCTTGAGCATGTACCTTGTTCCAGACCAATTCTGCATCTTGCAGCCGCATTCACCCCACGCCGGGCCTGCGGAGTATTAAGGAGATTTGCCCTGAAACAGAAGGCCGATCTAGTCTAGAGAGAAGACTAGCTACGATACGTCTTGGGCTCACTTGGAACATTTTCACAAGTTGACCTGCCTAACCTACCTACCTCCATTCTCCTCTACACACCACCTAACACCTCAGCTACCTACCACATGCCATACCCAGTCAGAGACAATAACAAGACAGCCGCAAGTTCTGCCCCCCCCCCCCCCCCCCCCCCCCCTACCAACTAGTCGGTACTACCAGCTTTTCGACTTCTTACAGTACCCCATCAAAACTAAAACTTATTAGTACCCTCACTCCTCCCGAGGTGTCAAGCTTTAACACCCCGGCTAGTGTAGCTTTCCTCCACACTGCCGAGCTCCAAATCTCCTTGGCTGCCTTGTGTCCCTCGGCGTACCACCCGAATGTCTATTACTGTCCCGTGTTTTTTTTTTCGCGAGCCCCCATCCTGTTCATCTTTCCACTCTTCCGGATAATGATCACCATGCACCCCTGAATCCTTTATACCTGTTTATGTCATTTATATCTGTGCACCTCCTCTCACTCTTATGAAGGATGTGTATTCTTAATTGTCCGTAGCCATCACCCTATCACATATATCCCAATCAGCGACCATACTGCACCTGCGTTTTCTTGTGGTATGCCGGCCTATTACCTTCACGACTGCCACTACTTTTATCGTACTGCCCTTCGTGGCCTCAACATCAACACCTGCGTCTCGCCCTTGTATTCGTAACCATCCGCTACCACATCTTCTGACCACTGACGACAACCATGCCCAGCCAAGTTCGCATATTTACTCCGCCCAAGCCTTTGGGAGAGACCCTGGCAGAGCCGGATCAAGACATAGTCAAGGCACAGCAGCCGCTTCCAAGGCGGCAGTTGAAACATATGCCCAAGAACCAGGACGTGATACCCGAGGAGGGCGGTATCACATTTGCAGCCCAGGATTCTCTGCCGAAGCTTCCAATCCCGGATCTGGAGCGCACTTGCGAAAAGTACCTGACTGCTCTAAAGCCATTACAATCGCCCAGGGAGCATGGCGAGACCCAAAATGCCGTGCAGGAATTTCTAAGGCATGACGGCCCAGAGCTGCAAGAGAAGCTGAAGAAATACGCAGAGGGCAGGTCGAGCTACATAGAGCAATTCTGTATGTTGCGAGCATCCTTGCCGCGAGTCCACTTTGTCTGTCATTGATGTAATGCGTGGCAAAGACTGACCAAGCAACTTGAACAATTCAGGGTACGACTCGTACCTAAACTTTGATAACCCCGTGGTGCTCAATCTTAACCCTTTCTTCCTGCTTGAGGATGACCCGACTCCTGCTCGAAATAACCAAGTCACCCGTGCCGCATCCCTTGTGGTTTCGGCACTCGAGTTCGTCCGGGCAGTGAGGAAGGAGGAGCTGCCACCAGACAGGGTCAAAAACACGCCGCTATGCATGTATCAGTACTCGCGTCTCTTTGGCACCGCCCGCGTGCCCACCGAGAATGGCTGTCAGATCGAGCAAGATCCTCACTCGAAACACATTGTAGTCATGGCGCATGGCCAATTCTATTGGTTCGACGCACTAGACGACAATTCCGACGTTATCATGACGGAGAAGGACCTCTCGATCAACCTTCAGACCATTGTTGACGACGCGAGTCTCACCCCGATTCAGGAGGCAGCAAAGGGTGCGCTCGGTGTCCTGAGCACCGAGAACCGTAAGGTGTGGTCAGGGCTCAGGGACATACTGACCCGCGATGAAGGATCCAACAACGCTGATTGTCTCGGCATTATCGACTCGGCCCTTTTCATCCTCTGTCTCGACTACACCGAGCCCGCGACAGCGGCAGCACTCTGCCAAAATATGTTGTGCGGCACAAGCGAGATCGAAAAGGGCGTGCAGATTGGAACGTGCACGAACCGATGGTATGACAAGCTGCAGATAATCGTCTGCAAGAACGGTAGCGCAGGCATCAACTTCGAACACACCGGTGTCGATGGACACACAGTCCTCCGGTTCGCCAGCGACGTCTACACCGATACGATACTTCGCTTCGCCAGGACCATCAATGGCCACTCGCCTACTCTTTGGGCGTCAACAAGTCCAGATCCCTCCAAGAGGGATCCCGCGAGCTTTGGAGACGTCATCCCGACTCCGCATAAACTGGAGTGGGATCTGGTGCCCGAGGTCAGCATAGCAGTGCGGTTCGCCGAGACCAGGCTGGCCGACCTGATCGGCCAAAACGAGTTCGAGTGTCTCGACTTCTCAGCCTACGGCAAGAACTTTATCACCTCGATGGGATTCTCCCCGGACGCCTTTGTCCAAATGGCTTATCAGGCGGCCTACTACGGACTATACGGCCGCGCAGAGTGCACATACGAGCCCGCCATGACCAAGTTTTTTCTCCACGGCCGGACCGAGGCTGTCCGCTCCGTCACGGATGAGTCTGTCAACTTCATCCAAACCTTTTGGGCCGACAACCCCGCAGAAACAAAAGTCGAGGCTCTGCGTGCGGCCTGCAAGAAGCATGTGGACATGACGAGAGATTGTGCAAAGGCTCAGGGGTGCGACAGACATTTGTACGCGCTTTTCTGCCTCTGGCAGCGATTGGTTGACGAGGATGCCGGCACGACGACCAACGGGTACTCGAGCCCAACGAGCGACAACGAGGGAGCCGTCTCGGAGAGGTCGCAATCCCCCGCCGTCGCGGACAAGGAGAACGGCGAGGGATTGAGGTCGAGGGGCGACAGCACCTCGTCGTCGCAACGGTCCGTCAAGTACGCGACGCTGCCGCTGATATTTGCCGACCCGGGCTGGGACAAGCTCAACGCCACGATCCTCTCCACATCTAACTGCGGAAACCCGTCGCTCCGCCAGTTCGGCTTCGGGCCCGTCTCCGGCGACGGCTTCGGCATCGGCTACATCATCAAGGACGAGCGCATCTCCATGTGCGTGTCGAGCAAGCACCGACAGACCAAGCGCTTCGTCGACGCCCTCGAGAGCTACCTGCTCGAGATACGCCGCATCCTCCGCCTGACGAGCCGCAGGGCCGCCTCATCCGCCCCCGAGGGGCCCCTGGCCGGCAGCATCGCCGAGGCCAAGCAGCAGACGACGCGCGCCCGCGAGGTCGAGGACGACAAGCGCCAGCACTACCGCCGCGCCCCGCAGCCTAACAGGCTCAAGTCCAGGGGTAGGATGATTGCCGGCCCGGGCCTGGACGGGTTGATGCGCTCCAAGTCGTCGGTCACGGGGACAACATCGCCCACATCGGAGAGCGTGGCCATGAGCGAAGATGACGAGCTTGGTGGATGTAAGTGTTTTTTTTTTCTTTTTTTTTTTCTCTCCTTTTTGGACATGACAGCCTTTCACCCAAGTAAACTTTTGAAACTAGGTTATTCTGCCTTGGCCCTTGAAATTTTGCCTCTTTCTTTAAAAAGAACATTCATCAGTTGGCGACCTTTCTCTGACCTTCCAACGCGCAACAGATGGCTTCTTCGACGCGGGAATGCTCCTGCAGGCTCTCAAGGCCAGAAACACCCACTTTGACGTCGGCGAGACGAGGGCGAGCGAGAGAGCGGCCGTGCAGGCAAAGAGGAACAATGTCGGCAAGAAACTACGGCTCATCGACTACTAGAACTAGAAGTATGGATGCTGGGGATTGGATTGCTTGCTAATGTTTTTTTTTCTTTTCTTTTCTTTTTATCTTGATGTTTTCTTTATATCCTGGGTTTACTATCATATAGCGGGTGTTTTGCTCTGTTTGGCGAATAACATATACTTGCCTAGGTTACTCACACACATACTAAATGTTGCATCATGAAGACAAAGGACCAAGGCTTTCACGCCCGCGTGCGTCATTAACTACTATTTGTTGAAGAACAGTATACATGTCTACATCAAACACATGGTATAAATAGAAACAAGAGTGTTTTTCATTGATGGTAGACTTAGCCAGCAATGATGCATCCCGCTTATGATGATAACTAAAGAAGAA
The DNA here is from genome assembly GCA_003709005.1 of Magnaporthales sp. P1609. Taxonomy (NCBI): domain Eukaryota; kingdom Fungi; phylum Ascomycota; class Sordariomycetes; order Magnaporthales; species Magnaporthales sp. P1609. The sequence continues at coordinate 2,014,723 of PELF01000005.1, read as the reverse complement.
AAAGAAGTAACTATCTACGTAGATGGGAAGAGCCTACTGATCTTCCACCCGGTCTCCTCACGTGGCGTAGAGAGCAAACATGCTTCTTTCCATGAGGAAACTCTCATCCACCCGACGCTACAGCAACAAACCCACCCAAAACGTTTCACCGCCCTTTTCCTATCCTTCTCTCCGAATTTTGAAATAACTAGTGCTTCCCCTCCTCCCTCGTACAAGAAGCCCGCCGGCCAAAAGTCGAGTCTCTGGGGAACCTCGACAAGTGTCAAAGCACCCCGAGACTCGAACAAATTGCTCTTGTTGCTGTCACAGATCGAAATCGGAGATGCACAAAAATAAAGAAAAGTACTTCAGAAATACGAAATTGGACGCCCAATACAATCCCAGAAAATTAGAGAACCACCCCGGTATGAAACTTTGATGATTGGCAATGGGAAACCTTGAAAACTCAAACAGAAACAACGAAAGAGAGAGAGAGAAAAAAAAGGACAAACAAACAACAGAGTGAAAAGAAATCAAAATGATCATCCGTGAGGTTGGTTATGCAGCATGGGATATGTGCAATCAACCCATGTGGGGATGTGCCCAAAATGGAGTCAAAGAAGCTGGCTGACCCTTATCCATCTCAATTGTTCCCAGGAAGCCAAAATGAGATATGAAGATGCTGCCAAAAAATAAAACAGGGGGAAAAGTAGTTGGAAGAAAAGGAAACCGTGAGCCATGTCGAGCTTTTCTTAGTGTACAACAAAGCACGACCACATCCGTCGAGGTCAAGCAGAAGACATATCCTGCCAGAAGCCCCCAAAAGTCTGGTCGTCACTTATGCTCATGACTGAAGAAGAAAGACGTGCCAATTGAAAATGCCCTCCATTGATGAGAACGATTCCATGTCGCATGTCGTTGGGTCATCTCGTCGTAGATTTTGCTGCTAGAAAACAAGTGAACAGATGAACAACAGTTGAAAGAAGGCCGACTCAAGGCAAAGCTTAGACCCAGGTCTGCTCGCCACTGTCGGCACCGGCACCCTGGCCGTTCGGCTGCTGCATGTTTGTGATGTTGGTAGGGGACACGTTCTGGTACTGCTGACCACCGTTACTGTTGGAGTTGCCGTTCATGCCTTGATGGATACGGCCGTAGTGAGGCGGCGCAAACTGAGGGGCGGCGCGCACGGGAGGAGTCTGCTGCGACTGCTGGGGCTGTTGCGATTGGGGAGCGGGAACGGTCAAAATATTGGACGCCGGGAACATTGACTGTTGAGAGCGGCTGTTGCCATTGTTGGCACCGTTCAGACCTCCGAGGCCGTTGGAATAGCCCGATGATAGGATCGAGACGTTGTTTGGCTGTTGACGAGCGTGGTTGGCAGTGTTGATGGTGATCTGACCCTGTGTAGCATCGGCAGGAGTGACCTGGCCACTAGACTGGCCGCTGCGGTTGTCAAAAGCCTGAATCTTGGCCTGGATGCGACGGCCGTACGGGGTTGATCGAATGGTGGGCAAAATGGGACGGATGGTCTCCACAAGGCGGTGCTTGGTCAACGGCGTCGAGTACTCCAGTGCAGTCTGGATGACATAGTTGGCGAAAGAATCTCGGAGCAGCCGCTCGATCTCGCCAGGTGCCAGAATTTCCTCAGCGATCATGTCCTTGGAGACGTCTGCCGAGCAGCGCAGGCACTTCTCAATGACATTGGAAGAGAACTTGTGGCGCGACAAAAAGCTGATGCGGCCGCGGAACATACCCACAAGGGGCTCGGTGAAGGTTGGCTCGTTCAAATCAATGATGTACTGAACAACATAGTTACCGAAGGGGTCCTGGACAAGGGTTACGGCATGCTCCGTAATGCGAGCAATGAGCCAGACCTTCTGGTCGCCGGAAGCGTGATCGATGCACCTCTGCAGGACACAGCAACCATGACGATGGGTACCAACCTCGACAGCTGCGGCACCAACGGCATCAAAGATGAACTGCGAGTGGAGGCAGCTGAGCTTGTTTAAGCACTTCTGGATGACGTGGTTGCCATTTAGGTCCTGGATGAGCTCAACAACACGATCGCGCAGGGACTCAATGATTATCTGCACTTGCTCCTCTGTGTTGATGAACTCGATCATCTTCTGGAGGGCACGGGTACCATGCTGATTGAGTGCGATGCGCACCATGTCCTGCGAGGCGTTCTGGATCAGGACAGTGCGTTCCTCCTCGTTGCAAAACTCCAAGAGCTTCTGGCACAGGTAGTTGCCAAAGGGGTCAGTCATCAGCTCAACGACATGCTGGTTGGTCTCGAGCCAGATCATGTGAACTTGATCGGGAACACGACCCTCCAGCTGCTTCTGGAGATAACGGCACCCGTGCTGATCTTTGCAGAGCTCGTAGATGGTACCACCAACCGACTCTAGCGGCAGGTTGTTGAAGCGACTCATAGCCTCGTTGTCCATGGCGCGCCTGTTCTGGATGACGCGAGCCTGACTGTCGCGGCCCGAGGTAGGCGTGTAAATGTTGCCATATCCTGTGTAGTTCTGGTTGGGGTACATGGAAGAAGGGCCGCCGATGCTCATGTTGGCGAGCTGCGTGGAGAGTAGAGGAACGCCGTTGGAATAGGCAGTCACGCCGTTGGGGCCATTGGCATAGACAGGAGCGCCGCCGTTAAAATAGCCATTGTTGTACTGAGGATGACCCGGGTTCGGGCCGTTGGTGGGCATTGACGGGGCAGCAACACCCTGCTGCTGCTGCGACTGCGACTGCGACTGCGACTGCGGAAGGACACCCATTTGCCCATATGGTATTGCGCTTGCGTGAAGAGCCGAACCGATTGAGGCGTAGTGGCCACCAGGGCCGCCCTCACGACCAGTTCCAACATTGCCAATGTTTTCGTTGGACAGCTCACGGCTATGGCGAGAAGCCATGGCACCAGCGGGTATACGACCGATGCTGGCATTGTGATTGTGGAAATGCTGGTTCGCGTGGTTGTTGGCGGTGCCGCCCATGACCGAGCCTCCCATAGCGTTCTTGACAGTTGGGACGTCATTAGCAGAGTGAGAGCTTTGCAGCTTGGGGGGAGACGACAGGCCATGTTGCACTGGGGAAACCAGGTTGTTTGCCTCAGCAGCGGTCTCGGCATAGAATTTGCCCATGTCATGAGCTTTCATGTCGAAAGAACGACGGATAGAAGCCACACTGCTCATGCCAGAAAGCTCTGAAGAAGCACCACTCTGCTGGGTCGAGACACCAGAGGCGTTCCCATTGGTGATAGCTGAAGATAAAGTCTGTGACGAACATCTGTTAATATGATTCCAATCACCAAAGCCTGGTACGAAATTCAGAGGAGTGGCCGGGTAAGAGGTAACTTGAATATACATGATTCGTAACGTGGAGATGGATGGCTTGGGGTATGAGTATTTGCTAGCATTTGCGAATGCATGTGCGAGTGTTTGATGCGCTTTGGAGGATGTGAGAGTGAAGTGAGGAGAGTCTGAAATGTAGCAACGAGAGGTAACCGGGAATATAGGGCAAATTCAGAGGTCACAAAACAGCGGAAATTCCTTGTAGTCACGGAAAACATTGATAAAAATGCTTTTAAGCCTCGGGGAAAACTTACCGAATAGTCGTCATGGCGCGAGAGCGTAGGGAAGCTCTCATCAGAGGCCTGAACCTGACCGTATTGGCTCATCTCAGCGGTTGAGTTATCTTCGTCCCCGAACAAAAATCGAGTGGTGTTGGTTTGATCAAGATCGAGCCCGTAGAATCCTGTCCGCGAGCGCGTAACTGGCATAGAATAACGGTTGAGACTGCAGTTAGATGATCTTTGTGTCAGCAACAAGATCTTTTCAGCTTCAGGCCAGCTGTAGATGTGGCTCTCGAAAGCACAGCTGTGCGATCTAAAGACAAGGCAGAACAAATTAAGGCTTTGAGGCCTTTGGTGAAGATGCAAATGCAGGTGCCGTTGTTTTTCTTTCTTCGTTGGAAATGACTTGATTCTGGTTGGGGGGTTGAAAGGTGTGCGGGCGAGGGAGTCGTAGCAGAGGAAGGGCAGGATTTACTCAGATATTCTGGTGTTCTCTTCGATTCGCAGCTGAAGCAGGTGCAAATATCAAGTAATATGAGAAAATGAGTACAGGACAAAAAGCAGTGGTAGTGGTAACAGAATTTGTTGCAAAAACGAGGGTTTTCTGTGCAGAGAAAATTGTTGGTGGGAAGAGGAGGGAGGTGGTGTTGGTGCTGGTGTTGGAGGAGAACGCGGTCTTGACGTGATTGCAAGTCAATTTGGAAGAGAAAAAAAAAAGACTAACCAGGCCACTCACTCTGCCGCAGCAATTCTTCTAGGAGCACACGAAAAGGTTCATGTACCTAAGAAAAAAGCTTGCTTGCACCATGCAGTGACTCCGATTCTACCGCCTTCTCGATGCGCAGCACAATGATCAGGCAAACAGGTGAGGAGGTACTTGCCAAATCTGCCTTTTCACATTCTGCAATCATCTTATCCAATTGACCTTTTCAACATCGCAAACCAGTCTCTCGTCCCATCCCACAACTTGTGGTCGTGATATGAAGGTAAGGGTTTTTTTTTGGTTTTTTTTTGGTTTTTTTTTTGGGTGGAGGGGGGTTCTTTTTTCCCCTTTCCCCCTCCAGGAGAATAGGATTTCTGACACTGGTCATCCATTGAGAGGAGTATCCAAGCTCACAGCAAGTTCGCAAGCAAACCTCACTATCTCAATCTAGTATCACTTACGCATTAGTCGACCGATGGCTAGTCGGGTCCTGCCGAACGGCCTCTTCCTTCTCATCCTCATCGCTGTTTCTTCGCGTTCCGGGCATCGATCGTGCTGGAAGACCGTCGTCATAGGCGAAACCGCGCACCGACTGCATGATGCCGCCTCCAGTTTGCGGCGAGGTCAACTGCGACCCAGATCTGCCCGGACGGTTGTACAGCAAGCCAGGGGGTGACATCAGGCTTGATGTAGAATATCTGTTGGGCCGCGAAAAGACGCTGGGGAACCCAGATGCGTCGCGGTATTCCGGAGGTGTCGTAGGCTCAGACTGGTGGCCTGCGATACGACCGAGATCTTCCTGCATGGCTGCGAGTTCCTGCTCCTCACGCCTCTGCTGAAGATCCAGCTTTTGCATCTCGGCCTCGAAGCGGCGCCTCTGCTCCCGGATTCTCTCATATTCCATGCGCTTCTTCTCGATCTGTTGCTTTGTTTTCGGTGTCAGCTCGTAGCCCACCGCATGCTCTGTTCCCCAGTGGCCGTCAAATCTCAGTCATTCCATCCGCCTACAACCCCGCCTGCCACCCGCCCTATGCTACTATCACAACATCATTTGCAGCGCTCATCCCCTGGGTACTGAACAAAAAGACTAAAATCGACCAGCAACCATTGCGCCAAGGAGATGATGAGAGCATACCAAATGAGCCTTGTGAATTGCCTGCAAGTCATTTTGTTAGCATCAATCTGCGCAGAGGACATAGATGCGGCCATGATGATCCCGGAGACGCAGTTAAAGCACCCACAGCATTATTCACAAATTCCTGCGGCTCGGGAGGACCGCGCGGACTTGGCAGCGAGGTCAGAGACGACAGTGTCGGTACACGTCCCGAGTCTGTAGTAAATCGTCGAGGAAGGTTCGAGCGGAGATCGTGGGTATTGATGAAGGATTGAGAATGGCGGTTCGAGTTTCGCGGGGGTGAGACAAGGGAATTCATCGTGTGCTGGTGCTCCGCAGTCCGCGGGGACTGCTGCGAGCGAAAGCGCAGCTCGTCCATGTTCGCTCTGAAGCTGGAGGTCGCTTTGGATGTGAAATTTTATACAACTAGGATGACAGGGTCGTCTCCGTCTTCGTACAGAGCCAATGTTGGCTTGGAAAGGAGGTGCTCTATTATACTTGGAGGTGGAAGCGGCGCCATCCAGGTCAGCGGTCGTCAGGGTCTTTTTTGTTGACGAGGAGAAATATTGGATATTTTTCTGGGCCGCTCGAGGGCAGCCACAGCGGGGGCGGCTGTGGGAAACCGAAAAAAAAAAAGCCAGGGCTGGGTTTTGTTTAAGCATACGACTGACTATGTGCCTTGCATTTCTCGCAGGTGTCCAATTGTGCCACGAGTGCAGAGTGGAGGAATACTCCGTGCCTCATGGCAGCCGTGGACACATGTTTGGGCAGCAAGACCATCCCGCATCGCGCCTTGAACGACGCAGGGTCTGTGGCGGGAGCAGAGAAAGATGGCGACGCAGGACATTTTGTCGCAAAGTCAAAACATACCTCTTATGTATTCGTTTCTTTTCCACACAGACACACAAAAATATAATGGCACACGATGCTTGCCTGGAGAGCCAGGAGCGGGAAAATCAAAAATCAGAACCAAAGAAAGAAAAGAAATCAGAATATCAATAAGCTGTGGTGTACAACTAGGGTCCCCCAAAAAATGAGCGTGGGCAAAGCGTAGTGCGGACGGCGGACTGGAGAGCGGGAAAAAGAAAAAGACTGGATGGAGCGCAAAGGACTGGGTGTCGTTCGCTTTTGGAGGTTCCACATCTCCTACTGCAGTTCCCACTTCCACCCGCGACGTCGAACCTAGAACCCGCACCCACCAACAACAGCCAATCAAAAGCACGACCCAGCCCAGAGGGTACCTAGACCCTGCACGATTTACTTTGTGTAGGCGCCCCAGGGCCCCTTCCTTGTGCTCATGTGGGCTGGCTCCAGCTTGCTCCAGCCCCAGCAATTCTGCAAGTCTGCAAGTCTGGTCTTCGCTCTCCAATCTATCTAATCCACATCGTGGCGCCTGCATAGGGGGAACCGAGGGATTAAAGGGAGGCAAAAAAAAAAAAAAAAAAAAAAAAAAAAAAAAAAAAAAAAAACACATGAGGGACAGGTCCAAGAGAAAAACAGCCGCGAATAATGCTTCACAGAGGCGCCGGCTTGACGTTTAAAGACGCCACTGGGACGGGCCAGTCAGTTGGAATATCGGGCGCGACGGTTGAGGCGGGGGAGATCACCTCTACTACTAGCTCCATCTTATAGCTTCTACTTTCAGACATTCACTTGCCTAACCAACAAGCCCACCTATGACGATTTTTAGGCGAGCCACATGGGTTGAAAGCCAAAGTCCATACTGGCAGCTGTACCCATTCGTCAGTCTGTGCATGTTCATTCGTACTTGGTACATACATTGGCGGCGGCACGTGCGTGAAGCTTGAACAAACACACCCCTTCCCCAAGGTTCAGAAAGACAAAGACAACAGAACCATTGGGCATACAGTTCAGCTGGCCGGGCAAGGCGAACGAAATGAATTGAATTGATTGCATCGAGGGGCAGGTTCGCAAAAATGTTACAGTCATTCAAGCCCCTCTTTTCCTACCACATTGGGTGGGGATCCCCCTCCCTCGCTAGCTCGGCATGTCATCGTAAGTAAGGGACCACAAGATACGGATGTAGAGCGGTGAGGGCGAACTCGCCGGGTAGCCCCTACTGCAAGTATATCACACCTTTGCCACAAGACGCCAAAGTATAGAAGAGGGGGAAATACCTACCTACTATTCGTAATAAAAGCCCGCGCCATTTCGGATCCTCCGAGTTGGATTTCGAACGAGTACTTTTCGGGAGACCAAGTTAGTCGAGGTCGTTTGGTGATTCTTATTGGGTTAGAACTATTCTAGTAAGGTCCGGGCGGCCTACCGTACTACTCCGTACCTACGTAGTACTGAACTACCAACTATCATCCATTTCGTCAAATTTCGACGGTAGCCGCACAGGTTGACAGCGCAACATTTTTTTTTGGTTTTAGTCTAATTGATTTTGAATTTTTGTTTTATTTTGACCGTGACAAAGTAATACTGACCCGAATGTGTGGGGGAAAGAACGCGCTGTCACTGTGGCTTTATGTAGCGCCTAATCTGCAGCCTGGAACTGTACTTGTACTGTATTGAATCTGCACGGGAAGGTAAACAAAAACAAAGTACACGAGGTCGGTAGTCCGCCGTGATCCGTGATGGGTTTCTTTTACCCGCTGGTCATTTGTCTCGGGTCAGTGCCATGCCAGGCCCCTAGTGTCGGTCCGTTGCGCTAAGTTGCGACAGTCTTGCTCGGGCAGGGATTCCCCATCAGATGGCGACATCAATCGACTTGCCAAGGGTTTGTCGGCAGCCTAGGCCCCATGCCTGCCTCGTTTTGGTCCTTGGAATATTATGTACTGACCTGATTGCGCGAGTTTTCATTTTTAACTGAATTGAACGTTAAAAGACAGAGGAGTATCTCCCGCAGGATATACCAAGAAGAATGATGGGCATGACATGAGATGATTCAGGTACTTGGAATGTCTCACTGTCAGCCTCGAGGCATGCTGTCTGCGCAATTGAGCTGTCATATAAGGCTTATACATAAACTTCCCGCTTTATGGAAGCGATTTCATCCCATTCGCTCATTTGCCAATGCCCCTCTTATATGCACAGTACATTATGTGCAGTCTAACTCTGTAATCACCTGTTATTAGAGAGCCTCATTTATGCGGTGTGACAGCCATGGAGGTCCTTGAAAAAAATAGTCTACATTCCAGTACAGTGGACGAAATACTGGGAAGGCAATTTCGTTTGACTTGAGCGAGTGCGGAATTGATCCCAGACAGAAAAATTGCATAGTATCACTACAATACATTACCGTACGGATTACCAGGATTTTCATTGACTGTTGGCCTCAATCCGCTTCACCGCTTTTTGGTACTATGGGGGGAGTGGGGGCGGGCTCTATTCTGGCGGGTGCATCGTGAGAACAAAACATAAGCGGGCGTTTCGGCTATCACTAGGATTCCTGCTTGCTGACATTGCCTTGACTATTACTAAATCAAGGAGGTTGAGTATAGCTCCGTTTCACACCCTACGTTCGGCGACTCGGGGAGAGAAAAAAAGAGTTTCTCAAACACGAGGCAGAGACTGCCTTATAATATCCAACAAGCACACGTGGTAGTCACTGTCTGCTATGCATATTCTGTTTTGCTACAATGTAACCCGGACTAATTGTCTCAGGTACCTGGTCGGGTTGTACCGTACATCGTCAATGAACTCAGCGTGAGGGATTTGGCCAGATGTACATAGTAGATCCATGTGGGGTCGGACCGTTATTGACTGCGTAAGAAAAAAAAACAACCCGACAGGCTTTTAAGAAGCCTATTGGCAACGTTTCAAACACAAGTAGGTAGAAAGAATGATAGAAAGGTTGAGTATATAGGTTAGCAACTGTGAAAGTATCCGATTGCCGCGAATTACTTACAGCTGTGAAGACTGGAAACGTAAATTAATTGTGTTTGCTTCTGACTAGTTGGTTGCCTGCGACAATATCAATCCAAACTGGTTTATACACAGGCAGCAAGATGAATCTTTAGGGCAGCGTATAAAGCATAGCGCCTTGTGTCAAAAGACTGTCAGAAAAGAGAAGAAAAATAATTGCTTCATTGCTTGTTTCGGCGCCGTTCCGCTGATGGCGGCAACCTACTTTGGAGGAATGGCTGGGCTGGTCCCTCCAGTGGGGCCGAGGCTCGTCTGAAGAAGCTTAAGTGCCTTGCTTTATCTTATCAGCCAACGCGTGAGCGCGGCATAGTTTCGCGGTGGGGGACGGCGGGGATGGCTCACGACAAAATTATTTGCGATGGCTGCAGGTCAATGAGCTCCATCCCAATGAGCTCCATCCAGCTCCATTGACCTGGAACGCCCAACAAGCCCCAGGCATGCCAGCAGCAGTATCGCAAACATGCCGTCTGTCGTGGACGATGGCTTTGAAGCCTTGTTGGAGCCTTTTTACAATGGCAAAAAGCTGACAGATCCTATTTCTACCGCCCAAGACAAATGGCAGCTCTTGCCCGCTTTCCTCAAAGTCAAAGGTTTGTTCAATATAACCTCGATATGTTCAGTTCTAGGAAGTTACTAACCAAGACACAGGACTTGTCAAACAGTAGGCGATCCTCAATTGCTCCCCCCATCAACCGAAAACTAACCAGCCAATTCTTGTGCGACTTAGGCATATTGACTCATTCAACTTCTTCATCAATACCGAGATCAAGGAAATTGTCAAGGCAAATCGCATAGTACGGAGCGATGTGGAAAGCGGCTTCTTTCTCGAATTCACCGACATCCGCGTCGGGCAACCCAATCGCGCCGAGTATAGTGACATCAAGGCGCAGAATGAGGTCTCGCCCATGGAGTGTCGCCTGCGCGACATGACCTACGCCGCCCCCATCAAGGTCGACATTGCCTATTTCCGCGACAAGAAAAAGGTCCTCCGCAAGAATGTCACTCTCGGACGCATGCCAATCATGCTCAAGAGCTCCAACTGCTGGCTGAGCGGCGCCAACAACACCGAAATGGAGGACATGAACGAGTGCCCATTGGACCCGGGTGGCTACTTCATAATCAACGGCACCGAAAAGGTCATTTTGATCCAGGAGCAGCTGAGCAAGAACCGAGTTATCGTTGAGGCTGACGAAAAGAACAATGTCATTTCTGCCTCGGTGACCTCTTCGACCCACGAGAGGAAGTCAAAAACCTACGTAACGCTCAAGAAAGAGCGCATCACGCTCGCACACAACACCTTGGTTGAACCCATTCCGATCGCCATTATCCTCAAGGCTTTGGGAGGCTTGCCCGACCATGAGATCATACAACTTGTGGCCGGCGAGGATGCTCGGTATCAGGATGACTTTGCAGTCAACTTCGACGATGCCGCTCGGGCAGGAGTTTTTACTCAGCAGCAGTCACTAGAGTACATTGGCTCGCGCGTCAAAATGGGCAGCAACAGATTCAAGTCTCCCGGAGGTCAAGCTCCAAGGCGAAACAATGCGGAAGAGGGAATAGAGGCCCTAGCCAACATGATCATTGGCCACGTGCCCATTTTGGACCTTGACTTCTATCCCAAAGCCTGCTACGTAGCCATGATGGTTCGCCGTGTCCTGATGGCTGCGCATGATCATAAGCTGGTGGACGATCGTGATTTTGTTGGCAACAAGAGGCTAGAGTTGGCTGGACAAATGCTTTCTCTTCTCTTTGAGGATCTGTTCAAGAAATTCCTTGTTGATTTGCGGTTTAACATCGACAAAGTACTACGAAAGTCAAACAGAGGTGTGGCCTTTGATCCGTTGAACTCTATTACAGCAACGTCAGGTCACATTACGGCCGGCATGAACAGGGCGATTCAGTCCGGAAATTGGACAGTAAAGCGTTTCAACATGAACAGAGCCGGCGTCACGCATGTCCTCAGCCGACTTAGTTATATCAGTGCTCTGGGTATGATGACACGCATCAGCAGTCAATTTGAGAAGACGCGGAAGGTCAGTGGACCCAGAGCGTTGCAGCCGTCACAATGGGGTATGCTGTGCACCTCTGACACCCCTGAGGGAGAAGCATGTGGTCTGGTGAAGAACTTGGCGCTCATGACGCACATCACGACGCATTTCGAAGAGGATCCTGTGAAGGAGTGGATTCTGGCCATGGACTCTGGCGCCGAGTCTTTGAACAACTTCAGTGGGTCAGAGATGCACACTGTTGGAACCTATGTCATAACCGTAAATGGGACACCATTTGCATTGACCTGGAATCCTGAAGAGTTTGCCAAGAGGTTTAGAGATACAAGGCGAAAAGGAGAGTTATCTCCCTTTGTCAGCATCAGCATAAACTATCACTTTGCAACGGTCAACATTGCCACGGATGAAGGTCGAATCTGTCGTCCGTATATCATCATTGAAAACGGTGTGCAGAGAATCAAAGAGGAGCATCTAGAGTCGCTGCGTCAGGGCGACAAAGACTTTGACTATTTCCTCAACAACGGCATAGTCGAGTACCTAGACGTCAACGAGGAGCAAGACACTCTTGTTGCTTTATACGAAAAGGACGTGACTCCTGCCCACACCCACTTGGAAATCGAGCCGTTCACTATCCTAGGCGCCGTCGCCGGACTCATTCCTTTCCCTCACCACAATCAGTCGCCCAGAAACACATATCAATGTGCTATGGGTAAACAAGCTATAGGTGCAATAGCATATAATCAGTTCAACCGGATTGACACTCTGCTCTATACTCTCGTTTATCCACAGAGACCAATGGTCATCACCAAGACGATAGAGTTAATTCACTACGACAAACTCCCAGCCGGCCAGAACGCTACTGTCGTGGTCATGTCCTATTCGGGTTACGATATTGAGGATGCTCTGGTGTTGAATAAGGCTTCCTGCGACAGAGGATTTGGACGATGTCAAGTGTTCCGCAAGCACACGGCCGAGCTGCAGACTTATGCGAACAACAAGAGTGAAAAAATCAGCGGTCCTGAGATTGACGAGAGGACTGGGCAGCCTGCGGAAAAATACGCCGCCATCGACAGCGACGGCCTTGCGAGGGTTGGATATAGGATACACTCGGGCGAGGTCATGCTGAGGAAGCTTACCCCGATTGACCAGGGGTCTACGGGCATTGGAAACGACGTGGGAAGTAACGATTACCGCGAGACGTCCCTTTCATACCGTGTCTCGAACCCGAGCTACATCGACAAGGTCATGGTCTCACAGACGGAAAAGGAACACATCCTCGCCAAGGTTCAGACGAGACAGACACGGCGACCGGAGCTGGGCGACAAGTTCTCTTCTCGTCACGGACAGAAGGGTGTTGTCGGCATCATTGTCGACCAGGAGGACATGCCGTTTGCCGACTCGGGCTTGGTACCCGACATCATCATGAACCCTCACGGTTTCCCGTCTCGAATGACGGTCGGCAAGCTGTTCGAGTGTTTGACGGGCAAAGCGTCGATAGTCGAGGGCAACAGGCGCTACGGTTACGGTGATGCCTTCCGGTCTCACCCCGTTGAGGATATGGGCAGGGCTCTTGTCGAGCACGGGTTCAGCTGGGAAGGCAAGGACTATTTCACTTCTGGAATCACGGGCGAGCCGCTCGAGGCATACTTGTTCAATGGGCCTATCTACTACCAGAGGCTCAAGCACATGGTGCAGGACAAGATGCACTCGCGAGCCAAGGGGCCGCGGGCCATCCTGACGCGACAGCCCACCGAAGGTCGATCGCGCGACGGAGGTCTGCGTCTGGGAGAGATGGAGCGCGATTGTCTGATCGCGTACGGCGCCTCGCAGCTGCTGCTGGAGAGGCTGATGTTGTCTTCTGACGCGACCAAGATCGATATCTGCCAGCGCTGTGGGCTGTTCGGCTACAAGGGTTACTGCCAGACGTGCAAGAGCACCAAGGAGGTTACCGAGATGACCATGCCGTACGCGGCGAAGCTGCTTGTCCAGGAGCTGATCAGTATGAATGTTGGTGTGAGGCTGGTTCTCGAGGATGAGTTCCCTCACCCCGATTGACGTTGTAGTTGATGATAGGAGGAGTATATGGGGGCGCTTGGTGAATCCGGCATATGGGGCGTTGTATTCTTTTGCGCTGACTGATTCTACTTGATTATCTTTTTTTTTTGCCGTATTCTATCGCATTCATCGCAAGGTGCAGGATCTGGGTCTTGGTTTCTAGTATCTGTATATAGAAAGGCAAAAACAAAAACAAATCTTTGGCAGATGAGCATATATGTACATTGTCCGTTCACATTTCGGGATTATAATTCGGGATTTTGTTTCCTCATGATCATTTCTCATACCGTATGTCTAGAATGTCAATTGTTCGAGTCGCTCCGCTTCCTCTTGATGGTTCTCTTGCCTGACGAATCCTTGGCCGCTATGCCCTTCAAGCCACCACTGTAGATCTCGTACTCGACAGCACCGTCGAGCCCCGGCCCCGAAGGCGCCACATGTGGTGCAAAGACTACCTTCATCCACCTCTTCCACGAATGCATGGTCGGACTCATGCCGTCGCCCTCGTCATCGTCGCCATGGTACCTTGACCGGCCGTGGATTGGCTTTTTGAGCAGAGCGATGCGCGTCGAGATCTGAGTCGACCAGACCAGGCCCAGGCTCGGCGTCTTGTGGCTTCCGGCGCTCATCGAGTCGTCCTCCTCGTCGCCCCAGCCCGTGAACCAGCGCTGCTGGTGGTCGAGCAGCAGCGCGGGGATGTCGGGGCCAGACGGCTGGAACGGGTCGACTGGGCGCGGCCACGAGACGTCTGGGAGGCCGAGTGATGACGATGGTGCATCGTTTGTTGATGGCAGGGGTCGGCTGCGCGATGCCAGCGGGCTTTCCTGGGTCAGACGGATGGGTCCTTTAATGGTGGTGTTGGTGGATGCTCCCCCTCCCGCTTTGGTCGGCGATGATGCATTGGGCCGAGATTCGTGGTGTTGCTCGCCCGAGGCGGGGATGGCGGCGGCGATTAAAGGTAGATGCGGGCGCGCGGGCGTTTTAGACTCGAAGCGGTCCGATACCTGATTGGCGACGACGACGGCGAGGTTGAGGGTCCTGGCGAGGTTGCGCAGCTGCATGCCGAGGCGGACGAGCTCGGCGCTGCGGGCGGCCAAGCCGGTGGTCCTACTACCAGCGGCGTCGTACTCGGCGCGGAAGTTGGCGGCGACAGAGTCGAGGATGATGAGGCCTACGCCACGGCGGGCAGCCTCGATGGGGACCTGGAAGGTCAGGATGTGGTCCTGGGACTCTAGGTCGCCGAGAGGTTGAAGGCTGAGGATGGAGTCTAGGGACGGCCTTGGGCTTGCTGAGCGAAGGAGCGGGTTTGCGGCCAGCATCTGCGCAACGCGCCTGGTTGACAGGGTGGCCTCGGTGGGGATGTACATGGCCTTGCGGCCGAGGCCGTGGGGCGGGGGCAGCTGGACAGCCAGCAGTAGCGAAAGGAGGAACTGGGTCTTGCCGGCACCCGACTCGCCCGTGATTTCGGTGACGCATCCCGTGGGGATGCCGCCCCCGAGCGCGGCGTCGAGCTCCGAGTCCAAAGTGCTGATGGTAGACCACCTAGCGGCCAGCTGGGCGTGATTGTGGCGGAGCTGGCTACCCAGATGGTTGATGGTGGTGGTTGCGGTCGCCACTTCAGGAGGCGGTCGCTTTTGCTGTGACTCGGCATCGGCTGCTACTCCGGCCGGTGAGCCTTCTTTACGGCCGCCACCGTCTCCAGCAGTACCAGGCGCAGCGGTGGGCGCAGGAAGCGCAACGCCGAGATCTGAGTGCAACGCTCCCAGGACAGCAGAACAAAGACGCTTGATGTCCAGGAGCGGAAGCTGAGTGCGCTTGCCGAGCTCAGTGGCGTCAAGGGTCAGAAGGTCGGTGGTGGTGACCTCGTGCTTCTCGAGGGCCGGGATAAGTGCAGCATACTGGCCGACAGGAAAGTGCGGCAAGACCCGCAGGAGATCCGTCATGGAGCAGACATCGGCAAGCAAAGTTAGCTAGCTGGTTTTGAGGCAGAAAAAGTGAAAGCAAAAATGAGATTTACGTTGATCTATTTGCTGCAAAATTCCTTTGTTGGGTTGTTTTTGTTTTTGTCAAGGCTCAGTTCCTGCCCGTCTTGGAAATCCAAGTCACTCACATCTCGTGCTTGCTTGTTTGTTTGTTCGTATGGGAATGAAATGAAACCTCACGGTGGCCACACCCTGATCGCACTGTATGTACTGGCTGATCAACACCAAACGAATTTCGACCGCTCCAGGCTGCCCCCGGCAAAGGCTTTGTTTTCCAAACACAATCCAATTGATCTCCAAAACAACGCATCCACACGCCTCTGGATTCCGCAAAGCCGAAAACATTGTCAATCTTGGTCCCGGACCTATCAAAGCTTGTCCTTGTTTGTCTCATGGTGCAAGAATGTCGCCATGCTCTGTTTCTCATTCATCGATCGGGTGTTACGTCACCTACAGTCACTTACGGCCGCAGTGGTGACGGTCCCGTTAAGTTGCATGACCAAAAACGTGACACTGCATTTCAGAGAATGTCGTCAATACCTGGCCGTCGGCTCTGATGGGAGGAACTGACCCAAAGCTTCCTTAACGTTTTCAGCTGCAGAGATCATCGACTTGACTTAGCCCTCTCTTGCCAAGTCATTAACCAGCCAGGGTCAATGTTGCGGCAGACTATCTCGATGTTGCTCCCAGTGGACAACAGACCATGTAAACTGAACTCGTGAGAACATGGTCGAGATTTCCCTTTCTTTTATGATAACACTTTCTCTTTCTCCATCGCCACAAATGAAAGCCTCTTTATCAGGCTCAGCTCATATCACTATTTTCCGTTTTCGTTTTACAGACGGACGCCAGTCGTATAGCCACTAAAACCAGCACAGCTGATATCCGCACAACCATCACAAAGAGCGGTGCCATCCTTGTCACTACCACGCTGGACGCGGAACCCGAGAGCAGCCCTTCGTCCGATATCGATATTAACGACTACATCGACAGCAGGATCAACGAAGGACGCTCCAAGCCAGACAATACCGGGGCGATTGTCGGCGGCTCGGTCGGCGAGGCCGCCGTTCTGGCCATCTCTGCTCTGGCTGCCGTCCATTTCTTTCGGAGAAGGAAAAAGAAGGCCAAGGACCAGGCCAGAAGCAGCCAAGTAGCGCCGATTATGGAGGTCAGTGATGCTAATGGGCCGTGGGACCACTATCCTGCATCACCGTCGTACCAGGGGTCGAGCTATCCAGTGTCACCTGGCATGGCGGCAGGTACCGTCTCTACGGTATCTTCTCCGCACTCACCGGGGATGGAGGACACAAACAAGACATCACTCCTGGCTCCAGGAAAAAATCAGCACCGCCGGCTTTCCGAGGTTGACGGTGGTGCTGGTAGTCAGATTCACGAGCTGCCCGCTCGATGAGAGAAGAGTAGAGCATTTTGAGATATGTGGCAATAAACGTTTCCTCATAGAGAACGACTGACCTAGGGACACCGCATGAACTTGTTACAAACATAACAACTGCTTTTGCGCTGTGGGAAACTTGTTGAGCCTGAAAATAGCTGATTCTGCAGATGGCCGAATTACTGTATTCAAGAAATCCAAGGCGAAATTCCGACAGTGCATACAATCAATTGCAGAGTCGATTCGCCGGCGCTATTTTCCTTAAGCGACAAAGGCCGAAATACAAAAACAGGAATACATTGACACCTAACGCTACTGCACGACTCCATTGTAGTAAAAACTGATTCTCCAATGGGCATAACATATCAAGGGGTTCATTCCGCCAGGATTGTGGTTTTCTGTGTCAGCCTAGCCTGGTCACCAATGACGCCAGAGAATCTTGCACGGTAGATCTTGGCTCTCAGCAAAGTATATGACGGCAACAAGATTATCTCGGCGATAAAGGCTACCCTTCAGGATTGGGCTGGCCGAAGGATGCGCCCGCGTCGCTGGGATCGCCAATCGAAAAGTATGCAGCAGGGGGGGATGCAACCCCCTGCCGCCACTCAGCTTACCGTTTCACGGCTATTTTGGGTTCTTTGATATTTGATCAGCGTTGAAATTTCATGTTGGAAAGGCTGTGCCGTAAGGTTTTGATTCCAACACCACAGGCAATTTTTGGTGAAGAACACTGTCCCAAGTTTGCTGCTTCTTCAACCCGTTGTCGTGATGGAGAATATGGCGCTGATGTTGTCAATATTTGTTTTTATGGGCATGCCCGTTTCAGCAGCCATACTGGCTCCAACAGCGACTGGCTCTGCTGCAAACTATTACCATGGCGGCTGGAGCCCACAGCCGACGACTCCCCCAGAGATGCATGAGCTCGACCTGCGACAGGCTCAGATGGCATCATACGCCATGGCTCCGGACAAGACATGCGGATGGGTAAATGGAAATAGCAGCTGTAAGGAAGCACCCTTCTTCTAGCCATTTTTGAACCACACAATGGGCAACTCTTGCTAACACACTGGGATTTCTATTCTTGTCTTCCCCTTGAACAGCTCGTCTGGTTACATGCGGGGATGCTTTTCGTTGTGTTTTCCTCCTCCCGAGCGGGACTATACCTGGTAGAGTCGGCTGCTGTCCGGAGGCTGGTTGCTCGGTAAGATTGAATTTTGGCCTCAAACAGTGGGCGTGTACTGGTCCAGACATGAAAACACACACACTGCTCACACTAGCATTATGGCTGCGCAAACAGACAAACTATGCCTGGAGAACGGCCTGCGTAGGAACTACCGACAAGTGCGACAGCCAGTGCTCTAGGAACTCTGCAATCAGGAAATGGTAAGTTTTCTTTTGAGGGGGGTTATGCCTACCCAATTTCTCTTTCCCTGGGAATTTTGTCAATCAGTTCAAGTATTTCACGGCATGAAAAAGCTGACAACAGCGATACTCGTGATTCACCTTTAATAGCAACTCGGATAGACCATTTTGCCACCCGGTGAACTACATCGCGACGAACAGCATATATGCCTTCACCTGCGGGGCAACGGCCTTTTCGAGCGGGCAGAAGACCCCGCTGCTCCGGACAACGTACACTGGCGCTAAGACGTCGCGGAATTACAGGACATTTGTCACCGGCTTCGTCACTGTCACCGAGACGGCAGGCGGGCCAGGTGATGAGGAGGACGGGGAACCGACAGCTGCCCCGGTGGATGGTGATGGTGGTGGCGGAGGCGGAGGGGGCGGTGGTGACAACTCCGGCTCGGCTCCTGTCGGTGCCATTGTGGGCGGGGTTGTCGGTGGCATAGCTGCCATTGCCATTGCCGCAGGCGCCGGGGCGTTCTTCTACCGGAGGAAACAGAAGAGAAGCCAGGATATTGGCGGCCATTCTGGACTTCCCGAGAATACCCATCTTCGGTCTCCCAAGTTGCCACTATTGAATGCTGGACAGGCCGCCAAGATACCACAGAGTCCGGTCGAGATGGATGGGGCTCCGGTCAGACAGGTGCACGAGTTGGGCTCGAATGGAAGTCCGACCAGACCGGTGCATGAGCTGGGTTAGAACGGCTGGGCCGTTTGAGAGGGAATCATGGATTGATAGATGATGTTGTATATATTTCACATGAACACGTACTGAACTGAGTGATTTTGTTTTTAGATAGTCGGCATCCCATAGTGGAGGAAAGACAATAGAATCACCCCTTGAAGGGCCTGAGTATTCCCCACCCACCCTCACGTCATTTCTCTGCACAACCCATAACCAGGCTGGCAAGGGAAATAAAACTGAAAAAAAGGAGTGTGGCATGGAAGGGTGTGCTACGCCTCAGCGACGCTAGACCAAATTTAGCGAGCGCCGGGCAGTGAATACTTTACGGGGCTATATCATTCTATATTTGCTATTGCTGAAAGACGAAAGACTCGATGATTGGCCCGCACTACCAGGCAGCTGAAAAAAAAAGATGTCAATCCATTTCTTGGCTTTCGAGCCAGATTATTTGGGGGCCGTGGTCAACCCAATCTGTTTTTTTTTTTTTTTTTTTTTTTTTTCCTGAGGCGGAAATTGACTATGTATACATGCCTCAGTAAGGCAACGAGGTAACATTGAGCTTTCCAGTCGTCTGGGTTTGCCCAACACTCATGTCGGAACATGCACACATTCACCAGACTCAATGGTCTTGTTATTCTGCTCATAAATCCTCCAAGAAAAAAGCCATCCCCCCCCGCACAGGAGAGGTCGCACAACAGCTCTTGGCTGTGATTTGCTGTGCAATTCAAGTTCACCACCCATCTTTTTCGTGTGCCTTCCCGATGCTAATCATGAGTGTCATCGACCGTGTAGTGTTTCTTTCCCCTTTTACCTTATTTCCTCTGCCGGGGCTAGGACGTGACGTATAGGATAGATAGCATACTTCGTATAGTATATAGGGCAGTTAGGCAGATAGGGCAGGTAGCCAAGGCTGATAGGCATATATGCAGGGAGCAGCAGACAATGCAATGGGTGGTCAGATCTAATTTGCCTTTTACCCTTTTCTGCCCTCTGCAAGACTGCTCCATACCGTTGCTCCTCATTCGCATCTTACTGTTCCCGCACGTCTCAGTACTAGAGCTTTGTTTCTCGTCGACCGACCTTTTCTTTTTTTTCTTTCCCCAACCCCCGCACCACACTCATGGTCAGCGCGACGACGACATCGATGACGATGCCGCGGCTGCTGCTCTCGTGGCTGGTCGCCGCCCTGCAGGCTACGACGGCGTCGGCGGTCGTCATGGCGTCTGCCACGCAGTCGGTGCTCATACCCCCGGACGCGCAGAGTCCTCGGCCTACGGAACCTCCGTTGATGTTCGACCTCGGCCGCCGACAAAACGGCTTCACGTACCTCGTGGCACCAGATAATACCTGTGGTTGGGTCAGTGTGAATACAAATGGTGTGTTTTTTCTTCTTGTTTTTTTGCCATGCACCAGAAAATAGAAAAGGAACAATAAGGAACTCTTTAAACCCCCCCACCCTTCCCCACGTATGATGTTACTTTGGCCAGGCAGACTAACCGCTTTTCTTTGCTCTGTTTTTCCTCCAAAATATCCTCAGTTCGATGGACTTGCGATGGCTCCAACATGCGCTGCGTCTTTTGGCTGGCCGATGGTTCTCTCCCGGACAGGCACGTTTGTTGCCCTGCAGAGGGCTGCCGTGTAAGTAGATACAAAGCACAGAAACCTTTCCTTGGTTTATGTGTAAAACGAAAGCAACCGCAAACCTGATGCTGACGAGGCTCTCTCAGACCTTTAATCGTTTTTCGCAAACAGCCTGCGTCTCCAGGGGCGAGTCCTGCGACGCCGCCTGCAGTTCTAATGGCCGAATAGCCAAATGGTAAGATGAGCGTTTCCCTCCTCGTCCACGACGCCCCCCCTTTTACACTAAAACCTTTTACTACCGGAAAGACACTTCAACCCTTCTGACACAAACATCTTCCCGACATTATGCAGCAACGGAACCGCATTACCCTATTGCAACACGCGATTCTGGGGCTCCTCGGGAGGCTTCCCTTTCTTCAGCTGCGGCAACACGAGCTGGACCGAACCGACCGTCTACCTGACCATCAAGCCCGGCACGGCGAGGTTCTTCGCAACCTCGACCAGCCTGGCGACCGTCATCACCGCGACCGACACCTCCGGAGGGTCCGTCATCACAAAGATAATAACCGTGACCAGCGCCGACCAAACAAACGGCGTCGTGGAAGGGGTCGGCGGCGACGGCAGTGGTGGTGGCGGAGCTGCACAACCGACCGGCGGTGGCGGCGGCAGCAATAACAACAACAATAACAACAACGACGGCGCAAACACGGGTGCGATCGTGGGGGGCGCCGTCGGCGGGGCGGCGGTTCTCGCCATCGCCGCCCTGGCTGCCGTTCTTCTCTTACGTCGCAGGAGGAAACAAAAGGTCTCCGCCGCCACGCCACAGGGTGGATACTACCCGGCCTCGCCGAGCCAGCAGGACTCGACCTTCCTGCCGTCGCCCTACACCACCCCGGGTCATCCTGTGTGGGGCCAGCAGCAGCACAATCCGCACTTGGTGTCGAGCGCGTCCCCGCCAGTGACTGCACCACCAAACGCTCCACACTACGCCGGGGCGTACCCCAAATACCCGGCGCCCATGGCGGAGGTCGACGGAACCGGGGCGAGTCGGGTGCACGAGATGGGAACGAATTGAAAGCGAAGTAGCGCCTCTTTATATATGCCTCCCGTGAACCGCAAGTTTTGTCCAATCCTCTGTGGCAAGGTTGGCAGGTTGGTCTGCTTTCAGGCGCCCCTGGCACGGACTGGTTTCTTGTATATATGAGCCCCGCATCTGAGGTCCTTGAATGAAGATCCTGGTCTCAATAATTGAGAAAAAGGAAGACACTCGGGACATGAGCTGAGCCCATGCAAATCCAGCCCCAGCGGGATATGTGCGACCACCTGCTCTTGACGATTCATCAGGCCGGCACCTGGATTTAATAGTTACTTAATGCTACAGGACTAGTTAGTTAGGCAAACAAACATGTATTCCGTCACTGCCTTGCAGCTGGGCAAGATGGAGAAGAAATTCCGTCCCACTCGCAGCTCCACGCCGTCTGCATCCATCACAAGTCATTCACCCAAGGCACTGGTACAAATTAGCAGGTCTAGAAGCGGGGCGCTGACATGAATTCAAGTTGGCAACGTCTGGTCGTGCCTTGATCATTGTACTATCGTTAAATGTTTTGTTGCCCCAACCCCTAATTGCAGAACCGATGCATATCCGATATGAACGACGTGAACCAGAGCTGAATGAAGTTGCGCCCAATCGACAATAAAGGCCAATTTTTTCCAGCCCAAACCGAGATAAAACTCCCCGAAACACCGACAGCACCCTTGCTGCTTTGCGACCCCGCGTCTTCAGCGACACGTTTAGCGGTAGCGCCAGAGGGACAGGGTGTTGTGCCTCTTCCACGTCTTCCTGCGGCCAGCAGTCGTCTTGTTGTAGCGGTGGCCCTTGTTGAGACCACGCGACTTCTTGCCGGTGGCGGTAAGGCCGCGGGACTCGCGGTGCTTGTGGACGGGGTTGACGATCCAGTTGATCCTGGGGTCGATGCGGATGGCCTTGTGCTGGGGGTCGACAAGAATGACCTCGTAGTACTTGTAGGTTGAATCCTGGTTGATCCAGTACGAGTTAAGAACGCGCAAGTTGGCGCAGCGGCGGCCGACACGCTCCTCAGCGGTAGACTTGAGCGAACGCTGGTACTTGAGCTGGTTCACACCCTGGTTGGTGGGCTTGCCTAGAAAGGGGAGAGAAAATTGAGTCAGTTAAGTTCGCTCGACGCCTTTCCAGCCTCCCATTACACTCCAGATCTTCTGTTGTGCAGCCTCTAGATCAAACGTACCATAGGTGGCACCCTTGGGCACGGGTCGCTTGCGGCCACCACGGCGGACTCGCACGCGGTAGATAACATAGCCCTGCTTGGCCTTGTAGCCGAGGCGGCGGGCCTTGTCGGGGCGAGACGGGCGCGAGGCACGGTGGATAACGTTCAGTTGGCGAAGCTATAGTTTGAAGCGAAATACACTCTCAGCAAATGTTCAACGAGTGTAAATCAAGGACGGACTTCTTGGTTTGACTTGACTCTTCTCAAGGAGAACAAGTCAAGATCCAAGAAGCCTCGGCCGTTGGCGAAAACCATGCTTTGGTTGTTCGATATTTCGGGATCGGATCGATTGCTAACGTACTTCCCAGCAGCGCACACGCAGAAGAAATCGGAGGATATCCGACTGCTTCTTCTTCTGAAGCTCCTCGACATATTTAAGCGCACCCATCTTGTCTTTTCGATGGTTAATTGAAGATGATTAGTTATTGTTTCGACGGTCAAGGGGCGTGCTTCTCAATTCCAGCAGAAAAAGAGGTATAGAATTAAGCTCTTGGGAGATAAAAAATACAACATACCGGTTTGGTCGAGGCCGAATGTCGTCCACTTGGTCGATTTCGGGTTCTGATTTTGGTGGTGAATGTCTTTGAAAAATTGAGGTCTTCAATATCTGGAGAGGTTTGTGTGGGCAGAAACGAGTAGGGCAGGCGCAACTGTGCGCTAATCCCTATCTGGTATAGCGTCATCCCACACCCACCAGAGGTACCCCACCTCATCGCTGAGAAGCGTTGGCCAAAAGCGCTGACTAAGGCTCAACGCTCAGAGTATTGCCAACGGTACGTATCTCAGGCTCTCCTCTACCTGTGGATACGCCAACTTGTGGCGTCGGCACAGTGAACAGCCATCTTCAACCAGAGTGCGAACTGGTCAATGTCATGGACCATTCATTATACGTTAAGCATACGGGCACTTAGAGGAGGGATGTAGTGTATTGTAATACTTTTCAGAGACCTCCTTTCATGCTTTATAATCCGTCGAATTTAATCCCTGGACAAGTCTGAGTGGTGAGCCGTGCATCGGAAATTTGCTATCTGAGTCTAGGTCCAAACGCCTTATGTTCATATTTTGGCGTTGCGCTCCCATGCATTGCCTCTACAACTCCATGAGATACTTTGGGCTGCCTCGGGGCTCTTATAAGTTGTCTTGCTACACTACTTAGCTGTTAAGATAACAACCCAAGGAATGACTCTGGGTTGATCACGACCGAAACATTGAACCAATTCAAATCCATCGAAAACATCGATCGAGCTAAACTTGTATCTCCCGTTAAGGTAAAACATCCCCTCTGCTTTATAGTGAACGGTCTCCAAGATTGTCTGCTCTGTCACTGGTCAAATGGAGGTGTGTGGGATCTGCCATCCTCGTCCGCCGCGGGTGCTAACATCTTTAGTCCTTTGACCTGTTTTCTGGCACAGGTTCCCCAGGTCTTATCTTTTGCAACCATGGAAGTGCTACTCTCAAAGATTTCGAGCGCAAACATGCCATCCTCATCAACCTCGTTGTACGCCGGGGTGTACGGTTTCGTACCGGTGATTGCACACTCGGAGAGGTGTTTCCCATATTGGTGACCAAAATCTACAACTCTCTCCAAGCTTGCAATATCTTGTTGCCATTGCTGCAGCATGGCATCATCAAGCCGTGGACGTTGGAATTCTTTCAGGCGTCCAGCGTATTTCTCGGTGCTCGAGATTGCACAACTGCAAGCAATGAGAAGCGCGCGGCCTGCCCGGAAGAGCTTGATTTTCTCCTTAGTGTCCTTGGTAGAGTTCTGTATCTTGTAGAGGGTGTCGGTCGTGTCTCTTGCCTGTTTCACAGCTTTGGAGGGCCTTGGATATTGTCAGGTTGCCATTAGATTACGAACATAAATCCAAAAAGAAAAATAAGAAAAGGGTCGACAGAAAATACACATACTGCAGCTCCTCAGCATAAGATCTGAGCTCCTCCAGGACATCTTGCCGAGCCGAGGCAATATCGCCCGACAGCAGCTCGCCCTCGCTCGCCTGTGTATTATCGAATTGAGACCGGTCAAAACCCGTCCTGTCGTCGCCGCTTCCTTCCTCCGTCCTTTTTCTGTGCTTTTGCACGGGCTGACGACCCTTTGCGAACTGCTCAAAGTCGCTTTCCCCGCTATTCACTGCCAGTTTTCAGAATTGCCGCCAAGGAATCCGAACACAGAAGTCTTGAAAAGGGTCCAATGCGTTTTGACTTACTAGATGGGGCTCTCTTCCTGGGTGGCATGCTGTGCTGAGTATGATTTGCTGCTGTTTTTGAGAGTATATTAATATTCAGCGCCGACGCCTGAAAAGAAAGAAGAAAAGAAGAAAAAAGAGAAAAAAGAGCGGTTCAAAACTGCAGGTATTGATAGGACAGACCCAGCGGGGCGGCCTAGTTGAAAAATCTGTCCCTCTGTTACGCGTGACTGCCATAATCATTGGGGTTCACATAAAAAGGCAAGTACGAACAAACAGACGCCCACTGGGCAGGTGCATTCTGCAGTTCCAACGCACCTGAGGTCTGCCAGTATTGTCACTAGGTCTAGAACATTCCACAACCCAGGCAAGGGGCCTAACATTTGATAGGTATGTTAACTTCAGCAGTGCCCACTCTTAGAGTTTGTGATACTGAGCATGTCCATTGACGATGGCATCGAAATTGGCATGATGCTTTAAAATGTACTTTGGAGCACGTTGATCTGATATGAATCTTTCCGCAGAAACCAGACGCCCCAATAATCAAAAGTTAGGAAACTATTCATGGCCAGCAATCCAATAGCCATCTCAAACAAGCCACGCTTGGTAGCTGGGGGGAATAATAAAAGCAGGCCACAATTATAATCTTCTCCATCGTTCCCAGCTCTCAGGTTCTCCAGTCATCTCTTCCCGAGAGTCCTTGCCACGTCGTCCTACTTCGCCAGCCAAGGGAATTTCTTCTTGCTCGACTCGCCCATCCCTGATGATGGCTCCACTTGTATACTGCGCTGGTAGATCTCCTGTGTAAAGTCGAAATCATGTCAGTCTTTCATACGCTCAAACCTTTCCCTGGTACTTATGCTTAGTATATTCTTTACCTCTTCGTCGGTCGGCATTTTGCAGTCAAGAATAAGTTCCCTGCTCTCATCGTCTTTTCTCAAATTGGGATATGGCGTGCCCTGGCTCTTCATGAGAGGCAGCAACACTTCGCTCAATACCTCAAACTTCTTCCAGTTGATCCTGTCCCCTTGCGGTCCGACAAAAGTCCTACTTCCTTCCTCAGCAGACACTAAATCGCGTCGATGCAGCGGCATGAATGGTATCCTCGGTAGTGGCGAATTCTCCCAAGCAAGCCGATAGGCAAAGTGACTTTTTTGCGTGCCCATCAACAGCCCCAGCCTTGCAAATCTTCTCTGCACTTCGACAGAAACCAGCGACCGTGTTTGAGAAAGACGGTGGATCGACGTCCCGTTGATACCCGCCAAAACTGCAGCGAGTCCATTGTAGTTATTCAACACGCGCAGCCTCAGCGCGATAAGCATGAACTTCTCCAGACATGGAGCGCGGTGCTTGGCCTTGTCGCGAATGAGGATCATGTTCGACACCCAGCGAGCGACGTGGTTGAAGTGGCTGATCATGCGGTTGACGTTTTTCAGACTGCGACACTTCTCTTTCTGCTCAGTCGACAGGCTGACATGCCTTACCAAGTCACGAATGCGAATAGACGAGAACATTATCCAGTCGATGCGAGTGATTTCGTCGGCGATATCGTCGGTATCCTTGTCCAGGAATATGTGATAGCGGATTTTGTTCAGTGGCAAAGTTGCCGTCGGCATCATTGTGGCTGCTTCGCGCTCATAATCCTCCAGCGAATGGAACTGAAACTGCGCAGCTGGCCTCCGGTGCGGCCCGGCGTCGTCTGCTGAAGCCCGCTGTGCGTTCCCATATGTGGATGATGACTCTCTGCTATCTTCGAGATGCAATGAGGTCATGCTGTCGTTAAGCACACTGCCGCCTCTATGTCCATCACGCCCCGTGAACCTGGAATCCTGGCCGTGGTACGAGTCTCTGTCCGGCTCGTCAGACTTGGCCCAGCCCGTGTCATCATCCTCCATGATGTAACGCTCCAAGTAAACTCTTATCTGCTGAGCAGATGGTGTGAGTATCGGATCCTTGGCAAGCTGGCGAACTAAATCTTCCAACTTCCTCCTCGTTGCTGACCGAGCAAAATCGCCCGGGTATAGGGAGACCCATTTCGCAATGACTTCAACGATTCGGAGTTCCGTCTGTATCATTGTCAAGTCAGGAATACTCTTGTCTCTCATGACGGGCTCCAGGCGTGCAAGTACGGCCGACAGCAACTGACTGGGCGAGGCGAATTTGCGATACAGACATAAGAATATGTCGGCAAAGTTGTTGTCGGCCCGCGTCATGCGTGGAGCCAGCAACCTGTCGACGAGCTCATCAAACTCTACGCCGACCATTTTGGCCGGCTTGTCCGCAAAATTCTCATCACCGCGCTGCAGGATGGGAATGTCGTCCGAGTGTCGATATGAGTCCACGTCCGACTCGTCCACGTCCAGGAACGTGTCGGGCCCACCACCATCCAAACGCACCCCACCGTGGGTCCTGAGCATGCTACTAACGGTGAGACTTCCGTCGTCTGCCGCCGTGTCGGATCCGTAGCTTGAGTGGTCGATCCGCGACCGCGATTGCGTGCCCCGGTACGAATAGCCGCCTTCGCCTCCGGGAGGTGGGGTTCCTCGCAATAGCGAGAGATCAGAACTGGCTCGCCCGTGTTTACCTTGCTGACTTAGTGGTCGCCCATTAAGATCTGGCGCGTCAAGGTGAGCCGCAGAAGATGCAGCGCGTCTTCTAGATATTGCAGCTTCGTTCTTATTGTTTTCGGCGCCTAATGTCGAATTGATATGCATGTTAGCTGACATGGTGGTTATGTCATGTGCTCGCCGGACCCTGGTCAGACCAGGCCTCTCGTTGGGCCGGAAGGGGTGTTTGTGTCAATGCCCTTGACCTGAATATGGGCCCTTGAAGCCTCAGACCCTGGAAACGGGATCTTGGTGTCTTCCCCGGGCCCATTCATCTGACCCAGCGGCATCGCTGAACCAATCCAAGCCGCTTGGCGTAAACGCAAAGAGATCGCAAAGGGGTTGGCAAAATCGAAGAAAATCTCCATGGAAAAAGACGAATGTGACAAGCTTACCTCTCTTGCTCGCGAGCGCAGCCCGAATTATATACTGAAGTGAATCCCTTGTGCTACTTGCTACGTTGGACGAAGTCTTGAAGGTGGCGACGGCAGCAGGGAAGTAGCCAGAAACTGCATCAGGGTTGACTTGCCGTAGATTCTCGGGGCTATCGCATTTCGTGGCAACGATGATGGTCGGGATATTGGCAATTGCCAAGGCATCTGGAGGGGAGCACATACAAATGTCAGTTCATCCATGCAGCCAACTCTCTGCAAGACGGTTACATCCGTCCAGGTCCTAGTCTGCTCCCAACATATGCTGACATGTGTTGTTCGAGGCAAGGTTGCAACGGCGAGCTGCCCACCTCAAGAGGGGATGGTTTGCTGTGGCCAAAAAACATACTCATTATTGGAGGCAACTCTCTTAAGCTTTCCTTGTTCATAACATCGTAAAGCACCAAGACACCATCTATGCGCGGTACCATGTGGCCATTGATCTGCTTAGGCCAGTGGATCGGTTGTTTTTCCTCAACCTCCAAGAACTCAATATCAACCTCGAGAAAGGTAGCGCGCAGCGCAGTACCGTCAAGGTCTAGTCGAACAGTAGTTATATTGTTGCCGGGAGGCCGAGGCGCGCGTAATGCCCGTTGGATGAAGGTTGACTTCCCCACGCCGTCTGCACCCAGCACTGCTATGTTCAATGTATCCATGTTTGATGGCGAGTCCGGTGTCGTGAGGAGCGGGGCGGACTTAGGCGCCGGTTCGCTGCTAAGGGCCGTCAAGGAATCTTTACGAGGAGGCGGCCAGCTGGGCTGGGAAGGGTGCTGGTTTCCATGCGAGTCCGAGTCGGCCGGGCTGCGCTGGTCCGTAGTCGCCTCGCGGCGGTGTCGGAGGAAGGACTCCTCGGCTATGGGTGTGGTCGAATGTCGGCGCCCGTTTTCCGACGGCGGATCGCCGAGATTGAGAAAAGAACGATCCGATAGCGAGGGCGGGGGTCTCCTTGGTTCGGGAGGTGGATGGCGGCTGGATTGGGGTAGATGCGGTCTTGAGGATGACGCCGGAGGCAGAGAAGACGAGGTTGATTTCGCTCTTGGCTTGGAGCTCTGAGTGGAAGATGACTTTCGCGAATGCTTGCTCCGGCTGGATTGCGATGCGGTCGATTGGTCTTCTGCGACACTGTGGTGAGCCCTGTGCCCTCGCGATTTGGATGACATGACAGGCGAGTGAGATAGGCTGCTTTGAGCGCAGCAACAGTCAAAGGAGGAAAAGTAGCAAGCAATCGCTGCCGACTGAGGGGGTTTGGTGCGGGCCAAGGGTATAAAAGGGGTGATCCTTGACAACCTAGCAAGCATGCAGCAGCAGATAGATGGATGTCGAAGGAGGGTAGAGCCAGGCACTTGACAACACAAAGCTGGAGCTGGGATCTTCTATTGGCGACATCCAATCAAGCAATGAATGGATTTCGGGGGAGCATAATCACTTTCAACACTAGGATAAACCAATCTGACAACGAAACTTAAGGCTTACGTGGGTGGTGGTGTTTGCTGTCCACCTTAGGTACCAGACGGTATGCTTTTTAGTCCAGTCAGGCAAGGCCGGCTTTCCAATGTCCCCATGCGCTGGTGACCGGGCGGTGGCGCCGCTTCCCAGTCGGTAGGTTTGTGACGGTTCACTCGGCGCGCGTTAATGGTTTGGTTCGGCGGCTCGACGGTCCAGCCAGGCCGGACTTTATTCTCGTCACGCTGCAAGAGGTTGCCAGTCGCTTCTGTCAAGGCAGGACCTGGACGCAATTTAGCGATCTGTATATCAAACGCACGCGTGGGAGCTGGACCCTTGCTCGCGGTTGGTGACGGACGACTGGGGTGCTGTCGTAGTTAATGGTGCCTCTTCGGTCTCTGCGCAGCAAATCAATCTGCAAGCAGACGTCTGCCAGATGCATGTGGTGTCGGGGTGGGTGGCTTGCAATTTCTGTGAGAGGTCGGATGCTTGGAGGTACCTAGGTGATTAGGAGACAAGATAAGGTAAAGAAGGTACTTTGGTTCCGTTACCAATGCACCAGCAAGAACTCTCATCTCATCTGGGTCGAAATCCAGAGAGGATAGTAGCAACACCGCGAGAATTTGATTTATAGAGTTCTGGTTCAAGATAGCTCCAAAGGATCCAGCCGATGTATCACCGTCGTTCCGAATTTTCCTTTTTCTGGTCCAGTTCGACCCGACAGGTGGTCCCAAGGGAACGTTTTGATGTTCGACCGCGCGGGGCGGAGGGAATTCGTTGACGCGCCCTTGGTCATGGTAGCCAGGGATGGACAGGTACCTTTACGCTAAAATTACCGTAGGAGGTACGACAAAATGTCCGAGGTAAGCCCCACGAGCACG
The DNA here is from genome assembly GCA_003709005.1 of Magnaporthales sp. P1609. Classification (NCBI taxonomy): domain Eukaryota; kingdom Fungi; phylum Ascomycota; class Sordariomycetes; order Magnaporthales; species Magnaporthales sp. P1609. The sequence goes on along the minus strand of PELF01000005.1, from coordinate 1,984,503 downwards.
TAGGCACGCACCACTAAAGGAAAGAAGCACTGGCCATCAACACTCTCTCCAGGTCCCTGTCATGAGCTGTTCCTTCAAACCCTGCACAACTCCATTTATTCATACTACTGTGTGTTACTATTATGTATTATCTACACCCTTTTTGCGGCATAACAAATCCCATGATAGCCTCATTGAGTATTCTTTGATGGCAAATTGATAGGGCTGCGAGCTCCGTGTAAAATATTTTTTTCTCTTCACATGCCCTCCATTTCTATATGGATGCAGCATCAAATTCCATCCAAATGCATACTTCTTATCCTCATTGCCCATCCATGAAAGAAAGAATGTATTCCATCCCTTGTCGCTTGACCGGGAACCTACTTAAATATCGAAACAGTAATTACTTTCCTCCCTGGTGTAAACACTCCTATCTACTAGATTAGCAGTGCGGGCGGTTGCTGTTCCGGGACGTGTGATCGCAACGCTCTGCGATGTCGGCACCCGTTATTTTAATGACCCCCCTTCACAAATCAAGAATACGATTCGTCAATTCAGAGTATCCTACCTAGGCAGGCATGTAGTAGTGCAAACTACCTAGATCTAGACTAATGGTCTAACTGTGGTATTATCACATATACGGGCTGATGCAGATGAGTGGGCAGATGCCATTGGACAGATACTGTTGACTTGGCGCGGCTATATGTTGCGGGTTTGTTCTATTCTTCAAGCCGGATTCCCGTAGGACCATGATACGTCTCTCCACTGGTTAAAGCTCTCATTTTTGGTCCCGGATCAAACACACGTGGCACACCAGCCCAACTAAGGCCTAAAAGCTCCGACTTTCCAGGTCTGCTGGCGCGCCGGCCAATACAAGCCTCACTTGTCACCCTAGGATCGATTTTGGAACCGGATTCGCCTTGTCCCCGATGTTGTTCACCCAAGCCATCATCCACTGAAAGCCCACAAATACTACGTACATATGCGCTAATGAGCTTCGGGTAGTTGTGAATAGTTTTTTTCAATGTACTTAATCGCTCGACTGTACGATGCGAGACGTAAACTGATGTGTGTGTGTGTGTGTGTGCTTCATCGGACGAATAACAGCTTGTAGACGACAGGATGTGGAACAAGAGCTTCCCATTGTGCTTGGGAGTTTTGCTACAAAAATAAACTGCATTTTTCCAGCGCCTGGATACCTCCGGCGAGGTAACCCTTGGCGACCACTTTGCCTACCCGCAATGAGAACCTTAACGAAAGCATATTCGTAACATGGGACTCGCTCGGTCAAAGAAATGCAGCTCAGAACTACCTAGGTATCTGGAATTAGTGAGGAGTAGAGATCGAACTGAGAAACACGAGGTTTATCGAGCTGTCAGCGTCACATTGCTTTCGAGCGCATCCTCCACACCTGTGCAGCAAACGATCGACCGCATTCCCATTGGGAATCCGAGCAAAGCGTTGGTTGGCTGGCTGGCTGACTGGCACTGCCAAAGGTTTTCCCTTTTCACTTGGTGCCCTGTTTAGTACCGCATCTATTTTCAGGAGAGTGGACGACCAGACTAGCCCAATCAGTTCATCAGCCGTTGTCACAAATGTCGTACCATCTCAAGTGTCAATGCCGCCCATGTTGTGAATAGTTGTGCTGCATTTGCCTACCTCGGCAATATACAAAAATAAGGACTTCAAAGATGTTTCAACTCATAGTGACTCCAGGTAACGATTTAAGTTAGATGGCGGCCGCACTTGGGCTTGGGGAATGATATCAATGATGCCAAGAAGAAGAAGAAGAAAAGGCAAGAACAAAAAAAAAAAAAAAAAAAAAAAAAAAAAAAAAAGCCATTTATGCCAACCCCACAAAGTAAAGTAAAACGAATACTTGCTTGATCGAAATACGTCGTACATACAGTGGTGCTGTAGCGCGATTTTCGTTTCCCACACACTCCTCTTTATCCCCTGATCCCTGCCTGCAGCCCCGAGCTGCCCACACGACCTCCATCTTCCCTGGAGCAAGGTACAGACAATATCCTAACTATTATGAGGCAAGGTAGCTGGAGGCCTGGATGTTTTTACGATGTGCTGCGTACTGATGGACAGCAAATTAACGACTTCTTAAAATAAAATACAGTAGGTAATCACCTACTTCGTACAGATTAGCTCTTTCTGCAAGGGAGCCGGCTTAAGCTTTATATTACGCTTGTTCTATCATTGCTTTATCTGCTTTACCCCTGCACAAATGCTGGAAGCATAAATGACATCGATTAAGCAAGTCTGCACTACTTTAGTGTCTTGATTAACCATGGAAATGTATGCGTTTTTTTTTTCTTCTTTTTTTTCTTCAAGGTATACCACGTGTATGTGTACATATGGATGTTATTCTGGAATTCTCTCCTACATCTAACGCGTGACAGCATTTCCAGAACAACGTCTCTGCTTCCTTTCACCTCAAAATCTATCCCCACAAGGCCACATGTCTTAATTTCAATTGTTTACTATTCGATTTTCCCTACGTCCTAGTCCGCCCTTAGTCAATCATGTTCCTCCCCAACTCAATCGATTTGAGACCTTACCCGTGGCCCATGGACGAGATCCGCTACAGAAAGCCAAGGTCGTGACCACAATGTACTCCCACACTCTGTCCCACTCTGTCCCTTTCCCCGCGCCGCGTGTCATTAGCGAACGGCACTTGGGGGGGGGGGGGGGGGGGGGGCCTGGGGTTTTGATAAAATAAAAAAAACATAAAAAAAACAGACGGCACATGCAGACCACAACACCCCTGCCTTGAAGCGAGTCTAGTCTCCGTCAATTCGGCATGCAACACCTGCCGCCCTCCCCGCCTCTCCATCTGCTGGTCTGCCTTGGTCCTTGTCCGCAGCTGTAAGTATCCCCACCCTTTCTGTTTCTCTGTTCGCTCGAAAAGTAGGACGTGAAAACAAGATAACTTGGCGGAAGAGAATCTCGGTGGTTTTCCTCCCTCCCTCTTCTTTCCTTCAAAAAAAATATAAAAAAATAGAAAATATTAAATAAAACAAATCAGAGCAAGCAATCCGACAAATGCCTAACCTCTGCCACGACTCATGGCTTATTGAGACAAGGATTTGCTTTCCAAAGCGACCGTCTGCCGGCTTTCTTCCGACTTACACAAGTGTATATTCTTGATTTTATTTATTTATTGCTTTTTGCTTTACTTTGACGGAGGCAACTGGCACCTCAATAAGTCATCCGTTCAAGAGAGGGTTAACTCAACACGGCGTTGCTAGGCCTGTTTCCGGACGCCGCCATTTGAGACAAGCGAGACCCAGGTCATTTTACTGATGATTCCTTGCCTCACGCGGAAGGTCGGAAACAAATCAAACAAAAATAAAATAATTAACCAGACGACAAGGTTTTTTGTTTCTCCAGCACCACCAAGTCAGTCCCCCTAAGACCACCAACACAATCCAACGCCTAGTCTAGAGCTAGTTTTATCGCCTCTCCCTCTGTGTTTTTTCTTCTTAGGGGACGCCCTCCCCCATCAACGCCCTTTCTTATGCTGCATTGCCATCCGCCAAACCTCTTCTTCCCCTCTCGACTTAATCCAACCTTCCCCAAAATCGCCAAACCAGACACATGGGTGTTATCAGCCAAGCAATGGACTACTACAACCGCGAACGGCCCGCAGTGCTACGGCAGCCAGGAAGGATGACGGCCATCAAGACTGTCAAACGACCACGGCAGAGCAACCCGGCGGCGACCTACTCCGTTGACCCCGTGGAGCTGTCCCGCCGGCTTGCCCTGGTTCTCGAGGAGCAACAGAGGTGTGCAGAACGCCGCAGACGTGCAAGTCTGAATCCCGATTTTTCGTCTGTGCTACTTGCGCCTGAATCTCAGCAAGATGGAGTTGGTGTCTTTAGAGCGGTGGATCCGTCCGTGAGCACGCTGCAGTCGTCAGGGCTTCATCACCCGCAAGCTAAAATAGACAGCCACAAGAGGAAACCATCCCAGCAGGCTTTAGCAGCAGACGCAGCGAAGGACGACGCCCAGCTCGGCCACCCGTATGTGCCGCGGGAGGCTGCTTTACAGTTTTCCGCAACCACAACGGCCATAAGCATGAGAGAAGGCACCGGGACGAGCAGGCTCGTCCGCAAGTTATCCAGGAGTGCGCTCAAACTTCACCTCAGCAGGGACGAACAGCACAAGGCCTCCAATGGGCGGAAATCAGAATCGAATCAAGTTCAAGGGGGACGCATAGAAGAAGAGGAAGTCGAGGGTCATCCGAATGGCACGATTGATCAGCAGGAAGAGAACAGACGAGGCAGCAAAGGTGGTTTTCCGGAGAGGAAGTCCGAGGATCCTAACGTCCGGGACTCGCAAGTCGTATCAGATTCCCTAGACCACCACGGCAGCACCACGCCACCAGCTCTGGTCAAGTCTCTTCATATCTCCATCGCGAACGAGCACCGTGTAGACTGGACACAGAGTGACGAAACCAAAAAGACTAGGCTGTCGCCGCTCTTGAGGCGGCCCGTATCCGTCTGGACGTTGCGAGGTCGACTGGGTAGCAAGGAAAAGGGGACGTTCTCCAGCGCCATAGGTGCAGAATCGCCCGGGCTGAAATCGCCTAAGTATGGCTTCTTTGCTAGATTCAGGCGTTAGCTTTGCCAATTCTCCCAGAGACACAAAGATAGGCCGACGGAACTCACGTGGGCATACTCGTACATATAATTCAAGCTTAACTTCTCAAGACCTCGTGATGCGCCAAAAAAAAAATAGGCGCCCAGGCTTTCTCTTGCATGTTGTGCTGCAGCTGGTAATAACCGATTCTGGGTCATAATGTGTTGCAACGCGTGCCCATGAGCTCATGTTGTCGATCTGATATGTGGCTAGTCCATTAAGCCCATGAAGCACAAGACCAGGTGACTACCTCCAGCGCCCACTCATGCAATAATGCGTTGAAAGACTGGATCCTTAGCAAGACGAAACAAACCCAGATATGCTAGTTGTGAGAATTATGCTGAAACATAACATGCATATATTCCGGCACAACCATGGCACCTCAATGTCAGTCTTCGTGCTCTTGCTTCTGGAGAGTCTCGATGAGTTTGATCTCTTCTTGAGTGTATTCACGGCTCACCATCGCCGTAGCCTCGTCCTTGTCACTACCCTTGGACAAGAGATACAGCACAAGTTCACAGTACTCCCTGACTCCATCGCCAACATCGGAAGGATCCATGCGCGCCTTGCGCAGGGCGGCGCGCCCGCGGCTCAAACCAACATCTTGAGACCAGGGCTCGTTCTTCTTTCTACCACCACCTGGGCGACCTGTGCCGTCCAGAAGCCTCGAGTCCACGTCTGAAAGCTTCCAAGGGAGCCCACCTCTTGTGCCAGGCTCTTTCTTGGGGGGTAACGTCGCCGAGTGTATTTGGTTGAGAGTAGACGGGAGGTTCGGGTACTTCTTGAAAAGGTTGCGCAACTCGGAGGAGTCATCAAGAACGCTAAAGGGATGCTGGTTACCGGGTTTGGATGGTGCAGGCCGTCTGACCGTTGGTGGCGGCTTTGGTGGCAACGAAGATGGAGGATGTGCACCTTTATGTACACGGGAGCAAGGTACGGAGCAGCTTTTCGATTTAGCGTTAGCCTGAGACAAGACCTCATCTACGAGGTGATACTGTCGGTTTTGGGACTACTGGAGCTTACTAGGCAAGTGGGCAGTGCGGGCATTTATATTTGCTGGGCTCCTTCTCACAAACGCCGCAAACAGTCCGCGCTGGCTTAGATTCGACCACACCTTCAGTGGGAACCTGACCTTGTGAAGAAGAGGCCGCTGCAACCTCAGTTGCCTCAACTGGCAAGTCGCGTCCCGAGTCGTTTGGTGCCGCTTGATTACTGGTCGGTGATGCTACCGAACGGTCGGGTGGGGGTGGGGCTTCGCTGTTGGAAGCATCTTCTACGGAGAGCTTGGAGATGCCATCTGCTGGTGAGGTTGACATTTTTCGCAGTTTTTTGTTCGCTGGGAACAAGTCGAGCAGAGTTGCGGTCGGAAACGAAAGCAGTGAGAAGCTAGAAGATACCTCACCAATGCAAAAGTGACATCCACTGAAAATCCATGAATACTATATGAGATTCGGCGAGAAGTGTTGGTATTCTGCCCCACGGTACTATTTTTCTTCCCGCTCTTTTCCACCTCAAAAAGGACTGTTGGTCTTTGAGTGGGTGTTGGCTCTTTTGGCAGAGTGAGGTTTCAATGGCGCGACAAGCTCTGCCGTGCGCGCCATGATTTTCAACGGTGGGGTCCGTTTGTGTGGGGCTGCAATGACGCAAAAATTTTGGTCAAGGGCAGTTTGTCGGCTGAATCGGAGATCTGTGCTGTGGCTTCGGAGGTCAAGAGCGAATACATTTGTGCTTTCTAAGCAATATTTTCGCCTCGTCATTTGATGCTGCTATTTCCATCTTTAAAGTGAAGTGCGACATGCATACATAGCTTCCCTTCGATAACAGCTGAAAAGCTTTCTTAATTCATTTATAGTCATATTTACTCATCACGAATACTGCACTCGAATGCTGCAACAATGACGGCAACAAAATTGTTAAGGACATCGATAAACGCCGTCTGGCGGCCACGCCCAGTCAGGACAAGTGCAGGCACCTCCAGTATCTGCAACCTTGCCACACGACGAGCAGCACACACCAACTCTAAGCCATTATGGGCTGCTGCACCGCGGCGTCCGAGGCTACAAACGCAGCAGCTGAGAGGAGGGATATTAGGGAGCGCAAACAGTCGACGAACAATCTTTATCCAGACAGAACCTACACCAAACTCGGATGCTCTAAAATTCCTTCCGAACCATCGCGTGCTGCCCGAAGATATCTCAACTCCATTCATCGAGTATCTCAACCCGCGCTCGACGATCGCACCACCTTACCCGTCACCACTGGCTGCGCAGCTCATGAACATTGACGGTGTGCAGTCCGTTTTCTACGGCGCCGACTTTATCACCGTGACAAAAGCTTCTGACGCGAACTGGGCGCACATACGGCCCGAGATATTCTCCCTCATCACCGAGGCCATCACCTCTGGACAGAAAATTGTCAACATTGTCGAGCGCAACGATGCGACAGCGGAAGATGGCCAGGAGACGAGCGGCGAGGTGGACAGCTTAAGCTATAATGAGAACGACAGCGAGGTCGTCGGTATGATCAAGGAGCTTCTGGAGACGCGCATCAGGCCTGCCATCCAAGAGGACGGCGGCGATATCGAGTTTCGGGGTTTGAGGATGGAAATGTCCTACTCAAGCTCCGCGGCGCCTGTCGGACGTGCGACTCGAGCACTGTTACCCTCAAGAATGGCATCGAGGGCATGCTGATGCACTATGTGAGTTTATCACCGTCGAACAGTTGATCGTTAGATGGCAGGTAGTCCTAACGTAAATTGTACACAGATTGAGGAAGTCCAAGGAGTCATCCAGGTCATGGACCCGGAGGAAGAGATTGCTGCCAAGGAGTTTGCAAAGTTTGAAGAGAAACTGCGTGCTCAAAAGGGCGAGGCTCCCCCTTCGACCGTCGGCAAGGGGTCGTTAGATACAATCCCAGGCTGATGGTTGATCGAAGGCTTGTTATGGTGCAGATAGAGAGTTGCCTGGAATTTCGGCTGTAATCTGAAGGGTGTGAAGATAAAGAGAGCCTTGAAGTAGCTGTACTACATGTATAATTGTACTTCGTATTTCATACCGTCGCTTCCACTGTTCATTTGATATAACCTACCTACGCAGTACATATCCAAAGCCAAACTCTACGTCTACGTCGCTGGATTCATGGAAACCTTTTGAACACTGCCGTCAGGCTTTGATTGCTCCATAACAAGATATGTTCAGTTGCCTATTACCGGTTGCCCAAGCAGCCTACTACTCGTGGCCCACAAAATACGGAGTACGTTCTTAATCGGCAGTCTACTGTAGCTTTGACAGGGGGTGCGGGTTGCTGACATTGTGAGTGAAATTCTAATTTCTTGGGGTGTGAACCTAGGTATTGACAAGGAGGGGGCGAGGTCCCGCTCATCTTTCATTAAAGCCAGCCAAACTCGGGTTCCATTCGAATTCTTGTCTGGTGGTGGATGGATGGAACGGTTAATGGCGGGGACCCTGAGAATCCGGGGTGAAGCTCCGAGTAAGAATGAACGTTTTCCAAGACAAAATACCAGCGGATCAGCAATGATTGAACAAAGCAAAGTTTTGTATCTTTAATTTAATCCGAATCTCCTTATGGGCGGGGTACTGTGCATTTCCGCGAAGATCTACGGGAAGAGCTTGGTTTGTTTTTCCTATCATGACCTTCTCTGTGCTTAAAACAGGTGTGGTGTCTCGTGGTGGCGTGATGGGAAAACGGTTCGAGGGGAACACCCACTCGGGATCGCGCCGTGTCTTCTGTACCAAGCAGGAGGGTGGGGTTTGGTGGTCGCCCAGCCTTTTGCCATCGAGATGCTAGTTTAATCTACGTAATTGAGCGATGCCACATTGCGAAACAGGATCCTCATCAGCAGAACGGGAGAGTAGTTCTGGCCTGTCATGCCTGTGCAGTAGACCTACCTAGTGTCTGCGGCTATGCACGCATAAACATGGAGCAGACTGGCAGGCGCCGCTTCTTACTAACGACTCTGATCATTTTACAAGCTGTTGATAGTGCGTAAAAAATTTGACACGAAAGCCTTTTCATCCTTTCGGGACACGCGTGATAATTGTAGGCGATGGGAAATACCTTGCTGCCGTTAACATTAACGTACGGAGTAGCTTGTTAGGCAGCGTTGGCCTAATGTAGATTTCTTGCGTGGTACATGGTACAGTAGTATTGACCTCGCCTCTGGACCTGGACCAATCTTTGAATTGGACATCATACCACGTACGTTAGTACTCCGTATGCACAAGGTGAACTATCTACAAGGCACCTAGCATGTAAATTACCTAGTTCTAGTAAGAAGCTTGCAATGCTTGTTCTCTGCAAACTGCAAACATTGGTCGGATGAAGTCAAATCCAAGGCATGGTGACCACGAGGACAAGGAAAGGATCAGTGTGTTTTTTTTTGTCTAATGTAAGGTAGGTGGTAGTATTCGTGGATCCGTCATTCCCCCGGCCCCACAGACGGTCCGCGGAAAGCGTCGGGTTGCCTGCCGCTTCGTTCAAAAGATGCCCGATGCCTTGCGTTTTGAGCATGCCGCGAAAATATGTGACGTTTCCGTCCCATATGTTGTCATCTGCTGAAACGACCCCAGCTTATGGCCCATACTCTGTCCCCGATGACGGTGCTGTCGTCTGCACAGTCTACTAATGTACAGTATGATTACAGTACTGTAAATGTGGACGTTAAATCCTCTGAAGTAGCCAGGATCAAAACCTACTGGGACTGCCTAAGCAACTTCGTACATACTCTCCGCACAATACCGTCTGGTGCTGGGTAATCAAGGATAAACCAACAGGAAGGGAAGGGATTGCTGAACAAAGTCCGCATGTAGTAGATATAGCCCAGGATGATTTCTGTCCGTGCGCCATGCGTATCCGTTCCAGCGATCTCGTAGTCCAGGCAAGATCGCCCATTCAGGAGCAACAACCTTTTTTTGTTCACTGGGATGATATTGTAACCACGCACTGGGATATGCCAGACCGCGCTCGCATTGAGTCGTCGTGGTTTTGCTTTGGGGTCAGGGGTTGAAAACGGCGGTGGCTCAGCTGTTCGATAGGCTAGCCCAGAGGTCAAGCAATATACATGTAGTATACAATGTACCTACTAGGCCGCAGAGAACGGCCGCACGTTGTCAGCTAGTCTAGCTTAGGAACTGTAACATCGTTCTCTCGGGACTTTCCAGCAGCGGCAGATGGAAACACGTTTGCCTGTCAAAGCACAGTCGTTGCCTCCATCAGTCGCGTGGAAGTTGATGAGCAAGGCAAACACTAACATATTGCCGCCCAAGTACGGTCGGAGGACTCGGAGCACAACGGGGCGGCAACCACGAAGAAGAAAAGAAGCAGCTAAGAAATCTTCATCAATCGTTCATCCAACTCCTCATCGTCTTCACATCATATCCATCATCTTCTGGTCACTTCGAGACTTTGCAAACCTGAAAATGATGCGATGAAAGGTAGACCAGACCGCGCTGTGAGGTTGAGCAAAACCTTGTCCTTGATTGGGCAAATCACGGCAAGGTCTCCTGCACCCTTGTGACCCCCTTTTTGCAGGCAAGCTCAACAGCTCAGCCTATGAGTGGATCAAGGCCTCTGCATGGGTGGAAATTCATTTATCGCTACCCCTCCTTTCCCGTACTACGACACCCCTCGAGCTTTGACAAGCCAAAGACGGGCGGGCATCCTTGCCCATGGAAGACCAGAAAGCGGAGAAAGATGCACGCCACCACCACGCAGAATTCAAACAGGGCCCTTGTCCACTGGATCTCGACTTCAAAGCCTTTTCGAGGGCCCCAGAGTTCGCGCAGATCTACCATTCTCCGACCCGTCTACTCCGTACACAACTCTCTTGCATTGTACGTTTTCTCAATTGTTAATTGTCTGCAAAGACAAACCAATTCAATCAGTCATTCTGTCGAAATAACCAATAATTATCATTTTCATATGCCTGTTGGTCCCAAGATCGGCTCCAAAGAAGCGAGCCCGCAGATATAACGTGTGCTTGGTTCAGGTCTCGGCGTTTCCTGTTAGCGTATCCCCCCGTGTCGCTCCAGCCACTCTGCATTTGGGACCAAGACGTTGACGGGCTGCTAAAAAAGAGTCTCGCCCCGTCCGTCCACCAGAGAGACAAGCACAGCACAGACCTGCCCCTCTCGTCCTTCCACCACGCAGCTGGTCGCCCCAAATCCGCCGCAAGCCAATAAGTCAAATCCTAGCTTGCGCTGCTACATCACTAGCGGGTGGAAACTAAAGTGAAATTCTCACTGCCTGGACACTTTGTCTCGTCTCCATGCGATTACCTACAGCCGCCTTTTCAATCTTGAATTGACGACCACCCATTTAATCTCACATCCTTTCTTTTTCTTCTCTCTTTTTTCTTGCGCGTGTATATTCATCCATACACACCTTGTCAGCCAGGCAAAGTAAAAGATCACTGGCCATTTCGAACTGGGGAGAAGCTTTTGCAAAGGAATAACGTCTCGGCCACACTCGCAGCAAGCATTCTTTTGAATTGCACGCGTGTCGCGTGCGCTCGGCTGGGACAGGATCGTCGCTACATCTCTCGGTCTGGTGGTGCGACAAACAGCCATCCAGGCCATACCCCGACCATGGGCTGCGCATAGTCCTTTCGCAACTCGTTCGCTTGCCAGGAGAAAACGGCTGCAGCCTTGCGGCCTAGGATCACTCAAGCATTCGTGGCTTGTTTTCCCCATCCTCTCCTACTCCATAACTACCTACATTCTTCGTTTCAAGGACTGTCGAAGAAAGGCCCCTTTGTCGAGTCAAATTTCGACCCGCGAATTCAGAGGCAGAGGATCGGCAACGATATCCGGGCGAATGCACCTTGGGAATATTTTGCACGTATTTGATTGTTTGTTGTCATTTAACGACTTACTTTCAGCAACCCCCTTTTTCAACTGGACTCGTTGTTCGGCGGCTTGGTCTGCCTGTCCAAATATTATATTTAATATTGCCTTTGGTCGTTGTTCCGGCGTGGACCCGATTCCGATTCATCGACACTGCGGCAACTCGCAACCGATTTCAGAACGAAACGAACTGCCACAAAAGAAATAAAGTTGGCGCTACAGAGCAACCTTTTGACATTCGTCTCTCACAAACACCAGACAGACCGACACACCCTCGAACTACTAGATTTTTTTTATTTCCTTCGATACCCCATTGTCGATAGATTTCATCATTTGCACTTACTGTTACCGGTAAGTCATTTTCCTTATAAATAGCACCTGTTCGTGTACCTTGAAATACTGTTCCCAGTCGACCTGAACCCTGAGCGTTCATACCTGGGATACACCAACTGCGGCGCCACCCGCTGTTAGGTTACCTTGAGCCATGGGCTCATATGATACGATCCGAGAGCTTCCTTCACCAAGCAACTGGTGCTTCAAATCCTTAGATCTGCTGGAATCTGCACATGCGATTGTACTCGTGTGAACACCTTCCTTAACCTTTGTGGACAGATTCTTATGCTTTACCTACTGCATATGCACATTGCCACATAGCGACCACGAATTGTTTTGATCTGACATGACATTTGGTTTTAAAACCTAGTGTTCTGTTTGTTTGTTTTACTTCTCACACCTTTGCCTGAATCTCTTTCCCTCATCCCACGCACAGCTTCGAGGGTATTCCGGGTCACTGACACACTTTGCCTAGACATCTTTGATATTTTCACGCCAACTGTTTGCGTCGCTACCTCACGACATCTATTACTTTTCAAAAGCACACTACTTCAAAATAGCACTTTCACGGCCTCATTTCGCGTACTCCAAGGCAGATTCCAAGACGATTGTTCTAGTTTGAACTTGTACAAGCTCGCCATAGAGGAAGCTTCGCCTGCCCTATTGCTTTCCAATCATCATGAGTTCTGGGACTTTGAAGGCTGGCCCCCAGCCTAAGCCTGGCCAGGGTCATCCAATGGGAGCTCCAAGCAGCCAGGCCATATTGTTGGAGAAACTTAACCGGCGCGCGACACCAGATTCGGAGGCGCTGGCCAGCTCCGACGACGACGGCGACCATCGTCAAGACCAAACCCAGCCAATGGCACAACCCCACAAACCGGTTCGCCGAGCTTCGTGGCTGAATGATACCAGTCAAGCCGCTATTCGGCCTCGCAAAGACTCGTTTGCAAGCAGCACCATGTCTCCCACCACATCTCACCCAAGCACACCGTCCGTAGAGACTGGTGCCGCTACGTGGGGCAATCTTCCAGGACAGACTGCAAGCCTCAGCCGTGCACACACTGCCGGAAGCGCTACTTTCCCCTGGGGAACAGCTATATGGAGCTCCGAGAGGAAGGAGCTACCGTCCAGATTGGCAGAGCATATTCCGTCGCCGACGACAGCTTTCCCCCCGGGGTCTACGGGTTCTCCCTTTGGGGGTCACGAGCTGGGAATGGCTCAGACGTCCCCGGGTCCTAGGGAGCCAGGACCGAACTCACAAATTCCTTTTGCCATCCCTTTACACCCTACGCCCAAGACCTATCGATCTCAGTCGTATTCAGTAGGCCAGTTGGATCCGGATACCTCCACAAACCCAATGATGCCTTCATCCACACTTGGAGGTCGCACCCGGCAGCTCCCTCACCCGGGCTTACAGCACCGTCCCTCCCGTCCCAGTATGCTCAGCGAGATGTCGAATGATGGAATGCTAGGCAAGGTCAAGGAGGTTGAGGACGACGACGAGAGTAGCGAGTCCATGAGTGGGAGTCATCAGCAGCAGTCTGCCGAATCCAAGACGATCGAGTTTTTGACACGAGAGAATGCAATGTTGCGACAACAACAGCAATACCATAACTCACGCCTTAGGCCTCGGGCTTCCACGGGCTACGGGCTTGGTGGTAACGGATACGGCATGCAAGCATCAGTACCCGAGGAGTCTGATTATGCGATCGATGAGCTGGAGGAAAGTCAAGATAGCGAATATGCCAGAAGGGCTTATGGCCGTAGAATGAGTGAGTTCGGTGTTCCGGGGGGCACCGCTCAGTTCCGATCACCTTTCTCCGCAGAGAACCGCAAGATCGAGACTATGAAAAAGGCATACTGGCACAGCGCCCTAGGATTTGGAGGTATTGGCGACCAGCCGCAAAGTCGCAGACATTCATTTGCCGATGTGCCTCAGAGGCAGGCCTCTATCAGCTCGCTCGGCGAGCACGTCCTAGGACAAGAGGTGCTGTCACAAGAGCCTCAATCCGGACTTGATTTTACTTCTCCATACGTTGACAACTCAGGCTACCCGACTGCCTCTACCGGTAAGCATCAACCCTTAACTCATGACCATAGGGTTGTAATCTTTAGGTATACTGACTGGAGCATATTAGCTACGTACTTTACCGGTGGCGCAGGTTTGCAGATGGCACCGCAAGCCATGGGCCCGTCGGCTGGGTATGCTAGTCCGTACCCATATGCAATGAACGCTGCCATGTCTCATCGACCCACCTCGCCACACCGTGCCATGTATGGTATCAGCCAGCCAAACCGGTTGACCCCTCTACATGTGGTCCTATTCAAGTGCGCCCGAGCAGACGTCTTCTACATCCAGGAAGGCACAGGCCTCACGGTCAAGGCCGGCGACTTGGTCATTGTGGAAGCGGACCGAGGAACCGACCTGGGCACTGTTGCAGCCGAGAACGTGGATTGGAACGAGGCTAAGCGTCTGAAGGAGCATTATGCCGAGGAGCAGTACAAGTGGCTTATGATGTACTCGCAGAACGCCGGCGTTGCTCAAGACGGAGTAGGTGCAGGACTCATGGCTGCTTCAAATGGCGGCAGTGCTATCGGCGGCATGGGGCCACCTGGTCAACACCACATGCAGGAGCCTCCTAGCAGCGGCGAGCTGAAGCCGAAGCTCATCAAGCGACTTGCCCAGGCCCATGAGATTCAAAATCTGCGCGACAAAGAGGGTAATGAGGCCAAAGCCAAACGAGTTTGTATGCAGAAGGTGAAGGAACACGGTCTGAACATGGAGATTCTTGATGCCGAGTTCCAGGTGTAAGCACTCCATTGCCCATTCTAAAATTGAAGTGAAGTTGTCACAAGGAATACTAATGTTTCGCACATGTACGCAGAGACTGGAAGAAGTTGACGTTTTACTACTTTGCCGACTCGTACATCAACTTCAACTCTCTTGTTACGGATCTCTTCAAGATTTACAAGACCCGCATTTGGATGTCGGCCATCAATCCGGCTTCATTTGCAACCCCCCTCGGCCTGCAAGCTCCCAGCGGCGTCGGTCCGGGAGCGGTTGGTCTTGGGCGCGGCGGTGGTGTTAGCGGTTCTGATCGTCGCCAGCATGCACAAAACGAGCCGGCTCAGAGTGCCCGCAGCTTTCAGCAGCAACCGTCGATCTTCACACAGCCTTTCTCCGCCGAAAGGGTAGCGCCACCGACTGCTACCACATTCAACCCGCCCACCTACTTTCCGGCATACGCGGGTTTCTCTGGCAGTGGACGCGCTTCGGGTTCCATGCCATATGGGAATACAGCCATGGCTCCGGTTGCCGACGCGTATACCGCCACCGGGTTTCCGCAAGGTGGCATCGACTACCGTGCTCGCAATGTTACGCCACAATCTTCAGGACCCGGCCCGCATGATGAGGCTCTGTCGCCTCTCTCTGTCCCTGCCGACATCGCAGGCCCTTTCCAGAGCCTATCTCTCAACTCCCGCTGACTATCCTGGCTCAGGCCTCAGCCTACAGTCTCAGCGCGATGACCTGGATTTTACATCCAATCTCCCGGTCCGTTCTCGATGTCTTCATTCAATCAAGCGTTTGCATAAACTCTTATCTTTTTCCATCAACCATGACCACCAATAAGTATAGACGGTTTCACTCGTTCAGTCAAGACGGCAGACAAGACGGCGGTTGTAACCTACAAAAAAAGTTACGTCCATTTACGAGTTTGACACTGGGTTTTCACGGATGACAGACAGACTTTTCATCGATTAGGCTCTTTGGCGTTATAACGTGATTTTATATTTTCCATTCGGCCCCTTGTTTTTGGCCAAGGATACGCACAGTTCAGCATCTCGTTTTGTATCTCGGGTTCACATCCTGTGATATCAGACGTGAGCTGTTACTATTAAGGTGACGGCTGACTTCTCTTGTCAACCTTTCTGCCTGGTGCGATGTGTTCATGTGCCTCTGTTTTCCTACT
This sequence comes from Magnaporthales sp. P1609, assembly GCA_003709005.1. NCBI lineage: Eukaryota > Fungi > Ascomycota > Sordariomycetes > Magnaporthales > Magnaporthales sp. P1609. The sequence continues at coordinate 1,968,704 of PELF01000005.1, read as the reverse complement.
TTTGTTGTATTTGCTTGGGGCGAATTTGCGAGACGATACTGGGACTTTGGAAAGAAACGTCAAAATGACCAACACAACCTATAAACAGGGAACGATCGGAGACTTGATAGACAGACTCTTTCCCGCTTTGTTTTATTTTTTTCTGGTCGCATGGAGCGATCGACATGGCAAGGCATGTAATTAATTGTCAGGCAGGATGTTCGGGAGACAATTGGAAGGAGCGCAGTAGGTAGTGAGAGCGATAGTGTCCTTGATCTTCTTGACAAGGGCCTAATTCGTGTATATTTGTTATATTAAATGATAGGAGTGACTTTTGCATCTTTTCTTTACTTTCTGGATGTCATTGAGCAGTCGATACAGATGCAGCAGAGTAGGGAAGCCAAAATCGTTCCCTGTTTACAGGTTGTGTTGGCCGTTTTGACGCTTCCGTTTCTTTCCAAAGTCCCAGTATCGTCTCGCAAATTGCCTAGGTAGATATGTGATTGATAATCGCTGTCTTGAGCTTGGTATTGGTATCAACTCCCAAGGCACCTTCGAATTTTCCTATCTGGATTCTGGCTCGGGACGGTCTCCATGACTGCATCGCAAATTGTTTCCCTATCTTTTGGAGTTCAATCGCACCTCAAGCACTTATACTTGTATCTTGTAGGAAGGAGCTGCCCAGTTTCGATTGCCTCTTTGGGTGGGGACTGATAACCTGTCGAGCTTCCCTGCCTTGCCGGACGGTACCTTCCTCGATTTTTTTGGCTTCGTAAAGATTTTCTCAAGATTTCAATCAAGGTGTTTGAACGGTTGTTTCAGGATCTTGCCTCCTTGCTGTTTGAAGTCGAACTGGGTTCTCGTCTCGCTGCATTGCGGTCACGAGCGAAATCTACCTTCAATGCATATGAGCCATCGAATTCGGAGCCCTCACAACCGTCCCTCGAAAATTTACAGATTCTGAGACCTCACTGGCTCGTACAGCCTTGGATACTAAAAAAAATCACCATTGCGTTGCGCCGATCTCCATACTCCCAACATGCCATGAGAGAAGCACACTTGCGCCTGGATTCGATCGAGCTGGCTCTGCGAGAATTGCCAGGAAAGTTGCGACTAGAGACAGAAATTGTTCTTGGTCTTCCTGACACATGGCCGGTTGAGGTCACTCCAGAAATGATCTCCTCCAAGGTCGCGGTCGGTGAGCTCTGGGTTGAGCGGGCAAGCCCATGCAGGTTGCATGTCAACCCTGTCACAACATCGTATCCGGGTATTCTAGAAGATGACTCTTTGCACGAGAGACAACTTATCAGTGCCATCAGGTCATGTTCAGTGAGTACCCTCAAATACTTTGGGACAGGCTGCATTATATATGAGACTAACATCAAGCGAAGGCCTGGGAACTTTTGGGCTTGCAGTTGAGTCGCTGCCCCAGGCCCATGGACGATCAGGGGCAGCGTGTTCCCGGATCCCTCTTTTACATTACGCACATATCCAACAGCTCTAACCATCTTGCATGTCAGTACACTGCACGGGCTGAGATCCGGCGACTAACTTGTAAGTTTTGTTTTGATTTCGCCACAAACAAGGCAGGTGCGAGTGCAAGAAAGCAACGTGAGCCAGTACATATGAGGCTCGATGCTGGTTCGCGTCGCGTCACTCGCTCAAGGACACGGTTATCGTTGTTGCAGCTTTCTGGGGATATTCCCGCCCGACCCAAGCAGCTTTCAGAGGCTGAGGTTGATCGTAGCGTGATGGTTTTGGTCAAGGGCTCACTTTATACCCTCCTGGGCATCAAGAAGTCAACTCATCGGATCAAGAGACTGCGCTGCTTTGAATCACCATCCCTACTCGAGATTGCTCCAGCCGCTTTCAACATGCGATATGTACAGGTACAACTCCCTTCTGGGGCTGATTATTTAAGGAGTCCAATATTAACGTCTATACAGGAATTAATACAGCGTGCTCCATTTTTGTATTCAATCAGCTCGGTTTTGGCCCGCCTAGTGGACAATGCCCAGTCATCATCTTTGAAGCATAAAGTGGCATCGCTCGCTACGAAAACTGTAGAAGCATCTGATATACAGACCCGGCCAGACAATTACTCGCAAAAACGTCACTTTACTAATGAGTTCGACTCTATGGAGGGGATCGGGAAGATGATTTGGCCGATTTTGCAGGCCGGGCCTTCACGTACCAAGCTGTTTCTGGAGAAGCTACCCGAAGATCGAGTCTCCAATGTTACAGTCAACGATCAGTCCAAAGGAGGCACTAATATTGGCCACGGTCTCTCCCACCAATCCGAAAAGGATGGCCCTCAACCAGGGGAGCGAGTAATTGGCTGTGCGGAAGTAGATGACACCGCATTGACTCTTCACCAAGCTGTATCTGATATGACTGGTCAAGGTAACAGTGATCTATGCCACCATCTCGACGAATTCTCACAGTCGCAAGACGATACCCAAGATCCTGAGGAAGCACCATTTCTTGATGGCGAAGATCAAGGGCTGGATCATGCATCGCAAGAGCACGTACAGAGATATCGTACACATCCTCCTATGGAAGACAAGGCTTGGCAAGACTCTCAGCAAATGGATGTATATGGGGATGACTATGAGATTGCTCACTGTCTTTATGAAGGAGGGGTTACTGACGACCATTACGGTGGCGGCCAACATCATTGGGCCCCAGAGCGCGAAAACGAGATTGGTGATCGATATCTTGGTCCTGAAGACGATGATGAGCATGAAGCCGAAGAAGGGCACCCCGAACTTTTAGCACATTTCATTCCCCGCATAATTGCTGATGAGCATGAGGCAGCCGGCATTCTCCGACAACATGTCGAGGATGACCCCGAGAGAACCGACATAACAGCCTTCCGAGACACACAGCCTAAAAATATCGAACTTTACGAAGGAGTTGATGGAGTCTTGATGGATGAGCTTGGGCACGAATACGTGTATGAGGAGTTACCAATGTTTGGCTGTGATGACCAGAATGCAATTGTAGATGGAGACCCTCTGAACTACCTGACGCCGTGGGAGTGGCATGTGAGTACCATCGTCATCCCACAGAAGCTCTATTTGGCACACATATTATGCTAACAAAATATGAGTATACGGTTTAGGAGAGACAAAGAAGCGATGTTGCCATCGATTCATGGGACCCGACTTAGATCAGGTCATGGTCCGTACAAACAGGAGGCATTGTCTCGTATCTCGAGATATGCTAGCAATGGTTATGGAAGTTTAACGTGATCTTCTGGAGAGCTATGTCAGAACATTTATGGAATGGTACTGGAATGGTCTGAAGAGCTACGACAGACACATTATTGGCTATTAGCTTAGTGCTTCAGCATACACTTGATATTTCTTGGGCTTCCGTCGTACAGGTCCGACCTACCTAGGACACTGAAGATAGCAGCCATTCATAATGCACTTTGTCAAACCAGAACTGTATCGAAGGTAGTTCTAGCATTTCCATTCCTCAAGACAAGAGACAAGGCACAATCTAGACATGGCAACCAAGCAAGGCAAATATCCAAGTAAATCGTGTGCGTTGCACCCCTAAATCCATTACAAACAAAAACAATTAAACCGGCCGATGCCGGCGTCGACGCAATGCGGGCTTTTTTCCTCGAAACACGCAAGAAAACAACCAGAACAAACAAAACAAACAATGATAAGATGCGATTTGAAAACTGGTAATTCGGCTGTACTTTGACGAAAAATTTGGCAATCAGCCAGGAGAGTCAAGCCAAACACGTATATATATATGCAAGAAGTAGATGCACCACATATCCTTCTATCATCGGTGGGAAGGCTGCGGTCAACTGCGGCCGCCCGGGTATATATAGGTTCGGCTGGTCGGCGAGGCGAGGCTTGATGATTTGGCCCCGGGTTACCATGGGAGCATTCGCTTGTTGGCTCTTCGTGGTGAAGACAGACCTGAACTGCAGGAGCAAGACAAATCGACTCGCTCAGGCAGTCGCTCGCCCAAAGGTTGTTGCCAGCGCCCACTCCGACTTTTCCGACCCGTGATCATATCCTTCCCACTCCATCAACCGCCCAAAAGCCAATTCCCCAAGCCTCCCCACTCCATTGAGGAAAACGAAATCGAGGGGTTCCTCCCAGCCCCAAACCCCAGCCTGATCTCCCACTTCGGACCAGTACACACACAAAGACATGTTCCCACTGCCCCAAACTATCTCTGCGCTGCCGGCTTGGCGCCGGGTTTCGCGGCGCCAGCGGGCTTCTTCTTGTCCTTCTTCTTCTTCTGTTCGGGCTTCATGGTGGCGTAGTGGATGTACCAGATTAGGGTGATCTGCAAGATGATGGCGACGAGCACAACGAGCAGGATGGTGAAGAGGATGGGCTGGTCGTTGAGGACGGCGACGGCCTCCGGGGTCGCGCCGATGGAGCGGAACCAGTCGAACTGGCCCGGGGCGGGCGTCGATGAGGGAGCAGGGCTGGCCATGTTTGTGTACGTGTGTGTCGTCGGAGTGGCGTTTGTTTATGTTTGTTTTACTCAATTCTCCCTGAGAGATGCGGAAGGTGGTTTTTTTTTTTTTTTCCCCGATAGATTTTCGATCGGTGGTGCCGGCGAGATTCTATAAATGATTCAAGAAGTGAAATAATAAAATATAAAGATGTAAAAGGAGAGGATCGGATTAACAAACGGGACTGATGCCTTTGCGCTGCAAGGCAAGAGAAATTGTACAACACGGACCCGAGAAAGAAGAGGTTCGGATATGCAAAATGAATAGACACCAGTTGGACAAGGGAAAATGCAACGGTTAAGGAGATGCAATGTGAAAAGATTCAATCAGGATGATTGGGCGAGATAATGACGAGGTGAGGAAAAATAGGTGTCAGCCAACCAAAGGAAGTGAGGCCATCGGCGGGTCAACTTCTGGTAAGGCCTGTTTCAGCGTAACGCTTTGAGACGGGCCCCTGACGATGGGCGAAGTGGTGGGAGTGAACCTCCCGTTTCCGTTTCATGTTCGGCTGATGCCGCCCACTTGGGGGGTGAATCTCCCTGAACGATCACGTGCATTTGCTCAAGGATTCCACGTTGCAACTCGCTACGGGTTATTTTGAGATGTTATTAGACAGATCGCTGATAAGGATAGGCTTCCTTCACAGCATGCGATCGATTTGCCTGCCATGCCGTTGGTTTGTTTTCATCTCCTGCAAGCAGGCTTGACCACTGGGGAATTTCGTTTGAATTCAATCTACTTTCGAAGGTATACACATTGCAAACGCATGTCATGTACTTTGCGCCACGCCTTTTTGGTTGTCCGTAGTTAAGTGGAGCGCCAATCCATGAGGGCATCCTCGATTTTATTGGTGAATGCACGCGTCAAATAGTGGGCCAGCTACAGCAGCAGGGGTTGGCAGAAAGCTCTCCAAATTTTTTGATGGGGAGCTCAGACATCGTGTATTCTCGTGACTGTTTCTTGCAAGCAAAAGCGAGCGATGGCGAGGTAAAGGTGCATTCCCATCGAGGAACAGGCTTCAGCAGAACAAACCGCAAGACAAGCAGCTGCACCTTTTAAAGCCAATCGCAACAACAATAACATCAGTAATGAGTGCAGCACGTCCCGCGGCGAGGAGCCTGCTTTCGCGGCGATGCCTCAGCGGTGCGCATAACGCTACCGTGCCTTCAAGTATACTGGCAGCGACGCAAGTACAACAGCCTCCGACATGCCGACGACAATTCCATGCATCAGCCCCGGTAGAGGCTAGGAGAAGACCGCGCTTCTCCAACGTGCACGCCAAGGCCATGGGATTGGTGACCGAGGAGGATATCTCCAAGGCGACGAAAGAAACCTTCCCCGAGCTCACACCCGACGAGCTGGCCGCCATGGAGAAGATTTACACACCGGAGCAAATGGAGGCTATAAAGGCTGGCGAATCTGCCGTCGATCCCAGGGACCTGACCGTCCAAGGCCGAGTGCGAATCGATCCATACCGGCTCGGTTACGTAGCCGACTTGGCCGAGATCGATCCCGTCGTCGACAAGCGCATCAAGACGGCACCACCGCCCAATACCAGGGCGCGATTCATGACGGCGCCCGAGTTCGTGCTGGACTTTTACACCTGGATGCGTTCGTTCCTGCCACAGAACATTAAGCTCGAGAAGGACCTCGAGAGCATGTCGGAGAGCCAGTTGAATGGGCTGTTGGAGCAATATGCCCCAAGTACAACGGATCTGTACAACTTCATGGTCCATCGTTCCTCCATGACGGACAATGACCAGCCATCCAATACCTCACTTGCCCCTGCGCTGATGGCCAAGGTGCCCGGTGTCGCAGGCTTGTACAAACGACAAGTGGACCCGGCTGACGACGGTCTGGACGCTGAGGGCAAGTTCCAAGACGCGAAGAAGCAGACAGGGTTGTCGGTTCAGGATATATTGGGGCTCAGGAACAAGATGCTCGTTCAGCGCTTCGTCACCAACCAGACTCGTCTGGGCAAGGTGCAGAGCTGGCACATCATGACCCTCGTTGGCAACGGCAACGGACGGATCGGGCTGGGCGAGGCCAAGTCGGTTGACGCCCAGATCGCTATGCACAAGGCGAGGCTGATGGCTATCAAGAACATGGTGCCCATCAGGAGGTACGAGAACCGGACTATTTACGGAAACGTCAAGGTCAAGATAGCGGGCACCATCGTCGAGATGGCTGCCCGTCCGCCAGGTGAGTTTTCCCCATGCCGGTAATTTTGATGGAGTGTTACCCTCGAAAGCCCGATAGTTAACATGCGACCATTATCATCTCCTCAGGATTCGGTCTGCGTATCTCCCACAGGCTATTTGAAATTTGCCGCTTGGCCGGCATCAAGGACCTCTCCGCCAAGATTCCCCGATCGAGGAACCCCATGAACACCGTGAAGGCTGCAGTGAAGGCGCTCCAGAGCCAGCCTGACCCCGAGGCAATCGCCATCGGCAGGGGCAAGAAGCTGGTTGATGTGAGGAAGGTTTACTACGGTGGTCATGTGTACTAAAACCCCATCTCATCACGCCATTCCGTTGTACATAAAACTTCCTGTGTTATTCTTGTAACATCTCTCTCCTGCTCTGTAACCCTATGCATATAGTTTGAAGACAGTTTTAGACACACAGTCCGAGGGTTCTGGACTCGATGAGTGTTATTTCATTCGCAATTTGACTGGGGTTTCCATCAAATTGATGTTGCCTTTTTGAGCAACCTCGTTGTTCGGCTTGATCATATTCTTCGCCTCCTCGACTTCCGAGCTTGCTTCTGATTTGCTGGCCATCGCTGGCAAGATCGCCATTGGCACTATGCCCAGAGTACAGGCCATTGTCGCATAACCAATGTCACCCCAAGGCGCCCAGTAAGCCGCGAATCAGTCTGCGATAGACTCAAAAGTCCGGTTTTGGGCGCGGGGCTACGAGTCGGCCGGCCAGCTCGGCGGGGAACAGCCTGTATTTGCCCTTTTCTTCGTTTCATTGGGATTCAAATCAAATGCAAGCGACGTCTCTCCCTCGTCTGGAATCAGCGCGCCCCACCTGATTAATCCTTGTCAACGGCCGCCGTCGCTGCTACCGTCATCGTCCTCCCCAGCCTCGCCGCCAGCACCGGCCTGGTCGCCCCACTCCATCTCCTGCTGCAGCACGATGCTGTACACGCTCGCCTTGAGCAGGGTGAAGACGAGGCTGGTCTTGCGCTCCAGGTCGCGCAGGCCGTCGAGTATCTCGATCGGCGGGGCGCTGGCTAGGTGGTCGAGCGTGGAGGCGAGCTGCCATGTCCAGTTTTTTTTTTTTTTTTTTTTTGTTTTAGTGTCTAATGAATCCTTGAGAAGAGTAACTTGGAATTTATGTACGAGGAGGGCCTTTGGGAGGGCACACGCACCGTCTTCATGTTCTCGGCCAAACGTTCGTACTCGTCCAGTATCTCCTGCTCCAGAGGGGTTATCTCTGAGGGTGGAAGGAGCGAGTTTGTGTTACTCTGTTGGTCCATCTTGAATCAACTTGATCTGGTAAACCGATCTGAGTTGGTGGTGACGTTGATATGGAGGTGGGAAGCTTGGAGCTCCAGTCGCGCGGTCGACGCGTAAAGATATTTGGTGCGGGGTGGGCATGGCATGGTCAAAATGGTTGAAGAACCCTAACCCGGTCGGTTGTTCAGACTCCAACGACATATCGACGATATGTCGACCATCGACACCATCTGTCTTCGAGCGCATCTGACGCTTCTACTTTTGATTTATGCTTGACTTTCTGCTCTGCTGTGTTGCAACTCTCAAGCTTATTGGTAAACTTCCTTGTCGAAGTCTTCATTTTTATCTTCCCTCTCACCCTAACCTCCGCCAAATTTATTTCAATGCTATGCTAGTTTCTAATCAAGGCCTCCCCCAAGTATCTCTGAAACTCCTGGATACAGCGGACGAATAGACAAAGCTCTTGGCGAAGCTTTACGATGGAGGCGGCGAGTGATTTTTCACTGAGTTTCCCTCAATCATCCTGGCCATGTTGGTACACCATCTCAGAAAATCTCCAGAGAATGATCGGACAGTGTGATCTCGCCTTCTTCCGCTGAATCCCTCCCACATGACAAAAAAAAAAAAAAAATCAAAAAAAAAAAAAAAAAATCAAAAAAATCAAGACTCGAGCACAGTTAATCCAACGCTCGCGTCCACTCAGACAAGGGCCTCCGGGCACTGGAAAGTCGTATGCTGGTGTGAAGTCAACACACGAGCACTCTAACATGATTAGCGCGCGATATTGACATTCTTCGTCCGGTTGTCTCCAAGATAGTGATTCGCGAAGAAGAAGCCGAGGTGATCAAAGCTCGTCTACTTTCCGCCATGCTCTCACGACTGCAGCACGTGGTACAGATTGGGCACCATCAGCAGCTCAGGCCACAAATCTCGCATTACGATCTGAGTATAGAATCGTCAAAGGGTCTGGCATTTCATCCTAACCGCAGTCAGTTCAAGAGACGCGCATTGGGTGAGGAGATATGGCGCCTATACCTTTGGCTAGACTCAATATACAGTGGCGAGCCCGTCCAGATATTTCAAGTCTTTATCGTATCCCGCTATACCTGGGCCCCAAGGATCATGAGAATGTCTTTAGCTATGATAATGTAGTTTGCATGCGAAAGACTCCACTCTGGCTAGAGCATGGCCATCATGAAGACAAAGTACCTGGACAGAACCGGTCAACTTCCAACACGAACCAGTGGGAGGTTGGCATGGCTGCACCCTTGGTCCGGTATCTGGTATGTCGGGGGTCTGTACCCTCCGTCAGATGTCGCCGTGCTCACACAATAGGCTGGTCAACTGCGGAATTTCCGAAAACCCCTGATTCACGACTTTTACATCTTTTTTAGTGATCGAGATGAGTGGTCTCTTGCTGAAGACTCACGGTCAGCTCAATCCGGATGAAGTGACACGCCAAACAGAGTGGGACAAGATGTTTGTTCGAAAGCCGTTGGTCCAGACTCCACCTCGCAAGTGTCGCCAATTACCATGGACAAAGGCCGAGATAGATATCATATTACCAGTGAGAGGCAGTGTAGAAAGTAGGTTCAGCTCTCTGAGAACATCAAACTGCACCAATGTTCACCCTAGCCGGGCAAGGCAAGACATGTATATTATCGAGAATAGCAACACCTACCTCACCTTAGGCGTACAAATTTGGCGTGATGTGCAGCTGCTATAGTGCAAAACTGACTTGGAGAATATGGTGCCTGGATGCACGCACAACGTTAAAGTTAAATGCGCCACTGAAGTGGGATCGGGCTCTTCCCGCTGCCCTTATCCGCGAAGAGCTTCTTCCGTGCGGTCACGGTCGTACAGGGATTTTACCTAGGTCCTTCTCTCTGGGAATGTCACCCTTACTCCTTTTCACACTGGGTTGTGTCTGCTTAAATGATACTTCTTTTCTGACGGTATCTGTGGCACTTGGAGCTGTTCACATCTACCAAGACTTCAAAAGCTTTGGTGAACAATAAGAAGGCAATATGTCCGTGCAAGTATTTGCCAAAACGTAACATATTCCCAACGTAGTGTTCATCGTAGATCATACATTTCCCACTGCTCGTTACTAGGCAAAATCCTGTCCCAAGCATGACCGGACCCAATGGACAATTGGCTTGGGGTATCGAAAACAATTCAACGTGGAAGAACGCCGACCAAATACAAAGCATAAATAATAACATGGCAAACCGGCCACAACCACCCTTTCCATTCCCCGCCAAAAGGCCGCTAGTTTTATAAAAACGCCATAATCTGCTGCCAAATAATCCAAAAGCAAAAAAGAAAGAAAAATATAAAATACTAGACCGTGAATGCGATATATATGCAAGGTGGGAAGCCAAGGTGATAGACCAGAGTGCCCGCCTAATTAACGGAAGGCATCAATCATCCCGTAAAGTCTCCCGCCTCATGTTCCTCGGGCGATGCTACAGGCTTCTTCTTCTCAGCCTTGGCGTTCTTTCCACCCTCACCAGCCTGCTGCTTTGCGCTAAACTCTTTCCACAGTTTGGCAATATCCTCATTACCGTCGTTTTTCTCCATGATGAGGTTCTTCAGCCACTTGTTTTCCGTTTCGAGCTGGTTGATGCGTCCCTCGAGAGCGTTGACCTTGTCATTCATCTCTTTGGCGCTCTTCTCAAGTGCTTGCTCGCGCTGCTTCTTCTTGACGCGGAAGCGCGCAGAGGCCGCTGTGTTGCGACGGCGTTTGTCCTCCTCGGCGGCGAGCCGTGATGGATCTTCTTGGCTCGTTGGCCTGGTCTGCTCCGTTGGGGACCGTACCTTGATTGACGAGGTGTTGTGGGCTGCTAATCTTGGCTGTTGCTGATGTTGTGCAGCAAAGCCATTTTGTTGAGGTGGTAACGACCTTTGTGAGGGTGGTGCCATGGGATAAGCCTGTTGTGGATTTGGCTGGATCGACTGTAGGCTATTCAGGGGATCCGGGTAGCTGTGCATCGTTGATGATGCATACGGACCGCCAAAATCAGAAAAGTTGAGGTCGCCTGCGCGCATTGTAAGTTCGTGTCAGCGTGAGTGTATTGGAGTGGAGAGGCATCTCAGGGAGGAATGTGAATGGACAAGGTAAAGAAGAAGTGGCATTGGCGACAGCAACGGCATAAAAGCATAACGGCGACGAGCGTGCCGTTTGGTAGAAGTGCCATGGGTCAGATAAGGCAGGGCAGATGCAGAAAGTTAGTTGCATATGTTGACAGGCTCCCAAGATGGCTGTAAGCACATCCAGGGCCAATGCCGTTGATGGATGCTTGTTCCCGAGGGGCAGACTGGGCATCCCCGAGCTGTGGTGTGTGCATTGCTCAATCACGGGATATGGCGCCATCGAAATTGCACCATCGACAAATGTTCCCCGCCAATCACCGGTTATAGATTCCCCACCCAGCCAGGTATGCAACCCCAGCAGAGCCAGACACTTCAACCATACATAAATGATGCCCTGCTGAGCTAGTCTGCGAGGAACACTTTCATTGCTCGCTTGAGCATGAAAAAAGGCTGCAAAGGGGTGGGGTATTTAAAAAATCCCCAATAAGGGACGTGCGCGACTGACGCAGAGGGCAGAGGGGGAGAAAAGAGAGAAAGCGCGCGCGCAAGGGACGGAAGTTGGAGCTGCCGTCGCAACTGAGTCCTTGACTGCTAGGCAGGGCAACTCCGCCTTGTGTAGTGGTTCGCCGGGGAAAAAAAAAAGCAAGTCAGACACGCCCGTGACCTTTCGAAAGACCGTCTTTCAAGTCGCAGAAAATGGCAAGGTAGATCACATGTGGTCGACACACGGAGTGGAATGGACCGCCAAAATCAGGGTGCAATCGAAAATGCAGGAAACGTCCGGGAGAATCCCATCCACTAACCTGACATGAAGTCAATGCTGCTAAAGTCGTCCATCGTTGTCGTCGACGCAGCAGCCGACATGGGCTGCTGTGTTTCGCTCGGGCTGACCGTAGTCGGCGGTGACTCTTTGTGCGGTTGCGACTGGTAATCGGTGTTTTCTCCCGTCTCGAAATCGAAAAATTGTGTGTTGGTGAACATCATAAGGTCGTCGTCAAGGCTTCCTCCAAAGCCGTCGGCCGTCGACGCAGCCGGGGTTGCCGGCTGGATTGTGTTCAGTTCTCGCAGATACTGAGCGACGTTAGGCGCTCGACGCCCGTGATATCCTGCCATCTTTTGCAACGTCCTCCCTGTTTTGCTTTTCTTGGACTCTTTCGTTCTTGGCGATAATCAGGATCTTAAAGAGGTGAATGTAGCGTTTATTCGGATTGATGCGGCTCACTCGACGTGGCAATTCGAATCAGGGGCCTAGTGTTTCTATAGCGGTCCTTGACTGGTATGTGGGTGGCTTTTGGTAAAAGGGCTTATAATATTTTGAGGGGGAAGTTGGTCTGGGGAATGAGTTGGTTTGCGGAGGATGGGAAGGGTCGCGGTTATCAGCGCGAGTCACAGATCACCGAAGTGGGCTGAAAGGCGAAAAAAAAAAAAATTGTGTGGAAGCGGGGCGCAGGATGGGAAGTGGGTGGGTGCTGCTGCTATGTTGATTGAGTCGGTTGATCTGGCGGCACTTCTGGGGCGATGTCGGGTCTATGATGGATGCTATTCTTGTTTTTACAAGGTGTGCCAAGGGAGGAGACCCGATTTACTGACTGCTCCAACATGGGCAGGTATGCGATGATACTTAGGCACAGTGGGTTGTTGAAGAAAATGGGAAAATGTTTAAGCAACCATAGTCATGCTGGGGAAATGCAATGCATAGAACAGCTAGACAGAAAAAGCGCCCCAGGTCTTCCTCCGCATGGCCGATTGATTCTGTGCGCCCGCTTAGAAATCTTGCGGCACCATCTTCTCTAATGGACCCAGGAATTATTTCAGCTGCATAACAGAGAACCCCCACTTCAGCCTGTCGCTAATCCCGCATGGAGCGTGGGATGACGCTTAAACGGGTCATCATTTTTTGTCACCAAACCTCAGTACCAGCCAATTAAACTGTCAACTTTCACACTACCCCCATCCGGACTCGGGGAAATACCCACATAGAATCTAGACCTTTGTGGCTAGCCTCCTCCGTAAACCGTGCTCCCTACTACCCAGCAGTTGGAGGTATGTCCCTGTCAATGGTGATTGTAATTCCCTTGGTAATTTGGCTCATGCACATTAAAAACCTTGTCCGCTGTACATTTCCACTCGACCTGTACCGCGGCAGGGAAAATAGGGACAATTGACTTTGCTTCAATCTCATCCGCCCGTCCTGGATGGACCCTTATATTTTGCCGTGCCGGTGGAGTGGGTCGGCCGGTTACGGCTCGATGTGATGAGCAGGGATGACCCCGCGCCCCCGCTAGTTGAGTTTGTAATCAAGCAAGCTGCTGCTTGGCTGCTCTTTTCCGCTCTTTCCAACGATAAAATGTGAGGGGGGTCCATGTGCCTTTGAATTTGTTTAACCTTTCCTAGTTGCAGTGAGACAGCAAAGCACCCGATTCCTCCCGATCGCTTTTGAGTAACTGTAAAACTCGCACGTGGACTGAGTGAGAAGCAGGTGAAGGGAGCGAAAAAGGAGGAAAGGAAAAGGACGAAAAATAAGAAGAAATTCAGCACCATTGATTTCCAAACGTATTACAAGTTTTTTCCCTATAAATCGGTTTGGTGAGGTTTTTTTTTTTTTTTTTTTTTTTTTTGCTTTTTTATATATTTATTAAATATGGCGGTTTTTCCCCCTTGGGAGAACGACCACGTCAACGAATCCTACTCACCCAATTAATTGTTTACCCGTTGGAAGAGAACAGCCCCTCCACTCTCATCGGCCCTAATAAGGGGTCGCAATCGGGTTGTAGTGTAGATAGGAGATATTTATGACCGATGCATGAGATGTAATGGCAACCCACAAAGCCGCCGCGCATCCCGATGGAACCCCACCATAAGTGGACTCGAAACGGGGCATGCGATCGCAGTGATTCACCATGCGTTGGCTATGCGTTAGACATTTCACATCGCCGATTTCCTAAAGCTAAGCCTTAGCGAACGCCAAAGGGATAAAATATTCACGGTTAGCCTAGCGCTCCCCTCATCAATTAACGACAGGTACACAGACACCAGAAGAGAATAGAGACTAGACCAATAGCACATGTCAGTGAAACATTTAAAATTCCGAATTTGTAATTACTAATTGCCCAAGACTACAGTACACTACTTCCATCCTACTTGAGTTCCACTTGCAGGTCACATGATTTGAAGCTTGAGACATTCATTGCAAGCCAGCACTCACTGCTACGTGCGCTAAGTTAGAATTGGGGTTCGGGCATGGAGTGTGTTGTTCGGAGCCAAAATCCCGGACGCGTTCATCATTCAATCACGTCGCGTCCGAACGGAACAAAAATCAAAACGACGCTTGTATTCATATCTGAGTACCAACAATTGACTGGCATAACATTGCTCAATCACCCCCAAGCCATCTGAACCTCACGTGCTGTCTACCTATGCTTTATCTGAATTATATTCTCTCGTTCATATAATGAACAATCCGCGTCTGATGGGGATCACAGCTTGATCGTTACTCTGGGTAATCTCTACACTATATCCGCTTTGCACCGCTGGGCCGCCAAGATTGTGAGGAAGCCTTTTGAAAATGGCGTCCGTCTCAATTCCCACAACGGCCCAGCTCTCCGGTTCGCTTCGGCTACCCCCAACCCATCCAGTCACCACCAAGCTCATCTCCCGCCTGTCGCGGACGTCCCTGATAGAGCTCGCCCTCTCGTGGCTGGCCCAGTCGTCCGAAGTGTCGTGTGCACCATATCTCCGCCCACAGGACCATGATGACAGCATGTACGAGGCGTCGCAGTCCCTGAAGGACCTGCACAACATATACAGCAGCATGCGTGAGTCTGGAAACAAGGGCAGCAAGCGGGAGGTCGTGGACCGCATACTCGAGGGCGACTGGCGGATGGGCCTGACGCTGCACCAGCTCGCCATGGCCGACATGCAGCACCTTCACGATCGCCCGCTTTCGCTGCGCTGGACGGCGTTTCGGATCGTTGCGCTCAAGATCGCTGACATGCACGGTGGTGGTGACGACGGGGACCTAGCGACCGAGCTGGACAAGGAGAGCCTGGTCGTGCCGAGGTTCCACCCGACTACGTTCCTTAGGAACCTTCAGGGCCAGCTGCCGCCCGATGTCAAGACTCACTGCACATTTGAGCGCCACATGGAGCTCCCCGTCCTCCTCTTGAGGATTTTTATTTTTGATTCGCCATACAGCACAAACCTAATCGCTGGTGACTCGGTGCCGCCCAATTTTGACGCTTCCAGGACCGTCTATATTGCCTTTCCGGACGCGTCCCCATACGTCTACATTAGCAACGCGGCGGCAGTTACGGGCAATGTCTCCAATAGCGATACAAAGAGCCTGCGGGCCATGGTCGTCGAGAGCGTCCCCAAGGCACTGTCGAGACCGAGAGAGCGGTATACGCTCAAATCGACTAGCCTGGCAACAAAGAACTTGGCAGAACTAGTCGAAAGGAGAGGCGGCGGCCGCGGCAACGCGGCGGGTGGTGGCTGGACTTTTTATGCCGACTCACGGAGGAAGGAGAGCCCCTGGATGTCAACTTGCCGACCCCGCCGCTTTCGGACGAGGATGCGGATGACCGCGGGACGAAAAGAAAAGCCGGATGGGAAGACGAAGAACTAAAGGCCCAGAAAAGGCGGAGGTTGGTCGCGCTGGCGAGGTTTGGAGAGTCTGCCAAGATTGATGACGGTCTGGGGGTCGAGAGAGTGGATGTCGTGATCGAGGACCCTTTCCCGTCAGCAACAGATGCGGGTTCCGATGTGCAACCTGTGGGACTACTGAGGAATAGTAAAGCGGATCGCCGGCGGAGCACGCTTGATGCGGCACTCAACCGGGAGGCGGAACTGCGCGGTGATGAGGACGATAGCTCGGTTGATTTAGGCTCAAAATGGTGCCCGAGGATCAAATTGACGTTTCACGGGTCGCACGTGTTCGCAGGTATAAGGCAACTGGTGGAGGCGGGCGCCATCGATGGGGAACGGATGCCTGGCTGGATGACTGGTGAGGAAGGTGTCACTATTGGGGCTGTGAAACACGGTCGAATAAGAGGGCACAAGGGCTCAGGTGTATGATGACCTGCGAGGGTTCCTGGATTTTGATGAATTTTTGTATCATGACAGCAAGGAGTTGGGGTTTCCTGGGCTATTGGTTTATGAATACCCGAAGGCATGCTCGCTTTAAATGCATTTCTAAGTTCTATCCATCTACGTTAAACACCTTGACTGTGTTGGCCCAGGCAGCCTCGGTAACCTCCTCGACCGAGACGCCCTTGATTCCTGCCACGATCTTTGCTATCCTCTCAATAGTGCAAGGCTCATTGCGGCTCTTCACCATGCAACCCTCCTCCCACTTCTCCTTCTTGACTGACCTAAATCGTTCAGGTACTTCAGATGGTTTCTTCTGCCCCTTTTTGCTAGGTTGCTGCTGTTGCTTTTGCTTTTTTCGCCTTGTTTGTGATGCGTCGCCGTTTGCGGACTCCATCGGTGCGTCCGTCGCGGGTGCCTGGGAGCTTTCGTCCGCAGCGGTTGCGGCGGCAGAGGCAGCGGCGGCAGCAGCCTGCTCCTCCTCTGCTGCTTGTCGCTTTGCATCCTCCACCAGGTACTTCCAGCCCTCATGACTGGGTCTGACCTCACACCACGGCCCGTCGGTCTCAATCATGATCCTGTCCAGTCTAATCTCACGAACCACGTCGCAGTTCTCCGCAGTCTTGAAGCTGCATCCATTGATGCCAATGTACAGGCCCAGGTCCATCAGCTCCCGAGCCTCCTCCACCGTACCGGTGAAGCTGTGCACAACAGCGCCACGCGCAAGACCTGCCAGGTCGTTTCCAAACTTATCCTTGAGCGAGGAGACAAAGTCGTCGTGCGCGGCTCTAGAGTGCAAAAATAGAGGCAGCTCGAGATTCTCCTTTTGCAACGTAACCACTAGGTCGAGCTGGTGCGAGAAGGAGTGCAGCTGCAACTTCTTGGGGCAGTAGTGGAGCCTGTCGTAGTCCAGGCCGAACTCGCCAAAGGCAACCAGTCCCGGGCCGGCCGAGCGTACCAGAGCGCCGAGGTCCGCTACGATCTGCTCCGTCTTTTGCGGATCTGCGGTGTCCTCATCGTCGGCAGGCACGGGCTTCTCGGGATCAGGATCACACGCCGCCGTGTGCTCCTCGTCCTCGGCCTCGTGGTGGTGGGGGTGGCTTGTGCCGAAGATGGCACTGCTGCACGGGTGGATGCCCGCCGTGGAGTAGACGGTGCCGGGGAATTCCTGGGCGAGCTTAAGGGCGTCTCTTGAACTCCTGAAGCTTGACCCGGTGACTATGAGCTTAGTGCAGCCGACATCCCTGGCACGCTGGACGACGGCCGCTAGATCGTCTGGGTGGCGCTGTTTGCCGCCATAACGACCACGAAATATGGGGTCTGCTAAGTTGATTCCAATCTGCAAAAACCACTAGTGCATCAGTGACTCATTGCTCTAGTCATTTGTTTGTTTGTTTATGTTTTTCTTCTTCTTTGTTACATTGGCACTTACATCGATGTATCTCGGCTGGCACATCGGTCTTCCATTCGTAACTCCGAGGTCGGATGAGTCGGTAGCCATAGTGTGCAAAAATCTGCCCCTGAAACAGGACTGGGGCTGCTGGGCGAATGGGGTTTGTAAATTCAGGGATGAAAGCAGGGGCGAGACTGAGACTTTTCTATTCGAGGTTAATCTTGTTGGTAATCTTGTCGGGGAGATGCGCATTCTTATCGTCTTGGGCGAAGGGCGTAGACCTGATGGTTTCGCAGATTTCGCCCGCTGTTGAGTGCAGTCTTCCTAGAAACGACACGACTATGACTGACTGGCTCGTGTTATCAAGGCTAAATCATACTGAACCATACACAGAGCCTTGCCTACGAAGGTACTCCGTACAGAAAACGTATTTTTTTGGCTGCGCTGACAGTACCTGATCCAGCTCAGCCCAAATATAGCGCCTGTGCCTTGTAGTACTTCCTGTAGGATAGAACTACTGTACACCTACATGTACCTAGGCTAGTGGATCTCTTCCCTGAACATGGGAATGCTAGTCAGATTACAGTAGCAATTGATGGAAACCCAGCCAGAGTCGGATTACCCCGCTGACAGCTGCAGTCGGCTGCCTGTTGCCCTTCTGTTGCCCAGGCCCCGCGAATTGGGGCGCTCGATTGGAGCTAAAGTGGAAAATCACGAAACGTCGCGTCTTTTTTTTATCTGATTTCCCTGATCGCTAAGCAAAACGCGTCTTTTCCTTTGGCACTTAAAGGCACCGCGACTCAATTTCCCACATTTGCGTCCCCTCTCACCCGACATTTTCATCTCCCATAACAAGAAAAGCAACTAAGCACAGAGAGCGAGAGAATACATTTGTAGACTCTTCTCTTGTTGATTGATTGATACTCTCTTGTGCATGCTTTGCTTTAAGCCCAATAACTCATCTAATTCATTCTCTGCAAACCCTTCTTAAGATACCCCTCCGTTTTACTCTTTTATTCTTGTTTTCTTTTCTCTTCCACGGCCACATCGCACCAAGCAAACAAAATCCGCAGTCATGTTTGTTAGGAAGCGTGATGGCCGCCAAGAGCGTGTCCAGTTCGACAAGATTACTGCCCGCGTGTCAAGGCTGTGTTACGGCCTCGACCCGGAGCACGTCGATCCTGTTGCTATCACCCAAAAGGTCATCTCGGGTGTCTACGGTGGTGTCACCACTGTCCAGCTAGACGATCTTGTAAGTCTCATCATACTTCAACTCTCATGGCTATGCCTCGGCCCACTGCTGACCACAAGCAATTACAGGCTGCCGAGACGGCAGCATACATGACCGTCACACACCCCGATTACGCCATCCTTGCTGCGCGTATTGCCGTCTCAAACCTTCACAAGCAGACCAAGAAGCAGTTTTCATCAGTTATCAGCGATCTCTACCACTATGTCAACCCCAGGAACAGCACGCTCTCGCCCATGATTGCCAAAGACACATACGACTGTGTGATGCGTTACAAGGAGGATCTCGACTCGGCCATCGTCTACGACCGTGACTTCAACTACCAGTACTTTGGCTTCAAGACCCTCGAGAGATCTTACCTGTTGAAACTCAACGGCAAGATTGTCGAGCGGCCACAGCACATGATCATGCGTGTCGCTGTAGGCATCTGGGGTGACAACATCGAGCGTGTCATTGAGACCTACAACCTCATGTCCAGCAAGTTCTTCACACACGCATCCCCGACGCTCTTCAACGCCGGCACGCCACAGGCTCAATTGTCATCATGCTTCCTGGTTGACATGAAGGATGACAGCATTGAGGGCATTTATGATACCCTCAAGACTTGTGCCATGATCTCCAAAATGGCTGGTGGTATCGGCCTCAACGTACATCGTATCCGTGCCACTGGCTCGTACATCGCTGGTACCAATGGTACCTCAAATGGCATTGTTCCCATGCTGCGCGTGTTCAACAACACGGCTCGTTACGTCGACCAGGGTGGCAACAAGCGCCCTGGTGCTTTCGCCATCTACCTTGAGCCGTGGCACGCAGATGTTTTCGAGTTCCTCGACCTGAGGAAGAACCACGGAAAGGAGGAGATTCGTGCCCGCGATCTATTCCTTGCTCTCTGGATCCCTGACCTGTTCATGAAGCGCGTTGAGAAGAACGGCGACTGGACCCTCATGTGCCCCAACGAGTGCCCTGGCCTCGCTGACTGCTATGGTGATGAGTTCGAGGCTCTGTACGAAAAGTACGAGCAGGCTGGAAAGGGCCGCAAGACCATCAAAGCCCAGAAGCTCTGGTATTCCATCCTGGAGGCTCAGACCGAGACGGGCAACCCCTTTATGCTGTACAAAGATCACTGCAACCGCAAGAGCAACCAGAAGAACCTGGGTACCATCCGCAGCTCCAACCTCTGCACAGAAATCATCGAGTACTCCGCTCCCGACGAGGTTGCCGTCTGCAACCTGGCTTCCCTAGCACTGCCTCAGTTTGTCGACTACCACAAGGGCGAGTACGACTTTGAGAAGCTCCACGAGGTCACTCGAGTCGTCGTTCGCAACCTCAACAAAATCATCGACGTCAACTTCTACCCCGTCCAAGAGGCGCGCAACAGCAACATGCGCCACAGGCCCATCGGTCTGGGTGTTCAGGGCCTGGCTGATGCATTCCTTGCTCTCCGTCTGCCTTTCGAGTCTCCCGAAGCCCGTGACCTCAACAAGAAGATCTTTGAGACCATCTACCACGCTGCTTTGACTGCTTCTTGCCAGTTGGCCCAGGAGCAGGGCACTTACTCGACCTACGAGGGCTCTCCTGTGTCTCAGGGCATCCTCCAGTACGACATGTGGAATGTCAAGCCTTCAGGCCTCTGGGACTGGGATGCGCTCAAGGCTAGCATCAAGGAGCACGGTGTCCGCAACAGTTTGCTTGTTGCCCCCATGCCGACAGCTAGCACGTCCCAGATCCTCGGCAACAACGAATGCTTTGAGCCCTACACTTCCAACATCTACCAGCGCCGTGTGCTTGCCGGCGAGTTCCAGGTTGTCAACCCCTGGCTGCTCAAGGATTTGGTCGAGCTTGGTTTGTGGTCAGACGACATGAAGAACCGTATTATCGCCGAGGGAGGTTCCATCCAGAACATTGCCAGCATCCCTGAAGATACCAAGAAGCTTTACAAGACTGTCTGGGAGATCTCGCAGCGTACCGTCGTGCAGATGGCTGCTGACCGTGGCGCCTTCATTGACCAGTCTCAGTCGCTCAACATCCACATGCGCGACCCGACTATGGGTAAGATCACCTCGATGCACTTCGCTGGTTGGAAGCTTGGCCTCAAGACTGGTATGTACTACCTGCGGACGCAGGCAGCCGCCCAGCCGATTCAGTTCACCGTCGATCAGGAGGCGCTGCGCCTGCAGGACAAGGCCATTGCCAAGGAGCGCGTACTTGGTAAGCGTGCGCCTCCGACTGGCAGCTACGTGTCCTCGCCGAGTGCCTCTGTTCCCAGGCCGATGTATGCTACCAAAAAGGCGTCGGAGAGCAACTCCTTAAACGCCGGCTCGGCGAATGCTAACGGCTACCCGACGCCAAGCACCACCCCTCCTCCGGCTGTCACTTCCAAGGCGGTAGCATCGCCGGCAAAGTCTGTTCCGTTCAAGGCAGATCAGGAGGAGGGTGAGAGCCCAAAGGCGCTGCCCACGGAGCCATCCAAGAAGGTCGAGGAGGAGGAAGCACTCGATAGCAAGAAGAAGGACACTGAGGATAAGGAGGACGAGAGCAAAGAGCGGGAGAGGGACATCTACTCGGAGGCCGTGCTTGCTTGTAAGTCTTATATAATGCAAACGACGACAACGGCATACGAAGCCCATACTAATCCATTGTCACTCTTCACAGGCAGCATTGAAAACCCCGAGGCTTGCGTCATGTGCAGCGGTTAAGCAGGAGCGCTTCGCTTTCCTAGGAATGCGAGAAGTCTCGGCGCAAAGCTCGTCGAGCTGTGTACAATGAACTGGGAGAGTCTCCGACTGTAACGATGGAAAAGACGAAACAAATTAATGTGTGGGCATGATGAATCGGAGGGGCATTTGGGTTATGTTCAACTTGCTGTCAGGATGGCTTAGGGTTTCTTGTTTTTATATTATCTATTCAACTGGATGGGCTGGTAAATGCATTTTGATATTTCTTTTTGCAGAGTAAAGGCAGTAATATGTTTGCTTTGTGATGTGCTCTACCGTGCGCTTGCAGATGTGTCGATCGACTGACAGCCCCTTTTAGATGTACTATTGCGCAAGAGGGCGAAGGTCAAGTGGACTTGGTGATATAAATCATTATCCTTATCATTTACATGCTTCCAGGTTTGGTGTATAGGCAAGAGGCCATTGAGTTCTAGGCAAAATCCAGGCTCCGGATAGGGCTATGCGACAGATACAGGCGTCCTGCACGAGGTGATGCCAACATAGATTGCCCGTGAAGCATCCCATCGAAGGGTGAGTAACAGGAGCGTCTACAGCCTACCACACCACCAAGTAGCTCAATCACTTCACAAATTCCATCACGTGCCACCAAACAAACTCATACAAACATGGGACTCAGAGACAGAGTGGTTCCGTTCCTAGTCCATCACGAGCGCTCTGCTTTGGGTCTTGGGAGGGCCCCTTTCCCGAGTGCGTTCACACGCTTCGGACCGCTCAGAACTCTACTAGCCCCATTTTCATCAAACTCAAAGTAGGGCATAGATTGCGGCCTTTTGTCAATGAAGCCGGTTCACGTTACCATCCGATATCTTTTTTAGATTGACGATCCCCCGGCCCACCCGGGCTGTTCCCATGATGGGCCAAGTGAGACATGGAGTTTGGTACATTGGCGGAGCAAAATGTCCGCAACCGGTGCGCCCGGAAGGATCGGCCGGATACTCCCCTCTACACGGGAGACACCGGATCGCGAACGGGGGACACCTTGGAGGTGATCGGCAAGAATGCAGAGACTTGTGCAGAATAACTTTTGGAATGCCCACCCTCATTCTGCGTCTCTCTGTCGCCTCGTATACGGTTTTCTAAGTTTTGAGACGGTACTGGGGAAGGATCCCGTGGGTTGTGGTTATGGTCTACATACCCCTCACAGTAGGAGCGAATATTCACTAGGATCGTGATGGTAGTAAAATACCGACATGTCTGAGTGTGTCACACGAATCCCTGTTTTTACGATGCTGCCATCATAGACCATCAAACCCCAGTGACCTCTTGGGTCGCCAGCTTGACCACGTACCACCAGTTCGTCCAAGGGTGACAGTGGCGTGACATGGTGTGTCTGGTTTGCGGTAGAGAGCAGTTCCGCTACATACTCGCAGCGAATATCCCGTAACCCGCAAGTGTGGATCGTCACATAAAGATAAGAAGAGCTCGGGTGTGGGATACATTGTCAAAGCAAATCATAGAGAAACTGTAGGTCCCATGAGCGCTTATAGGGGTTTACTTCGGCATTTGACAGAGACAAGGTGTGCCTGAACATGGCAGAGGGTCTTGATAAGGGCAAGACCATCTTCTTGTCTCAGACGCCACATGCACACCGTTTTTATTTGCAGCGCCATGATAGGAAATCCCATAACGGAAATCTCGAGGTTTTTGTGTGTATGACAAGAGAGATGTGTCAGAAACAGGTTCGACTGCTCAGATCGCATTCAAGAACCTGTTTTTTTTCCTCCCCTTTTTTTAGACAGTGAAAAGACCGGGTCAGCTTCAGGCTTACATGGACTAGACTAAGGTAATGGTGGCATACCTGGTTGTGGTAGCTCACTGAGTAGATCTCGTATAGCACAGCATGTCAAGTGGAAACACAAGAAAGCGAAAAAAAAAAAGACGAATTTGAATTTGAGAGAGAGAAGACCAAGCAAACTGAGACAAGTTCACATGCGCCATGCGTTCTGTGGGTGTATGGCACGGACAGGTTGAGGCGGTTGTTGGCCATCAAGTATCGGGTAGAGGCAAGATTGACAGAGTACCAAGCCAAGGAGTGCTTTGCAGTTCGTAACCTGTGGAAGGAGGGGGATGAGAAATGTTGCTTGTGCAAACGATGGATCACAAGGACGCGCCGCTCGTGATTCGCTCCTGTCCCCATGTAATGGTGTGGTGTGGTAGCATTCAAGAATAACGGAGGCAATTGTTCCCTATAGCACTTGCGGGATATATGAGGAGACTTGGTCATACCTACCTTCACTCACTTAAGAGGTTGTCTGAAAACAGGTACGTGCCAGATCCTCAACCCCAAAAGCAAGCGTTAGCCTGAGTACATCTGCAAGCCAGTAAGCCTAGACACGAGGAATCAATTAATTTATTTGTTCTTGTTACAGTGAGTGGCCAAGAAACTAGGGCAGGGCATATCCGGTTGCAACTAACTGGTGTTATGTCAAACTGGGGCATGCAACGAAAGAAATCGCGCAGTAGCAGAGGTACGCAATCAACTTCTTCTCTGCATCCCTGGTCATTCTCTGCATGCAATTTACCTACCTATTCAAAGAAACCCCGATGCAAGCACCAAATTCGGGGGAAAGGATAGAAAAAGTTGGAAAATCGGAGGCACATTTCGTACCGTATCTAGGCGTACCTTCCTTGGAGTAGTTAGTGGTAACTGTCGGGGACGTGCAGAAACACCGTCTCATTTGCAGATAGTGCTTCAGGCCAATCAGATGCCCTCGATGCTGAGATGACGTGCAGGACGCTCGTACCACATCCCAGCTTTCATGTGCTAATGAGCTGTGCTAGGCTTCTTTGGGGAAAGCAAAGAGCTCTACTCGTCCCCAGAGAGGGGTAGGCAAGGGAGGTTAGAAAGGAGCTAGGCGGCCTAGCTGCAGTTGTCTGTGCGCGAAAGAAGAAATGCGGGATGTGATGTGATGAAAATGTGCTTACACTAGCGCAAAGTCTGCCACTGTTGCACCGCTAACCCGGGTTAAATCGGCCACTGATGATTGCTGTGTATTTTGTAGATAGTTACCTTTGATCAATGCCGAGAATAGCCCCTAGTGTCAACACGCCGAAATTTTGCCTAGCCTTGGCAAATATAGTATCAGCCGTGGGGCACTTTACACAGGCCCGAACGTGCGCAGGATTGACATCCAACTGACTGGCTATCAAATCGGGACATTTCCTATGACAAGTACATAAAAAACGTAGGTAACCACCATCATTTACATATTTCCCACTTGACAAGGAGAGAAATTGGTAGAAATATGGTGTCATTATGTCGGACCGTCAAACTACTCCGACCCTGCCCTACTTAGTGGCGGGGCCTAGGTAGTTCTCAGTTTGTGGTTTGCTACTACGTAGAGCTAGCCTAGGTCAGGACTTTGTAGTTGCCATGCACATTTCTGGCAGTTGTGAGAAAACAAGCTTATTCCCCTCGTTTTGAACTGCAGAAATCCGGGGTAGCCAATCCGGCATGTGAATGGTTCATCAACGTCTGCTGGAGACTCGAAACGTCTGAGATTTCGAGAGTGGCGTCCGGCTGCTTGGTGGCGGTGTGCAAAGGGGAAAAAAAATTTCAAGGGGAAGACATTATTTGGAGTAGTCATGCAACGTCAGTGTGCGAGTCTGCCTAGTCTCGAGGAATTATGTGCTCTTCAGCAGCCGCTCTTGAGTGTGTAACGATCAAAAAGCAACAACAATTTGATGACACCACCTTTGAATGAAGCGGCGGTGATCGGCTGGCAAATCAAAAGACAGAGGGGCCCTTACTGGGACGGCACAGCGCACGATAAGAAGCCTGCCGGCAAAACGACACAAGAAATGCCAAGGGGCTTAAGATGCGTTTCCAAACCTGACCAGTCACATTTTCCTGTGGCCGCCAATGGCCGCCAGTCGCCTGGGATTTGAAATGTGGGCTAGCTTGAGAGTATCTGCTTTTCCGATATTGAAAATTGCTGGACAACCTTGTGAGAGGAGGGCGGTTTTCAAAAAGTAATAGTTGATAGTTACTACATTAAGGTAACAGTCAAGCTATCTACAGTACAGTGTCGTACAGTAAGATGAATACATATTCAACCCTGTTGCCTGTCCTATGTACTTTGATACTTAGTACTATTAGTACACACCCACACACAAAAAAAACGAGTGGTTCATGTCATAGGTAGGCATCAATCGGACGAAGATGTAGAAAATGCCTTACTGTTTACCAGACTAAAAGCTAGATGACTCTCAATTGACGTCAAGTCCGAATCTGGAACGTCATGCACATGAAATTGTCTAGCACTAGCTTTAGTGGAGATCCATGAAGATGCAGTATTTTGTTCCAAGGTTGTAACTTTTCTCTGTTTTTACTTGTCGCTTGCGGCGGATAACAATAGTAGCTTGGGGGTAGTCTTTCAAATAACAGGAATGGGCAGATCAAAACCTTGGCTGGACAAGATAGAATGCTGGGAGATATGTCGTAGTGCAAAACAACGAAGGGGGTTCATCCCAAGGAGATCCTGTGCAAGCATGCGTGACGAGTTTGCAAGAAACAAAGACAACAAAGAAAGATGCCCGACTCTCGTTTCTTCTGCGCTTTTCTTCTCCTGCCCTTAATGTCTCGTCCGTTGTCCTCCGTACCCGCCGGTCGGGGGACTTTGATTCGTGAGATTTTGTTGCCCAGCCGTAAAGTGGAGTAAAAGCTGTCCCACATAACGAAACAGAAACCAGAGTCTGGCGACGACTTTCCCGATCCGAAAGGCAGTCACGACGAATTGAAATGACAAAGTGGGAACTCATCGACCGAATAGCGAGCGGACTGTTACAGTATTGGACCAAGAAAATGATACCACTCCATAAGCACCTAAAGTATAAAATTCCAATATATTATAGTACGGATATCAATGCTGCATACACCGAACGCTGCCCAAACACATGTGCAAACACCCAACCCAATCCATCACATCCATCCCTGTATTCCATGACCATCTCTATCGATTCGACCCCCTTGATCGAACTAGTTGAACGGTCTGATCACAGACTAGGATGTGCTGCAGCGACAACGAGACGACACGCTAGCGACAGTCCAGCCGGCCTTCCACGATATTGGATCATTGTCAACAATGGCGGGGAAAGCGTGCAGTGCAAGCAAGGATTACAAGCGGCTGGTCTCGGGTGTTTCCTCCCCAGTTCTGTTGCACCTCAACTCACGCAATATCAGCAGCCTAAACGCCCTGACCAGGGAAGCTGAAATGGCATCGTGAGCTCGTACATTAGGTATATGTATCTTTCTCGTCTCTTGCTCCGGGATGACCAGGGTATCGGGGGCCTTGGCAGCATTTTGCTTTCTACACATCCCGCCCAATCCCATCCTGTAGCGGCGTGGTGGACCGGTAGCGCCGACTAAGGAAAAGGACGGGATGATGCAGGCAAGAGGGTACCTACATAACTCGAGAGAACAACAGATCAACCAATGCGTCGGGGGTGAGCAATGGCGTGCCATGCCATCAATCATCTCTCGACCTCGATACCTAGACCAGAAAATTGCAAACCCAACCCATCAACGGTCCATCTGCCAGCTGCACGTCCTGACTCTACTAGACACTTACTTTATCTACCTCCACTCCAACCCATGTTAGGGACCTCACGCACCCGGCAGGTAGCGCTTTACCTCCCATTTGATGCTTGGGTCGACATGGACAGGTAGACGCACCGAACAAGTGGGTCCAAAACTTCATCCCATTCCGCGGCATTGAATTTCACCCAACCTCGCCCCCCTTGGCTTTGCTGGCTCTCAATGCCTGCTCGTTTCCTGTTAATAGAAAACATGGCGGTCAAACGAATATGCGCTCCACTATCCTTTCTCATAACATCGACTGCACTTCAATACAACATTGCAGGTGGTGGACGACAATACCGGCGAATCCTGACCACTTTTGCGGCTGGCTGCACTCCCGCCCAAATAAAACCGATGGGCCGGTCTGGACTCGTGAACCGGGAACCCCATACTTTGCTGAAATGAGGCTAGCGTTGTTGAATGGCTCTCATCTCCCTCTCCCTCACCCCGATCCCTTCACCTCCCTAGGTTTCCATCAACGCGCTCGGTTCATTGTTGATGCTACCATAGTTGCCACGTTGGGCTTGCATGCACCAAACACGGATGCATACGGGCTTGACGGGGTTAGCCTGGCTACGGAGTACGAGATATGGGGGGGCTTTGGGGTTAAGGCGGATGCCCTCCAGTTGGTCAACTCGCCCTCCACCTTTAACACAAGTTTTGTGCAGCATGCATCGTTCTTTGTAAGAATGAAATCGATCTGGGGCTCGGCTTCTACCGATCACGTAATACTGAATGATGGCGACAATTGGCCCCGGGAAGAAAGCCTTGAAGGTCTGTGTTGATTGACCCTGTCGGCCCACACTTACAAGATCGCGACTAGTCCTACGGTAGAGTTTATTTTATTTTTTATTTTTTTATTTCTTTGAAGATTGCCGTTCTGGCTGCAAAGGGTCTTATCGTAAGCGTGCTTAATTCGCAGTAGGCGGGTAGTGATAGTCCAGGGGTACCTAGGACCGTCTTGTAGGCTTTTTAGAAGACGGTCCCTCGTAATCGTCAACTAGTTAGCGTTGCCTGTTAAAAGTTCACCGCTAAATGCCTCCTTGGTTAGGTATTTAGGCAGACTTCCGGTGCGGCCCGATGCCAAATACTTCCATGGGCTTCAATTCTCAAAGCAACCGATGCAGGGTCGTAGCAGCTTCGCTACAGAATCGCTACAGAAGGAAACGCTGGCATGGCTGTTACATAGTAAGGACTGCGATTTTGATTTTCCACAAAATAACAATAACAATAACAGTAATAATAATAATAATAAGGCACCGTGCTTAAGCTTGTCGAGTGTGTAACCAAATTGCATCTGTCCCCCACGGAGAAGGACTGGACATGAAATTTCCCATGACTCGGGTTTGCCCAATTATTTCTTACTTCTTAAGGATCCCGCCCGCTCCCTTCTGCAGGAGAACCTGATCCCAACCCTTTGCCGGCCGGTTTTGCAGGTTTTTCTTACTCTTGGGTATCGTTGCCGCGCGTTGCAGGGTCGGCATTCCCCCAGAATCTGGCCATTGACCCCCCTTTAACTGCGAGCTAAGCCGGTGCAGTCCATAGTCGTGCGTGCGGCCGATTTGGTTGGCCAGCCGGATCAATCACCTCGGTGCTGCTATTTATTTTTCCCTAACAAAAAGTGACAAAGAGATGCCCGCCGTGCTTGACGCGACGGGAACCACGGATCGTGCAATTGTGGTGCGGTGCGGGAGCAATGAACCCTTGCCTCTTTCCGCTACTGGACTAGCAAACCAAGTGCCTCCATACAAATTGAGTCTGGGCGAGCGGGCGGGCCAAGAGCTAGACGGGGACTCAACTTCTCAAGTCATGGATGTGGTTGGCTATGAATGCCGACCGACAATTCAAATCGTGCTGTTTCCGGCCGACCATGGTCTGAAAGGGAGTCAAGTCGTCCTGTCAAGTTCTACTTACCTTACCTACGAATAAGAATAAGTCCAGCTAGGTAGCAAACTTTTGTTGTCAAAGTTGAGTTTTGTCAGTAGTACGAAACTACTGTGGTGTAACTTTGTTCTTCTTTCTCGAAAAAAAAAAAAAAAAAAAAAAAGGTGGCACCAAATAAGTCCTCTTGTCCATTTCATCTCATCCCCGTAAGTCGTGTGTGCCTTTGCTTGTTCCTTTTACTTTTTACCCTTCAGTAATGCTAGCTAGGCCTTTTCCGGCTGGCGAGATCGTGAAGTACTGTAGAGAGGACGCCCATCTTTAGTCTAATCCAATCACAGTCACTCACACAACCCGCTTTATCCCGGACCTTTGATAAGCTTGGACCCCGGTCCCTGAACTTACTTACACCCTTGTGCGGATGGGAGTTGCTCTATCCTCAACAAGCGGGTGTGTAAAATAGTACCCTACCCTCTAGGCGCTGGGTGTCCACTACTACTACTACAGCCCGACCTGAGTATCTTTTCAGTGTTCAAGTCAGCAAAACAGAGAGATCCGTGCCTTACAAACTCCCACATAGCCTACTGAGAATTATGCGGGCTTCAGTGATCTCGAGGTGCTGCAGCGCAGGTATTTCAAAGTTCACTTGACTTCCAAAGAATCTTGATTATCTGGGCGGCATGGGCCAATTCTATACATAGATAGTTGGAGGCTCTTTATTTTGACCACCAAGCACGTACCAGGTGTGTACAGTACAAAGAAAGTACCTGAGTATCCTGAAATGACTCCACCCGCATACGTCAAGCATCTCTCCGCTTGTTGGCCTCGGCGGCTTAGCGTGGTCGCCCCTCCATTCTCCAGTCACACTTTCCGTGTGTGGGACTGTGCTGAGTGCTGAGAGGGATCCATCGCATTTCATCCACCCATGTCCTTGACCGCGCTCGCTGTCTCTCCAGCTTCGAAGTCACCAGCCTTTTCACCTTTTCCATCTGCTTCTACTTTTTCGCACCATCACCTCCGATCACCATACACCACAAGTTCCCGACTTTGTACGCTCCTTTTCGAAGTTGCAAGAATCAAATCGGTCACCACGACTCGACGCGAACTATATCGATTGTTTGATTCGGCATACCTCCGACATTCCAAACGCTTCTTTTTCCCGCCGTTGTGTGTCCCGCTGAAATCGACTGAACCCCTCCAAATTTCCTACTCGCTCGGACCTCTATTTCCGCAACCGCCGCAACCGCAACTTGCCGCTTGGTTCTCCTCCCCGAAACATCAATACTCAATCCTGGGCTGCAACTGCACTCAGGATTTGAACCCGCCGTCGACGAGGGCGCTCGACTTCACTGCACAACAACCGCAGAGAAATTTAACGCTGATCACGACGACGACTTGGGGGTGGGTACGTCGGGGTGGCTTTCTTCTACGATGAACTCGTAGTAATCGGATCTCGGACATTCTTCTTTTTTTATTACTCTATTTTTTACTTCTATCATTGTTTCCCTTACATTTTGTTGTAAGAAAGTCCCGCCCAAGTAGCAGATGCGATCCCTTGAACGCTATCGACGGCCGTCCGACCTCGACTCGTTGGCTGCTATGGAACCTGGCCACTACAAGAATGGCCGCGCGCAGCCGATGCCGGTCACCGCCGCACACATCCCGTCGCGGACAGCGAATAGCACCCCGGTGTCTTCTCCAGGCCTATTCAGCCCGACTCCTTCTCGCTTGAACATGCTCATGCAGCAGGGCCATCCCATGTCCGAGGGCACGTCACCACTCCCCGCCAACTCGAGCGAGTTTTTCCTACATCCTTTACAATTACGTAAAGTTCGAGAGTGAGTTAAAAAAAAAAAAAAAAAAAGAAACAGGCATACTTGTTCCAATTTCACGTCTTTCAAGACTGCAGTCTCTCTGACCAGTGTTTGACATCCAGAACGTACACCGCAAATGTCGATCGTGATGGCACGACTGGGCGAAAGCTCATCAACCAGTATGAGGTCATGGAGGAGATTGGCCGTGGTCAGCATGGCAAAGTAAAACTGGCCCGCAACACCACTACTGGAGAGAATGTTGCCATCAAGATCATCCCGCGTTACTCCAAGAAGCGAAGATTGGGGAAGGTCACGGCTGAGGATCCTGGGAGGAATACGAAGCGAGAGGTGGCCATCTTGAAGAAGATTCGTCATCCGAACGTTGTAGCCCTCCTTGAAGTAATTGACGACCCGGAACTCAAAAAGATTTACATGGTGCTCGAGTACGTCGAGCATGGTGAAATCACATGGAGGAAGAAGGGTCTCCCTCACATCTGCAACCTAGAGCGCCGACTTGTCGAGCGAGCAGCTCGTGGAGAACCGCCTTCTGCCGAGGAGGAGTATTTGTTACGCCAAATGGACCGTCGACAGGCAATGAAGGGGTTTCAGCGGGCAAAGGCTGCACAAGCAAGCTCCTCGAGCCACGAACATGCGACCTACGAGGACTACGAGGCGGAATCCACTCGCCCAGATGAACACCGGTCCACTTATCCCTCTCTCCCCTGCTCCAGGGTCGCCTCGCCCCCGCCTTCGCGCACGGCATCAGCCAGATCTCTCTCCAATCTGCCCGTCTCACAGCCCTC
Source organism: Magnaporthales sp. P1609 (assembly GCA_003709005.1). Taxonomy (NCBI): domain Eukaryota; kingdom Fungi; phylum Ascomycota; class Sordariomycetes; order Magnaporthales; species Magnaporthales sp. P1609. Next base: position 1,937,130 of record PELF01000005.1, on the reverse strand, counting down.
CGACTTTGACATGACACCCCGTGCTGGCGATATGGAAGAACAGCACTTGTCATCTCTGCGTCACACCTCGTCTTCTTACGACCTCAACGGCACGATGTATGGCATCTACGGCGGACGTGGAAACGGGACATCATGCAGTCGGACACGTTCCCCTAGCATGGCTGATTCAATCATATCGCATCTCTCATCGGCCGATATGGAGGAGTCGAGCCCTCACGATCCTTACGTCGATGACTACTCCTATGTGCCTTGCTTCACTCTGGACAATGCCAGATCGGCTTTCCGGGACACTGTACTTGGTTTGGAGTACCTTCACTACAACGGGGTTGTCCATCGTGATATCAAGCCCGCCAATTTGCTGTGGACCAAAGATTTTCGGGTCAAGATCTCCGACTTTGGTGTATCCTACTTTGGACGACCGGTAAGGGAGGGAGATGTTGATGAAACAGTGTCTGAGGCTGAAGCACTGAACTTCGACGATGACCGCGAGCTGTCAAAGACTGTAGGCACACCTGCCTTCTTTGCTCCTGAGCTTTGTTACACAGATCTCGATAAGGAGCCACCCAAGGTCTCCGAGCAGATTGACGTTTGGTCGCTTGGTGTTACGCTTTACTGCATTGTCTTTGCCCGCATACCATTCTTGGCTCAGGATGAATTTGCAATGTTTAAAAAGATTGCCACCGAAGATGTATACATTCCTAGGCAACGCCTACGACCTGTGACACCTTTCACAGACCCTAGCAAGGTTTCCTTCCAAAAGCGGATGAACATCGAACCTTATAGGGACGATGAAGACGCTGCCTACGAAAAGATAGACGACGACTTGCATGACTTGCTTCGACGGATGTTGATCAGGAACCCCGAAGAAAGAATTCGGCTTGGCGAAGTCAAAGTTCACCCTTGGGTCACAAGAGATATTCCACATCTTGAAACTTGGCTCAAGGACACCGACCCTTCAAGGAAGATGTCGGGGAGACAGATCGAAGTCGACGAGAAGGAAATTGGCCGTGCCGTCGTGCCTCTGACTTTTCTCGAAAGGGCGAAATCTGCAGTCAAAAAGGCGGTCGGTAAAGTCATTCACCCGAGAGGCGACCGTCCTGAGCATTCAAGGAGGAGAGCGCAGAGTAGTGCAGCCAGTTCTGTCGGGGAGAATGGTTCGGTTGCGTCCTTGGCGCACCCGGCAGACATTCCTAGGAAAAGCGTCAAGGGCGACGACTACTTCGCCACGGTGACCCAAATGCCTAGCGAGCATCACCCTTTGGCGCAAAGCCTAACTGCAAGCCCACGAGACTCGCCTTTGGGGCGCAGCCCTTCAACCAGCGCCCCCTTGGGTAGCAAGCCGTCTAGATATGCCAATGATATCAACTCAACGGCCCTCGATACGGCAGATAAGCCCATGCCAACTGCTCAGACGCCATGGCATGTCAAGAAGCATGGTCATGCTCGGTCCATGGGTGCCAACCCTTATTTGTGCTTGACCCCCAGTTTGCCACAGTCTTACACCGTTCCCTCAAGCCCTCTCCCCCGGGAGATGATGGAGGAGCGCAGCAGGCTGTATCACCGAAAAAGCCGAGAGGCTCACGTGCCATCAGATGACTCGTCCCGAGCCCTTTCTATGGATCGTGCCGGACTGGTATTTCCTCTCGCAGATAAACATGCCGAGGCCAAGGTAGCTCTGAGCCCCGCCGTCGTCCCCGGTAGCCTACAGCAACCACCTCGATCCCCTCGCCACATCCGATCTATCGACGTCATGGGTAGCAGCCCTCAGGTGTCTCCTGGATTCGTGCCATCCCGTTTGTCTCAGCTTGGTCAGCCAATGTCTGATTCGAACATCCAAGTCAAGAGACTATCGCGAGATGATTCGGAAGACCGATTTGCAACGGTATATCGCGTTGAGGCTGGGGTCCCAAAGGCCCCTCAGTACGATCGGCAGCCGCTGACCATCAGGACCAGCGTTGATTTGTCTGCGGCCAGCCAGCCATCACCAGACGAATCCCAGCCGTTGCCCCCATCGCGCGAACAGACAATATCAACCGTCGTCTCTTCAAGTGTCATCTCGCTTGGCGGGATATGTACGCCGATGACTAGCCCCAGCATAGTGGCCAGTCCTGTCTGCCAGACCACCATAGTGAACACGCGGGATGCCACCGAAGCAATGCCCGTATTTCAGTCGGATCCATCCCTGCCGGCACTGATGAGTGGCGCCAGCTCCGTGTCTGCCGACGTTGAAGGGGATTTCCTCAAAAAGCCGGGCGTTGTGGATCGTTCGTCATTTATTGCAACAACCGACTCGTTAACACCCCCAGCACCCGGCAAGGCTCTTGAAGACTTTTCGCTGGACCAACCTGGGCTCGAAAATGCAGAAATTATTCCGATTCAACTAAGTCCCGCATCCTCCAGCCAGGGGGTTCGTCGGTATACGCCTGCACCTACCTCCACCAAGGCATCATACCTGTCCAACAATGATATGGACGATGATAGTGACAGCGACGATGGCATGCTTATGATTAAGACCAAGAAGAAGTCCGCGCCTAGAAGTCCGCCCAACTCTCAACAATCTTATACTCCGACCGGAAGTTTGGCACTCGCCGCTAGGAGACGTGACACGAACACCAGCATCGCCAGCACTGAAACCGCGAGAAGAGTCTCGCACCACAACTAAACTACAGTTCAACTCGACCAGCACGGAATCTGCAAATACGTCTATACGTATACACACTATGGCTAAATACTCGGCGATGAATTTCTGTGTCGGACACGACATCAGCTCAAACATATGCAATATATACCTAGTGCATCACATTGCATGCAACGTCCTCACGGACTTGCGCTGGCTGGATTTTTGATTTCATTTGTGTTTTTCTCCTTCACAGCTGGCCGCCCAACCTTCATTCGATTCTTGAATTCCCTGAAAGGAGCACATGAGCTCTATAGGCCCAAATGGGATGCGCTTTGGACAGGCGCTATGTGATTTTGACTCTTTTTTTTTTTTTTTTTTCATCTAGAGGCGCTTTGCTCTCTTGGCACTATTCAGGTTGGCAGGAACGGGGGCATTTCAAATTTTTTCTTGCATTGCACTCATACCTATTTGGCTTTTTCAGGTTGATAGAAAAAGGGGAGGGTTCATTGGTTTATTTGTTACACAACCTGGGGGATAGTTTGCTTTTCTTTTCACGTTCTTCATATGCATAACTGGGGGGAATAAACAGCGGGAATGCAATGACGGATGAAGTGTCGACGACGTCTTGACATTCGGCTGTATGGCAGAGGCGGTTGTCGTTTATATCTTTCTTTGTGGGATATACTGGGAGGCGCTGTCCTGGACCCTTCCATGTTACAGTAATGTTATGGCACGGCAGGAAGTTGGGTAGGGGAATGGGTGGGAAGCATTGATTCGGGAATGCGGAGGTGCAATGGGTTTTTACATCGAGATCGATGCTGGCTGATATGAGGTTTTACTATTGTGATATTGTGACGACATTGGGTATTTTTGGTTGATACAAATGATGGATTGATGAAGGCATTGATGACTTGGGTCTTTGTTTATCTGAGGCCTGGTTCAGGAGGGGAGTTTGGCAGTACTAGCATCGTTGGCTTAGTACTACAAGTTTTGGACACGACGATCACCGCTCTAATACTAAACATTCTTCTCTGTAACCTGAATACTTGCTCGGATTTGATTGCTGCCAACAATAGTACTCCTGTTAACCATTGTTCATTAGGCATAGTAGATTCGATATGGCAGCATCGTCGAGAAGCAAGGCACAAGATAAGAGTTTCTCAGGCCTTGTAGGCGAAAATTTGGACACCATACTTTGTTCAGCATATATGGCAGTGGACAACAATGTGTCGGTGGGTAGGCGATTGTGTCTTTTAACCTCTCAAGCAAGTTCCCCTAGCGGAGGACGACCGGCTTCTTGACACTGTTGGTTTGCGGGTTTGTTCGGTTGCCTTTCAGTCCACAGAAATGGCGCCGCTGTCTTCGTCCTATTCGAAACAATATGTAGGCGCCTAACATCGACAGTGCCTTCAAGCGGCAATCATAATTTGGGTAAATTGGTAACTACCATCGGGTGAAACTTACAATCCTTTTAACATGTAACACCGTTGAACTGCCAATGTTTTGTTTTGAGTCTACACAGCTCGTCCAGTGGCATATAGGACCCTAGTCAGAAGAAAGAGTGAGAATAAAAGCTCAATGATAAAACCCTCGCGAAATGTCTTGACCCAGGCTTCCCCTGTGCAAAGCGGCGGCTCGCTTTTGATTCCCAAAGGAGGCGCGCGAGACTTACGACGAAAGGGCCATAACCCAACTGTAAAGCCTCTCCAGCAGCACACGGGAAGGGTACCTGCATCCTGTGGGTGGATGCAATTGCAGACGTGGCCTGTTCAACCGGAGAGGTGCAGCAGCGTAGGCGGCTTGCGTGTTGGAGATATATAGATGGGGGGGGAGGGGGAACGAGGGTTTGGAGAACCAAAGTGAGTGATACAAGTCCTCACCTTTCCGTTGTGTGGATACTACTGAAGCATTTTTACGAAGAAAAAAAAACACAAAAAAAAAAAAACCCCCCTTTGACGTTGATAACGATGAGCTTTTCCTCTACTGCGGCCGTTTGCTCTGAGCGTATGGTGTACAACGCTCACCAGGCTTACTGGCTGACTGGAAGAACTTGGATACGAGCTAGGAAGCTGGACTGAGGCGAAAGGTTCGGTCAAGCTGCGTTTGACGAAGGAGGACGTCAGGGTTGATGGAAAGACTTGCGCGGCTCGTAGGTAAAATGATTCAAAGTTAGGTGTAGTTCAGATCCTCCTATCTAGCCCTAACAACTTGACAGACATGGCTGCACTGAGAAGAATGACAAAAGAACCCCCCCGAGTTCCTCAAAACCAAATGATGAGCCTAGTCGTACATCGTCATTAATACAATGGGTATGATGCATGGGTGACAAGGGTGGCTAGAACGCAAACCAGTCAGCCACCTCATCGCATATTTTGCTGGCTATCTAGGTTTCCTGGCCCAGTACTGAATTGGCTCAGATAGAAATTGAACCTGATCGGAGACGCGCAATTGTTTGCCTCACTTGATTCAAAATACGCAAGCAATGAACGAATTGAATGGTTTGTGGCGAGTGCCGGTTTTCCGTGGCTTGCTTTGTGTCCAATCTGCGATTGATTATTCTTGGGGGAAAAAAAGGTGGGCGCGGAGGAGGAGGGGAACCATGACGTTGCCGATTCTGGTTCCTTCCCACAGAAACCATAACAACCCGAAGACCAAGGAGAGAAGATTTCCGTATACCTACAAGCAGTCTAGTGCTCCGAATTGGGTCGTGCCGAACGCCCGAGCTGCCCAACCACCCATCATGAACAAGAGATTCTCGGCGCGCTCCCCTCCAACCTCGGGGTTACCTGGCAACTCATAAAGCAGGCTTGAGTTGTCGTGGTGACGACCGCAATGAAGATAGATCCACAAGCCACATCATTGATTGATGGGAGACAGCAATCACGGTGTGACGAGGCTGGTGGGATGGCGCAGGAAGCTAGCGCACCTCGATGGGCACTTGTCCACCAGTGAAGTCGGCTCTGTCTGGCCGAGAATGTTTGCCAAGTTGAAGCTAGGAAGGGCTTGCAGTATAGTATACAGGACATCTTTTGCCGAAGTTTAATTTTACCCTTGCACGTAAACCCAAAGGTATATAGACCTGGGGTGGTGGGTATGACATCAGTTCATCCCATGTGGCTTGCTGGGGTTTCCATCGAGGTTTGTTCTGATTTTTTTCCCAACCTGCTCCCTAGGAAGCGTATAGTATGAGTCTCGCTCGGTCCTTCACCTCTGATGCAATGAGCTGTGAAAATTCGACTTGAATATATCAATCAACAAAATAGAGAGAGAGAGAGAGAGAGAGATTAACCTAACGACCTTCGATACAAATCGACATGGAGATGCAACGATCGTGGCTGGTAGTGGCTCGTGCTTTGTCCCACTGCGTGCGGTACGCTGGAGAAGTCTGGTTTTTGTCGATGGAGCCCCTGTCTAACCCGTCCCGCCATCCTAATTACCCATGTCTACCAGACGCATGCCAGCCTTGGCTGATGCCCAAAACCATCCAATGGGGTTGCCGCCAACGATTTAGAGTCAAATCAAGGATTTGTCACTTTTTTTTCTCCTCTGGATCCCTCACTTGTTGTCCGTCACCTTGATAATTGGGAGACACAAATCCATGAGGCCATTGACCAGAGCAGCCCTACTACGTAGCTAATACTACCGTCAACCTAATCAACCAACCCCTTGATTTGGTTTGTGTTGCCAAGTGGGTGGTACCAAATTTCCCGAGTTAGATGAGGGGTGTGGTCTGCGGAAGGCTGCAGACGATCAACAACTCAGTCCTTGCATGCGATAGGGCTCTAGATTTTTTTTTTCTTTTTTTTCTTTTTTTCCTGTGCTGACCGCCCGTTGCAACCAACGCCAGGGGAGGCGAGCGCGTATACCCGGCACTTATGGTAGCATCCATGTTCAAAATGGACATTTCGTCATGGACCGTGAACGAATAATTGGCCACGACCGAGTACGTACTGACCACATTTGTCTGCCTGTGAGAAAACAGCACAAGGCATCACGATTCCTGATTTCTTCAGCTTTTCTTGACTACAGCAGTTGAGAAAGGCGAGGGGAGAGCTAACAAAGATCTTCTTTCAGCAGTGTCTGTGTGTGGTACGGGCCGTTAACGTGTCTTACCTTGTCTTGTCTTGGCTTGGTTGGATAGCCCTCTTAAGCTTATACTAGGACTTTGGAAGACAACGCATTTACTGTACTGTAGGCACACTGACATCAGCACACTCCGAGAACTAACAGACAAACAGACGATGAATAAACATTGGATGGGGTCGTGTGGAAATCAAGGTTGTGTGTGGGGAAGAAGAAACATCACTTTTTGAACCAGCAGCAGGGATTGAAATGGGATCGAAGCATGGATGGATCCGTCACCAATACAACACCATCATAGACGAGCATAGCAAATTTTTGCTAAGGTATCTCGATGGAACTCAAGTATCGACATCACTTCTTTTGCATTTTATTGCTAACCCTGGGTACTTAGCTAGTCCTGGATCAGGGATTTTTTTTTTGATTGCCTTTTGGTCGGTGAGCTGGCTGGCGTTGTCGTACGTAGGCCGCCAGCGGTGACCATTGAGGGAGGCCTGGTTCGCAAGCGCAACCAAGTAACAGCGAGGTTGGGAAGAATAGTTCGTCGAGGCAGAGGCATGTTTGGATTTTCACTTTCGCATCCGATAGAGCTGCATTGCAGGTACCTTAGCCTGCTTGGATTGATGTTGATGGGAACAAGCAAGGATTGCGGCTCGAATTTGTGAGAGAAACCATACATGAGGTCGTTCTTGCCTAATCGAGCTTCCTTCAACCTCTCTCTCACTCAGACTACACCCAAAACCTACCCACCTGCCCCCAGCCCCTGGCGTAATCCTGTCGTACCTTCCATGTTCTGTTATCCGAGACCCTGGACTTGACCTGGGTTCATGGCCTACCTCACCTCACCTTACCTTGCACACATAGTAAATCGGTTAAACGCCCCCCTGCCGTCTGTCCCGTCATCAGTGCAGCACTCCACTCCCGCCCACTTGTTCCCCCCGTTTTCTTGGACTTGGACTACGACATACTCCAAAAAAGCTTGGCCTAGTCTTCTCGGCATCGTCGTCACATTCAAGTCACAAGTCACTTCACTCTCACCTAGGCATCACTTCCAGTCCACCACTTTCCCGGTCTTTTGGTCCCGTCAACAAGGAATAGACCCATCTTTCACCTGGCCTACTGATTTGTTATTGGCAAATTAGGACATCCGGCTTCCCGTCTGCACTGGTCCCACAGAGTAACACGGCTTCCCGCTCAATATTTAACAACCCACGCCGAACCTCGTTTCCCTCCAGATCTTTCACCTCTTCTCCCACCATCACAACTCAGATACAAAAACCTTTTCAACCTTAATCTACCAACCAGCACCGCCTCTCCAACAGTTTTTGGCATTCGACAGCCTCGTACATACGACTCGTTGATCACGCATTCTTCAGATTTCGATCGACCAACCAATCCTCAAGATGTACTCCGTTACCAAGGTTGCCTTTGTGGCTGTCGGTGCCCTGGCTGCCGTTGCCGGCGCCCAGGAGGTCGACCCTTCCGACATCACCACGTTCCCCAACTGCGCTGTAAGTCTAGGTTCATCATGATGAATGATGCCACCATCGCAGTCAATGAGGCTAGTGTGCTTGACAACCTTACTGACAAATTTCACAATATGTAGCAATGGTGTGTCAACAACATGCAGCAGGCCAACAAGACCGAAGAGCTGGGCTGCAGTGCTGGCGACAACGGCTGCCTGTGCCGTAACGCCAACTTTGCCTATGGTGTTCGGGACTGCTCCGCCCAGCTGTGTGGTGACAGCAGCACTGGCCAAGATGCTCTCCAATACGCCTTCGACTGGTGCAACAGTAAGTTGATTTTTATGCTGCCAGGTCGATCTTGGTGACCCTGGGGTCCGGTCACACCGGCTAACCTATCTTTTCTCCCCTACCAACAGAGGCGGGCGTTCAACTCTCCAGTGTCGTTTCGTCTGGTTCTGCCAACGCAACCGGAACTGGAGGTTCTGGCGGTGCTGGTGGTGTCGGTGGTGCCGTTCCTGTCTCTACCGCTCAGTTCACCTCGACCATCACCACCGACGGCTCGACTATTACCACCTCGGGTGCCTCCACTGTCTTCAGCACTGCCTCTGGTTCTGTCAACCCTAGCGCTACCGCTTCGCAGATTCTCAGCACAATCACCTCGGATGGTTCGACTTTTGTGTCTACCTTGGCTGCGTCCGCCTCGGGAGCTGTCAGCACCATCGTTTCGGACGGCTCGACCTTTGTATCAAGCATGACCGGAGCGTTCGGATCTGCCACCTCTAGCCTTGGTGATGCTGCTTCCAGCGCTGTCTCTGGCACCAACTCTCCCCAGGGCACCTCAACTGCTCAGGGCTTTGTAAGTTTCACCACAGTACCTCGAGGTTTCTATCCTTGTATCTAACAATGCATGCTTCATCTTCCTAGGCCGCTCAGATGACTGCCGCTCCCGCCGGTATCCTTGCTGTGGCTGGTGTCGCCGCCTTCCTCCTCTAAACAAAATGCATTGAATCATTCGTCGATCAAGCGTTTGTTCTTTGATTTTGATCATGTTTGCATGATTGCATATGCACGACTTAATGCCCCCTTCCCTCATCCACTTACACTCTAATTTCTTGGTCGCTGTTTTCTCATAATTCCCCTCGGAGACAGATCATACCAAAACACCTCTTAACTACCCCATGTGGATTTGTTGGAGAAGGGGTTTATTTTATTCATTGATGATAAAAGGGCGTCAGGGAATTTCTTCGGTTCTTTTTGATGATTCATGGATCACACAGGACATATTCTCGTGGTTGTTTTTAGCTCTTTTACTGAAAGATAATTTCGATGATTTTTGGTCCATTTCTCAAGTCTACCTCTTGGTCTCTTGTGCTTTGTTTCTCTGGCAACTCATCCTGCAGTCCACCAGGACAAGAATTAGATAGACAAGGCAAGAACTCACTAGGTAGCGTCGACAAGATGAATTAAAATGTTTTGATCTATTACCTTATGTAAAGCGCCCTTGACTGATTTTCATCTACTTGCAACGATAACATGGAGGACTACTGATATACTACTGTTGGCAGATTGGCCCTCTTGTGTTTTAAGACCGGTGATAACTTATCACAACACCAGTTAGACAAAAAAAAAAAGTTGGTCAGTCATTCTAGACGCGGCCTTATTCGACCCATCAAAATTTAAGATCCCCAGCACGCCCGAGGGCAGAAAGAGAAAATTCACTGATTGAGCTGTTCCTTGTGTTTTCAACCCGAATCAGCTTGAACTGCGAAGCTGGACCAGAGCGGCTCTCGCCGCATCACTGATCCCATTACCCTGCTGACTATGTCTTAGGCGGCTGTAAAGGTCAAAAACTCTCCGCAGCGATGCGATTCACAATGGGAGAAGATAAAGAAAAGGAAAAAAAGAGAAACGGACAACAAACGGCAAGCACAGTGGTTACAACAGAGCCATCTTGGTCTTCCCAAGACTGATGACGAAGCTTGAAGCCTCGTGGGAGTCACTCCAAAAGGTGTTTTGTTCATGGATCACTAGCTGCTAGTACATATCACTTAATGCACTTAATGCACTCGTAACCAGTCGGACTGGCCCCTGGGCTGGCAGAGACCTTCCTGCAATGAATGGTGAAGATGATAGTGCTTCGCCTAACTCAACACTATGGGTTGATAATGGTGCCAGTACTCGGGCCATGTCCAACTCAAGGTTACGGGAGAACAGGAGAACATCATGTCACAAGCGTCACAAAGCTTGCTGGCATATACAAACAATATTACGCAACACCATGCACATCGTCTTGTGGGCTTTTCAACTTTTTTGAATGATCTATCTTGTCCTCGGGTGCAAAAAGGCGGAATAACGATCAAGTCCACTCCTCTTGGCCGCACAGGGCATTCTCCCTTCGCAGATGCTAGCAGTTACAAAACCAGCTGCAGCAGCCTGAGTTGGGTTTCTTTCCCTCATTAGTGCAGATCAAGTGTAACCTTTCGTCCCGGGTAGCAAATTGACCAGGTTGTTGAGCTTCAAAAGATTTGTCGACGTTGTTGTTGTTCAGGGGATATCTTGTTGGAGAGAAGACAAGGCAGTTTTCCCATCCCTAACTATCTTGCTTCTCCCGACATGGCTCATGACCGCACCAACTCCTCCAATCATTTTCTTTTTTTTCAGGCCTGTTTTCATTTGCATTTACCACTGGCCCTCCTTGGGAGCGGCAGCCTCGTCCCACGAGGCGGCACCCTGGGCAGCAGAGTCCCAGTTCTGGGGCTGGGCGGCGGCATCATCCCAGCCGGAAGCGGCGGCAGGGGCAGTGGCCTCCCAGTCGCCACCACCAGTAGCGAAGCCAGACTCGATAGCAGCGGGGCCAACCTCCTCGACGCCAGCAAGCTTGTCCTCCTCGACCTTGTCCTCGGCCTCGGCCTCGGGGTCGCGGTCTACATGTCGAATTAGCCTTGGCGCAAAGAGAAAAAGAATCACCAGACACTAGTTCTAAGAGCAACTTACAGAAGTACAGATCAACCATGACGTCCCAGGGAGTCTCGCGGTTGTAGATGGTGCCGCGGAGACGGAGGACCTCACGGGCCAGCATCCACCAGATGCAGCCGATGGCGTGGCGACCCTTGTTGTTGGTAGGGATGGCAACGTCGACGTACTCGGTGGGAGAGTCGGTGTCGCAAAGGGCGATGACGGGGATGTTGACGTAGCTGGCCTCCTTGATGGCCTGGGCGTCGGTGCGCGGGTCGGTGACGACAATCAGGCGCGGCTCCTTGAAAGAGCGGGTGATGTAGTTGGTGAAGCTACCAGGAGTGAAGCGACCAGCGATGGCCTGGGCGCCAGTGTGGGCAGCGAACTTGAGGACGGCACGCTGACCGTAGGGACGGGCAGAGATGACACAGACGTCGGCCGGGTTGTCAATGGCAGTGATGATACGGGCGGCGAGGACGATCTTCTCCCTGCAGATGACGAGAAAATTTGCGGTTAGTTTGACGTTCTATCTTGAATGCTTTGGTTGCATCGTTCTGTGCCATCCGAGTCGCAAAACAGATCCTGCGATTTGCGCTCATGAACAGCCAGCCTCTTTAACACGAGCGGCACCACTCCCAACATTCCAATGATTTCCCAGGCGCAAACGTACCAGGTCTTGCCAACGTTGATGACGTTGACGCCATCCTGACGGGTCTTCCACAGGTAGGGGTTCATGTGAACCTGAAGGTTCTTGGAGCCGATGTGGGCTTGCGCCGCCAGGAGCATCTCAATGTCCTGGCTGGTCGCGTTGAAGACCGAGGGAAGATTTGCGGGAGCCATCTTTGCAGTCTGTGTTGTTCCTTCGTGAGGAATTTGTTTGGGGAGAAGAAGACTGAGATGGTTGTTTGGTGGACGACAAAGGAGAAGGAATATCGCGAACCTTTTCGACGCCAAAAAAAAAGTTCGCTCCACTAATGATTTTGGTGGGCAGGAGGGGTGGTGAGGGAGGGCTTTGGGAGAGCTTTGGATTATGTAATACACGTCATGAATTTGCAAAGCCTAGTAGCCCACGTGACCGAGGTCCACTCATGCATCAGCTATGGCCAACCGAGTAGGTAGGTAGGTACCTCGTACCTCTATGAGGTGTTTGAATCCCGCGATTTCATCCCTCCAAAAAGACTAGTTTGATGAGAGCCGTTACTTACACGCGAGCGATAGCACTTGTTTAGGATTTGGGACTATGTATGGAAGTCAGTCGGCTCGCGCCGTTGGGGCCGCCCAGGGTACTTTCAGTATCCTTATAACTTGTCCATAGCTTGTACACAAGAAGTAATTAATTCCCAGCTTTATCATAGGAAACGGCAGGGTGCGCTGGATGTTGTCAAACCGCCTACCCTGCATCTCACTGTACGGCACGTGTGGACAAGGCCGCGCCAAGCCAAGTGGACCAGACCTGGTCCAAAATTTGGCATTGAGCTGCAACCTCATCGCGCTTTTCAGGAGGCAGCAACAGATTTTGGGAGTGGTTTGTTACAAGCCCGCCCATAACACATCACGATGCCTCCAAGAATACCCTGCCCTTCGGGGCTGAGTACATTCTCATGTACGTAGGATTTGTTTTCGAATGCAAAACAGCTTCTTGGTGTCCCAATACTGACTTTGTCACCAATCCCGGGCGCGCAGTATGTATACGACCTGCAGCAAGACCATCACCTGCTAAGGCCCTGCAGCCTCTGGTTCAGACAGCAAATATCTCTTTAAAGGACAAAAAACGAAAAGCCAGGCTCGACCCGTACTGGTTCGCCCAGCACCAGGCGAGGATGGCGGCAAACCATAAGCGCCAGGCCGAGCTCAAGATCAAGCGCGACTACGAATGGGGCCACCCCGTCGACGGCATCCTCAAGCCCTATACAGAGTCATTCGACTCGGGCGGCACCGCATCCCACTCCATTGCCGTGGCTGATGACAAGGGGAACATTGTCGAGGAGCCACACGCGCTGCCCACCTCGCCGCACATCCTCAACTTCCAGATCGGCAAGGAGGACCTGGACGCCGTCATCAACGAGTCGTACGAGCTCACCAAGCCGTTACCTCCGTATGACGGGGACCATATCAAGCACGAGCAGGAGCTCGCCGCTCACGAATCCAGTCACAACAAGGCTGCCGAGGCGCTGAGGCGCATCACGGCCGTGGAGAACGCCAGCTCCAGGGAGCGGAGGCACGTCAACATCCGCCGCATCATCGAGGAGTTTGGTCGCCACAACACGGACAAGACTGTGCCCCAGAGGCCCGTAGCAGCTAATAGCCCTGGGATCGAGCCGGTGCAGCGCGCCGGCCCCGACACGGGCTCTTCCGAGGTTCAGATCGCCATCCTGACGGCCAAGATCCGCAAGCTGGCTCAGATGTACGCCGGTCCCAAAGGTAATAAGGACAAGGCCAACAAGCGCAACTTGAGGCTGCTGCTCCACCGGAGGGCAAAGCTGCTTCAGTATATGGAGAGGAAGGAGCGCAGGAGCGGGAGGTGGCTTCACATGTGCGAGAAGCTCGGCATCACGCCAGCCATGTACCACGGTGAGATTGAGGTTCGCTAAGGGCTGCAGATAGATCTTGGGAGATGCTGGACAAAGGCATATTGTGATATAGAGTGTAATTTTCTATGTAAAATACATCCTCGGAAGCAGAAGCTTGGTCGGAAAATAATTCGCCCCATTTACGCCGTCCCATGATTTTCTTGTTGTTTTACAACGAGCCCGTCGGCGCGTTGGCGAAGTAAAAGTCCCCAGTATGAAAAAGCCAAAACAAAGACAGAATAAAAAGCAGACCATCCACCAGGCATTTGCCGGTTAATTCAAAAGGAAATTAACCAAACTAAAAGACGCTGATATAGTTGCCGATGCGTTCCTTCTGGTTCTGCGCAATGCACTCGGCAATCCAGGTGATGTTCCGGATCTCCTGTTCCCGAAGCTTCACCCATGCATATACTATGGCGAAAGTGAACTGCCTTGTGAATGCGCTCTTTGAGATCTCCATCTCCTTTTGGTAGAACATATCCTCCAGACTCTTGCCCTCAGAACCGCCCTGACCTCCGCTCATGTTCCCAGGTCCAGAGAGACCGCCATTAAGCCCGGCAGTATCAAAGAAGGACTTGTAGTCTGACACACCATCAACGGCCAATCGGACGCCGTCCAGGTCGTCCGCACGTGACAGCATCAAGGTACCCTCAGGGTACAGGCGGCCAAATGTTGGGTAAAGCTTCTTGCGATCCTCCTTGGTGAGCTCGGTGCCAAACGAGTTCAGAGTGATGTTGATGGCGCGGCGGTCAGCCTCGAATTCGAGGATTTCGGACATGACCTCGGCGGTCGGTGTGCCAGCCATGTCAGGGTGAGTGTTCACAAAATTGTGGAAATCCTCCAAGTAGTTCTTGTACAACGTATTTCTGACAATCTCGATGTTGAGCTCGTCCAGGTCGGTATGGCTAAGGCTGTTCTTGAAGTAGGGAGCCAGCGGCGTCTCGATAAGTACGCTGTTGTAGAGCTCCTCGATGTTGGTCGCCACGCAGAGCACCGGCATCGTCTCGAACCATCCCAGCGGGTGGCAGCGCTCCAACAGTTCCCTGGTATCCCTCTCATGAAGCGTACCAGTGATCAAGAGCGCGACGTTGTCGATCATATAACCGTAGGTGAGGTAGTCCATGAACTGGGCAAGAGAGCCCACGGCGTTGGCACGGACATATCGGAACTCGGAGACGAGCTTGTCTGTCGCTTTGGCGGCCAGCGCAGACGTTGATGGATTCGGGGGCAGCGATGAGAGGAAGTCACCGTACGAGGGGCCGAGCTGTAGTTTGAGGTCTGTTGTCAAGCACTGTTAGTGATGTGTTCGGTCGCAAACAGCTGGTGTTGGGCCTGGTGAGTAAAGGCTTCTTTTACCATCGACATTTTCGCATTGCGTCATGTTCGCATAGCTTGACCCTGTGAGAAGACCATTCCTGTAGCCGCGAACAATACCCTCTATGTACCTGCATGGTTGTGTCGCTGGTTAGATCTTGACGAGAACAGTACCATAATGCGATGCGCAATCGAAATCTTACCCATTGTTGGCGTTGAAGAACAGACCCTCCATGGTTGCGGTACAGATTTGGCGATAGCAGATATATTTCTCAATGAGCCCGTAGCAATAGACGTAAAATGGAACGCGGCGAGCGTGGTGATTTTGGCGATGACGATGCGGTCGGCAGAATTAGTGTTGGATGGATGGCATCACGCGTGGGTACGGTAGGTACATACCGAATCCCGGCGAGGAGCTGTTCGCAGGTGCTTGCCTGGAGTCATGCACGGACCCAACGTGGAGGCGTCTTCGGTGGCTTGACTTCGAATAGAGTGAAGGGAAGACCCTAACCCTGAGCAAAGATTTCGAGAGTATGATTAGTCATGAAAGCTTTTACACGCTAGTCCATAACAGGCTAGCTTATCGGCAAGCTACAACCCCACTTCAGGGTGATTGGAGAGCTCAGCCTTCAGTCGAAAAAAAAAAAAATTGAAAATTTCCGCGACCAAATATTTTTGCCAACCATTTCGGTGTCGTGTGGCTGCCCAGTACAACATATGCCAACGCCGACGCCGTCAACATTTTTAAAATTATTTTAAGAGTTGTTGACTACCTTCTACAATGCCTCTTCTCATTCTCGCTGAGACCAGCGCGGGGTAAGCAGCACAATTCTTCTTGGAGCGGTCCAGCCGCACCGGAAGAAACAACCTGGGGAGTCTGTGATCATGACCAATGCTAACAAGCCATCGCGTTGAAGCTATGGTCTTTTCAAGGCCCGCGATAAGAAGCTGCTGTCTGCAGATGACCTGGAGAGCAGGTTAGACACTGCCGAAAAGATCAATCAAGAGTAAGTATTATCACGCGTGGGCGTTCTCACGTTGCGCTGCTTCGGAATATCGATTGGCGTCTAACAAAAAGCGCAGGTTGAAGCTTAAGGAATTTGTGAAATGGGACAGTGCAGCAGCCGCTGTGGGTGAGATTGGTGCTCTGCTAGAGGGCAAGGTCCCCCCGATGCTGGCTCAGCTCATGGAGAAGGTCAAAGATGAGAAGAAGGTCTCACTGGCGGTAGCCGACAAGAACATCGGTGTTGCTCTTCAGAGAATCTCAGGCCTTAGCAACATCACCGAGATCGCCTCCGGATCCTCCACGACCGATCTCTACCGCGGTATTCGCACCCATTTGTCCGACCTCATTCCCGGAATCCTGCCGGAGAACTTCAAGACCATGTCTCTCGGTCTTTCGCATTCGCTCTCGCGTCACAAGCTACGATTCTCGGCCGACAAGGTGGACGTCATGATCATCCAGGCCATCAACCTGTTGGATGACCTCGACAAGGAACTAAACACGTACGCCATGCGTGTCAAGGAGTGGTACGGCTGGCACTTCCCTGAGCTGGGCAAGATCCTCAACGACAACCTTGCTTACGCCCGCGTAATCCTCACTCTTGGCATGCGCTCCAACGCATCCAAGGCTGATTTGTCTGAGATCCTGCCCGAGGAGATCGAAACCGCTGTCAAGGCTGCGGCCGATTTGAGCATGGGTACCGAGATTAGTGAGGAGGATCTTGAGAACATCAGGCTGCTGGCAGAGCAGGTCGTGTCATACAGCGAATACCGTGCCCAGCTGTCTTCATACCTCGACGCCAGGATGCGCGCTATTGCTCCTAGCTTGACGGAGCTGGTTGGTTACCTCGTCGGTGCTCGCCTCATCGCCCACGCTGGTTCCCTCATGAACCTGGCCAAGAACCCTGGTTCCACTATCCAGATTCTCGGTGCCGAGAAGGCATTGTTCCGTGCTCTCAAGACCAAGCATGCGACACCCAAGTACGGCCTCATCTACCACGCTTCCCTCGTTGGCCAAGCAACGGGCAAGAATAAGGGCAAGATTGCCCGTCAGCTTGCCGCCAAGGCAGCACTTGGTGTCCGTTCAGACGCTTTGACCGAGTACAAGGATGGTGAGGAGGCGGATGAGGAGGCTCGCGCTGTATTTGGTGCCACCCAAAGGGCCAAGGTTGAGTCCAACCTCAGGAGGTTGGAGGGCAAGCCCATTTTGGCCAAGGGCGTGACAGTCGGTCCCAACGGCAAGGCTGCACCGGCGCCTAGCAAGTGGGACGTGAAGGAAGCCAGGAAATACAATGTTGACGCTGACGGACTTGCCGGCAACGAACCTGCCAGCGCCGAGACCCCTGTCAAGGAGTCGAAGAAGAAGTCAAAGAAGGCAAAGGAGCCTTCTCCCGACGTCGACATGGAGGACGGTGACGATGCTTCGGATGATGACATGGAAGATGCTCCAGCTCAAAATGGCACCAATGGTAAGGGCCCCTGAATTCGCATTATAGGGGCTTGCAAGAGCTTAAAAATGCTAACACGTTTCTCTTCTCTTAAACAGCCAAGGCTACTCCCAAGAAGTCATCGGGCAAGTCAAGCAAGCTCACTGAGGCCGACTACGAGCGCCTTGCCGAACAAGCCGGTATCTCGGTGTCCAAGTTCAAGAGAAAGTTTGAGCGCGGTGATGTCGACCTGGATTCCGACGGCAACCCGGTCGTGCACAGCAAAAAGGAGCTCAAGAAGAAGCGCAAGTCTATGGACGCTGGCAGTGAGAAGGGTACCCCGGCTGGCGGTGAGAAGCGAAAGAGGGACGACGATGAGGAGAAGCCCAAGAAGAAGAAGAAGAAGCATAGCATTTCATGATGCGTTTGGATGTCGCCTTGGATTTCTCTTCTTGAATTTCGTCTCATCTATCGGGTGTTTTTGTCTGCAAGCTTCTTGTTTCTCTTGTACAAACAATCTGACCTCTTTTTTTTGGTCAGAATCTCGGCGTTGGATGGTATGGGATTGTGCTGGTGCCTTTGGCTTTGGGCAGTCGTTCTAACTTATCGAATTCACTTCTCGACATAACCATGGACGGAGTTTGTCAATACGGGTCACGAAAAAAGAAAAGAATGCGAATGCTCTAATTATGTTACCAAGCTGACTCTTGCCTGACTCTGCATGATATCTTTTCACTGCCAGTGCTGCACATGGGGAACAAAAATGTCCTGCTGGTACAAAGACTCCCTAGACATACCGCGAAAAGGTTTGGGTGCTAGCTGCCCTAACATCCAAGGCGTGCTACAAGTCAATTAGATAATTCGTGAGGTCCATGACGTGCCTTGCTCGGCTTATAAATCCCAACGAGTACGTGCCAAGACAAAAACAGCACACCCACGGAACTCATCTACTTGTATCATGATTTGAATTCCATTCGGAACAGTGAAAAAAGCAAAACAAAAAAACAAAAAAAAAAAAACAGGCACATTGGATTACTGTTCAAGAACACAGACAACTCCCAAACACACATTTAGCATTATAAACATTTGATACGGCACTCCATCCACCCACCCAAATAAAAGCGACAAAGACGACATGGCATCCAAGGCATTCTTCGCCATCGTAGCGGGGGTCGGCCCCGGCACCGGGCGCGCCGCAGCCCTGCGGCTCGCCAAGGCCTACCCGGTGGTGCTGCTGGCCCGCAAGCCCGACAGCTACAACGACCTGGTGGCCGAGATCAAGCAGGCCGGCGGCAGCGCGATCGGCATATCGGCCGACACGTCGGACGCGGGCTCGGTCAGGTCGGCGTTCGCGGCTATCAAGAACGAGCTGCCCGGCAGCAAGCTCGCGGCCGCCGTGTACAACGTCGGCACGGGGTTTGCCATCAAGCCGTTCCTGGAGAACAGCATCGAGGAGCTCGACTCGAGCTTGAATGCCAACGCGTAAGTCTTTTGCCAGGTTTTACTGTTTTGGGCTTTTTTTACGAGTTGTAAGATTACAGAGTTTGGGTGACTAAAACAAATGCATGGGGATCCTTCCTTATCATGCTTATTTCATAACACAGAGGCGGCCTTTTCAACTTTGCTCAGAGCTCCCTCCCGCTGCTTCTCGAGTCGGTAGACGGTGCGCCTCACCCGCCGACCCTGATCGTCACGGGAGCCACGGCCTCGCTCAAAGGCTCGGCCAGATTTTCAACCTTTGCTGCGGGCAAGTTCGCCAAGCGTGCCATTGCGCAGTCCCTGGCCAGGGAGTTTGGACCAAAGGTGAGAAATTTCTCGACTTTACCCGCCAATCCACCTACTCAAAATGGTGTAATTTTTGGATCTCTAACAATAACTGGTGTGACACTATCAGGGCGTCCATGTTGCCCATGTCATCATCGACGGTATAATCGAAACACCCAGGACAAGGGAGTACAAGGCCAACAATGGTTCTCCAGATGGAGCCATCGACCCCAAAGCGGTAAGTAATGCTTCCCAGGCCTTTAAGTAGCAATTGCTGACAATTTTACAACCTTGCACAAAGATCGCCGACACGTTTTGGCATCTCCATACCCAGCCCCGTTCTGCATTCACCTTTGAGGCAGACCTGAGGCCCTATGTTGAGAAGTTCTGATGTAGGTTAGTTAGTAACAAAGTATTAGTCAGAAGAGGACAAAGAAGCGAGCTTAGGCTCGATTGCTGGCCGGTAATTGCGTGCACGAGATTGTTGCAGGTATAGGCAATAATAGTCGGTATCCCGTATAAGTCCTGGCGAAGGTCCCATAAGTGAGCTCGAATCGAGATGTCTATACGCATTCTTTCTGAATACACGTCGGTCCAGTCTCTATCGCCAAATGGCGGTGATCTCGACCCACAGACAAAGCGGCGCGTCTTTTGCGCGGGCACGCATTGGCTCGAGGGTTGATCATGTTGCCGCCCCGGCTTCTACTCGCTCGACTTCCCCCCTGGCGAAGATTTTGGTAAAGGCCCCCAGACAGAGTGGTGTTCTGCTCAAGTACCTGGCGCCCCGGGCACTGCCGTACCGTTCTCGAGCGCTAACCGGTCTTCCTCCTTGCGCTGCCTGATGGCTTCCGTCTCGGCACGCAGTTTCTCCAAATTCCAGGGGTCGTCATCATCCTCAGCGTCCTCATCGTCCTCTTCCGTACGCCAGTTACCGCTCTCGAAGAGTGCGCGTCCTGTCGCCTCCTTAGCCTTGCGAGCCTGCTCCTCGGCCGCCTTCTTGTCGAGCCGCTCCTTCTTCCACTTGGCAAACGAGTCGGGCGTCACCGGAGTCAGAGTTCCTGTCAACTTGTGCCTTTCTGACTCCAGGAATTCTTCCAGGGTTAGGGTCTTGAGTGGTGACTTGTCCAGCAGGGCCTTTTCACGAGCTCGGTCTTCTTTAGTCTTGAGCACGAAGCTGTTTGTAGTGGATAGTGTGTTAGTAGCCATATCATAGGAAAGAATACAAGAAATGAGAGAGAGAGGGGGCTTGGTAAGAAACATACCCTTGCGGCAAAGCGTGCTTGTACATGCACTTGTCACCTCCATTTGGACAAATCCAGAACCATCCGTACTTTCCATCCTCAATTGCCTCGATAAAATACTTGCAGACCTTGTCCGTCGTGGTGCGCTGGTTGCCCTTCTTGCTCAGGACGACACTCCGCAGCTTGTCCTCGTCCCAGTCGGCCGAGGTCTCGACCTTCTTTGTCTCCTCCTCCGTCTCTCTCGTGTCGGTGTACAAGCTCTTCTTCTCCGTCTTGCGCTCGACGTCGAGGTCGTGGCTGAACTTGCACTTCTTGCCCTTCTCGCAGTTGCCCTTCTTGAAGAAGATGCAGAGCACCGTCTTTGGGTCGACGCCAAAGGGCACCTTTTGGATCTGGGCGGGCTTGTTGAGGAGGAGGTCGGCCTCACGCTTGGCGTCCTCGGCTGCCTTCTTCTCGCGCTCGCGTGCCGCTTTCTCTGCCTCCTTGCGCTTCTGCTCGGCGTTGCCGCCCGACTTGGCCTGGGCTTGCAGCTGTGCGATCTGCTTCTGGGCCGCCCCTCCCTTTTTGTTCTTCATACCAAAAGTCTTGTCGTCCACCAACTTGGCCGCGCCGGGCTTCTTGCCCGCGGCCTTGTCGTTCTTTTTTGGAGGCATCGTGCGGGGCTGCTTGGGCTCGCTGGACGACGGTGGGAGGGGGGTTGGGTCGGATCAAATTTCGACGGGTGATGGTATTGGTTTTGTAGAGAAACGAGTGCTGCTAGGAATGGAATCGCAACTCTTTTTCTTGTGGTTGTCGTCTGCGTCGTGACAACCACTTGTTTTTTAGTGGGCTGTTGTGGGATGGGTTGGAAGCGAATTCGATGACCGAAGCGTTGGAAAATCGATCAATCAATCAGTGACGATGATTTCACCCCACGCTGCCAGGACAAATCGATCCCCACATGAGATGTCACGTGACCCTTCGGTGCTACTATGCTGTTGGCTCAAATTGGATAATATCTCCTGTTATGACATGCTTTTTTCTCGCGGCACCACGAGTTGATGTGATGTCAACAGTTGGGCAACTATTTGAGGCTCATGCTTTTGACATGTCTACGTAGCTTTTCGCAACAAGTGGTATAGTCGCATTTTCACATCTGGTAGTAATCTAACCATAGTAAAACACTATTTATTTGTCAGGTGACGTATAAAACAAGGCGATCTAGTTTCAGTTTTTCACAACCTAGATTTGAGACATTCTTTGGGTGGTATAATTTGCAAATCTAAATTTGTTGGTTGCCCAGTGGTGCAGGGTAAGATGCAGGGTAGGTTAATTGTGGACACTCTCGACGTACGTCTACAACTTCATTTCAGTTTGCACCTCTGACAAAGCTCAGCTTCCTTTTAACAAAGAAATTATTACGGAAAATGTTAGCTGGTACGGTTAATTCAAAAGTTACCTTGAAAGTAACACACTTCTTTCTGCTTATAACAGCAGATTTTTTAATTCAATAAAATCCCACTGACCACTTGCTTTTGCCTGTCCACCACAGCAACCCGACGACGCATTTAAACCTACCCTTTAGCAGACGCGTTGTGAACCTGAGACGCGCTTTCACAACAAATTGCCGCTGAAATAATAATAATAGTAAATTCAGGTCAGCTTGAGCAATTAAAAAAGCAGTCGCTCACAGCAGGCTTGGGCCTCGCTCGTTTGAGCAATTTGGGAGGGAAATGGATGGGTTTCAGGTGTATGGTAGAGGATCAGCAGCAGCATCACCATCACCAACTGTGGCAGAGCCATCGCACAGGCCTAAGCTCGGCCGTGATCACAAGCCACAGCCTTCTTCGCAGGGTAGCGTGCGCATGCAAGTTGTCATCGACTCTTCACCACGTAAACGCCCGCCTCCATCAGTATACGATGAAGATGGACCCAGTAATGCCGTCACCACGGATCTTATACCGCAGGCTTGGAGGCCCGGAACTGCCGGGGCCGGGATCCCATGCGGCATGCTAGGCTCTCCATCCGCATCCGCCTCGGCATTGAAACCGGCCTCGAAAAGGTCATCAAAATCGCCGCTGCCGCCACGGCCATCCTCCTCCTTTGACCTACCCATACAGCAGCCTAAGAAGCGCGGCCGGCCAAAAGGCTGGAAGCCGGGCATGCCCTATTCGACCATGAGCGAACGGCCCACGTCGGACGCCGCCAAGTTGGCCCGGCAGAGGTACCTGCTCGAGCATCCAGAGGCCGTCGCGGCAAGGGGCAGACCACGCACGGCGGCGCCCAAGGGTCCACCGAAACCGCGCGGCCGTCCGCGCAAAAATCCACCGCAGACCCCTCGGCAGCTTCTTGACAGCCTGGAGCGGCGCTACGTGCCCTTTATTTGCGAGTGGGAGGGCTGCACGGCTAAGCTGCAGAACATGGACACGCTGCGGCGCCACGTGCACCTTGTGCACGGCAGGGAGGAGGCGTGCCGGTGGTCGAAATGCGCCAAGTCGGCGTCGGTCGAGGTCTTTGGCACCAACGACGAGTTCATCGGCCACGTCGAGAAAGCCCACCTCGTGCCCTTTCAGTGGCATGTGGGGTTTGGATACAGCAACGAGAAGCCGGTTCCTCCTAGGCTAAAAGCCGACAAGGATGCGCCCGTGCCTGCCTATCTGCTGGATGAAAAGGGGAGGCAGGTGACGCCTTGGATAATAGAGATAGAGATCGAGGACGAAGTCACCCGTCTGGCGCGAAGAAGAACGCTGCGCAAGGCTCTCAAGTTCATGAACGACGAGGCACCGTTGGAGGATGAGGAGTATAGCGAAGAGGAGGCTTCAAGCTGAAAGCATTGAGGTTCATCATACTGATTACAGTAACGTCTTAATACTCTGTTCACAAGAGAATGAGCGGCGTATAGACGGCCCTGGGGTCCGACAAGGTTCGGTTCATTTTTGCATCAAGGTGGATATGCGTCATGAATAAATGGCTAATTGTCCCTCCAGCCTGGTAAAGCGTGCATCTGAAGTGACAAGTCTTTTGGTTCTATTACGTTCGATCTCATCACCTTGGGTGTTTCTTAACTCTTTCTTTTTGTCCACCGTCCAAAAGCAGTCTTGTTTGCATTATATTAAGACCCTGGACCTCTGTTGAACCCTCTCTTCTACTTCCGTCCTAGGAGTCTCTATAATTTGCTAACGATCGCAAGAAAGCGGTGATAGAGGCGCCGAACCGATCTTGTTGAGGATGGCACGCAGCTGTTCTTCGTCTTACCATTTATCGTCGAGATAGATTGTGGTTAGTCCTGATTGGAGGCGAGATATGAAATGGACTGTTCTTTGAGGGTTGCGAGATGACATATAGAGATTTTGCAAGTGATGGGGTCAGTCCTCCATGTGCGTGATTTTTATTCTTCTTGCCAGAGCATCTTAGCTGGAAAGGTTCTCTTTGTCATCTCACCGAGTGTTTTCACCAGGGTCACTGATACAGCCCGCCCTGGACGCGAAGAAGACTGCCCGATGCCTTATATAGCCTAGAGGCCAAGTACCCGATTCAATGCGTAGCCCTTGGTAGCCAACTGAAGCTTGGGGGCTTTTCTTATCGCGGCAGTCATTCTAGGTTACCTAGGAAATACGCATAATTAGATACTGACAAGTAGCATATGTAGGTGGATCCCAAAGGCCGAGGAGCGATTTATCATGTTGCGTTACAGGTCAATCCAAGACCAAAACCTTTTAGCTTTGACCCGGTGTAAGTGCCATACAAAACCATATGACCACATGAGCTGGCTGACGACTCCCAACCATAGCTGCCGTCGTTATTACTGATGCCGCCGCTGCTGCCGCTGCTGCTGCTGCTGCTGCTGCTTCCTCTGGCGAGCACAAGCAACAATGTATTAATGACAAAAATAAAAAATGAAATGAAAGTAAAATTTTAAAAAAAATCAATCAGCTCGTACCAAAGTACTAAACAACAGCATCTCCTTCAAGAGAAGAACCTGGCCCCAAGACAACCGCCGCAACTCGAATCATTTTCTCTTCGGTCTACAGGATATCTAGGGCTAACATATACGTATTCATGATTCGCGTGAGGGTATTATGCATACTTGTCATCTCCATAGTGTAGCGTCACACTACTAAACGCCGAGAAGGGGTCGTCATCCGCGACCTTGCGTGTAACCCCACCAATGTCCACGCTCTGGCTGTCCTTGAGGTTGCGAAAGTTGCCCTCTGGACCCTGGTCGGGGATTATGGGTGGTTTCAAATGTCTAAGTAGAGCCCATTGAGTCTGCCTAAACCAGGGGTGACGCTTGAGCTCGGCCGCACCCGCTATGGCCCCGATACGGCGGTTCTCGTCCTTGATCAAACATTTCCTAATGAAAGATTTACCCATTCTTCTCCATGTTTGCCGAGTTAGCATGGCTGTACGCACTCTTGTTCGGGGCAAAGGGTGCAGTGGGCGGCTACTCACGGTGAAAGCTCCGGGTCATCCGGGAAGTGTACATCCTCCCTCATGACATTTGCAAAGGTGGCGTTGCGGTTCTTGCCCTTGAACGGCGTCACACCGTATATCATTTCAAAGGACAGAATGCCCACGGTCCACCAGTCCACAGCAACACTGTGCCCATGACCCTTAATCACCTCAGGCGCGATGTACTCTTCAGTTCCGACGAAAGAGTTGGTCCGATATCCTTCCAAACATGACCTTGTGTCGAGCATAGTAGTAACACCATTTCTACCCACTATCATGGTGGGCATGCCGTCTTGACCCGAGATCTTTGAAAGATCGAAATCGGACAACATTATATGACCGGACTCGTGCAGGAGGATGTCTGTTAATGCATGTGTCAGTATCCAATGCGATAGATAGAGCCAGGAGATGAGGGAGGATGGAAACGAGAAATGTTAAGAAGCTTACTCTCAGGCTTGAGATCGCGGTAGATTAAGCCGTTCATATGAAGGTATTCAAGAGCAGAGATGACCTCGGCAATGTAAAATCTTGCTGCCTCCTCAGAGATGCACTTGCCCGGGCGAGACTGAAGCGCCCTAAAGAACTCGCCGCCACTGCAATACTCCATGCACAAATACAGGTACTTTTGCGACTGGAAAGAATGGTATAATGAAACGATGAATGGGTGGTTCATGACCTCAAGGATCTCCTGTTCGGTCACTGTCCTCTTGATCTTGTTCCTACGGATCATTTCGTCCTTGTCCAACACTGTCCCCAGAGTATTAGCATGCATACCGTATCCTGAAAGCAACAACAAACATCTAACTCACTCTTGAGGGCAAAGAGCTTATCACGCTTCTTTTCTCGGACCAGGTACACCTTGCCCACGTCACCCTTGCCGATAAGCTTGAGCTTCTCAAAGTCTTCGGGCCCGACCCGGACCGGCCCCTTTTTTATAGAGTTTGAACTGTACGTCCTGTGATATGCGACGAGCTTCTGCTTCGGGACACCGTTCGGCGGTGTGGCGGTACTTGGCGCCGGCATCACCACTATCTCACTGCCCGCCGATGGTATCACACACTCGCCGCCACCTGTCGATGGTCCCGCACTCGGGGTTGAACTTGACATTCCAACGAGACCTACGGCGCTGGCGTTCTTATTGGCCAAAAGAGTCTTTTCCTTACCACGGCCTGATGTTGCCGGCCGACCCCCGCTGAGGTAGCCAAAGATTAGACCAAGCTGGGATGGTTCGCTCTTAACCCGCCTTATCCTCCTAGCAGCTTCGTTGTCAGCGGGCGTTGCGTGGGGCTCGTTCACATCTTGGGCTTCATCATCGTGTGTGGTATATTGCGGCCCATCACTGTCGTCATTTCGGGTCGCTTTGGTCTGGTGCCGCTCCTCGTGGCCCGTCTTTGAACGACCAAAAGGTAGGCGGCGTTTGTTGTTGTTGTTGATTTTGAAGAAATTCCTGAGCTTGTCCCCTGTGGAGGTCTTCTCAGCCGTGGTTGTTTTCAAGGCAGACATTTTGGGAAATGTGTCTGGTCCAAGCCCGAGGTCTCGAGGCGATCTCGTGTGCCGAGGCTGTGTTTAACTGACTGCCGGGTTTTTAGGTGGCGTCACCAACGTAGTGGCCACTCTAGGAATGCACAAGAAATATTACGAAAAAAAAACGAAAAAGTCGCAGGAGAATTGAGTAGACGCAATGGCGATTTGGGATAGGATATGGGTCCGAAAATCGAGAGCCACACGGGGGTCGTCGAGGAATAGGTTGTTGGGGTATCGGAGACGGGATGGGCGGAACGGACCAACAGAGGTCGAAAACGAGAATCGAATCGGATCCAGAATGTAGTGGTGGTCTCAATGCGATGTTGCTACGTTAATCGACGGCGATCTGATCCGGTAAGCCTCGCACCTGAAGGGCCAGGCGTGATTCTGCTAAGTGTTCATTGTTCTGGGACGTGATTGATCCTTCCGTCGCTGGTTACGAGCGCCTTGCATGTTCGTGTCGTGATCTTGTCACCTCAGATCTGGGCACATCCCGCCCTCCGCACTTCCGCACTAACTAATTACGCTGCCAGACCCATTTGTAATGCGGCGGGTGGAGCAGTCCCGCCATCAGTGACAGGGAGGTTGGCAATGCTGGTATTTGATGCCTGAGGCAGAGGACCCAGCTCGTACAGTAACTCAGTCACTATCGTTGTACTATCTGTCCGCGGCACGCAAAATCGGCCCCACCAGGCAAAGCGCCAATATTTCTGATCTATCCCGTCGTTGTCTGTTGTTGGTGACATGCATGCCCTGGTTTCGTATCCAGAACTAGCCTAGCTACGTACAGTAGTGCAAAAAGTTGGTTCGAGCGAATAAATCGCTTACCTTACCAGTTACTACCAATTACCATTGCTGATAACATTTGCTGACAAAAAAGCTCTTGGTGCTGGACGATTCAACCCTCATCTGATCTATTCAATAACTACTCTTGCTATACTGTGTAAAGTACAGTAATGTAGACTCTCTGGCGTGTCATCCCACCAACCTTTTCTGGATACGAACGGGCGGATCGCTCGGTGACATACTTGGATCCACCTGTTGGGCCTTGTGGGGATTTTCCCAAGAGTATAATACACAACTTGAATTTTTGATGGACCTATCTACTGTAGATCTACGATGCGCCGAAGAAGAGACACGTTGACCTTCTCCCAATCCCAGTATTGTGAATCAAACCTCCTGTTGTCATTTCCTGCACTTTTAACATATCTTGTGGCACTCCATTGCCGTCTGCATACCTCAGCACTAACCCTCATTGGCTGGGTCTTTCTCTTGAGGCCAAGTCAAACAACTCCATCATCTCGATATAATCACCGCGTTGGGGCCGTCGATTGTAAGCCTGACTGTGACCAGATTTTCGGACTCTTTTCCGAAAAGCCAATGTTGTCACTCTTCTTCGTGAGAAAACCCGATTCCTCCGTGTTATTATACTCATACAAAGAACTCCGTACTATGTGCCGGCCTAGTATTGCCTGTGCATTGTTCCTATTCTTGTTTACCAGTTGTAGTCTTGCGCCAATCGCTGCTGCTGGGCCTTCTTCTTCTCCTCATCGTAGCTGTCGACAAAGTCCTCATAGATAGCCTCCTTCTTCTCGGGCTGCATCATCTCCTGGAATTGCTCGCGCGCCTTGAGGACTTCAGGAGTTGGGCTAGCCAGAGGGCCATCGATGATATTGACTTCCCGATGCATCAGCTGCTGAGAGTTGCCGGCCTTATTGCCATATTTGTCGGTCAAGATGCCACCTTCTCGGCCAAACATCTTCTTCGCAACGGGCGTGATGACATACTTCGGGGTGTGATCCGCATGTGTGCCCTGGACGTCAACAACACCACCAGTGAGCTGGCCGAGGAAAATGCGGTACGAGTACGAATAGTCGATCTCGCAGAAAGTGTTGGGCGACTCGCAATGCTGAGTGAGGGCCGAAAGGGTCTTGTACATCTTGCTGCAGAACGGGCACCTGTACTTGGGCGGCATGTGATCATCGGTCTTGAGGTGGTTGATCAATTGTCCGGCCTTCTTGAATGTTTTGCTGGAGCAAGATGAATTATGTGGTCAGTAGCTAGGTATGTAAGAGAACCAAGGCTGGACAAAATCAAAGTGGATTGGCTACTCACAAGCAATGAGGCGCATGCGCGCATGTGAATCGCCCCATAACTGCATCGTAATATTTGTTCACGTTGAAGTTCCGGCTATTGGGATTGCGGTCGTCTAGATTCTGTGCCGGCACACGCGAAGTATCGTAGCATGCAGCAAGCTGCTGAGGAGTAGGCTTGACCGCAGGAGGAGCATTGGGAAACAACCTCTGGCTCGTAGTTAGTTTTTTCGTCACTGGAGCAGACTGCTGCGCATGCGGATTACTGTTTTCTTTATGCAGGGCATTCGTGTCGGACGTGAGCAGGTCAGGGCCCTTGGAATCACCTTGGTGAAACTTCTGGACCGAGACCGCAGATCCCAATCCCAAACCATGCATCTCAACGACAAGCTTTTGCTCCTCGGTGAGATCAACCCTGGGGTCCCTAAGGCCAAGATATTCGCCAAAGTCGCTGTTAATAGGGGCAGGTCCGAGCTGAACACCACTCTTGAGACGGGCCTCGTCACGGTAGTTAAGCTCCCGAACAAAGAGCAGGCTCTGCTCACGCGCGGCGTCTATGCGAGCTACAGCGTTGGCCGCCTTGTCACATTGAATGAGATGATCCATCAGCAGGTGGACCTTGGTGTAATGTTCACCACATGCGGGACAGTCCAGGTCTTGATCCGTCGGGTGATTCTGTAATCCGATGCAGAAAGAACGCTGATTAGCATAGGAACTTGCGATGGTATTAGCTAGCCTGAATGAAATGAGCTAAACTTACCATTCTAAGGTGATAGTACCAGGCCTCGCTGGAGTGCAACTTCTCATCGCAGATATTGCAGTCTAGATGGCCCTCGCCTAGTGCAATCTTCTTCTCTTTGTGCTCGAAAAGCGCGTCGGGCTTGTCTGAGAAGAGCACTTCATTGCACTCAGGGCACTCGATACGTTTCTCACCACCAGTCAAGACAACGGGCTTGGGCTCTCCGTGAGGCGCCATGGTGAAGGAAGCTGTAACCTCGAGTGGGTCTGGGTAACTGTTCTTCTGTGAGCGCTCTGCGTTATGAAGAGGCCGTTGAGGATGGCCGCTAGAGATCCAGCGAGAGCACGAGGGAACACAGGTAGGAAGGATAGTCCAAAGTCAGGTGAACTGGAGGTAATAGGTGATGGGTATACGCGTGGGGCAGGTTAGATCCAAACAGAACGGATCTGGTGAGGAAAACCTGAGAATGAGAGGTGTATTGTGCTAGATGATAAGAGGCATATGTGAAAATCTTGAGATGAAAGTCTGATGAAATGAACTCTTTGGGGTCAAGGTGGATGCGTGATTGTATCTCTTGAAAGTTGGCTACTGGTGATGGTTGAGATAAGGGAAGGGGAAGTTCAAGATGGCAGGGGAAACAAAAGAAGAAAAGAACGACCAGTTTGGCTTGACGTACCGACTTCAAGTGTGCTGGTTGCTTGGGAAACAATGCAGGAGTTTATTTGGGTGGCTGGGATAGTATTGTCAGAGAGACATGGAGAGTAGAGAGGAGTACCTTGATGAGCTCAAGTGAAGCTTATCCTGCTATTCAATGGATGGGATGGACCCAACTCGATCGAAAGAGCTTTGTAGAAAACTCATGTGCTGAGTCACGGGCTGTGAGTGACTAGGCTCAACCTGATGACTGGGCAGTCTCATCTGTAGACGTGGGAGAGAGTGAAGAAGCGGCCGGGGTCCCACGTGTGTCTTGTTCCACGTGCCTATCCTATGTACCCTGTATGCCTTTACAGTTAGGTGAGGTACCTCGAGGATGTTTGTTAGCTCAACTCTTTCCGGATAGGCAAGGACCGAGTGAGCGCTCCTTCCCTCAACCTGAGCTAACCACTAGAGGAGGTTCCCACACTGAACTCGGGGCAATAGGGGGCGAGAGTGGTGCAGTGCTTGAAGTAAAGCTGGAACGTAAGTCATAGGACGAATACTAAAGATTGAAGAAAGCGAAGAAATAGCAGCCAACTGACAAGAGATTAACAACAAGTGCAAACTATCATGCTGGTCCCTCTCTCCATTTACTCTATTAAACTCGGAGATGTGCCGAATAACCGCACAAATCTAGCGCCGCAGAATGTCAAGTAACGAGTCGACCCTGTTTTGCGTACTTCACCATGACATCAACTGATATATTCAAGCACGCAGAGGCCAATAGATGTGCAAAGAAGAAACCACGTATACAATGTTCGAGAAGAGGGCCTCCTTCACTTGTGCATAGCCTGGCTAGGCTTCGTATATTGTTCTCATCATCACAGATCTCTATACAATCTTCTACAGGCATAGATTCAGAATAGATTGAGAATTCTCAAGTATTGGGTGGAGCGCCCTCGCTGCGTATCACGAAGTTTATCATTATGACTTGGGTATCAATAGTTAATTTATCATTCGTGTCTCTATCTAGAAGAGAACGCATCAAAGCATCGTTTCCTCTTGGAATTAAGCCATTTTATCGCATGCTCTAACAAAACAAGACGCAATCCTTTGCAACAAGCATGGAAAAAATAAACAGAAATCGGGTCAACACTTCAAGACTGGAACTTGCAAGTGGCCAGAAAAACAAGACATATATGGCTTCAGCGCCATATGACCGTAGCTAGAAATACATGTAAGCACAAGGTTGCCTTTGTATAAGTAAGTATGAACACCAACTCCATATGCTAAAGACGTCATCTGGACACCAAAATTTCGAGATTATTGGCCCCTTCCCGGCATCAGTTGAAACGAATAAGAAGTGACGGGTCTTCGAATCAGTGTTCATTGAGGAGAGAACGCTATGGGCCAGAAGCAGGGCTTTCTTTGACTCTAATTTCCGCGGAACAGAAACTGGAGATCCTCGGGTTCCAACGAGTCTAGGGCAACGTCATCAGAGTTGACCGTCGAGTTGATCATCTTTGTCTTCTTCTCCTGCAGCTGGACAATTCGACTCTCGATCGAGTCCTCGATACAAAGACGTGTGATAACCACGGGTCGGGTCTGACCGATTCGGTGGACTCGGTCGGCCGACTGCCACTCAGCAGCTGGGTTCCACCAGCTTTTGGAATATATTGTCAGTACAAACTCGGTATAAGGTTGAGCTGCCTTAATCTCAATGGGGCCGTAACTTACGGGTCAACTATAAAGACACGCGAGGCCTCGGTAAGGTTTAAAGCCACGCCTCCAGCCTTGAGTGAAACTAAGAAGCACTCAACATCTACATTTGACATGAAGTGGTCGATGGAGGCAGCTCGTTGGGCTGGAGTCATGCTACCATCGAGCATGACGGTTGTAATTCCAGCACGGCGAAGGCGCCACTCGATGAGCTGCAGCATTCCGGTGAATTGAGAGAAGACAATGGACTTGTGGGATGAGTTGTCGGATCGCAGTTTCTGCAGAGAGTGCACTAGCATCTCCATTTTCGTCGATGAAGTCCAGTTCTCCATGCGAATTCGATTGATGATGGAGTTCTTCTTGGTCATCTCCTGGTCTTGCTCAATTTCTGGCTGCTCCAAGTCAATGGAGAGTACAATATGGCATCTCGGGCAAGTCGGCTGAGGTGTGGAGTTGACATAACTAGAGGCACATGCCCGACAGAACTCATGCCTGCACTGAGATTTGATGGCGTCTTCTGCAGTGTCGTCACATATGCAACAAACCATGATGTTGACACCAGGTTCGTTGTTCTTTTTCAAGATGAGATCGGGATGGTCGGCAACCTGGCGCATCTGGCTCAAAAGTCCAAAGATATTGGCGTAGTTGTTCAAGACAACACCTTGTGCTACATATGTATCAAACTTGCGCTGGTTGTTGTGCATGATACTGCCAGCCAAGTCTTTCTCAACCTCGCCGAAAAACTGACGATCAATAATGATTTCCTTGAGCGGTAGTTCCATGGAATCCATATGATCTTTCTTTTGACGCCGCAGCATAATCTTTGAGGTAAGCAGGCGAAGCTTGCGGAATGCTTCTGCACCCTTGGAGCTTCTTCCATATGTCTGAATAGGGTTGAGAAGCTCCTGGTTAAAGACAGAGACATGACGCAAACCACCGTGACCGCACTTCCTGCATTGATATTTGTCGTTGAGACACCAATCAATGGCGGAGCAGTCACAGTCCCTGCAAAGGTAGTTGGCAAACGGCTCGATCTTCAGGAATCGCACTAGCGAAAAGAATTCTCCAATGCGATTCTGGAGAGGAGTTCCGGTGAGACACCACCTATAAGTCGTTTTGAGTGCCAGGCAGGCCTTGGAGGTCATGGTGGTCCGAGACTTGATGTAGTGGGCTTCGTCCAGGATAACTCGGTGAAAGTCAATGGAATGAAGCAGACTCTTCTCCTTGTAAATACCGTCTTTCTTGCTGACTCCCTTCTCTTGCTTCGCGTACATCGACTGGAGACTATTGTATGACATAATGACTACGTCGTATTTCTTCAGTTCAGCCTTGGTCATCTTCTTGGTCTTTGTGTTGGATCCGTGATAGACAATGGTTTTGAGGGTACCATCGGTATAGGATTGGATTTCGCTCATCCACTGCATCAATGCCACTGGAGGTGCGAGAAC
Organism: Magnaporthales sp. P1609; assembly: GCA_003709005.1. Taxonomy (NCBI): domain Eukaryota; kingdom Fungi; phylum Ascomycota; class Sordariomycetes; order Magnaporthales; species Magnaporthales sp. P1609. The sequence goes on along the minus strand of PELF01000005.1, from coordinate 1,904,101 downwards.
CAATGAAGGTAGCTTGGCTGGCCAGTCTGACATGACAAGAGACACAGCTTGGATAGTCTTGCCGAGACCCATCTCATCACCGAGAAGTCCGCCTTTCCATTCCGTCTGCTCCATTGCTTTCATCCAGGCCAGGCCCTGAAGCTGGAATGGCTTTAAATTACGTGAGATGGTTGTCGGCTGACCTGCCGGGGAGGGTTTACAGCTGCTCTAGCCTCAAAATCCGCCCATAGCGTCTTTAGGTAGGGATGGTTCTTCTCGAGCTTTGCTCGATCTCTCTCCTCGCGTGTCATTCGACGGCCGCCAGTGCGTGCATTCTGTCTGACACGTCTACCCCTTTGCCTTGGTGGGGGAGGGGGTATTATTGGAGCATTGCCAAGATCGTCATCGTCTGCGGAGCTCCATTCATCGGACAAAGCAGCCGATTCAGAATCGGAATCGAGCACAACACTGGGGGGCAAGGATGACCGAATCCTGGGACGTTTTTGAGCCGGCTGCGAGGCTTTCCGACTTACTTTGTGGCCTTTTTTGCGAGACTTTGTGGTTGCAACCTCGTCTCCAAACTCATCAGAGGAGTCGTTCAGAGCTTTGGTGTCGGATTGACCGGAATCATTGGCATCAAGAGCCGAAGCAAAGTCTGACCCATCTTCCGAATCCGCAACGAATTCAGCCGGGGTGGCCACTCTCTTCGGAGTGAATTTTGCTTTGGTGGCTGCCGTGACGACATCGTCTTCTGAGTCAAGATCATAGACGACTGGCTTCTGCTTCAAACTCCTATTCGAGCGCCTAGTCGACAAGGTTCTTGAGTGCATTGGCTTTTTGGCCGTACTGCTGCCAGCAAACTTGGTATCTTCCGCTTTCTGTAGACTTCTGGCCAAGACTGCATCCGGAGATGAATCAGAAAGCTCTTCATCGCTATCATCCACCTCATTCCACTTTCGCTTCGAAGCTCCGTTCAAGCTGTACACGCTCTTGCTGAGAACCTTTTTGCTATCGGCCGGTGGCTGAAGAGGAATACTAATCTCGAGCCTCGAGGCGGACGTCTGATTGACAACGGTTGTCGGGAGAGGGGTGGCAACGGCACTGGTCATAGGCGTCGAGTAGCGGCTTGCAGAGGCAGAAGCGCTACCACCAGTGGCAGCGGATGCAACCGATGGCGTCTTGCTGCTCGAAGTGGAGTGTCTGCCTCGTCTAGGTTTATCTCCCAGCGATGCATTGCTTGCTGTTACTCGAACAGATTGCGGCCAGGTTAGCAGCAGGCCAAAAAGATCTGGCAGGAAAGATCAAGACTCCTTACCAGATGCGCCTACTGCAAGGATGTCTAGGTCATCGTCGACCAGCGACTTTCCAGCACGGGCTAATGAGCTGCGTGTCTGCCTCACCATGATTGCAACCTTGGTGTGTTTACTTGGGTTGGGTTTGGCGTTGCTCCTTTCCACGCCCGTGACCAAGGCACGTCGAGCGAACGCCGCCTGTTGCTGTTGAAAGCCCTCTTGTAGGTCGTGGCGGGCAACAATATGCACTGAAAGCTCGCAAGATTTGGAATGTCGTCGTAGAATGTCTCCGGTTCTGATGGTTGAGATAGTTGCAGGTAAGCTTAGGAAGGTAGCTTCCACCGAAGCGCAGTCATCGGATAACTTGGAGGTGCAAAATTGGGATGAAGTAGCGTTCCCCTGAGGTGGCAATGTTGTCAAAAGAAAACCCAAACTAGACTAGTTACCACCATAACATCATCGAGGCCGAAGGCAAAGAAGGGGGAATCAAAATGTAGATCAAGATCTGAGGGATTGATTGGTCAAGTCAAGGCCTTCTCGGACATAGGAGCTCACCCTCGGAGATCAGCCGCGACACTAATTGATGTTGGAGTGGCAAATCATTCTGGCGGTACGGCAATGCGACTGCCCTTGCAGGGGCGCGCCCCGCAGTAGCGCGTTGCAGCGGGGTTTGGTGTTGCAGCAAACACTTTAAAGTGGGGGCGCCCAGGCACCAGAGCAAGCAAACAAGGCAGGGTCAGGCCCATCAAGAGAAGAGAGTGAACGATTTTGGCAAAGTTAATTTTCCGAACCCAAAGCTAAGTTCGAGGCAGAATCTGGTCAATCAAAATCAAACACAAAGCCGTCACCATCCCGTCGCATCTCAATTTTGGTATCTGGGGTCTTACCCTGTCTCTTCTTGTCCTTTCGTGGGTTGCTGTCGGCGCACAATCAAGCTCTTTGTTCTCATTCGATGCGATCACGTGCTGACGTGTGATCCACGTGTGATTGTGAACGGAAAACGAGACCTAGCTCCGAAGCCCCGCGTCGTTGCCACCAATTGCCCGGTCAAATTACACTTGCCTCCCTTGATTTGACATCGGTTGTGGCAATTAGGTAGACCCTTGTCGTCCTCTGAGGGATTTGCTTGCGTTATAGGCATTCAAAGACTCAATCACTAGGTCTCGGAAATCGATGTAACTTTTGTACCCTTCATTTGTCTTTTCCATAGCTCAGCCTTTTTGTTCACGCCTGTTCACTGTTGCGCGTCCTGGACCTGACGTGGTGCATAGCTCGGGAAAAGTGTACCTATGCAGGGTCATCATGTGAGTATCATTTTGTTACAATATCCGGATTCATTTGCTAAAAACTTATGCATCTGTTGTAGGAGCCGGTCTACCAGACAAAACGGGCAGGACGCTGAGCCTCGGGCTCCTCGGAATCAAAGGATTGCTGGACCGTAGGTAGCTGTAGCTCACTGTGAATGGCTGTAAATTCATTATGTTAATATCTTTACCAGAACTTCGGCCTTGACCGACTACTTGGCAGTGAGTACTGAGACCTTTCAAGCACATGAACGGTAGTTCCTCTCTAATGTTTCAATAGGCAAATAACATTTCCGCGGCAGAAATTGCGCGCAATCATAGTCGAAGACAGCAAGCAGCACTCACACAGGCCGTGGCTGCAGAAGCTGCTTCGAACAGACCTCGATCAACCAGCCGCAATGGATTACCACCACATGCGTCAACTTCTGGTCCATCGAACCAGTCTGGCAGCCTTCCCGATGCCTTGACGAACGCTTCTTCTGTGGCTGCACTCGCCGATGGTGTCAACCCCACAATCTACAAGAAGAAGCTGACAAAAGCCGAGGCCAAGGCCATAGAGCATTACAAGACAACCGACGACTTTGCGGATGCTAAACAGTACTATCAGGGCAACGTCGAGGATGAGGATCAACTCGCTCGCATGTTCTACTTTACGGCCAAAAAGGCGGTTGGTCAGTTTGAGAACTGCGCCAACTGTGGGAAACGCTTTACCGTAACTGCATATTCGGCCGCGGGTCCTGATGGTGGTCTTCTCTGCACCCCATGCGGTAAGGAACTGGCCAAGGAGGCTCCCAAGAAGAGGAAGCAAGTTGCAGCAGGGGGACCCATTGGCAAACGGAGAGTTGTACAAAGCCGCGTCCTCGACGGCACGGCACCCATCGGCGTCAAGAGCTTGGTAGAAATCTGCATCCAACACCTGTCCAAAAATATTGAGCTTGCAGATGACCTTGGCGTTCTGCCAGAACATGTTGTCGACCGAATCTCTCGTATCTTGGCCAAACGCCGCAAGCTCAACTCGGAAGTTCTCCCTCTATTCCTACAACCAGGAACTCGAGTCCTCAGGATATATGACAGCGCCAACCTGAGTTGCCAAGACATGATCAGCATCTTTCAGTTCATCCCGGATCTAAAGGTACTTCAGCTTCGGAACGCAATTCAGTTCAAGGACGATGTCTTGAACTATCTCGTGGACAGACCCACGAAGCTCGAGGTTCTTTCTCTGCATGGATGCAATCTTATCACAAGCGAAGTGTGGGAAAGATTTTTTGTTGAAAAGGGCGAATTTCTGCACACTCTTCAGATTTACCGATGTGGCGATTACTTTACGGATCGATTGGTTGCGAAGGCAGTTGGGCATTGTCCAAACCTCAGGCGACTGAAGCTGCAGGAGAACCTAAGTGTTAGCCATTCAAGCCTGGAATCACTGCACGGTCTTGGTAAATTGGAACACTTAAGCCTCAAGCTATGGAATCAGGGTGTGCCAAACCCTGTGTTGGTCTCGCTCATCGACGCGCTGGGCTCAAAGCTGCAGACTTTGTCGTTGAAATCGGTCGAGGATGCCAACGACCCTGTTTTGCAAGCGATACACCGCAATTGCAAAAACCTGACGAAATTGCGTATTACCAGCTCCAAGGCGTTCACGGACGACGCCATTATGAGGCTCTTTACGGACTGGGCGAACCCTCCGCTGCGCTTCGTTTCGTTTGAGAATTGCCGGAGCATGACACATGGAGACAATTTTGAAGAGGTTGGCCTTTGCGACAAGGGCTTCGGCGCTTTGATGGCGCACTCGGGTCGCAAGATCCAGCACATCAACGTTGAATCTTGCCGCCACATTTCAGCGGCAGCCTTCTTGGCCGCCTTTGACCAAGATAAGACGTACCCCGACCTCGAGACTATTGAGATCAGCTTCTGCGAGAATGTCACGGACTTTATCGTCGGCAGCATTTTCCGGAGCTGCCCTGCCCTGAAGTGGGTGAAGGTTTTTGGCTGCATGAAGGTCAAGGACGTCCTCGTTCCGCGCGGAAGGATTCTGATTGGCATGCCCACCGCTGCCGGGATGCAGATAGAGGGTTACGCTTGAGGGTCATTTTGTGATGTCAAGAAGCGACTTGTTTGTGAAATTTTCGAGTTGAAATTTGCTATGTTTTCACATCAGCTGCCTGTTGACACTGGGATGTTTGGTTTGGCATGGTTAGGGCACTTGGAGGGACAACAGCACCGACTATTCATAGCAATCTTTTAATTCCACAGAGATAGTTTTCTCTTGAGCCAGAGACCGAGGTGGATCTGGAAACAAGTGAATTGTGCTTTGCTGTTTTCCATCGAATTTGCATCCACATAATTCATCAGGCAACTTATAGTAACAGGTATCAGGAACATAAAATTCAGAAGAAAAGTCTTGGTATCATTCCGCTGTGCCCCGCCATATACATGGTATCGTAGTAATACATTAAAAGTTAATTCCCCCAAGCTCCCAACTCCAGAAACCCCCCACCATTTCCCACATGTCGCTTCGTGCAAAGTATATACAAAGAAAAGCACCCATTTAAAACTAAAATAAATAAAAAAATAAGAATTTAGACAACAGTCTGGTTTGCCTCAAGGGCAGCAACAAACTCCCTATCCATCTGGGCGTACAGGCTCAGCCTCTGCTCGAGCTCGGCGTCGCTGATGGAGGAGCCGTCGCGGCGGGCACGCTTGAAGGAGAAGGTGCTGTCGCCACAGGCGGCGATGCTGGTGAGGTAATAGAGGTGGGCGTTGACGTTGAGGCCGAGCCCGCTGCCGGAGCACTGGACGTTCTGGAAGCCCTCGCAGACCTTGACGTCGGCCAGGGTGTAGTTGACCTGGGTGGCGGCGCCGTTGCTCAGCCAGTACTCGGGGGTGACGTGCCTGTACCCGAGGAAGATGGGCGGCAGGCGCGGGACGGGGTCGTCGATGTGTGTGACGCGGTACTCGACGTTGCCGGCCTGCGTCGACACCCACTGCACAAACTCCTGGTTGCCGAGACGCGGGCTGCCGTACGTGTACACCTCGACCGGGTAGCCGGCCTGGCGCAGGTAGACGCCGGCGATGGTGGCGACGGCGCCGCCCAGGGAGTGGCCCGTCACCACGACGGTGTAGTCGGGGTTCTGGGCCTTGGCCTGCGCGATAGTGGACATGACGTCGGCCTGCACCTGGGACCAGGCCGTGGCGAAGCCCGTGTGCAGCTTGCAGTCCTTGACGAAGCTGCAGCCGGTCCAGACAAAGGTCAGGTTGGTGATCCAGTTACGGAGCGTCTTGGAGCCGCGGAGGGCGAAGACGATGTTCTTGCGCTTCTTGTCGAGCGCGATGTAGCCGGCCGTGTTGGTGGACGTGTCCTGGTCCAGCGAGATGAGGACCGTGGCGCCGTTGGCTACAACGGCGGGGCATGCGTCGTTGGAACAGGCGACGGCGGCACCGGCGGCGGCGTTCGAGTTGCAGTAGGCCGCCGCGCTGTATTGCGCATAGAAGCGGAAGTTGTCCAGGTCTCTCTGGGATACCGTCACGTCGCGGCCCTCGATCGTCTTGGTGTAGGTGAGGCCGGCCGGGAGAGCCGACGCCGAGCAGGAGATGGCTGTAGCCAAGACGGCGAGTACGCTGGGAAGCCTCATTGTTGCTAGTGAGGGTGGACAAGGGTCAAGGCTGTTGATAATGGTCAAGGTAGTGGGGTTGAGAAGGCGGGGTGGTAGAGCTCAAGTAAGGCTTTCTTATTAAGTATCCTTTCTCTCTCTCTCTCTCTCTCTCTCTCTCTCTCTCTCTCTCTCTCTCTCTCTCTCTCTCTCTCTCTAAAAGGCCGACCTTGGGGGTGGTTCCGTTAGATCATGTCTGAGACGGGGCCGGGAGGCGTTCTTGTAGATATATATACATCTTGTCCGACATGGACGGTGGGATCGATCATGGTGGAAAAAGGGTACAGCCGAAAAGCGGATGAGTGAGACAAGGCCAGTGACCCAGTCTCGTCGTCTATTTCCCAACAAAATGGCACTCTGTATCCATCGCGCACACCCCCGCATATCCATCCATCTTGGAGACGAGAAAATGTGAGCCTGACCGCCTTGGCCCATCCTTGAGTGTGGCCCATCCCTGAGGGTGCTTGGACGGTAAAAGATCAATAACGACGCTGGGATATTGAGGACTGGGGCGTGGGGGGGCCAAAAGCCAAGCCATGAACTGGGCGCATATAATTTTCCCTCTCGGCTTGTACTTTGCGTGCCAGAGCTTACATCCTTGACCTGCCAGGTTGGGGAAGGTCTTTGATGATAATTATGGCATTGAGGTTGCATCTGACCGTCACACTCTTACTTTCTCCCCAATGTCACCTAACGGACTTAACGACGTCGTCAGTATTGGAAATGTCGGCTTTAAGTGCGACATGATGAGGAGCTGGCCGCGAAGTAGAGAGAGCTGGCTTGACTCCCCTCCATGTCATGGTTTGGGGAAGTAAAGAAATCCACTTGAACTTGAGTCGCACACTTGCGCAAAAGGACCCTTGAGTACCGTTGAATGAATGCACCTTGTGGGTAATTCACAATGTTAAGCGCCTCCCAGTACCCAGTTTACAGTAACGGCACTAGCTATTACAGTAATGGTTCACTGGCCCAGAGGTGAACTTGTGGATACGGGACGGGTTGTGGGAAGATTAGTTCGCTTACGAGGGCCGATCCAGACATAAAAAAAGAAGGTTGTATTTTGTAAGTGAGGATATTACACATTACGTGGCGCAGGGTGGCCTGTGCAAAGGTGGACGGGGCCAAGTGGGAAAGAGAGTGGATGGCATAAAAGAGCAATTTATGAACTGGGGTTCAAGAAGAAAATTTTGATTGCCTTGCTTACGAAGTTGAAGTTTACAGTACTGTTGTGTTTTGATTGAGGTTAGCAAGCTTTCATAGAAGTCAAGTTTGAAGGGCCAATGCGACGCTACTTTGTCTATCCGTAACAGATGCATGACTTTCTCTTCGCGACCGAAGCGGTGTGTGTGGAGAGGTTGGGTGGCTTTGCTTGAATTTTGATGCGAGACATCCTTCCAGCTTGAAAAGAAAGACACCAAAATCTTCATCTTGTCGCCCGCTCGTTGGTCCTCGGACGACTCAAGCGTCTCTGCAAGATTCAGCCGCAACAACGGGACGGCAACTTGCATGCAGGAGAGCTCCGCCAGCCATATACGAAGTAAGTAGCATGAAAGCTGATAGCTGTCAGAAGTGATCGCCACACATGAGACTGTACTTTGGTTCAACAGGCTCAGCCGCTCGCAACAGCGCGTATTGGTGCTTGACTTTTTTTTCATTCTTGTTTTTTTTTTTTTTTTTTTTCCCTTCCCCACGACGTTCCCAGGTTCTATGCAGGTGCCTATATTAATAGCGAATCATATTCTATTTCTAGATCTAGTCTAGATCCTGGAAAGACGGAGAAAGACCTGCGCGATTAAGCTATCCATGTTTCCCCTCAACAAGTTGTAGCGAGGAAAAGCACGAAAAGACGCAGCAGCAAAGAGAAAGTGAAAGTCGGTCAGGGGTTCCTTCCACTGTAACGTTGAAACCACGTGCTACTCTAAATTGCAACGTCAGGCGTAAAAAGTGCTCCACCCCCAGACGGCGGCCCGTCACACGTCCAAGAGGAGACGAGGTGCGGTATGCTACAGTAGGTCAGTTCTCAGTTTTGCCAACCTTATTCGGCCCTTGGTCCGACGCCTCAACCCAGATCTGGCAAGTCAATCCCGCCATTTTCCTGTGCGGCACCCAATCATGACCTTCAGGCAAGCATCCCACGACCCGGTTTGTTGGATTGCGGAGGGGGGGAAAAAAGCAGCGCTGACTCCTCGGACAAACCCTACTCTATTGAATGCCGATGTCGCCTAATTTAGGCCCATCTAATTAATTCCTCTGCAGTTGCTGCGTACGCGTCCAGCGCGACGCTATTCAGGAAGTTGCAACCCCTCTAGACGTAGAGTACTAAGCTGGTCTAAGAATACGATGAGGGGTAATATGCAAACCCAAAAGACCTTGAAGACGGGGTAAAATACAAGGACCTACGATTTGCTGATTCCAGTTTGGGCAAGCCCCGGCCGCTCTCGCGCCTTCGCTACTTGACTTTGCCGGTAGAGATGAACTGTTATATTCCTCCAATTACAGTTTGGCAATTACATACGGGCCTGTACATCTAGATCTGTTGCCCGGAAGTTGGCAGGCAATAGAAAGATTGGTGTTCGACTAGGAGCACATGGCCTTGTCGCTTGGTTCATGCCGTATATCACTACGCGTTTAACTGACAGTTTGCAAGCTCTTCTAAAAGTAACTGTATATATCAATCTTAGCCGTTGTGTGGTTGCTCAGTTGTCATTGACCTATTGGTAAGCTAACCCAATAATACAAATACTCCAGCATTTTTGCAGCCTTGCACATCTAGCTAGGTAGCTAGGTATGTACAAGAATTCCCTTGACTGTCGTGTCCAGACAAGGCAATATTGGGTTTGACGGCCTGCCACAGTTCAGGAGGGATGAGCTTCTGCTTCAGAGCAAGCAAATCCTGTTATGGATCTGTGTTCAATGTTGGTAAACATAGTCACAAACTACGATATCTATCATACTCCCAGTATTGGTTCAGTGCCAATAGAGCAAGCAAGTTTGGCGAATTCATTGGGTACTCGGCCAGGCTATTGCAGTTATATGACCAGGCACTAGGCATTTGTAGCTTAGAAAATATCAAAGTGAAAAAAAGGGGTAACCTGTCCACAACACAACCGATACATGAGTTAGACCTCCGACCGGCTTCAAGGAGGTGTCGGAGGTACACATATGCAGCAAGACTGTTTGTGTCTTCGGATAGAGGATGCAACGATGCCCAATCATGGTGAAGTAGGTGCTAAGACAGGAAAACATATAGGACGCCGGCATATACTGTGACTCTGACCAGATGTCATCAATACGAGCAAAGCAGCTTTCGGCATCGGCCTCCAATATCTGGCATATGCCAAATTTCCCCAAAAGCATAATACTGCATTATGTATACACAAACCTAGGACAAAGTCTTTGCTTTTATACTCTCCGGTTCATATCCGTATTTTTGCTCATGTGTCAACTCCTTGTCTTACCTCGAGATTTGAATATTTGAATGGCTGCTCCTATTTTTGTAGGTTCTGAGCATCTACCAGTCCATGCGTCGGTCGTGTCCGAGGTACCGTTTTATCTCCCCATAACGAAATATCTCATGTGGCCAGCAAACAAAAATTCGGAAGACATATGGCCTGAGCTATCATTTGAACCAACCTTTCAAAAGGTCGTGACAGGTAACGGCAGCGATGCTCTATCTGCACCAAATTCGCTCAATGCAAACGAGAAGAGTCTCACCGATGCGCAAGACGTCAAAAGCAGCACCGGAAGCATGACAATGCGAACATCCAAGCAGAATCACACAGTCCCATGATCCAGTCCTCCTCGAGGCAATATAGCTTGGTGCGGTAAGCAGCAGCGAGCGAACCTCGAACCCAATCACTCCTGAAGAAAGATGAGAGATTGCTTTTGTTGTCAACAACACGTATCCATACACGGCATCAGCCCTCTAGAGATATACTACAGATATACAGAGCACGCCAGGCGCGCATTTTGCGCATCGCGCGTTGGGCTCAATGTTTTGTTTCTCCCGCCTCCCCCTCGACCCCGAAAAAAAAAAAAAAAAAACACACAAGTCTCACTGGCACGATTTCAACCAGCGAGCTTCTTCCTCCCCTTGGCTTGCCTCCTCTTAAGTATCTTCCGTCCCTTGGCAGTGCTGTTCTTGACCAGGAATCCGTGCTTCCTCAGGCGCTTGAGCCGACTCGTCCTGGCGGTCGTCGGGCGCGGCCCACAGCGGATCTGGCCCAGGGCAGCCGGGTTGGCCGTTATGGAGGTCTTTGGCACCAGGTCCAAGGCCCCGGCCGCCGTCGGTGATGACGACTGGATGATCATCGACGACGACGGGAGAGGTGAGTACGGCGCCCGGAAGACGGGGCTGGTACGTGGGCAGGCCGTCGGTCTCAGGGTCGGCAAAGAGGAAAAGGTCCTGTTGGGGAGGATTTCAGCGGTGAGTTCTGGCGACTGTTCCCAGGGTAAAAAGCGTCTGCTACAAACCTCTGCGGCCCGAGTCTCTGCGCAAGAGAGCTCGGTATCCTGGCCGTTCTCCTCGTTGCTGCCCGCAACCCGGGGGCGAGCGCAGAGACCGACACCATTGCGGTGGCCGGCCGGGTTGTGGTGGCGGGTTGGCGAGTTGGTGTGATCGACGCGCCGAGCGACTCGGAAGCTGCAGCGAGCGTTGGGCGTGCTGGAGTCGATTTAGTCGTGGTCAATCGCGTTGGTTTGGATGGTTATTTTTTTTTCTTGCTCAAAGTGAGGTCACATTCGAAGCTTTCTGCAAGCTTGCAGTTGATAATTTTCCCCGACAGGGCATATTTCTGCAGGGGTTTGGAAGTGGGGCCCATCCGACGCGACACGACACAGACCCATTCTCTCAATTTGATTCGGCTGGCTGGAGATGGTTGAACGTGTGCGGTCTACATCATTCGAACTTCATATTCTTCTTTTTCTCTTTGCGTAAGGAGATACATGTCGCCCATCGTATACGATTTTGACTTTCATTTCTCGACACTTATAATTTCTTCCATGGTCGTTGTCCAACGTGTCGACAAGAGTGCCCAAATTGGATGCTCGTGCTTGTTTATACATTTTTCCGCGGTGAAGCTACGAGGCAGATGAGCTTTGTTCCATGTATAGAGGAACCCCTGATTGATAAGTTACCGAGAATGATGGCTATTTTCTTCTCATGATCCTGCCAACGTAAACGGGGCGAACTCCAAGATGTTGCCTCATTCCTTCATGTGAGGCTTAGTAAGGTATTAAGCATGGTCTGGATGTTACCAAATAGACGGCACCAACTACGTCTTGCCATCTGATAGTTTGAGCGATGATGTTAAATCGAGAAACAGAAGGGACGGTTACATGTAAAACTGGCGGAAAGGAGCCCATATGTACGGACACAAAATCTTGCACGGTTTGGCTTCTTCCCGAACAACTATTTTAGCCGAGCATACTCGAGGTTCGGTACAGTAAGTAGCCTTCCGCATGAAACGGTTGAGCCACATCGCCGATTGCCCCGTCGACATTTGACTGACCACAGTACAGTCGACTGGTCATATCAGCATTGCCAAGACGCATCTCAAGCGGTGAATCCAACCACAGCTGAAATGGCCACCCTTTTTTTACTCCATGACCCCGCATGCACATTGCTTGTCTCTCACCAAATTTTGACCCGTCAGGAAAGTTCACCAGCTGCAGCCAAGAAATTGAGACAAGCTACTTGCCTTGCACCTACCTAGGTAGGCAAGGTAAGCTAAGACCTTTTGGTTGCACATAGAGTTAGTAATTGGATCGTCGTGCCGAGGCTTCCCACAAGCTGGTTCCGGTGCGGGGAAAAAACCGACAACGGTACTGAAGCATGGTGGCTGATTCATCGGACGCACCGGATGTCTATTCTAATACCTTGCTGCGAGGTATGTTTGGGTGATTGAGGGTGTAGATAAGCTGATCCATATTCCATCCAGCTTGCCGCGGATTTTTGGTTTCGTACACTTGATGTGAGCTAAGATAGGTTCCCTACTGCTCGCTCTTTCCTGACTGGAAAACATATGTTATTTAAATATCAGCGCCCACAAGTAGCTTGGTTACATTTCCTCGAGCAAAGCCAATTATCCGGTTGCCAGGATGACCACCGTCACTGAGAAAACGCCGGAGGGGACTATCTACAAGGCTGCCAAAACATATCCTGTGCCTGATCTGGATATTTTGTCACTGCTATTCGGTTGGTAGCCTCTTGATATATTTATCAGTGTCCCTCACTTAGTGATCAGTTTTGGAACTCAATGAATGCCTGCCTGGTACCATCAGCCTAGTTTTGAATGGAAAATATCATATAAAACGATACCATCTTAGGATTTTCAAAACTGGAGAGATAGAAAAAAAGAAAAAAAAAAAAGCACCCGACTTCTCGGTTGAACCATTCAACTAACTTGTACTGTCTCAAGACTCGGAACACTCATCAGCAACCCCAGAGACTGTCATCCACCTCTCAGCCGACAACCCGTCTCTTAAGCTAAACGTCTCGCGTGCCAGGACCCTTACGCACGCCACGTCGGCGGCCCTCAGACGGCACTTCAACATCGGCGCCGATGGCCCTGGGCGGGACATTGTCTCGGTCATCTCGACGGGGCACTACCTCCTTCCCGTGCTCTGCTATGGCATCATTGGTGCTGGGGGCGTCCTGTCGGCAGCCTCGGCCGCAGCGACACCTAGCGAGCTGACCAGACTGATATCGAGCAGTGAGACCAAGATCCTCTGCTGCGTGGAGGGTCTCAAGGACGTCGCTGTCAAGGCGGTCGAGGATGCAGGCTGGGGCCGTGGCGGCTCTGGCAGGTTGTTGGTCATGAGCGAGGGCAGGGACTGGATGCTAAATGTTGTCCAGGCTGATGGTTCGCTGGGGCCGAACCTGATCGACGAGAACGACCTGCTTCCGTGGCAGACCATCACGGACCCAAAGACGCTGGCGGACAGCTTCATAATCATGATTTACAGCTCGGGGACTACGGGCCTTCCAAAGGGTAAGCAGCAGGAAACCAACCACAGTTTACCAAAGACAGGGTTTTAGGCAGCTTGACTAGCAGGATTGACTGCTGACCAGAAAAGGATAGGCGTCAAGCTCTCACACCGAAACATCGTAGCCGAAACCGTCATACCAGGCGACATGCTCAGGCAATGGCGGGCCGAATCGCCGCGCAAGTGGGATTATCGCACCCTGGCCCACCTACCGATGGCGCACATCGCCGGCATCCAGGGCTACCTTATCAACCCCTTCTACCTTGGTGGGCCGACGTACTGGATGCCGCGGTTCGACTGGCCCAAGTTCCTCCGGCACAACAAGCAGCACAAGATCACCTTCTTCTTCACTGTTCCTCCCATCTACCTCCTCATTGCCAAGAGCCCCGACGTGACGGATCAGTTCGCGAGCCTCGAGGTGGCCATCAGCGGCGCCGCACCGCTGGGTAAGGAGCTGCAGCACGCGGCGAGCCGCAGACTCGGGGGCGACGACGTCTTCATCAGCCAGACGTGGGGCCTGAGCGAGACGTGCGGCAGCACGACGCTGATGCCGCCCGGCATGAACGACGACACGGGCAGCGTGTCGGCGCTCATGCCAAACATGGAGGCGCGCATCGTGGACGACGACGGCCGCGACGTGGAGCCGGGCCAGCCGGGAGAGGTCCTGGTCCGCGGGCCCGTCGTCTGCAACGGCTACTACAGGAACGAGGCGGCCGACAGGGAGAGCTTCACCGACGGCGGCTGGTTCCGCACGGGCGATGTGGCCGAGTTCCGCGGCGGGCTGATCTACATCGTCGACAGGAAGAAGGAGCTCATCAAGTACAAGGGCCTACAGGTCGCGCCGGCGGAGCTCGAGGCCCTGCTGCTCAGCCACAAGGACGTGCTCGACGCCGCCGTCATCGGCGTGGCGGCCGAGGGGGATGAGACCAGCGAGGTGCCGAGGGCGTACGTGGTGGCGGACCGGACGAGGATCGACGGGGACGCCATCAAGGAGTTTGTCAAGCGCAACGCGGCCTCTCACAAGCAGCTCAGGGGAGGCGTGGTCTTCCTGGATGCAATCCCCAAGAGCCCGGCAGGGAAGATACTCAGAAAGGAACTGAGGGCGCTGGCCAACAGGGGAGGGAGCAAGCTGTAATTTGGTATGGGATGTCCTAAAGTGAGGAGACAGAGCGGTACCGTCATAGCGCGGTGGGGAGCAGTTATGTGTATCTCTCTATTCTTGTGTTCTATGTATCTAGACTGATGGTCGGGATCACGTACCCGAGCATTTTCTCTTTCGTATTCCTGTTTTGCTTGTTTTTCTCATCATTATTTCTGTTATTGAATGTTGTCAACTACCATGTCCCAGATCTACCTGCCGCGCAACTCATATCGTAAAATCAGAGGTTGAGTGGCATGGGACGGGTAGATGTCGCGATGATTCGTGGCCTCTGGCCTCTTGAGGCAGCCAACGGAGGAAGAAAAAAAAGAAAAAATCACGAGTATACCATATAAGTGGCGAGTATGCTTCGTAAGACGACTTTCCTATCAAGGCAACCAGCTGAGAGGGGACATGGTATGTTCCTAGAAAGTTTGTTTATTGGCATCAGTCAAACATCGGACGGAGGAGGCATACTTCGGTGGAGCACACTCCCGGCCGGGACACCGTCCTCGTCAAGGGTGTTGTTATCCACACCCACCCATAAAACCCACAGTCGACACCTTATTATTTACCCCTTTTATTCCGGTCCTCGCTATGCCCGTCTGTCGATCCTGGATTTCCCCTCCCCAATTCTTTTTTTGTCAGCCATCCCTGGGGAAGATCTTTAGAGGCATCCAAGAGAGTAGCCAGAAGGAATAAACAAAAATGTTAGCCGAGAAACATGGACATCATTCGAATCGGAAAGGTGGGCTCCCCGCCGGAAGAGGTTGTGTGGCCCCTGTCCATGTCGAAGGAAAAAAAAAAGGTTACGTGGTGTTGAGTCGCGCCGACTACTGCGGAGAACAGAGCAAGGTCATAGTTGATATCAGACCAAGACAGAAGAGAAATGTTTGCTGTTATTATTATCTCCAACAGGGTCCCGACGAAAGACGACATGGGACTGTCGATTGGCCTCGCAGTCTGATGTCTTGAAAGGTCCCGAGCCCGATTGACGTGGTGCAAGCACGATAAGGGTGGTACATAGAAGCGGCAAGATGAGAAGTTGTGTCACTGGGTCAGAGTTCTTTTCTGTGCGCTATGCAATACTGACTGTGCCCAAGTTTTCATGCGACGTTACCTCTTCGGAACCAGGATATCGGCAATCATGCTGTCCTTCGAACTCGTAGCTGGGAATGCCATTAGAAATATCACCGTAAATGCGAAGACCGCGCAGTTGAGTGACATAGGATTTCATTACAACTAAACGTATCTTGTGTCTCGGACAACTATCCAGTTGGGAAGGTAACCCTTGAGGTGGAGACAGAGATACTGAGTGATTGATTGCACCCAGAATTTTTGATACTCGAAAACACCAATCAAAGTGATATAATTCCTAGTCAACTGTCGACAACAAGGGATATGAACGGATGATCGACAGAAACGACATCTTGATCGAAAGCCGTTGGTCATCTGTGATCGGTTGAAAAAAAAAAAAAAAAAAAAAAAAAAGATGGCGCGGCGGCAGCGTTTGTTTTACAATTCATCCTCGGCACGAACGAAAAAGAACGAATGGGTGACATGTTTCCGCGTTGAGAAGAAACACGCGACAAATGAATGGATGTTGTCCAATGCGCAGTGGTTCGAGATCTGCAATTCCTTCTGCGTCTCTTGGCAAACAGACATGTCTCATCACAAAGGACACACACCCTCTATGGCACAGGTGTGGCCTTGGTCTTCTGCATTGAATTTATTCGAGAAGCAACGGGGTGTTTGGGTGGTATTACTGATGCATATGTGAGAGAGATATATATACCAAGAAAAAGGGTTGCTATTGTGGTATATCTTGGTATGTACAGCAGTCTGTGACGGGCAAAACTGGGTGCTTTGCTTCGTAGAAATTGTGATGGGCAGTCAACTTTGTCGCTCGAGAGCCTCAAAAGCCTCCGAGTGGTGTCGCAGCTGCAAGGCACGGCAGCCAATGGAGCTTCAACCCCACTTGCCCGACCCCTGCATACCACGTAAAGGGGGTGGATCAAGAATGGTGGGGCATTTTGAACAGACCGAAAGGTCAGGCACATCTTGTCTGTGATTGGCCCATCTATACACCATCCAATTCAATCTGTTCGCTGGCGTTGCTTCAGATTCAAAAGGTCGCCCGCCACCATCTACTGTACAAAATTCAAACCGGGGTACGCAAGCAGTATGTCCCGTGCGTTATCAACGTCCTCGTAGATTATTGGCTCTCAGTAGACGCCACTTGTACCAAATATGCGACAAGGCACAACAGAATACGGACACGACAGCTTGACTCCGAATTACTAGACTAGGACCAGACTAAGATATCTTCAATGCTGTCAATCATCATGCCGTGGGCAGTGGCGGCCTCACTGGAAACAACCGAGTAAAGAGGCGCGTGGCAGTGGCGCAAGCTGTACGTGGACCATGGACCTTGTCAAGTTCATGCAGTGGAGAACTATCAGGGACAAAAAAACCACCGCTGTTCGCGGTCAACGCATCAAGATCAGTTGAAGAAATGGTCCGGGCGTTATCTGGCACTGTGGCACTGACTTGACTGACAGGAACAGGCGTAGATATACCTTGATATTTACAGAGCACACTGTAGAATACGGATACAGCCCAGCCCAAGTTCAGACGACCAGTCTGGGGTGTGCTGAGTAGAGTATTATGGGTTGAGATTTGACATCAGGCTCTCACGTACAAGTGCAACCGACAGCAAACCGTTAGTTACATTGCCAAATACTGTACCATCATAACAGCCTGCCTTGCTCTTGACGCCAAAATAAAATAAAATAAAATAAAAACTACCATGCACGTACCGACGGTCAACAATAACTATGGAACGCGAGTGTCTTTTTGTTTTCTGGTTTTGTTTCAAGGTCGCATGCTAAGAAGCCAGGAACGAGGCCCGGATTCGACCCGAGCTGGTACTGTCGTTGTGCTTGGCCCCCGCAATTAGTGGAGTTCTGCCCCTGTTCTTATTCTTTTTTTTTCCCCAGCGACTGCCGAAGATCGACGGTACAGTCACAACTCACAAGACAGAGGGCGTTGTGTAGCCAATCATTGTTAACCGCGAACCCTAGGATATGCGATGCGCCTCTCGGCCCCTTTTGCACGTCTCCATCCACAACCATCCACAACCAAAAGCCATCCCAAAAACATGTCTCCCTCCTTTGCGTCCCCTGTCCCGGTAAAAGAAACATAGCAATGAACAACACTGAGTGGCGTAGACTGTAGGAATAGGCAATGCGACCGAGAAGCGCAAAAACCCCACACCATCATCCACAAGGCAGGAGGAACCCAGTCATTTTTCTTTCTTGCCATGGGTACTCACGGAAGCAAGGACGCTACGATGTAGACAGGGCTGCATGTCTTGGGATGATGGACGTATGTATGTACAGTATGGGGATGGATTATGGAGGGACCAAATAAGGACAAAGCGACTATATAACAATCCTTCTCCCACACCATTCCGTCCATTGTTATATCCTGTCTACTCACTTTCATCTCAGATCAGTGACATCGATCGGATCAGTCGTCGAATCCAACGGGGGATCTTTCGATTTTGTTTTTCTTCTCTTCTCTTCTCAGTCCATTTCCCACACCCTCTTTCTATTCTTGTCATTGTTCTTGGCCCAATCTTTGCCTTTGCGCATAGCTCAATACAACAACGACAAGCCGGTCTTCTCTCGGGTATCGAACAAAGACAAACTTCCATTGTTTGCCTTGACTTTTCCGTCACTTTCTATTCTTCTCTTTTTCTTTGCCTCCACTTGGTAGCAAACAAGGAAAGGAAACAGCCAGGTGCCACTCTTACATCAGATACGAGAAAAACTAGAGCCTCCAGATTCTGCTCACTTCTTGGTCAACAATCTTTTTATTCATTGTCTCGACCCTGCCACACACGACAACCGACGTGTAACTTCCAGGACAATTTCTTTATTCACCCTCGCCCATTCTACTCACGGAAAATCCGCCATTGTCCCATTGTACACATTGTAACTGCGTGTGCGCCGTACATAAAAAGGGACCAACATTCACTTGTTACATCCGTCATCAACTTGGCACTCTCTCTTTTTCTTCTCCATACCATCTTTCGTTGTTAACAGTCGACACTCGATCACATCTTTCGATCAACCATCCAACTTTTTATTTCTCTCATCTCATCAACAAATCATCAGATCGTCAACGCAACGGCAACCAAAAAAAACCAAAAAAAAAAAAGATGCCTTCTCTCATTAGCACAGCATCTTTGGCCTTCGCGCTGGCCGCGTCGGTCGTCAACGGCCACATGGAGATGAGCTTCCCTGCTCCGTTCAGGTCCAAGTACAACCCCGGTGCCTCAACCGTCGACTCGGACATGGTCTCGCCTCTGTCATCTTCGGGCTCCAACTTCCCTTGCAAGGGATACCTGTCCGACCTGGGCACACCCGGCGGCAAGCCCACCGCAACCTTTGCTCCGGGCCAAAAGTCAAACATGACCATCATGGGCGGTGCGGCCCACAACGGCGGCTCGTGCCAGGCCTCGCTCTCGTACGACAAGGGCAAGACTTTCAAGGTCATCCAGTCGTGGATCGGAGAGTGCCCCGTCAACGGCGGTTCCAGCTTCGACTTTACGATTCCTGATGACGCCCCGGCTGGCGAGGCGGTCTTTGCCTGGACCTGGAACAACAAGGTCGGAAATCCGGAGCTCTACATGAATTGCGCTGCCGTCACCATCGGGGGTTCCCCCAAGAACCGCGTCCGCGGCATGCAGCCCCGCGCTGCCGTTCCATTTGAGCAGCGTCCGGCTCCCTTCATCTCCAATGTTGGCAACGGCTGCAAGACCGAGAACATGGTTGTTGACTACCCCAACCCTGGCCCTGATGTCATCCGCAAGGGCACAGCTACCAAGCCTACCTGTGATGGTGGTGCTGGTCAAGGATCTGGTGGTGGCGGCGGCTCCGGCGGTGCTGGTCCCAGCACGACCCCCGGCGCTGGTGCAGGTGGTGGTGGTGGTGGTGGTGGTGGTGGTGCAGCCCCTCCCGTTACTTCGGCGGCGAACCCTGGCATTCCTTCTGCCGCACCCACCTCAGCCAACCCTGGAATCCCAAGCGCTGCCGTTCCCACTTCAGCTAGGTTAGTATCTCCCTCCACCTTTGTTACCTCCATCCTCCCAACTGCCCCAGCTTCCGAGGCTACAACCACAACCACAGCCACCCCATCAACTTATCTCGTGGAGTTTATCCCACCCGTAGTGCCCATCACTAACAAGAAGTCCAGCGCAAGCGCCACCGCCTCTGCGAGCGCTCCCCCGAGCGGTACACTGCCCGGTGGCGTCTTCATCACCGCCACTGCGCCCTTTGGTGCCGCACCTACCGGTCCCGCAGGTGGTGCTCCTCCCAACGGTACTGTCCCTGCCAACCCGACTGGCGCCCGGCCCAGCGCTGCCCCCGCCCCTACCGGAGCGACCCCGTCTGGCAGCGCTCCTCCCGTCTCGGGCCAGCAGAGCGGTGCCTGCACCGACGAGGGTGCCTACTTCTGCCTCGGTGGCACCAGCTTCCAGCGCTGTGCTTCGGGCCGCTGGTCTACCCCGATTGCCATGGCGCCGGGCACCTCTTGCACTCCGGGCCAGTCGGCGACGCTCTTTGCCCGCTCGCACAAGGTCCGCCGCGGCGGTGCGCGCAAGTTCAACTCAGCTGTGAGTGTTTGAATCCTTTGAGCGTCTTTGGGGCATTTTTGAGCCACCGACCCATATCAATGAATATTTTTGACTGACTTGTAATCGTTCCGTTTCCTACAGTGGGCGCAAGCTTGAGTGATGACACACCATTGCTGCGCGTGATAAGAATAAACGGCAGTAAAACCTTCTCTTTCATTCTTGAACAAACTTTTTAACGCCCCCCCTTTTTTTCCCTTTTCATGTCTCAAGGAAACAATGACGTCTTTTTTCTTCTTCTCTCTTCTTTTTCATTTGCGATCTTTTGATACCCCGCTGCACAGATACTTCAGGGATTCATGGCGGACTTGTGTACTGTTATTTGCTCTCCTTTTTCCTTTCAACTGAACTCATCTTGCCTGGGTCGGTGACCCTTCTAGGCTTGGCTGTTTGTTTTTCATTCTTCACAGGGACGGACGGACTGCATAAACACATAAAACAGTGTGTGGCTGGCGTTTGTTTTTCTCTCCTAACCCCCAAGGGTTCTTCTCCTCCTCTTTTCTCTCCTTGTGTGATAACGGACAAAACCGATACTAAAAAGAAAAACACTATCTTCCATATGCATTAGAGCATTATGGAAATACAACAAACAGTTATCAAGATACCTCTCCTAATTCGCTCATTTTAGCTGGATGAACTACCTTGATTCAAGGCGTCCAATCGTGGTAGACGTGGACAACGTCGCACCACAAATCGCTCATCTGAACTCGCCTTTGTCCTTCTGGCAGTTTGCAGGACGTGATTCATGCCATGTCAAAATTCCCCAGTCACATGGTTGCAAGAGTCACTTTTCTAGTTGCCATATGCAGCTTGGACATAAAGTCGAGTGCTCATTTTCAGAGGTTGTGCACATAAAACACTAGTCGAGAATAAATTCAGACGTGACGATACCACTGCCGGGTTTTACGATACGGTTGTTGTTTTCCCGCCTGTATTTTGCTAAACTGTATACACAAAGCCTCTGCTCCTCGCCATCTCTCCCAAATGATAAAAAAACTCGATCCACCACACCATTGCTACTTGATTCTCGAAGCACCAAGGGTTCAGTTATATACAATTCGCCTTTGGGTGTTACAGCTTGACAGGGCATCCCAGGCGTCAAACTGAATCAACTATCCCACTCAGCAGTCCAAGAATGTTTTCCGATTGCTTAGTATGCAAACACCCATCCATCACCACCTTCAAACTGCTTTCCCGGACAGGTCCTATGCCCACCATCGAAAATATAAGGGAACATGGTGTCAAGTACACAAAGCACGTTATGATGGACTTTCGTCCAGCTGAAAAAGGAGGCTCTTGTGTACATGGGGTACTTGAGAGGGATGGATGAAATGCTGGACGAGATGAATTTTGTTGATAAGAGTAGATGGCGGAAATCCTAGTCGCTTTTTCCATCAGAGCCTGTGCGGTCAATGATGTTGCAATTGCAAAGGGACAAGTTGAGGCGCCATTTCTCAGGGTGTAGTCCACGAGTGATATAAGTCCAAGACTGAAAAGCTAGAGTAAAAGCTATCCCTCCCTCCCGCCAGCCTTCATCGAAGACTGCAAATCTCCCAAGCTTGACAAATGCGAAAGCGAACCTGTTCTACCCCGAGCAAAGATGCGAGGGCAGCTTGCGCGACCGGCCTACGCCATCCTTGGTACGAGATATATCCCTGATAGGTCCGCTGAAGTCAGTATGGGCTTGTAGACATCTCGACACAACAGCACTGTTGCGGTCCCGAGCAGGGGCGCTGTGCTCAGCAGAGACGTAGATGGAAATATGTTATTTTTTGGGGTTTTCCGATTCTGTCAAGAATCAGATACGGCGGCAATCAGAGATGTTGTTGATTTGTCCCTGAATCGGGTGCAAATCTTGGGCAAGCAACCTGGCAGTATGAGTATTGCAATGTTACCATCTAGTCACAATCGGGGACTCGATGACAAAGAACTCGTGGCGCCCGCGGCGCTGACGTGTGCTTCATCAACTCGGAAAGAAAGGCTGAACATGTAGGGTGTGTCGCGGGACGCTGGTAAAGACGCTTATGATGGCTCAGTGCGACTGTAATCTCTCATTTGCCTTCATCAGGGGCATCAGCCTGGCGGCCTTGTGGCCCCATTGGTAGCTGGTGACCTTGCTGAGCACCCTGATGCTGACCATGCCTAGCCCCACTGCCATAGTTGCTGTTATTACGGTGTTGACCGCCGTATTGGTGCTGATGCATTTGCGGGCTGGATCCATATTGTGGGCCTGCACCATTATAGCCGCCCCTCATTCCCACTGTGCTTTTGTCAGTTACCTAGATCTCGATGATGGGCCTTTTGAAAGGTGAAGAATAATTAAGTAGAAAAAAAAAGAAAGGGAAACCTACTGTGTCCCGGATGGCCGGAGGGGAACACGGGCTGCTGAAACTGCATGCTGGGACTAACACCATACATAGGCTGGCCCTGCTGAGAGCCCTGTTGGGACATCATCGCAGCCTGGGGCCTACCCGGACTAGGATAGCCTCCGGTGGCGCCGGGAATAGGCTGGGGCACTGCTGTGCCGCCTGGGACGAACTGCTGGTGGCCGCCAGGGTACATCATCGGGGGACCGCCGGTCACCATCTGGTTAGGGGCAGGTAGAAACTGTCCTTGGATCATTGGGACCGTCATTGGGCTGCTGTTCTGCTGGGGCATGTATTGGGGGTTGTTGGAAAAAGAGCGGTAGTTGTTCATCTGAGGAGTTGAAGGCATGAAAGGTGGCATGACACCCTGCTGGTAAGGAACTTGTGCTGGTGACCCCATCGACGGCGGATATCCGATAGGCACCTGGGGCATTCTCGGGGAGGCATAAGATTGAGCCGAGTTGGAGTGCATCATCCTATGGTCGTCTCCGCCTGCGTAAGAAACGTGTGGCATGTGGCCATGCTGAGCCCCAGGCATCTGCATCGGGGGCATATGTGGAGACTGCCTAGGGGCGAGATTGTGTGCGCCCTGCTGCATATGGAGCGGCAACTGATACTGGTGAGCCATCATTGCATGTGGCTGATTCGGCGTTGCTGTGGAACCACCGGCGTATGGCATCTTCTCGAGATACTCGGTGTATGTCATGTGCATCGTCGAGTCAGGCGCCTCGTCGTCCTTCGGTTGCCGCCATGTCGGCAGAGTGTCATATGCGGGGCGTAGGCCCTCATTCTCGTCCCAGTTGCGCCCTGCTGGGGGTGCCGCTGTCTTGATATGGGCCAGGATGTTACACTTCTTGACGTCGACAGCCTTGGTCTTGCGCCGAACCAACGGTCCAGGAGCGAGTGTGGATTGAGGTGGCACTTCAACATTGCTCATGCCCAAGCCAGAGGTTGACCCGTTACCGGGCCCTGCGCCGTTCGGGTTGAAGGCGGGTGCAAACGCATTAGGCCTGAATTCGTGGCTGTTTGGGTTAAGCTTGGGGTGCGCCATGTGCATCTGAAGCGGCGGCATCTGGGGGTTGTAGCCCACGAGGTTCGCCGGACCAGTGGGAGGAGGACGTTGGTTAGGAAGCGCATGTGGCATTGCCATCTGCTGAGGATTTCTGTTGGATTCAACTGCGCGAAGTCGCGAGCTCAAATTACCTCCGGCTTGGCGGCCCTGCGGTCCGTATTGAGATGCCCGGCCATCACGGTAAGAGTTGTTATATCCTCCAGACGGAGCATACGACGGACGATTTGAGGGGTGGCGTTGGTTCTGGTTAGCAGAAACCGGTGTCTGCTGGGGTGCTCCAGAACGCGAGGCGTTCCGAACTTCCGGAGTAGCTTGAGGAGCAGTGGAATTGCTGGCATTTGCCTGGTCCTTGCCCGACTTGACAGTAGTTTGTTTGGCCGGAGTTTCGACATCCTTTTCCTTGATCAGTTTGGCCTTGGCGATCTCCTCAGCATTCTGCAGAGCCTTCTCTTGGATGGCTTTTTGCTTCGCCGGGTCCTTGGCAATAATAGGGATAAGGTCGCTTGGCACAGGAGTAGAGAGCTTGAAGCTCTCTCCAAACTTCTTGAGATCTTGCAGCTTGTCACGCTGATCGGCCTTGACTTTGCTTGTCCGTGCCTCCTTCGCCTTCTCTCGTTCTCGTGACGCGAAATGCCTAAAGTGTAGAACCAAATCGCGCTCTACTGTGGACGTGGCACTAGGCGCTGCAGCACCAGGCTTCGTCTGGGGCGAGACAGCCCGGCCAGTCCCAGCAGCAGGTCGCAAAGAAGACGGCGTTTTTGCTTCATCAGTCTTGTTTGAGTCGGTTGGCTTATCAACCGACTTCACCTCGGCTGCTTTGGTATCTGCCTTTGCATCTGGCTTGGTCTCCGGCTTAGATTCAACTTTCGGCTCAGCCGTCTTAGTATCGACATTTTTGGACGTGGACAACTTGTTCTGGGCAGTTTTCGAAGCCTTGCTCTCGTTCGAGTTCGAGGCCGTGGGCTTTTTCTGGCCACCTTTCAACTGTGAAGATATGATGGCAGGGTCGACGGGTGCGCCGGCAACAGATCCTTGGCCCGCACCAGTCGGCGCACGTTTCGCAGGAGGGGTATACTTGTTCTCGCGGTTGCCAGTCAGAGGCGGGAAGTCCTGGCGGCGAACTCCACTGTACCTAAGCAGGTTGTTAGCTATTTCTGGCCCCCTAGGCTGCTGGGGGAATCAATGCATACTTGTCCTCCTCGTCACCTTTGGCATCGTTGCCGCCCGCAAAATCCATCACACGCTCCTCTGCGACGTGCGAAGTTGTAGGCGCACTGCCGAGGATCTCTTGCTCCTTGCGCTTAGCAAAAGCATCCCTCTCCTTGTAGTTAGGGTGGTTCCTGTTAATGGCCGTTGTATACAGGTTTTCATTGTAGCTCGTCTTGACACCGAACTTCCTCTCATTGGTTGCGAATTGGTCCCATTTACCTCCATCTTGTGAGGAGTCGTTCAAAGACATCCTCTCAAGACTGCCATCGATTTCGGAGCCGCTGTCTGGTACCCAGGGTTGAAGGACGCGCTCAACTCCAGGCCGATTCTTGGAGATAGCCGTGTCTGTTCGGAATCCGGCGCGATTTCCTGCAAAGAAGATTTAGTATCAACAAAGGTGAATTGACCCGAGTGTTTTAACATCTGCATACCGTTCTGCATTTTGCCATCCTTGTTTGCAGCATTGCCGCCAGCGTTGCGAGCCTCAGACACATCCTTTCTCGAGAAAGTCATTGTGGGCTCTTCCCTTTTTGTTGATCCGTTTGCCATGTCGCCGGGGCCCTTACGCCGCTGTACCATCCTCAGAAAGAAGCTGGACGGATCTGCCTGGTTGTGGGCATAAATGCCTTCGAACTCAGCGCCAGAGTTGAGAGTAATTTGGGCACGTTGCCCCTAATGTCAAAAGAGAGAATCAGGTTAGAGATTGCAGTGGTTGATGCGAGGATGGGGGAGTTGATGGAAGGTGGGTAAGGGAGGAAATTGTGATGGTCTCGACTGCAAAGTAGGGGACGTGCGACACAACCGCAATCGAAATGAATGTTGGAAACTTGAATCGATTCAAACTGACAAGAAAAAAAGTCACAGGTTGATTGGGGAATGTTGAGACGAGCTATGTAGTGCAAGGGGCTTACCTCACGCAGTGATTCTATCTTGGACTGCTTGATGTTGTCGGCGTTGTTCTGCTGTGGAGTCTGGGTCGATCTACCCGTAATGGGATTCTTGGCAGAGGTCCAAGCCTTCTGCGCAACGGGAGGCTGTCTACAATTAGGAAAACCGGTCGTGTCAGTCTTGCGTGGAATTCTCCGCAGGCGATTGAATAGAGCTGTGGAGGACGAGTCGACGAGTGCGTTCCCACCTCGTGTGCGAATTTTCGTCACACCATGGGGAAACACAGGGCGGCAATGGATGGTGGTGGCCGTTTGTTCGTTGCTGGCAATTGCGTGTGTTCTGAAGTTTTTGGTGTGTCGAACTAGCCCCGGGCTGTGCTTGCTTGCGGCGGGAGGGAGGGAGGCCGGCCGCTTGAAATAATACAAGGTAAAAAAAACTGGGGCCAGGAAGGAAAGTGCGTCTTGATCTGTCGTTTTCTTACCTGGTGGTAGGACTCGAGCTCCTCCTTCCTCCGTCGTCCAGCTTGCCACTATAAAAGGACCGGTCCACAGGTTGCTGTGGGTTCTTAGCGGTGGATGGCGTCCTGTTCTCGTTCATCTAGGTATCTAGGTAGGTAGGTATCTTCTTGCGCAAGCGGGAAAGTTTGGTACCTAAGTAGGTATGTTGTATGCAGTGATTACGGGAGTCGAATCGCAATAAATCTTGGTGGAAGCCAGCGGTGGCTAAGATGTCAAGGGTACAGCGATTAGGTTGGACTTAAAATTCGAGGGCGTCGTATCGTGTTGTGAAGAAAATCGGTTGGCGCGATTACAATCATGTAGTTTCTTGCAAGCCCGTGCTCGTGTGTCGGTCGCAATGGCGTGCGAAGCTGCAGAAGAAGACAAGCTGACCAAGTATATGCCGGCTGCTTGAATACAAAACAAGAGGACTCAAAGGGATAGATTGGAAGAGAATGGTCGCCGGGCGAACGAATGTCAAGTACCGTACGTAGTAGGTACAGTGATAGATGATGGGGATTCGGTGTGGCGCGCGAATCAGTGTTGGTACTTTCGTTTCTTTGTTGGCCTTCCGAGGGCGGCCGTCAGAATCCAGCCTAACAAGTGAGAGAATTCCTGCCAAGAAAAAAAAACCTATGCACTTGGAAATCAGTGCCTTTTGTGAAAGTAAAAAAGAGGAGGGATGTGAGGGTCCTCAAAAATGAAGCTGCCTCGGAGACGGAAACGGGCCAAAGTTAACAGCAGAAAGTCAAACGATACAGGAGCTCTATTTCTTTTTTTTTTTTTTTTTTTAGCCAACCTTGCAACATGCCCGTCAATTCACAATTCCGCCCATTGACAAGGGCTAGTGGCCTCAGGCAGAACTCAGCTCCCGGACCCCACATTCTGAGAATACTGGGATCAGTGACCTATCATTTGGTGATCATCAGGGTTCGGGGAAAGGCTGCTGTGGATCCGCCTAGGTTCCCAACATCTAGCGGCCGCCAAGGCGTGTTTGAGATTGAATCCCAGCACCATTCATCGTCGCCGACGAAAGGGGTGGCGCCTGGACGTATAGATATTTTTTAAACAAACGTTTTCCTCTCAAATCACCCACGATATTCCTCCACTCAAAACTGAGGCTATCCAATTACTGATCATGATTGAATACCCATTTTTTCTCACCTTGTTACAAAAATATCAATAAGGTGAATTTGCAGGTCCTGAAAAAAAAAAACACGTGAGCAACTTGGAACTAACCAAGCCCCTGACAGTACGGTCCCCGGTGTGGAGTCTTTGTCTGTTGCTACTTTTACCAACGACCCGCTTGTCGCCAAAACAATTGGGGTTGCTGTGGTTTATAATGATCGTCAAGTTGAAGATCATCCTCATCGGTTGTCGATATACGTTGTCCTATGCGAAATGTACTGCCTCGTGATTGCTTGCCAAGCTTGCATACGGTAATTACCTCGACTACCTAGGTACTGCAAGGACCGCACGCAAAGGTTCCTCCTCTAAACTATATCCCCACCAAAATACATCGCTCAGCACATTCTCCACTGCATAGAACCCTTGCACTCCAGCGCTGACGAACGGACACAAGGGGTGTCGTAAGTGAAAGTTGACGTGCTTGCTCATGGCCTTGGGAATATTTGCCTTGAACAACTCGCATGAGAAAGATCAAATATTAAACATATCATTAGCAAGTGTCATGTATTCATCTACACCCGGTCCCATCTGTCTCGTTTGATTCGATCGCGTTGTCGAGACGAGTAGTAACAGATGAGCTGACACTGCCGTCTGTGACCGGTGCGACTACAGCTGCCGACTGACCCAGGGGATTGTGTTGTATGAGACCCCTAGGCTCTTGCTCATCTCGCGTGTATTCTCTCCTGTGTATCGATACTCTTTGTACATATAGAAAACCCTTTTCTCCATGTGCTGTCTAGTACTTAAGACTTAAGCTATTAATATCACATAAGTTTACCATGTCAAATCATCTTTAAGACCGACGCTGAACAGGGCCATAACGTGTGCCGCATCGCCAATGACTGTAAAGCCTCGAGGCTGCTCCCAGCGGAACCCCACAGGAAGCTTGTGAAGTCGACATGGCATACACTTCTCCTCAGACTTTGGCTGGCCGTCCGTAAAGTGACAATCAACAATGTCATCTTCTTTCCAAGAAGTATCTCCTTGACTTTGGTCAAAACGGGCGGATTCTGGCACTACTCTTCCATCCAGCCCTCTTCGGCCTGGTAGATAACATAAGCACAGAGTTCCCCAGAACCCATTTGCTAGACCACTAAGTCACCGCCTTCAGACAATGCAAACATATTACCGCGGTTGACGAGACTGTAGAGCTCAGGGGCCCTCGTTTTCAGGTACGGTACGGCAAGCTCGTATATGCCAAGGTCCGAGTAGACTGGGGTCTAGTCACTCAGTATCCTGTGCACCTTGTTATATGCTCCTTATCCCCCTACAATAAGATTGACGCCGGGCTTGGTGCTGCTTCTGAAAACAAGGCGGCCATCCCTTCGACGCTTTTAGGTGGCGACCCCAACCAATCATCCCTCCAGGCAGACTCTAGCCGAGTAGCTGCCTGATATGGAACCGCGCTGAGTAGAGGTTATAGTTGTTGTTTTTACATACTTTTCTGCGCTAGGTGTACTCTGGCGGTTGCTTGAAAATCTTCGTAACTGTTGAAGGGTATGTGATCTTTGAGCACGAAAGAATCGGCCTGGCAGATAAGCGTTCACTTGGTTGTATTTATACATGACACTAGGGGGGGCATCATTTACCGCTAACCCGAGAAGTCCTATTAGTTGTCGAATCACGAAGACTTGAATTTATGCAGTATTTGCACGTCTCGCTTCTGTGTCGCCGTTGATCTGTCCCATCACGACCGTATTTTGCAACCTTGAGCGCATGATGTTTTCAACGCCAGTAGAGACTAGATAGGATGGATGTCAGTTTCTTCATCCGCCCTGGCCATAAATGGAACGATAGACCACCAAGAGGCGAGCCACGTGAGAGGCTGGCCGGTCGTTGTATGCTCTAAGAATTACCGACCGTGTGGTGCTGTTGATTCGGCGGTTAAAAGGAAATTCGCAAACCACAGCGGCCGGAGGAAGGCCTCAATGGATCGTACTGATAACCTCAAATTCTAGTCCGAGACAAGGACGTGATACTTCTTCCACGCAGTACGTCATTCTAAAATCGCATGTTTTGCTCGGAAATTCACCGTATAGCCGCGTGGTGTCGTCTCAGACACGGGATTTACCCGCACTTCACTAGTAGCAGGACATCAAACTTAGACCAAGTCAAGCGCCGACTCACCTGCATCGGTACGAGGTATGGTATAATTGATCCGACATTTCCTTGTCCTGCCGTTGTGTTCACCTAAGAGCAACATAAGTGACCACAATGGAGAGGATGACTGGCCGTTCCATCTCATATCTCGGATACCCCGTCGGATGAATTATCTAGTCGTCTGTGCAAATTAAGGTCTGCTACAGTGGCCGCCGCACAACCAGGCAAATAAATGCCATGCGAGGGAACAATGTTGCACATGTTGGACCGAGTGAAAGCTATTGATTAATCGTCTTGAGTGGTTGTTGACCATCAGTCGAACAAAGTTAGTTACTCGGAATTAGTGCGCACCGTAGTCTGAGACAACTTCCAAAGACCTGATTAAGTTGAATGTGTTGCCTTTCAAGAGCGTGAGGACGTCAAAAGAGCAGCTGATCGCCGGAATGTGACCTTTCTATGCATTACAACCAAGATGAGGAGCTTCATCATGGGTAATGAACGCATTAAGAAATCCATGTGTTGACATTGGTTTCGCTGTTTTACCTAAAGAATCTGATGACGGATTCGGCCAAACACTTGTCAGCATGTGGATGGTAAGTGCTGGACAAAGTCAGATAAATACATGCAACAGCGAGTACCTCTGCCCTGATGATTGTTTGTAACCTGGCATTACGCCGGCACTGTGGTGGGGGTGGTGAAACACCATGTTCCAATGTGGATTTGGTCCCTTTGCGGGACAGTGCGCCAGGCTAGACCCAGAGGGAAGAAAGTGGAGCTGGTTGGGCGGCGCCCAAATCGGCACCCGCAGATCGGTCAACGCAGGAATTTACCTGCCAGCTGCGACGACAAGCCCAAAGCCGCCTGTCTCCGTCCAGACTGACCTCCACTACAAGCTTCCTGCTGCGAGTTTGTTCGACCGAACGCTCAGGACCTCTTTAATTTTTCTTCGTTTCTTGTCAAAACAATGTCAATAAACATCTACTGGTACGTACCACGTTGATGCTGCAACTTACTGCACCACCTTTCTACGGTCGGTTTAGAATTTCGCCACGTCAAGCGAGCGTCGTCGCGACGCGTGCCACCAATTCATGATTATTACATTTGCCCAATCCAATACGATACGACACGATACGATATCACTCCGAAGCGACCACTACCAACGCACACCCAGCCGCCTGGCTAGGGCTTTTACATTATCAACTTAATACGAGATGCAGACTCAAGGAGGATCCCAACGTTCGATGCAGAGACGGTCGCCCGGCGCAGAACCAGGCCCGCCGCCCAATATTCCCGTGCGATCGATCTCTCCTGCAGTCAACATGATGGCAGGTCCGGTGCAGCCACGCGCCTCAACGGCTTCAAATAGGTCAACTGGGAGTAGTGGCGGAAGCGGTGGTGTGCCTTCATATGGACCAGGAAACTCTGGAGGAGGTAGCACCCGGCGGACGAACGTAGGTGTTTTGGCTTTGCTCCTGCGTCATTATTGCCCCCGTCACAAGCCGCTACATGCATCAACTGCTTTGATCAGACTGCTGTCTGCCGCAAGCAGGCCTTGCCTTTCCCACTTTGTTTCGTCCCATATTAAGTTTCTCCCTCATTTCCTACTACCCTGCTGGCAAGATGGACCTCCTACTTCTGAATACACTGATTGCTCACACTCAATATATCGATCAGTCATCGGGCAGCTCCGCAATGCCTCTATCGCAAATCGAAAAGAGTGTTACAAGACTACTCGTGGCAACAAAACAGCTGCTAGAGATCCTTACACAGTGGTCGCGTGGCCAGGCAACAGACAGCCAAGTGTCGGATGTATATGTCAGACTCGGCTATGAGTTCAACATGGCATGCCGTGCCTTTGGTGCCATCAACGTCGATACGAGTGACTTGGGAAATGTGCCCGAAAAGCTGCGCAATATTCTTGAATCCACCCTTAGTCAAGAAGCCAGCGTCGAAAGTTTGGAGAATTACTTGCCAAAGATACGCGACATTATAATCAACCTCCTTCATGGTCTCAAGCGAAAACAGCAAAAGCTTAGGCAAAAGCCACGCGACAGGGAAGAAGCCTCAACTCCAGATAACAACTTGGGTCGAACCTCGAGTACAAGTACTACAGCAAGCACCAACACCGGTTTGAGCTCACTTTTAAACGAAGGAATCGAAAATGGGTACCGTCCTGATTCGCAGGGCGGGTCGAGCAAAAACGCAGCCACCACCAGACGAATACCGCGGGATCAATCGCAGAACTCACTTGCATCCGAGCAGTCATCTTTGTCAAGCAATTCCATGCAGAACATACCAGTTCTTCCTCCCTATCCTGGCGATGAGTCCATGCCTGACCGGCCACCACCGCAAGAAACAGTCGACGTCAACTCTTTTCCACCGCCCCCTCCGCCAAAAGCTCAACAAAGCGCGCTTGCGGCGCTACAGCGAGGTGGGGATTTGGAGAGAAGAGCCTCACGGAGATACTCAGCATATCAAATATCCAAGCATCTTGGTCCAGGCGCAAATGGAATACCAATGCTTCCTGCGCAGATGGGGCCCATTCCAAACAGGGGCCGCGGGGAGATCAAGGAATCCCTGCGCGCAGTACAGGGGAGGTCAGATACACGCCGAAATGCTCCAAATCAGCGTCCGTCACGCCCGGATGGCTCGCCGGTCCGCGTTCCTGGTCATGTCACAGATGACAAAGAACCACTCGACTCTGAACAATCCGAATTACAGTCAACCGTAAGGCAGCCACAGACTAGTGCTACGCTCCGGGGCCCTCCTGCCGACGACTTCCCCGCCGGCGTGCCCGACGATGGAGACCTGACTCCACAAGCCTCACGGACCACGGCCAAGGACTATACCTCGGTCGAGAAAGAGCCTGCAACGGCTGCAACGACAACCCCAGAAAAGAAGTCTATAGCCGAGGAGTCGACGACAGGCACTAAGGAGCTGACGCTGTTCCTGCAATACAAGTCGAAGGTCAAAAAGTTTGTGCTCCCCAGTGGGTACAGTGGGCTTACCCTCGGACGCCTCCAGCTTGCGTTTATTGAAAAGTTCTCATGGAACACTCACAACAACGGCGCCGATTTGCCCGAGATTTACATACAAGATCCGGTATCGGGGGTGCGCCACGAGCTCGAGGATCTGGCCGATATAAAAGACCGTACTGTGCTCGTGCTCAATGTTGAGGCCCTGGATGAGGTCAAGAAGCACATTGACGAGGGCTTAAACTCAATCAAGACCATTGTGAAGGAAGTCAAGCAGAACGTGGATGACCACTCGACAGCTCTGCAAAGAGTGTCAGATCGACAGCAGGAAGCTGCCAAAGAAATTGCACGTCTCGCTGCAGCGCCACCGCAGGCACCCATGACACCGCCGGCCGATAACTCACCGCGATCATCAGCCACCACATCAGCACCTGCTGCTTCTCGACGTCCGAATCCCAACGAGCTATCAGAGATCAGGAATCTTCGACGCGATCTCGCCGTCCTTCGACAGACGTATTCGCACTTCCAGTCCGAAATTGAAGGCTCAATGGCGACATTGCGGACCAAAGCCAACAACGTCAAGGTTGCGGCAGCCAAGGCATCCATACCCGATGCTGAGGGTGGAAGTGGCCAAGCATACGTGATCAAGGGTCGCAAGCAGCTCAATACCGACTCCGACAGACTTGTAACACAGGTTGATGATCTTCAGGACATAGTTGAGGATCTTCGCAAGGATGTCGTCACTCGCGGTGTCCGCCCACGCCCACGCCAGCTGGAGACGGTTGCTAAGGAGATATCGCAGCTCACCATAGAACTCAAAAAGATGGAGGAGTATATGAAACGTGAGAAGCCCGTATGGACACGGATCTGGGAGAAGGAGCTGGAAGAAGTTTGCCAAGGTCGTGAGGAGCTGCGCATCATGGAGGAGCTTATGATCGATCTCCAGGATGATCTGGAGAAGGCATCCGAGACCTTCGCGCTCGTCGAACAGGCAACCAAAGAACAGCTGAAAGATGCCGGAGCTGGCAACGCCGCTGGCCCGATCGGTCCTGGTGTGCTACGCCAGTTCTCTCGAGGCCTGGAGAACATTGGTAACAATGCCTTGGTTGATCCCTCGGCCGCTAAAGAGGGTGTCCTTGGAGAGGTGCGGGCTTTGCAACCGAACCACGAGAATCGCCTCGAGGCCATCGAGCGGGCCGAAAAGCTGCGACAGAAAGAGCTCGAAACACGTAAGGGGAACGCATTGACTAAGGAAATCACTGCGTTCGTTGGTGAGGGTAAGCTCAAGAAGTCCGGTGGCTTTGAAGAGGTTGAGAGGGCCAGAAAAGCAAAAGACGACAGGATTCGTAGGGAGGTCTGGGAGAGACAGAACGGCATTGTGCCAGATAATCCTATTGGCGAAGAGGCAGTACCTGAAACAGGTGACGAAGCGGCTGCAGTTGAGCCTGATCCGGCTGCTCAGCAAACTTGATAGGCGGCTGGGGTTTGACGAAACGGGGTTTATGTCGTTGGAAAGAATACGACGGATATAACCCGTCATGTTATGGTTGTTGCTTCTAACCCATCGACAAAGTCTCGTCAGGTATACGTGTTGGTTTTCGGCTGCATTTCTTACGTTCGGATTCCATTCCTTTTTCGTTCCTGTCGGACAGGACATTATTACATTCATCTTTTTACGTTCAGGGGCACGTTTTGGAGCGTTGCTTACATCATATACTAGCTTGTCAAGGCTCGTGTTTCTTCAGTTTTCTCTTTTCTGTTTGCGGTAATTGGGTGGGCGTTTGTTCACGCATGCGTGGAGCATGTCAGTTTGGATCTCAACTTGACATGTACGTTACTTTTGAGCATCTTCATTTGTCCCGGCTACAGTCTTAGCTTTCATTTCTTAACTTGGATTCCCCCAAGATTGGGTATATGCGTCTTGGAGCCTTAATACTTGTCTAGAATTCCTACAGAATTTCAAGAACTATTTCGCCTTGGGTATTGTACCATTATACAGCCGGTATCAATGACTGAGATACTTTACAGAAGAGGAAAAAGTTGAGAAAAAAGTTTGTTTCGAGGAATCGTATGCATTTTCATTTCGGGTCATTTCGTTTATTTAGCTACTATCAGGCTTGACATGCTGGTCATCTTTGGCAAAAGTGTTGGCCACGATGAATGGGAAGCATGACGTTGCTTCCAAGTATACCTGTACAGATGAGGAAGATGATTAGTTTCCCTAGCTAGATTCTTAAGTCTGGCAGGCTGAAATCAGAAAGGCCCTTACCTTGACCGCGTCAGCTCCGGCCTTGATCTTGCCCCATGAGACAGCCTCGTCGGGTCTCGCGCCGGCATCGCTGCCGTCAAACTCCTGAGCCGTGTTGATGTAGACAGCGGACTCGGCACCGTTGCGCATCAAGCACGCGTTGGCGATGTGATGCTTGACGACGCCGCCACCGAGGATGATCATGCCGGCCCGCTTGGCGCGCACGGCGATGGTGTTGATCCTGCGGATGTCCTCGACAATGTCGACACGCAGGTGCCGCGGCGATGCCTTGAAACTGTGGAAGTACAGCATGTCACCGAGGCTGCCGTCGGTCAGGGCGGGGCAGAAGACGGGTATGTCGTTCTTCCAGGCCCAGTAGTAGACGGAGCGCTCGTCGTTGATTTCTTTTCCGAGGCGATGAATCATCTTGCTCGGGGTCCAGTTGACGGCGTCCTGGCCGTCGTCGCCCTTGCCCTTTGAGGCCTCCTGCTCGTCGAGCATCTTATCGAGGATGGGAACGACCCAGTCCTCGAAGGCGCAGTAGTTGGAGTTGGGAACGACAAGGTTCCCGATGCGGTTGAGGCCCTTCTTGCGCAGGTCGGCGCCCTGGGCGCTAAAGGACGACATGTACGTGTCGCCGAGGCACTTGATTAGGTCCTCCTCGACGCCGCCGGCCGTGGTCACGATGGCGGAGACGTGCTTGTGCTGGACGAGGTAGCGGAGGACACCGCGCAGGCCCGACGAAATGAGGTTGGATGTGTAACCCAGGAAGATGGTGGTGCGCTCGCCTGTTTCTGGGTCGCGCCATGCTCTCTATATTTGGTTGGTTGGGTTGTTGCAAAGACAAGACCACTTGGTCAGCTATTTTGTTCATCTCGTGAAAAATGTTCCCCTGCACGCACGCAAAAAAAAAAAAAAAAAACATGGTTCTTGTTTTGTTCTCTCTTAGCTAACCATGTCGTTGATGATGCGGACTGCCTCACACATAGACGAGGCCTGGAACCCCATGTGCCTCATGCCACTGAGCAGGTCCTCAGCCGTGATAGGACGGCCGCGGAACTTGTTGAAGTCCAACTCCTCGACCTTTTGCGAGTCGGCCGGCATTTCGGCTGATTGGACCAGGACGGCATCCTTGGCCTGCGCAGGGACTTTGGACTCTTGTGACATGTCTGTTTGCGCCCGGCACAGAGCAAAGTATTTTAGACTTGTTACTGTTTTGCGAAGCCACTGCGTGTGCCTCGGTTTGGGCTCAGTCCGAGTTGTGATGTGAAATCATACAAGTCAAAAGGATTTGAACGTGGCTGGTTTTAAGATGCACGAGGGGCGAGGCAAGGGGTGGTGGAGGGGCTCTCCATAAAATACCTACGTCGCAGTTGCCTTACTTATGTGAGGTCTTGGATTTAGTACGGAAAGAATACGCTGTTGACATTGGATGGCTCCACCCGGATGACTTACCTGACTACCCTGGAAGCTACATTAGGTAATTACGTAGGAAGAGAAAAAAAGCAATGATCAGCCTCTTTGCGCCCAGTCGGGTGACGGGAACAGGCATGATTCGAAATTCACAGTTTCGTCGGTGCAGAAACCCCACGCTGCAAACTTTGCCAAACTGGCAGCTACTGCCCGCTCACTAATTAGGTCTAATTATTACCCGACGGGCAGGGCGTGTGTGCCGTGTTTGCGTGGTAATGGACCTCCTCAATTTCCAACCAATCTGACGCCGTGGCAATCTAATGTACAATACTTGGTGGTTTGGTAGATGGTCTGCTATACTTGGTGGAGTCCTTACTCCATCTCTGTACATGCTGCTGCGTAGAAGGAAGGGCTCGTCCCGTCATGCGATGACCAATTTGCTTTTTTGATCGGGTTTACAGTATTTCTACCTAAGTTTTGTGCGCATGGCCGATGAAGCAGAGCTGGGCGTGTGCAAATAAATTCGGGGTCGGTACGTGGTAGGCGAGTTTTTTATTTTTTATTTTTATTTTTATTTATTTTTTATCTCGTCGCCACTCTTTTTCAACGGTCACCCTGGTCATTTCGATTTTTGAAGGTCGGTCGGTGTCATGGGTGTCATCAAATTTCATCAAACAAAATACCACAAAAGGAACCAGGGGTCGCACCTCACCCAGACTTAAAATGTGTGGTGACCTAACGAGTAACGTATTGGAACCACCAACAAATGGAGCTCAGTGGGTATTTTGAGACAGCACAAGGGCCGGCTTGATGAATCAAGTCTTAGTCCGAATTAAGCTTAGCGCAGGCCCGGTAGCGGCAGGCGCCACGCGCATTGGACCACGGTTTGAGGTTGGGATGATTGGGCTAGGCTTGGCTGGGGGGTGTGGGTGGTGTTTGCAGGCTTTTACCGGGGGTAACGCCCGTCGCAGCACCAAGGGTGCCCGGGAATCGAGAAAGCACGGGCGGGTGGGTATGGCCTGGTTTGATTTGGCCTGATGGATCTCGAATTCGGGGCGACCTTCATTCTTCTCTAGAAGGCTTTTTGCTTGTTTCGTCCCGTAGCAGCTTCTCGACAATCCAGCAGCCAGACGGGTAAAAAAAAAAACCAAAAACCAAGCGCAGCCTTGATCCAACAGCGCTGCCGAGCCACAGCTCTCGCTCCGCTAGCAAAATCGCCTCCAATCTTAGATATCGTCTAGAATCGAGAATTCTTTCAACCACCCACCACACCACACGCGAGGCTCAGCTTTGGCCGAGGCCACGGCCTGAACCGCGAGTTACGCCTCAGGCACGACCGACTGTCTGCCCACCAACGGGAACCAGAACCAACGAGATCAAGTAAAGACTCGTTGTGCACATTTCAAACACAGCACACGCATACGCACGCAGAAATTGACGCGCATTGCCCGTGAACGGTTTGGAGGGCAGAAACTATTAACAACAAAGAGCCAGAAGGCGTTGAAATGAACACAGTTTTCACCGGGACTTAGTTGTATCAGGGCCGCTGTGCCCTCCACTCATGTAATGTGCGTACTGAAAACTGCTCCCAGGACTCTCCATGCTGCAGGTCGGAAGTTTGAGTTATTTCAAGCGTATGGCGAGAAGACCCTACCACCGACATTGCAGCAACTTAGTCTTGCTTGTGTTGTTTCGTCCAGCCATCATCAAAGACATGCGTACTTATCTATAACCATGCGTACAGGTCTAGATACGGCGGTCGCTACGATGGCGATCGACGCTCTCGGTCTCCGCACAGGTCCCCGGATCGCTACAATGACCGCGGGCCGCCTTACAACGACCTCGATCGGCGCCGGCTTTCGGGAGAATCACGCGCCAACCAGTCGACTTTTGGTGCCAACAGAGATGGATACCACAACCCTCCGTTCGGAAGAGAGCCTCCCAGAGGGCCAAAAGCTCTTATAGATGGACCTGGTGGTCCCAGAGGTGGTTATGCTGGAGAGTATCGCGGTAGAGGCGGGCGTGGCCGCGGAAGGGGTTTCCGGGATGATAGTCGTGACCGCGCACGCGATCGCGAAGATCACCGCGTTGATCGCCGAGACCTGCAGTTTCGTGACGAAAGACTGGAACGGACTGACAGAAGTAGGGAACGAGAGCGCGATTTCCGTCATCAAGGGGACAGTTTTCGCGGCCGACGTCCTTCTCCGCCGAGGCCGCGTTCCCCGCTAGGAAGGGACCGTGACTTTCATAACCGCGATAGAGATCGCGATGTGCCCTTGGGCGTTGATGCTGAGAGAGCCAGAAGAGGCTCTCGCGACGGACCTCTTTCCGCGGGATCTTCCAACTCCGACCAGCACTTTGGGCACCAGATGTACCGTGGAAACCCTAGAGGTGGTCGTGGTCGAGGCCGAGGAGAGCGTGACCGCGGTGGCCGGGGAGGAAGGAACTCGATGTACGATGATCGCGACCGGTACCGCAGCCGCTCTCAGGATGGGCGCTGGGGAGGACGGGACATAAGGGACGAGCGCGATGCGCCGCCAAGGATTATGGATGATCACCGGCCGCCGAAAGACCCCAGAGACCCCAGGGATGATCGCTCTCCTCGCGACCGCGATTTGATCAGGCCCAAGGCGGACAGGAATTCCTTGACTCACGAGCAGCAACCGCCAGCCAAGGAAATCTCGCCACCGCCCATCGCGCCATCAGCACCTGCCTACGGATCCATAGCTCCCAGCAGGATTCCGTCTGCCGGAGAGATACAAACCCCCACAGGAAAAGCGCCGCCTACGGGGCCACGCGCATTGACAGAGGAACGGCCTGTATCCGCCGGTCATCAGGCAGGAAGTGATCGTGGGCCATCTGTCGGGCCGTCCAAGGCTGCTAGTCACGATGGCAGCCCTCCAATACCAACAGGGCCTCGTGCGCAGCAACAGCAGCAGCAGCAGCAGCAACCGCCACCACAGCCGCGGCCGTCGAGCAAGCAGTGGATTAACCCAGCTATTACCGGTAAAAAAATGCCCGACTCGCCCAGGCTGAACAGATCCCAGAGCTTTGCATCGCAACACCCACGGCCTTTCGATCATCGACCTGCCTCTTCGGGCTCTGAGCGCCAGAATGAATATGGAAATCGCCCAACTAGCAGCGATGCGAAGTCAGATGCTCACACGGATAGTCATCTTCATTCGCTACATATGGCCGAGCCCGGAGAGATCCTGCCCGATCACATCGTGAGAGAGACTCAATCAGCCAGAGCGTCTATAGATCGCGAGATGCGACCACCTTGGTCGGCTATAGACACCGTGATGCCAACATTCGGGTCAGCAGCGAGCGTTGCACGGTCTTCGCCCACTCGACAACGGCAACCCACCGCGAGCCCTGTTATGCAAAAACACAGCAGAGACGGTCAGCTCACTCAGCCCCCTGCGCAGAACCCAGCCGCACGACCAAGACCACGCCGCAAGCCGATACTACGAGTTACTGCATCCCGTATCAATGCATCTCCCAAGGAGGCTCTCATTCCACCAGTAGTTGATCAATCTTCAGACTCGGATGAAGAGGACATGAACGATTATTTCGAGATGGAGATTCAAAAGGCCGAAGCAGAAATCAAGAAGCTCGACGGTGAGGTGTCTCCCGGCTCCCCACAGGATGCGATTACATATGCTCGTTTGATGGTGTTGGCGGCTACGCGCTTGGTTTCGGAGCCCAATGGTCTACGACCAATGATAGGAACGATCCCCGACAAGCAGAAAACACCAAGGCCAGAGACACCACCTGTTACCTCTGAGATGCAAGTTGATGTACCTGTACTAGAGCCACCAGAAACAAAGGCTATAGTCGAACCTCCTATTCAACCTGAATCTATACCAAAACCCGAGACCAATCAGAGCGCAGAGAAGGTTGAGGAACCTGCGTCCAATTCAGCACCCAAGATCGAAGATGTTGAGATGCGGGATGCAAACGTGCCAAATCCTGTCCCTGGAGAAACGGGGCCCGAGCAAGGCGATGTGGATGTTGTTATGGCAGATGCCGCAGAAGAGCCGGAAACTGTTGCCGCGCCAGTGCCATCAATAGAGCACTCTGTACCGAATGGCGTGGTAACAAACGGCGAAGTTCGTGCTTCTGATCAAAAAGTCCATGTGGAAGAGCCTGCGAGGCACAATTCGCCAGACAAGATGGAAGAAGACGACGATGCTACTGAAATCGATGAATCTGACTACGCAACGATCGAGACTGCACGGCAGTACATGGTGACACCGCCTTTGGAAGATTTGCCCGTATTTGATGTGATGCCATGGAATCAGGATGAGGCGTTGCTCAAGTCGTTTGGACCCACAAATGGCCTCACACAGCTTGTTATGCAACGGTTCAAACAGGAGTCTGGTATGAAGTATGAGGAGATATCGGTCGCCCAGCGCGATTATCTCGCCAAGTACGAAGGCTATGTACGGTCCAACCTCGCGGATGCACCAGGCGCTGTCAAGGCCCGCGAGAAGAATGCTGCAGCCGGGGGTCAGGCAGATGGGACCAGCCCTCGAACCGCCCCTGAGCCTAGGTCAGAAGGAAGGAGAGCGGGTAGGTTCGCGACAGAAAGAGACCTCGAACGCGTGATTCAGGCTAGCAGAGAAGAGGAAGAAGCTAGACGCGAAGCTGCCGAGCGGGCCAAGGATAAAAAGGACGAGAAGCCCGTTTCAAAGGAAGCTACAATTCCCAACATGTTTTGGAACGAGCTGGAGCGCGCCAGGGAGCTCTTTATTGATACCTCTGGGCTAGTCACCACCGAAAGGCTCGTGGCGGCGTGGCACGTTCTTCCTCCTGTTTGCAACTTCACCGAAGAGGAAGAGGCGTTGTTCGAAAAGGCCTACCTAGAGTTCCCCAAGCAGTGGGGTAGGATCGCGGACCAACTGCCTAAACGCGACTTTAAGTCGTGCATTCAGTACTATTACCTCAAGAAGAAGGAGTTGAACCTCAAGGAGAAGCTGAAGAAACAACCTAAGAAGCGGAAGAAGGGCCGTGGCAAGGCTAGATCTAGCGCCCTCGTGTCTGAGCTGGGCAATGGCGAGAACGAGACAGAGGAAAACAACGGTGA
Source organism: Magnaporthales sp. P1609 (assembly GCA_003709005.1). Lineage (NCBI taxonomy): Eukaryota > Fungi > Ascomycota > Sordariomycetes > Magnaporthales > Magnaporthales sp. P1609. The sequence continues at coordinate 1,863,008 of PELF01000005.1, read as the reverse complement.
GGGTGAAAACGGCGAGCGCCGGCGACCGAGGCGTGCCGCGGCGCCCACTTTCAACTTTGAGTCAGCGGCGACGCCAACTCATGCCGACTCGGATGGAGCTGGCTCGACAGGAACCCCGGGTCGCCGCGCCAATGCTGCTAACAAGGACGGGAATGGAACCGAGAAGCCCGAGAAGAAAACAAGGAAACGTCAGGCCAAGGAAAAGAAGACAGAGGTGCCCAAGCTCGCTACGAACCTTGTGCCGACTCCTCCATTGGCCACAAAGTCTGCCAACCGGTCGAGGTCCAATTCACGAGCCCAAGGGGGTCCCGAGTGGCCTTCACCGCAGATCCCCGGCACGCCTGGTACCATGCCAGTTTTGGCACAAGGCATGCCACCGCCATTCGAGATACCCTCACCTGGAATGCAGCCTGGAGTTGTGCCCGCTCCCATCCTCACTGCTGAACGGTCACCGGCTACACCGTTGCCAGCTACCACGGGGGAGCCCACGGCACCGCCGTTGCGCCCAGATGTTCCTGTTCCATCGCCGCAAAGCAGCGTGTCAACTTTCGAAATCGGACAGCCGTCTGGTTCCGAGCGTGGGCGTGCACAGGGAGGAGCGTCCAGCTACTGGAGTGTGTCCGAAGCGAATGACTTCCCGGCGTTGTTGAGGTCCTTTGGCACCGATTGGGGTGCAATTGCTGCTCACATGCAGACCAAGACGGCAGTAATGGTAAGTAACTTTCACCATCTCTTATGTCGCCCGAAGGGTTTTGCTAACCTTCTACTGCTCGTTGTCATACAGGTTAAGAACTACTACAGTCGTCAAAAGGATAGTGCAAAGCCCGAATGGGAGCAGATTGCCATCGAGGCGGACGTGAAGAAACAACGCGGACAGAAGCGCCCCCCTCCCCCAACACCCACAGGCGGCGCTCGTGGAAAGAAATACGACACCACTCCGGCACCAAATCTACCACGGCCCATCGTCTCTGCGGAGTCGTCTGACACACCGATGCAGGCAAAACTGGAACCTCAGGGTCCTTCTCCGACCCAAGCACCCCCCATATCGTCGGTTCCGAACCAGGCTTTTGGACGATTTCAAGTCCTCGCTCCGCAGGCTACTCCTACGGCTTCTCCGACATCTACCGTAGTTCCGCCCTCTCCTGCCCCGCCGCATGCCATGCAGTCTCCCATTGTGCAGAACCAGCCGGCAGTGGTACAGCAAGTCAAGCCTCCTTTGTCATCCGTTGCTCAACAGCAGCCGCTTGTGCAGGCCGTAGTTTCGCCTATTGCATCGCCATCTGTTTCGCAGCCACACTCGCAGACGGTTTCTCCTCGGGTCCGACCTGTGCGAGGACCAGGGATCACGCCTTTCACGTTTGGCAACCAAGACATGGACCGCGAGCGGGAGCGTGAACCACCATCTATTGCAACAACCCAGCCACCCCCAACCCGGGTCTCGCAGAAGCCAACAGCGGCCGCTGCCGCAATGCCTGGTCCTAGTCACATGGAACCTTTAGCACCTCAACGACCTGCTTGGTCAAACAATAACAGCGACATTGACGCTCAGATCAACAAAATTGCCCAGAAGCGCAACCAACGCAATGACGTCTTCATACAGCAGCAGATTCAGCAACAGGCACGTGAGGAGTCCAGACAGGGCGGCGAGCGCTCCGGAAACACGCCGGTACATAGTCCAGCACCGGCGAGGCTTAAGCAAGAGCCAGACGTGCCGCACTTATTTGATGCATACCCTCCTCTTCCTCACGGGCCTCCTCGGGGCGCTCCATTGAGAAACGAAAGGGGTCCAGGGCCGAGACAGTCGGAACCGCCGCACCCGCGTATCGTCACTTCTGTACCACCTGTGTTTGGCCAACAACAACAGCAGCAGCAGCAGCCGATGCAGCAGTCGATTCAGCAACCAATTCAGCAGTCGATCCAGCAACCAATCCAGCAGCCGATCCAGCAACCAATCCAGCAGCCGATCCAGCAACCAATTCAGCAGTCGATCCAGCAACCAATCCAGCAGCCTCCTTCGCATAGACCTCTGCATTTTGGCGAGCCTGGTCCGTCTCTTGCCCAGTCTCACGGATCTCCCATTGGTATTGATAGGCCGTTATCCGCTATCCAACAGCGTCAAATGCCTTCGATACTCATGGAACAGCAACAGCAACAACAGCCCCCGCCTAGAGAGTCTACACCCCAGCAGCCCCCACCCATGGCCGCACCACCAGTTCCAGCGCCAAGACCTGCTGCTAAGACGTCTAACCTGATGGCTCTTCTGAACGATGATCCGCCGCCGCCACCAGCTGCCCCGCCTGCCAAGAGGGTCGTTGATGTGTCGACTAACAATAAGGTCAAGGTTTCCTCGACACCTCCGCCATCGGTTGCTACACGCCCACCGCCGCCGCCGCCCCAATCCACTGCGCCTTCGCCGCTGCGCGAGAGCCAGACTCCCATGTTTTCACAATATCTGCGCAACACTCCTGCTACATCAGGGGTGCCGTCCCTGAAACCTTACAACTCGGTCCATACCCAGTCTCCGCAGCCACAACATATGAGCGTACCCAGACAGTCGGTTTCTAGCCACCCGATGGAACAAGCGCCGGAGCGAGACTACTATGGCCGACCACAATATCCTCCGCAGCACCAGTCTCCTGCAACAAACTCTCCAGGCGGTCACCATTTCCCGCCGTCCCAGAGCCAGCAGACTCAGGCGGGTTATCAGGGACAACCCGCACCGTATGCTCCTCAATATGGAGCACCGGTCACGCAGCCGCACTCGGCTTCACCGACGCCACAATATGCAGCACAATCCAACAGGCGTGATCCGGGACCACCGCATCAGGCCCGAGGAGAGCCGTCGTGGTCGCAGGAGAGGGGCCCGATGCAAAACTCTCAAACACCGCTGCACTGGGCGCAGCAGCCACCGCCGCAAAAGCACAGTCAGCCTCCGCCACAGTCTGCATGGGGTGCACAACATGGTGGGCCACCGAAACCACCAGCCTCGGGAGGACCGCAGCAGGGAGCATGGCAAGGTGCTCCCCCTCCAGGGCAACAGCCGCCGTCTCATCATCACATGGGAATGCGAGACGAGAGGGGATATGCTATGCACGACCCTAGAGATTCCAGAGATCCACGGGATTTGAGAGGGGATCCCAGAGGTGACCCACGGGGAGATCCTCGAGACATGAGGGATATGCGCGAGAGGGAAATGCGAGATGCGAGAGACCCGAGAGACCCTAGAGACCCTAGGAACCAGCCTCCTCCAGGCGGCGGCATGGTGCAACATCAACACGGCCCTCCGCCCCCTCAACACTACCAGCAACATGCGCCGCCGCCTCCGCAGCATCATCAGCAGCACCCTCACCCGCATCACCAGCACTCGCATTCACACTCGCTGAGCGGGCATCAATTCCCACCTCGGGACGAGCGACAGGGGCCTCCGCCGCCGCCGCCGCCGCAGCAGCAGCAACAGCAACAGCAACAGCAACAAGCGCCACCGTACCCGAGATATGCGAGCACTCCGGGGCCGGGTATGACAAGAGAACCGATCCCGCCACCACCTAGGAGTTACACACCGGTCAGTGCAATGTATGATAGAGGAGGACCGCCCCCACAGCAGCAGCAACAGTATGGTGGGCCACAGGGACCACCGCCACCACCAAGGGGTGACCCGCTCAGGGAGCACATGCAGATGAGAGGTGAGATGGGTGGGATGCCACCAAGAGATCCGAGAGAGCAGCAACACTTGCAGCAGCAGCAGCAGCAACAACAACAACAACAACACCAACAGCAGCAGTCAATGCTACAAAGACAATTGAGACCACATGAGGAGTATCCTGGGCGGGATCGATACGGGCGATAGTGAAGAGTCTGGAAGGTAAAGAAGGACTTTTTTTTATTTCTTTCATGAGGGCTTGCTCTGTTGTAGCGCATATATATACTACACCCCTTTTTTCCTGTTTTCTTGTATAAGACATTGTCATTTCAAGTCATTATCCAGTCCGGCGTGTTGCGTGTTCAAAGTTTGTGCAGTTAGGTCTGTGGATTATGCTTCCTGTCGTCAGTAGAGTCGTACGCCTGGTTGCATATGGCTGTCGTTAGACAAAACGTGGTTCCAGCTGTGGCGTTTCAGCGTAGATTACTGCAGATATATAAGGTACTACTTATAAAATCAGTGTATTATTTCGATATTGGAAAGTCGTCTCTTCCTCCATGTTTTCGTGCTACTTGCCTGCATATCACGCCTAGAATAGGCATGTGGGGTTCCGCACGTGTGGGCGGGGTAAGTTGTAGCGCGCCCCCTATAAGTCGGCTTTCCTCAAGCGGACAAGAACTGCATCTGCTTTTTAACTTTGATGTATTTTGCTTGGACTAAACGGCACGCAGATTGGATAGTCCTCTCGATACCTAACCCATCTACAAACTAAAAAAAGAAAATGACAGGTTTTGATGAGACGATCGAGAAGGCAGTGCAAGAGGGAGTGGCTCCGGGACTAGTGCTCATTGCCGGGGACAAGACGGGTAAAATAGGACATCCCCTATGATATAGTTTGCTTTTTTTTTTTTTTTTTCTCTCTATCTTCCGCTCTCACACAAAGATTAAAGTTTTCTAACTGTAAGTGCCCTCTCATGGGATACATAACATATGTCAGGCAAGCTCAACTACCGAAAGTCGTTTGGCAACACAAGCATCAATGCCGATGCCAGCAGCAACAACAGCAGCCCATGTCGGCGGACGGCAGCGCCTTCACGTGGATGTCGCTGACCAAGCTGCCGACCACGATCGCGATCCTTAAGCTAGTCGAGCAGGGCAGGCTTTCGCTGGACGCTGACGTGGCTGACCACCTCCCCGAACTGGCGGCGCAGGCCATCATCGACAGCAGCGGCGAGGACCTCGTCCCCAGGCGCAACCCCATCACCCTCCGCCACCTGCTGTGCCACACCTCGGGCCTGCAGTATTCCGTCATCCCCGGCCCCCTGAGTGCGTACCTTGAGAGGCAGGCCCGGGCGGGCGGGGAAGGCTTCGACGTCGGGAAGCGCAGGGCCAGGGTGCAGGAGCGGTTTGCGTTCCCGTTGGTTTTTGAGCCGGGGGAGGGCTGGTCCTACGGTCCTAGCATCGACTGGGCGGGGTTGCTGGTTGAGAGGACAGTTGGGGAGTCGCTGGAGTCGCTCGTCGCGAGGACGGTGTGGGCGCCGCTCAGGGTGGAGAAGGGGAAAATGCCGACCTATTTTTCCAACAGCGACGGCGGAAGCAGCAACGTAGCTACGAGCGTACGCGGGCCCAAGGGAAAGATGGTGGGGATGCCGGACGGGCCGGCTCCTCCGGCTGCGGAGGGGGCATTTGGCGGCGAGGGGATATGCGGCACCATGGATGCGTTTGCGAGGGTGGTGCGGTCGCTGACGCTGGACGACGGGGTCCTCCTCCGGTCCGAGACGGCGGCGTTGCTGTTCGAGCCGCAGCTGCGGGGACGATGGGCGGAGAGCAAAGCGGCGCTGGTCGGCCTGCTCGCCGACGCAGACTGGATGAGCGGCGTGGCGCCGCCGCAGGGGGACGAGTACGACTGGGGCCTGGGTGGGCTGCTGGTCGATGGGGACGGCCACCCTTACAGGCGCAAGGGGTGTTTGATGTGGAGTGGAGTTTATAATTCGAGTTGGGTAAGGAGCTTATTATTCTTCTTTCTTTTGGTTGTCATTACAATCATCAAACATGGAAAAAAAAGAAATGCTGACTTTCATGGTAGTTTATCGATCGGGAAGCAGGCGTTTATGGCGTCTTTGGGACGCAGTGTCTCCCGCCGGGTGATTCTCCTGTGCGGCATCTCACCGAGGCGTTCCAGGAGGAGGTTTACAGAAGGGCCAACAAGTTGAACAAGTCTTCAAGCTCACTATAAGCTTGTTTTTAAAGCGTATGATTTAAGAGAAGAAAAAAAAACAATAAACCCATGACCTTTGAACCACAAAAAAGAGACCGGATAAAACCCATGTCTACTGCTTTAGCAAAAAAATGCACACATATATGCCAAAACTCCAGTATGCAATGCAACCAACCCAGAACACCGAAAAAAGAGAATTGAAAATTTCAAAGCATGCTATTGCACAAACCTCATCCAACTTTCTTTCCCATCAGTCCCTCAACCTCCGAGAAGGCTTGACCGCCCTTCCCGATCGTGTGACGACCGGCCCTCGTGCCGCCGACGTCGACCTCCTCTTCGTCACCCTGGCCCTCCTGCTGGGGGCCGGCGGGGGCGAGATCGATAGCGTCTCCGTGCTCACCGACGCATCGTCGGGAGGGCCGGGAGACGGGGCATGCACCACCTCCGTCCGTGGAGGAGAGGCGGCGTTGCTGCCGCCCTCGACCTCGTCGGTCTCCTCAAACTCCCGGACGAGATCCGACGCCCTGGCCATGAGGTCGACGAGTTCAGGCTCCCACCTGGAGCGGGGGCCGGTGGTGGTCTCAACCGCCCGCATGCATCGTCGGAGTCTACGGACGATCTGCTTGTCGGTTAGAGGAGGGGTTGCCTCCTCTTGTTGTTGTTGCTGCTGCTGCTGCTGCTGCTGCCGCTGCTGCTCCTGCTGAGCTGGTTGAGCCCCAGCCCTTGTTTCCCTGTGCGGTTGGTTCCGCTGGAGCTCGAGTTGTAGCCGGCGCTCCTCCTCCTATAGACGCGAGTTTGCTATTAGCATCTTGGGGAGGGGCTTTTGTAAAAGCACTGTTGTATCACAACTTACCCAGCCAAGGTATGTTGTGCGGCCACTTGCGGCCTCTATGGCGGCAGCGCCGCGAACATCGCTCTCTGGGAACTGGCCAGGTAGCTTGATGGTCTCTAGATATTGGATTCTGGGACCAGACATCTTGGTGGTGTATGTGTTGCTATTTGGGTTGTTGTGTGATTCTTGAGAGTGAGAGGGAGGTAGAAGAGTATATATATATGAAGAGAAAGGATGTAGTTAGAGATTATGGAACTTCTTTTCTCAAGATTTGTGTCCCAGGCGAAAGCCAGAGACGACAGAACCCGAGTTTACCAGGGAGAGGTGGTCATTTATATATAAAGAAATATTTGTTCTGTTATTGTAGATGCATGATGCGAGTAAAGTCTTTTAATACTGTCGAAATCTCGGTCAGTTAGTCCTGATAACAATGGTGGCAAGCACCTTGATAACATATAGTTTTACTGCATGATTGAAGCCTTCAGGACACTCCCGAGTCTCTCTGCAGTCCTACACAGTCGCTACTTTCCTGATCAAGAGAATGGTCGTGGCCCTTCATGTGCTTGCTATTAGCTATACATCAAGCAACTGTTTGGTTAGTCTGGAAGTTGCCTTCCGCTATACTTCTTCCTTTAAGATGAGCAAGAGATTACCGTGTACGTAACCCCCCCGATAAAATCAAGAACAGTCTGGCTGCACTGGTGATGGGCTGTCTCTCAAGGTATGCCACGGGGATGCAGCTATTATAATTATTATTATTATTATTATTTTCTGTGTTGACGAATCTTTTATGATGGCTGGTGAAATTGTTTGTTCACCGTGTCACACTTGGGTGGTGCATATGTAATAGCAAACCTTGGGTGGTTGCTCCAGGGACCAGGATAGACTTTCCTTGACCGATTATAGGGCCAGAGTTGTATGAAATGTGCGGAAAGGGAAAGAGAAATCGGCACAAAACCAGTTGGCTTTTATCCATTTCGCAAATAGGTGTATGGCCTATAGAAGCCTGGGGGTTTAGTAGGCCAAGTCACATCATGTTAAAATCCACGAGTTTCCAAATATGGAACGATAAAGCAGCTTGGTTTGTAGAATGAATGAATGTCGTCAAAAAGAAAGGATTGGACTTATTCAAGATCAAAACGAGCAGGTAGTATTACTTTCTCGAGTTTCTCACCAAGGCAGGCGCGGTTGCTCAGTGACTGACCGACCAGGGACAAGCAGCCAACAAAGTCAAGACTCTACCATCCATGCCGTATCAGGCACGCTGAGCGCTCCGAATCCAGTCTGGTGTTTGGACATAGAATTTGTCGTGATTCAAATGAACAAAATCAGGCAAGGCTGCTGCTGGTTTCGGACCTTAAAAATGCTGGTGAACTCAGCTGCTTGACATTTTTACACTTGATGCTTCAGCTGAGATTCTGCAGCCTGCAGGCCCTTGTACTACCTACCCCACGGTGGGCGGGGTGGACTCGAGTTCCCAGGCTCCCTTTCATCTTTTCCCCCCTTATAAATATCAAATGGTCTCCTCGTGGAAAGCATGATTGATATAGCCTGTTCCAACATACATACAACCATAATTCATCAGATTCCAAACAATCCCTCCAACGGGCATCATGTGGCTCATCAACACAGAGACATTGGAACTAGAGTTCTTCACCAGTCCAAAAAAGGTTCCCTACGCCATCCTCTCTCACACATGGGAAGGCGAAGAGGTGACGTTCCAGGAATTCCACCATCTCGAAACTGCTAGGACTAGAAAAGGCTTTTCCAAGATCGCCAAGACGTGCTCAATCGCTAAAGACAAAGGCCTCGGCTACGCCTGGGTCGACACATGCTGCATTAACAAGGAGAGCAGCGCAGAGCTATCGGAGGCCATAAATTCCATGTTCAGGTGGTACAAGAGCGCAACCGTCTGTCTGGTCTTCCTCTCTGACCTCTTCCAGGAACATGAGAGTCGGTGGGTTTCTTGCCGCTGGTTCTCCCGGGGCTGGACTCTCCAGGAGCTCATAGCACCACAGGATGTCGAGTTCTACGACGCCGGGTGGAACTTCAAGGGTACCAAAAAGAGTCTGCTGGGGCTGCTGTCATCGATCACAGGTATAGACTACGCCATCCTGTCGGGAGAGACCAGACTGGCCGAACTGCCCGTTGCCAGAAAAATGTCATGGGCAGCACGTAGACGGACGGCCCGGGATGAGGATATAGCATACTGCCTGATGGGTCTGTTCGACCTCAACATGCCATTGCTCTACGGCGAGGGTCAAAAAGCCTTTAGAAGACTACAGGAGCAGATCTTGAGGCAGACGCGCGATCTAAGCTTGTTGGCTTGGACGGCTCATGATGTATCGCACCCGTATGAGGACTACGAAGGCGCCGAAGACACAACCCAACAGTTTCGAGGTATATTTGCCAGCTCACCCCTTGAGTTTGCCTCATGCGGAAGCATAGTGTCTTCGGTCTACGCTCGCTGGGCACCGATCAGCGAGGATTTTACAATCACTAGCAAGGCATTAAGATCCAACTGGCCCCTGATATACGACGTCCAGCTTGTCGAAAAGAGTGGGACTTTGGGGATTCGACCGGTGCAGATGCTGAGGAACAAAACACCGAGAGACTATGTGCTGCGTCTAAGGTGTCTGGAGAGTGACATGATGGGCAAGACAACCAGGGACCTGACCATTGCCATTCTCCTCAGACAGACCAGCAGGGGCCACGTCCGGACGGGGTTCCGAAGGACTTACTACATACTCGACGCGGCATTCAGGGAAAACCAGCAAGAGGTCTACTTCATGGCCCCAACCCACATCAGCCCTTATTTATCTCAGAAAATCTGCTCGCAGTACACCGGAAGCCTGTGGCTCCCGGACCCGTTGACGAGCGTAGCACCCCAGCTGCAGGAGGCCTTTGCGCCGCCAGAGCTGTACGACCAGGCCAACCGAGTCTTTAGGCTGGACGGTGACCCCGGCACCTTGCGGATCTGGCTGCACTTCAGCATCGTCCTTCCCAAGTCATTCCGGCCCACCGAGAACGGCAACCGGCTGAACCACTTTGAGTTTCTTTTGGTAATTAGTCGCCGAGGCTCCAGCATGGGCGGCGGCGGCGACGACGCCCCAAAGTCGGCATTTTCCTGCGCTGTCGTTCCGGAGACGTCAGACTCGTACCTCTGGCTGCTCAGGTTGCTGCGGGAGCACAGCCAGTTGGCCATTGACAAGTTTGTCGAGACAGAGCCGTCTTGCTTCAGTCAACCGCTGCCGACCAGGGTCGAGCTAAAGACCAGAGAAGCCGAGGTCGGTGAGTTGCTGCTCGACCTGGACAGGGTTCCGATGCAAAACTTCATGCTGGTGGACAGGCCGGGAAATGATGACCATCTGTACTCGATACACCTCGGATGGAAGCCTTGGGTCCCGACGAGGATTGGGTCTTCTGTCGCACAATGAAGATAGAGAGAACCATGAGGATATTTGCTTGCGGTTCTCTGTGAGTGCATACACATAACACATGCACGTAGGACGGATAATACTGAGTATTTAATCGCCTGCAGGTCTGATGTCAAGATTGCGAGACCAGCATATTGCTAAATTACTCAATCAAGTCGATGGGCAATTGGTTTGCTGCACACTCAATGGGAAGCTTGAGCAGCAAGAACGGCAATCTCCTCGCCGTAATCATCGCGAAAGCCGTTAGCACAAAGGATTTCTGCCGAATGCTGCTTGTACGACGACGCTGATTGGACCATGGCCGTGATGGTCGATGTCATGGTGCGTCGCCCTAAATCCTGTTTCGCGAACAAACACGAAGATCTGCCTGGTTACATTGCCTGCCTTTATCGTTTCCAGTGGCATATCTAATGTTGTTCTATGATTGATGCAAGAGCAATGACATGGAAGCAAGAACGAGTTCGGAAGGGGGGTGACACACACAATATCACCGTCTTGGCTTGGCAGTCGCCATGTATCTCTGCCGCCTTGACATGGAGCCGTGTTTTTGTGCTGTAGAAAATCGTGACAGTCCCAATTGCTGTAGTACTTTCCATCAGTATTCAAGGCGACTTTAAGCAGTAGCATCACAAACTTCAAGCGGAAACCAAGCCAAGACGCTCAATCCTCGATGCTCGACAAGCTGTGACTTGGGAAATACAGCCTAAAAACAGCTACAAGACAAACACACAACAGCACGCCGCCGCGACGATGGGCACGCCAGGCCCCTGCCCTCACCGCGGACCATGCTCGGCCCACTGACGACGTCGTGGCGACCGCCGGCCATCTGCACGTATCCCATGGCGAACTGCGACGTGGCCACGAGCTGCACCACCCTCTGGCAGGGGCAGTCGTGCAACCCGGACCGCAAGGCCCACGACTGGACCGAATGCTGGCCGCCCCGGACCAGCGGCGCCGAGTTCCCGGGCGTCATGATGGGTTGGGGACTGTACAGCCCCGCCTACAGCTGCCCGGAGGGTTACACGACCGCCGCGAGCACGGTGGAGGGTGGGCGGGCCGGCTGGGGCGTGCAGTTCAGCATGGAGAAGGGCGAGACTGCGCTTGCTTGCTGTCCGAGGTGAGAAGAACCATAGCTGTCCGATTGTGACACTGCATCAGGGAAAATAAGAAGAGAAAAAAAAACAAAAGAGAAGCAAAAGGGGCATAAAGTACGACATGTTGACAGCTAGGTGGGTTGTGAAACCCACGATTACGCAGCGGCTACACCATCAGCTCAATCGTAGCGAGCAGCACAACAGGTCAGACGTGCATGGCAGTGGCGACATCATCAACCTTTTCGACGGTGCAGTGCGTCGACGGTGTCCTAAAGGATTACGGACAACTCACCGTGCCCGGCCGCGATGTCGCGTCGACGTACACATTATTTGCGCCTCTGATTCAACTCAATTACCGGGCTCAAGATCGTCCCAGCAGCGGCGGTAGTGCTGAAGGGTCTAGCATGCCTGCAGAGACTGGGACGTCCCCTACTTCGCCATCGAATCCTGACGACAGTATAGGCGGAAACAGCGGCGGCGGCAACAACAACAAAAGCAGCAGCACCAGCGATCAGGGCGGCCTGACCACGGGTACGAAAATAGGAATCGGCATCGGCGCGGTCTTTGCGCTGATAATCACGGCCTTGCTGCTCTTCTTCATGCGCCGTGCGCTTCAGAGACGCAAGGCCAACCGGCCGGTCGGGGAGATGCTGCCCGACGAGAAGAAGGGCATCCCCGGGCAGCCGGAGCTGGAGGGGAGGAGATCAAGGAGCTCGAGGCCACGTCGAGACCGCAGGAGCTGTCTGCGGTTGGTGGTGGTGCTGCTGCTGCTGATATTGCCATCAGCGGCCGGGGTCCGCGGAAGGAAGAGATCCGGGCTGGGAACGAAGGTGGCGTAGCATCAGGCATCAGCAAGGAAGAAGGGGTTTTCGAGCTCGAAGGAAGCAGTGCGGTTCCCTGGAAGCGATGAGAAAGCTGATGTCAGCAGCAGGGTGTATAGTAACATAGTAATGTAATTTTTTTTAATTTTTTTTTAAATGAAAAGTGATCATGTTTCGTCCACAAGGATGAAATGTTTGGGTTATCATGGTGGTGGGTGTATTGAATTACGTCGGGTCCGAGACGTCGCTGTGCAGACTTGGGTTAGGCTTCCACTTTGATACCTGCCCAGCTTTTTTGCCAGGGGTTTGATTGCTACGTGGTAAGCAAGCGGCGAGTATGAGCAAATATTTTGGGGAAATAAGCCTGGACATTGTGCAATCGAGGTTTCATTATCTTTTTTGGAATGTAAAGCTAAACATTTAAAGGTACATTGAGCAATTTTTGTGCTGGCTGTCATGATTCATTGATTGTAGTGTCGGGACTTTTCTTTCTCTCTCTTTTTATTTTTATCTTCTGTCTTTTAGCCCATTGCCACGTTTGAAAACGCCCACAAGGTCCACATGACCGTGCAACTGTGTGGCCACGCGGATATTTATCCCTACCAAACCATAATTAAGCATAACACGGGAATATTTTGTAGCATTCTGCAGAATCTCAATGTTTCTTATCCATCGGTGGCTTTCTTCAAGCTTAACTTGTGGTATCCATTCGTACAACGAACCGTCCGTCTTGCTCAAGTCCGAGCCTGCAGTATGTGGGTGGTATGTACCGATCAGCCGATCCGGTGGTCACATCGATTGAGCCAATACATTCCGTCCATCCCCTTTCTCGGGCAAAAAAAAAAAAAAAAAAAAAAAAAAAAAAAGAGTAGGCAAGTAAGCAAGGTATCAATTGGTATGTATAGGTACGCCTGACTTGCATCCATGATGTTAATATCGAGTAATTGACATCCACTACCAACCTTGCCACTTGCCAACTCAAAGGTTAAAACATTTGATCGCTTGTCACGGCAAAAGTTGATAGGATTCAACACCACTGCTCAAGGTCGACACCACTACGCAGGGCCACCTTCCAATACCGGCCTGGCGGTTTGGGATTTGCAACACCCCACCCCAGCTGATTTGAGGGGAGCCACCCAGCAAGCCAGATGTATCTCGGGTGCACAAGTTCCCGGCATTGGCGACGAAAGGCGACCCACAGAAACATCTGCTAGCTGTCCTTCCAGGTCAGAACTCCATATTCCGCGCCCGCAATGAGCAGTGCAGCCCATTGAAAGTCTCCATCCTGAAAGCGAGATGAAGAGCCTAAAGTGAAAAATTGAAAGAAACAATAAAAAAAAAATAAAAAAAAAACTGTAGGAATGTGCGGATCAATCAAAGTTTCCCCGACCCCCGATTGCTGGACTGACTGGGTGGCGCATCATTCCTCAATCATGGAGATCTGTTTTGTAACCTGGGCTTCAGCTGCTTGTGATCAGTAACTCTTTCCCTTTTTTAACCGCCTTGTACTTATTATTCCCTGCTTGGGACGTTTGCGGGGGTGTTTTTTTTTCTTCTTTTTCTCCCTTTCTTTTCCTCTCTCTTCCTATTCTTCTCTTCTCCAAGGTTGAGGGAGAAAACATCTCGATCATTTTTCCCCTTGCAACCTGCAACCTGCCATCTGATTTGTTTCTATCTCATCTCCTCTGGTCTCTTGACTGCATGAGGTAGGTATACAGAGTTTGGATGGCAGATTACTGAGTAGAGATACACGCGCCAACACCTCCTGGGTCGTCCTCTTTGACAGGATGATGGATTCGCCCCCCAATGTATACGCCTTGGGGCTTGCGGCAATCTTTCTTGCTGCCGTCTACATTTACAGAGATTTTCGATGGCGCCGGTTTTATCAGCTCGCCGACATACCGCAGCTCAAGCCTTCGTTTATCTGGGGGCATCTGGATGCCATTGGCATAAGGCTCAGGAACAAGCCACCTGGAGCACACACCGACTACGTCTTTGAGGAAATGCAAGAGGAGCTGGGATGTCCGCCCATGTACATGCTCGACATGAGGCCCATTGCCTGGCCCATGGTCGTCATCTCCAACCATGAACTTGCCGAGCAAGTTAGCCGTGCCTCAAAGACTTTCCCTTGGTCGGCACCCAAATCACCTACTCTGCACGAGGTCACACCGCTCACCGGGACTCAATCGTTGCTGAGCCAGGAAGGCGAGGAGTGGAAGGCTCTGCGGCGGAGGTTCAACCCGGGATTTGCCCCCAAACATCTCCTCAGCCTTCTCCCTTGCATTCTGGACAAGACGCAGTACTTTCTTGACCACCTCGATCGGCTAGCCGCATCGGGAGACGAATTTTCACTCAATGACCTCACCACCAATCTCACCTTTGATATCATCGGCGCCGTCGTGCTCGATGCCGACCTCGATGCCCAGAGGGGCAAGAGTGAGCTGGTCAACGCCTTCCAGTCCATGGCCAGGACCTTTCTAAACCCATCAACCCCAGGACTTGCCAAATTCTTTCTGCGTCAGAGGTTCCAACGCTGGGGATTCCGCCGGCGCATGGACAACAGCATCAGGCGACACATTGTAGATTGCCATGAAAAGCAGAATTCAGCCCACGGGGGTACTAGCCGGTCACGCAGTGTTCTTTCGCTCAGCCTCGAGGGTTTGGATACCTTAGACGAAAATCTGATAACCATGATAAGCGATCAGATTAAAACGTTTTTGTTTGCCGGCCACGACACCACTAGCATAGCGCTCCAACGGGCCTTGTACGAGCTTGGGCGCACGCCACGGGCCCTCGCAGCCATCCGGGCAGAACTGGACGACATTTTCGGTCCAGACACGGACCCTGCCACCGTGAGAGACCAGCTCCTGGGCCCGTCCCGCGAGGATCTCTATTCTCGGCTTCACTACACCTCGGCTGTCATGAAAGAGACGCTCCGTCTGCACCCGCCAGCCGGGAGCGCTAGGTACATCAAAAAAGGTAGCAACTTCCGCCTCAAGCTGCCCAACGGTCAGGGCATGTCCCCCGTTTTGGACGGCGCAATCGTGTACAATTGTCACTACATGATACAACGCGACCCTACAGTGTACGGCGAGACGGCCAATATCTTCCAGCCGGAACGATGGCTCGGAAACACGGATACCTCGATGGCGGCCGGCGAAGACTTGAAAGACGCCGCCGCCGCAGGTCCGATGGACGAGAAGCAGAACGCCATCCCGGCCTCGGCCTGGAGGCCATTCGAGCGTGGTCAGAGGAACTGCATAGGACAGGAGCTCGCCAACATCGAGATGAGGGTCATCCTCGCCTGCATCGTGCGCAAATTCGACTTTGAGAAGGTTGGTTTGGGTGAGCTCTTCAAGGATGAGAAGGGCAACCATGTGATGGATGCTTATGGGCAATACCAGACCGTGAACAAGCTCTACAATGTGGGTTCATATTCAATATTCATCTCTTGTCTAATCACAGTTTGCATATCCGCCATGTCAAGCACCCTAAAAGCTAACGCGAATCGTCCCCAGACATACAAAGTCACAGCACAGCCCGTTGACGGGTGTAGGATGAGAGTAAGACTGACTGATAAGGCTCGGGCTGCCAATCGTAGCTGAGGATAGGGCGTCTTGTGCCATGCCTTATAACATACATATGTAACAAAGAATTAATACGTACACAGTCCTCCAAATACCAGTAGGAATATACGCATAGCTGATGAAACAACAAATTATTAAAATGATAACGCTAATCTTTGTGCAAAAGTAGCCAGTGTGTCAATGACTGCGACATCGCCAACTGGAGGCTCCGGGTAAAATCAAAAACCAACCCGGATCCGGTTACCAAGCCGGCTAACTGCCTGCATGTATATATCAGGCGCACCAACCCCAGCAACATCCTCTCGGAGAATTTCATAATTTATGTTTGAACTGCAAGTAAAGCAATCGACACAGAAGCTCGGAGCCACCTTGAATTTAATTCCCGAATCACCCAGGGAATGAATATACCTAGGTAATGAGGATAATGTATGACAAATAGCAAAGACAGCGAACAAAAAAAAAAAAAAAAAAAAAATAGTCGACATGGTTTCTCCCATCAGCCCGCGACGTAATTGGCTACCGTGGCTGTACATGTTGCTTCCGCTTACCGCAGCAGAGCCAATCGATCACGCCTACACAACACCACCTCTACCGGCAACCCACAGTCCCGCCTCGCCTCGACCCGCTGCGGAATGCCGCTGGAACCCTCCCGGCCCTCTGCGCCCACACCCCAGCAGCACAGTCTGCCCTCCCGTGGTGGACGACACCACCACAGCCTCGACGAGGCGCACAGCGGCGCCGTGGACGCACGCACCGTACTGCGTCTCCTCCGCCGCCTCGCCCCGCCGCTACTGCGCCTTCACCTCGGCCACGTTCCGGTCCGGCCGCGGCTTCAGCTTCGTCGGCACGCCCGAGGCCGCCTCTGCGCTGGCCCACACCCTGTCGGAGCCGTGGCACTCGCGCTTCCCGTCCCATGTCGACGTTCTAGCCGACCACGGCCACAAGGACGGCACGTACGCCGTCGTCCCTGTCCCGGGTAAGGGGCTCGGCGTCATGGCGACGAGGCGCATCCGCGCCGGTGAGCTTGTCATGGTCGACAACCCGCTGCTGGTGGCCGATGTGGCGGCGGCCGGCGACCAGGCCCGGGAGCTGCTGCTGCTCGCCGTGGAGAGGCTGCCGACGCCCGGGCGGTTCTTTGGCCTGGCGCGGGGCCGTGGTGGAGGGGATGCCGTCGAGGATGTGCTGAGCACCAATACGTTTGCGGTTGGGGTTGGCGACGGGGACTACATGGGCTTGTATCCGGAGATCGCGGTGAGTTGAGCGCCTCCTTTCCCCCCCCCCCCCCCCATTGACGCTTTGGCATTGTTTCAAGTTTGGACTTTGGTCAAGATACGGGCTATTGGGGGAGTAGGGAGCTGATGTCTCCGGGTCTTATGTCTCAAGAGGATAAACCACGCCTGCAGCCCCAACAGCTTCTCACGCTTCCACCCGTCAGACTTGACCATGGACGTCGGTGCCATCCGGGACATCATGCCAGGGGAAGAGATCACGATAAGCTGTACGTTTTGTCATTTAGTTATCCTAGTCTGACGGCCCCGCCCAACCACAGTCATTGACAAGCCCAACCCACACCAAACCCGCACCAAGCAGACATACCCCTCGGCCTCCCGTCGGCCCACCGGGCCCGGCAGATCCGCGACTGGGGCTTCGTCTGCACGTGCCACCTGTGCTCGACACCTGCGGACGACCACCTCTCGGACCAGTACCGCGAGCGGCTGGGCGGCCTGCGCGGGCGGCTGATGCGCGACCAAAGGGAGCTGGCCGTGGCCGAGATCCACGCCATCGCCGAGGAGATGATGGAGATTGTCGAGATCGAGGGCGTCTTCCCCCAGCTGGGCGGCTACTGCGAGACGGTGGCGCAGTTGCTGTTCGCCAAGGGAGACGAGCGCGGCGCGCTGCGGTACCTGAGCATGAGCCTGGACGCGTGGCTGTTGTACGGGGGCGAGGACCACGCCCATGTGCCCAATGTCAGGAGTAACCTGAGGGACCTGGAGGCCAGAATTATGAGGGGTTAGGCGTGAGCAATATAACAAATGCGAAGGATTGACTGCTAATTTAATCAATGGGCGGAACCGACATGTTGGAAAATCCCCTGCGTGTTTTTATTTGCCCTTGTCTCTAGACTAGACACAAATAATCACAGCTTCGCCGCCTTGGCCCGAGACCTGGCCCCGAGCACCGCCTTGCCCACGCTGCTGTCATGCGGCTTCCCAATCTCCTTGGTGATCCAAGATCCGACCTCTGCGACGGCCTCCAGATCCACCCCAGTGTCCATCCCCAACGTCTCGAGGAAGTAGACCATGTCCTCGGTGGCGACGTTACCCGTGGCCCCAGGGCTATAAGGACAGCCACCCAGCCCTCCGACGGACGAGTCAAAGGTGCGGACGCCGTTCTCGAGGGCGACGGCCGTGTTGACCAGAGCCTGGCCGTACGTGTCGTGAAAATGCATGGCGATGTCTTCGCTCCGCACCCCGGCGGCGGAGACGCACCTCAGCAGGGCCTGGGTGCGGGGCGCCGTGCCCATGCCCGTCGTGTCGCCGAGCGCGATCTCGTCGGCGCCCATCTCCAGCAGGCTCGTGGCTATCTCGGCGACGCGGTGCGGGTCCACGTCGTGGCCCTCGAACGGACAGCCCAGAACGACAGAGATGTATGCCCTCACCCGCAGGCCCGCGACCTTGGCGCCCTTGATGACCTCGCCGAACGCCGCGAGGGAGGTGGCCACGTCCATGTTCAGGTTCTTGCGGGAGAAAGACTCGGTCGCGGCGGCGAAGACGGCGAGCTCGACGGCGGGAGGGGACGAGGGCTAGGCTCGGTGCTGTAGGCTCCCGGGTGGGCGTCCAGGAGCGAGAGGGCGTTGGTGAGGCCCTTTGTGTTTGGGGCGAGGAAGGAGTACGTCACCGGGATTGGTGAGGGGATCTTGTTGGTGAGGATGTGTTGTAGGATTTCGCTCGAGTTGGCCATCTTGATTTGCGTCATGTCACAGGCATGGTCAGCTTCAGCCCCAAGCGTGGGTTAGATTAAAGAGAGAATTGTAGGGTTGGCTGTGTGGTATTGATATAAAACAAAAGAGGAAGAAGCTCACCTGAGGAACCCATTTCGGTGCCACAAAGGACCCGGCCTCAATGGTGGTCAGACCCGTCTTGGCCAGCCTCTCGATGAGCTCGATCTTTGTAGTGAGTGGTATTGTGGTCTTTTCATTCTGCAGACCATCACGGGGCCCGACCTCGACAATCTTGACGCGGTTGTCGTAAGAAGGTGGTTGTTGTTGTTGTTGCTGCTGCTGCTGTGTGTTCCCCGCCGTTGAATATAGCCGCGGCATGCAAGACCGCTTCAGCAATCCATTGACTGCGACGCGACGTGCGCAGCGGGCTGCAATTGGGGCTAAAGGCGCCATATTTGCGTGCTATGAGAATATTGCCATTCGATTTCTGGGCTGGTCGGCGGGTTGCGGAGTGTATGTGCGGATGAGAGAATACTAGAGCTGTTGTCGATGGAAGCTTGGAGAAGGCCGCAGCCACTTCGAGTGGAAATCATCCGAGGAGAGAGACAGAGAGCTACATCCCTGAACCGCGGGCCGCATGACGTTACAGCCACTAAATTATAGCGCCAAGCCCGCCTACCATCGGCCCTGTGGGTAAGTTAGAAACCGATGTGGGGCAGATTCGGGGATCGTCTCACCGGCATTCTGTATCCTGTAGTGCCACCAGCATCGGGCCGGAATTACACAAGATTACGTTTGTAGAAGGCGATGGCCTCTGACACTACAATTCGGTAGGGGGTATCACACGCAGTATAATGAGGGTAAAAGTATCTGGGCAGCTTTTAGAAGAAAATCGAGCTGATTTTTGGACGTCAGACAACTTTCCCCAGCACGTACCCCCAAAGCCTCTCCTCAAACCATACCCTCAGAGTTAGTGCGCCTTTAGCAAACCCTTTACCACTCCCATCTGATGAGATCCCCAGCCGGCTTGTGTACCTTTTTCTTTCCATAAGTACTCAAAGTGGTTGTGTCGGGTTCCCCACGCACATCTTGCCCACACAGCAGTCGACGATGCCACCAGTGCACTCCCCGTTTGAGTTGGCGTCGTGGTCATTGGGAAACGTATAGGCCGCCCCACGACACGGGGCGAAGAACTGCGTCGAATCATTCCCGCCGTGCCTGTCCGGGTTTCGGCACGAGCCGCGGCCGTTGTCGTCCGGGCAGTCGTTGAGTTCCCACAGCTGCCTGTTGCAGCCGGTGACGACCGTACCGCCACACGAACAGGTAATTGGGAGCGAGAACCCATCGACGTACGAGACGTCCACGTCGACGACGGCGCCGCCGCCAAACTGGTCGACGAACGAGGCCTCGATGAGGGATTCGTCGCCTACGATGGCCCCAGCACCTCCGGCCTCGGCCACCGCCACCATGCCAGCCCACTGCGTCGGCACGGCGAAGTGGCCGACCTTGAAGACACCAAGGGTTCCCGGTCCAACGTCACCGCCAACAGCAGGCGGGGCGTTGTAGTTACGAGCGTGGCGTGTGGTTATGGGTGCATGCCATGCGTTGGTGATGCGGATGGTTAGCGCCGAGGCCGCCTTGTTGATGCCTGAGCTGGGTGTGGGAGCTGGAGCTAGAGCGTTGATGGTGCTGGTGCTGGTGCCGGTGCTGTTGCTGCTGTAGGCGAGGATCTTGGAGGCTCGGTCGAGGGCGCCGTCAATGGCCACGCCGTGTTCGCCATGGTCGATGGTGTCTTCCTGCCCGATGAGCCTGCCGACGGAGTCGTCGGCCGCTTGGGGCATGGCCTGGGAAATGCCTAGGAGGGCTGTTATGACGAGAATGGGACGACTTTTGAACATGACTATGAGTATGGAAGCTCGGTTGCGACTAGACTTTTTGAATGATGGTGCCTGGGGGTGATCCTGTCATGAGGAAGCGAAGGATGAACTCGGCAATATGAGATTTCAAGTCGAGAGAGAAGGACTTTGCCTCTTAAGAGACGCAATAACAATTGACAAGGTCTTCTGTCAGGAGCCTTTGACTGCCCAGCTCCTTCTTCTTGAAAATTCTGTGGCGACCGCATGGTGTTTGGGTACAACTGATTCAATCCTTTGCTAAGAGGTAGAGTGGACAACTGGTATCATTGAGCTACTGTAACCGCTTCATTTGTGCGTGTTGGTCTTTCTTTGATATTGGAGTCGACCTCGTATCTCGAAACTGGTCTCCCTTCCGGGCCTCCAGTTATGTTGATGAGCGGAATTAAATATTCCAAGCGGTTTTCTGCTTGAACATTCTCAATATCACCGGGGCGAAATTGCTTATGCATGAGCGCCTGGTTTTCATTTTGGTTTTCTTGTAAATGGATATTCAAACTGGTGTCTGACTAGAGACACTCATCAACGAACATTTAAGACCAACAACCAGAATGTCAACATCACCACTTCTTGCTTACGATTCTGGAAGACGTCTAAATCCAGCTCTTGACGTAAAATAAATACAACAGAGAAGTGGCAGATAGCGGCGAGATGGCGGCCATCCCGAAGCGTTTGTTGTTCAACCAGACTCATGCAGTTCTATAATGGAAAGATAAAACACACATCCCAGAAATTCACGCTACAAATTTGTGAGCATAGTATCGAACTCTGCTAGAGGTTTTGTCATCAAAAGTTGACAGGCACACTGTCTGCTTTTCAGGCCCAGGGGTGGGGTGGTCAATGTACCATAAACATTTCTGGGGAAAGTCCAGAATTCACTTGTGCGCTTCTCCCCAATAACCGTAATCGGGTACGTTCACCATCGTCACAGGTCTCTTCGGATGCGAGCGTGGGCATGTTGACCAGCATGATGAGGCTCACAACGTCTGCCACACCGGCGTGGAAGGGGGTGACGTTATGAGTGGCATGGCCGGTAGTGCTCGTGTTCGGGAAACATCCGGGCAACCGATAACATGTGTTGAAGGCCTGTCAATATGTTCACCATGCCATTTGTCATGGGCAGGCTGGATAATCCTATAACATCTGAAATTGATGTTGTTTACAGTACACTTAGCCACCTCAGATGTAAGTGATATGGCTGTGGTCAGGCGGAGCACTGCTGCAGTCATCTACTGCACTCATAAGTGAAATATTTTGACAATCAACTTACCCATGATTTAGATCTGTTATCGTGGTCTGCATTATGCCGCGATGGCTTTGGATGAGTATATGCTTTCAGGTCATAAGTATCAATGGCGGATTGATGTAACAAATGCTGGTTTTGTTCGCGTCATGCCGTCTATACTTGGAAGCCGACTGTTGGTTGCCGCTTTTCACGCAGCAGCAAGCGCCATCGTGCTCGTCTTCAATCATCTTTTGCCAAGATCAATCAAAATTAATCTATAGTGGCGGTTCTTGGCTTGACTTGGGTACATTCAGATAGTGAGTGACCTGCTGCTAAAATGTATTTTATGTGCTGCGTTAGGGATCCGCGGGCAGCGTCGTATACGAAATACGCGCGCATTCACATCGCTAAGCCGACAAAACCCTCAGTGGTAAATTGAGCAGACTCCCTACCAGGTAGCAGCAGGGTCCCAACCAAGCTGTGCCACAAGGGCCTATCGTTCTTTACCTCAATTCCTGGCTCAATCCAGTGGGTCAGTCCCGCACCACCCACCCACCATCACTTCTGCAAGGCGCCCATGCAACGTTGTCAAAATCTCCATCCAGGACACGTAAATTTACCCAATCAATTAATTTCAAACATTGAATCCTCATCGGACTGCGCAACAATTCGATAGAGCCTTATTTAGCAAACGGACAAAAGATCTAACCTCTCGGGCCAGCCTTCTGCCGCCACGGAACTACACGGCACGTTTGACTGGGATCATTGAAGGTTTCGCATATTGGCTCGAGACCAAGGCACCCCGATAAGTAGCGGGGAACGCCTCCGGCACCAGGGGCGCAAAAGGTTCTCCCAACAGCGAGCCGGACAAAAGCGCATCACGACGAAATTGATGTTGCCGACAACGCCATGAATCGAACCATTCCAGGCTCGAGCCCAGCCTCCGCCTCGCAGCCAAAGATTGCAGTCAATGGACCATCGAAAACTGTGACGGTGGAGCCCGACAAGGCTGGTACTGAGGGCAAGCGCGCTCAGGGAAGCGGTGATGCCATTGACGCGGGGCTACGAAGTTTGGGACATTGTATGTCACTATTGCGCACCACCCATGAGCCGAGGACAAGGACAGGAAGAAAGAAAAAAAAAAAACATGTTCGTCCTGTTCGAACACACTACAGCTTGCTGACTATTTGCACTGTAACAAATTACAGATCGACGAGCGCTTCCGCCATGGAGATATGTTCTGCGACAGAAAATGCTTCCCCTGATTCGGTGGGAAACGCCCTACCTCGCCTGGTTGCAGTCCAAGATACGATCGCCGGCACTTGACAGCTACTTTGCTATCACGGCAAACCTCGGAACGCACACGTTCTTTATGATTGGACTTCCCATCATGTTTTGGTGTGGATTTATGGAATTTGGAAAGGGGTATGAGCACCCACACACACACACACAGCGGTGAGACAGGTCGACGGCATTATCTGCGGCTACTGACCTTGATTCTTCTTCCATTATAGTCTTGTCCACATATTAGCCACCGGCGTCTTCATCACAGGCTTCATCAAGGATCTTCTATCTCTCCCGCGGCCATTGTCTCCTCCTCTCCACCGCATCACCATGTCCGGATCGGCGGCGCTCGAATACGGCTTTCCATCAACACATTCAACTAATGCCGTTTCCGTCGCCGTGCTCGGCATCCTCATGTTGCACGACCCAAGTAACACGCTCCCCTCGACAGTCAAGCTCTACCTGGAGATTTTGAGCTATTTCTACGCCGTCTCGATTGTCTTTGGCCGCCTCTACTGTGGCATGCATGGCTTCCTGGATGTTATAATTGGTAGTCTGATTGGCATTTTCATCGGGCTGGGCGAGTTTTACTGCGGTCCGATATTGGATTCTTGGCTTCACACCAACGGCTGGCGCGGATCCGTCGTATTTGTCTTGACCATCATCGTCTTGGTGCGCATCCACCCAGAGCCCGCGGATGACTGCCCGTGCTTCGACGACAGTGTTGCCTTTGCCGGCGTCATGATGGGTCTCGAGGTTGGGTTCTGGCATTATATGCACTCATCCTTTGCTTGGCCAGCCAACGACCGCTTCTCTCTGTCTCAACTGGGCTGGGCAACCGTGGGTGCACGACTTGTGGCGGGCATCATTGTCATATTTGCGTGGCGCGAAATCATGAAACCTACGATGCTCAAGATTCTCCCCTATATCTTCCGCGCCATCGAAAACCGCGGCTTGTCCCTTCCGCGTCGCTTCTTTGTCAACGCGAGTGAGTACAAGAACATCCCCGACCTTCTCCGCCTGCACACCGACAATGTCATTCCTTCGGTCAGCGATCTTCCTGAGATTGTGCGCAACATCCGACGAGTAGGCACGCGCGGCCGCAGCGTCAGCATTGGGCCACAGAGCGCGGCAGATGCGTACGAGACGCTTGCATACCGGGAGCGGAGACGGCGGGAGAGTATGGGGAGTAACGCCAGCCTTGGAAGCAAGCCAAGCCTGCAGAACCTCAGGGAAGAGGTCGGCCAGGAGGATGGCGCGGCCGGGAATGCGTTTGAGGACGGAGTTGGCTTTGCCTTCTCGTCCTCCCTCAGTCCGGCCCAGCATGGCCGACGACGGAATCAGTCGCCAGGGACTCTGGCTGATTACGAAAGCCAGATGGGACAGGGAACTGTCGTTGTTGGGGATGAGGGTGGCAACAGCGAAGAAGATCTGGACATTTTCATTGGCCAGCAGGACGAGTTTGAGGAGAAGGAGATGTTTGAGAGGCTTATAAAGCCCCGTGTTAGGTACGATGTCGAGGTGGTGACCAAGCTTGTCGTCTATGCTGGTAAGAACTCCCTACATACAGTGATTTTGGGGTTTTGCACTCATTTTCTGCCTTTTTCTATCGCTGACAAACATTTACAGGCATCGCATGGCTGAGTGTTGAGGGCATACCTGTTTTGTTCGAATATATAGGCCTGGGTGCGGAGCACCTACGCCAACAAAGGTGAAGACAACGTTATCCGTTTTCGTCGACCAAACAAACGACTTATGTTCTTGCGATTCCTTTCTATTTGGACTGTCACTTACTTCAAATTACCTTTCTCTTTAATAATGAGCATTATAATGAGGGTCGGCATTGCCTCCAACTTAAATTCATGTGCAGCTTTGATGAATGGAGGCTGCTAGGACACGACTAGATGGCTTTTACTTGTATATAACTTAGTGGATCTGCTGACCAATACCTAGACTTAATACATGGTGAGGCCATATTGATTGTTCGCCATCATGGGCACGATCGAATTAGATCCAACATGGTGTCACTCGGTGTAAGTTCCCAGCACATCAAAGTCAAGTTAATCATGTAATTGTATCAAAACTAACAAACATGAATATTATCAAAATACTTGGCAGCTACCTAGGTGCCTTGGTCACAGGGCAACAGACAGACCAGCTGGCTTTGGTAGGTACAGATGCATGCAAAATAGTAAAAATTTCATCATCGTAATCGTCATGCGAACCCCAGCAGTGAAGAACAAGCAAACCATAAGACGCCATTCCCAACCCAAACTTTTTTTATTTTTTTTTTCCCCTCTAGATTTTATTATCGTATAGATCACGTATGCTTCTCGCTGGACCACTCTTCAACACAGGCAGTGGCGAGCGTGTCCGGGTCTCGCTCATCTCGGAAGCGCCCGAAGGGGAGACTCTTGTTTGAGACGGCGTTGCAGCGGTCACGTAGGACCTCACATCAGGCGAGACTGACTTTTGAGAATTGTCATCGGGATAGAAAAAGGTGCCTTCTTCTCGTGGCGACGACGACTTTTCGGACAAAAAGATGCCGTCGTTGTCCTTTCGCGGCGGCGCCAACGACTTCTCGGGGTAAAAGATACCATCGGCGTCGCCGCGGTCCGGGCGCTTCCCGCGGGAGGGGCCGGCTTTCGCCTCCTCGTCGCTTCCCTCGTTGGTGTCGCTGCCGGAGGCGTCGGGGGTCTTCATGTTCTTGGGGATGCGAGAGATGCGCCAGGCCATGTAGAAGTCGAGCCAGTTGAGCATCATGCCGATGGAGGAGATGCTGGCGAACAGGAAGCCTATGGAGAGGGCGCCCTCGAAGGGGACGATCTGCGTGGCGCACAGGGCGACGCCCGAGACCTCGGCGAAGCCCGTCAGGATGGTGCTGATGGTGATGGTTTGGAAGAGCTGGTTGGTTACGGCGCGGGCCAAGGCCATGCGGAACGTGGCCGTGTTGATGTCCCTGGCCAAGACGGACAGGATGCGGGCGCGGGCGATGGGCAACCGCGTATCGGTCCAGTAGAGGGCGATGGTGGGGAGGCCGAATATGACCGACAACAGCCCGAGGATGGAGTGGGCGTTGCGGAAATGGTCTTGTCGAGATCCGGCCACCACGATGCCGAAGATGAAGACGACGACGAGCAGCGGCGCGATGACGTAGCCGTACATGATGCCGATCCACTTGGAGGTCTTGCGCGGAAGGGCCAGGTATGGCGACGCCATGCGCGCGAGGATGTTGCGAGCGGACTCGAGGCACAAAGCGATCGGGAGCATGCCGATGAAGATTACGATGGCGATCAAGACTGTTTTGGGAGGGAGGTGCTCGGTTAGCGTCTTTGTACGTGAGGTATATGATAGGGGTGATGGGGGGTAGCAGGTAAGACTGGACGGATGATGAATTTGCAACTTACTATGCAAGATGAGCAAGACGATAAAGGGTACGATCTTGAGGCTGTTGATCTTGATGCCATCTATGGCGCTATTTATGGCTCCGTCAAGTGCGCCCTTGATTGCGCCGCCGTCGATCTCATAAAAGTTGCCGCGGCTGTGGAAGTGGATTGTGCCGTTGGGGATGACCTGGCGGATGGTGTTTGTGATGTTGGGGTTAAGTCCAAGGTTGGACTGGACATTGCCGCCGCTGCTGATGAGGCTCTTGATGTCGAAGGGGATGGCGCCGCTGCGAATCAGACCCACGCCGATCAGGACGATGCCGCCGATGCCCTCGCATTGCAGCAGGTCCATGACGCCCTGCGTCCCGTTGGAAATGGTTTCGGCGTTGATGATGGCCGACAGGTTGAAGCCCGGCCCGGCGCGGACGACGTCATCACGAGCGCTCAAGGTCGCGGGTGCAAGATCGCGCTTGTCAAATAGGGGACGCGTGGGGATGGTGCGGTTGTTGAGTCCGGGCAATTTGAGCGTGTTGGGAAACTGCTTGGCGATGAGCTCGGCAGCCACGACGACGCCCTGACCGCCAAGACCTTGGCCAAACCCGGTGCCGGCGCCGCCAAGGGTGTCATTGAAGGCGACTGTCTCGTTGGGGAAGACTGTTGGGATGACGGCCGTTCCGTTCATCATGGCCTCGATACCGCCCATCATGGTGATGGAGTCGCCGGCGCCCTGAAGGAAGCCCCTGGCGAAACCCTGCACCACGTTGCCGATCTTGAGCCCCGGAAACGTCTTCTTCAGCATCCCATCGATATCGAAGTTGAGGCTGCCGGTGCCGTCGAAGCTGCGGGTCAAAGACTCGGTCAGACCAAAGCCGAAGGCCCCGGCCACGTCGGCGGCCGATGTGCCCTGCGGCGGCTCGACGTTTCGGACGCGGGCGTTGCCCAGGTTCAGACCTTTGGTGGCGCCGCTGCCTATGCCGTCGGCAAGCATGCGTGCCACCTGCGACAGCGTCTGCCCGCCGAGGATCGGGGTGATGTTGAAGTTTCCGATGCCGAAGCCCTGGCTGGTGTCGATGTTGCGGGTCACGGAATTTGTGAGGCCGAAACCGAAGGCGTTGACCACGTCCGAGGCCTTGGTTCCGGTGGAAGGTGCGGCGCTGGTTGCGTTGCCCATCTTCAAGCCCTTGGCGGCGCCCGTGCCCAGGCCGTCGGCGAGTCCAAAGGCCACCTGGGTCAAGGTCTGACCGCCGAGGATCGGTGTGATGTTGAAGCTGCTAATGTCCGGGGTGGCGGATCCGTTCTTGCTGAATGCCCGGGTCACCGACTCCGTGAGCCCGAAGCCCAAGGCACCGACGGCATCGGTTATGTTGCTTCCGCGGGGGGCTACCAGCTTACCACCGTTCCCGATGTTCAGCCCCTTGGCAGCACCGCCTCCCAGCCCCTCTGACAGCGCGAGAGCAATGTCTGACACGGGCTGGTCGCCGAGCAGCTGGCTTATGTTAAACTTGTTAGGCAGCTCCTTGATATTCACCGCACCAAGCAGGGTTGCTGTGAGACCCATGCCAAGGTTCTCGATGGCGGGATTCAGTCCCGATGCGTTCTGGCCGTTGTCGGCGGCCACTTTTTCCATTAGTCTCTTCGTCCCCGGCCCGTCGGTAAAGTTCAAACCCTGCGCCGTTCCACCGCCGACTCCGACACCCAGGAAGAAGGTTGCACCGCCGGCGTTCTGGACGAGCTTGTCCTTGATGCCGCCAAAGGCTTCTTTGAGCGGCTTGGTCAGCTCACTGATGACTCCACTGCTCATCTGCGACAGGAGCCCGCCGTTCTGTCTACCCGCGTCTGGTGTCGCCCCTGATTCTGCTCCTGACGACGGTGATCCTCCCAGAAGACCCCCGAAAAGGCCTCCTTGACCGCTGCCTCCTTGGTTGTTACCTCCAGGCTTCGGCAGGCCGGAAAAGAGCTGTCGCTTCCTGGACCGCGGCAGCGCTTCCATACTTTCCAGGTCTCTGCGTACCTGTTCTAACTTGTTGCTGGTTTCTTTGAGTGACGGCAAGTCATACTTGTGGCCCAGGTCCCGCGTCAGGCTTGTGGTGAATTCGACTGCGAAGCCTAGACTACGCCTCAGCTGCTGGTCGGTTAGTAACGACTCGGCCGTGTCCGGGGACATGAGAGTCTCGAGCGTGGCCTGCCATGCTGCTGGTTCCTGCCGCTGCTGTCGTAGCTGTGACTGTCTCCAGGGGCTCGTGCCCTCGTACACGCCAGTGGAGAATAAGGAGATGGAGATGATGGCCAGCACCCATATACAGCTCCTGAGAAAGTTCGAACCTTGCGAGTTCCGTGTTGGTGATGTTTCGGGACTCATGTTGCTGTCGTTTGTGTCTTTCTCCTTCATCGGCTTGAGCATGTCGATCCCGGTCGAGTCTGGACCATTCTCTAAGGTACTGACGATGGGGGAGCGTTTGTTCTTATTAAAGGTCGTCGAGGAAGGCCTGTGGGGGATTAGGGTGGCGGAAGGATGAGTCGGGCGTTTTAATGATGTAGTTTGTACGTGTAGGAGATCGTAGCAGGGATGGAGCGGGAGCCAAGCCGTGGAGGAAGCGGGTCGAGGATGAGGGTAGATATATCGATATACTTTTGACTCAAGATGGGCAAAACCTCTCTCTTTTAAGATATTATTGTGTTTTTGTCATTTATATTTTCCCCCCCATTCCGAACCAAATATCAAAAAAAAAAAAAAAAAAAAAAAAAAAAAAAAAAAATGAAATCATTGACGACAGTGGCGATACCCAAAGATTTAAAACAGAAAAGACACCCTCAACTCAGACTTTTGGAGAGGCGAACAAAGTCCAGATAAATGACCGATTTGGGAGGTGCGATCTTGAACCCTGGGACGACTTTTACAGGTTCCCAGGTTGGAGTTCCTTTTGTGTCATGCATGATATGCCCTTCTCGGCCCATGCCACCGACTGACTGCTTTGATATGTGGGAGTGGAACGGTACCAAACAAAACCCCCTTGGTCCTTGAAACGCGAAGGGCCAACTTCCCTGCTCAAGGATCGGACAATGAGCGGACTTGTATGCCTTTACTTGGTAATTGTCTCTCTCTTTTTTTTTTTTTTTTTTTTTTTTTTTGTTCTCTTCTTATTCTTTTAGCCTGCTATTTTCGTGTAGAATTTAGTGTTTTGCTGTTTGGGGGTCCAGCTAGACATGTCATACTACGTATCTGTATGTGTAATGTATCTGATGTTTTATTCTTCATCCTTAGCGCCCAATCAAAGCACCCTGATACTAGTCCACATTGTATAAGTTTCCTCAGAGAATTTACCGGCGAATACGACATCATCAGGGGAATCCTCGACAACAAAGTGTCTACGCAGATTCGCAAACTGTTGATCCTTTTAAACAGGTATTATGCCTCCAACTCTTTTTTTTTTCTCCCCGAAATCCCCGCTCAATTGTTTTGTTTGTCTGATGGTCCGAATACGGTTTTGCTTGTGAGACCCGGCAGGACCACTCACCGTCGAGTGTCCGGGGTTCATGGTATAAGTTGGCGAGTAATGCGGCTGACGGCAAGAAAAACACGTCCAAAAATAGCGACTAACCACCCCCTTTGCCATGACGAGCCTTTCCCGTCTAAGCCTTCTCATTTACCCCTCCATCTATCTGTACAAAAGTACTCATGTCAAAAAGGAAGGGGGAAAAAAAAAATACAACATACATCAGATGTTCCATGCTAGTAGCACGAGGTTATAAACAAGCATCAAACCGTTCGATTTATCGGTTGTTTAATACCCGCAAGCCGCAGCATTCCGCGAAAACGAGACGAGACGAGTCGAGGAGATAGGTTTCGTGAGCTGGACTGCATCCGAAGGGAACAAAGAATGACGGAAAAAAAAGGAAAAAAAAAAGAAAACAAATACGTAACATTCGTAATTGTGTTAAGCTTACCGGCTGACCAAAGATTGAAAATCGGTGGGGGAATGTCTGGAATGTCTACCAGGGTCTTTAACGTCAAAATAAAGCTTACTTCGCTTGCATGTAACCTAACACCTTATTATCGAACCTTCCCGCCGCTCCATTTTCTAGCCGCCGTGCATGTCTGATGTTGAATACCCATGATGAGGGCAGAGTTTCCCTCGCATGGTATGATACTAGAGTATGGTGTGGGACCGATGGTAAATCCAGGACTTTGTGGACTATAAACTGGAAACATACTAGTCTAGTCATAGCAACTCTCTCCCGTACACAAAATTTTCAGTATGGGCGCACGGACCATGCTGTTAACGTTTGCGCGGGACTTCCGCCTGTAGCCCTAACAGGCGCGCACACACGAAAAACTCTTCAACCTGTCGCCCTAAGCACCGTCACTACACGGAACGCCTTTCCTCGCAACACCCATGTATAATCGACAGATCTCCCCTTTGACGAGTTTTCCACTGATCGCGGTGAAGGAAGAGTCCGATCGGCGGCTCGGCGCGCCACCCGCATAGAGGCGCACAAGACAAGGCCCAATCTCGCGATGCGAGCCAGCGTGGCACAAAAAACTTTGCCAGCCGGAAAGGCAGGCGTCCTTCCCCGGAAGGCTAGACAATACGGTTTAAAAGAAAGGGAAATTAGGCTGAGAACCACCCGACGGTTCTTCGAATCGACAGGGCACCCTCTCACCCCCTCACACCTTCTGGGATTGCCTGCAGCGAGGAGGTAGTGCCGTTACGGGGGTTGGTTAGTTGTACGTGGACCGGAAGCACTGTGCCGGCGCGGCAGTCTCCAAAGGGTCCCGACAGCAAGACGTGGTCGGCCCATTGCTGGAGACGGCTTTGGGTAACGGGAAGCAAGAAACGTGGGCACGGCCTTGGTTCGCACCCTTGGTACACCCCGTGGACGGTGGGCCGTGGTGGAATAGTGTGACTGAGGCGCCCCATGCTTCTCACTCGCACTGGGAATCTGCGCCGGGTCTGGAGGACGGGAAGAACTCGATTGCATTCATGTCCACATTGTGGCGCTGGGCTAGCCCAGGAACCAACGGGGGACTAAGCTGTGGATGGACATGTACGGGGTGTCGCCGGCTTTTCGAAGCTTTCTACTCGCACTAGGGACGTACACCGGGGCAGATGATGTCGTCGGCATGTTAGGCGGAAGAGACGCTATTTTAGCCGGAGAGGACGGATGCGCGCGTCGGTCTACCAAGAGGCCTTTTTGTGGATGCGGTAGGCTTAAGGTGCAAACCTTGTATTTACGTGGCAGGCTGGGTATCCAGCGACTAGGAGGGCTCTAGCTGGCCTGTCCGTTAGAGGGTCTGGTCCAACCCTGTGACTATAGTTTACTGTAGGAAATGCAAGGGTGCAGGGCAGCCCCCAAATGCGTCAATTGCCACGGCCATTTCCCATCCGGACATGAAAACTGCCCTGCCCGACCTTTAATGGTAAATGGGAAGCTTGAACGACCTTCACAGCGTAAACTAAAGGGGATCCGCAAAATCGGACGTGCCAACCGTGCCGCGATTATCAACGACCGGGCTGAGGCGGCCCGCCGAGAGCCAGCACCTGCAATCCCGGTCCTAAGCACCTCATCGCAGCATTCGCAAACCTCGAGCTCCCGATCGAGCATTTCAAACAAAAGAGCGCGGCCATGCGAGGCGGCAGGGGCGGACATCCGCAACTTCCTGCAGGTTGAACAGGAACGCGTGCACGACGAAATCGTTTGGGCAGCCGAAATGGAGGAGGACGCAGCGGCTGCCGAACCTTGCCCCGCTGATGTGATAGACTTGGAAGCAACCCGTCGATTAATATGACGAAAAACTCGCTCGGCAATATGCAGCGGGAATGCCTCGACGTAGTTTGGGCCAACGTAGGTAAAAGGATGGGTGTGCATCTGAGCCTATTGGAGTTGTGCCACCAGAGAAAAGTGGACCTGGTTAACGTTCAAGAGCCATGGTGCGGGCTAAATACGACTACACAAACGCACCCGGGCTATGATGTTTTTGCGCCAGTGGACGAATGGCACGCCAACACTTACGAAGCCATGACTGGGCTCCGGCCCCGGGTGCTCACCTACGTCAAAAAGGGGGCAGCCCTAGGGGCCGCACAACGACGGTTACCGCAGGGCCAAAATACGCGGGACATACTCTGGCTCGAAATTAACGGAATATTGTTTGTTAACGTATATAGGGCTCCGGGCACTGAGGCCGCGCTGGAAATGGTATGCAATACCGTGCCAAATGGACCCACGGTGCTAGGCGGCGATTTTAACGTAGCGGCTGCTGCATACCAGCCGGGCCGCGCAAACGCACGCGGAGGGGATCAACTGACGGCATGGGCGCAAGCCCAGGGGATGAGTTTCACAGGAAATATCGGCGTGCCCACCCACCGCGACGGGGGTTTACTGGATATGGTCTTTTCCAACCTCCCCAGCACAATAACTGTGGTTGACAGCAGTTTTTACACAGGCTCCGACCACGAATCCCTCTATACCACGCTGCGGACGCGCGGCGCCCCCCGCCCGGAGGCGGTCAACGTTTCGGTTAGGGACGACCGGCTACCAAAGTTCGCGGAGCTACTTGCTTTTGGCATGCAAGACATGCCGGACCCGGGATCCGCGGCCGATGGCTACGCATTGGACGCGTGGGTAGCTGAATTTACAATTTTATGGGAGCAAGTGACGTGGGTCGTGGGTACGCCGGCGGGAAAAAGGGGCAGTTCGGCTCCCTGGTGGACCGAAAACTGCCAGCGGCTCTGGTCCGAATTCCAGCGGGTTAAACGGAGCGCTGTAAATAGGGCAGACGCCTCTGCCGAGGAAAAAGCCTATACGAAAGGGGTGCGGGCCGCGAAGCGGGAGTACTGGAGGCACCGGATCGACCAACTGCGCGACGATAAGGATTTGTGGAACATGGTGGGCTGGCTGGGAGCCGGACCACGCCTCCGGTCCCCGCCGCTGGTTATTAACGGCGAGCAAGTGAGCGAGCCCTTAGCAAAAGCGGAAGCGCTGCAACGGGAGGTGCTTGGCCGATTTTCGGCGGAGGATGACCTGCAGGGAGACCCCTTGGAGGCCTGGTCGCCGGACGAGGCTAAAATCCCTTGGGACACCCAGGTTAGTGCGGAAGAGGCGGAGCGCTCCTGCATTGGGGTTACGAGCACGTCCCCGGGCATCGACGGAATGACCGTCCGGCTACTAAAAGCCGGATGGGCTTCGTTGGCCGAGCCGGTGCGCAGGCTCTACCAACGTTGCCTGGAACTCGGACATTTCCCAGCGCCTTGGAAGAAGGCCGAAGTCGCGATGCTACCGAAAACGGGGAAGAAAGACCGGAGCAGCGTTCGATCCTGGCGGCCTATAGCCCTCCTCTCCTGCATCGGAAAAGGCCTCGAGAGGCTCGTTGCACGCCGGATAGCTTGGGCCATACACGACAACGGGCTCCTTAGCTGCACCCACGGCGGTGCCCTACCCAAACGATCGGCGACGGATCTGGTTTGTGCCCTCGCCCACGATATCGAGCAGGCTCTAGCTCGCGGGGAGGAAGTCACCCTTGTCGCATGCGACGTCCAAGGCGCCTTCGACGCCCTCCTCCATGGGCGATTGATACGGAAAATGCGGAGCCTCGGGTTTAGTAAAATGCTCCTCAGGTTCGTGATTAACTTTTTAAGCGGCCGCCAGGCCCGAGTCCGGCTGGAGGGTACGACCACGGGCTTTAGGCGGCTTGGGTGCGGCACCCCGCAAGGGTCTCCCCTTTCCCCGATCCTATATATGCTATATTTGGCGTATCTCGTCAAAAACGGTACGAAGTGGCGGTTGGCATACGCAGACGACGTGCTTACATGGAAATCGTCACCCTCGTTGGAGGAAAACGTACGTTGGCTGGAAGATAAACTCCGGGATATGCACGAAATTGCGGCGGAAGAGAAGATCCATTTTGCAGCGGAAAAGACAGAGGTGATCCATATCACTAAGAAAAGGCACGGTCGCAACCCGGAAATCCGGATTAATGGTAGAACGGTTACCCCGGTCCAACTACCGGGCGGTCGACGCGGACAAAGCGCCTCCGGGGCCGAGCGCTACCCGGGCATGCGTTGGCTTGGTTTTTGGTTCAGCCGACGGCTAGACGGGCGCCGCCACGTGGCCGAAAGGGCTGCCAAAGCAATGGCGGTCGCTGCTCACCTCAAAGGCTTTGGGGCAGTAAGATACGGACCGCCTGCGGCTGCACTTCGCAAGGCAGCGGTGGCATGCGTGGGTTCCTCGGCCACCTACGCAGCCGAGGCATGGTACAACCCAGCGCACAAACAAAGAGGACTCCTCAAAGCACTGAACAAACCGCTGGTTTTAGCGGCACGGGCAATCCTCCCGGCGTATAAAACCACCCCCTCGTCCACTGTTCTCAGGGACGCAGGATTACCCTCGGCCCGCGTCGCGCTGGCCTACACCCGCCTGAAATACGGCGCCCGACTAAGGCTCGCGGACAAGGGGCACCCCCTTGTCAGCCGCCTGCGTGAAACACCTCGTGCCCGCAACTCGGGCCATTCGGCCACAACCCTGCAAACGGCTGCACAACTTCTCCCGCGGATCCGGAGACTAGAGTTGCGCGCACCTCGCAATGCCCCGGATTCTCGCACTGACCCCACCGGAGGAGTCCCGAAAGAGGAAGCGGCCCGCCGCTTTATCGAATGGCTGGACATGGTATCACCTGACGATATCGTGGTATATACGGATGGTTCGGAAAAACACGAAAACAACTGCGTCCAAATAGGGTACGGATGGGCCGCTTTTAGGGCGGGCCTGGAATTTGCCGCAGGCTCCGCATCTATTACGCCGGAAAGCCACGTTTTCGACGCCGAGGCGATTGGCGCCCTAAAAGGGCTACAGGCGGCAGCCAAGGCCCAGCCAGGCGCCCGGATCTGGATTTGTGTGGACAGCACCTCGGTTATTTGGGGTCTTAGAGGCGACGCGCCGCGTTCGTCCCAATGGGCCTTTCTGGAGTTCCATAACCTTGTCGATCTACTCCGAAAACAAGGTACCGAGGTTCGGGTCCGTTGGTGCCCTGGGCACCAGGGAATCCCGGGAAACGACCGGGCTGACGAGCTGGCCAAGGCCGGCTCCGCCGGACCGCCGGACCCAGACCCGAGGGCTCAGCAAACCACGTATAGCGGTGCCGGCACGGTCCTCAGAGCCATTCTTTCGAATATAGAGAAGGACTGGTGGCGTAAAGAACTCTGTGAACGGTCCCCCGCATATAGGGAATGGAAATTCAAATACACACCGAGAAAGGAGCCCGAGGAACTGCGTTTGCCAAGACCCCTACTGGGCCATTATTTGGCCATGAGGACCGGCCACGGCGATTTCAAAGCCTACCATGACCGTTTCAACCACCAGGATGCAAACACCTCGTGTGCCTGGTGCTGGAAGCGGACCTCCCCTGAACACCCGGTGCACTGCCGCTTTTCGCGGGCGGTGTGGAGAAACTGGCCGTGGCTTGACAACGAGCGGCCGATCGGGCCGCCAGACCGCGCCCAACGCCGCAAATTCTTCCAGACAAGCCTCGGGCAACCGAAAAGCTTTGAGGCGTTTTCGATAGCCACCAACTACTTCAGCGCCCGCCCCAGAGCGGCCCGCCAGCGCCCCGCGCGCCACGAACGCACTTTACGCCTAGGGACACCGATCGTAAACGACTCGAACTCTGACGAGGAATAGACTTACTGCCTTTTCACCCACACTTCACGGCACAAGCCGTCAGACGAACCCTCCGTGCACCTTAGGCACGGGGTCGCGTCAGTGAACTAACCCCCTAAGCAGGACCGGGCCCGAACCCGGTCAGGCACGATCCGCCTCTGCCCTCCTTGTTTTCCCCCTGTGTAAATAAAGAAGATAGAACGCGCGCCGAGATACCCCTCGGGAGGTTGCTAACGGCCGGCTAACAAGCCGGGCCGAGCCCGGCGTTAACTAATACTACTACTACTACTACTAGTCTAGTCATAGTAGTATCTAGTCTAGATGCTGTGCGCCACTTCGACCCGGATCCGGAAAGGAAATAGATCCGGCATAGAACCTGTATAGTGCCATGTGGGTACAACAACCGCGACGTGATGGATGCCAGTGATTTGTGGTGGAAGGTTCTCAGCCTTGAAACAAGGCTCTTGTCACAAGTCTGTATGGTTGCTAGACGTCGGAGGAAAACAAGTCTTCCGGGATCTCGTTTGCCACAATTAGCTGGGGATCCCCAGCATCTATCAAATCATTCCAGCCCCACGAATAGCTCAGCAAGCAGTGCGAGAAAGCAGGAGTGATACTTGAGAAGACATATGATCACCGCTTAAGCGAGCAATCTGTCATCTTGATGATCCGCCCTCGATCTAATCCGTCTGGAAAAGCCCCCGAAAGCATAAAATATAAAGCAAAAATATCCGCCTAATCGACGGCAGTCTGAACAGTCATCGAGTGTTATTTCGGTGAGGGGTCGACTTGGGATAGCCAAGAAAGATTCCTACGTAACAGGACGTGTTCGGGTGCACACGTTCTTGGACATGGAGTGGAGGGGGGACCCTTTGGTCATTTGTCGTCTGACTTGTTGTCGAAAATGATGAGGCCAACGAAAAATACATGTCGTGTTGATCTGGGAGGGTCGAGTCAAAAGATTCATTCATGTGTCAGTATTGCGTAATAATCATCTCGGGTATGATATAGTTTGCTTGCTCCATCCAAAACGGGAAACACAATCGCCTGAAGACGACCAATGACTAACCTCCATGTCTCTTAACAGCTGCAGCTACTTTCCCTCAACATGTGGATAGTTCAGAATTGACTTCCAGTGGAACCTTTGTGACTCCTCCCAGCATATCTGAGACTCTGGGATATCCTCACCCTGCAGTGATGATACCATGAGACTTGTGGCGGCTTTTTCCTCGTATCAGCGGCCCTCGTTCAGAGGTGTCTGTACTGGAACTCCCTTTCCACTCTTCTAGCTTTAAGAAGCTTTGACATGATATGTTGAAGATACTGTGGAAATTATTGCTTTGTAGGTGTCTAGAGTCTATGCCAGGTTTATCCCCAGTGCTCAGCCATTGGGAGTTATGATCTGGTCAAAGTTCTCGATGGTCAGCCACCCACTTGTTTCTTCCTGCGCCTCTGGATTGGCCCACAAGGCATGGGAGCATATTTTCTGATGGGTTGATGGAAAGCCAATTGCGGCCTGGATATCAATACTCATACGTAATCCAGCCTCTCTGTTCGCCTTCCAATCCAAGTTCTGAGAAGTTATGATGATATGTTCCAGCATTTTGGTGTAGCACCACAGGCTGAGGTTGGCATTTGCTTTCAGATTGGAGGGTAAATCAAGCTTGAGATATGCCTAGCCAAATCTGTATACGAGATTGCAAGTGACGAACCGGCTTGTGATGATGATCT
Organism: Magnaporthales sp. P1609; assembly: GCA_003709005.1. Classification (NCBI taxonomy): domain Eukaryota; kingdom Fungi; phylum Ascomycota; class Sordariomycetes; order Magnaporthales; species Magnaporthales sp. P1609. The sequence continues at coordinate 1,825,248 of PELF01000005.1, read as the reverse complement.
TCTAGTATAGACTTTAAGCAGAGAGGACACCGTGCTTGGGCTCTCGGACACGAGAACAGGAATGGGAAGCTCCCGCAGTAAGGTCAAAGCTAAATTCTAACCGTCAAGCTTAGGCAAGAAGGATATCGATCCATGGTTAACCAACCCGCATTGTCTTCAATGTTGCCTTGTGATGAAGCTGTCATCTTGAGCATGAGTCAGATAGAGAAAGAAGGGATAACATACAAAGAGAGAGAAAAAAAGAAAAAAAAAAAAGAAATATCATATGAACATGCAGTCTGTTGAGCATAACAGCTGACATGACGATTGACAGGTAGCACGTACCTAAGTAGGAAGATGTTTCCTCAACGGGTCCGTCCTTACCAAGCCGTTACTGTGCACCGGGTCGAATGCCATCTTTGCCAATATCCCAGAATAACCGGCATTAATTTCTGTAACATTAACTTTGGCCATTTTTTTTTTATGGACGCGACAAACTACCTCCAGTCACGTACTAGAGATGCTGGCAGCATGCAACCGATTTCCCTAGGTCACAAGTCCCACGACGAAAGGAGACTTTATTACGCACTTCAATCGCTCCAACAAACACGACAAAAATCATATCAAGTTCGGCTGTAGCTCGGTATAGATGAAAGATACGATTTGAACCCCCCAAGATGCGATGGGTGAGATTATGTCACTGACTTGAGTTGCATCGCTGGTCATTTGCTGGATTCATGAGCATCAACAGCTTTAGCTTTGCTTGATGGGCCCATGGATACGGCGTGACACTCCGCTACATCGACTACGCGAGAGTAGATTTCTAATTGGCTCGATAGATTCGAGAATACCAAAATGAAATGCTAATATCCTCGATATAATCCAGGTCAAACGCAACAGATCATTTCCAAACGCGAGCGACAACGAGTAACGGAGTGCCTGAGGTCAGTGATGAGGAAGCCATACAAGAGCAGACTTGTCATAAAAACCAACCGAGTTTAGTTTGTTTATAGGACTTAAAAGATTGATATGTCTGGTTAAAGCCTTGAAATACCACCAAGGCACGCAGGCATTTATAACTGCGACACCAAGGCCAGCGTTAGATTTGTCGTACTTTGGGTTAGCCTACCACAAAACAAACGGGGATGGTTAGTTTATCGTGGATAAACAAGGGGGGGGGGAAGGGGGGTCGAGAGACAAGGAATATCTGTTGAAAGCATGGTAAACAGAAGGAACACCTCACCTTCTCAAATTAGACTGACTAGTCTAGTCCCTTGGATTTGGCCTTTGGAGAATGAGGCTCTTTTATTTTCGATCACGAGCATAAACCCCTTGCATAGGCCCAGGGATGGAAATAAAGACCCTGACATGACATCAGAAAAACAAAACCCTTTTTACCAAATCGAGTTGGTAGACCTTGGCGACCATCTCATCCAACTGCCATCTGCTGACATAAGACGGCAAAACCCTCAAGCTGTGTGAGTTTCCGGCTTGGGCTGTCTCAGCCTTGACTGGGCCCAAATAAAAAAAGAGGGCGTGCGTTGTGACGTGATCTCAAGACATCCTGGTGGACAGAGCTCATTTTAGCCTAAAAAAGACGCAAACATTGTTGGTTCTTCTTCCTTGCTCCTGCATACAGTAGCTGCATCTGCATAGAAGCTGTGGGGCTCAAAAATGTGGTGTTGTGACTCATGTTCTATGTTTGCCTTGGATTTCAGGCATAGAAATTCTCCGAACCAAAATTCGGAGAACTGTAAGAACCATATGAGACGGAAGGCTCGAGTGAGTGATTGGTCGGACGAGGTGTGGAGCTCCTTACAGATACTGTACCGTCCTTTAACAGAGTACAGTACGCACCAAAAGTCCCAAGCCCAGGTTTTTGGTTCGCGGGTGAACTCGGCACTTCTTTGCCAAAAGGCGCCGACTGACATACCTGGCCTGGCGCCGATATGCCGCTCGGATCTGGCTAGCTGCGGAAAAACAAATGTCACGACATTGATCACTTGACACCGCGAATAGGGACCCCCATCCTAAGTCCATTCTGATTTGCTCCTGCATTTCCCATTATTTTCTATTTTCTTCATTGGGATCCATGCATGGTGGCTGCCACGGTGTTTTGTTATCGTCTGTGGGTCGGTACGGCCGACCGAGTAGGTTTTGTTTTTCTCTCTCTTTCTTTCGTGGTAGCGCAAAAAGGGGACCGTTGAATATCAGACTGACTGAGCTTTGTAATGTTCAGTCAGATAGAACCAAGCGTGTCAGGGTGCTTTCATCCTTTTCTTTCGTGCGTATTTATTTCTCTTCTTCCAACGTTTCTTTTGGATCTCGGTGTTAATTATTTCTTTTTTGCTCTTTTTCTTACTTATCTGCAAGTACGAAATATGGCTTTTGCAAATACGGGTGGATTAATTGCACTTTTGACGACTAGGTCTAGGTAGCTAATATCCGACTCCTGCCACCTACTCAGAAGCCAAAATATTTGACAGACGCGAACTTGTCTTGATTGCCTTAGTGTCAGGATGGAGGTCCGACAGCTGTCTAGGGAAATTTGACTTTGGAAATGTGCTGTGTTGACGTGGATCTGCTGTCGAGGCCAGAAACAGCTATAGACGCAACCTGCCAAGCCTGCCTTATTTGCACAAGTTCGCATAGCTTAACACCAGTTTAAAATGCCGCTACTGTCATAACCTGCGCTTGTGGATACGCTGCTATCTCTAGACCCTGCTCTCATCGCTTCCATAAGTTCTGAAACGGTAGACATGAGCACGATGGATTCTCACCCTGGATAGCAAAACACTGCCGACATAGCTTGGTGTCGATATTCTCTTGCAAAGCAAACCTCCAACGTCGGGGGTTTTCCAGTCCCCACGATTCCTGGTGTCATCGGGGCGGTGAGCGACTTGTGTATGCGTGACATGATGGAGGGGGAAAGGTGGCGCACTTTTGGAGCTGTGGGTTCCCGCCCCGTCGACCAGCCGCCGGACTCTCCTGCTTGGCGTACATATTGCTGCAAAACTCGTGGCGAAAATACATTGCAGTAGCCTCCAAGTCGCCAGTCAAAAGGAAGAACGAAACGGCTATTCCACTTTTGATCTCTTGCTACCACTCCTAGGGCTTCTACCAGTGAGAAAATTGAAGAAGAAAAAAAAAACCACTCCAAAAACATCGTCAGTGACGAATCCATGCTTACATTTCGTTTCCATTTTTTACTTCTGCATTCGTCGCTTCAATCCAATATCGTACACCAACTTATCCTTCCTCAGCGAATGGCATCGTTGGGCTGCAGTGAGGCTACTCGTCTAGACCCGCTGTCTGTTATCTTGCAGTAATCCATTGGTCGGTCGACGTGCAAGCGGACCTAAATATGTGGGTAGATCAAGGGTTTTCGTGACAGTGCGCTAGCTTGGTCCAGGCAAACTGTGCCCTTCCCTGCCCTTCAAGTCCGTGCCGTGGCAGCGGCTTTCCTGCGACTTGCCCTTTTGCTGCCCTTACACTTTGCACGCTCTTGCACCGTCATCTGCGACTGGACTCGTCCTCTCACTCGTCTAGCTCAGATTTGCGAGGAATCGACCCACTTTGAGAAAGCACCTACGATTGGTGGCTCCTCCCTGCTGCGCTTTCCTCAATCTCCGCACCGTAGGAGGGCACGGCACCAGGAGAAGACGAAGCGCCTATTGCCTATTGCTAGGTAGACTTACTGGGTATTGCACGCACCACTCCATAACACACACCACACACGTCGGCACGGTCATTCATCAATCGCATCACTGCATTTCGAATTCTGCCCACTTCAACCCCGACCGGCACCACCCAACCACGCCAAGTAGACACCACCACTCTTCCGTTCGCACAACTGCTTCAACAAGTGTCGTCTGCGTTGCCTCGAGCAGCCAGCGCACTGTCCGCCATCTGCCTTCCCGAGTCGTTGCCTTGCACCAACAACAAAACACAAGCCGGCCTCCGACCCTGGCGGGCCCAACGATAACCTCATCCGCCCTCTGCGTTGGGCATTGATCGCCTGCAGCCCTCCCAGCCCCAGCCGATCATGTCCAACGAAGAGGTCAACGCCACGGCCAACGGTGACACAATCGCCGTTGTGCCTCCCAAGCCGACCGGCTTGAACTCGCCGCCCGATAGCAACAATGCCATGAAGCTCGACGGCAGCGATTCGGAGCTCAGCGACCTCGACGATGTCATTACCGCGGACCTTCAGTCTGTTCGGCCAGATGGTCCCACGACCACCGCGCCTCCTCCGACCGCCTCCGAGCCCGAACCCGAACCCAAGATCGATATCGGCGAGGTGCTGCCTGCCGAGTATTCGGGCACCGTGCCTGTCTTCAGGCCCACCATGGACCAGTTTCGCGATTTCAAGCTCTTTGTATGTCTTGAAGCGTTGGCGCCGCAACCCCATGTGGTGATGATTATTGCACACCAGACCAGGACTCACTAACACATTACGCTTTGTTGTGTAGATGGAAAAGGTCAATCCCTACGGGATGAAGTCTGGCATCATCAAGATTGTGCCGCCACAAGAGTGGAAGGACTCACTGCCCCCGATCGATGACCTCGTCAAGACCATCCGAGTGCGAGAGCCCATCAAACAAGACATCATGGGCTCCAATGGAACGTACCGTCAGGTCAACGTGCTGCACCAACGGTCTTATAACCTGCCACAGTGGAGGCAGCTATGTGACCAGAGCGAGCATCAACCACCGGCGCGTAGAGGCGAACGTCGTGCCAATGCAGAGAAGCCGAAACCTGCGCCGAGGCCAAAGCCCGCTACGTCCGCTACCAGCAACGGTACCACCACAAGAGGACGTCCACGCGGCCGCCGCGGCCGTGGAGGTCGTGGCAAGAGCGTTGCCAGCACGAGAAGAGAGTCAACCGTTGATTCTGAGACGAGGCCCATGACTCCCGAATCTCCGAATGGTGAGGAAAACACAATAGCCGAATCTGTCGAAAACGAGCCCGGTATCAAGATCGAGGAAGATGAAGACGATGCGCCTGTGATGCCTAGACGGATGGGAGCTGTCAGTGGCGGCAAGGGCAAGGTTCAGTCCACTTCGGCTCGGCGCAAATACATCCGACGTGAAGGCTCGGCCATGATCGACGAGGCTGCCTTCAAGGACTGGGACCATCGCATGGATATCTCCGATTACACCCCAGAGCGCTGTGAAGAGTTGGAACGAACGTATTGGAAGACTCTCACATACGCTCAGCCGCTCTATGGGGCCGATTTGGCTGGTACTCTTTTCCATGAGGACACCGAACTGTGGAATCTCAACAAACTCCCAAACCTACTCGATGTCCTTGGAACCAAGGTCCCTGGTGTCAATACGGCTTATCTCTACCTGGGTATGTGGAAGGCTACCTTCGCCTGGCACTTGGAGGATGTCGACCTCTACAGCATCAATTATCTCCATTTTGGTGCCCCCAAGCAGTGGTATAGCATCTCGCAGGCAGACGCGCGACGTTTCGAGGCCGCCATGAAGAACATTTGGCCAACTGAGGCCAAGGCTTGCGACCAGTTCCTGCGGCACAAGGCCTTCCTCATCTCGCCCTCTCACCTGCAGCAGTACTACAACATCAAAGTCAACAAATGCCTGTCCTACCCAGGAGAGTTTGTCGTCACCTACCCCTATGGATACCACTCCGGGTATAACCTAGGTTATAACTGCGCCGAGGCCGTCAACTTTGCCCTCGACTCTTGGCTTCCCATGGGTAAAATTGCCAAGAAGTGCGAGTGTGCTCAAGCCCAGGACAGCGTTTGGGTTGATGTTTACGAGATTGAACGCAAGCTGCGTGGGGAGTCGACTGAGTATGAGGAAACGGAAGATGAAGACGAGGAAGATGACGAGGACGATGATGTGTCGATGGCTGGGCTGCCTACTCCACCATCGAGCCTCATGGTACGTGTCAAGGCTCGGGGCCGCAAGCGCAAGCGAACCGGAGCAGATGCCGAAGACAGACCCAAAGTCAAAAGGATACGCCTTCGCATCAGATCACACGTGGAGCCGCCCTGCTGTCTGTGCCCTAACAGCATCCCGGGTGCCGAGATTCTTCCCACGGATGATGGTCGCAAGGCCCATCGCCTTTGCGCGCTTTACCTGCCGGAGCCTTTTATCGAGGTTGTTGACGGCCAAGAAGTTATTGCCAACGTCGCTAACATCGCGAAGGCGAGATTGGAGCTAAAATGCCTCTACTGCCGTTCAAAGAAAGGGGCGTGTTTCCAGTGTTCCCAGAAAAAATGTCCCAGATCGTACCATGCCACCTGCGCAGCCGCTGCTGGCGTTTTTGTGGAAGAAGGCGAGGTTCCCATTTTTGGCGAGGACGGTACCGAGTACAAGGAGCAAGCTTTTGAGTTTAGCTGCCGTTTCCACCGTATCAAGCGGGACAAGAAATTGGACGGTCACGCCTTGGAAGTTAGCACCCGTGTCAGGGACGCTGCTGCAGCTCTGAAGGTCGGGGAGACATGTCAAGTGCAGTACTATCGCGGAGAAATCTTTGCAGGTGTCGTCGCCGAAAACCGCCCAGACGAAGAGACTCTCCTACTCGACATCATCCCCAACGGGTACGACACCCCAAGTTCGAAGAAGGACAGGAACAACAGACTAACCCAGCATAGCGATCGTGTCGAGGTTGAATGGAAGTGGCTTTTGGTCCCCGATCCTTCCGAATTCCGCTTGCCCAAGGCCTCGCCGAACGCGCAACCGATGCCGACCTCGAAAAAGGCCCAGGCCGAGATCCACGCTACCAAGCGCGCGGGAGAGGAACGGCCAAGAGCAGACGATTTGTTCGCAGATGGGTTCAAATGGGCCGAGTTCCATACATGCGACAAGGACGAGTTCAAGAATGCACAACAGGGCAACGTCGACCTGTCCAAGGAGTGCCAGGTGTGGCATTACCTGGGCAAGACATCCACAGATCTTCGCCCACAGTACACTGAAGACCTTTCCCGTCCTCAACATAACCCCAAGAGCAGCTTTCTAGAGTCCATTTCCAAGCCCACCCCTTCACGACGCCTCTCTATAACATCAGCGTCGTCTGCTGAACCACGCAGGTCTTACACCCCGATTCCTTTGCCCAAGCTCCCTCCTGGCGCTCTCAAGACGGAGAAGCCGTACGTGTACAAACCTCGCAAGTCGATCTACGAGTCGCAATTCTCGCCACAGACCTTTGCTCCCAAGAACCCTATGCCCCCTCCCGCTTCGCCGTCTTCCCAGCCCCCTGCTGGATCCGATCCGCGATTCAAAGTGCCTACTGCCCCCGCTTCTGGTACTCCTTCTGCCGCTGCCGCCCCAACTGCGATTTCTGGAAATGCTACCATGACAAACAACAACACAAATCAAACCAACACTATCAATCCTCCAACATCTTCCGCGTATGTATCCCCCTACAACTCTTCAAGTGCCACAACCGCGAATACAGCGCGCCCAGCTGTTGGTGCTCCGCTTGGGCCACCCCCACCCAAATCTACTTGGGCGAAGCCAGCTCTGCCAGCTGCTTCACGCCGACACACAGTCTCTGGCGGAGCTCCTCCCGTTCCAAGACGCAATTCCTTGAGTGGGGTCCAGGCGTCTGCAAGGGCAAATGGTGCTGCCGGGCCGCGCCTAGGCAGTCCAAAGTTCCGCTACCACCTTATGTACTTCAACAACAACAGAAGCAGCAGCAAACTCAGCAACACTCGCAGCGTTCGCAGCTCTCTAGCGTAGCTCAGAAGTATGCTTTCTTTCAAGTGAACCACAACAGGTATGAGCAGCCCCGTTCCCGAATCATGCATGGTTGACGTCAAACCAAGTAGCTAATGCAAGGCCATTGTAGGGATTCGTCAAGATATCGCACGCCTTACGCCACCTGGGGTGGTTTCACAAATGGCTACGAAGGTAGTCTGCAGCGGCAATTGATGATGTCGACCGCTCGTACTCGCTCTCGCTCTAATGTTCAGCACCGACGCGGCAACAGTTTCAATTTGGGAGGTGGGCTCATGGGACTGACCAAACCGGCAAGGCATCTGAACTACAGCGACACGGAGGACTCTCTTGATCCCATGGACACCTTCAAGTTCCCTGCTTCTGAACCCAGCTCTCTCCCAAACTCGGTTCCCCAGTCACCATCTTCAATGTCGCTCGACTTTTCGATGCCGTCTCCGCATCTGACGGCAGCTGCCCCTTCTCCTACCTTCCCTTCGCTGCCTGACACGTCACTTACCCTGTTCGAGCCATGGGATAGTACCCCCTCGGCCGCAAGCCAAATGTTCCCGTCGCCGCAATACGGATCAATGTGGCAGCAGCCTTTCATTGGACCACTGAGCTTCATGGAATCCATGTCGCATACTCTTGGTCCATTGGGGTCTATGGGTCTGGGTCCCCTTGGTCATTTGGGTTCGGGGTCGCAAGGTAAGGGTCTTTCTTACGCAACCGATGGGTCAGCTCACAATGCTAACAGTATTCAGTGGGTTCGTATGGAGGCTCGGCCGACGTGGTTTTCACCACGCCAGCCATGACCATGAATCCAACAACGCCACCGCCCATGAGTCCTCTGACGCAGCATGTGCCCTCGACACCACCAGGATCACGCGGGTCCCAATTTGTTTCGGGGACCCCGTCGGTGCCCACGTCACCTGGGTCGTCGGTGACAACCTCGCATCACCAAACACCGGAGCAACAGCTGAGGCAACAGCTCCGTAGGATCTCAGATCCACCGCAGTCACCGTATAGTCCCCCGTATCCCTTATACCCCATACCCCAATTCGATCACCACAAATAAACGTTGAGAGATGATGAGGGAAATTCGATAAAAAGAAGATTGTCAGGAGATTCCGGTGAAGTTGTAAAGCAGGGGCAGTTGGGAGGTGTGCAGAGGGCGGAAGCAAAACACAACACATTTGATCATTTGAGGAGAAGGACAACAAGCTCACGCGCGGTTACTCACTTTCGCAGGTATCGTTTTCAGTGTTTAAATCAGCCGAGGTCGCGACATAGGAGCCGCAGCTCTCTAAGCGGGTTCAATCAGTTGCAGGGCCAGATTCTCAACTTGTACCCGTCACTGCCGAACAACAACGTACCGAGCAGCACCTGAGAGGAACTTTGAGACTAGGCTGTTCCGTTCCGAGAACATGAAACGAACGACAGTGCGTTGGAAATGTCAAGGCGAGCTTGAAGACCTCATCGATAACATCACAGCAATGACCAATCACCAGAAACGTCGCGCGGTAACGACGAGGATTGAAGAGTTACGACTGCACGAGGACACGATGTCTTTTTTTCTTTTTCTCTCTCTTTGGATCATGTCAGCGAAAGCATCAGTTGCGCTGGACTAAAGGTTTCCAAAGAAGATGTCGACAAGCCAATGGTTTTACGTGACGATTGGGCCACAAAAAGAAAGTCACACTACTGACGATTTTGGGGGTTGAGATTGGTTGCAATCAGTTGCAACGAATGTCCCAACAGTCACAACATCTGACTTTTTTGGGCCCGTTGCCGAGGAAGGTCGCACAGAACGAGCGCGGATTGCAGCATGGTAGACTGGGGACCGCGCGATCAATTGATACAAGAGGGCCATGAGGTCTGAGTTCAATGTCCACACTGCGGAAGAGGTTAGTGGATTATATCGCGGGAGTACGTGGAGGACCAGGTTTCGGGGCTTTGATGCATTGCCTTTTTGAGGAACCTGATTTGTGCAGGAAAAGGGTATCTCTCTTCTTGTGTATTTTAACTAGGTATGGCAAGAAGTTGTGCGCCAAGGTGGCGTGGATGGGGGCAGGGACTTTTTTGCGACTTCCAGAGTCGGTCATTCCATTCTTGTCACTTGCTACCCTTTTGGGAGCATCATCATTTGTGTGTGTCATTTTTTCTCCCACCCCCATCTACGATTACTTCACCATTGCTTCTTTCGTCGTTGCCATTACCTCCTCACCTTTTATTCAACAATATTGGGCTTGAAGGAGGATATTTGGGCCTCTTCATTTTCTTTTCAAGGCGCTGCAAGCTCTATCTTTCACAGTTGAGCAAGACGAGGCGATTACATTATGGTAGAAAAATGGGAAGGTTTTTGGAAAGGCAACCTGTATCCGGCGCCTCGGCTATACACAAAAGTTCTCATTTTCATCTGGAGGCCTTTTCTGTTGTTTTGTTTGTTATCTTAGCAAAAACACAAAAAAATACTCGGAGTGGTCTGCCAGAGTCAATTATACAAAGGGGCGAAAAGCGAACCCCATTCATTACTGAGCAACAGAAGATATGTCCTACATGGAGTGTGTTGTTGATTTTGATGGCGTTCGACTTTGTATTGACATATACCCTGTCCCGTTGTCGTTGTCGACCCAGGTAACGGTCTATATCAAATAGAACAGTGTTCAGTTTTGTAATCCGAGGCCAAGTGACAAGTAAGTAATTCCACTGTAATAATATGATCGCGTGCCTACTCCTCATCGGTATACTCATATTGAGTCGCTATGTTACTTGCTGTGACTACAGCTCATGCAACTAACTTGGTAGGCCCGGATATCTGGCAAACCTAATCTGTCTCAAACTGTCCCAGTCCGGGACCAAACCACATCCTAGACAGCCGCGACGTTACTGTCGTCGTATATCGACCAACCAGCATCCGTTGAAAACATGACCTGTCAGGTCCTTTCGGTCCTATCAGCGCCTTTCCAAGCAAAATTTTGGTAGCAAATGGCAACCTCAAGAGGGAAATCAATAAATGGAACGTAGAAGAGGCAAATATCGATTCGCTTCTGCAAGATCGCGCGGCAATATGGTTCCCCCCCCCCCCCCCCCCCCCAAGACATATAATCCGGGCTCTTGAGCGGTTGTATGGATGGCGACTGTTGGTTTCCTCGGACCCAAGACATTTCTGTTACTCTTGTCGCTACCACCCGGCGGCTCGCCCTGCCAGAGATTAACAAGAATCGAAAAATGGGTTGAAAAAAGGTCTCGTTGAGCGATTATGACCAATCAGGATTCTGCGGGGGTTGCCTCGCGTCTTTGGTGGCCTGTGAGTGGCCGCTATTTTGAGCGTTAAGCGCCCGGCTGGGGGCAGCTTGCACGACCCCTCTCGTCATTTCTTTTATTTATTTATTTTATTATTTTTTTTATTATTTTTTTTTTTCCCTCTCTTCTTTCTTGGTCTGGATTCTACCTTACCGTTACCCTCGCACGATCCATCTGCCAAGTCACCTTCCCCCCATTTGAACGCAACCACCATCTTTACCCTGGACCCGTCTTTTTGACACTTTTTCTTTCTTTTTCTTATTTGCAGCCGCAGATGAGCCGGGAAGCCGTGCTCGGAGCCCTTTGCCGGTCTGAACCCTGGTGGGGATCTGGCTTGGGGTAGCTTTTACCGGCATGCTTGTTTATTTACGGAATGGAAATGGCTGGCAATAATCTCACCGGAACGTGATGAAGCCGTGGCTCGGGTGAGCAGGTCGCTTGCTGGTTGATGGAGCAGCATTTACGTTCACTTGTATTCTGCAAATACTGACTGGATGACGGTCGTACCGATGGACTGGCTGCAGACATGCGTACACCTAGCTACGTCCGGCTGCTCTGTTACCTGTACTGCATGAAATGGATGTCAGTACCCGCGGACACGGCAAATTGAATTTCTTCAACCATTGATGTCCGTGGTGGGTCAAGTGGTCCAGGTCCCGGCCGCCCGTTGAGGCCTGCCGTCAGCCAATCATGTGTTCAGAAGGGCATGAGAAAGTCAACCGGTGCTCGTGGCAATTACGGGTCTAAATATCTTGGGTAGAGTCCCATGAAAGAGATTACCTCCCCTACAGTAGTTATAAGATACCCAGGGAAGGATAAGCTTACACACGTACAGCCCTAGATGGGTCTGTGGAGATTTTAGCCTGGTTTACAGAGCAGACACGCCATGGTTCTAGAAAATAGGACGCCATTACTAACACCAAACCCAACATCAGCAACTAGCAGCCTTACAAGTGCTGATGGTTGCTATGGTCAGACTGCTCTCACATCCGAACAAAACATTTCTGCTGAGCCGAAAATCATATCAAATTCGCATCAACAATTTGTCAAAATTAATCAGACCCTTAGCTGGGCGGGATGGTCCTCTGGCAATATACGCGTGGCGGGTTGTGGTCTCAGTGGATCTTGGCGGCGCGACACAAGCAATTATCCGCTTGAGATATGGAGCCCAGGGCGCTTGCAACATGCAGTTGAAGACAAGGAATTTACCTAAGGCACTTGATCTAGGCGCTGCCCATGATACAGAGGTACCTTCCCTTTGTGCTTCGTGCAGGCGCTACTAAGAATGGAATAGATGTACAGAAGTGGGGCTACTTTCCTTCCCGCCCAAGAACTGACCGTTGACCATACAGACGTCGTCTTCCCACTTCCTCCCGCCCATTTTATTCTTTGCCCTACCCACCCACCTTGCCTACCACACCACCTATTACCGAACCCTGTACGCGCATCTCTCCCAAGAGGGGATGTGGTTTTTTTGGGCGGCTGCGCTGGGTCGCCCACCGTGAGATTACCGCGCAACCCTTCCCGATTTAGAGCAGCCGACAGGGGTTGGTTTGTGTGGTTGGGTCGCTTTCCCTCTTTCTGACCCTCTTACTTGTATGTGTGGACGGCTGCTATTTTGCATCTCGCTTAGGTCCCGCGGTAGCTTGCATAGGAAGGTACTGTATCTTATACAAGTCTATAATAGGAACCATGCCTTCTTCCTTTGTTCGGGTTGAACTTTGATATCTGTTCCTGGCATCAATCAAAAAAGTTCCTTTCTGATTGGCATCGATCAACATATATCGAGTTTGCTTTCCCTTTTTTCCTCTGCCTTTCATTTCCTATTTCCTATTGGGTCCTGTCTAGTCTTTTCGCCTCCTTTTCCTTTGGCCAGCATTTCAATTTCTATCTCAGCACGAAGTCTACGAAAATACCAAAAGACAAACGAAACAACATTTCATCAACAGACCTAAATCAAGAGGAAGCCACCGCAAACAGACAAAATATTCAAGATGTACTCTTCGATACTATTGGCCACGGCGTTCATCGCCTCCACCTTTGCCGCCCCAGCCAGCCCCAGCTTGAACCTAGCATCAGCACACCCAGGATCACACTCGGCCACATCCGACTACTTCAACATGCTGGCAAAGAAGGTTCAGGAGGCTAAGCAGCTGCCGCAAGGGGGGCCAGCATGCGACCTCTCCTCGGTCCAACTGCCCAGGGTTCCCGGCTGTAAGTTCACCTCGATGATACCTTGCTATGAAAAGGCACATGCCCAATATACAATAAGAAGCCATCCCAGCTGACAAAACTCAACTTATATCAACAGCAAAAGAGCCACTCCCACTCCCCGGAGCCGGCTACAAGCTCAAGCACGTCGCCCTCGGTCGCGGCACGCAGAACTACACCTGCTCTCCCAACGACGCCAACGCCGCCCCCGCCGCCGCTGGTGCCGTGGCTACTCTGTTTGACGCCTCTTGCGTCGCCTCAGCCTACCCCTCCCTCCTGACGGAGCTGTCACGTGTGACTGTCAACTTCAACCTGACGGACCTCAATGCGCTCGCGCCATCAAACCTGCTCTTGTCAGGCCACCATTACTTTGCGCCCAACCTGACGGTGCCATTCTTTGACCTCGGCCCCATTGGAAGCGCCATGACGGCCAAGAACGCATCCGAACCCGCCCCCGTCGACGCCGCAAAGGGCCAGGGTGGCGAGAACGCCGTGCCGTGGCTCAAGCTCACCACCCGGGAGGGCGCCACGGGCGACCTTCAGGAGGTCTACAGGGTTGGCACCGCCGGCGGGAGTGCACCAGCCACGTGCAAGGACATGCCTGCCACTTTCGAGGTGCAATACACTGCGCAGTAAGTTTCTCCCATGTTTCTTGCCTCATGGATTACTATCTTTTTCGGTCACTAATCATGTTTGTCTTTGTCTGAACAGATACTGGTTCTACGCCGGCAAGAAGTCGACATAAAAAAAAAGGACGCATGTTTGTTCAATCTTGTTTCAATGGCCCTGGTACTTTCTGTTGCATGAGATACCTAGTTTGTTGTTATGTTTTCCTTTCTTTGTTTCGCCTTTCTGTGGATAAGGCGTTTGAGGCGGCGCTACTTTTCCTTTCTTTTTCATATCTTCTCTGATCATCTCGGAGTAGTTTTTCTTAGTCTCACTCGAGATCTACTTTTGTCTCGCTGGCTTACATCTGGAGGATTCCGAACCGCTATTTTAGCTTAGGTTTGCGGTTTAGCTTCATGAGAATATTTAATGCGTTAGCTTCTGGACTCTGGTCATGATATATTATGCCTTGGTCACCTTTTTGCAATTTGTGATATCGGTCAACCGTCGTACTTATGATTTGGTAGACTTTGTTCCTCCAGACTGCACTGTTGACGATATCTAAGATACGAATGATTCTAAAGTGAGATTTGTTGCATCATTGCCGTCGTGATTGGCAGTTCTGCTCTTTGAACTCTGGCAACTGTGTAGCACTTTTTTTTGAGTCTCAGGGATGATGACCTACGGTCAAATTATCCCCCAGACGTGCTTCTATGGTGAACAGGGCCATGTTATCGGCGCAAGAGGATGTAATTTGGAGCGTTCAATGGTATCCGTCTTGGCGGCCTGTAAATGCGGTCTTGTGTGGGTATAGCCAAGTTCTATTATGCATTGTGGGTTGCATTGCCATTGAGCGTTGGTTTCTCTGTCAGTACTATTGTGGAAAACAGAAAACCCAAGCAATTTTTCTATCCTTTTTACGCACGCGCAGAGTGTTCAAGTGGGAAAAATATAGTACGGACAGACACGTGCTGTTCAAGAATCCTTTGATCAATTATGATTATGGATAATCAGATGCCTGAGGAAGTCCCTACGACCACGCTGCAAGAATTTGCAGGCATTGGGGAAGGAAGCGGTTGTATAGGCGAAGTATTCCTGGCGACGAACCGGCTTACCCGACCCAGACTTTCACAGCGCCGGCCAAGCAATTAGCTCCAAGCCCCCCCCACCCAGCAGCCGAGAACGTTTTTGTCGGCGGACCTACTACATCAGGCAATGTTCATTCTTAGGAAGTAAGCCCGCTGTCTTGTCGTTCCGACATCAAGTGGCCAGGCACTTGGCTTCCAGGGTTTCGATGCGGGTGGCAGATTGAGGGTGGGGGATGTGATGACCACTGATCAACCATGTTACCGACCATGTTGCCAACATAAAAGAAGAGTCTTGCCTACAAAATTGCAGGGGAAGCTTTGAAGAGCACTCGCAAAACCCCTCAATCTCCTCTTCCCCCCCATCGCATAGTCTCGACGAGCGTCATGGCTGGAAGACTTTTTCTCGCCGCCTGCCTTGGCCTTGTGGCCGGATTGCAAGCACAGGAGACGACAGCCTCTTTCACAAACGAGGCGAGGGGTTTTGGATCCCAACAAGACTCCCACGGTGTTCCTGTGTCTGACAAAGCATACGATTATATCGTCGTGGGTGGGGGGACTGCTGGTATCGTCACGGCGCAGCGGCTGGTAGAGACGGGCAAGTCGGTTTTGCTGCTCGAGCGCGGTGGCCCATCGTACTACTCGGTGTGTTACCAATTTACTCATATCGCTGATTCCGCGGCTGGAACGAAAAGGTTAACAGGTGCTCCTTAGACGGGCGGAACGATCACAGTACCATGGAACGACACTACAACCGTCCACGACGTTCCCAGTTACTTCTTCCTGATTTTGGCAACGCCTGGCTCTTACGGCAGCCTGTGCTCAGACACGCCCGCCCTTGCAGGCTGTGTTCTGGGCGGCGGCTCAGCAGTTAATGGATTGCAGTTCATCCGGCCGCCCAGCTTTGACTTTGAGAACTGGCCTGAGGGCTGGAGATGGGAAGACGGGATTGAGGCCGCGGCGGAGCGATGCTACCGGCGGGAACCCGGGACGACGAGGCCTTCGTCGGACGGCAAGCTCCACGACAGCGCCGTTCATGACATCTTGTCTGAGGAGTTTGCCGGTATGGGTTGGTCTAGGGTTGATAGCAACGAGGAGCCAGACAAGAAGACCAAGGTTTATGGGCTGCCTGCCGTCCATGTGAGTTTACCATCCAACAAGAAGCAGGGTACCTGGCTGACAGCATCGTTTCTTTGCTGCAGGTTCTCAACGGCCGCCGGTCCGGTCCCGCAATCTCATACCTGCCCCTGGCACAAGGGAAGCCCAACTTCACACTGAAGCTCCACGCCAAGGTGATTCGCGCCGTGCGCACCAACTCAACCGTCACCGGCGTTGAGGCTCAGGATGAATCCGGCGAGCGGCTCATCTATCCCGTCACGCCCGGGAGTGGCAAGGTCATCTTCGCAGCGGGAGCCATGTCGACCCCGCGGCTGCTGTTCCACAGCGGCATCGGACCCCGGGAGCAGATCGAGATGGCGCGGCTGTCTCCGGACAACGTGACGCTGCCACCCGAGGACGCATGGATCAATTCGCCAGTCGGGTTCGTCAGGGACCATACCCTGTACATAATGGACTTCAAGGTCCGGGGCGGCCTGGATGCGCTGCCGATGGCCGAGTTTGCGAACCCATCGCAGGAGAACATCGACTTATTCGCCAAGGCCTCGGGCCCACTGGCGCAGTCCGGCATGAGACTCAACACCTTCACGTCAGTTGAAGACGCTACGGGCCACAAGAGACAGGTCACGACGCACTGGTCGTCGACGGTGGCCGATACCATCTCAGGGACCTTGCAGCTGACGCGCGGGTCAACGTCGACGGGCAGGCTAGGGCTGACGGCGGAGGGCAGTACGGTCTGGACCGAGAGCCCGTACATGCAGACCGAGGGCGACAGGGCGGCTGTGGTAGCGGCCATTGACGAGCTGCTGGCCATGAGCAGGAAGGAAGGAAGCCGGCTGGTGTGGGCTGGCTACGGCGGTGAGGAGGCGACGGGCGCCTCAATCGTCGAGAATGTCGAGCCCATGAGTGGAGTGCACATGACGGGGACGGCAATGATTGGGACGGATGACGGTACCAAGGGCGGTACGGCCGTCGTCGATCTCGACACTAGGGTGTACGGGACCGACAACCTGTTTGTGGTAGATGCATCGATGCACGCGGATCTGCCGACGGGGAACACCGTGGCCATTGTGATGGTGGCGGCCGAGAGGGCGGCCGAGAGGATCATCGCCCTTGGGTAAGAGCGCAGTCTTCCAGGCGAATCCGTTCCGTATGAAGTCTAGACTAGATTAGATACCTAGTCTGGCAGTTAGGATTAGTTTAGGTCTCTCGGTATACGTAGATAGCTGTGTAAATTGACACCGTAATTTGGCTCGCTTGACTGTTCCATCCCCGGTCAGCTTCCAGCCATATCTATGATAGGTACTGTCAGGAGACTCGAAACAGACAGTGCCACTCAATGGTCTCGCTCAGTGCGTTCAGCGCTTCTGGAGATGAATGCATTGTCTAGGTGACTTGTTTGTAGTAGATTCTCCCGCTGCCCTTGTTGTTGCTCATATGGAATTGATCTGAGTTTCCAATTAAATTACAGTGCGAATTTAACTGGAACATTAGGTAGCTCTCACGAAATAACACAGTGTAAATTACCGTTTGATACATCCTCGAGACTGTTCAAGAACTTGGGCAAGGCATAACCATGTCAAATTTCAATTCAGGGTCTTCAACAAAACCATTCTGATCATCCATCCTACTCACATTGTATCCTATTCGGTACTTCAAGAGCAGACAAAACAACACGACTGTTCAGAAACATGAGGATTTTTACCCTCCAGAGTCCATGATCAACTAGACATAGTCTGTCTCGGATTCAGGGTCCTGAGGACCTGGACGAGTACACATGGAGGCATACAAGCACGCGTTGTCGGTCGCGTCGTCACGCTTGTCCCGGCTTGTCGAGCTCACAGCTCGGTCTGCATGCCTGAGGCATGCAGAGATTAATGACCGGGTATTGCCGGCTCGGCGAGCGCATGTCGTGCATGGGTGGGGCGGAGCTTCCCCGGTGCGGGGTAGTTTCAGACAGGCGGGCTGGATAACTCTAGCACAAGATGATACTGCTGTGAGATGTTCTAACAGCAACACCTCCTCAGCAACAAGAAGATACTACTCTTCCGTCACGTTCTCGTCTTCCAGGAAGCCTGATCCTTGTCTAGCCTCACCACTTCAATCTCGAGTCAGCGGGTCTGCACTCCTCCCGAAACGGAACTGTACAAGCTTGACTCCGAATTCGTCGATTCTAGCTGCAAACATGTCGGCTCGTGACATCCTCCCGGACAACTTCCGTCCGGTCAACTATGATATCCACCTCACTGATCTGGACTTTGATTCGTGGACCTACAATGGAACTGTTCAGTGAGTGTATACGGATATTAAACGTGTGATTGCACAACTAATAAACGGCCCCACAGGATCACTGGAGAGCTCACCAAGCCGACTACTGAGATTGTACTGAACGTATTGGAGATCAAGCTCAAGGAGGCTCAACTGGATATTCAGGTTTTTTTTTGGTTTTTTTTTTTGACTGCCAATGGAAAACAAAATTGTCAGCAACTAACAAAGCAAACATCTGAGTACAGGGCACCAAGGCAACTTTAAGCCAGAGCACCCAGAAATTCAACTACAATGACAAGCAACAACGTGCCACCATTGTTTTCGAGCAAGAACTTCCTCCCTCAGCCAAGGTCAATCTCAAGGTCAAGTTCTCCGGATCCATAAACCATGACATGGCCGGGTTCTATCGCAGCATGTACAAGCCTGCAGTTCCAGCCGCTGCTTCGGTTCCCCGGGACGACCATTTCCATTATATGCTTAGCACCCAGTTTGAGGCCTGCGATGCTCGTCAAGCCTTTCCCTGCTTTGACGAGCCCAACCTCAAGGCTACCTTTGACTTCGCCATCGAGATCCCAAGCGATCAGGTTGCCCTGAGCAACATGCCAGTCAAGGAGTCCAAGGAAGTCGCGCCAGGGAAGACACTTGTCTCCTTCGAGCGTACGCCCGTCATGAGCACCTATCTCGTCGCCTGGGCCGTCGGTGACTTTGAGTACATCGAGGCTTTTACCGAAAGGCGATACAATGGCAAACAGCTCCCCGTGCGCGTCTACACTACCCGTGGGCTCATCGAGCAGGGTCGCTGGGCGTTGGAGCACGCACCCAAGATTATCGATTACTTCAGCGAGCAGTTTGAGATCGACTACCCGCTGCCCAAGTCCGACATCCTTGCCGTCCACGAGTTTACTCACGGTGCCATGGAGAACTGGGGCCTGGTAACGTATCGGACGACCGCTGTGCTCTTTGACGAAAAGTTGTCTGACGTTCGATTCCGTAACCGCGTTGCCTACGTCGTTGCTCACGAACTGGCTCACCAATGGTTCGGCAACCTTGTGACTATGGATTGGTGAGTTTTCGCAGAGACTATCACATTACAAGCCCCTGCAAACGACATGACAACAAAGTGCTAACTACATGTCGTGCAGGTGGGACGAGCTTTGGCTCAATGAAGGCTTTGCTACCTGGGCCGGATGGCTTGCTACTGATCGTGAGTCCTTGAACCTGGTGTTTTATGGTAACTGACATATGACGCCTGCTAACTCCAAGACGTAGACCTTCATCCTGACTGGAATGTCTGGCCTCAATTTGTCAACGAGGGCATGGGCATGGCATTCGAGCTTGACTCTATCCGCGCCTCGCATCCTATCCAGGTTCCTGTTCGCGATGCGCTTGACGTGAACCAGATCTTCGACCATATTTCATACCTCAAAGGCTGCAGTGTAATCCGTATGCTGGCGTCGCATCTCGGTGTCCGGACCTTCCTCAAGGGTGTTGCCATCTACCTCAAGAAACACCAGTATCGAAATGCCAAGACTGACGCACTATGGTCGGCCTTGGCCGAGGCGTCTGGGACTGACATCAATGCTCTCATGGCACCCTGGATTGAGAAGATTGGCCACCCAGTCCTTACGGTTACAGAGAAATCCGGTGACGGCGCCATCAGCGTGAAGCAATCGCGATTCCTATCTACAGGTGATGTCAAGCCCGAGGATGACACCACAACCTGGTGGATTCCCCTGGCCTTATCAGGCAAGGTCGGCACTGCCGAAGGCGAGGTGCAGTCTCTTTCTCTTACAAGCAAGGAGGAGACTATCAATGGTGTTAGCGATGAATTCTACCTGCTCAACTCGAACGCAACCGGGTTTTACCAAGTGAACTACCCAGCAGAGCGTCTGGCAATCTTTGCCAAGCAGCTCAACCGGCTGGGTTCATCGGACAAGATCCGTATCGCTTCGTCTGCATCAGATCTCGCCTTCTCTGGATACGCCAAGACTTCGTCTCTACTGTCTTTCCTGGAGGGCTTCAGCAATGAGACGGAATACCTGGTTCTTGCGCAGGCCCTCGATGCAGTCGCCACGCTCAAGTCCGTATTTGGCGATGATGAGGACATTAGTAATGGCCTGAAGGCCTTCTCATTGAGGCTTATCGAGAATCAGGTCGGGAAGGTTGGCTTTGACGTGCCTGCGAACGATAGTTACAGCAACAGCCTTCTACGCAAGAGGATTCTACTGGCTGCTGTTACAAACGGACATGAGAGGTAAGAATTTCCCCTGTCGAACGTGTTAGGGTTCTGTGTCTTCATTGAAATCGTGCTAACCTCTGTTTTCCTTGCAGCATCACCGCTGAAGCCAAGAAAAGATTCGAGGCTTACTTCAAAAACGGAGACAAGTCAGCTGTGCATGCCGATCTGCGTGTTACATGCTACCGGGCAGCCATAATGAGTGATCCTGCGGCAGCTGTCCAGACACTCAAAAATGAATGGGCCGAAACCAAAGCAGTGGATGGGAGAGAGCTGTGCCTCGGCGCCATGGGCCATGTGCAGGACACTGCCATTATCAAGGAAGTTCTTCTCCCGTTCCTCTTCGATGCTTCCCAAGGTGCTGTGCCGCCGGCCGACGTCCACGTCTTGGCCGCGGCGTTGGCCGCTAACCGGGTGGGACGCCCACTCTTATGGGAGTACCTGCGCGAGGGTTGGACAGACTCCGTGATCAAAAAGCTTGGAGGTAATCCTATACTGGTCGACCGCCTGATCAAGTCCTCGCTGGGCAAATTCACAGATGCCAAGGCTGTCGATGAAATTGAGGCCTTCTTCAACAGCCGGGATACCTCGGGCTTCGATAGGACTTTGGAGACAGTCAAGGATAAGGTTCGGGGTAGAGCCGCGTATAAAGAAAGGGACGCGGAAGTCCTGAGGCAGTGGTTGAAGGAGAATGGATATTCGAAGAAATAGTTGGTATGACCTCGAATTTTCCATTCGGTGAGTTGTATTCTTGTCTGGCTTGTGGATGAGACGCATTCTCGAATGTAATAACGGGGTTGCCTAGGCAGATTAACACTATCTAGTCTAGACAAAATGACCAAACGAAGTGATTTCAGCGCCCCTTGCCGGTCCGGTAACTTAACAAGCCCCAGGTCATCTTGAATTTCGTCAAAACTCTGGGTTGGCTGCCTGGCCATCTTGTGCAACCACCCTCGGGCCAGCTCCGCCACCTCTTTGCATAAAGACGACACCCTCAGCTGCTTATGGGGGCCAGCACGTCGGCTGAGTCTCTGTTTGGGTATACATCTCCTATAATCGTGTAATTATCAACTCAGGCAGGGATGGGGGCCACTTGCTCTTCTCTGCTCTTAAACAAAAGGAGGGCGCCACCCCCCCGAATCTACATGGGGCGAGGCCGCACGCATATCCGCCTCCAAACCATCGCGACAGGGACCATGGATCCATTTTCTGCTTTTACGGGGACCGTTGGTCTGCTACATATAACCGCGCAGACCCTCCTAAAATCACAAGGCTTTGCCTCGGGCTGCCGTGAGGCCAGAGACGACGTAAAGTCATTGACGCGCGAGCTGGTCGACCTCAAATCTGTGCTCGAGTTTCTACAACAAGACACAAATGACAGCGGCAGCAATGACGACCTGGCGGTGCCTGACGAGCTCAAGTCCCAGGTCGCCAATCTGATCGTCGGCTGCAAGGGCGTCCTGCGCCAGATCAACGAGCTGTTTGCCCGGCACTCTGGCGCCAGTCTCGGCATACAATGGGCCCTACATGGTAAACAAGAGCTCACGGCTTTAAGGCTCTCGCTGGCGAGCTACGAAAGAGCCCTTGGAATCACGCTCGATACGTTCTCAATGTAAGTTTTTCATTCCATCGCCTCGAGAGACTTGGTTCTCCTGAAGTAGTGCGAAAGCGCGCTAATCAACACGGTCATCTTGGATGCTTGGTAGTATCCTCAGCAAAAGCATCAAGACCGACACCGCTGCCATCAGGACCGATACCTCGGTTATCCGGACAGACGTTACACAAATCAAAGACACGCAGGATGAGATTTTAAATCGCATCGAAGAGCTGAGAGCCAGGCCACCGCCGTCGACGCAGAGCGACCAAGGGGAGAACCTCATTTTGCGGCGATATCTTGATAGTCTCTCTAACTATGCCGAGACTGTGATCGGAGATTTTCCTAATAGCCAACAAGCCAATGACGATATTGAAGACTATTACCAACGCCCAGGCTTTTGGCAAGACTCTCTCGACCCAGGGGACAGGTTCGATCATCACGTTGATCCTCCTTCGGAGGAACAACCACGCCTCCCAGTCCCGATCTCAAACAGTGCCCGGCTCAGCGCCAGTCGCTCCACCAACTCTATCGGGGGCTCAACACTAAGTTACGACGTGGACACTTCTCGGGAGGCGGTATACGGTCGACGGAGCGCGCCCGAGTCGCGCTTGTCGCTGCACAGCGGCGCAGCGGCGGGTGGTAGGACCGGCGAGATGGGCACTGGCTCAAGATTCATCGCCCGTAAGCCCGTGCGACGAGACAGAGAGCTTTGTTCGGACTTTGGCGACTCGAGCACCCTGGACGGCCACCAGCAACAGCATCAGCACCAACAACAACGGAACTCACTCGCATCTCCTGCCGAAAGACTGCAGCAACAGTGGGATTCAGCTTCCTACTTTCCCAATGGTGGAGAGATATCGAGAGAGCGCCTCCAGCAGCAGCCCAGCTTTAAGCTATTCTTGCGACGGACGGAGCTCTGGCGCGGAAGACGGCCCTTCTCCATTAGCCCATCGCCTCAGGGACGATTTCTCGCAATAACCTACTCCAAAGAGGTAGACGTTATCGACCTGGAAACGACCGGCGCGCAGCCAGCTCTACTGACCTTGCCGAGTCCCGGATTTTTCACCAAACGCGCCGACGAGCGCCACACCCGTGCCGTCATCATCTCCGAGGCCCGGCCGCTGGCCCTGGTCCGCTGCACAGGCGGTCAGCTCCTCCTCTACAACTACGCCAACGGCACGCAGCTTGGCAGGATCGCGGCCGTCGCGGACGAAAATGAACGCGAGGGGCCTTGGAAGAACCGGTGGAGCGTTTCGGCGGCGGCGGCAGGTGAAGACCAGGTCGCAGTGGTGTTGAGGGAACAAAAGTCCCGGCAGCTGCAGTCCTTCCGGATCCAGTACTACCGCGAGGGCGGGGGCGACTCGGCTGTGGACTGGAAGCGCACCTACTGCGGGGCGGAAGATAGGCCAGAAGTTGGCTCCTTTGGGCTCACGTCATCGCCCCAGAGGACCGGAGGCCCGCCGAGCATCGTCTGTGGCCTGGGAGGGCCCGCCGGGCAGGCGCGCCTGGGGTTCATCGACGTCGAAGATGGCACCGAGCGCAAGATGATCATGACGGCCTTCAAGACCGAGGGCTACAGCTACGAGGTGCTCGACCTGCTCGAGCACAAGGGCAGGATGGTTTCGGTGTGGCAGCTGCAGCCGCCATCACACCTAAAGCCTAAGAAGAAGAAAAAGAACAAGGCGAAACAATCCGACAAGGATAAGAATGAGAAGGGCGGCGGAACCAAGAAGAAGAAAAAGCCAAACAGGAAGAACTTCCGACTATCGGGGCAGTACAAGCTCGCCATAACCGATGTTTCCACAAACTGTAGCCGCTTGACGGACCTGCCCGATATGCGCGGTGGGTATGTGAAGGATGGCGAGGACGACGAGGACGACGATGATGCGACGCCTTTTGCCATGTGCATATCACCGGACCTCGGGCATCTCGCCCTCTGGGATCCGATGGGCCTCCGCATATTTGAGATAGCCGACGCCGAGGACCCGAACCTTGCCTTCCTCAGGCCCGCGGACGAGGCTGCGCTGCCGGGCGAGCTTCACACGGCAGAAGACGGCGACGACTACTGCGGGAACCAGGGACGGGCGGCCGACCTCTGCTTCTCGGCGGATGGCA
Source organism: Magnaporthales sp. P1609 (assembly GCA_003709005.1). NCBI lineage: Eukaryota > Fungi > Ascomycota > Sordariomycetes > Magnaporthales > Magnaporthales sp. P1609. The sequence continues at coordinate 1,801,041 of PELF01000005.1, read as the reverse complement.
GGCGACTATACCTGTTGGGTGCGTCCAAGATCATGGTCTATGACATTAAGGCACAACCTTGCGGGGAATCTGGGGTCCTGCGGGCGAAGAGGTCCGGGTATCTGCTTTGATATACTATTGGTTTTTGCACGTTATTGATGAATATGTAATTAACTAGATCCTCTGCGCTCAGCGATAAATGAACAATCACCTAAGTTTTACTAGAAAAGATTGGTTTTGGCCGGTTATAAGTTTATATATAATGTTGACATTTTGGTAAACTTTCCAACGTCCATAAAGAAGTCCTATATTATTGCTCGCCAGCTGGCACCAATGAGCAACCTATTGCCTAGGAATACCCCCAGACCCCCAGACCCCCCCCCCCCCCCCCCCCCCCCCCCGACTACTTGCGGACAATCGGAGGAAAAAACCACCTACCAAGGCGGAAACAAAATTCACAGTCACCGACTTCTCCAAGGTGGCATGGGCCCATAAAGTCAGAGTTGGCTCGTAATGAACAGCGCATGTATGCACTGGAGCCACTGCATAAACACGGCGGGAATTCTCGGTGTTGTATGTTTTGCTTTTTTGCCTGTAACGTACATACTACATTGCGGGCCTTTCCGGGTCGCATTTTCTCTTATTATTTTGGGTATTGAAATTCCCAACCACTTTTGATCGCAAATGCTGTCGAACTTAATATGGCGAACTCCATCAAGGAAATTGGAAGCTGGAAAGGTTAGTTTTGTATTGTAAAAGCATGTAAGTAACATTTGAGACATTTGAATCCTTGCAAGTGCCACTGCGGGGAGGATCGGTTTACCAGATCCGTTTTGGTTTTGGTTGGAGACGCAATTGCATTGATGGGGACACGCAATAACACGACTGCTAACAAGGGACCAGCCAGTACTCACCCAGGTTTTGTCTTCTTGGGGTGTGGCAGCCAAGTCAGCCAGCCAGTCAATTAAAATCAGTCAGCGGAATGGATCACTCGCTCCATTGTTTCTGCCGCCTTCTTTTTGAGTCTTTCAAGACCAGTCCCTCTTAGTAAATAGTTTACCAGCTTTTGTCTAATTTTGATCACAAGCCTTCTTTCTTTCTTCCGGCCACCAACTGAAGCTGTTCGTCCCCTTGGCCTCATTTTATTTTCTCCACGTCCTGCAGTTCAAACCATCTTCTCGGGTCTTGCGCCACTCTTTTTTTTTTTTTTTCGTCGACTTTTTTCCCCCCAAGGCAAGACGAGGAAAGTCCCCACTCACCCAAGACGAGATTTCGTCATCAGGCACTGCAACGCACCATCGTTTACCATCGATTTCAATCAACAGTCTCCGCCGATCATTCACTTTTGCACGGTTTCTGCATGACTACACCTCACCTCTCTACTGCTGTAGAACATCATTCGCGTTGCATAATTCTTCTCTTCTTTTCGTGACGAACCAGTCCAGCGGTACGCGACCGCTTACTGCTGAGGATGAAACGCGCCTCGTTAGAACTCAGCGAACCCATGCGCAACATCGAGGAGTCCATCGGGTCCCCGGACCCCGACTCGGCCACAGATGCCGTAGGCGACATGTCTCTAGCCATGACCGCAGAGGCCGACGAACACGACGACGAAGACCTCGACACCGTAGACGCTCCTCGGACTTACACACCACCCCCGCACATCGCCGCCCGCTTCTATAGGCCGTCTCAAAACAGGCGGAAGGACTCGGCTGCGTCCTCGCGACGCAACTCCATCTCCTCGGCACACTCGCTGTCTTCCCACGGCTGCAGCCGGCAGGCCGGCCCGCAGAGCAAACACGTCGCCCAGCACCTCCGCCGCGCGTCCATCCTCGAGGACCGCAAGGCCCGGCTCGCCGACCGCGCCGCGCACGCCGAAAAGGTGAGGCTACGGGCCGCCATGGCAAAGGCGGCGACGAAGGATACGTCAGTGAGCGAGGAGCGGGCACTGGCTGCCCAGTTGACGCGCGAGCGGAACTTGGCCGAGATTGCGGCCGCGTGCGCAGAGGAAGTCAAGAGGGCCAAGGCGGTGGCCGAGTCGATGAAGGAGAAGCGGGAGCAGGACCTACAGAAGCTCAAGATGCAGATCGAGGAGCGCATGGCCGAGGCGAGCAGGCGGCGCGAGGAGCTGCGGCGCAACGCCGCCAACAAGTCCTCTTCGGCTTCGTCTCCGTCGCGGGCCAGGGGTCAGAGCCAGAGCATGGGCCCCAACAGGAGGACTGCCAGAGCACTGCCGGATGTCAAGGAGGAGTCTAAGGAACCAGAGGGTCGCATCCTGACGCCCGAGATGGCGGCCGGTCAGATACAGTGGTGGTGGAGGGCGACGATGAGGCGCAGCATCGTTTCGCAGTTCCAGGCCCTCGGCCTCACAATCGACGGAGTCCGGGAGGCGACCTTTGAGCACATATCGGCACTGCTCGGCCAGGACTCCGTACTACTAATCACGTCCAAGATCCTCAGGATCTGTGGCCTGCAGGAGGGCGCCGTCGGGTCGGTCAGCGAGATGGCAGCAGTCCGGACCTTCCTGAGCGCGTTCCTCATCCTCGGTCACCCGGCGCAGGTCCTCAGCAACAAGGACGATAAAGGGGAACAGGAGCAGGTTGGGGCAGCTCTGGCCCACCCCATGTCTAAAGATGACCTGGCTAACCCTCAATTGCAGGAGCTCGTCGGGAAAGCGAGGGATCTCTTGATCTGCTTCGAAAACATTCTACCACGGCTCACCTCTACGAACCGACACATGCCTCCCCCGACGCTGAGCGCCGAGCTCCCTGAGGCGTACGCGTCCTTCTACAACGCCTTCATAGCGTGGAAGGCACGGGATTCGGGCGCCCTCATCGACGTGATGCTCATGCAGTTTGTCGAGCTCGACGCCATTTGGCAAACGGTCAAGGACAGCACCGACCCGTCCGTGACCGAGTCGTATCGCCAAAGCATCCAGGACAACCAGCTCATGCTCCTGGTCAGGATCAAGCGGCTTGCTGGGGCCGAGCAGGGCAAGAAGATGGTGTACCAGGCGGTGCGAAAAGCTAGAAAGGCCAGGGCTGAAAGCAAGCCCGTCGGCGACACAAAACCAAGAGAGGCTGATCACACCGTCGAAACTGCCATGGGTGACCTCGGAACGGCTGACGCGGCAGCGCAGACGGAGGATTCCGCGGCAAGCCCCGTGCCATCTTCGCCAGCCTCTGGTCTGGTTGATGTTGTTCAGGTCGAGATTCGCGTGCCAAGAAATCGTCTGCTGCCGGACAATCGCGTCCTGACTCACGAGCTGGCGATTGATAAAAACTTTCGCCTCTCGGCCGAGGTTTACAAGGAGCAGCGTGCGGCATTCCTTGCTCCCCTCTTCCAGCAGATGCGGGACACTATGGAAGGCGACGGACAGCAGGAGCACTTCATCCTGCTGCTAGAGGTGGCCAAGGAGATCCGCGGAAAGCTACAACGCTTTGTACAGCCGGGCAAGTCTATGCATACCTTCATCGGGGAGGTTCTCGACACAGAGGTGGCGTACCAGCAGTTTCAGACGGGTAGCTTTTCCTACGAGAAGTTCTTTAGCACCATGGGCCAGCTCCTCCCAAAACTCTGTGCCCCGGTCCGCGACGAGGAAGTCAAGGATCTCGTAGAGCAGAAGCTAAGGAATGGAGACTACGTCGACCGGCTGGAGGCCCTGATGGGCTTTGTTGACGTCATGTCTAGCGATCACGCCAACTACATGTTGAGCCTCACGGCGCCGACTATCCTGCAGAGGTCGGCCGAGTACGAAGCAAAGGCATTCGCAGACGCTCTCGAGATGAAACAACACGACCTGTCCGCAGCCAAGGCCGCATGGCGCGAGACGAGGGGCAAGCTTTTGGCCGAGGCAGCCCGTCGTGACCCAGAGGGAATCAACCATCCATCGTCCAGGCCGACTCCAGATAAGATATATGCGCAGCTACTCGTAGATATCTTCACAAGGTTGGGCCAGCCGCTGGCCGTGGAGGAAATGCCTGAGATGCTGAGGCTGGACCACAGCCGGGTGGTGAGGTGCGGGGCGCTGACGAGGCGGATCGTCACGGCGGGCGCGATCCTCCTGCAGTGCAAGAACCTACTCAAGCGCGACGTGCGCATGCCCTGGCGGGCCGAGGCCGGGAGGCTCATGACCGTCCTGGAGGCGGCAGACGAGAGGAGACTTAGCAGCAAAGGCAGCGAGGATGGGGACCAAGCTGTCATCGTTGACGGCGTAATGGCTGCGCTTGAGGCCGGGCGTTGCATGCCGGAGGCAACCAAGGCGAACCTAAGAGCGCTGGTGGCCAAGATCACGGCTGCTAGTCGCGATGCCGTCAGCAGCAGCAGCAGAGGACCGGAGCCCACGGAGCCCGTCCTCAGGCTGCTTCTGAACCGACTTCGAGGTCACATCTTTGCGCGCTTGGCGTCGGCGTCGGCGAGCGAAAAGGTCCGCACTGCCAGCACGGCGGGCGAGAAGCTTGCCAGCCTGGGGTTGGCCGAGTTTGTCGACAAGGTCAGAGAGATGGTCGACGAGATTGGGCGGGTCGGCACCGTCGACCGTGAGGCGCATTCCGTCTGGTGGGAAGCGGTGGCGGGAGAGGTTGAGAAGGAAGATCAAGCTCCCGCTGCCGCTGCTTCACCTTCGAGCTCTACGCAATCTCCTACCAAGGTTTGATGGGATCGACGATGTAAGCGACTCTTTTGTTGTTCTTCCACTAGATTGATATTTCAGGCGCAGCATGTTTGTTTTGGGTATACGACGTTAACGGATGATACAGGGTGGGTTTGAGGGACCAGGCGTTTTCTTGTTTCTTTTCTTCTCTCTTCGCAGCGGGCATTATTGCTATGTGTTTTACTGTTTTACATCGACAGGGATACGGACAGGTATGGGCACTGTTATCGGCGTTCAATTGGCTTCAATATTTTTGCTGCCTCGGCGAGGTTTGCATTTCTTCTTCTGTTTTTCTTGTTTGTCACTTACCTATGTTATGTGCTACTCTTTTTTTTCTCGCACATCTCTTACGGTGGGTTTCCATCATGGATTGCGTTGGTTTCCAAGCCATAGACAGACTGCTTCTGTTTTACTCGCATCGCGATCGGCCGTGTCCTTCCTGTGTATCAAACGGGCGGTCCGGTCCGGTCCGGTCATAAAGGATAAACTACGTGTTCACGAATACAACCGCATAGACTGGTCTTGTGCAACTTGTTCCTGATGCCAATTTTGTGGAGAGGTAGCCGAGACCGTGTCACCTACTTTCCTTCTTGCTCTTGCTGGAGTTGGCCGTTTGCTTCCCATTGGACGCAGGCATTCAATGGCTACACCGATACCAATGTTCTGGACCGGTGGTTGAGAAGACAAGAACCCAGCAGTGTGTCGTGTAGTACAAGACAAGTCTAAGTCTGCAGGAGGGAGACAAGGGACTACGCGTTTTGAGCGACCATGGTCGGTTGCGTGCTGTATGCTGCAGCAGTGTCTTCGATTACGCACCTGTGCCTCATTATTTGTGGCTTCCACATAAGCGTTGGTTTTCTTCTGTCAAAAGCGGCCGGTGCAAGTCAAGCGATCTGGCTGCAGGTCCTGGATCTACTTCTCTGATCGCGCGGTACGACGCTACTGTAGACCAAGGGTTCAACGAAAATAACCATGAGAACCATGGTTTTCCTCAAATAGTCACTCGAACCCACGATGGATGTTTGTTGTTTACAGCACGCTGTTTGACCGCATCTACCGAACTATATAGAAGGGCATGCCATTGGAAAAGTACAGTCGTCTTTATCGTCATTGCTACCTGGGTCCGGCAAGGCTAGAATTATTATTATAGTTTTTTTTTTTTTTTTGCTTCGGCCGGCGAGATGGGCAAGCAAATGGGGGACAAAATTATATTTACCGCAAAATCGAACATTCCACACCAAACAATGAAAACCCCAATTTGAATCACCAATTTCAACAATGTACAGTTTCACCATTTCAAAAAAGTATTTTATTTCTCAAAGATCCAGCATAACCAGAAAATATACGTTTATATGAACATCTGGTTTGCAACTTTTAATTGCTGGTTCGGGGGTGTTATTGTAGAAGATCGCGCCGCGGCAAATATAAATCTGCCCCCAACTTTTGGCAAGTTTGCGAATTGGGCTGGGGAGTATCTGATGGTGGTGGCGATAGCAGCTGGGCAAGGGTGGATAGCAACACCACAACACCGGTAGGTGGGTGAGGGAAGGTGGCGGAGTTGATGGTGGAGACTGGTGAGTATCAGGATCAAGATCAGGTGCAGGAGAAAGGTCAAGATGTGCATTAAAGAGGAGGTTGGGACCGGTGATGTATGTGGGCAGTCACCACAAAAACTGCGGGGAAAGGGTTGACAAGGAACGCATGTAGGTCAGGTGTCAGGTGTGCAAGGCTGGTCGAAAATAGAGGCACCGAAAGAAAAAAAAAAGAAAAAAAAAAAAAGGTTGTCAGTAAACTATCTACCCAGGCAAGTGATTTATTTCGTGCAGATCATGTTCTCCTGGGGCATGTTATTCGTTGAATTCAAACGGGAATTAGGTCACATGAATTCATCATGAAGTGGGTAGGTACTATACCATGTTAACTTCACTAAAATGAAGACACATATTTTCATTTTACACTTTTACTCATCTGAGTCCTCAGAGACAATATACCATTAATGCTGGACAGGATATACCCTCGACCAACGTCCGTATATTGTACTGTGTTCATGCAAATTTTGGTCAGCGACTTGGCCCGTCGGTATTGATCTCACACCATCTGTTTTCCTTATTCCATCAGCCGAGCCGACGGGTGTAACAATGTGCACTCGGCATGGATTCGGCTTGGAAAGGTCACTCGGGCTATTGGTTGCCAGGCTAGGATATCGTAGTGGTATTACGTCGCATTGCTTCGTGCGAACTGTTTTTGGTTCCTCCTTCTCTCTTTCTCTCTCTTTTGTCAGGTTTATCTTCTCATTTCCCCTACAAAACAGCCATGGCTCTCCTTCCTGTTTCCCAGCCCCAGTTTTGAGTGTGCAATCAAGGTGGGAGTGTGGGGACTTTTGTGATGGGGTAAGCTGCCTGTGGAGCGTCGCCCGGAGCTTTGTGCGGGGGATTCTGGGGTTCAAAGTTCAAACGAGAACTAGGAAGCTCTCGTCACAACTCCACAGAAGGGCCGTTAGATGCCCAGGCATTTGATGCTTGGCACTTGGCTCCCCTACTGCCAGACTACATAGGTTATTTTATGTAGAGAAAGACAAGGACTTCAATCAACAAGCAATTAGCAAATAGCATACGACCTAGTTGTCATTCCTCACAAACGACGACTTCCGAAGCAACACAGATTTTAGCTATTCCGCAATCAAATCCACTGCTGTGTTGTACCTACAACATCACTGTCTACTGTATGTACATTTACTCTAGTAGCTAAGAACCCTGTAGCGGCTTGTTGGAGAAATTAACAACGCAAGGGAAGCCATGACTGCACTGGGCAACCACTGCAGTGGATCGGTTGTGCCCTTTTTGAATTCTGATTGATCAAGCCGGTCCTGACTTGACGACCTGCATGTAATTGCAAGCATCACTGATTCCAATGGCTTGGTCTCGTTGGACCTTTCATCTCACCCCTTGCTCTTTTTTTCCTGTCCCGCACCATGTGGCCTTTAGTTTCTTTAAGCGGCAAGGGTGCATGTTCTGATTCTACCTTGGCTTCTTTGACGGTTGCCCACCAATGTGGAGTGAGCCTCTAGTTGCAGCAGCGTACCTTCGTAGTAAAAGGTCTGGCCGAACAGATCAGATGGTTGTCATGTTTATATTAGGCGACCTGCATCCCCCATCGAAGCCACCTGTGTAACTCGGCTTGGCTTGCCTCTGTCGTCTCTTTTACGCCTTTTCTTTTTTATTTATTTTTTTCGCTGACAGCTGCCACTTTCGCCTCGTCCTTCCAATAACACTGGCAGGGAAAATACCTCCAAAGTAGCGTACTTTTCACCGCCACCAATCCATCGCCATCATGTTCACTCGTGAATGGTGGGCCAAGCGTCGGCTCAAGGTGCAAGATGACAAGACCACCAAGGCGGCAGAGTTGACGTTGCGCCAGTCCATCTTCCCAATCTTCCTTGTCACTATCCTATTTTTCCTCTGGGGCTTTTCATATGGCCTTCTCGACACCTTGAACAAACACTTTCAAGAGGTTCTTGAGATTACCAGGGCAAGATCTGCAGGTCTGCAGGCTGCCTACTTTGGGTGAGTCTTGTTTGTTGGCTTTGTCCTGCTTCTGTCTTTTTTCCACCTGTTTTTCTTCTCATGTTTTTCTCACTTACTCTTGCCTTTGTTGGACACAACGCATTCCCACTTCAATTTCCCCAACGTCTCCTCCGATCTCAATGATTGGTTGGTGGACGCAACTTCCCGCAATTAGCTTGGTATTGCGGGGAGACAAGAGCGGGACGGCACAACGGCAGAGGAACCCAAAAGCCGCCACTAAAGAAGCCCCCTCACAACTATCGCTGACGCCATGCATGGCACGAGTTGACGGCCTGGCCGGGGCTGTTTTTGTTATTGCATCACATGTTGAATCGTGCAACTACCGACGGCTTGACTGAGTTTGACTAACAGCGCTTGACTGACTCTGCGATTTAGTGCCTACCCTCTTGCATCGCTCGGTCACGCAGCATGGATTCTCCGCCACTACAGCTACAAGGCCGTGTTTATTTGGGGTCTCTTCCTCTACGGTATGTTCATCCGCAAAGTCACGTGCACCCCCTTTTAACACCAACCGAACTCTGTGGCGTCTAAATCCAAAAGCTGACACGGAATACAAAATCCAACAGGTGTCGGTGCCCTGCTATGTATCCCCGCCATTCTGAACCGGTCCTTCGCCGGCTTCTGCATGGGCATCTTCATCATCGGTAATGGCCTTGGCTCGCTCGAGACGGCGGCGAACCCCTTCATTACCGTCTGCGGCCCGCCCCGCTACTCGGAGATGCGCATCAACCTGTCCCAGGCCTTCAACGGCATCGGTACCGTCATCGCCCCCGTTATGGGCTCCTATGTCTTCTTCCGCGCCCTCGACGACGAGGCCGCTCTGCGCAATGTCCAGTGGGTCTACCTCGCCATCGCCTGCTTCGTCTTCTCCCTCGCCGCCATCTTCCTCCTCAGCGAAATCCCTGAGATCACCGACGCCGACATGGCTCGCCAGGCCGCCGAGACCCATGCCGGCGAGGGCGACCAGCCCTTCAGGAAGCAATACCGTCTCTTCCACGCCGCCTTTGCCCAGTTCTGCTACACCGGCGCCCAGGTCGCCGTTGCCTCCTTCTTCATCAACTACGCCGTGGAGACCCGTCCGAACACCGACTCCGCCATAGGCGCCCAGCTCTTTGCAGGAGCTCAGGCTGCCTTCACCGTCGGCCGCTTCTCCGGTGTCCTCTTTATGCACTTCTTCAAGCCGCGTCTCGTCTTTGGCGCCTACTTGACCGCGGTCTGCATCTTCCTGATCCCGGCCATCGTTTTGCGCGGCCACGCCGCCGTCGCCATGCTCTTCATAGTCCTATTCTTCGAGTCCATTTGCTTCCCCACCATCGTCGCCCTGGGAATGCGCGGCCTGGGCCGTCACTCGAAGCGAGGCTCTGGACTGATCGTCGGCGGAGTGCTCGGCGGCGCCGTCGTCCCGCCCCTGACGGGCGCCGTAGCCGACATGCACAACACCCCGACCGGAATGGTGGTGCCGCTGGCCTTTATGATTGCCGCCATGACGTACGCAGTCGCCGTCAACTTCCACCCCTGGTACCGTGACACGGCCGACGCCTTCACCGCTGCCGAGATTGGTATCAAGCCGTCCACCGCTGGCGATGAGACGCTCGAGAAGGGCGTGCTCCCTGTCGATCACGAGGAGAAGCGAACGGAGGAGAAGAGGGTTGAGGCCGCCATGGCCAGCTCATTGTGATTAGAGGCTGGGATCCCCGGTAGTGAAAAAAAAAGATGATGTTTTATGTCACGATCGCCGATGTCGTGTGAATTGCTGCATTGAATCCAGCTGAAAGCTGCTCTTGTTTGCACGAGAGCGTAGACCTATAGATACCTACCTTTACATGTTGAAATTTCTTTTATTTCTTTTTTATGATTTGTTATTTTTAGTGTTCATCTGAATGTTGCAGAATAATAAGCATTCGGCTATCTGTAACTTTGGCCGACAGAGGTAGCAGCCAATGATATTAGACTGGAAGGAAAAGGTTACAGTGCTTTCAACAAGCATCATCGTAGTGACTGCGCTCAAGTGTTCTCGTAGACGTTCACGTGAGCTGGCGGCTGGCGGCCCCCTTACAAACCACTTTTTGCATTAAACTCGACAAAGCAGGGGCGATTTTAGCTCTCCATAGATTCAAGTTTTAGATGTAGGGTAGGTGAGGAACTGAACTGCCGTGACGAGACTGACGGATGAAATTACGAAATTAGACCATTTGGCCCTGAACTCGGAGTGCAATTACTCTCTTGACTTGCTGTCCTTTCTCAGACGAAAAAAATTTCCAGCCCTCATGTTTATGCCTATCTGAGCACTGGTCGGATGTGAGCCTCCATATCCATAGCGCAGGCAAATGTTCTTGTGCACGCTTAACCTCCGAAACCCAGAGTCTATACTATAGTAGATTAATCCTGGCTTTCTAGCAGGTTCATGCAGACACAGTTCTCATAGTGAAGAATTACATCAACTTTCAGGGGCGGTCACAGGGTAGAAGTCTACCCATGGCGACCGTTGGAGGTTGGGGGAGGCTGGTTGACTGGTCGTGGATCCTGTCGCCGATGGGCAGTGGTCCTTCTTGTGATCGTCATCATAGCAAACGCACTCCCCAATTCCAGTGTCCAGCGCCTGAGCTTTTGTTTCGCATGCTTCTCGGGTCGGAAACCTGGGTATATTAGTCTCAGGTAGCGGAGATTGGTGCAAATTCTGCGCTTAGTAAATGTCTCGGCTCTGCATACGAGTGGGAGCTGAACAGATCTTCAGCGGTAGGATGGCCAGACCTGTGCTCGCTAGAAAGCAACGCGTGATATCCTTATGTCAGAGCTTGACCCCCCGTCTATCCGAGGGACTTGCTGGCTATAGATATCATCGGTTGATCCAAGTGACGACGTGAGCTCCTAGTCGCTTGGGCATTCTAGGAGGAATTGCAATGTCGTCGACAGTCCTAGACGTCTTGCAGCGAATGTGAATCTCGTCTGCCCTGAAAGCAAGTCGTGCGCGTATGCTTTGATGTTTGAGGATTCTTTGTACACACGTGCATAGCACCCTGTACTTTTATTCCTGCTGAACCCTAAATTCAATACACCAAACGAGCTTGCATATGTACTTACGGTGCTGCCTATAGCTCATACACCGTCAATATCTGAGGCCAGTAGCCCCTGAGTTGAGACAAAGTTAGTCTGACAGCTAACGCTCAATGACAAACACCGTGTCGCCAACAAATAAACGGACGATCTTGTACCAGCGTAAGGGAAAGGGCTGTTCATCATAAGTCTATTCCTCGTGGGTATATGTGCCCGAGGTCTCGGCGTTCCTCTCGTAGCTCCAGCAGCGTGAAGTCTCCTCGTTTTACCAGAAAGCTTTGAATTTTGATTCCCCAAATGCCATGCTCAGATACAACACCGGTTGACCGTTAAAAAACAAGTGGGAGGGAAAAAAAGCGCGAATAGATGGGAATTAAAAACCGTTCCCAGTTGTGCAACCGCGCCACGCCGCATTTCCATAACCGTCGCCCAAGAGAGAAAATGCATTGTTCGTCTGCGGTGGTCGAGTAGTTGCTCTTTTGCTACCGACCGTCAAACCCCAAGAAGAACCATGCAATGTACCGAAACAGCCCTGTCCCGTCCGTGTCCATCAGTCCCTTTCGTCAAAAAAGATGATCCGCTTATGCGGCGGTAAGGGCCTTGCGGACGCGAGCGCCGCGCTGCCTTGAGCTCAGGTGGTCGTTGCGGCCGGTAACAGCGTCAGACTTCTCAACAGCCTCCTCCTGCTCAGTCAGGATGAGCTCGATGTGGCAGGGGCAAGACATGTACGGGTTGATCTGTATATGGGGTCAGTAATCATCCTTGATTGCCAAGCATTACTGGGGCTACATACACGACCGTGGGCACGGTACGTCCGGCGGCGCTGCTTGGGGGCCTGGTTGACCTGGATGTGCTTGACAACGAGGTTGCCAGTGTCGAGGCCCTTGGCGTCGGCGTTGGCCTCGGCGTTCTTCAGGAGACCAAGGAGGAACTCGGCCGACTTGGTGGGCCAACGGGCCTTGGAGACACCGAACTGCTTGCCTATTCGTATGATGGTCGAGGTCAGCATATTACCCCTCCTCAAAATCCAACCAGAATTCCTCGCTCGTCATATCTCAGGGAGACCTCCATCCTCGGAGTCGTCTCAATATAAGTCCCTAGACATTTTCTTCCACAAAAAAAGAGCCCCAAGTTGTAGTCGGGTTCAGTTTGCCGTACCTTGGGCGCAGCGACCGGTGCTGCCGGCGTACCGGCGCATGGGGACAGCCTCCTTCTTCTCCTGGACGTTCTCGAGGAACTTGACGGCGCGGTGCAGCTTCCAGCCGTTGATGGCCTGGGCGGTCTCGCGGGTGTTCTTGAAAGAGACACGCAGGTACGACCCGCGGGCACGGGCCGACTTGGCCGACTCAATCTCGGTAGCTCCGTATCGAACCTATTGATCGAAACATAACAGACGGCGTCAGCAATCTGCTCTGTCAAAGATTTCCATCGTCGTTTCGTCGTTCGTTGTGTGTTGTCCGTCGTTGCCCCTCTGTCTGCCCTTGCCCACTAACGAAGCAGCCACTGAGAGTTTTCCACCTTTTTTTTGTTCAACGCAACAGTTGGCCCTGCTTCAACGGCATCGGGGGGGGGGGGCAATCGACGGCACAGGCTGAAAACTTCGACGAAATCGGTGGCGGAAAGGACCAGATGGCAAGAAGTCGTACGTACCATCTTTGCTGTTTGGGTTAGTGACTGATTGACGGCTTTCGAATGGGCAGCAAATGTAGATGGTTTCGCGGTGTTGTCGTTCTTTGGGAGGGCAGTTGACTTTTCGCACGATTGGGAGGGCGGACCCGCTTCGCTCCTTCCGCCCGCCAAAAAAGCTAGGGCTGAGCAACCCTACAGAGAAATCGAAAATTCTCGGACCGGAATTTGTTGATGCCGAGGGAGGGGAGGTAGCTCCACCAAAAAGTTCAGGATGTGGGGCAACAACTGGACCTCCTCTAGCTTTGATGCAACCGAAAAAATTTGTCCCCAAGTGAAGCTCTGAAGAGAAAAAAAAAAATTAAAAAAAAATAACTGGAGCTCCTACGAAAATTTACGAAAGGCTGCTGTTCAACCACGAATTGCTTCACGCCGCAATTCTCTAGGAGCACTTCACCACGGTGCTTCTGATCAATTCTGTTCTCAAGAAACATACACTTCGTCTAGAAACAAGATGGCATTCACACCCAGGGGTCGCGGCGCTCCTCGTGGCGGCGGTGGCTTCCGAGGCGGCGATCGCGGCGGACGCGGAGGTGGTGGACGCGGTGGTGGCAGCTTCCGTGGTGGTGACCGTGGTGGACGTGGAGGTTAGTCACTTATTGTCACAGCTTCATACTTGACTTCTGGGTCGGCAATGGAGCGGCTTGCTCTCTTGCGGTGTGCTTCTTTCCTCTTGGTGTCCAGCGCAATGCTCACAAGCTTCTTCAAAATAGGTGGCCGTGGAGGTCCTCGCGGACGCGGAGGTCCTGTAAGGGGAGGACGCGGTGGCGGCCGTGGTGGTAAGCCCGGCGCTGCTGGTGGAAAGAAGGTCATTGTTGTGAGTACACATTTTAGCTCGAGACAGCCTGCCCCGAGACATGGCGTCGTGATTCGACTCAACTACCACACTTTGATTGTCACAAAGTCCTGACCCTTGACCCACCATCTCCAGGAGCCGCATCGTCACAAGGGTGTCTTTGTCGCCCGTGGTGGCAAGGAGGACCTGCTGGCAACCATCAACCTTGTCCCTGGCGAGTCTGTATATGGAGAGAAGCGCATTGCCGTCGAGAACAGCAACAAGGGCGACGAGGACGCACCTACGACCAAGACTGAGTACCGCATCTGGAACCCCTTCCGCAGTAAGCTGGCAGCCGGTATCTTGGGTGGTATGGACAACATCTTCATGAAGCCCGGCGCCAAGGTTCTCTACCTGGGTGCCGCTTCTGGTACCTCAGTTTCGCACGTCGCCGATCTTGTCGGTCCCACCGGCAACGTCTACGCTGTCGAGTTCAGCCACAGGTCTGGCCGTGACCTGATCAACATGGCCACCAAGAGGACCAACGTCATCCCCATCGTCGAGGACGCTCGTCACCCGCTCAAGTACCGCATGGTCGTGCCCATGGTCGACTGCATCTTTGCCGATGTTGCGCAGCCTGACCAGGCCCGTATCGTTGCCCTGAACGCCAGCTTGTTCCTCAAGAAGGGCGGTGGCGCCTGTATTTCCGTCAAGGCCAACTGTATCGACAGCACGGCCCCCGCAGAGGAGGTTTTCGCGTCAGAAGTCGAGAAGTTGAGATCGGAGAAGTTCTTCCCCAAGGAGCAGCTGACACTGGGTAAGCATTGTCTTGCGGATCTTACGGCGACCGCCGACTGCAAATCACTGACATGTATCATTCTACAGAGCCTTACGAGCGTGACCACGCCATGGTCACGGCTGTTTACCAGCAGAGGGAATTTATCGAATGATTGTGACGAATGGCTGCGAAAGAAAAGAAAAGAAAATACCATGATTTCCCTGCATCATCTTGCGGCACACTCTGTTCATATATCCTCCTTTCTTCATTGGGGTCATCTTGATGAGGTGTTTCGACGGTTTGGTTGTTTGTCTCGCTTAATCTGTGTTGTTAGTTTTGGCTTCAGGGGAAGGCGTACCAGGCGTTTTCTGGGATTCTCAACTACATACTTGAACTCTGAAACTCCACGTCCGATTTTCTGATCAGCTATCACAAGGTATTGGAGTATTCCACCCACTTGCATTGTGTCAAATGATCTAGTTGGCAGGAACCTTGGTTATAATCTGCTGGTGTAACACACACTGATCTGTCCGTATTTGGGGCTTTTTATTTTGGCTGGTCGGCCAGGATGCTTTCTGCAGTGAGGCGACATGATGTTCATTTGAGCGTAGCATTTCAGTGGCGAGGCATCATAAAGCAGTCTTGCTGGAGGTTGCAAATAAAATGGGATACAACAATCGCGTTTAAATGTCAACTACGATATAATTTGGAAAAATCACAGACTCGTCAAGTCGTTTCCAGCTATTGTGTGTGCAGAGAGCCCGTATCATCCATCCAGCTTGTATATCCGGGCATGTAAAAACCTTGAAGCCAAAGAAGAAAAAGAAAGAAAAAGAAAAGAAAGAAAAGGAAAAAAAAGAAACGATGAATAAAAGGACAGACAGAAAGCTAGATCATTGTCGTGGTGTCGTTATTCCATATCCTTGAACCATCTGTCACATAAACGTTGATTGGGTTCCCATAGTTCGTGTATAGCCTGCTTCCCATACCTCTGGATCGAGCGAGGGGGAGCTCAGGCTATGAGAGCATCGCGGCTGTCGCGTTGCAAACGTATACAATCCATCTTGGTTATCGCTGACCCGTGTCGGGCACGCACAGGATCACTCTTTCACCCTTTCGACTGACTGGGAGAGTCGCAAAAGCTCTACTTTCCTTTGCGCCGGTCTTTGGCCTGCTTACTGGGCTTATGCATGGCCTCGTCCAAGATTCCGTACACGGCATTCTGCACAATATTCTCAAAATCCTCCTCGTCAACATAGCCAATAAAAAGGGCTTTGACGTTGTGCTGCACCGTGCACAAGATTGAGTAGTTGACGCGCGATTCATCCAGCAGGGTTTGGCTGTCCATATCCATATATACCCGCACAGGGTCGAAGCCGAGCTCCGGCTCGTTCTTGAGCGGTTCGGGTGGATAGTCGCCGCTGTATACCATGCCGTGCCTGTGCGGTTTTACGCCATTTTTCTTACAGCCTTGTTTGCCGTAGGTAAAGATTGGTCTGTTCAGACCAGGGGTTATGTTTAGCCACGTCTTCTAGAAAAATACGGGTCCGCTGCTGCTTTATCTATTGTTTGTTGTTTGGTATTCTTCAGGATCAGGACGGTACTCACACGCAGTAGGACTGGTTGTCCGATTTCCCAACGATTATGAAGCGGCGAGCCGAGACATGAACCAGTTTGCCTCTTTCCTCTGCTGCCACACGAGTGGTGAAACGTGACGCGGCTCCCATCGGCTCTGACCACATAGTCTTGAACACCTAGAGCTCAACGCCAGATTAGCTACAGATGGCATCCATCGCCATTACAGAACGGAATTCAAGTACTTACAGCCCCAGGGCAGAAGTCTGCCGAGCGATACCTTCTGTATTCTGTATGTTGATAAAGTCAGCACTTTTCCCGTATAGGAGTTAAGCCAAGTAGATAGGGGAGGACTGCTAACGGGGGTCTGCAATGCGAATGTGCTTCGGGGTGGAAATCCTAGGCCCTTTGGGAGCATTGGCTAGAGGATCGAATTCCCCGACTTGTTTATCGTAAGGTTCCTCGTCTTGTGCCCCGTAAATTTCTTCGGCTTGTGCTCCGTAAGTTTCTTCGGCCTGTCCATCATCATAAGGTTCTTGGGCATAGTCATTGTAGGCATCAGTCACTGCAGTCGATGACTCCCCGATTTGCTCCGACGAGTAGATGTCCCTCTTGCTAGCCTCCAGCGCACTTTCGAGGCTCTCTTCTGGGTAATCGTGGGACAGGTCCTCTTCCGCGAATGCCACCTGCTTGGACGTATGATCATAGGCGGCTGCTAGGGGTTTCCGTCAATTCTCCGTCTCATCAAGGACGTCTTCATAAGCAACTCGACTCACATTCGGCATGCTCGGCATAATCCTCGTACTCTTCCTCTTCCTCTATGTCAGCGGTTGCCTTCTTCTTCCCCTTGGCCTTGGATTCAGATGGGACATCGTAAGCCTCCTCTACAGCACCATGCGTCAGATGAAAAATTTCAGGACCTTGAGAAGGGTGGGTTGTTTGAAACCAGCTGAGGAATCATGGGTGGAATAATGTTTACCTTCCTGCGCTCCGGTTTCGTCTGCATAGTCAGGGATTGCTCCGTCGTCTATTGCCAGATTTTTCAGAGCCGGGATTGTTTCAGTATCATACTCATCGGGCGTTTCTCCGTAAGACGTCGATGGTTCTTCATGCTTGAACCTCTTGGACCCGGACGTGGAGCGAGGTGTCTTGTCTGCCACATCCACGTCGTTCTCATATTTATCTGCGTATGTGCCATAGACGCCTCCCTCGTACCCCTCATCATAATGGCTGGTCTGTTCCGGGTAGGCTTCGTTGTATTCTTCATAATTATCTTAATGACAGCCGTTAGTTAGTTCATCGCTGATATATTGGTCCAAGCTTGGTTATATATGAAACGGTGCTACCACATACCGTTCTCAGTCTCATTGCTACGTGATGCACGTTCACGCTTGTCTCCACTTCGCTTACTTTTGGAACTAGTCTTGGCTCGAGAAGACATATCACCCGCATGTAGATTCAGAAACGGCTGATTGGAGAAAGGTTTTATGTGAAAAATAAGGCAGTGCACTTGAGTGTGCGAGAGGGCAAGCTGTCACCAGCTGAGGCAGGTGTGTTTGGCAAGGCCATGAGAGTTTGGGGTGGCCAGCGGAAGTCAAGGGGCATCTTTAAGCTTCCGGGGACACACCAGAGCGCCTCTCAACAGTCAAGTCTCAGAGGGCACTATGCAGAGGAGGAATGAGGCTCTGCGCCATGAGAAGAGGATACCAGCAGTCGAATTGGAGTAAAGCCGGGGTAAATGAAAGTTTGGGCTGCAAACATATTGAACCAAGACGTATCACTGAATAAAGATGGCCACCATCCAGATGAGATACGGCCCCCAATACACCGGCCAAGTGCCAAACCATTCGCTAAAAGATGGGAAAGAGACAACAAAGGTGGGCTGCATCACCGGAATAGTGGACGACAGGAGACCATATGGTTCTGTATTCGGCAAGGAGCTGAGGTTGAAACTGCATGGGGTGGTGGTGTCCATCGGCGCGTTGACGTGGCTAATGAAACGGCCATACTTAGTGATAGGCTTGATACGGCTCTACAATTCCGGATGAGGACCGACTTGGACTGTTGAACCGGGAGATTGGACAAGGTCTTTTCGACAGCCTGTCTGGATCCTAGAGTGGAGGAACGGAACGGCGGCAACGATTAGAATAGTTGTGTGGGGGAACTGGTTCAGGAGAGTCAGAAGACCATGAATTATAAGTTGGGTGGGTGGTACGGCTGGCAAAAGATGGTGTGCAAGAAAAATCCAGCATTCAAGGCAGGCATCCAAGAGAGAATTTCGGATCCAATTAATATCATAATAGGGGACGGGCCCGAGTGCTTTCAACCAGCCAGCAACGAAAATGATGGCTTGTGCTACATTTCAAACCAATCCTGCATTCGGAGCAAATAAATCAGCCGTTGCAACCATCACCTCGGAGCACCAATCATCTTCCTTGAGGGGAGCAAGGTCATGCTCGGTGATGTGGAGCACCTTTCTTTTGCGGGAATCAAAAGATAATGACAATACTCCGAGGACGTTGTCGAAATGGCGGTAGAGAGTTGATAGAGTGGCAAGACGGAACTTGACTTATCACGGCCGTTGGTGTGGATTGTTGAATGCCGACGATGACTGTGATTGATGGAGCTTTCGATGGAGGTTTTGCTTTTGTAGCAGCGGAATCTCAACAGCTGGAGCCATCAAGACAGGGATTAACGGGCTGCTGAGCTAGCCCCCAGGTACAACAAAGTGCCGCTACAATCCACCCCTGTCACAGTCACAAATCACACCGGCCCAGCCCATTAAGATCGTACCGGTCCACAGACATTCTGCAGGACAGAACCCACTTGCCGTGCCCCACTGCCTTCCCTCCTGGGCTTACAAGCAGCTCTCCTGCACTGTTCATTGTTTCTCAACCTCCTTGTTGGCATGTGGCAACGCGTCATTCTTGTACAATTTCCAATCTTCACCGTGGCTTCTTATCATCACGTAAATACACATAGCCAAGGCGATTTGAAGTGTACTTTGGGCCAATCGAGTTGTCACCCTAAACGCTGCACTGGCCGTCTGTCTCTGAGCTCAGTCAGGTTGTTACACCACGTCTACTTTTGAATCATCTCGACGGGATTTTGCATCATTCTCTGTTTGCAATCACTCAAGCACCCGATCCATGCCTCAAAAGCGGCCTCCTGAAAGACGCCACTCTCGTCCACCACCTTCGATTCCTCACTATTTCCCATTAGAGGTTCTCTGAGCGATACAATGGATGCTCGCAAGGATTCGAAGCAGCCGGCCATCTCTAAGTTGCTCAACTTCACCGCTGCTCATAACCTTGAGGACAATCCTGAGGACAGTTTCACTCTTGGGCTACCTCGAGGGTTTGATCCCACTACTGTTGCATCTCGCATATTTCATTCAGTCAAACCACTGTCGAATCCTTCCGGGTCAGCATCATCGTCATCTTCATCTTCATCTTCGTCGTCGTCGTCTTTTGATGGTCGGCAAGATAGTCGGCAAGATGCAGAGCCGGTGGCGGAAACGCACATCAGGGGTGATGTTGATAAGAGCGCCCGCCGCGGTGCCAATTCATTTTCTGATTCGGACGAGTCTGCTGTGCTGAGCAAATCTGCCCAAAATTCGACATCCCCTTCAGAGGACAGTCGCCGGCATGACGAACAAGGCCGAGACAAGCACGATGTTGTTGCCAAGAAGTTATGGGAGAAGCTTGCCGCTCACCGCAGAACCAGGCTTAAGCTGCGAAAGAATAAGGAGCTTCTTCGAAAAAAACTAAAGACCTTGGAGTTCCAAGTTACCGAGGCAGATAACGTATTCCTAAATCAGGTTCGGCGGGTGATTTTCTTAGATTCGACAGCGACTACCGCGGAAGAAGTAATTAGGAATAAAGAAAACATTCTCAGCCTCTTCAACAACATTCAGGAGGAGCGCTCTAAACACTCCATGCTTCAAAACGACCTTGAAGATTTGGAGGCAGACTTGAGTCGTGAAGAAATTGATCTGGAGCGGGCGGAAGAGAATTTTTTGCAGCATGTGTACAGGAATCAGCTCGAGGCTGCAGGGGGGGTATGGAGAGCGCCTGCCCGAAAGATTGCACCGAAGGAGCAGAGCCTGCAGCAACTGCCTTCCAGTGCCTCACTCAGAGGTATTACGGCTGATATCCCCCAAGACTACCATCCTCTTTATACCAGGCTTTTGAAAGCCTTGGCCAGGAAAAGATCAGAAGAAGAAGAGCGTGAAAATCTTACACTGGAAAGAAAACACATCGTCCGTCTTGTCACATTCAAACATCTTATCGCTTTGGCACGGGAACGCGAAGAATATGTGGACGATGACAGGGAATTCGAGATCCGTACCGAGGATACTCAGCTTTTCGACGAGCAGCTCAGGGACCCAAGCAATATCGACACGCTGGCACGTAGATACGATGTTGATGAAGAAGATGTGGAATTTCTCAAAAGCTTCGATAGCCGGGGAAAAGAGATTGACCATATTGTTGCCAGTGTCACGGCTGAGATGTGGCATCTGCGATCTTTGTGCATCGAACGCGGAGCGATGCCAAGGTACCCCGACGCAAGTTATGAATACGACATAAACACAGCTTTGGGTTTACCAACCGAACAGGCCGAAGAAGAGATGATGGAACCCATCTTCAATGGTAATGCTTTTATTCCCGTTATTCGACCACGTTACAGATCCAAGCCTCCCCCCAAGTGGCCGAATGACCCTCTCAGCCTAAAAAACCCGAGGTTTTTCATCCTCCTTTCGGACCCGAAACACATTTTGGAGGAGAAGACAGCCCTAGCGGCATTCAAAGATGCCATGCAAATGGCAAAGAAGCAATTGCCAGCAGATGCTGCTCAAAACGATACAGCGGTGCGAAAGAACCGCGAGGTACAGAGATATCTGAAGGAGATTAATATCAACAATCTCATGCTTAACGCGGAACCTGCCAAAAAAGTCGATTTCATCAACCGCTGGCTTATGCACAAACTACGCACCAGTACTGTTGAAATGCTTGTTCTTCTGATGGTGTCCATGACGACCCTGAGTTTGCGCAGGATCGCAAACTGGGCAGCCTGGCAACATGATGTTGCAAGGTTCTGGACTCGGGACGACGCCTTCAACATTCCCGAAGATGATTTTGAGGGACCTTGCACATCGACGATGAGCTTATCAGATGGTGGAGATGATGGTTTGTCCAGAACCGCAGACGCAAAGGATGATGTAGTAGCCGCGCCAGGTGGCACTGTTGCTTTGAGCCGACAAAACTCTGTCATCGAAGCCCCATCGTCTGTGAAGAGTGACTTTGGCCAAACACATAAACAAAATATCGACAGTCAAGCGATTGCTCGTGTCTCGAGCCATCGTCCTGTCGCTTGAAGCTGTCATCACAAATCGACAGCTGGTGCGCCCGTGGTTCTCTTTGCTTTATTCTTCAGTTCAATATTTCCAAGCTACTGTGTCTAGTCACATTTTCTCCAGTGTCATTTTCGTTTACTTTTCATCTTGTCTAATGCTATTTCAGCTTTGTTCGTTTTGTAACTCGGGCTTCCAGTTTACTACATAGCTACAACGTGTTTGGTAGAATTGGGGCATGGCGCAACGTTAGATACCCATAGAGCAATGTTTGCAAGGATAGAATTAGATACTGGCAAAAGAGCTAGCTAGGGGGACTGTGTTTCCTGTAGGTAGAATGCAATGTAAACCTGCACCGCTTGGGCAAAGGGACAGCATAGTGACTCAACTTCTCCAAACATGAGGCTCTTCTGCTCGCCTTCCGCCAGCGCTATCCATCTCAACATGGCTGCAGACGCCTGACCTGATCGGTTAAAACGGTCTGGCTACACATCAGCCAATGGGAAGGTGCAGGATGCAGCACCTCATGTGACGTCCAGCTCATTCACGTTGTGTCACCACACCATTTCTTGTTGGGCACCACCCAACAGGTTTACAGAGTGACTTTATTTGGCAGGGCCTCACCGGTCCTGCGCAGGCTGTAGCCTCCTCCCCACTCTACTATATGATTTTTGATTGGATATGTCTGCCACGGCGTTCATGTTAAACCGTGTTGCTACTCCGTACTTATAGATGAAGGGAAGGCTAAAAGCCCAAACCGACATGGGCTTTGTTGGTGCAGTATCGTGGGCCTCTATCTGTGGAATAAAATGTTGTCTAGGAGGGAAAAGAATCGTTTATACATTTGCGGACAGTCCGGACTTGGACTAACATCAACACTCGGGGCGGGCCGAGACGAGGATTTCAACACCAAGAGGCCGGTGCTGCCCGAACCCAGCGTCTAGTCAGTTCTCATATGGATTTTGGGCTTGGTCCGTAAGACGGGGCGACGCGAGATGGTCGTCCCACTCGTAATCTAGACTAGGCGCGGGGTTTATTCTTTCAGCACACTGCAGGTGTCGATGGGACCAATCAGTTCGCTCACATTGGCTTGCCCTGCTTGCTTTGAAAAATACCTAAGCACATAAGCATCTACATACGTATTTCGGGTGCAAAGCCTTAATCTCTTCTTGCAAGCATGGTCGTTTCTTTGAATGCGGCTCAATGAGGCTCAGATAATTTAAAAGCAGGTAATAAATGTATTCCAATAATAAGTAGAGAAAAAAAATCACATACGAATTATTTGAACAAACTGATATCGGTCGTTCTGTCCTCATACAAGTAGTATGCTCGTTTGTTCCTCGGAAAGGTGTAAGAGTTTCTTGGCGCGTCAATGCGTCCTAGTCAGCCCAAGCCCCCGGGCTCTCAAACGACACTCTCCCGAAATCTTTGTTTCTGCGACTCGAGCCGTTTAGAGATTGAGATTCACACTTGTCAGTCGAGGAGGGGGCGGGCGGGCGGCCAGGAACGGAAGTTTGCCAAGCTGAATTAAGCAACAGGCTGAATTTACGCATTTACGCTTGTCACGCCAGACCAGTATCTCGGATGGGATTCTTGGCAAGCGGGCTGGGATAGAGGCAAAAAGTAAATGGGGGATTATTATTTTTTTAAGTTGCTCTCAGACATGTCATTGATCCTTCTTCTTCTTTTCTTAGTTTACGTATTAGCCAGAATTGATGGCTGCATCACGATTGCGAAATGTCAAAAAGTCAACATGTCAGTTGTCTATACTCAACTTCAGGCAATATCTGGGGTAAATGGTGTGCCTGCACATGTCTCGGGTGACTTATCCTGAATAGGAAGACACGCAGTGGTAATATATCCCAAGCCCTCAGCCGTCAGTTGTTGAAACTTGAATGACGGGCTTCCATGTGGCATCCAGACGAAAGCCAGGGTGGACACGGGAGCGCTATCGGGCGGTGAGCAGTTTTCTGTTTATGTCTTCGCAGATGAGGAGCAAGGTATGCCCTGGAGTAATCGTCAAATGCAGATGACTGACCGGTGGTCGCGTGGCAGATGTCGAGAGCGACTTGCAAAAAAATAAAATGAACATAAAATAAAGCAAAAAATAATAATTTGTGGAAATCGTGATTGCAGCCTATATAACTGATCAACAATCAGCAAAGGACATCCTGGCGGAACAGGCAAAGAAAATGATCCCAGAACCCGGAAGATTTTTCTCTCAAAAGGGGCTGTGACACAAATCGTCCGGGCCGCTTCTCCACCGACGGAGTCCACGCCCAAGGTCTCTCCTTCCGGAGACGGAAATCCAGCACCAGTGATTCGCAAATCGGCAGCGACACACGTGACAGATCCGCGATCGCTCAAACTCCACCCTTTGGTTTGCTTTGTTTCACCCTGGATCGAGAAGGTCGCAAAGTAGTCCTCCCCCCTTCCGCGACGGCAGATCCCAAAACTCGATGATCCCCCCCCTTTTTTTTTGCCCATGGAATCCATCATAAACTGTCAGAGGACGCGCCGTGAAGCCCGGAAAGTGAAATAAGCGGGCAAGCGAGAACAGACGCATCTTGCCACAGTACTTCACGATGAGTTGTATGTCAATTCGCCTCTCGATTCTATGCAGACCACACGCACACGGCGATAAAACGACCCGGGCACGCTCTCACTTTGCTAGACGAGCTCAATGAAGCTTGCGTCGCTGGTCAAACTCGGAATGTATCGTGAGCAACAGGCAAGTATGTTATTGCTATATTGGGTTCCATTATTGATTAATTGCTCTCTTTGTCGCCTGACTGTTGGCTATGTCAGAGTCACATTCGCAGCAGATATTGGGTCCGGCGAAACAGCACGAGATTGCTGAATAACACGGCCAAACGGCAAATGGCAATCAATTATCCACAGCAAAAAAAAAAAAAAAAAAAAAAAAAAAACAAAGTCGCAAGGAAGCTTGAGATCCGGCTCACGCAAAACAAGCTACAAAGAAAAGAAAGTCCAACGTGGAGGTCACATACAGGCGCGGCTGTCAAGTAACCCCCGCAACATGCCGGGATCTTGCAACAGTGTAAATCAATCCTTGCTCCAAACCCTAGTCTAGGGGCTCTGCTGCCACCATGTTCCGTACTGATGGAGACCTCCTTGGCTCGTCTCCAGATTTCTTTGTTACTCGCGTTTCTCATGTAAATCCGACTATTGTTTGTATTCTTTTTTTAGTTTGTTCCCTCTTGCTATCGTTTTTGGCATTGCCTAGAGGGTGTAGAGCTTTGCGGTGCCGCGTTTGTTTGCCATTTTTCCCTCCTTTCTTTTCTTCATTCCTTTCATTCCTTGTTGCTTTGGCCAGCAACGCGCATTGGTTGTGCCTTGACCTGGTTATTTATTCTTCTTGCCCTCCTCATACCTCGATCCGTAACTATCATTTACATGCGCGTATCTGCCCGGGTGGTGATCGTTGCTTAGTACACTAATCCACCAAATTTGGTTACATCTTAATTCCTTGTCAACACTCATCACAACGACATTCGTGCGCGCTGTTGGACGGCCGACAAACTACATCAGTTATAATCAGCTTTATCTTGCCGAAAGAGCTTGTCTCCAAGGGTCTCTGCTACACATGTTCACCTGATATCCGGAGGTGGCTGCTTGAAGAGAGCAGCGCTGCTGTCGGGAACGACGAGGGCTCACTCTGAAATCGCCGGGACGAGGGACAGGCGGTTGCGACTTTTCGTTTCTTCACAGGTGTTGAATCGACTTGTTAAAAGCTCCATATCAGGTGGCTTGAGGCGACCTATATATGCAGATGGCAAACCACTCCTCGGCCATCTTTGGAAGATACAGTTTCTTCACAAAGATGGACACAACTCTAGACGATCCCGCTAGTGATCAGATCAGCACGCAGCTTCACCACCTCAGCTATTACATCGCGCTGGCATGCATATTATTAGGTGCATACTTATTCAAATTGCAGCAAAATGCCAAGAGGAGGCACGTTGATGCGCCTTATTACAAGGCCTCGATATGGAAATGGATGTTTGATGCCGAGACCCAAATTATCGAAAGCTACAACAAGGTCAGTCAACTGGGTATGGGCTCTTGCGTATGAGGTCGTGCGCATTCGATCAGGTTGTCTCTCTCAATAAGCTGAGAGCTATGTGGTCCTGTTGTCTTGGATTTTAGCTAACGGTGATTGTCGTACGGGCAGTTTTATGGCAAAGTCTACCAAATCAAAGCAACAGAGGGCATGCAATTGGCACTCCCCCCGGCGTTTGTGGCAGAGCTGAAGAGCCTGCCCGAAGAGACGCTGAGTGCAAGCGCGGCCATGTGCGAGGTACGGATACTGTGCCACTAGGCGAGACTCTTAACTGCCCCTATGTGGACGGACCATGGTCAGCAAGAACATGATATTGACAAACCTACACAGGCAATGTTGAGCGAATATACTCACTTTCACTTCGCCAACAACGGCGACCTGTTGGCAGCCTTGGTGAAAACCAAGCTTGCCCAGAACGCAACACACACCACTATTGTGCCGCGGTTAAAGGAGGAAATCGATGTCTTGGTGGCTGCTGAATTTCCCGAGTGTCACGAGTGGACAACCTTCAAGATACAGCCCTTTACCCTCCGTGCGGTGACTCGTATGGCTGGGCGCATCTTTGTGGGACCGGAAATTAACCGACTCGAGGAGTGGGTTGAGACCAACATCAACTTTGTCGTACATGTATTCATGTCTGTGGCCAAGTTGCAATTCATGCCGCCGTTCCTGCGCCCGATAGGACAGTACCTCGTTCCCGACGTGCGACGCACAGCTGCCGATCTAGAAAGGGCCGGAAGCCTGCTGAAACCGATCATCGACCAGCGACTCCGCGACAAGGAGAACTTCCCTGGCTACGAGGCACCCTCGGATATGATTTCGTGGCTGCTTGAGGCCCTCTCCGACAGCGAACGGGCCGATATTGCTATTCATTCCCAACTGCAGCTCATGCTTGCCATGGCAAGTGGCCATGGGACCAACAATATCATCGTGGACTGCATCTTCGATATTGCCGAGAACCAGGACCTCCAAGACGAACTGCGGGCCGAAGTGGAGGTTGCGTATTCTACAGGGGCGCCAGGGAGTGACTGGACCAAGGAAAAGCTGTTGATGTTGAAAAAGATGGATAGCCTCATGAAGGAGGTACAGCGATTCCGAGGCAATCTAAGTGAGTTCTCCCTTGCTGTTCTTGCAAATGAGAAAGACAAAGATGAAGACACTGACCCGTTCGACAACCAAAAAAAAAAGTCGGCTTCCATCGCAAAGTCTTGAAGCCCATATACCTTTCCGACGGTACCTATCTGCCGCCGGGCACGAAACTCCTCGTACCTCAGGCGGGCATCTCTCGCGACGGGGCCTTTTACCAGTCGCCCGACACCTTTGACCCGATGCGCTTCTACAACCTCCGCCAGCAGCAACAGAGCAGCAAAGACTGCGGCAGTGGGTCGGGAGATGAGGACTCGGCCAGGCACCACCAGTTCACGGCCATCGTCGACAACAACGTAAACTTTGGCGGCGGCAAGCACGCCTGCCCGGGGCGCTTCTTCGCCTGCACCGAGATCAAGCTGCTGCTGGCCTACTTTCTCAGGAACTACGAGATGCGCCTCAAGCCCGGCGAGGGGAGGCCCAAGCCGTTCTCCATGATGATGTCCAAGATCCCGAATCCCGACGGCGAGGTGCAGTTCCGGAGAAGGGAGTGTGCCGATTACTGAGGTGGTGTCTGTAAAAATATGGGTCAATAAAAAAGATGAAAATTGAACTAAAACGGGCAGCCAATTCCTCATAAAAAAAAAAAAACAAAGCATAAAAACCTTGACATGGATTAGTGATGAGTGAAAATTTTCGCTGTTCGGTAGACTGTTATTCTGTTCTGTTGTCGTGAGCGGTAGTGCCGCCATGTTTCTCGTTATACTGACTGAGCAAGCAGGAAAGTTCAAGGACTGGTTGATAAACCAGCCACGTACCATTGATTCACTGTGGGTATATACCAGTCGAGGACATCTACCATCATCTCGAAGGGCCATTTGGCATCATTAACAAAACTGTATTAGGTCTATTATCTACGAGTATTCCCCCTCTCACTATTGAAACAAATGACCCATCTCTAGCGAAAGGCATTGTAACGCTTTCCAACGAAGCTGCCGTTCCCTGCCTTTCCGTCGCTGTAGATGGACATGACATCCGTCGAGTTGTTGTACGTTACGCCGCACTTTTCCGAAAAGCCCTTGAACCGATCGGTCCTCTCGTTCACGAACCGCTCGAATCCGGCCTTGGAGCAGCTCGTGCCCGGCCCGTCGTGGCAACCGGGAAGGGGCTGCGGCGAGCTGTTGACCAGGACGCGGTGGTACTGGCCGTCGTCGAAGCCGTGGCTTCCGGAGCACTCGAGGCGCTCGAGGGCGATGTTGGTCAGGAAGGGGACGACGTGTGAGGAGCGCCAGGCGCGGTGCGGGTTCTCGGCGTCGAGGGGCATGGTGGCGTTGACGGTGGCGTCGGAGCCGCCAAATTGTGAGTTGTTGAACAGGCCCATGGCGACCATGACCATGGGCGGGAGCTCGCGGTGCGTGAAGCTAATGTACAGATCCTCGACGCCGGGGCCGCGGTCGAGCATCATCAGGTCGGCCGTCGCCTTCAGCCAGGGCATGCCGATGTAGCCGGCGGCGGGGAAACCGTAGCCGACGTTGTAGTGGTAACGGACGTCTTCCGAGTACTCCCAGCCGAGCCAGTCGTCCGGGCCGAAGACGTCGAGGTCGCAAAAGTGGGAGCGGCCGCGGATGACGGACTCGTAGCCGCAGAGCTGCATCATGCCAAAGACGTCCTTGGTGGTGAAGTTGAACCCCGGGGCCGCGGCGTTGAAGCGGGCCTTGATGGGCTTGGCAAACACCTCCTGGTACACCGCACTCTGCTCGCTGCCGGCGGAGCCCGAGTAGGCCGGGCAGGCCTTGTAGGGCGTCAGGCTGTTTGCGCCAGATTCCTTGCCCTCGTCGACGGTGACGACGCGGATGGTGTTGTCCTCGCGCTGGAAGCCGCGCACGAGGGACTTGGCAGACTCAAAGGTGCGACCGGCCGACGAGGTCCATACGTGCTGGGGTAGGCTGAGGTTCGGGTAGCGAAAGCTGAGGTCGACACCAAGCCTCGAGGCCTCGAGCTTGCCCATCCTGG
Organism: Magnaporthales sp. P1609; assembly: GCA_003709005.1. Taxonomy (NCBI): domain Eukaryota; kingdom Fungi; phylum Ascomycota; class Sordariomycetes; order Magnaporthales; species Magnaporthales sp. P1609. Next base: position 1,772,423 of record PELF01000005.1, on the reverse strand, counting down.
TTAGGAGGGACGCCTCGGCCTCGGTGACGGGTGGCTCCCAGCGGGCGAGGAAGCTGAGCGAGGGAATCCGAGCCCAGTCCACAGAGGAGTGGTTCTTCCACTTGGAGATGAAGGGCTCCATGTACTCCTCATAATCAAAATCGTTGGCGTAGATGGCGGCATGGCGGCTTAGGTAGGCGGCCCGGGTCACGGTGCAACCCTGCGGCGCGTCTGGGGACCTCGGGGGGTCTAGGGGCTCAAAGTATGGCGATATGCCGGCGAGGTGGTGGAGTGGGTTGAAGGTGTATTCGGAGTTGAGGGTTGAGGCGAGAGATGGGATGGCCAAGGGAAGCAGCCCTAGAAGGGTCCTGAGTGATGCCATATTGAGCAGACACTATAGAGCGCCGTGGGAAAATGGAAGGAGGTGAAGGTAAGGTCTCGCGTTTGCCCGGTGCGAGGTAGTTTTCTACCTTCTACCTGCAGCTACCTACCTACTTGGACTAGGTTCCAATAGGTTGTTTGTGTCAGTGAGACAGGTAGCTGATAGGCTAGATATCAAGAGGTTATGACTAGCTAGCTGGATATTAGCCCAAAGTAACCCCGTCATGCATCAATAGTTTGGACGACGAGCGTCGGGCGAGTTCATATAGAGAATGCCCTTCATAGTTCCAAGCCTGCCCTGACATGTTTGTCAAAGCTGGTAGACACCGTTACATGGTATGATTTTGTTTGGATCTGGTAATGATTCGACATAACCCTTGATTTATCAATGCCGTCATAGTCGACAGGTAGGCAAGGGGCCCCTTGAAGAAAAAGCACTTCTTCATTTGTTTACCGTTGAGCCCAAGTTGAGGAACGAAAGCCGGATGGTAATTAATACCTGCAGTTCATTTCGAATTGCAATGATGTCAGGTCCCACGCAACCGGGATCCACATGAGCTTAAACCTGTTGCCGTAATACCCGTCTTATCGGTTATCATATCGATCTCCAGGGAGAATAACTCACAAAAAGGCGCGGGGACATTTTAAGCGGGCCACCCAAAGCTTAATGGCCAATCATGACCAAAGTTGAAGTGCATGCAGCTAGCTAGCTAGCTGTTCAACGATCCTGGTGAGCTTTGCCTCTAACTAAACATTACCATACAAAGACCTCATTCAGACCTTGACTGCGCTGTGCTTATCGGATCATCAAGGTCGAACGGTAATCCCCTCGGTCGCGCACCAACAAAAATAACAAGCTCCTATCAAGGAGACATCCTCAAAATGAGTGGAGGTTGGAATACCAGTAAGTTTGCCCCTGTGAATCAGCGATCATCGCTATCATCGCTCCAACAAACTGCTCTTCTCTTCATTAGGTTGACTACTAACAATGTTGCAGTTGAGTCCGATGCGGTATGTGACAACAAGGATATCCCCTCCCGAGACAAGCATGCGCACAACAAACTCGGCTGCTGCATGCACATGACGGCCATCCTTCCACACAAAACTGACCCCTCCTCCTCCATTCCAAACAGGGCGTCTTCACATACCTACTCGAAGAGCTCGGCGTCAAGGGAGTCCAGTTCGAGGAGCTTCTGACCCTGGAGCCCGAATCCCTTGCCTCGCTCCATCCCGTCTACGGCGTCATCTTCCTCTTCAAATACCCGACCGACCAGCCATACCGCGCCGAGAAGCCGCTCGACGGCGAATTTGACCACGACGCCGCCGACGACGGCACACTATTCTTCGCCAGCCAGACCATCCAGAATGCATGCGGCACCCAGGCCCTGCTCTCGGTGCTGCTCAACCGAACCGCCGACGTACAAGTCGGCCCCGCCCTGTCCGACTTTAGGGAATTCACCATGCCCCTGCCCGCCGAGTTCCGCGGCGAGGCCCTCTCCAATTCGGACCTGATCCGCAGCGTCCACAACAGCTTCGCGCGCTCCTCGCCCTTTGCTGACGAGACGGCCAGGCCCGCCGACGCCGACTCGGAGGACGCCTTCCACTTCATCGCCTACACGGCCGCCGGCGGCCGCCTCTGGGAGCTCGACGGCCTGCAGCCCGCACCCATCAGCCACGGGCCCTGCGACGGAGCCGACGGCGAAGAGTTCGCCTCAAAAGTCATGGCCGTCCTGCAGCGCCGCATCCAGCGCTACGAGTCCTCCGAGATCCGCTTCAACCTGCTCGCCATGTGCCGGGACCTGCGCCTGCGCGCCGCCGAGCTGGGTGACGCTGAGGCCGCCGAGCGCGAGCGTCGGAGGCGCCGCGAGTGGCGCTTCGAGAACGCCCTGCGCAGGCACAACTTTGTCGGCTTCGCGGGCGAGGTGCTGCGCGGCGTCGTGGCCGCCAAGGTCGACCAGGGCGGGCGCGGCGCCGAGGCCTACGATGAGTGGGTCGAGCAGGCCAAGCAGAAGATGGTCAAGAGGATAGGCGATAGGTCCGAGAGGAAGAGGGGTGCCGGCGGCGAGGGTGATGTAGATATGGCTGGCTGAAACTTGACCAGATGGGAGTTGTCTTTTTTGATCTTTCGTTTTTCAGCTCATAGAGCACGATAGAACTAGCAAAGGGCGGCTTTAAGTGATACCCAAAAATTTGCTCTGTTTTCCCTGGGGGATACATTACATGCACATGTGCAGGTGGGAAAACCACGTCAGAGGGTTGCGACTCTTCCATGATCTATTTATCTTTAATGGTCCAAAATCCTGCATTGACAGGGTGCCACAACCGTTGCTATCCAAGGTAGCGTCTTTTTTCCCTCAAGGTCGACTGAACCCAGGGTGTCAAAGATGGAGGACACAGAAAGCAACACACATGAATGGTAAGGCTTCATCATGTTAAGCTGGCCAAGGTGTGATTTGTTCCCCGATATCGTAGTCTCCTCGGACGAGGAATCCCCTTTCCGGGCTGACATGTACTGAGAGAGCGATACTCTCTTGACCCAGCTTGTAGTAAGTAGGGTGCGGGGGTCTCTCTCGGTCCAGGACTGAGGCCAAAACTTGGCCACTGAATTGCTTTTACATTCACCATGCATCATGGAAATCAAAGATAGAGATGAAAGTATTCTTTTGGTAGTTTATCAGGTATCAAATGAGGTCGTTACACATAAATAGCAGGAAGATTATCATCCAAATACAGGCTTGTTTCGCAATGAGTAACAAATGCGATCAAGATAATGAGAGGGGAAAAAAAAAAGACAAACAAATAGACACAGGGTATCGTAAAACCGCATACATGGCGGTGATGATATGAAAAAAAAAAGAAACATCCAACTCCCCCTCCCATTAATTCTCAGTCCCGAATTATACAAAATGTTTCAAGTGGTGTGTATATGTGTGTGTATGGGTAGGATGGCAGCCAAGTCGAGCCACGAAGAGAAGGTGCTCAAGCGTCCGAATTGCCCCGTCATTACAGTCCCCTAAGTATCATCTGCTCTGGTGAAGGGTTCTCGCTGTCCCAGTGGCCCTTCTCAGCATCGGTGGCGTTGAGGAAACCGTTCGCCCGCTCGAGGGTTCGCACGTCAACGTCCGTGACGTACGACTTGCCGTCGAGCAGGTTGATCCTCACCTCCTTGTCGGTGGGAACCCAGAACTCGTCCTTGTTCAGGCGTCGCTGACCGTCAAAAGCAGTGATGGTCCTCTTCTTGAGGTTCATCTGCCCCTTGTCGAATCCCCACGATGTCGGGTAATCGCGGCGACCCTTGCGCCGCTTGGCCTGCGGGGAAGTGATGCCAATCCGAGAGCTCGTCATGCCCCGCGAGGCTTTGGAACGCTTGTTTGATGTGCCTGGCGAGAGTAGTTCCTCGTCATCCATCATCTCCTCGTCCTCGTCCTCGTTCTCCATCGACGTCGTCATGGTCGCCGTCGGCAGGTTGTTCTTCTCCAGCGTCGTGTGGACCTCCTTATCGTCGGCCACCTCGGCCAGCCTCTTTGCGTTGATCGCCTCGGCCGGGTCCTCTTGCTGCACGATGCGCAGCACACAGTCATCCAGATGCTCGTAGAACTCTTGCGCGTTGTTGAAGGTGCCTGAGCAGGTGCTGCACTTGCCGGTTGCGTCGGGAGCGTAGCTGGAAAGCTTCTTGGCCGCGGCGCCCGAGCCGGACTTCTTGCGGCTGTTAGGAGGCGTCTGCTCGACGCCGTGGACAGCAGTCAGGTGCCTCTTGAAGACGTCGGCGCGGTTGAACGACTTCTCCGCCGCCGATCCCGATCCAGGGCAGAAACCACACACCATGGTTCCCTTGTAATGCGTCAGAGTGTGGCGGTTCTTGTCGTATTTGCGCGCAAACCCCTTGATGTGATAGTCGCACGTCTGGATGGGGCACTTCTCGGGCCTCTCTGTTTGGTGTGTGAGCATATGCGCTTTGAGGTCCTTGAAGATCTTGCCACACTCGGGATGCGGGCAGCGCTGCTTCTCCTTGGTGGCCTCATCGCCGCTGTATGGCGAGGGATCTGCTGCAGCCGAGTAGCCGGACGATACAAACGAGTGAATGCTCTGGCGACGGGTCTCCAAGGCAGGGAACTGGCCGAAATGCTGTTGGTGGTGGTAGTTGCTATGAGGAAGGTAAGGCAGTGGCGATATGCTGCCGTTGCGGTGCTGAGGAGAGCCGGTTGTCAGGCCAGGTGATGTTGGGTAACCTGATGATGGCGGCGGCGGGTATGATGATTCGAAGTTTTGGATATCCATCGGTCTTGAGATTCCAGGATGGATGAGAGTAGGATCTGCTGAGTGACGTCGCTTGTTAGCTTGCCCGTCCAACAATGCAAAGTGTGTGACAGACAAAAGAATAAGGAAAACCGACAAGAGGATACAAGAGGAGCAACAAATTGCCCGCTGCTCTGGGAAAAGAAAGGAGATACAAGTCGAGAGCTCTCACTTCCTGAACAATGACTGCTGCCCCAACCCTGTGAAGGTTGGGAAGGGGACGAAGATGATAAGGGAGAGAAGAAAGCGTTGCTAGATTTGCGCGAAGAACAAGAAGAAACAGATGGGGTTGTCTGTGTGTTAATGCTCAAGTCCGAATAGTTGTGCAGACTGTTTGTAGAATCTCGTCGCGATGGGACGGACGATGTAGGAGACGAGGAAGCAGCAACAAGAGCAGAAGAGCGCGGGACAGAGTGCTCAGAGACCCTAGAAATCCGTGTAGACTCACCCACAAATCCAGGCTTGGTATGTGGTTGTTGGGCGTATTCGAAGGCGGAAAAGTCGTCAATAGCCTGCGTCGCACCAGTCGAGTACGAGTACTCGGCCGTTGAGTAGAAGTCACCATGACCCACGATGCCGGGCATGAGACTGCCGTGGGATCCCCATTCTGGTACGGATTGCGGTTGGCCGTGGGCAGAACGGGGTGATCCAACTGCAGAAGAGGGTGCGGATTCGATGGAGGCGGTAGATGATGGTAGATGGAGTCCCGGGGCACAAGCATCATCGGCATACATGTTGGGAGAGAGGCCAGGATTGTTACCATAGGACTGAACACCAGTAACATCGGCGTAGAGGGCATGAGTGTCGAAGCCCATGGTCACGGGATGAAAGTCCTGCTGTTGTTGTTGGTGCCTTGGGTAGTAGGACTCTGGCGACAGGTTGAGATGGTCCAAGTTGTTAGGAGCGGCAGAGAATGCGGCATGGGGCGGATCTGGGTACATCATGGCGAAATCCTCGTGGTCGTTGTTATGTCTATATGGCATGGCGGATGACAAAAGGGTGAGAGGGGTAGGCATCCAAGTTCGGGGCGCCGACCAAGTTATCGGGCGACGAACTCAGGGCCAACGAGTTTTATTTTTTGGTTGGCCTTTTTTTGGTGATTCTATCCTTGCTGTCTAGCTCAACTGTGCGAGCGGCTCTATGGTGTTATTTGCGTTGTTGTTCGTTTTTTATGCTTTGACTTGAGTCCCAAGCTTTGGCTTTGTATGATGACGCTGACTAGCCAGTGAGGCGAGGAATGAGATCAAATTATAAACGAAAGACAAGGACAACTACTATCCTTTGAGTGACTGAACATAGAACTAGGCTGAAGGCGGTTCTATTCAGGAGACTGTTGTCACGATGGTGTTGTATGTGGTTGTGCAAGTGAGGTCAGAAAAGGTAGCGGGACGAGAAACGAGGGCGGCCCCCAGGAAGCTATATAGATGGATTAGACGCGATGGTGGCATGTCTCGCGCAGGCGTGGTTGCTCACGAAATAAGGTAGAAAAGAAGCTAGGCCGGGTCCTCAAGTCAAGGGTACGCGAGTGCTGTAGGGCAGACCAAACAGAGCAAAGGAGGCGTGGTGGGCAACAAGCACATACATCGCCCAGGTCGGTCTGACATGGGGGGCGTGGGTGTGTTCACTGTCGCTCCCACTACAGTTCATGATGTACACTGAATACAAGAGGAAACAAGACCTTGGGAGACCGGCAGGGGGGCGCGGGCAGGGCAGGGCAGAGCGGGCAGGGCAAGGGTATGGAGCAACGCACGCATGGCATCCATGGCTTGGCAGAAATGGTAGGGTATCTGTTTGTTACTCACCTCTCCTCCAAGGGTACCGACTCCGGAGGGTGAGGTAGGTACCCTGTCGCGTGAAAAAGAAGACAGCAGTTCACCACAATCCACCCCCCCCCCCCTCTCCCCTTGCCAGCTCGCTTGTCCAGCCTATCCACCCGCTCTCGCTTGTTCGCACATCATGCCCTGCCCTTGTCTAGGTAGGTACCTTACGCCAGAAAAAAAAATAAAAAAATAAAAAAGAAATCCACACAGCTGCCAGAGATACGAGCCAGTGCGGGCGGGCTCGACACCAGACGACGAAAGCAAGTGCAAATTTCCCTAGTGGCAGCTCACGCGAATTTGTGAGGGGAGGGGTCCCGCCCGATGGCGTCCAGTTTGGTGAATCGGAGACGAGACCTAAACCAGACTTGGGATAGTGTATTGCAAGTGGCAGTGGCAGGGCGTGGTTTTCTTTTTATTCTTTCTCTTCTTGCCTCTGTATTGTTTTATTCACTTGCACATATGGGGCGTGAAGATATGCTGAGACCGAAAAAGGGATGATGGGAGATGGGAGATGGGAGATGCAACTAGGTGACGGGACCACGATGAAAGTGGGTGCTGTGTGCCATGAGCAAATGAACGATTGATAGATCGGGATTGGTGTGGTGACAGGCTCTGTTTGTAAGCCATGTTGTCGGTCTGTTTCTTACTCTGTCATCAACTGGCTGCAGATTGCTCTCTGTTGACCGCCTTAACCCGTTTTTTTTTTTTTTTTTTTTTTTTTTGCAATCAATCGGGAGACAAGAAGAGAAAAAGCCCACGTAAAACAATGCATGGTCAAGTGGACTCGAAATTCATCTTTGTGCTTTCAATGTGAGAAAAGTGGAAATGGACTGCATGGCCTAGACCTTCTGCGATTGAACTGGTTGATTGATTGACCGGCTGCTGCAGTGCTCGCGCTTGGATATTTCTGTGAGTGAATGTCGAGGTACCAACCCTGCCCTTGACATTAATTACCTTACTCTACCTAGACTCTAGATTTTTCCCTCCAAGTCCTCTCTCACTTTCAATGGACTTGGCGAGACCCGAACTTACTTAGTACCTCGCTTCTTTTCTTCCAGTAGAATGACCTGCAACTCAATATTGCTTTCTGCTTCTGGACGCTGTCTCGCTGAAAGACCCACAAGGTTAAGTTAAGTAAGTGTCTCTTAGGGAAGGTACGAGGGAGGGTGCGTGGTATCGTACTTAGGAAACTTTTTTCATGCGATCTCGGGGCCAGGGTTTATAGGCGGGGAGACCCCTGTTATGCCACATGTTTGGTGGTACCACCCAATTCCTCTCTTTGGGGGGATGTTTAATTTGCTCATAGATGTTCGGAATTTGGGCAAAGAGTCTTTGGTATTATGCAATTGAGCTGACTTTTTCCATCGTATTGTTTTTTTCCTTGTAAATGTTTGGCACGAATGGGAACTTTCTTTTGATTCCCCCCAGTCTTGTCCAAAATTTTGCTATTCGATCGCTTCTCCTCTGTACTTCCCCATTCAAATCTACTACGCAACATGAGAACTTTTGCTTCTGCATGCGCCCATTTCCCCCTTAATGAATAAAAAAAAACCAATGCCGTTTGGACCCCTGCCCGGCATCGGCCACTGCGTGAAGTGAATGACGCCTGACTCTTCCTCAGGCAATGGCGTCCACGGCCTTGCATGTTCTGGACTCTCGCCGCCTCCTCCACGCCATGAGGAGAAAAAAACACTACACAATGGGAGTGAAGCATAAAAAGCACGAGGCGACTCGCCAACTGGAAGCACCGGCCACCAGGCTATCCCAGGTGCTAGGGCCTCATGCAGGCTCTTGCGGGCCTTAATTTGACAAAAGGACCCCTTTGCCACAAAGCCTCAAACAGCATTTTGGCTGATGGGTCTTCGGAAGAAAAAAGAAAAAAAGAAAAAAATAAAAACTGACGATCAAAAATCCACCTGGTCTAACAGTTCAACAGTAAACGGCCTCGGGACGCAGCGCCAAAGCTAACACTGGCGGAGACGCAAAAAAATCACTGCTAAACTAGACCCGACCTCCTAACCTCCACTGCTTGGGTAGATAAAGTGGTTAAGGTTTCAATCGTTGAGGCGTACAGCCATCGGGTCGGTCGCAGAAGGGGAAAATAGGGCAGGCATGCACTCAGGACTCTAGCGTCCACGCTGTGGCACCTTGCTACCGAGTCCGCAGGCGACTGACTGGTCGAATAAGATAGGTACGAAATGGAACAAGACAGCCAAGACATTTGCTAAAATACACACTTGCGATAGTAGTAAGCTGCCCTCCAGGGGGGGGGAGACAGCAGATAAACCAAGGCCTTGACCAAAGTAGGGCGCACCCGCTTTCGATGGCGGAGGCTCTGCTGGATTATTTTTACCTTCAGATGGGCTGGCTTGTGCTTTCGTGCTGTGCAGTCTGTTTGGTTGGTGGAGAAAGGCTACCTATACTTGGCCCGTTCCCAAACCGACTCAGCCAATAGCGAATGTAAGAGGATTTGGACTAAGCCCAAGGTAAGCTAGGACAAGGAGCAAGCCTATGACAGACAATTAAAAAAACAAAAACAAAAAAGGCATTACTGTCACTACAAACTCCTTTTCTCCCTCAAATACACGTAGCAAAGAAAGAAGAAACGTAGGGAGTTCAGTAGGGAGGGAGAAAAAAAAAGCATCAATCTCTCTAGTGCCCGGGTTTCTCCCCCGAGTTGAGACGCCTTCGCATTTCCGGTCCCGCTTGTCTCTTCTTCCTGGTTTCGCCCAGGATGCTCGTGGCGCTGAAGGTCTTAGACAGTTATAGTAAGCAGTGCCAAAAAAGAAGTACGGGGTCTGCGTACCGTTGTACAGGAGACGAACGTGTATTTCTTCTCCATGCGGTGATTTTGTTTTTCTTTCGTTCCTTTTCTTCTTGAGTGTTTTCCCACTGGGCGGTGCCTTGGGTGCTTACCACCCATCTAGCTCACTCAGTATGCATGGTGTGCGTGCCCGCGCGAGTGTGTGTCTCATTGGGGCTGCAGAAGCGGCTTGGGCAGCATCGTGGCTTGTCCGAAACTGGAAATTCCCCAGCTAACACACACCAGTCAGTGAATCTCGTCTCCAATTCAATTTCGCTCAAGTCCGCACCGGCGACCTAACGAGCCTCCAATTCATTTTGTTTGCTTCAAGGTCTAGACGTACATTAGCCAGTAGTTTATTTTCCGTTCGATGCGGTATGCAGAAGCCCGAAAAAATCCGACTATCGAATTTGAATGGGGCTTCGTTGGGTGGCCTCGATTGACGTACGTTAATGTTTCCTGTGGAGGAGGCACAGCACAGCCCACTCACAGCCATGCCAGATTTCCAACTGTACCCCGAAATAGGTAGTGACGATAAGAGAAGCAACGAAAAAGTAGGATCAAGCAAGAAAAAAGCGCAACATGGAATAAAAATAAACAAAGCAATCCAACTAGACCAAGACTATACGGGCCACAGTCGCTATACTTACTGTACTATGATCGATCAGGATTAAATTTGTCACGAATCAGATTTGGGCTCACCTGACGCAGCCACATAGAAGAAAGTATTGGCAGGCTCTTGGCGACTCCATCATGAATTTTGACTCTTTTGGCTTTCTGCGCCGCCGTAGATCTTGCACCGTGACGACACCACAACGGCTATCCTTTGCCGATGTCATCGACCGATGGGAACTGGTTACCGAATTGAACCTACTTGTACACCGAGAGTGACGAGAAACAGGCAAAAGTACTGACTGACCGAATGCTTGAACTGACTGGGACTGGCTTGAGAAAGGGGCCCAATTTGTGGCGCTTTCCCCCCTCCCCTCGCTAGGCCACGAGGTGGACTTGGTGGAAGAGGGGAAAAAAAAAAAAAAGACAACAGACTACTGACTTGGGGCTTGTTGCCTTGGGAGAATTTGCAACAAGCAAAAGCCGACGGGGTGCAGGTGGGCTGGGATTCAGAGGCACCATGGATTATGACGGACATGCCAGACTACTCAATCGAGCATGTTGCGCGAACACGAGCCTCATAGATAGATGATGGAATTGCATAGTAAAATAAAGTAAATAAAATAAGAGCCTTTTTTTCTTCATCTCTCCCTTTGGTAACTAACCTTGCCCGGAGGTATGATCGCCAGTTCATCATTATCGAAAATCCATGATGGGCATGGGGACAAGTGTATGTAGGTACAAGAATCTGGCCAATGGGAAAGGATAACAGTGGCTTCCTTCGAGCAGGGCGTTCATCCCATCCTGTCCAATCTGCACTTACCTGTCACGCCCTACGGACGTTGATTGGCTGAATTACGGGATCGTCGTGGTTAGTGGGGTGATGTGACCCGTGAGCTAAAAAAAGACATGGATGCAGTCAGTATGTCAAGTCGAACGGTACCACTTTCCGGGGTGTATGATTTTTTTCTTCTTCTTTTTTCTCTTGTCCAAAGATTGATCGTACAGTAAAGTTAGGTAGGTACGTGGGTACCTTAGGTTTACTCTGTATACAGTAGGCAAAACACGATGCTCTTTTGTTTTCATCACCAATCCACAATCTTTGGTTCTCCTCCCCCTGCGCACGCCTGTTCATCTTCCGACCCCGAAATTCCGGGTCCGCTTCTTCCCGCAAACTACCTGGCTTGGTTACAAGTTCATTAGGTTTGGTATACAATGATGCACACAGCCTAATATTATCCGCCCATGCCCATGAAACGTGATACCATAAAAGCTTGTGTGGTTTTCCACCACCCTCCCTGTCAGTTGATTGATTATTGGTTTTGTTAGATATCGGTATAAATTGCAAACATGACAACAATTTCAAAAGGAAAATACTGTATCGAGGTTAGGTATCTTGGCAATTAGTGATAGGGGGGAGAAAAAAAAAGTTCGAGTTGGCTGCCTTGGCTGCCTCCCTCGAGTAAGGAAAATCTCAAAGCCTCCCACGTTGCTTTTGATCAAGCCCCCGCTAGGCGATGCATGACAGGCGACGACCGAAACGAAAACTGGGTCGGTTATGGTCTCCTCCCCATACCTTGTGATGTCTATCTGTGTGAACCCATTTGCGTACGAATGGTTGGTTCGGAGGTGTCCCCAGGGTTGATTGGGCTTCGCCTTGAAGCCTGCAGTCATCTCTTACATTATGAACGCCAGCCAGCCAGCAGCCGCAAACAACAATTTTAACAACAATAACAACACACTTCAATATTGACTTTTCTCATATAGGTATACACACGGCTGCCTGCGTTGCTCAACGTAGTATCGGCGCACATTGATAATCTCAACCCACGTCATGCCATTCGCGCCCCTGGATTTGACAGGAGACGAAGGCGACGGTCTTATTGCTTACCTATCCGAATTGGTGTTTAACCTCTCAATGCATACATAGCTCAAGTCTGACAAGGCTCGGAATTGTCATCCGGTTTGTAGAAAATGCGCTAGCTATATTATAGCATCAAGATTTTGAGCCTTGATCGAGCTTTACAATCATCTTATCTTGCCTGTCTAGCGGCGTAGTTTGTACTGTGTAATCTTTCCCCCCGTTTAAATGAAGAGAAGAAAAAGAAAAGCAAATGGGAAAGAAGAAAAATGGAGCCCTTCAAAGACGGAACTCGATGCGGCAAGCATCTTGCACGGTACAAACATTGCAAATCGCCGGGATGGCAGACCCAAGATCTCTGCTTTCTGGTTTTGGGTAAACATGCAGTTCAATTGTTTAAGCCAGAGTCCGTGTCCAATCACATACCCTTGTGTTTTGTTTTTCTTTTGTTTAATACATGTCTGACAATGACTTGCCCCTACGCTATTGTGAAAAGTGGTGCTTTACTAATTGTAATCTCTCGTTTAACAAATGAGAAAAAAAGTTAGGTAAAGACAAAAAAAAAAAAAAAAAAGCGACACAGCTCCAAGGAGACAAACTTGCTTGCTCTGATTGCTACGCATACTGACAATTTACAAGTGAAGGTACTCAGCCCTACGACGAGTGGCTTTTGAGAGACTTGTGTTTGCAGCGTTATGTAAGAGCATGTACATAATGTATGCATAACTTTATCCACCCAGAATGCTACGCACACTTTTGTTTTTGTACACCGCCGCTGCCGCCGGCTGTGAAATCGGCAAGGTTGAATGCGGCAGTGTTCTTGTTAGTTATTTCGCAATGCTATTGCAGCACAAATCCAGACGAGCCCCATACACATGTTTCCGTCTGGTCGAGCCGGCAATTCGTCATGGGCGATATGATTGCCCGATTATCACTTTCCCCTTCCGAGCTCTACTTGGTAGTGGACACATTAACTGTCTGCCACTCACTAAATACGTACACCCCCCCACCTTTCTCAAGACACATCAAAACGCACCGAGGAGGGGATTAAGGGGTCTCGGGAGGCGGTCAGGGACTGCAGAGCTTTCCCTCCCATCTGGAACACGGCATTGCGACTGGCTGGAGCTTGAATCAGCGGCTTTATTATGAACTATATAGTATACCTCTTGCTATGGCTGACGTGATTGGTTGTTTTACCGACAGAACCAATTAAGGGTGCGTCCATTCGCCTACTTTCATGTTGCAGTTTTTGCTTTTCTGTATTCTGCTTGTCATGGTTGCTTTTTTGTTTTGTCCCCTCCTCCCAACTAGATTCCTTTAATGAGCTGCTGACCTACCTGACAGGAAATATACACTGAATAACTATGTCTTGGCGCACGAGGCATAGATGAGGGAAACCTCGTCGTGGCCATATCACTTCTCTAAAAACTGCAATGTGGGCGGGTTACGGGCCATACCGGTTTGACAGAAATAGGGGGCGGGGCGTGGTTGCGTGCCAAAAGGGGACAAAAGAGACAAAAAAGAAAGAAAAAATATAAAAAAGAAAAACACAACTGGGCAAGAGCCAAGAACTCGATTGAGTAACTTGATTGCATCGGTCAAGTTAAGATCCGGTAAACTCATTTCAACACCGACTGCCTTTCACAATACAAAAGGACTCATGGCGATCTTTGAACTGACCCGCAGGCACGTCCTCTACTATATTAATTATGGATCGACGGCTGTATCGGCATCTAAGGAGTGACAAGAGTCAGTACTTGAAGGCACACAGCCAGCTTGAGTGGCCTGAAGAGGCGCACTAAGTATGTAATCAAGGTTTAAACCCAGTTGCACGACTTGGTATGGATGAATTTATAATATGAGCAGAACCTTGAGTGCTTTTGTCTCTGCCAAGCAGACGACGACGGACCAATCCACATAGGTTGACCCACTCGGCAAGGCAGCAGCAGCATATAGAGTTTATAGGACAGGAACGAATGCAAATACATTTCCCCGCGTAGTAGAAGATCGATGGTTAGGGCTGAGGCTAGCGCATTTGTAGCGCGATTAATTATCCTTCCCCGATACCGGGCTCGTCAAAATTGTGAAGTTAAATTCCAACGCAAATCATTACCTGTCGTACGTTCGGTAGATTGGCAGGTATGAGTACATAGGTCAATATCTCAAGATACCATGAAAAGCCCGCTTTCATGGATAATTCTACATAAATGGTCTCAAAAACATGGTATTTTGAAAAACTCTCCATCCCACACCCCTACTGCACAAATGACAAAGTACATTGCACAAAAGTACTGTAGATCGCCGTCTTCTCCCCGTCATCCCATGCTACCTCCCCGAACCCTGGTGGGAGAACCCAGGGATTCGAAAGCCCGTTCCCTATTCGGGTAATCTGTGCGATGGAATTCGCTATCAAAAGGACTGCTGTTTACGGGTGTCCACCCCGGCTAAAACACGACTACTACCCCCCACAACAGAGTCCTTCGCAGATCAATCCATCACCAACCCGAGCCCTCCGGCCACCCTTCCGTCCACTACGAGGCCCTTGCAAACGGCCAGGGGGGGTGACCCGTGGGATGGTTCCCGCCGACGGGGAAGGGACGAAAATAATGAGAGGCAAGAGAAATTTGGCTCGCCAAGTCGCCTTTCATGGGACGAACTTTTTTGTACACTCGGCAAGGATTGTCGGAACTTTTGGATGACAAGTCGGGAGGATTGATCAGCACAAAAACAACACTTGCTCTCATTTGGCAAGAACAACAAAACAAACAATTCTTTACCCCTCTTAATATCAACATTATTAACATGGACAGATATTCGCATCCTTAATCCTCCTCAAGGTAGCCGGATTGTCGGATCCTTGGCCTTTTTGCTTTTTTTCTTCTTTTTTTTTCCTTTTACCTTCCCATTTTCTGGGTTTTTAGTTTACATCTACGCAAGCAGCTCTACAATTGGCTGCCGCTTCTGTTTCTCTTTTTCCGGAAGTCCCGCAAGCCGTAGACTTTGCTTGCTTTGCCAAGGCGGTAACACCGTACGGGCGACATATTTGATTGCATTATTTTGCGGGCAAAATACTTTTCTTCTCTCCTTCAAGAGATGCGATTGGGCCGATGCAGGAAGAGGGTGTGGAGGTGCGCTCGAAAAGGTCCATAAGCTCCCCAGAAACCTTGTAGGCCTGGGACAGTGAGTGAGTGTGTGTATGTGTATATGTCTTGTAACCACCCTAATGGTAGGATAAAATGTTACCTTGAGGTGCTGCAAGCACAAGAAGACAGACAACTCGGTGCTTGGCCCCCCCACATACTACGTTTATTTTTACTGTTGCAGTGACAGGTCAAGAGGTTCGGCCCGTCGTCGGTGGTCATCCTACGGGCGACCGTCTGGTTGGGAGACCAGACGAGAGTCCAGTGATGACGTGGGTTACAGAGCTGCTACGAGAGAAGAGGGGGAAAATAAAATAAATAAAAATGCTGCACTTTTCATTCGTCATCGATTCAACGTAGTGGACGTCTTACCAAAATGTGCAGATCCCAGCGATACGAGCTTGTGGCATAGGAGCAAAAAATTGGAAACGAATAGAAAAACACCCCTCAACCACGACGTGGCTCGTCCCAAGACCATGTCAATCGATGTCGAGTTTCTAAAATTAAGCTTGTTGCCGGGATTCTGTTCCCTTGGCTTGCTTATGCCCACAAGTACAGACGGAATATTAAGGTAAAAAGAAGAAAACAATGATAATATGGCCGGTAATACCTTGGTCAAGTTTACACATTTTCTTCTTCAACATAAAAAGACCCTTATTATGGCGATGAAGTGACTATCCCGCGCTGCCAATCTTTAGGGTGGGGGGACTAGCAGCGTCCACATTGTGAAACACTGTGCTCTTGTCCTAGAACTAGGAAAAGCCCTGCAATCGAAATGCTGGCTTCCCCTGGTTTTGAACACGGTTTTTTTTTTTTTTTGGTTTTTTTTAAACATTTTGGCAGACGATACAAATCGCTGAGAAAAACCCACCAAGAACTTACTTACATTACTCACGCAACTGCACAAGCGACTGCTGAGGTTACTGTGTTGTGGTAGCGGCCGTGTTTGGTTCCGAGGATCTGGTGACCCTTGTGGGACCCGTTCATCTGGAGGCCCCCCTGGCTAAGGTCTAGACCGCCGTAGACCAAGCCACGCTTTTTTTTTCTCCCCTTACGCAGAGCTTGTGCCAATTGGAGATCGTGGAAGGGCGTAGCCCCACTTGTATGCACGTTGTCCAAATGGGGACGGCGAAAGCAAGCTGGAAAAGCTGCAATAATATTTTGACGTGGCCGAGGATGCTGAGGGATGGATGATTAAGGCATGAGCTCCTCCTCTGCGACCAATCCCATTCTGTAGCCCAAAGACGGCCTTTTCCAAGCAGTATGGTGGAACCAGGACTCTGGGACAATAGGAAACGTATGATTTTGCTTATATCCCCGCCTTTCCCAGGTATATATATAAAAAAAAGCGGTGTTGCCAAGAACGAAGATTGATTCATTTGCCCAATAATTTCCGGGGTTGGTTGTTTCGTTGCTAATTCTCCAAATGTGGATGAGATCCGCCCAGGACCAATGGCAGAAAACATTGGTTTAAGTCAGTTCCAATATGCTCGCTTGAAGCAAGATTCAATAGTTTTGTTGTGATATCCCTCGCACGTCCCAAGTAGCCAAAACATGCCGTGTAAGAGAGCAAGAGAGGGGTTGACTTTCAGTGCAAGCTGCTTCCAGTTAGCTCCTGGCCATCGAAAATCAGGATGGCCCCTTTGATAATACATCTGATATCGTCGTCTCATCCTGGTGCAAGCTTCATCACACCAATCGTCCCACCGTCTTGGCGCCGACACCTGTGGGTGCCAGGTCGTATTTCCCCGTCTCCGCTGGCCGCCTGATAACCCGTTGCAGAATCCGACAAGGAGGTACCAAAAATGTCGACGACGATGTCTGATACGTTGAGATCCGAGTTTGCGCGGCAACTTCGCACTTCTGCTTGTCCCCTGAGTTCAATAGTCTCGCCATGTCGACAACGTCTGTAAGGAGAAGGGTGGAAACGTGGACCAGGTCCCAGCCATGAATCGCATCGCCCTGCACCGTCACCAACACATTTGCGTGTCAATTATCGCCATGTCGTGGAGGTCACGATGAGCTGGGGAACGAATTAGTAGGTAGGCAAGGGCCTTCAAGGAAGACAGACGTGGAGATTATGGAGGGGCGTGTGAAGATATGACCAACATGGGCTCATGTGCAACCGTCTTGTGCGAACAATATGCCACGGCACAAGACACAAAGCACAAAAAATCCACATCACAGCACATATCCATACTACAGCAAAACGCGCAAATCCTGGCTCCTTGTGCCTTCTGCTTCGCGCCATCTGGTGCACGCGCACAATGTCCGATCCCCATCTTGGGGTCGACCCAGGCGGGCGGTAAGAGCTCTTTTTGTACAGCTGGGTGTTCTGTTGAAATCAAAATCCAATCGGGAGTGGCTGCGACGCTAGGAAGAAAACAAGCAAACGTAGTCCGTCAAAAACCAACGTGGAAGGACGGTTGAGCCCGTCGCACTCATTGACACTGCCACCTACGATGTATTAGGTTCTGGCTTTTGTTTTGTTTTGCTTCCCAGAGGTCTAGATCTCAACCCGGGCCAGAACGGTCAAAGCCGGTGTCCGTGGGCTTGAAGGCGAGATGGTTTAGGTGACAAAATGGTGCCAGAAGAAAGAAGCGGCCCCTGCCTTTGGAGATGGGAACAGGCGGGCAGGCAGGCAGGCAGCCCGTGACCCCGCCTACTTAGTCTAAAGGCTTGGGTGGCGTCCCGCCTTAGTTAGAGGTGTTTTTTTTTGTGTTTTTTTGGGGGTGCCTGGGTGCCCTGCGGGATGGCTGGGTTAGGGCAATTTTGCTCCGAAACGTTAGTGATCTTGCTATACACGTAGCAACTTGGGAAGGTGGATTGATGTTCCCCCCCCCCCCCCCCCCCCCCCCCCCCAGGGGATCGTGAAACTAAATTGATGAATTCTAGGCATAATCATAGCAACTTATGGAGCATCATTATTGACTGGGGAGGTGTAGCTTTGCGCAAAGAATTCGTTTCATCTCCAAAGAAAAACAGTGATACGCAGACAATTGTGATATGTCATCAAGACCAAGGCGTGAGCCCATGTGGGGAATTTCTGTCATTTTCAGGACATTCGCAATCGACTTCTGGGTAGGTAATTTCTTCGTAATAAGGAGGATAATCAAAGATGAATGCAACCCTGAGGGGTGGTAAGTATGGTCATGAGTGGACTTTACCGGCCTTTCCCCCCACCCTCCAAGAATGTCAGTTTCGGTCCCGACAGGACGGTTCTCAAAGAGATCAAATGTCAAAGCCCTGCCAGAAGACGACCTTCCCGCTTAATATCTCCGTATTTGGCTTAGCTTCTGACGTCTGGGACAGGGCAATCAAGCAGGCATCTCCCTGTTTCTGCCAAGATCTGGACCGCCAAAGGGCACACTTCCCTACAAGCCCACAAAAGCCCACCACTGTACATGTAGTAAGAGGCTTGGAGATTATCGCGCGAAGGGTTAGGGGGAGGGGATGAAGGACCAGGGGTGTTAGGTTGTCGACAGAAGGGAGATTCGATTAGAGATTGGCCCCGGTTTGTCAGCGGGAAGTGACCCGCCTTGTCAGGCTAAATGAGGTACCTAGGCAAGCAATGCAAGGAAGGTCAGGTACCTTAGCGATTACGGCTTTTCCCTTTCCCTTACCTCCCACTTCCTTGAAGCTAGCATCAGCTTTCTACCTACGCATACTTTGGAACAGTAAACCTGATAAAAATCAAACGACATGGAGTTCCAGTAACAACCATGACAATAAAAATACCCAACTATGAACAACAAAATGAATTTTCCGCCACCAAACACGACACCATGCATTGAAGAAATTACCAAAACTTGAGCGACAAAGCAAGCTGCAGCCTGTTCGGATCTGCACCATCAACTCCCGGGGTTCGAGGCGCGTCTCGAGGTCCAGTCTCCCTGATGCATCCTGACTTACTGATAACTAACCTCCATGTCCAGGCCTCAAAATTTCAATTGATCCGCAATGAGCAAAGCAGAGGGCAGTATCAGGTCATGGCTCCCAGTCGCTCTTGGATTAGCCCCCTTCGGTTCGTCTCTTCTAACCACAATCTAATCTACCCTGAGGCTTGGCTGTTTACTACGTAGGCTTAGCCTTCTCCCCCCAAACAGAAGTTAGCTCATGACGGTAGGCGGCCAGGAGCCGAAATTTGCAAGCTTGCTGGCGTCCCCTGCCGACCGCACCGTCATTCCACGTGGCAGCGGCGGCAAACCTGAGAGGGGCCAGGAAGGGGTTAGAGTAAAGTACAGTAGGAAAAACCCCCCTTTTCTGACAAAGCTCCCTGCAACCATTTTCCTTGTAGCCTTCGTCGTATGTCTTAGCCGTGACTCCTCTGGTTCATTTTCTCCCCACCGTCTTACTCCTTGCTGTTCAAGCACAGGGTCAAATGGCTTGCTTATTTTTTGTTTACTAAGCTTTTGTTGGGACTTGCCTACTGTAGAGAACATAGTTTTCATATGGGAATATGCTCCACTGGCAAACACACCACGTATACGAGTCCCATTCGGAATGGATATCCCCGCTGTATAGAGGAGGCGATTTCTCCGCTTGCCCACTTAGACAAAAGGCAATCTGGTAAGATGGTCTGACCTCGTGGTGCGGCTCTGTTGGATTTCCTTTTACGGCCACCTCTGCGAGATAGCCTTCAAAACATGTATTGGTTCGGCTCTCGACATACTAACCCCCTATCCCCACCCACCTATTCCCAAATCACTTGGTTTGACACCCAAGAACGGGGGCCTTGTCTAGGTTTCCCCAGCCTACACTTCTCTTCCTTGTGCTCCAAAGATAGCTTCCTTGTCTACCACACCCTTTCTCCCCCTCCCGATGACAGATCTTGGTATCACCATGAACCGGCTTACAGAGGTTCAACCCTAATTGTCCCGTATTTCCGTACTTTTACTTACAAGCCCCCACTTCCACCGCTGTCTTCCCGCCTTCCCAATCAACCAAAGAGTCCCAATGTTACATGGAAGATCCAATCCGGCAGTGACTTCGCCAACAATTACTGTATGCTCTGCCTCGCCTCGCTCGGTCACCCTGCCGCGGCGGGGCCCGATCACCATGAGCCTTGAGGGACAAAAGTACTGCCAAGGTGTATGACTACTCCCTGGTCCACCTACCCCAGATTCTCACCTCTGTAGTTTGTCCTCGTCCCCTGTGCGGAAATAGTATCCATCGTGGACTCTGCCTCGGCATAGTGGCATCTTGTTCCCGTGACTGCTGCCTGTTATACTCGAAAGTAATCCACAACTTTGCTGGCTGTCCCCACATGAAGAGTTTTTTTTTTTTTTTTCCTACTTCTTCTACCTCCCTCTTCATAGAGACTGGTCTTGTGAAAATGTGTCACAGGAGTCGATGAGGAAATTCAACTCTGCCCGCACCGGCCTTGTTTGTTGGTGATAAGGGCCAAGGCTCTGGGCACGACGATGTTGCATAGCAGTAATATCCCAACCGTGCGTGGGGTTTGGCTGCCTTCCGTGTCAAACATCACCGCCTAACCCGACAGGTCGGTTAATGAAGGCTATATGTGGACTAATCGTTAAAGTGGCTGCATCCTATCACTCATCAGTTTGTTTGGTAGCATTTGTAATCCTGCCCCTGTGGTTTTCATAGCCGAGAGGGGGGGGACACTGCCCTCGGTGTGAGGAGTGCCACTTGTCCAACCTCTCGCCCTCGATGACAGTCTCTTGCCTTGCCAACAAGGATCACATAGGGGACGTGGGGTATGTTAGAGATACTGAGATACTCTATCCAAGCCCCCCTTTCCCCTGATCACCCATGTACATTAAGGTTATGATATATACCTTGTCGTCCCCGCCGGAATCCATTATCTATCAGGAAAGAGTCGTAAACCTCAGCCTCAACCGATACAGGAATCAAACACCTGCATACATCGCAGATTTCATCACAGGTCAAGTGCTTGGCGTGGCAAAGTTTCGCCTGTAGGTTTCGCTGATCACCCTCGCATGTGTCTTCCACGGTGGTTGGCTGGTCTGCGTGTGCTTGTCCCAGTCCGGAAAACTCAGGCGATGTCACATTTTCCCGCCTGCCACCCCCTCCCCAAATGTGCCTCGGCTGAGCCGTCCTTGGGAGGGTACCCACGCAGGTGACCGCTCTTCGCTCAACTCTGGTACACCAAGGGTTATAGATTCGCCGGCTCGGTGCGCCAGCCCCAGCCGCCCGTAGCGCAGTTGTCAAGCATCCGCATGCCGGCTGATTCGCAGATCGCCATAGCGATGTTCCGCACAGCCTTGACCTCGTCCACTGTTGCGCCGCCGTTCAGGGCTCCCTTTAGGTGACCTTTGAGCTGTGGGTTGACCTGCACGTGTGTTCTATTATTAGTCGGGGTGCTCAGCACTGCCGTCCCCTAGGACCTGTATGTGCAGCTGAAAAAGATGTAGGGTAGGTAGGTAGAGTCCCAAGGATTGGCTGACAATGAAGGCAACGGGTAGCCTGGTCTCGTAATGCTTGGGAAGTTCACAGTAACGAACAGAAACGCTGAAGACGCGTTATAGGGCAAGAGAGAAAGAGAGAAAAAAAAAAAAGCAACGTCACAGCATGAAAGTCGAACAGTACGTACATCCTGTGGGATGAGCCCAGCAATCAAGACAAACGAGGTCTCGGCCGGCGTCAATACAGCCGTGTTGCTCAGCAGGTAACCATACACGAGCCGCGCCGTCAAGCCCAGGTCCTCGGTGCCAGACCGATCCATCTGGCCCATGACGCGCTTCGAGACCTTGCCATAGATCATATCGAAGAAGCGCTGACCTCGATGCAAGATTTGCGACGACGGCACATCGTACATCTCGAGCGGCCTTGAAGTTGGCGAGAAACCCAGTGGCTCGTCCACCAGCTGCTCCGGAGTGTGCTTCTTGAGCTCGAGAAGGGCGTTGATCGTCTTGGTGGTTATGTTGTTTTTTTTGGTCAGCATGGGCGACTTATGGAATGGCCGACTGATGGGCATGTTCTAGGTGCAGGGTAGGTGACACGAAGCAAAGTCTAGCTAGGCGTCTTGTCATGCACTGGACTGACCTTGGGCAAACCTCCTATTGCAGCGGTTTTCACAAGAGCTTCCCGCATCCGGCGAGAGATGTTGAGCTGCTCCTCCACTGAAGGTGTACCGTCTGTGGCATGGTCGACCCCATGTGCCAGCACGTGCTTGTATACAGTCGAGATCTCATCTGGACGGTTCAGCACCGCCAACGTCGTCGCCGCTACAAAATACCACGTGTTGCGCGGTAAATGTGGTTGCTTCCTGATGGACGCCAACAAGGCCGGTGTGATGACGGAAGGTAATTGAGACGCCATGGTGAGAAAGAGTGAATCTCTCGTCCGGGTAGCTTTGACGTTTCGCGAAGTTATCCTTGTTGGCTTCACAGACAAGAGCCGGCAATCCGCTTCAATACCGAGAAAATAAAAACAATCCAGTCTTCGCTTGCCTTCGCCGTCGCATCTCCCGAAAGACCAACATCAATCAGACTAAAATACAGAATCGAAAATGCCGTCGGACGTCCCGAGTTCGCTGTAGTCTCCCCCGCAACTTTCGGACCCGTTCGCGTAAGACCCGCTCGTCGCGCGCTGTTATGCCCGATAGGATGGAGTGTCTCCTCCGCACTGGTCACTTCAATGTTGCATCTGATATCACCAATTTGGCTGTCATGATTATGTAACTGCCTGTTCCCCAATGGCCGTTTCAGGATAGATCATCGATAAGACGAGACCCATCCTGATCCCCCCGAATTTCTTTGGGCGGAGGAGCTATCACGTGCTGTGGCGGCAGCGTTTTTTTGAATTGAATTGTACACTGTTACGGCATTGGAATTTGACACAATACCTCCCAAGCATTGACAGGGGTGCGTTCAGACGTCTGCGTCATTAATACTTCCAAAGCTTAACGTGGCTTCAACGCGTGTAAAATCGGCCCACCAACGACACTTGATCCTTAATCGCTTGCGAAGGACTTCTGCCACCAACCCTCTACCCAAAAGAAAATGCGATTGTCATTGCAGTCCTAGATTTTTTCTCTACAGCTTCCAACCGACAGGCGTCGAGATGCGGTTGGCCTGGTATGCCGGGGTAAGCTTGTCCCTCGTCTCCCTGGCCCCGAGAGCTCCAATGTTGTCGCGATTACAAACCAAGCCAAGCTGCTAACCTCGACTGTTATCCAAACATGCAGGCCTCGACGGCCCTCGCCGGCGGCGTGGTATTTTCCGCGTTCAACCAGCGGGCCAACTTTTACTCGGCCATGGTTCATTTGTCCCAGAGCAACCTCTCTATAATGGTACGCTCACAACCTCCCTCACCTTAACCAAGCTCGAGCAGATCGTCCCCATCATGTGGATCCCGAAGCTTACCCCTCGCCCGACACTTACAGATCCTACTCAACGTTGTTTTGTTCATCTACATCTCCTTCATATATGGTCTCCAACGATTATGCTACGGCCAGCTGCGGCCCGTCGAGATTGAGCAGCTATACGAGAAGGCCTGGTTCGCCGTTACCGAAACCTGTCTGGCCATGACCATTTTCAGGGAGGAGATAGGAGCTTTCTTCATCGTCATGTTCACGGCCCTCTTGACGGGCAAGGTCTGGGGATGGATCGGTGACGGCCGGGTCGAAGTCCTAGAGCAGCAACCACCCGCGAACCCACGGCTTTTCCACGCCCGCCTCAGCGTATCGCTTGTCCTCAGCGTCGTTTACGACATATGGCTACTGCAGTACGCAATCCGGACGGTCATCCAGCAGGCTCGACCCAACATGACGGTCATGTTCTTGTTCGAGTTTGCGATTTTACTAGTTTGCTCGGTGCAGACCGGACTCCGATATATCGTCTCCCTTACCGAGCAGAGTATTCTCAAGACTCAGACTCGCCAGGGGCTGGAGGCACGACGAAGGCAGATCCGGGAGCAGAGGGCCAACATACTCAGGCGCAGAGAGTCTGGCGAGGCAACAGAGGAAGAGATTAACGAACCACTACCGGACGAGAATGACGTAGAAGAAATGGACATCGAGGTGCCTGGGTGGGAGGCCAAGGGACACTGGATCCTTGTTCTGGACCTTTGCGCAGGTACGGCACTAATCCGTGCATGTCAACACGCTCTCTTCCCCTTACTGCTTGCTGACAGCGTCGCTTCACGCAGACTTCCTCAAGCTCGGCATTTACGGCGCCTTCTTTGCTCTCATCCTCATTTTCTACGGACTTCCTATTCACATCATGCGTGACCTCTTCATGACGACGCGATCCTTCGTCAAGCGCCTTGGAGCCTTGTTGCGCTACCGACAAGCCATCAAAGATCTCAACAGATATCCCGATGCCACGCAGGAAGACCTCAGCAGGGAGAATACATGCATCATCTGTCGAGAGGAGATGCATCCGTGGAACGCAAACGATGCAGCTCGTATTGAACGTACTCGTCCCAAAAAGCTTCCATGCGGACACATCCTCCACTTTGGTTGCTTGAAGAGTTGGCTTGAGCGCCAACAGGTGTGCCCGACATGTCGCCGCTCCGTGGTCATTGGTGCGCCTGAACCGGGAAGGAGAGATGCCAATCCTCTACCATTTCGACCCGCAGGGGTTGTACCCGGCAACCCTGCGAACTTGGCGCCTCCACCTGCTGCCGGCAATGTCCCGAATAATCAGCAACAGCCACAGCAACCAAATCGACCGAACGTCAGGATGTTTGACCTGGGACCCATCAGGCTTGGCTTCGCTAGAGGCGGAGCCCAGGATCTCCAGGAAATGGCGCAGATGATGGGCGTGCCGGCGCCAGCTGTCCCTGAGAATATAAACGCTGCTTTGCAGAATCCGGTGTTACCGCCGCAGCCGGGCATGGCAGCACCATCTAACGTCCAAGCCATCCAGGCGCAGCTGCGTGCCATTGAGGAGCGGATCCAGACCGAAGCATTCTCTATCCAGTTTGCGCAACAGGAGGCTCAGGTGCTAAGGTTGTTACTGCAGCAGCTTGACATGATACGTCTTGCGCAGGCCAGGAATCTTGCTCCTGTTCAGGACCAAGGCGGACCGCAACCACACGCGTCTGGTAGTGGCGTTGAGCCTCAGCAGGAACAACAACAACAACCAACAACAGTTCCTGATTCGCAAACAATGAACTACAGTCAACAGCCTGTAGCTACAGATCATAGCTCTAATCTTGGTGCTGCGACAACAGGAGCGCAGCAAATGTCGCAGGCCTCCCTGGCGGGTTTGCAGCAAGGTGGCTCCTCGGTGCACATCCTACCTCAATCAGTACAATCACTCAGTTCGGTTGCGAGGCCTGGCTCGGTTGGCCTCAGTCATCATACCGTAGCACCAAATACCACACCGATCCCAGCCGGTAGCTCCGACCTACCAGAAGGTCTTGTACTTCCTCCGGGATGGTCACTATTACCACTGAAGAGGGCGGATGGAACACCACCTGCAGCGCCTGGGGCGCAAAGAACGGGAGAGCCCAGCCGAGCCAACGCGGCGGTGGCAGAGCCCACCACACAGAGCCAGTCTAAACAAGAATCAGAGTCGACACCAAAGGAATCTACTTCGTTGACGGAGGGTGTGACAACCGCGACAACAAGCCAGAACCCGGGAGATGATGACGATAGCGACACCTCATCCTCTGAAGAAAGTGAGCAGAGTCAGGATGTCGGGCCAACAAACTCCAAGGACACGCTGCCTTCATGGGGAGGTTCGGCGCAGCTCTTTGGAGATATCGGTTCAGGAGGGAACAGGCAGCAGAGTCGTCATGTAGATGACAAAGGCAAAGGTCGGGCTGTTGAAATTGAGGACGAGGACGACGAGTGATGACGACTTTTAATTTCTGTACTTTTTTTGGCAATGAGAATTATCAAACAGTGGATGAGAGCATGTGAAAGAATAGTTATAGCGCGCTTTCATTGGGACTTGACCGCAAGCTATTAAATCACACCCCGATATCGGCTATAAGAAGAAAGGCAACCAAACACTGTTGTTTGGTTCACATTGATGGCTTCGGTCTATTGAAAACTTGGTTAATCGGAACTTTTAGATTTGACCCGACGTAGCGACGGGAATGTGCATATCCAGCAAGCTTGTTAGACAAATGAAGTCAAGGGTCCGTAGTACATTAAATCGCAGGCATCTCGAGTATTCGGTACTTCCTCAGCTTCTCGTGTGGGTGGACGGCTTCAAAGCCCGGGTGGAGTTGATCTGGTCCAGTGCAAGGAAATGCATGCATGCCCGTCAGTTGGTCCCTCCCCACCAGGGATTCGATCTCGAATGACGCTGCGGGGCAGGGGTCAAATGGTAGGGTTGGGTTGGGTCAGTTCTAGTACCTTAGATTCTTTTTTGTTGCTTCCAGGCCCGCCTTTTTTTTTTCCACTGCCGGCGGGCAATATGAATTTCTCGAGTGCTTCTTAGACTTTCATCCCACCAGACCTATTTGGACCCTTTTTGGACTTGACATCCTGGCTTTACACGTGAAGAAGGGGTTCCTAACTTATGGCTTTTGCTCCTTGAGTACTTCGAGGTCTTTGTCCTGTTTATATACATGACTGACCCGTCAACCTCTACTCAACATTGACACGCCTCACCCCAGGTCGCCCAACCAACCCATGGGTTTACTTAATACCATTCCGGTTAGCTGTGGCTGACCTTTTCTCGATTGCACTGCATCATAATTGTCTTAGCTGGTCGGTTTTTTTTTTTGGTTTTTTTTTTTTACTGTCTGGTTCACTCGCGCGGACCACACTACGCGACCAACGGCACCAGTGAGAACCTCGCTGGTCGGGCCCAAACGGTTGGACTCGTCCGTTGTCGAATAGGGACCGCATTGCCATTTGCTCTGGCTTCATACCTAACTGCAAGCATCCTTTCTCCCTTGCAAGCTTGAGGTCACTACCTGTAGCATTCAATGCTGAATGCTAAGATGAAAGAAAAAGTGCCAGAAATGCCAGAAACTATAAAACAACTACAGAACTGACAATGTCGCAAGTAAGGTAGCCTAGCCATAATGCCGAAACGAACCGCATCGAAATCAGCAGCATCCCCACCCAAGAAAGGACGCCGATCTGAGCAACCTGAGGTTTTGGGAACAATGGCCCCCGAGCCTCATAGGAAGTGGCCTGTCGACCAAGTGCCAGTCGAGATCTTCCAGCTTATCTGCGATTACCTCCCCCGCGCCTCAGTGCAATGCATGCGCCTGGTGTGCCGCGAGTTCGACCGCATGGTGTCGGCCCACTACTTTCGGAACGTCGTTGCGCCCTTCCGCGCCGCTCTCTACGGATCATCCGATAATCACAGCGGCGCCCTGGCTGTCGGCAGCGCTGGTGGGGAGGAGCTTCGTACCCCCTTTCACGTGTTTGGCGAACACATACGGGCCTTCGCTCTGGCGCTAGAGCTCAACGAGGTCGACCTGTCTTTTCCCCCAGAGAAGCTCACGCAGCAGGTCATCAAGACGCCTTGGGGTCTGTACCGGTGGCCGCTTAGAGAATACCAGAGATACAGTGATCTGGAGGCTATAGAGGACCAGGCCGATGAGACGGCGCTGCTCACCAGCTCCTTCAGCAAGCTCAGCCAGCTGAGTGAGCTCGGCCTGTCCTGCGACGCCGGTCTCGGTTATCTTCAGGGTCCAGACCTCAACAAATACGCGCCGCGGACTCTACCTCGCGTCTTCAAGAGTGCCCGGTACGAACCCGATGTTCTCACGGGCCACTCACTGGACGGCACTGTCGAGAACGGAGTAGCCCGTCGTTATGATCAACTTCAACGGATGATGGTCAATGCAGGGTACTCTACCGAGGAGATACCCGGAGCCATTGACTATCTCAAGACTTGCGAAGGTCGAGCGTTCCCCCGGAAATATATAGAGGGCGATGGCGGTATGCCCATAGTCTCTTCCGAAGTGCTACCCAGGCTCGAAGATGCGCTGTTGGACGAAGGATCGGCAGATGATGAGTCGGTACTTGACGCTAACAACGCCAACACCCCTATACATCATACTGTAAACCCTGCCCCGCCATGGTTCGATCTGCAACGCTGGGCGGCCAAGGCGACCAAGCAAATCAAGAGCAATCCTTTGGAGCCGCAAGACCTGACGGCCGCACAGAGGGAGATGCTGTTGGAGATGTCTTGGGCTCACGATGCTCTGGTGCAGTCGTATGTCATATCGGTCACCGACAACTACGATGCGTTCAGGAATGTTATGAGTTTCAACATCGCCCGCATTCCTGCTCATCTTGTCCACACACTCGCTCGTCCCACATTCTGGGATAGCCTGCCCAATGTTTGGGAATTTTCCCTTGGCGTCATCCCAGATTGGCGCGAGGTTCACAAACGCAACGGGATGATCGAAGATCAGCCTCTTTCGCCTGTGGACGCCACCGGCCTGACCTACAATCTGTTACAGGCCATCGCGTCGCGGAGGAATATCAAAAGGCTTCACTTTGAGTGGATATGCGGCGGTGAGCTGGGCGTCGGGGCTGGTCAGCGTAATCGTTATGTCCTGCCAGCACCCTTTGTCCCTGACCCGAAGCACATGGTCAGGTGGGACGCGCTGGTAAACGACGCCACAGCTCACAGGGTTCTCTGGCTACCTCACATCACTGAGATGTCTTTGAAGAACTGCTGGTTTAGCCCCCATGTTTTCCTCCATATTGTGCAGTCAATGTCTGCGTCGTCGCTGACCACGCTAAAGCTAAATACTGTGTCAATCACTGGCCCACTGCAGCGCGCAGTCAGCGTCAGCTATCTACCTCACAATGGCGGCGCTGATAGGATTCCGAACGCATGGCCATGGCCACTGTGTATGGGCGCCGCCCCCGGGCGGCCGTACACCTTCCAGGAAAACGTCGCTCCGGCACCCAACACCGTGCAGCCGCCGATGCAATGGGCAAACGGGACACAGGCTCAAGCGACGCCGGCGGTACCGACGCCAAATGCTGCTCAGACCACAGCAAACACGCACTCGCCAAGTGTTCAAGCTTGGCAAGGCCCCTTGCGGGATCATTGGGTGCCTGTTCCGGACTTCCTGTCATGGGCACATATACTCAACGAGATTACACCGGGCCAGACCCTGCGCGAAAAGTACTACGAGCTTGCTAGCGACCACTTTGACCAGAGCGAGAAGCCCTTTGAAGAACTTCGGAAGGGGCTGAAGAAGCTCGGAAAGAATTTGGGTAAGTCGCTTGCACCACAACTGAACAGCCATCTGATGAGCAATGTGTATCGCCGTTATCTGTCGCTAACACGTCATTCAGAACGCACAAGCCATAGAGGTCTCCATACAATCGACCTGAAGTCTTGTGGATACATCCTTGTTGACGCCGAGCACATTAACAACCACGCCATCATTCCCGCTGGGCCGCGGAACGTCGCCATGTTGCCTTCGATGATTGAGAAGTTGCGCTGCCTCGACGGATACATGCTCAAGTCTACTGCGACGCTACTCGGCAAGATCCTTGACGACTTCAATGAGGGTGAGCAGAACATCTTGAGGCATGCCTTCGACATGACATTTGGCTGGACTGGTGTTTATGACCCTGAGGTGGAGCACGCAGCGCACGAGGATGGATTTCTGGAGCAGGGTCGTGGTCGCTTCTCGGGCGGTTGGGCAAAAGGTGAACCGCGCCCTCTCATAGTCAGAATGCCGCCGATTAGCATCCCTGCCCACGAGCGCTAGTGGCTGCTCGCGCGCAGCTGCCCATGCTCTTCTAGTTGGAAAGGCAAGAAGAACTGTCTGCGGCTTTACGCCCACCAGATCGCCGAGCGTCTGCAGGATTCCCACCTGCCGACCCATCGCGAGTTGCTGAGGCTTGAGAGGCGCCTGGAAGGGACAAAACTCAGAACGGCCTCAGTATTCACAACGGTGTCATCGTTTTCACGTCGCCGTCGCAGCTTGAGTCTGTACCGGGGTAGGTATGGCCCATCTGAGCCCCAGCCATACGATTTGACTATTGAGCTGGAGCCCGTCACCGTTTACGATGGTATTGCCAGGGACTCTAGCGGGCTTTGCGAATTCATTAAGAATCATTTCAATATTCATGACGAATTCGGGATGCCTGGCGATACCGAGACAACGCCAAAAAGCTACGACGATCGGTTCCAGTCCAAGATTCCTTGGTACTGGGGCGATAAGCTTGCCAGGCTTGCAAATGAGGACAAGCTCATTATCAACCTAGCCGACTTCGTGCTGGGTATGGCGGAGCCCGTCTACTGGGACATGCGGCCCGTCGAGTCAGAGGTTCTGCAGATCCAGATGGAGGAGGCCATACTTGTCGCTATTGATAACTGCCCAGGACCGGCTGATATACTTCCGATGGGAGCAGCTGCTGATGCTGCCTATGTCGCGGCCATCCGCTGCCAGGAGTTGGGCGTTCGGGCCAACAAAGTCGTTGATAAGACATCATTTCCTGACAAGGCTAAGATGGAAGCAAGTGAGAACATGTCGATCACGATCTCGAGCGACGATGACACTAGCTCTACTTTACCAGGTGGGCCGTCCGGCATGAAAGTCCTGGAACTGGCACTCCGCGGCATGCGCTACAGCGGTCAGCACTGATTTTATATGCCGCTCTCGTTGGCGGTACCGCCGCTTCTTCGTTGTTTCTTCAGACCTGGGTAGCACTTATCGATACACATGCTGTGCCGCTTGGCTTGGAAACTGATGGAAATCCTTACAGCTTGCTGCACTGTGAAATTCGCAGAACTCCCTGTCTGTTGCGAACACTTCTTTTCGCTGCGCTATACCCTTATGAGTGTCTGACTTCTGTCATATTATCTACTTGCTCACCCGTCCTCCCATGGTATTGGGGCAGAGAGTGCAAGGCCGCGACTTGAACTTTGGCAGTTCAGGTTATTTTCTGGCTTGTGTGCGTCAGTGGCTGAGGGCATTCAGCTGGTCAATATCATGACGGAACAAAGGCCCCATGGCTCTGGGGCGGACAGGCCTTGGGTCTCCATCGTATATGTTCTTTTTCTGTACATACTCTTGTATGGAAAAGCTTCTTCGGATTAGAGATAGAGCGAGAGGGAGACTCCGATTGATTATATAAAATTTGTAATAGGAATAAACAAACACCCATGGTTTGGATATGTGCAAAACATCGACGCTGGTTATCGAGTTACGACAAGAGACCAAACTATCGGTGAACGATTCGGGTATGTGAAGGTTCTCGATATACGGCACATGTTTATAGGTGACTAATGTTCTTCATAGGCTACGAATTCTCCAGATGATTGATTGCCGTGACCGCCACTGAACATTGCCCACACCGCTTTGAGGTTTATGATTGTTATTACTACACTCACCACACATCCATCATCAGGCCTCCGACAGACTGCCTCTCACACGCTCTTCTTCCTAGATTCAAGGAAGCCATCACTAATGCAAATGGATCCAAGGACTTTTTGAACCAAGACCAACTCTTTTGTGTCACCAGGCATATTACGATGCCATTCGGCCATGCTAAAGATAAAAAGGGGTGATACTGAGCTGCTACAGACGTTGAGGGAATATGGTCTGTTGGTTTAGAAGGTGCGGGCAATGCTGAGGCAAGCAAGCTAGGGAGGCGGTGGGTGAGCACCGGTGGTGGCGAGGAACGGTAGCAACCGTCTTCTCTCGCAAGATGGACGAAACTAACCCCTGATTTTTGATTGTATTTTCCCAACGCCTTCGCATCATAGCTGACTGGCTCCTGGAGTGACTCCGTGGAAAAGGGGGATTCTTAGGCTAGCATGATTACCCTTTATTTACGCACATGGCCGTGGACCTGGAAAGCAAGCTTTTTACTGTTGGCCAGCAGGGCACACATACAATGACAACAAGGGGTGATAACCTTTTCCCACGCAGTAGATAGACTCTCGATGATGGCATCAAGGTTTTCGGTTATAATCCGCGTGTAAGCAAAAGAGCTAGAGGGATTTGGAACTTTATCGACGGAGCCCAAGGGGTAACGGGGGCGCGAGTCGGGCAGTCGGCGACCATGAAATGAGACCGGTCTCTTATCCGCAGACCTAGGCTTCACTCCGCTCCTGGTTGCTGCCTTACGTGGGATGTGTCTGAGTTTAATCTTTTCCCCCCTTTCGTCGCCAGACTGTTGTCACCGTCTAAGACGACCCTAGCTACCATGCATTCGACCGAACAACTATAATTTACGGCATATGATGTCGGGCGTCTTGTTTGGATGAATATACCTGTACGCATAGCCAGCCCCTGAACAAGCCTTGGACAGGACCATAGGCTACGAACTCTGTCCATTTTTCTCTCGCTCCCCTTGTCGTGGCAATTCAAAAGCCATGATCAAGATACTGTGCTTGAACAGGCCGGGAGTGCCAGCCGAGGATGACGATGGAGTCTTTTCATTTGTTCATTTAAATTTTTATCTTTTAATTTTTTTTTTTACTCTCCTTCATTATGATTGTCACTGTTTATGTTGTTATGTTCAAGCAAACCGCCACCCCGATCATGCGATGCGGTCAGGGGGGGTTTAACGGTGCGTTTGGGACTGTTTCTACCGACTGCAGTGCTCTGTGTCGTTGCCAGAAAAGCAAGAAAATGATCCAATAATTTTTCTCTGCCGAACTGGTATTTCTATACCACCAAAAAGAGTCTTACGCGTCGTAGTTGCCGAGGTCCCCACAGCAAGAGAGAGCAGGAAAAAAAAAAAAAATAATAAGAAGCACAAGCTCTTTTGAGGTGATCCCCTTTGTGGAGTATTGGCAACCAGCAAGCTAATCCCCAACGGCAACTCTTTTTTTGCCCAATTTGTCCCTGGGGCCCATGACTCTCTCTTGCGCACTGATGTCAACGTGCGACAATTAGTCTCCAAACCAGGACAAAAAAGACGGCTCATGGAGTAGGGCGGCGCTGGATGAATTACGATTGGATGATGCTATTTTGTCTTCCTCCCTGTAGCGAAAAAAGAGAAAAGGTGGCTTGCGCTAGGCAACGTGGACTTCAGCTGCTCCAAAAAAAGACGGGTGATCCGATCATTGCGACGCAAGCCACTTCTATTTCTTCTAGCTACGGGTAGCTACCACTTTTTTTTTTCTTCTTTTTGGTCTCTTTTCTCCCACCGTCACCAACTGTGTTACTACTACTATTTTGGGATCTTGGCTTGCTTGTGCTCTGTGCTGTGCGCCCCACCACCTAGCCGAAGACATGGGTCAGGGGTCAATGGTCGGTCAGAGATGAGCCCAAAACCAAAACCAAACCCCACGGAATAACATATGTTGAAAACTAGATGGATTCCTGTTTATTTGTCGTCCAAAGGGGAGAAAAAAAAGCCAGAGGAGCATCTTTTGGGGTACCGTGCTGATCCTCGGTTTTGCGTAACTTTACAAGGAAAGAAACCAACAAAGCCCCCCAAGCCACCGCACTGTTCTGTCGGTATTCGCATGGGTCCATTGTTATATAATAAATCGCTCCCAATGTCGAGGGTGTTTAAATCCCCACCTCAAGGTACACACACACCAGGTTTTTAGTAAGCGCCGAGTGGGGGACAAAATTATATGGACCGCAAAATCGAACATGCCACACCAAATAAGAGCAAACCCAACTTAAATCACCAATTTCAACAACGTACAATTCCACCATTTCAACAAATATTTTATTTTTGAAAGACTGTGTATAATCTGTAGGTGTAGAATTATATAAACTTTTGGGCTGCAATTTTTGTTGTGTGGTTTGTGTATGGTATTGGAGAAAATTGCGTCGCCGTCCATATAATTCTGGCCCCCACTTGGCGCCTCACCGAAGCAAACAAAAAAAAAAACAGCGGGCGCTCGCTCTTGGTTATCTACTTCTCCACAGCCCCGTTGCGCACTTTTTCCAGAAATTCTACCGGCTTCGTTCAAACCTATATCAAAGATCAATATAAGGTACATAAAGATGTCTTAATCTAGTTTAGCTGCGCAACGTCGCAAAATGTCAATAGTCGCACCGTCCGGTCCCTCGCCAATCCAGCAGAAAATGGCTTAGCTTTCATTTTTGTTTCTTGTGTTTTTTTTTTCTTTTCTCCCTTGTCTTCTTTGGGATTCTCTCTGCTACCCCATTCGACTTCTACAACCCATATAAACAGTCCGTCTTGCTTAGCTTCATAGACGCCGAGGAACTAAATGCCCCGGGCACCATTTTCCCAATCACCCCCCCTTTTTTCTTTTACGTAAAGCATTTTCCTAGATGTACTACGTAATTATCCAAAGCTTGCCCATCGAGTCAGGAATATTGTTTCCCAAGTCTAGTAGTGTCACCACCTCACCCAACCCAACAATCGTTGCGTATCTTGCCATGTTCGTTCATCACCGGCGGCAGGCCGGCGGCTCCCGGTCCCGCATGGCGTTTCCTTATTGATGCCTATCCAGGATGGCTAGCAACTATCGGCATGCTGCTCAACCATAGAAATCGATAACCATGCTTCACCGCTCATCTTTGCATCTTATATGTGTGTGTACTGGAAGGAACCCTCCGGAACGCAAATTAGAGAGAATGGAGGGGTTCCATGCAAGTGGAGGATTGGTCGCCCCCGCGCGATATTGTTGCAAATGCAAAGTGTATGCAGGTCGCGCGCAGCAAGGACGCATGAAATGGAGCTATCGAATTGTTCCACGGCGCACGGCAGCTGACCATCGGGGAACGAGCAGCCTGAACTGTAAATTACTCATGATGGGAAACATGCCTGTATGGAGACACACTTACACCGCTTACATAACCAACAAGTGTAACCATCCCCGGCGATGATTAATGCAAAAGCCTCATGGTCGGCGGGCTGGTAGCCAAGTGTGAATGGTTACCTTCATGCGTCTACGCCAAGGGTGACCAGTGTGAGTGGTCAGTCATGTCGAACAAGAATCAGAAATTCCCCGGCGGGACGGATGGTCAGATGGGGAGTGAGAAAAGGGTCCAACCCAAAGCATACTCCCAATCTGACTAAAGATGTTAATTGCGGCGACGGCATGACGTCTTGACAAGACAGGCCAGCCGGAGTCGTCATCTGGGGGTGTCTCGGTTGTTGTAGCCTCTTCCAGTATCTCACTACACCGAGAATGGTGTAGTCGTCAATGCCATTCCGATATAAGATCTCATCCGTGGGCCTCTGTTGGTTCCTGTACGGAAACCCGATGAGACACAAACCTGCCGACGCCCGCAGAGCCGTGGCAGGCAGATGGAAATTCACAAGTCAATCACAGAAGCCCATCGAGGCTCCAGTAGCGAAATTCGGGGATCATCATTCGAGCTGAATGCACATTGACCCCTGACTATGACAACACCGACCGATGATTTGTCTTTCATGATGAGGCCAGCCACAAAGTGATATGGGGCGCAAGTAAAAGGACCGAAAAGTCGGGATTGCCTACTGCGCCGTGCTGTGCTTGTCAGACGGTTCGGCCTGGGAAAACGAGGTACGGATTTCATAGAAGCCCGTCGGTATTAGAAGCTGCGGTGTTAGGCGTGGCAAATTGCCCGGGGATTTTTGTGGAGGGCTAGTAAAAAAAATAAAAATAAAATAATAATAATAATAATAATAATAAAGAAGAGAAAACATAATAAAAGAAGAGAAAAGAAAAAATGATGTCGCCAGCGGGAACTAGCATCAAACGACGGGACGACAATTTAGAGTACAGAAGCAAAGAAGACAAAAAGAACTTCGCCCTATCCGCAGCAGATGGAACGTTGCTTTGGGCACCTCCTCCCGAAGCTGTTTGATTGATGATTGATGATGATGCATTGCCCGCATTGGCAATCATTTAATTCAGCCTATCGACAATGCTGGACACTGTACTACAAGCAGATTAGTGCTCTCTTTACCTGGGGCTGTGCTGCTGCATTGTGCTTATGTAGTCATGTTGTTTACCACGGTTGAGGTTCGTTGCTACAGTGCGGCCAAGAACTAGCTGCACAGAAGGTTATCTTCAAGAATAGAAACCAACTCAGACCCGAATGGGGATGGCGTCAATCGAGTTGAGCTACTCACTGTAGGTACAGTACAGCGCAGTGGCTTTGGTGGCGATGGGCGTGAAACTTGGAAGTACTCACAGACGAAAAAAGTAAGTCTAGGCCGCACCGTGGAAGGACTTTTTGCACCCGCTTCGACCCTTTCCATTTGACAGCCACCTATCACTTGAGATTTGGACCAGATGGGGAGGGGAAAAAAGGAAGAAAAAAAAAAAAGCGACCCTTCGGCACATTTGCCGCCATAATGACGGAATAAAGAAATGAAAGAGGGTCTGAGTGGAAAACGCATGATTTACCAAAGGCTGCCCGTGTGTTTGGTATATTGTGTGGAGTGACGAGGACGAAGTGAAGGAACAGTTTTTCTTTTGACGGTTTCATCGCCCGATTGGCGGGTTTTGCTACCTTCTCCACGAGCGGGTACCGGCACTACCTTGGGCCTGCTCAGGGTCTGCAAGAGGCTGTTTTGGGTGTGTTGCTTTGTGTGCTATACAGTAAAATGTGCTTTTGGGATCTGCGACAAAACGTGGCCCACCAGATAGATGGGGGTCCCATACTAAGGTTTTGGGGGGAGGATCGACACAAGCGCTGAGGAAGATCAATGTCGTGTACTCAGTAAGATGTGCTCCAAGGCTGGTCCCAGCTGGGGTTAGCTGTTGTGGAACATACAGTGTTGTAGTGACTGTAGAAACAGGCACCACTTTTGGCAAAGAAAGGGACGCGTCGTCACCACGCAGTACACAAAAGATTTTAGGGGTAACTAGCTCCCGAGTCATCCGTCGGCGAGCCAGGAAAATCAGGCCGCCCAGCAGCAGGCAGGCCATGTGAGCCGTGGGCCGACTAGCTTACATCCGTAGCTAGATACCTCTTGTAATGCTGTACGTCCCTACAGTACGCGGTAGCGACTTGATTCAGGAAATCATGAGGCCAATACAGGACCTTCCTTCGTACAGGTAGGCAGTCAGGCACTGGGGCTTTCTCCTCCTTCACTCTTCTCTCCACTGCCTCGTTCGTCCAATCCTTACATGCTACTGGCAGTGGATGTCATCCGCGACGAACCGATATTGGCAGGACGCGGGGAGCATATGATAGGTTGAATGCGGGCCTGGGGGAGAATTTGGCTACCTGCCAGGCCATGCCCGTCATATTGGAACACATAACAAAAAAAAAATATATATATATATATATATTTCCAAAATAGGATACGAGATTTTGGTCTGAGCTGCTTGTTGATCCCACGCACGCATGCACAAAGATCAAACGACCAGGGAGAGAGTGGAAGGCCATTGGCAGTGGGTACCACCCATGGCGATGGCACTTGGTCATTATGATTGGTCGATTGGCAGCAAAGCTCCGCATTAGGGCCGGTGGCCGATGCCTTCTTGACCAGATGGGCAGTTGAAGGAAGGTACAGCTATCCCACGTCACATCCTGTTGGGAATAGAGTGGGAAAAGGGAAGGAACCACCAGTAGCGGGGTCTTGAGTTGACGGAATGGTGAACATGACAGGGCTCTTTGCAGGGGTGCTTTTCTTTCAACGGTTCGTCTACCGACCTACAATTTGTTTGGTTCTTTTCTGTTGGCGTGTGTCGTGTGAATGATTTCGATGCCGGTTTACAACCTTGGTTTAGTTCCACATACAAACGGACCCGAATACCCCTATGTTCGACTCACCTGAAGCGCCCAAGCTTTTCCCAGGCCTGTGGTCTTGTAGTGGACGCCTGCTTGGAGAACGCGTCTGAGCTCGCATTTCGGAAAGCTGCTCCGGAGCCGCCAGCGCAAGTCGCCTCAGAATACCTGACTTTGTTGGCTTTGCTGACTAGCCTCCATAGTGTACAACAAAGTGCACCCACCTTGACGCCTATCATCCATGGCACTGAGTGTAGTGGTGACAGGAGCCAGTACTGTACACCAAATTTGCCCCCCTTTTCCCACCACCTAGCACCTAGCGTATCGATTGCAAAACGCATCGAACTCGGGAATGTGGGGACTGTGCGCAGTTGAGACCTGAGACGAGCATCCTGGTTGACCTTAGCATCCTTCACGGCCCATGGCAGACATTACATACAGTAAGACTGCCGGTCCGTGCAAAAGAGAAACAACAAGAATATGTCAATCAACAATCCGCTGTTCGAGTCAGGGTCGATTGGCACAACCGATACATGACAGCCTTACAAAAACAGAACATCTAATGCGACAAACGACAGACTGCCGATGCATGACAACCGGGAGATTGTACGCACCACTTGACTAGCTACCGTATGACGCGAATCAATTGGATCGGTCGTCACGGTTTGTGGGGAACTGGCTCGGTAAAACACCGAAGTATTGTAATCATGGTAGGCCTTAAGTTCAGCGAGCCCACAATGGGGAAGCTTTGCCGCGGATAAGCAGTTGGCCTGGAGCCAAAACGGGGCGGATGGATGGTGCGAGAGAGATCCATCTGCTTCACTGCACTTTACTCGATACCATAATTGCGATGAGTGGATCAGTCAGTCCTCTTAGGTATTAGCTCTCGGGTGGTGAAGCATGTTTTCTAAAGGCCGGCGGGTATTTCCCCCCTCAGACCGCTAATGCTAATACAACCCAAGGTGTGGAAAATGAATACCTGCTAAGTTGGAGCGATGACAGTAACTGGCGTGTCAAAAGTCCCGAACCCTGCATTGACTTTTATAGCGAACCGGGCGACCTTTAGGGGTAACCAAGGAGGCTCTAAATATGATCCGCCCCAGGGCTCGGCAAATCGGACAATCTATAGATTCCCGAAAACTCATCAAAATTTACAGAGACAACTCTGTCAAGTGTCAATGACCTCGGGAAATCACACGATACGCGTAATGCAATACTATCACGCCACCACAAAAAAAAAAAAAACACGCCAAAAAAAACAAAAAAAACCTGCGACTGCGGCTATAAACATCGACGGTTGATTGCGGAGTTATTATTTCTACAAGTTATTGAATTGATATTCACTTCAAAAAAGGAGAAACAAAGGCGCACTGTATAAGTAGGTAGCTCCCCATAATTTCTGCGTGATAGCCGAGGTGACTACCATGTTCAATTACCCAACACAAACAACCGCGCAGGTTTTGGCTATCACTTCAGCGGCAGGCCAACCCTCGATTAGGGTTTTAATCATTTTACTCACAATGACCTCGGCAATTATTGCATGAAATGGAGTGGATTCGTCTGTAAAGTATCCTCCCCTAGTCATTTGGGGGGTTTTACCAAGGGAATCGCGATGTCCCAGAGGGACGGGTGAGGCGAAGATGATAGGACACAAACCAAGAGTCGTTTGTTGGAGAAAAAAATACAGTACAGCCCTGGGGAGACCATCGTTGTAGTTCAGGTCCACATCAGTCGTGTCCTGATTTGTGATCAGATCAAGGGGGTAAGTAAGCACTCGTACGAGTTGTTATTGATGCTCATTCAATCAGCATCAGCATCCTTCGACATTTGTACGAAGTAGTAGTAACCGCGGGTCGTATAGCCAGGGAGAACGCATAACAATACCCATTCTCGATAATCAACGAAATCCGGGTGTCGCTGGTGTATTACTAGTTCCTTTGACGGGCTTGTTTTTGGTTGAGCTAACGGCGCGGACCCTAGCCTCAGGCGGACTTGTCCAAAAGGGGATAGACCGTTTCTATTCATGGAATATTATTACAAGGAAGCGATCTCTATACATGGAGCCACCGTTAGGCACGTTTTAGCACGCTTTCCACTGGTCCGAACGTAGTAGCTGAGCAAACAGTCCGATGACTTAGGGTGATGGAAAAAGAGGTGGAGAGAAAGAAGAAAAAATGAAAAGAAAAATTTAAGAATTTTGTCAAAGAAACCCACCCCACCAAGAAATCCCGGTATGTTACACTGCGCCATGGACTTTGAGACTACCTAGTTTCTTTCCAACTGTCAAAGTGGGTGCTTTACTGTACAGTACAGCAGACGGACCCAAGCTCCTAAATCTTCATGCCTAAACCGAATACGACATGATCTTTAGCAAGTCTACCCTGTTGCCCAATTCGTGGGCCGACTTGCGGGGTTACTTTGACAACCTGCAAAACAACTAGCCAATGTACTTTATAGTAATTACTGAATGATTGCTTGTTGACCCGTCGGTGCCAAGACTAGGTTATTGAGGTTTAATCCTTGGGTAGGGGTTGAAGTGCTTATTGAGGGAGGCGATAGTAACAAGAATGGACGAAAAAAGAGGGCTCTCAACCGCCCACTTCCTTTGGGTCGCGGATGCGTTGCTGCCTAGAGAAATACCTCTGAATTGGGATGGACAAAGCCGGCGAATGGCAAGTCGCAGGCTTACTATGCTTGATCTTTCGGTGCTACCGCCGACCGGGCTGTGTGGCACGTTGCTGCCGTGAGGTGCCAGCCAAAAGAGCTCGGGTGATCCGGTTTTGATACGACATCTTTAGGGCTGGGGGAATGGACGTGATTTGGTGGCCAGTCATGAAAAAAAGAGAGAGTACATGGGATAGCTTGACTACTGCATACACAAATTTCAGGGCTCAGCTTGCACACCTGTACTGGGTTTGGCCAATCGTTTTCAGGGTGGGATGAAAAGATGGATGGCAGTAATGGTACTCAGGTGACCCAGGGATTTGGCAGCGACCCTGAATAGAGACCCTTTGTTTTCGGACCTTTTTTTCCTTTGCCTTTTTTTCTTCTTTTCTTTTCTTTGGTCTTCTCAGTTGTTAAGGATTTATCGTTCGACCATAGACTGGAGTTTGTTTAGTTCCGTTCCACTCTCCCCGCGGAAATTCGGTATTCTTTTTTTAAAGGGCTGTTAAATCCCGTGCTCCAAGTTAAGGGCTGCCAAAGTTGAACCAACCATTCCCACAGGTCATGGACTTACTCGAAATGGTTAGAACACTTGGGAAGGCGCCCAGAAGCCAGCCTGTTAGTTGCTTTGCCTATCATCTTAGTATTGCTTGCAACGTGGAAAGAAATAACACAAGTTGAGGAAAAGCAAAGTAAATAAAAGAACATAGAGGGCAGCCCCCCTGAGCGGAAGGCGCCGGGAGCAGAACTTCGGGCTTTTGTTAAACACCGCAATTGGCTGTTTATCAAAGAAGCACGCCGGCCAGCCAAGAATTCACTTTCTCGTTGCTCGGCTGCTTCAGGCTTCTACAAGCTAGCCGCAAGCTAGACTACAGGGGGAATGGCGTCTTGAAAGCAGTTTTTTCCCCGTCTACTGTGTACAGAGTGGCTGTTTTGATTTCACGTGGCGGATGCACGGGATCAATGATGGACATAAGAAAGACATGAAGGATAAAAAAAAATAAGAAAGAAGAAAAAATAAACAAAAAAAAAATACAAAAAGTTTCGAGTTATTCCTGGTAAAACGTTTGTGCTCTACGGGTCTAGATCGGCTGTGTAGTCAAGGTACATTACCAATGTAGCCACACGGCTGCCTGCATAGTACTTTTCAAAGTACCATACCATGGGATGACTTCTTCTTTGACTTTTGGGTAAGTCCAACATCAGCAAGCAAAAAGTTATCTAAAGTTTTGATGTAGGAGGCAGTTCCAATAGTCAAAGGCCGTGCATGCCGGGGAGGCCACCCATCATTTTCTGGGCGTTTCGCCTCGCTTCGGCGGACAAGCGCTCGACTGAATCAGATGCCAATACAATAGTAAAATCAATGCAATCTATCCGCGATGTTCCTGGGTGTCAAATCTCACCAATGACTGCCAGATGCAGCATCGTGGGATGGACGGATTTGAAGATTAACAGTTGAAATGCCAAGGCGGATAGTCTAAAAGTCAAGCACAAAGTGGGCTGGGATCGAAACCTGCAGCGTCGCCTCACCATTTCATCGCGGCTCGGCTAGAAATGGGGACTGCCAGAGTTGCGATTGCGGGTCGTACCAACAAACAACAAAAGCAACAACTACTTCGCCGCCAAGTAAGATCCGGAAAAACAGATGCCGTTTCTACTGTATGTCGTGGAGTATCCAGGTAGTGGGGCATAAAACAACTGGTGGTGTGTACTGTATGTAGTGTAGGTAGGTACCTAGGATAGTAAGGTAGGTATGTATGCACTGTAGGCAGACGCGGACTGACGATGGTGACGACGTGGTCAGTGCTTCGACGGTCCCTTTGTCTTTTAATCTTCGAAGTCGCTTCTTCATGGATGCCAAACCAGGATGGGCAAGGTGTGCGGACTGGCGGACATGTCGAGTCGTCAACTCTGGTGGGGCATCTCCCTCTGCGTGCGACTGTACAGTATTGTGCTGA
Organism: Magnaporthales sp. P1609; assembly: GCA_003709005.1. NCBI lineage: Eukaryota > Fungi > Ascomycota > Sordariomycetes > Magnaporthales > Magnaporthales sp. P1609. Next base: position 1,730,367 of record PELF01000005.1, on the reverse strand, counting down.
ACGGGATGGTGGTGCTGGGAGGGGGTATGACCGGGATCATAGGAGGCAGAGAAAAAGCAGCCAGGCCAAGGGTAGTAGGGGTGAGCGAGTGAACTGGGGTTTGGGGTGTGTGCGTGTGTGCGCGCGTGTGTGTGTTCACTGCACCGTGTGCTTTGCGGTTTCGCACACCAATCCAAAAGTCCCGCCTGCAGGCCTGTGACCGTGCTTCAGTATGCCCGGTTGGCGGCCACTGTGACAGTACCCAGGTACCGCCTGTCCTCTTCGACACCAAGGGCAACCCGCTAGCCTGGTATTTAACAAAGTGGCATCCCTCCCCTCCACCAAACGCCTCCGACCTCTCCTTCTGAATCCAGTCCCAGCATCAATCAAGATTTCAATCCAGCGCCTTTCGCTGCAAAACTCAACAACCCACGTTCGCTAAGAACCCCCCTTAGGAAGTCCTCGTTGACTCCTGTCATTCGCTTGTTTCCTTACTGTCGCTTTTTTTTTCTCCTTTTTCCATCTTATTTTTCTGTCGACTTTCGTCATCAAAGGTGTCTGGAGAGAAAGAAGTATTTTTTTACCAAGAAATTTGAAGGTGTAGCGAACAACCCAAAAAAAACAACAACAATCAGTCAATATCATCCAAAACCCGGGGAATATCTCGCAATCCACGGAAGCAGACCATCCAGCAAAAAAGCAAATTCTAGAGAGCAAAGTGTTCGGCGCTCGAATTTACTCGTGGCGAAAGACAAGAATAAATCAGCTATTAGCAAGCAATCTTGGGCTCAGCACTCGGAAATCCGCATATCTGCAGACAAATCTGCGGTATTTTGCCGCCTAGCTTGCCACAGTCTCCGCATCGTCAAAACAGTCCACTCGGTCCTAGCCGGCGGTACCGTTACTCTGGCCTTGACCTCAGCCGCAAGCTTCCATCTTCGCACGAACCCTACTACAACTCGCTAAAGTAGGAATTGAAAATCAGCACCAAAGCGAGTGAACAACGTAAAAGGGAAAGAGAACGTTGCATCAGTGGCCTCATTCGTTCGGTCCTGATTTGACTGCCTCTTACTGCTCCGCCCGCTCACGTCCACTGTGCCCCGGATCCGCATCTCACTCACCTTGGTCTGTTTGCAATTATTCCTGCCACTATTAGGGGTGACTGCTATATCACACCGAAGTTCCCTGCAGCAGCCACAGCCTCGTGATTAGCCTCATCGATCACTCTCAGCGACTTGATCAACCCCGACGCTCGCTACCCTTTCTTGCTACCTCTGACGCATACCTAGTCGGCGTCACAAGTAGCTTCTTCACGTAAGTCCTATATGGCTCGTCATTTTCCATACTCTACTTGCTATCCATGCCCATGCCCCCTTACATGCACTATATCACCTTTGAATCCCTCCGATACCACGTTTGCTAATGCCAGCTCTTAGTTCTCTCGTTACTCTTTGAGCTCTCCTCTTTAATCAAGTTTTGCAAAATGGCTGGTCCTGGCGGTGGCCCTCCTCGTCGCAGGTAAGTTGACTTCTCGACCTTTAATTCCTCCATTAGTTCCCCCACTAACATATACTCTCATATAGCCACACCAAATCCCGAAAGGGCTGTGAGACCTGGTATGTTTATTCGCTACCTGTCGTCCAGGAACGACTCCCGTTCACTCTGATCTTGACTAACTAGAGATGCAGCAAACGTCGACACATTCGATGTGATGAAACCTTCCCTCAATGGTATGTCAAACATGGCATCATCATCCAATCGCATGGCTTCCACTAACACTTGGTTTAGTCGCAACTGTACCAAGCACAAGATCAGGTGTCCTTACAACGACATTCCTATGTCTGATGAGCGCTCCGGCTCGCCCGATCAACCTGACCTGATGTGGACACCTGAGAACAAGGCTGTCATTGAGCAATGGCAAAGGACCGGTGTCTTCCCCTTCCCAGGGCTGAACATTTTCCCTGCTCCTAATCCGCAATTCCTTTCGATGGAAGACTTGAGGTTGATACATCACGTCGCTTCCATCAGCGATCAGATGCTTCACATGGATGCAGATGGTTTCACTCTATGGACTCGTCAGATTCCCACGTAAGTTACAAAAAACAAAAATCTAGTCGGTGAGGGGGATAAAAAAAGCAAGGTACTAAAACCGTTCACGATAGACTCATCAAGATCGGTGCCACAACGCCCTATGTCATGCACGCGGTGCTAGCCTTCTCGGCCATGCACATTGCGTTTCTCACGGACTGTCCTCTTGTTGGCAACATGGCGTACGAGCACCGTGGTATTGCATTGAAGGGTCTGCAGGAGGCTATCGGCACGTTCTCCAGGGAGACTTCGGACGCTATTCTGGCGGCTTCCCTGGTGCTTTCATGGCAAGCCACTGATTGGTAAGCGATTTACTTTGTTGCCTGCATGTTGCGGACGCCTGCAGGTACCGACAGCGCACAAGCAACCAATTCTCCCCGCCCTGACAGACACTGACGAATGATTTCGCATCACAGGCGCAGCTGGACCCATCTCATGCAGGGTACTCGAGTGGTGAGTGTCTAATAATGACTCATTTTTGGTTCAAGCTCAACTTGCTATTGAGATCAATCGTGTTAATCACTATTGATTTACCCCAACTGAACAAATCACTAACCTATACATGACTTGATAACAGGTGATGGAGGCAATGGAGCCGTGGAAGCACGAGTCCCAATTTGGTGACTTCATCGCCGAAAGCAGCACATTCCCCACCGCGCCGCCGTCGCCGACCCCTGACCACAAACCTAGCCAGCCACGTCAGGAGGACATTGACGCCTTTCAGCGCACACTGCAGCAGCTGCAGAAGCTTGAAAGCCACATGAAGCAGATTCGGGAGGATCCCAAGGCGGCCACGCAACTGATCACGTTTTTGAAGGGCGCTCGCAAGGTCAGCCCGGCGTTCAACGTCGCACAACAATTTGAGCGTCTCCGCGACTTGAGGACTTGGCTCTTCTGGCTACCTGTCGAGTTTCTCCAGCGAACTGGCGGGTCTGCCAGTTCTCTTTTGATAATCGCGCACTACTACACTGTCGCTCTAGTCATGGAGCGCTTGTTCCCCGAGATCGGCGCGGCTTACTTCGGCAGCATGTCGATTGCCCCCGTGGAGGAAATTGCACGGCGTCTCCTCTCGGTCAACGTCTCGGGCAACATGAACGATGTCACCTCGCCCCTACCGCTCATGGAGTATCCTATCGACACGGTGAAGGAGTTTAGGTCGCGCATGGGATTCGCCCATCCGGTTCGCACGCCGTCGTTCCCTCAGTTCGACCCGCCCAACTTCTACGTTCCGCATAGCACGCCGATGCAGCAGATGCCGGTCACAACGGCAGAATACGGGCCCTATGGGGCTACACCGGCTTTCAGCTACAGCACGGAGGATCTGTCTGTTATCACAGCCGATCATCTCGCCACACCAGTCACGGGTCCGACCAGCGCTATTAGCCCCCTGCAGTTGTCGTCGCCGTTCACCAACCACCAGTACCTGAACATTCCGAGCCCTTCGTATGGCGGCTACAGCCCTGCCTCGAGCACTTTTGGCGGTGACTTTAACGACTTCTCCGCCGAGTTTGGTGACAACTCGTCCATTGGCTACAGTGACCATGAGGATTATGCGTATAATGATATGGGTTTCGGCACCCCGATGATGGGAGGTGCGAGCAACTTTGGAGCCGGGTTCGTTTCTCCAGCCCAGCCCCTGTGGACCTAAGAGACCAAAAAGATCTCGAGCCACCGCTTTGTCCCCGAAGCCACGCCTTGGTCGGTCGAGTGTCCGACGCCTCAGCCGATCCGGGACCAGCAACGAACAAATTTGTCTGACTTTGGCCCCTTCCCCAGGACTCCAACTTGCACGAGCACAACGCCGACCTTTCCGCCCCCGGAAGACCCTCTCGCTCAGTTTTCTTCTTCGGTCCCAGGCCTCGCTCCGTCACCTTTTCTAAAGCCCGAGCAATGGGGAATGCTACCTCCGCCGGAGTCGCCCATACCTGGTCTCTCAGTCCCTAACCACCGCCATAATCTGTCCGTCACTTCGATTGCGTCTTTCGCCTCGGCACCTCCGTCACTTTCGGATTACTCTGTCGACTTCTCCCCTGTGGCTATCAAGCAGGAGAGTCGGGAAATATGATCGATTTCACTGTTTATGCTTTTTGTTTTTCTTGCCGACATCTTTTCAACAGCTCTCGCCCGTAATTGCTCTGGGAATTTGTTTGTTCGCTGCCGCGATGACCTGCCCGAACATATTTCACACGCCAATACCAATATGGCCTCCGCAACGGAAAGTCATACTCTTTTAATCACCACAACCTTCGACAACAGACGCAAATGTATCACAACACTCCTTTACCACCACGATCGTTACCAAAACCAACTACTGATTGCTCGACGCAACCGAAACATCCAACTTGAATTACGCTCATTTACGCAATAAAGCAACACCTCGCGCGCCCTAGTCGCCAAACGTGTCAGCATAATAATCAAACCACGCTCCTTTGTCAACATCCAAGAGATACCCACTATAGACATTCCTTATTCGACGGATGGGGGACACCAACAACAAACCAACTTAGAGCATAGAAATGACTCGACACACTCCTTTGACGACCTCGACGACATTCTCACATATACTAGGCATGCTGGAGTCATCCATTTTAATCAGCGTTTACACTCCTTACGGGAAGACGGGATTGCATCGACTAGCTCTGCGCCCGATATCTTTACTGTTTCACAACAATTTTACGACGATCATGATACCCAACCTGCATAGCGACTGTTGAACCCTTTTTGGCCCCATTTTACAGGGTGGCTACCTTTTTTGTCTAATCTGTCCTGTTTGATTTTCCTCTCTAAATGTTTGCATCCATCTTAAATGGATCTACAAAAGTGCATTGGGCGGCGTTAAAATAAGCTCTGGATACATGTATCTCGACTCTGAAGTTTCTGTCTATCCCGTTGCACTGGCAGCTAATAAGAAAATCCTTGTTCTGATCAAAACTTCGAAATCGCATCAATTTTCCATCGTCTTGGTAATAACCGTCCAGCCTTTGGTCATGTGCTGTGTTAAATTGTTCTATGTATCGTAGGTTACCTACCAACAAGATCGCAAGCAGCACCTGACATTCCTGATTACATCCAATTGCCGACATCAAGGCTAAGGAGCATGTACGGTAGGTAGGTCGAACGATTGACCGACGTTTTATAGCGACCGGGGACCCCGAGTATTATGTACATGAGAAACTATCTACTTTTTTTTTCAAGTGTCATCTATCTACCTATCTACTTGTTCGAAGAGCGTGGGGATATCTACCTACTATGCAATGCCAGATGACAAAAAAAGAAAAGTGACAAAAGCCGACCTGGCTGGGAAGAACCCCATTACCTTGATTCTGAATGTCAAGAAAATAAACCACAAAAAGTCCGTTCCACGTTACCTTTTCATCTTTTTTTGTCTTTGTTTCCCCCTACCGTAGGGCCTGTTTCCTCCTCTTTCGCCGTCCTCGCATTTACGATCGGTTCATGATGCCAACTTATCCGCCAGCTAGTTGATGATCCCCAGAAACTGCATGGGGTTTCAGCCGTGTGGATGAACAGGGGCGGCTGTTATGACACAGAATGCGTTGTCGATGGTTGTTCGAATCCATCTCAGCGCCTTGTATCGAGCGGACTGATGTGAGTGCTTCTAGCCATAACGACGGTCGACAGCCATGTCCACCTCTTGCTGTCGAATTTCGAAGCGGGCTTTGTTTTTCTCTTCCCTTTTGTTTCTTTCTAGCACACGATTTCGTCGTGTGTGTTGAAGCTCAACTTTTTGTTTTCCAGAACCTGACCGTGATTACTAGCCGTTGTGCCATAGGCCTATTGTCTGCAAAGCCAAGTCAACAACCTGCCTCTAAGCATGTTTGCCGTAATTGACCCATCATAGGCCAGTTCAGATTCTCAATTCCATATCCTTATTCGTCTCTCAGTTCACAAACACCCCTTGCTGTGTATAACAAGACCGCTCCAGACACCTACGAAAGCCATATTCCCGATCGTGACTTCGTTGCTTGCATTACCACCCGAGAAGAAACGCCATGGCAATTACAAAGGCCAGATCACTGCCCCAACAAGTCCACCGTCTTGGAGATGCAAAAAAAGGAAATTAAAAGAAATGACGCAGGATTTGGAGATTGCAAGATAGGTATAAGAGCAATCGGGCAGTAGACACCACTAGAGGTTGGGTTTTAAGGCGGTGCCTGTATTTGCATGCTGATTCATGCCTTCCCATAACATACCCATCATGGAGCATTGACTTTAGCATCATACCAGACAAGCCTCAGTTCAGATCCCATAAAGCTGCTTTAGGCTCGCCTGGGCCTCCTGGGGCATTGTCGATAGAAAAGAGTCGAACTGCGGGATGATTTGCTGATAAAGAATGATGACCTAGTGGCGGCAAGACAAATTAGCAAAAGCAGCTTGGTGTGTTTTGAATTGGAAAATATGCAACTCACATTCTTGAATGCATCATGAAGCTCTTGCTTGATGGGACTTCTCAGATTTACTAGGTCCTGGTACTTTGCGATTGCCAAAAAGAAGTGCGGAATATCCTTCTCGATGGCTTGAGGATTCCTGCACACAGTAAGCGCAAAGCCTTTGAAGGCCGTCGCCTTCTCCTCGGACGGATCAACCTCGTCCATGGCGTTGAGGAAGTCCTCAGTGAACATGTTCAGGTGTGGGGCCAGCAGCTCGGCATTATCGATGCCGAGCCTCCCCAATGCAATTGCAGCGTTCTCCCTAACGCTTTTTGGGACTCGAGGATTGGACAGGATCTCGACGCAGCGCTGCAGCAGTTCCTGGACGAAGGGGGCCATGCCTGTGCGGTGCTGGATCGCGATCTCACCGGCGCTCCAGCAGGCATTGTTCACGACGCCGAAGTCATCATCCATCTCCTCGTCCAGGAGGTTGTCCAGATCCAGCTGCTTCAACAAGATCGGGAGCAGCGTCGCGAGGTTAGGCTGGAGCTGTAGAAAGACATAACGCGCGCAGTCACCAAGAAGAGCGTATGCGGATTGCTTGACTTCATCCGCAAGGTCATCCATACACAAGCCCAGGAGCTCGAAAAGTTGCTGATTTGACTGCGCAACAAGCTCGGTGGCCTTTGCAGGCTCCAAGCATTGAATGACAGCACTTAGCATGTCCAGGCTGGTTACGAGGAAATCCCTGTCGGGTTGGTCATATGCCACATCGCTTTTGGCATGATGTGATTGCTCCAGATTTTGATGTATGATCTCTAGACATCTCCTGAAAATTGGTTGTGCGTATGGTGCAAAAGAGTCACCGAGAGCCATTGCCACGTACGATAGGCACTCGAGCAGCGGGAATAGCTCGCGTGACTGGTCTGGCACCTTCTGCCAGCGATCGATCAGTACGGGCATCAGTGTGTTGGAGAGCTCGGGTGTAGCTAGGACAGGCCCGATGCTCTCGGCCAGCGTCTGCACGCAATCATACAAGATATATATGTTCTTGTCCTTATATTTGGCGAAGCAGCGGACGAATTGCTGGATAATAGGTCCGCTGTAGGGCTCCAGTATTTTACCGGCCTTCTCCTCAAGGTTAGCCATGGCCGACGCACCAGCCTCCTGAACCTTCTTGTTCTTGTCCAGCATTTTGGTCAAGATTCCCTCCATCATTGGCACAAAGTACTGCTGCTTTTCGCTCGGCTCAGTCAGAGTGGCAGCCCAAGCCGAATAGCGCGCAAGAGTCCAGCAGGTGATTTGTCGGACCACGGGCTCGGTGTCGTTGAGTAGTGAGATCAAATAGGGAACGAGTTCCGGGAGGTGGGGAGTAACGACCTGCATGCAGCCATCGGCGATAGCACCAAGAGCGAGCACTGCCGCTTCCCGGTGAGGCCAATCATCATGCTTTAGGTTTTGGCTGAGATAGGGTAGAATGCATTCGAAGACAGGGTTGCGGAAGTCGCGGGCAAAGACATCGAGGGCGGCTGCCGAACATTTGCGAACCGTCCACTTCTCGTCAGGGTTCTCGTCGCCTTCATCGTCGTCCTCCAGTTCACCCTCTTCCAAGTCGTCGTTCATGTCGTCCAACCTTTGGAATCCTGCGTTGTTGCCATCCTTACCATCCACGGCTGCAACCTCCCCATTTGCTGCCCGTGTGAGCTTTTTGGTTGCAAACTGTGGTTTGATATCCTCTGCACGGTCATCCTCATCCTCATCGTCGGAAGCGCCCTCGAGCGCAGCAATGTCCTCCCCACTGTAGCGCATGCACTCGAGTAGGACAGGAATTATCTTTTGGATGTGAGGGGCAAGGAGCTTCCATAGATCGGTGTGCTCGCCAACAGAGAGCCAGAACTCTGCGGCCTCGACAGCGAGTTCTTCGTCGTCGCTTTGTTGCTGAACAATGATGTATTCAACCAAATCGGCGATATGAGGTTGGAGCTTGTCTGGCCTCGTCTCAACGAGCCGTACGAAGGCCCGGCAGACCTCCTTCCGAACATCAACACTGGCGTCCTGAGACAGGTAGAACAGATGCTGTAGCAGGCTGTCAATGTTGTTAAGCATTGCTTGCGACTTGCGCGAGGTAAAAACATTGATGGCAGTCAAAGCATGCACGCGAACCTTGGGTTGGGGGTTCTTGGTCGCCTCAATCAGTTTGGGTAGGAGATAGTTCAGTGGTCTTTGACCGTTGTGTTCACGCTCCAGGGTTTTGGTGTTGTCCTCGCATATCTTGGCCATAGCTGAGATGGCACCTTCTTGCGCCTCGGGAGAAACCTGACCAGACTCATTGCTGAACATGGCCAAAAGAGTGGGCAGAAAGCTCGGCCAGCTGAAAATACCACCTCTGCGAATCAGCTCCGTGGCGATGTTGCCAGCATAGCTACGTATCTGCGAGTTTTTGTCCTGGATTCCGACGGGAATAGCATCCTTTATCATGCCCAGACTCGACTCGGGAATTTGCTTGAAGTCATTCTTGATATTGTTCTTCAGCATTATTGCCGCGGCGGCCCGTATGACGTGAAGATCCTGCTGGCTGATTTGCACTCCTGGCAGAGATTCGGAAGAAGAAAAAATCAATGCGAGGTAATTATTAAAGTCGGGGATGCCTTGGCCTGGTTGAGCATCTGTTTGTTTGCGCAGATCGGATCGTTAGTGTCTGTCTTGTGGTTTCGCGAAACGGAGAAAGAGGTTTGGCCAGCGCGTAGGTAGCCTCACTTGTTCGGCCTGCTTCTGGAGGTCTTTGTTGAAGGCGCTCAATGAGTCCTTGAGGCATACTGCCAGGGTCTGAAGCGACTCTTGGCCGGGTTGCCACGCCATATTTGCGGTCGGCGGCGCTTTCAAGAAGCTATGTAGTCGGTCCTCTGGAAATTTGTTGATGTGACGGCAAGCCCATGAGGCAAGCGAGATCTCACGGGCAGGTGGTGGTCTCGTTGTGCATACGCATGCACTTTATTTACCGTTTCGGTAGCGCTGTTTGTGTTCGGTTAGTTGGATCAATTGATCTTGTTGTTTTGTAGTGGCAGAAAACCACAGTGAGGAACTCCACGGGGCTTTGGGGGCACGAAGGGGACAGGCAGACTTCGCAGGTAAAGTGCTTTTTTTGGTGGTGGTGGTGGGAGGGCGGCCTGCCCGCATGGTGGGGTTGCGAGAGGATGGCCAGCTTTTTGCTGGGGATCGGACCAAGGAGGAAGTGGGTGGGCTACCTGTCTGGCTGATTTTGCGGAGCAAAACGCTTTGCGACTCAAAGTAAAAGGCGGGGCAGGGGTAATTTACACGAGTAGCGTGTCGTGTTGACGGTACAACGTAAAAGCTACCTAGCATGTAAAGTCTAGCAGAGTTGAGTTGCAGCTTAATCTTCCCCTGCCTTTCCAGGCCTACCTACCGTGAGCTTATCTGGTAAAGTTCACAAAAATAGACATATCCCCGGGCAGACAGACACCCAAGAGAGGGTATCAGGTACGTACCTTAGGTAGGGTAGGTAGGGTAGCTTTGGGTAACCGGCTGACACTCGATGGCAGGTCGAACTGTCGTGTGATGAAGTTCTGACATCCAATGCTAATTAATGAACCTGTGAGGCGATTAATTGTCAACCCACGACACTTTTAGTGTGCATCTAGTCCGGAGTTCCTGCTTAGCCAACAGTCAAGTCACTCACATGCAGACTCGCAACACTAGCTGAGAGTGAATTGATCGCCTAATGAGAGAACGTATACCTACTCCGCAACCCTCAGCTATTCTTGTAGCCATCTACCGTCTATCTAGGCATGGTAGGTCCTTTGTAGCTATTTCTCAAAAAAATCGACAGATCTGGTCTGGCTGCCGTTCGCATTGCACAGATTCGCAAAGGCTATATGACCCGAAGTCACCCAAGCCGATCTTTTCATTTGTCTGTACGCTTGTAACCCCGGCATTCGAGAGGCTGGTGTCTGGATGCGGACGGCAATGATTGTTCTGCCAGGTTTGGCCAGAATAATCACTCATCACGGGCTCGGAGTTGGTAGTTACTTAATGTAGGTAGACCCGTCAAAATCAATAAGTGACGATGCAAATGTATCTCGCCGCTGCATCTCGGCCTGCGATAACCCGCACGTATATGCAGCATCTTAGAAACGGCATACTTGACTAAATTGCACACATACACGACCTAGAAAATTCTGCTCCGGCCCTTGCGACGTAAACATTACGGTGTGCCTAGGCTATACCACGTGGTCAGGAAGTAAAGAAGGCATTTTTTTCTTCTTTTTTATAGAGAAATCCATCCATGCTGAGCCAGAAGAGAAACAAAAGAACTACAGATGGAGTGAGATTTGTAGTCGGCAAAGCTCCTAATCACAAGAGCAGCAAGCAGCAAATAAATGTACTTACTTACCTGCCTTGGTTCCACTCGAAAGGTAGGTGGCGTCACTTCATCATCCCTGTGTATTGCTTAAATACCTGAAGTCATGTACTTATGCGCCCACAAGGCGTTAAGACCAGATTGATTTCAACGGCATGACTGAGGTATGTATAGTATCTTAGGTAAGTAGGTAAGGTAGGCACCATATTTAGCAATTACTTGGATCACAATTCGTTGAGCAGTATTAAGTTGACTGCGTTATGACTTTAGCTTGCAACTGCTACGCTACCCCAGATTTTCGAATTTTCGGCCATTCCCGAATCGTTCGGATTGATTGTCACCTCAGAACCCCTGCTTTTCCCCCAAACTTGAAATTTGAACTGCTCCATTTCCACCCACAGGACGCCGCCACGGACGCCATCAAGCTACCAGTGCCGACGATACCTGCCTCCGATTTCTTCAACGGAAACCCTTGTCGCAAAAGGGTGCAAGCGATACCGTTCCCCAAGGAAAACCATACCGGCAGAGACACTGTTGATAGTTCCCACCTTGCCGGGCCCTTGATTGCAAAGGAAAATCGCATCAGACTGGGCCAAGCAAGACGCGGTATGCGATGCTCGTTGGCCTCTGGACGGCAACGCAGGCATCCGTTGCTACGTGCACAAACACAATTCGTCCGTCTTGCTCCTCATAGGTAGCAAGCTGATTTCAACAGTATCGAGGAGCACGCCCAGTGCCGTCTCGCTCAACCTATCTGCCCGTCATGGCGCGACGGATAGTAAGTTGCTCTTCCTCTTAGGGTTTCGGCCTCTTTATCATCCCCCCAGCTCTTCACATGCTAATCGCTCTCGCCATCGTCACTTCTAGGTACGTACCGCCATCCAGGTAACGACGGCGGCTTTGGCTTGCTTCCTGATAGTGTTCATTCTTGACCGCAACTTTCGCGTTCTTCCCAACTCAATCCACGAGTACATGCCGCAGCACCATCCAGGCCTGCTCGTTACCGACATTACGATACAGAAATGCTCCAGCCTAAACCCCTTCTCGTCGTGCAAACTAGACCCGGAGATTTGGCATCGTGTTGAGAAGGACTTGTACCTGGGTAAGGCCTTGGCATCCAGCGCATGGCTACACATCCGGAGGCAGAAAGAGTCGGAGCTCAAAGGCGATGACAAGGTTGTCATCGATGTAACTGTGGGACGTCTCGATCCCTCGGCGAGCGATAAGAAGGGCCAGTCTGGCGAAGCGTGGGAGTCGAGACCTGGCGGTCTGTGGCTCAAACGTTCGGCGAAGCTCCACGCCAGCGACAGCGACAAAGCCGTCTCGACCGTGGACCTGCTTTTCGGAGACGATGCCGTGGAGGTACGACCAGGCTGGGAGATTGTTGGCACACCCTTCATCCTCGATGCGAGCTCTAGCATCCCTAGCGCACACCTAACCATCCGCCGGGGTAGCGAGCCGGCCGTGATACCTAAGCCGAAGCTGCGGGTACGGGACAACGGCAACTTCAAGGTCATGCAGGTCGCGGACCTGCATCTGAGCACGGGGGTCGGGAACTGTAGGGACGCCATCCCTGACTCGTATCACGATGGCAAGTGCGAGGCCGATCCACGAACACTCGATTTCGTGTCCAAGATGCTTGACGACGAGAAGCCTGATCTTGTGGTCCTTAGCGGAGACCAGGTTAATGGTGGTACCGCCCCAGACGTGCAGTCGGTAAGTAGGAATCTCGATACGCGTCTCTCAATTCACAGACCGACTGACAGATTCAACAGGCAATTTTCAAGTATGCGGCCCTTTTGATACAGCGCAAAATCCCCTACGTCTCAATATTTGGAAACCATGACGATGAAAGGGGTGCCATGTCGCGCGCCTCCCAGATGGCAATCATTGAGGCTCTTCCGTATTCACTTTCCACCGCTGGCCCCGAGGATGTCGACGGTGTTGGGAACTACTATATAGAGGTAATGGGGCGGGGCTCGTCATCGCACTCCGCCATCACCATCTACATGCTTGACACGCACTCTTACTCGCCCAACGAGCGCAAATATCCTGGATACGACTGGGTAAAGAAGTCACAGATCGACTGGTTCCAGCAAACAGCGCAGGGCTTGAAACAAAAGCACAAGGCGTATACACACATTCATCTGGATGTCTCTTTCATCCACATCCCCTTGCCCGAATATCGCGAACCAGACCAGTTCATGGTTGGCAAGTATGTGGAGCCGGTGACGGCGCCAACGTTCAACTCTGGCTTTAGGGATGCGCTTGTTACCGAGGGTGTTACTTTGGTTGGGTGCGGACAGTGAGTTCAAGCTACGATTCCTCTTCCCCATTTCACCTAAACCAAAGCTGTACTGATACTGGTTTTTGCGTACGCAGTGATCATGTCAACGACTATTGCGCTCTCTCGATGAACGAACACGAGCCCAAGATGTGGATGTGCTACGCCGGCGGCGTAGGTTTTGGAGGCTACGCAGGGTACGGCGGATACGACAGGCGGATTCGCGTATACGAGTTCGACATGAACGAGGGCCGCGTTATCACATGGAAGCGGCTGGAGCACGCAGAGGACCAGTCGTTGCTAAAGCAGCGCATCGATGAGCAACTCGCTGTCGATGCGGGCAAGGCATACTTTGAGATGCCGCCGCCAGAAGAGGCCAAGGACGACTGAGGTGTGTCATTGACGTCGTGAAATTGCTTGACTAAGTTGTATGCGAAGAGTGCATTATTTGGCGTTGGATTCTTGTACTTTTTTTTATTTCTTGATGTCGTTTAACCGTCTTTGGTTTTCAAATACTTGGAAAACGGTGTATATACTAGAAACAGCATGTTTGACAACCATTGTAGTGTGGCCCATTCCATCCCAATTCCAGCAAATAATAGAGCTGAGGCAATAAGCTTCTTACATGTATTATTATATGTATTCACCTCTGTCAATGGGTTTGTCGGTATTGGTAGATTCAAATGCAGTCTTAATACCGTTGATCGCAACGCTGTGTCGGTACCCCCTTGCTGTGTAACTGTAACAAACCTGAAGGGCCTTGGCTAGGGATCACGAGTTTAGCACTTAATACAGCCGCGAGTACTGAGCCTGGTTGAACAAATGTGCATATGGCCGCTACATGTAGCCACCCTTTCATCTTGGTCGGATAGTGTGGGGGAAAATAGCCTGACATTTTTGTTATGCGAGTAATTCGAACTTTCACGAATAGATGCATATATAACTATGGACATATCATAAATTAACTGCTACCGCTGCGATTCCAGTTGACCATGCGTCGTGCAAGTCTCTGTCTGACCTGAGGAGATCGTTGAAACGATGCTGAACAAGGTTGAAACCACTGCACCCCCAGGCAAGGATCCTTGTCTATTTTCTTTTTTCTACCTGAGCAGAGCCCCATCACAGCCCCGATCTGTCGGATGTCAGGCTGGGTAAGTTGTCACCAAGGTCTTTTGTTTCTTTATCTCCTTCGTCCCTCATTTCTTCTCTGCAATGTGCCTTGTCCAACTTTCACTCCTTTATGGACACAAGGGCGCGTTCCTGAATATAAACAAACCTGAATGGTCGGTCCATAAAGGTGGCGCTTGTTAAATGTGGTGGTAGCGGGCCGGTTGAGGAATGTTGTTTTAACATACAGAGTGAATGTCAAATAAGGGGGCATTTCTGTCAAGCACGGGCGCAGTTTGATTTCAAGATTCGATTCGCGCTCGACTGGCGTCATACACACACCTGCCACCCCCCTGTAAGAGGAAGAAAGGTACATGGTTTCCCCCCGCGCCGCAATAGGGGTGTTGTGTGCACTCATGCTGCATGCACTAACAAGGCGCCCCGTCCAGACATGTTCCCCTCCATTTTAGGTGCTCCGCTTCGAAGAGGGGTGGCCCTGGTTCGAGTCGAGTCCTCGTTCGACAAGTTCAAGGCAACAATCAACGTCGGATTGTTAGCAAGATGACGATAACACTGATGGGTTGCTTCATGACAGCATCATAATCAATTTTGCGGACACCGATTTAATCTATCATACAACAGTGCTTTCGTATTCCATAGGGTTGTAGCTTCTCTGTGGTATTCCCTTATGGCCTGATTATGCCCTGTCTGCGCTATGTATCCAATAGTCAGGGCGCGCATGCAAAGGCAGGCTACGGTTTTTGCGATCCGGTGGCTTTTTTTTTCTTTTTCCTTTCTTCACAATCATCGAGGTATCTCCCTCAACTTGCATTCCCATATCCGGGTTATGTATGTAATTAGGACTTAGCACTTGTAAGCTGATGCTTTCAGTCTAATGCACTCTGGTGAGCATTTCGAGTTATTGAAAACCGGACCCTCTCTGAGCAAACAAATCCAAGACATCCATAACCCACCCAGCCTGGTCGGGCAGAGTAGAAGCAGGTACGTCCATGTTGGTTGCAGAAGTGCCAACCTGAGTGGAGCCCGCCACGAGCCTGACGCCACCAGTACAGACACCCGATTTGAGTGAGGACATCCCCGGTGGGTGGTCCAGCCTGTCCGTCCAATCCATCTCCACCAAATTCACAGCCAAAGCCCGTTGTTGCTATTCCAGACGATCCGACACAGGTCCGGTTTCTCCAATCCGCCTTCTCCTGCAAACACAATTTTCGTTTTTTTACGTTCTCTTCTTCTTTCTTTTGTTTATCGCTATTCAATTACGCTGATACCTACGTTCTGATTTTCTTTTCTTTGTATCGCCGGTCGACAGAATTACGACCGATCAAACCCAGAGACGCACGCCGTCACATCCGATCTCACGTTTCCCACCGACCGACCGACACTCGATTACCAAAGCCCCCCCGACTCGAGATCTGCGAATGTTGACTTACTGGCGGTGACGCCACCCACCTACCGTCACGTCCTGACCGACGGCGACAACAAACAGCATCGAGTGACCAACTTGACCAACTGTCCAGTTGGGTCACTCTCTTTATTCCAATCCTAAACTTTTATCGCTCGATTCCAACAACCCTCATATAAACATCCGTTAGAGAGCTCCGCAACCATGGCGCCGACGAACTCAATACGAGGCGTCGTCATCGGCCTTATGTCCGCCTTTGGCATAGCGGTCTTTCTGGCACTTCTCATCGTTCTTTTCTACTGTGTGAAATTCACATCGAAGGGCCGTATCTTCCTAGATGGCATCCGCGGGCCTGGCGAGTACGACGATGAGCAGGCATTTGCCAGAGAAGAGGAGGAGGCACTGGAGACAATGGATGACATGCAAAGGACGGAATATCTCAGAGCTAAAGGTATACGGCGTCAAGCGCATTTTCCCGCTCGAATGAAATGTCGTGATCGACTTGGCAGGGTGGCTAACCATCGGCAACCTCGCAGCATTCATCGAGGCAAACCCTCCAGAATCTATGGACACGCAAATATCACTCTCACAGTACCTGGCGATTCAAGAAAAAGGTGTTTCAGCCTGGGAGTTTGAGCCAGAGCTGGAGATCGCCAATTGTTTCGTCGAGGCTCGAACAGAGATCGAGTTCTTTGACTCGGAATGCTGCGTTCTGAGTAACCTACCAGTTCCCAAGCAAAACGAGGTCTACTATTGGGAAGCCAAGATCTATGAAAAGCCAGACACCACATTACTGAGCATCGGAATGTCAACAAAACCGTACCCACTGTTCAGATTACCAGGTCAGTCTAACCCGTGTGCATACCTAACTCACATGTACTCGTTATCTAACCTAATTGGTTCCTAGGCTATCACAAACACTCCATCGCCTATCTCTCTAATGGAACTCGTCGATACAACCAACCATTCAAGGGCACCAACTATGGTCCGAAATTTGTACAAGGAGACGTGATCGGTGTTGGATACCGACCGCGGACGGGCGCAATATTCTTTACTCGCAACGGCAAGAGGCTTGAGGACATCGCACAGGGTCTCAAAACTCAGAACTTCTTCCCTTCTATTGGTGCCAACGGCCCTTGCATTGTTCACGTCAATTTTGGTCAGGCTGGTTTCGTGTTCATCGAGGCCAACGTCAAGAAGTGGGGTTTGGCGCCGATGAACGGATCCCTAGCGCCACCGCCTCCGTACGGTTCGGAGCAAGGAAGTATTTTGCTAGAGTCGGGCAGGAAGGATGGATACGCGCCGGCAAGAGGCCATTCACAGAGCGTATCTGTCCTGCCATACTCGAGACAACAGCATCCTGTCGACACAAGGCATAGTCGCTCGCGATCTGGGAACTTCAGGTCCATGCCACCGACGAGTCCAGGGCCAGTCAGGAGTCCGACTGATATATCTCTTGCTCATCTGATTCCGACCGACGAAGCAGGCGAGCCGAGCAGTAATCCCACTACATACAGCACGGGAACTTCATCCTCCTCTGCAGCACCTGCAGATCAATTGCTGACCAGGTCAAACCTTCCGCCGCTTGGCCTTGGCTTGGACTCCAGCCAGCACGCACCGCCGCCCGAATATACAAGCCCAACAACATCGGAGACTAGCGGAAGCCGCCGCAATAGCTCTGACAGCGACAACGCACCACTGATATCCATAACTAACAGGGCTCGGGGCGCGTCTTCTGCGACGGCAAGGAGCGGCCGGAGCGGTACGAGTTCTAGACCTCCACACAGCCCGCCAATCCCTAGCTACAATGATGCCGTTCGTGAGGGCGCTGGGCGGGAAAGGAGTGATAGCGCCATGTCAGGGAGATAGGCGCACTGCTATGGTGCTGTGCACTTGTCACAACGGCTTCAGAGGGGGTAATGGTCCCTGACCATGTGCTTCGGGGAACTCCGGCCTCGGGTATGAAGGACCAGTACCAAACCTCCATGCGTCAGGATGCAATACTTTGGGAGAGTCTGGGGAGGGATGCCTCAACATCAGAGTTGGAAAGGATTCTATGGAGGGGGCACATGTTTTCTTTGTTTTGGGGAGTCTTGCATTGCGTAGGGGAAGGCATCGAACAGCCAACCAACAAGGCTGAGTTCCGAAAGTATACCCGCACGATTTTGTCACTTGTTTGTCAGCACATCGTTTGTCATTGACCGACTGGGCTGCTGCTGTAGTTTTTACTTGGTGAGGTAGGGTTGGTTCGTTTTTGTTTCGAAGGTAGTGTGGTTTTCAGCACTCAACAAGCAAGCACAGGCAGCAAGGGGGTAATCCAGTGGCGTATCCATGGCACCAGGCGTTTTTGTATTTGTTTGTTATCAGCACTCCTTGCAGGTGGCTTTCTCTTGTCTCTGTCTTGTTTTTTTTGGCCTAATTAACATAGTCTAGAACTTTACATACGTACCTACCAAGCGCGAGGGCACAAGCCCGTGACTCTAAATTTTTCTCCTTTGCTTATGAATTTGTGACAAAGCGACTAGATCAGAGTCGCTCACTTTCTTCAACAGATGGCCGGTGTAGGCGTGCTTGATATTGTTCCTGCAAGCAGACAACATCTTCAGACCTATCCGTGGACCCGTGAAGCTCTATGCAGGGGAAGACAAATACCAAAGTGTCTCTCTCCGGGAGTGCTAACAGTAAGGAGGTCGCAAACAAGCGCCCGATGTGGGACGCGGACCGACGGACGTTGCCTGGAGTGTGCTGAGCATCACAACCATAGCTAGGAACGGAGCTTTCGTCAGGACGCATGGATGGCTGACCCGAATCGAGTATAACAAAGAACCTGCAGGAATAGACCGTTCTTGCGAGCCGGCGGCAGATCATAAACGTTGTAGCTGTTCCTGTTACTGGTCAACCAGAGCTGCAGAATCTCGTTCGGAAGACGATTGCCGTGCACTGTCATCAGTCTCTAGACTGCTACAGCGTCCCATCGAAAAGTATGAGCCTCTGGTCATAGTCTAGAAGGCAGCACAGTGCTGAACGTGTTGGTCAGCCCATTCGCTTTCCCCCCAAGTTTTCGTGCCGAGGGAAGAAGGTGGCCAGTGATATGTAAAAACCAGACCGTGCCCGGTGTTCATTTTCTATTTGGCCTCGACCTAGGGCATAAAAAAAACAAAACAAAGGGTAGTCGGCTTGCTGGGTACAGAGTAGGCTGAGATAGCCATGTCCAACCGGGATGGCTACCACCGCCGCTGGAGAGAGGTGGCGAGGGGAAAAGAAGAAAAAAAAAAGAAAATAGAAGAAGAGGAGAAGGTGGGAAACAAGGAAGAGAGGACGGTCACGCCGGGCTCTGAGAGAATGCCGGAATAAAACTTTGTTTGCCCGGCTGGACCGGGCCTGTGTTGCTACTAATCCAGATCCTGGTAGGAGAAATGAAATCCGACGCAAAGGAAGGAGCGGAGAGAAAATGAAAGAAACCAACATGGATGCCAGACAGAGTCCCCAGTCGGCTGGAGTCGAACACTTTGTTGGGACATGCCAATGCTCTGGGTCCGAGGTACAAAGATAAAGACCGGAAACCGACTCCGTGGTCCCCGGAAACTGGGAAGACACGAAATGAGGAGAACCAGGGGTGGTTTGATCTTATCTGATGATCAGATAGGATAGCAGGTTCGTGGCATGCTGGGGGTGGAAATTGCAGCTCCACGCTTTCTTCCTCCAGCCTCCCAATCTCGTTGCTTCTGTTCCGGATGGGCCCAACAGATTTGTCGGACCAGCTCGTCGTGGTTGAGCTAAAGAAAGCCCTCTCTGCTACTGTAATTGGCCGAATAATCTGCTTCTATTTGGCATTATCAAGTAACCATAATGTATTATTCCGGAGCTTTTGTTCCCGGTTACCTTTGTCAACCGTTGCAGTGGCCGGTGGCTCCCTGAGTTTGGTCGCTGAAACGCCAAACTGCGTGCAGTTTGACTTTCAAAAGTGACCTGCTTCGAAACCCAACAAAACAACCACCGAAGAGCGGTGCAGCTTCCATTGTGGATTTTCCACGTTCCTAGGCGGCAAGGATTAAATACCCCATGCTAATTTAGTTCAATCCGTGGAACTCGGGGAAAAAAAAAACTAAACAAAAAGGTAATTTAGTATCAGTACTACTACGGTACGTCCAAGCCTTTACCAGCTTATCAGATCCTCCGACGACGGTGTGGACATGACATGTGGGCCAGGTAATAATGACCAGCAGATTGATTAGATGTGGAAGATGAGATCAAGGAGAGATTGGCGGGCCACTTTCAATGATGCTAATACAAACGGGGGGGGGGGGGGGGGGGGGGGCGCCAACTCGTGGCCGCCGAAGTCGGAGTTTGTAATACTGAACTCCCATGATCTCAGATCATTACATTGTCGTGTATTTGTGATCCGACCACCTTGACTGGCCTGGCCGTACAATGTACTGTACAGTAATCGAGCAAATTCCAATCACACGACATCATAGGTTTACATGAGAAAATATACTAGAACTAGTAGTTATTATATGTGCTCGACTTTGACGATCGGTTGAGTAACAATACTGTAATAGAAATGAACGCGGCAAAAAATGCCGGCTTGCCGGGTCCAATTGCCTTCCTCGGGTCGACCTTCGGTTCGTCTCTCTCGGTCGGGCCGTCCGGGCGAGTCAATGTTGAGTACCTAGACAAGGACCTTTGTAATGCGATGCATGGGGAAGCCTGGACCGGGCGGCAAGATAGGAAGAAAGACGGCGAACGGATGTAATTGCTACGTAGTGCAAAGTGGCGACATTTCTACCCGGCATCGGGTGACCCACAAAGGTGTCCTAATTGAGCATCAAACCACATGTGTTACTTAAGTTACTTAATAATTTAACAACAGCCCATGAAAGTGGACAGCGCTCTGACACGACTATTGTGAGCAGTCAGTTGGGGGAAAGGAGACATTTAAACAAAAAAAAAACTAAAAAAAAAAAAAAAAACTGCTCAATTACCCCTTTCCAGGCTAGTTCCAGTGGCCTGTTGGCATCATGTTCTGAGAAGAAAGTAAAAGGTGGTACAAGGGACCCTGTTCAGGCGTTCAGGTGTGTTTTGTGGCTTCCGGGCTGTGTGTATGAATCTAACTCGGTCGGTTCCTGGTCTCGGCTGCAACTCCGCCCTTTCGGCTTGGAGAGAGGCTTGGTTATACTCCACTTATTTCGTTTTTTCTTTGATCAGCATTCTGCGTTATTTCATCAGCCCGATGGGCGCCATCAGTCATAAACATGGTATTTCCGCTGTTCTGCATCTGATAAGTTTGATCCGTCTTGGTCAAAATGTCAGTTATCTGACAATTAAAACTAATCTCTGGTTTAATACTTACTGAACAATCGTCGTACGATACATCTTCCCACGTCGAAATTTCTGTCTACTTCCTCCTGGTTTAATTTGAGGAATTTTTCGCTACCGCCACTCTGGTACCGCCCCAATTCCGACTGTGACACTTGCCGGCCGGTCGGATTTTTCTTTTCACGTTTATCTGATCCCCCTTTTGAGATCTGATAACCAACCCCCGACCATTCAAAGACATCAATTCCTTCTTTGACCACCCCTCCTTTACACACCGTAATGCACGCTGGCCATTGACTACGACATATCACCCCACGCACAACACGGATTTTCCTCTCCGCCACCCAAGCTCCATCACAGTCGTCTCCTTCACCTAAGCCTGGTACTGCATTATCACCGCCTCCAAGTGCGATCCATAGCTCCATTTTTACCTTCACAATGCAGTCTCGGCTCGACACTATATTAGCCGAGTCGATCTCGGGTTGCATCCCAGAGGAGCCCCGGGCGCCTTCGGTTGCGCCATCTCTGACATTTTCCGACTCGACCGATGACCACGAGATCGAGGAGCCTCTCGCACAGTCGCGACGTCGACGTGCCTCAACGCGACTTATTGCTCAGAATGCCGCTGATATTCAACGCATTACTGGCGAGTCGACTGCCGAGGTTGTCAGTCGGTGCTGCGGCGGCGGGTGCTGCTTCAAGAATGCCGCCAAGAAGGCGGGCTCCCAGTTCGAGAAGCCTCGGTTACCAGAGAACGATGCTTTCCAATCGCTTCTCCTTAAGATAGACGCGATCCCCAGCACGTTGACCAATGTCGCCGACATGCCCGAGCAGACGGCTTTTCTAGAGCCGATCAAGAAGCAAAAGAGAGAGGTTAGAAGCGTACCGTCGCCCGCAGACTCGGGCGTCTCACTCGGTGGCAACGGCCAGGCCGAGGTTCAGCCGGTGGCACAAGAAGAACAGAGGGCAGTCGCCGAGGCCGCCAAGAAGCTCCAAAGCCTGGAGCTAGATGACACAGACACACGGATCCAACCACCAAAATTCGTTCAGCCACACCCGCCACACAACGTACACCCAGCCAAGATTCACAGTGCCCGCGAGCTGACGCGCCCGGGCGCCGAGAAGCGGACTTTCCACTTTGACCTCGACATTACCGATTACCCAGACAGCGAAGGTGTGGACTTCAAGGTTGGTGGCGCAATTGGCGTTTCTGCGCCCAATGATGCTGCCGTCGTTGACGAGATACTCGATCTTCTCCTGGTCCCGCGTTTCCTCCGCGACAAGCCGGTTCTTCTACGTACGACGAATGGCCGGTGGCCGACGGTTTGGGGAGACGACAAGCCCAGAGAATTGGTCACCACCAGGAGGGCCCTTTTGGCTTGGTGCTCGGATCTGCAGTCGTATCCGCCAACCAAGCACCTGTTGAGAATACTAGCGGAGCACACCACGGATGAGGTTGAGAAGAACGTTCTTATGTTCCTGTGCGCGGCTGAGGGCCAAGGAGTGTTCTGCGACTTCAGAACAGGACCGCACGTCTCACTAGTGCAGCTCCTGAGTGCATTCCCCAACTCCAAGCCGCCTCTGGACCAGCTGCTATCGGTACTTCAGCCGCTGATGCCACGGTTCTACTCTCTGTCCAATGACCCCCACATGTCGTTCGAGGAGAAGGACGGGAAGCGCCACCGCATCATTGAAATCGCCGTCACGGTGCACGTCGACAGCGACTGGCGCAGCGGCACAAGGACTGGCATCGGCTCCGGCTTCTTCCAGCGGCAGGCGCTCGAGTGGATCGCGGCCAAGGAGGCTGGCGTTGCCCAGCCCGAGGTATACATACCCATGTTCAAGGGACTCATGGCCAACCCGCTGGCCAAGCAGTTCATGTCCGACGGGCCAATGCTGCTTATTGGGGCGGGCGTGGGTATCGCGCCGTTCCGAGGCTTTGTGCAGCGGCGGCTAAAGACGGCCAACTGTGCCAACAAGGTGTGGGTGTTGCAGGGTGTGCGTGACTCGCTCGTGGACGAGATCTACAGCGGCGAGTGGGGCGTGCACGAGGACGAGGTCAAGCGCGTGGTCGAGAGCCGGCGTGGGGAGGGCCGGTACGTGCAAGAGGAGGTGCGCGCGCAGGCCGACCTGGTGTGGTACATCATCAATTCGGTCGACGGGCGCGTCTTCGTCTGCGGCTCTAGCAGGGGCATGGGAGAGGGTGTAGAGGAGGCCCTCGTCGAGGTCGCGATGGATAAAGGGAACCTGGGGCGCAACGAGGCGCATAAGTTTTGGGAGCTGAAGAAGGAGGTGGGGCAGTACATTGCCGAGACGTGGTAGTCTTTGGAGATTGATATTGGCGCCACTTCTCACCGTACAACATTTGTGATATGTTTTTTGGCAACTGGTTTTTCTTTTTGACCTACGATACTAACTTGTATCATAAAGTGGGGAGGATAGGTCGGCAGGGAGCGTGACATTTTGGTATTATTGGAGTTTGATAGGCGCAACAAAACATTGGGGGGGTAATTTAACTATATGGACTTAGAGCAGTTGCCTGCCAAGCCTCACGGCGCAAGGCTATTTTGCTATTAGCTAGAATATAAATCACAGCCATATATGGGATAATACTTGGGGGTGCAATTGGGTACATCTGACAGTGACTGGAGGTACTTTGCAATAAGTAAATAGTCGCTATTGACGTTATTCTATGCAAGTATTTTGCAGGGTTCGTCTGGATTATCTGCCTGCCACAACTAAAACATTTTTTTTTTATGCGTACTGCTGGTACTTCCTTAATGTTTGCTTGTCTCCAAGTTTTTCCAAAACAATGACTGCCGGTAATTAATAGAAAGTATAAAAGGTTGAAGTTGGTGCAAAAGTCTTGCCAACAGCAAGGTACCTTATCGATTCACAGGCTACCCCTCCTGGCAATGTGGGTCATTTGATTAGAGATGCTGAGGAAAGCAAGAAGGCATTAGAAATAGCCTAGATAGACCCTAGAACGCCCACCGGCTTCCCCGTCGGCAGTGCTGACTGAGACAAAGATCCTGATGTTCATGCAAGCTATCGTGGAAAATGGTTTCTGATTGGTCCGGTACGTAACCTTGTTTCGTCTCCTGGCGAAAAATATACAATAAAAATAATGATGCAAAATATCCACGGTAGCACATCAACGATTGTAGGAATCCAGACCGCAGGCCTCCCACGTACTGGTAATACGAGTCTACGACATAATAATCCAACTTGGCAATAGTGTCAAAGCAACGGTCATTTCGTTACAGAGGTACTCCTTGGTAGACACAAGATTTCTGACCCTTGCCAGCAAAGCCGGTAGGTTGGAGGGGCAGGCTGCACAGGTTTGACTGAATTGGGCCTTTTGTAACTGACTGGTACCGGTTGCGGTGGAGACCATAAAATCGTCCAACGACCAAGTCACTAACTGGCACAACCGGCACCAGGGGGTAGAAAAGACAGAAGAGACGACAGGCGACAGCCTGTTGCGTAGCAATACTCTACATCGGGGTGTACTTAGGCCGACCAGGGAACCCCCTTCATCGTCGACGTGGGGCTCGCTCCCACCGCTGACATAGATGAAGCCTAGGGTGATTTTTAATATTTACAAACCCGCCCAAGAGAGGATACCTTGCCCGTCGATGGCACTATAGAAATGCAACATCCTACCCACCACCATAGATCAGAAGCTCCACGGCAACCTGTTGCTCCCCATCGACCCCTCATCCGTCGTTATCTGCTACTAGCCCTTATAGCCTGCCTTTCCAGAATCTTCTATATGAATCCCGCCGTCGCCCGCACGCTTCTCACATCTATACGAACCACCACACCAAAACGTTTGTTTGCCGCCTCTCAGACCGCCTTCTTTCAGAGACAGAACCATCCTCTTGCACAACAAACCGCCGCCATGTCTAGCAACAGCCTCATCAAGCTCATCAAGGAGCGCCGCACCCACTACGCCCTCGGCAAAGACCTGCCCATCGGCAAGGACAGGGTTCAGGAGATCATCAACGAGGCCGTCCTGCACGTGCCGTCGTCCTTCAACAGCCAGTCCAACCGCGTTGTCGTCCTGTTCGGCGCAGAGCACGACAAGTTCTGGGACCTGGTCGCCGAGACCCTCAAGGCCATCGTCCCGGCCGAGGGCTGGGCGGCGACGGAGGGAAGGATTAACGGGTTCAAGGCTGGTGCTGGCTCGGTAAGCCTTTTTTTTCTTCTGTTCCTTGTTTTCTTTTCTCTTCTTTTTATTCCCTCTCCTTCCATCTATTTGTCTCCTTATCCACCACCTCTCCCAACCAACTTCTCATACCACTTTACAAAACCGCCCTTGATACTTGCACCGTTAGCTGACCCTTCCCACCCAAACCAGATCCTTTTCTTCGCGGATCAGACCGTCGTCGCCGACTTCCAGGCCAAGTTCGCCATCTACGCCGACAACTTCCCGGTGTGGGCGGCGCACTCGGACGCCATGCTCCAGTACGCCCTCTGGGTCGCCCTCGACTCGGAGGGCGTCGGCTGCAACCTGCAGCACTACAACCCCCTCGTCGACGACAAGGTCGCCTCGACCTGGGGCGTCCCCAAGGAGTGGAAGCTCAGCGCCCAGCTCGTCTTCGGCAACAAGCTCGGCGCCCCCGGCGACAAGGAGTTTGTGCCCCTCGAGAAGAGGGTCAAGGTCTTTGGCGCTTGAGAAAGACCTAGTCTAGATCCGGGGTTGTGTACATAGGAGGATGGTAATCTTGCTGGTGGGAATCGACATATTTTTCATCTATAGCATTATATATTTGCGTGGAGTTGGAAACAAAATAAAGCGGCCACATACAAGGTTTACAAACCGATCAAAACAATGTCGTCTGCAATCTAGTCTGGTTGGTTCCTGGAGGAGGCTAGACCCCGCCCACGTGCATTCGCTAGCCTTTTATCGATCTGATGTGCACCTCACGTCATCGGATTCTCGTCCCGTGGGTGAGTTTGACGGCTAACCGATCTGCAAGAGGAAACCTTGCAACGATTCAGTATCTTCAGGGCAAGGTAGACAGTCAAGCCTACCAAATGATAAAAAACATAGCGAATAAAAAAGATGTAGTTGGGTCTGCGGTTAAGTATTGCTTGCTCCATGGTCAGCAACCTACACGGTCTGGGTACCTTTTCAATATGGCCCGGACAGAGTAGTAGTTTGGAGCAAGACTCAGCAAGAACATCCCTTTCTCGATGTAGTCAAAACAAATAATTTCTCAGAATTGAGTACGGAAACATTAGACTTTGTATATGTTTTTCCCCCTTTCATTTTTACTACTTGACAGCGACGACAAGAACAGCACTTGTTACAAGTCATCGACAACCCTGCCCAACGCCTGTCCCATCTTGACCGTCTGCCCCTTCTCCACGGCCCAGACGAAACCATCTTGCACCTGCCCGCCCTCCGTCCTTGGAGCGGGTGCCTCAAACACCAACACAACCGTGCTCCCGAGCTGGAATCCTCCCATCTCCTCGCCCCTCCTGAGCGCGTGGCCGTGCAGCACGCGACTGGCGTTGTCGTACGTGGCCTCGGCGTAGCCGCTGTAGGGCTCGCCGCGCCTGGCGGCCTCGTCGGCGGCGCGGTCGGCAGCCGTGTCGGTGGTGAGCGAGTTTGTGCGCAGCTCGCGGTCAAAGTTGATCTTTATGCTGCCGACGTTGGTGGCGCCGACGGGGACGTAGCTGAAGAAGCCGTAGCGCCAGCGGCCGAGCAGGACGACGCGCTCGTTGAGCGTGAAGAGCCCCGGCAGCGTGCGCTGCAGGTATGGAGACACTGAGTACAGCTCGCCGGCGAAGTGGCGGCGGCGCTCGACCACCCAGTTGGTGGGCGAGTGGAAGCGGTGGTAGTCGCCCGGCGCGAGGTAGATGACGGCGTAGTACAGCTTGGTGCGACGCTCCTCGGTCAGGAGGGACCACCACGGCTTCTCGCCCAGCTCGAGGTCGGCGCGGACCTGCGAGACCGAGACCGGAGACGGCGTCACGGACTGGTCTTCCAGATCTAGATCCTTCTTGTTAGATTTCGAGGTTGGGCCGGATAGTAGGTTGGGAAGGGTGTAGGAGATGCCGTTGACACGGGCAAACTCCTCGTCCTGTTTCACGATCTCATCGTCCTGAGCCGGGTTCGGGGTGCTGGCGCCAGACGACGCCAGACTACCGGGCCTGGAAGGTGTCGTATCACCGAGGAGCGCATCTATGCTGTAAGTCATGCCCTTGACCTGTTCGATGTCGCCGCCTTCGATCTGGCCGTATTGCAGTACACGCCCGTCTGATGGCGACAAAAGCGCGTGTGGGTTGGGGTCGAGGACTCGGGCGCCGGGTTTGAGTGTACGGTAGAAGAATGATGCTAGATTGGGAAAGTTGTGGAGGTCTTGTTCTTCAATCTCATCTAGGCTGTCGGGGAGGGTCAGTTGTTAGTAGAGGCTAAGGATGCGACGAGAACTTCGTGAAGGCACGTACTTGACGCCAAAGATGAAAGAGTATAGCTTGAAGCCCGGAATCCTCAGGTAGTATGGAAGTGTGAGCTCGTTGAATCTGCCCCATAACCTCGATAATGCTTTCAGGGGCAACGTAGACATGATTTGAACCTGCCTATGAACCCAGATTTCCGGTCAGTAATGCGCCCCAAACAAAAACACTGTATACGCGGGCCGTCACTGGTAGTTCTCGATGCATACCATGGTCCTTCTGGTCTGATTCTTTGCCTCTTCTTGGGTCGCGATAAACTCTCCGCGTCGGCTTCTGCATCTTCTTTTAATTTGTCCTTTTCCCTCTTCTGTACCCTATAAAACTGAACCAGCCCCAGAAACCCAATGCCGACTCCGACTGGTATGTTGTACCATGTGATTTTTGAGTTCTTCCATGCAGAGCGCAACCTCGAGGTGAACTTGGGCCTCTTGGGGGTCTCATGCGTCGAGTAGCACCGCGAACCACCAGCACCGCTGCCGGCACCTCCATTCGGGAAACATGCTCGGCTCGGAGGTGGTGCGCGAGAGTAGAGATATGTTGAACTGTAAGTGTGCATGGGACGCGACCTGGCCACTAGGCGTGTACGAGCGGCTATAGTGGAAGCCATGGTTGTTCGGGAGAGCGGGGGGGCGAACAGGTTATTTGTTGTTTACTATATTGTTTTTTTTTTTTTTGGCTCGTCCGCTACCCGTAGTGTTTGTTCACGGGAAATTGGCTTTAATCGCGTGATAAGGGGGAACACCCTGGTCGTTATGCTAACGTTGTCGCTTGGGCCATCCCCGGCGAATCCAGGATGACGTATTCTTACTTGTTGATTGACTTGCCTCGGGCACACATGTGATTTGGGTTTGAAGTGTCTGCCGAGAAACTGGGGTCGAATTTTGAAGATGACGATGGTTAATATTGGAATACAATTCACCAGACTATTTTTGAGTCACTCCATTGTGGTTTATCTCAGACTGAGGAGTTGGGATGACAATTCGAAGCTTGCCTTGGTTGCCGATGGTGGAAGTGGACCCATCAGACCTGGTGTGTGCATTTCAGGTACTGCAGAAGAGGGTACTTTTGTTATGCAGCTAGATTTAGCATCTCAGCGGACCCTGTCACTATGTGATTTCATATACTACTGACACTTTTTCTGTGCAACTATTTGAACTTTAAAAATTATACCTAGGGTATTCAGTCACCGTTGGCAAGTATAGAAGCTTATGATAGAAAAGTCAAGAAAGAAAAAAAACCCAAGGTAGTGCTGTAATCCCGCTGTTGACTAGGACCGAGGCTTCCGACCCCCCCGCCTGTAAGTCAGTCTCGGATTGGAAGTCGCAGGGCAGGCAGAGACGTAGCGGAAGCACGGGACGTCCAATTAATCTAGCTCCGGTCTGGACACCTTGCTGGTTGAAAGTCAAACCACGCAAGAAACCGTTCAGTTGGTTGTCAACGGCTAAATCAATCAATTCAAGCCACATCGATTTTTTTTTTTTTTTTTCCCTCAATCGCATTCCATTGTCTGTCGTCACTTCATTGATATCTCTTTCTTTTACTTCCATTTACCACTCTTCTGCATTTTGTCTTCAATTACAGACTGGAGCTTGGAGTCTGGAAGATTTACCACGTTGGTACCGGCTAAATCGACGTCATCCGCCCGGTTCTCTCCCCTCGACCCCGTTCACCAATTCCTCCGACATCGTTGGTCCCATCTTGTCCATCAAGTCGACCGACCCTGGTCAAAGCTACTATCCATTTTACATATTGCGACTGCATCAACAACAGGTCCCTTAGGCTGCTCCCAACGGCGCATTTGCGCCTTCGGATCATCATGGCCAACAAGACCACATCGTCCTCGGACGCCGCCACTGTGACGCTCGACATCGTGTCGCCATCCGTTGGTGTGCCCACCCCGCTCACATTTCCGGACCTACCGGCGCATACAACCATTGCTCAGCTACAGGACAAGATCCGCATGAATCTGACGCTACCAAATCGTGATGCCGTTGCCATGAGACTGATCTATCATGGGAGGATGCTGGCCCAACCCGATATGAAATTGGGAGATGCTTTCGGACCAGATGCTGTACGTCTTGCTGCTGAACTAAGCGTTTTAGAAACTATGTCTTTATGCCCAGTCACTGATGTTCTTGTACTGTATCTAGTTTCACACTGATAACCGCCGCGTCCTACACGTCGTCCTGGTGGTGCCCGCAGAAATGGAGCCTTCCCCGACGGCGACATCTACAACTCAGCCTGTGGGAACAACCAGCCGCGAAATCATTGCACAGAACCAACGAGAGCGGGCAGCCCAGAGTAGGCTGGGCATACAGGATCAGCCTGCTCAATTACCCACGGTCTCTCAACCAGCAGACCCAGCATCGATGGCGAGTACTGGTAACGCTGCCCAGTCTACAACGTTCAACTCTGCCAGTGTCCCTTGTCCAACTGAGCAAGTGTTCGGTAGCTCCATTGATCCATTGTGGAGCGAGGCAGTGCAACGAAGTGCGGAGGACCGAGCTAGAGATCGAGTAGAAGCTAGGTTCTTTCAACAGCTACAAGCGACCCGAATGCGGCAGCAATTACACGATCAAGTTTTACAGCAAGCCTCCACTCAGCAGAGTGACGTTAGTCAATCCTCTGGACCTGAAGTGTATATATTGAACTCTCCGGAGGGTCCATATGCTGTGCTCCTCAACAACGGCGGTGTATATACCTCATTATCGCTTGGGCAACCTTCGGGTCCTAACACAGGGGTATATACTGCTGAGATACCAACAGAAGCCCTTTCAAATCCGTTCACGGCCAGCCTTCCTGTCGGCGGTATTCAATCTGTCAACGGTCAGCCATTCGCCACCAACAATGGCATCCCAGCAACAGAAGATGCCGACTTTGTGGAGCGGTGGCGGCAGGACGGCCAACGGCGGCGCATTGAGCTTAGGCAACGATACATGCAATTCAGGCAGCAGCAGGAACAACTGGCTTTGCGGCATCTGCAACAGCCACAGGATGGCCGTCGAATTATTCTGCGGGCACGCCATCCCAATGCCCAAGGTGCAGGGGCTATTTTTCAGGCAATATGGCCCCATCTCTGGCTGGTAATACGTCTGGTGCTGCTTATGTTGTGGTTTACGAGCGGCTTGGGTTGGTCGTGGACGCGCTGGTGTGGTGTCGTCGCTGTCCTTTTTGCTATCATCGTCATAAACTCTGGCCTACTTAACGGTCGGTTGGAGAACGCATGGCAGCCAATCCGGCAGCATCTGGAGCGCCTCCTCCCATTGGCCGATCAAGCTCAGGTAAATGCTGCAGGAGGTGCTCTTCCACCAGCTGCAGCCCCTGGTGATGTAAATAATCGCCAAGGGCAAGCACCGCCTGCGGTAGGTGCAGCTGGCAACGGTGCGGATCGACAGAACGCACATGCTCCACCAGACCCCCGTGAAGCCGCCGCGAGAATGGTGGCCGCTCGAAGGGAGGCGAACGCCAACTGGCTCCTCGATCAGGTTCGGCGGGTAGAGCGTGCTGGTCTTCTCTTTCTTGCTAGTATAGCACCTGGTGTCGCCGAGCGTCATATTGCGCATATTGAGGCCGAGGCCAGGGCCGAACGGCAAAGACGTGAAGCTGCTGAGGCAGAAGCCGCTGCCGCCGCCGCCGCTGCTGCTGCTACTGCTGCGGAAAATGCGAACAGTATGGAGGAGGGAGACCAAGAGTCGATCAAACCCCTAGCGCCCAAGGATGGGCTATCAACTACAGCTACCGGGGATGAACTCGAAGAGCAGGGTGGGAGGCAGGAAGTATCCAAAACTGACAGTCAAGGCGAGGTTGCTGCACAACAGACGCAATGCGCTTAGCTCACGCATCAAACGATGCTTGCGATCCCGCATGCAGGAATGCTTGTACCTCTGATGGAGGCTTGGCTGGACTCTCCCACTGAGTATCTACATCTTGTCTACAGCCAATACCCGGTTTTGGCTGTTGTTACCTTGGAAGGAAGCATAGCTACTGACGGAGGGTTCAGTACCAGACACTCATCTGATGCAGATAATGGAGTTTGTGCAAACAGGGTGAAAAGTACCACGCCGAGGCGGTTCCACCTGTATCGAAGATCACATGTAGAATCTGCATACCCCTTGCCTCGCCGTGATAGTGAAAGCAACAGATGAGCGGGGAGTTCCCTTCGCCGTGATCCAGATAGCCAAGATTTTAGGAGAGACCAGCATCTGAGCACAGAAGTTTGAGCGACGGTGAGTCGGACGATTCAGTGACGACACCGAGACGAAAAGGGCGAAATGTGAAAGTCTCCGAAAAGTACAAGAAATGGAGCCAGGTCTAAAATACATTTCGGCACTACCTTACATCTCCAGCAAGACGACATTGCCGTTAGATACTGATGGTCAGCCCTGTCACGAAGTGATCAACAACCTCGCGTTTGATACGCGAGGCTTGACTGGCCTTGGGGTAAAAATTCAAGCAATTCTACGTAATGTTCAGCAATGGTCAACGCCTATCAATATTGTGTACCCTCCCACTGCTGCCTCGACGGTCTTCCATACCTCTACTGTGGACTCCTCAGGGTTTAGCAATTCAGCCATAAGTTCAGAAGCTGGTAGCCATCCAGCCGTGTCTACCTTGGCAGGCTCTAATACCCCTACTGTTGACTCTTTAAAATCTGGAGCACTAACCAAAACCTTGGACGACGACGACGCTGAGACTGACTTGCCCTTTTCCGATTGGCTGAACTATCCGGAGAGTGAAGAGGACGGCGGCAGCTAGGACTAAGAGCCAGGCGAGTGAAGGAGAGGCTTGAAAACATAGACAGTGTGCTAAGCGTTGGTTTCTCATAGTGTTGATGTCTTGTTAGATATTACAAGTATTTTTTTACAGCATTTTATTGCCTGGAGCATTTAGGCGAGTGTCAATAGAGCAGATGATGGCTACGTCTGCTTGCAATCAACCTCCAAACGTCAAAGGCTCCCAACAATGGTCGTCGCTCGATAATGGGACCGCTTCATCTACTTGCCAGGGCGCTCAAGCACAGTACGCTACTACCAATAGACCAAGTGGACCTGAGATACTGAAAACTATAGAATACATTGCCATCAGCTGGCCAAGACGAAAGAGAGCACTAACTGATGATGATTGAATCTTACCATGAAAGTGTCATCTTTAATGCCAGACATGAAGATGGGGTCAGTCGAGGCAGGAACCCGTTGGCGTGAGCTTATGGTAGCAAAGAGAAAAAAAAAAAAAACGCCTGTCATGTCATCCACATGGTGCAAAATAACAAGAAGGATGGATCGGCCCCCACGGTAATGATGAGCCGGTAAGCCCTGGGGGGAAATGTATCACCGTAACAATCTTGGCGAGAGCAGTAGATGTACAACGTGGAGAAGATGCTGGGGTCCATGGCGAGGGGAGCGGATGACGTGTGATTCTACCTCTAGGCAGGAGGACAAGGGGCTCTGGCTTGAGAAATCAGAAGAATGGTTGTACTAAACGAAAACCATAGAGGCCTGATTCCGTCTAGTTCCAGTAAGACAAGAGAAGCCTAACGCATCTCGATCGTACCACTAAATCTGGCCGTGATGGCGGATGGTGGTCAAGAAAGACAAGCAATGGTCCGTGAGCTCAGCTATAAGGCTGGGAAAGGGCTTACACACAAAAGTCTAGACCGTTCCCGATGTGACGTCCATGAAATATACAGCGACATATGTGACAAAAATAAAAAAAAGCCTTTTACGGCACAGTAGTTTCTCATGAAAGTGACAGCGTTGCTAGACGTAGTGAAAAACCCACACAATGGTGCTCTACCTGCCAGGAAGCAGACATCCGGTGCAAGCACTAGAAAGGAGTGGTCTCGAACCATGATGCCTGCACGCCTTGTGCGTACATAGTAGAAACCAGACGCATATGCCTGTTGCTGCCAGTTCTCGATGTTGACAGGACGAAAACAAGAACCTGTTAGTTCCGAACTGAGGGGTTTAAAGAGTGACCTGGCCCATGCCCTGCTGAGAGCAGGATCACGGCTGCATCCGCCGGTCGTTGGGATCCGGGGATTTCTGGCAAGGACATTCCCTGCGTTCAAAACAGAAAAAAAAACCAAAAAAAAAACCCCTCAGATGTACCAACAGCCAGAAGAGGATACTGGAAGCTCTTGGCCTAGTTCCTCGGAAGCGGATTCCGGGTGACTGGTTACCTTTGGTTATTTTACGGATTCCTCTCAGCCTCTTGCCATCAAAGAGTCCGAGATGGACCGGGCTCCTTCAAATGCACAAGAGCGACTCCTTCGTCAGTGCCAAAGAAAGTCGCTTCTCCTGAAAGGCTTGACGATCCTGCAAGAGAAACATCGAGCTACGAATCGAAGACAGGACAAGAGAACAAAAATCTATAGCTACACACCATCTCCGAGTCACGTTGATTGCAACGGACGCCAGTCCCCAGATCCCCTGCCGCTGTGTGGTCTCACCGTCTGTCCAATGAGACTGGCGAACACCCATGCTAACAGCGATGACCCCATGTCTGGCACCTGCGATTGGGTTGGTCCTATTTTTTTTTTTCTCCTCTGGTCGGGGAAAAAGGGTGAAAAATAAATGGAAACTCGATCCTTTTTCCTCTCTCTTCTTCTTTCGTTGGCCAAATTTGGCATTGCATTGGAGAGACAGATGAAGAAAAAAAAATTAGCTGCCGTTGGGATTTCCTCCCTCCCTCGTCGTTCGCTTGTTTGCAGGCCAGGGCCTTGTCCACAAGGTGGCCAAATTGACAACTGGCAGGCGAGAAATAAAAACAAACGAACATGGGGATGATGCAGGCAGAGAGTAACAAACGAGAAAATGCTGCGTAAGCAAAAGAGGCCGCCGGCTGCATGTTGAAGCGATAGACATGTCATTGTGCAGGTATTTTCAAGGAAGTCCATGGCAGATAATGTAGAGCAATGGCCTGGGGTGAGACTCTAGCCACAATTCAGTTGGACAGGGCTGTTCTTTTTTCCGCTGTTACTTGGTCGTTGTGGGCCACGTCACGAGCCTCGGTGGCGAAGTGCAGCGCCAACCACAGCAAGGCACAGCAAGAGAGAGAGAGAGAGAAAGAAAAAAAAAAAAAAAGAACAAAAAAAAACACTAAGCGGCTAGCACCTCGGGCCTTGCCACTTTGGGACGAGGCGCTTGGCGCAAGAGGTACCCCCAAGACCCCCTAGGCATCAGCTCACCTAGGATCTCAGAATTCCCCCAAAAAACTGCATGATGCACACTGTAGTATGGTACAATATTCAGCAGTATGGTCTGCAGCCTGCAAGTGCAAGGAATATTTTTTAAATAGGCCTATACGAAGATGGAGGCCGGTGATTTGGCCGCCTATGTGGTCCCTCGCTCTCGTCTAATTCTTTTCTTAGAAGACTTGGCTGCAGTTGATGCCGGCATGGGAGAACCGAAAAATCAAAAAGTGGGCAAAACCGTGCTGCGTTGCACATACGCCCCTTTGCTAATCAGCTGACGTTGTCCTCCCCCTAGTCTTCAATATATCCGTCGAGGAGAACAAATTGGAGCCAATATGGACAGTGAACAAAACGGAGAGGATTTGCGGCGCATGTAAACAAATCGTTTGATGAAAATGAACGGTTTGACTTTTTGAATGACCGAGACGAGACTTTACGGGCCGGGAGAGGGCTCTTCGTCGCCAATGGAAGAGCCGAGCAGTGCACAAGCAGGTTTCTCTCCTGCATAAACGATCTGTGCCAGGTATGCATGGGATAGGACCTTGTGCAAAACCGGGAGCCCTCTCTATTTGTAAAGGAACCAGTAGTCAGCATGGTGTATGCGCGCGGAAATGCTGTCCTATCGATTATCACCTTTTTTTTTTTCCCTGCGCGGGTTTTTGTGAACCCCTCTTTACGCCATTTCGAGCTGTTCCAGACCCGACCGTATGTGGAACTTTGTTGAGGGGTTGGTTACTTTACAGGGAATTACGAAAGGTTTCGTTGTACCCTGCTTTATTACAAGGAATGGTAAACAGTAAGTACAGTGTTGTACGATGTGTCACTCGACCTGGACTAGGCCAGAGTTTGATATATAATACAGAGACGATTTTGGTTGGCAACCGTGGCTCCAGTTTATACTACTACGTGGAAAGTTCATGTAAATCTAGGTAGGTATCTTCTCAGAACTCAGTTTGTAGTTACACAGTAGTCCAATAAGAAACTTGTCAGAGTGAACCAAGACAGAGTTCGCCTGATTGGCTGAGAACAATGGTATTGTGGTGGGGTCATGCCTCCCTCATTGAAGAAATATTGGACGACATACAGGGGTAGAGGCAATAAACGCACAACTACGAATTTTGATTGGCTCTAAATTGGTAAATATCATCCAATCAAGTAATTCTGCTGGCCTGTATCCCATCCTTCTTTCCATTAGATGATGCACTTTGGCGAGCCAAAACACCAACCGTGTTCTCTTTTCACTTACTCCTAATTACTTTGATGCAAGATGCAGCATAGGGTATCGTATACACGAGTCTACGATGATGCAGACTATACACGCACAACAAGGGTCTACCTTTGGGGGGGGGGGCTTCACGAAAGCTGACATTGGTTCCCGCGAACTTGGTATTGATTGCCAACCCACCATCATTTTATTTTCTCTTCCTTCAGAATGCGCTTTTTGTGCGAACTTTGGGGGCTAGCAAATGTCCAAGTTAAGCGAGTAGCATGACGAAGAAGGTCTTCTCACCGTAACGAATCTGCGACTCCGAAGCATCAAACAGGTGACTCTTTCGGATCGACAGTGGTGCAGCTTCTCCACAGGACCCTGTCGTAAAGGCCCGAGATGGGGATGTAATTGGGTTCTGCCCAGCGGCCACATGTCCGGAACTACAAACACCCTGACAAAGTGCGCGCTTAAGAAATTCAACTATCTGCAAACAGGGTGATTCGACGTTGATTTTGGCATGAGGCCGGGCTTTTAGCCTGCCAGCGTGGCCGCATGATGAATTGAGCTATTAACAAATATGCGCTGGCCCGTAGGGCCTTTGGGTCTATCAAGCTAGACGACTAAACCTAGAAACTGGGGCAGTCAACTACCGGCTGCCCGCTAGACCCAGTAGGAATCTACAGTTACCTAGACGGGAATGGTCGTCATTTGGCGGCCGCCCGGGGAAACGACGGCATGCGTCCCCAGCGCGCGTGCGCAGGAGGAATCTAAGACATTCCGCAAGGGAAAACCAAACCTTTGGCAACACACTGCAGGCCTGCGAAAAGGTATCCTGCGGCTGTCGTTGGGCCGGACGCGAACCTGAACAACCGATCTGATGTCAAATGTCTCACATGCTTGCAGCGTTGATGGGCCTTTCTCGCTGCACTGAGCCGCGGAGGGGGCGTGTAGAGGGGGTTATAGAAGGGCTGTGATAAGGCGGATAGACGAACCTCTTTGGTGGAGTGAGTGGGACCTCGAATACCCACTGCAGGCGATTTCCTTCCTTTGCCCCTCCATCATCTTGACCCCTGCCCGTCTCTAGGCAACGGGGGGCAGCGTAAAGTGACAGTGAGGCTTGAACTGGCAACTCAGCGGCCGTGAATTCGCGCCTGTTGCCGCCCAGAATGCGTCGTTTTGTGCACGTGTCCCAGCTTCACCGTCTGTTCAGATATTTTTCTAGTGCTGCGTGACCGATCGTGGAGCCGAGACAAGCAATTGCGGTCAACAAAGCGTCATTTTCTAGGCGAGAAGGATCAATCTCTCTTTGGCTTGTCAGAAGTCGTGGTGAATATCAAATTTGAAGTATGTTTTCCTAACCCCCCTGCTTGTGTTTGAGTAAGAACTGACAAAAAAATACGATCTGGAAACACTGCCCTGGACTGCCCGCTTACAGCAATCTGTGCGCGAAAAAAAAAGACCCCACGAAATGGTGGGCTTTTCTGCGGTCTCGATGGCTGCATCAGTACCGAATCCTGGGCTTCTGGGGTTGAAGTTGCCAATGATAGCCTTCAGAGCAGGGTGCTGCGCTCTCATAGGGTACGCCGACATGCACATTCAAGGGTCCCTATTTGCAACCCGTTCTCTACAGTTATTTCTACGCAGTAGAGGCGCAGTCGAAGTTTGGTCTGTGCTTTTGCTTCTGCCGTCCAATCTCGTCCCGCCCTAACGGCTCGCCCTATAATTACTGAGATTCTACTTTGGGGTTAATTCTCCTATTGTATACCTCCACTGAATTCTCTTCCAATTTTTTTTCTGTGCCTTTCCCCCTGCCATCCACTTATAATGGATTTATTCCCGCCAACCCGCTCTCGTGCATAGTGACTCAGATCGTTGGTCACACGAACTTTCGACTGGTTAAATCTTTAAGTGAAGAATCTTCTGTCCCAAATTATTCTTTTGCGCACTGTTTTTGCGGCTTGCTGGCTTGGATGTGGGAGTAAGCAAGCACCTGAACCTTGCCAATAATTTCTTCTGAGAGCAGGCCGAGCCGTGCCTTCTCTTCTCGGTAACTCGAGGGGCGTTTTGTAAAAGTCGTTTGGGTAACGCTCGTTGGGCGACTCTATCTGCACTTCGCCCTTTTCTTGACCGGGACCGGGACTGGGGACGGAGTGATAGACAGGAAGCCTGGGAAAATTGACATGGTATTTTGTCTTGTCCACTCCGCGGTGATCCCCGTTCTTCACCCCACACCGGTAGGCGAGGGGTTTCGTCATCTTAGCCACACGCCCCCTTCAGCTTCTCGCCATGTACCGCCCAGACCTAAGTGGGTGGGAGATGCATACGGTCAACCATTCAGAGTACTTGTCCTAAAAGGCGTATCTTCCTTTTCTATCCCGTTGTTCGCAATCCTGGTGCTGTTTGCACTACTGCCCTCTTCGTCTTTCTTTCTTTCCTCTATCTCGACAGCTTGCTTGTCTCTTGTACCAAGAACAAGATGATTTTTGGTTTATACATTTCTTCACCTGTTGCATTATCTATTCTCCAGACTGCTTATTAGATCAAGATATCTGCTTGACGCAGTGTCTCAGCTCACATCCATCACATCACTCGACTCAAAAAGCCGTCATCACCCGGGGTGCTATCGGTAACACACCCGTTTTGTCCACCAGTTCTTAGCCGACTTATGGTGTATGTGTGTGGTGTGCTAAGCAGTTCTTTTGCCAGGCGGAAACCACAGGCTTAGGCGCCGCCTACCTGTCCCACACATCACCTCCGATCTCACTCCGTCCCACCCACACAACGTCGCAACTGGCCAAGGCTAAAGGACTTATACGCGAACAACTTGTTAGTGTCCCCTCAATTCACTGTTACATTGTGTTCCAAGATGTGCCCCCTGCCCAAATGAATATTCACACCATCAATTGCACTTGAAAATTTCGATCTTTTTAAGGTTCTGAGGTCTCCCTTATGTGTCTCTGCTTTCTTTTCCCCCTTCGTCTCCAAGAGATCTAGGCACCTCGGCTGGGGAATTCCGAGATGCTGAGCTCAGTTGATGCCATCTCATAGTCATCCTACACAACTTGGCGACTGCGCCCTTCGTTTACATATCCTGGATACTGTCTGCCTGGCTTCTTGGTGTTCTGGGTCCCTGATTACCGCTACCCACAGCCTCCTTGGTACAACAGGCTCGTCAGCATTTTCCTATGGCGATAGCTGACCACCACGCAGAACATACCCGGCTTTACGAATACTTGTGCGCCTGAAAGCAAGGATGGATTGATCATATACCCCAAGATTACGACACGGCTCCCGCCGCCATTAATAATCACCAAGTACACGCACATTCGACATGTCGTCGTCCCTTAGATTTGGGTCGATCCCCAAGATCGGTCGATCTGAGGAAAAAAGCGCATCAACAAAAAAGGTCCTCGCAAAGTCACCAAATGCAAGCAGACAAGGTTCCTTCGATAACTGGGCCGGTTCTCTTGCCAAAAGTGCCCGACCTGACATAGAGACATCAAGGTTTCAGACATCCGGTGCGCCAAGCTTTAGCAGAATACCCCAGGGATCAGTAACCAGGAAAACGCAACCTAGGGAAGGGGGTTCACGGCCACCATTGACACATCAGGACAAGTCCTGGGGATCTGGATCTACGCATACCACAATTTCTGGCCCTGCTAGGTCAGCCTCTGGAGCCGTTTCCGTCCCAGATCCTTCCACTACACCCGTGGAGGAAAAGAAGCGACAAGCTCGGAATGTTCTGCGACGAAGGTCTTCAAACATGATCCAAGAAGCCGTCGAACTCCGCAAGGAAACCAGGATGGTCCCGCAAAGAAATGACTCTGCCTCATCGGTACCTCGTTCTGTTATGTCCCCGGAATCTTTCGTCAGCTCACAGTATGATCGGAGCATCACTGAGTCGCCTGCCGAGATCCAAGTTGCGATGCGGGTCGAACTCCCAACTACGAATGCTCAGACCGTGCGGATCTACCCGGAGTTGGATCGTTACGGAGGGATGAAACCATATCACGCAGGTAGCGGTTCCTCAATAGAAGTTCCCTATCCACTTTCCACTCACGACCTCCCACCACCAACACCTCTATTTTCTGGAACCAGCAGCCAAATCAGCGGGTACAGCGGCAGCCCCTCTACTGGATTCTCTGGCTCGCCTGGTATTTGTCCATACAGCAGGGACACCACCCCCACAACCTCAATCCCGTCACATTCACCGGCGCTCGTTGCGCCTGGGCGGTTTGCTGCCGCTAAATTGAAGCAGAATAGTCCTGCTGCCGGTCAGAGTTCCAGACCACCAGTCACAAGGAGGAGAGCTGGAAGCATACCGAATGAGGCTGGTGGTGCAGCCAGCGCTGACCCCCACGGTCTCGCAGCCGTCAGGGAAGCACTCAACTCATCATCATCAAGCTCAACAGTCCGTGATGGCGACAGGAAAGTCGAGCTTGAACGAGAGGCTGCAGGCGAAAATAGAAGCCGGAGAAAACTTGGCACGGTACCGCCTAGTCCTCCACCAAGAACGTCATCTGAGAAACATAAGGACAGAGGGCTAGAGGCTTCTCCTTCCAAACAAGCTCGTCAGCCCGCACCACTAATGATGAACTCTCAGACAACGGAAGGACGCGTGCAACAAGCCCCTGTCAGTAGGATACAGCCTCCCAGCCCTTCTGTAGTGTCTTCAAGGGCAACACCTCCGATCAGGCCAAGTCGAGATGGAACGCCGGATTTGCTTTCACAGTATGGAATGCCGGTGCCCATCATCCACAGCAATCTTTCGTCCACTTCGATTGGCGAGAGACGCCAGAGCCTACCCATGGGTCCAGGTGTTGACGCTGTGGCCAGCCCAACTTATCGCAGCGCCAGATCTGTGACGCCTTCGCAGCAGCCAGCACAAACCAAGCTCCCGCTTGGGCGCGAGCCCACTCCAGCACCACGGACCGTTGAGACTTGCCGACCCAGCCATGGATCAGCGACCAGCAGGACCCCTAGCCCTGGCGTCGCAAACTTCAGGACTAGATTTCCGCTCTTTGGGCGACGTAAGACTGCTGGTGACGAGCCTTCAAAGGTCACCGAAAAGCCCAACGACAAGAAGGAAAAGCCCGTTCGCAAGGGGCCTGCTGCAGGCACAGGACATGAAGGTTATGGGCGAGTCGGCATGCCTCATAGGCGTCGGAGCAGCCTTAGTCGTGGGATAGCCGGAACAATGTCCTCGCAGGAGAGTTTGGAGAGTAGGATGTCAGACGATCCGTTTCTGCTCGAACGTACCAAGCCTGTCGTGATCGCTGGTGGAGAGGTTGTCCAAAACAACAACATCGGAGCTGCGACGAGCAACCAGAATCTGTTAGCAGGTGCTTCTAGGAACATGTCAGATGTTTCGCTGTCGTCTCAAGGCGACCGTAATACTCTGTGGCCATCACCCTTCCCAAAGACCTCCACAACAACTGGTAGTCGTCGTCCATCAGACGCCAGCGACTCCGAGGGACCGGCTTTAGCAATGAGGTCTACGCTAGCCTACAGAAGGTCCATGCAGAAGCTAAAGGATGGTAGCGACCAGTCAGCCGTACGACTGCCGAAGCCCATTAACACCCGATCGCCACGAGAGATCACTTCGCCGACCATGACAAGCCACGACACAAGTATAATGTCAGATGACAGTATAATCGAAATGACCACCGGCCGTGTTCTACAGGGACCCAGAGCAACACCACCAGTTAATCCTGGGCCAAAAAAGCTTACCAAGAGAGCCAAATCACCACGTAG
Organism: Magnaporthales sp. P1609; assembly: GCA_003709005.1. Lineage (NCBI taxonomy): Eukaryota > Fungi > Ascomycota > Sordariomycetes > Magnaporthales > Magnaporthales sp. P1609. The sequence continues at coordinate 1,688,774 of PELF01000005.1, read as the reverse complement.
GTGGAATATCTTTGGACGCTCAGGTAGCCAGGTACCGTCGGCGGCAAGCAGAGAACCAACTCCAGTCGATTCTCATAAGGTGACTGCTCAGGTGCAGGTTAAGACTGCACCTAAGCCCAAGGCCTTCTATACTATGGACATGTCCGAGCAGGAAGACAATGGGGATCCCACCGCTGGGGCTGAGAGAGCTCTAATAGAGGCGCGACTACTCAAATCGCCCCCTCAACCGCAGGTGCAGCCTCAGCCACCAACACATCCGCATATACCACCAATGGGTAGGCGCCAATCAGTACGAAGGTCAATCACGAGCCCGGTTGAGTCTAGGCGAGGCGAGATTGATGAGTTACAGGCTCAGGCCGGGGCCTCCAAGCTCCCGGTCGGCCCGGGGAAGCGCGCGTCGCTCACCAAGCCAAAACCCTCTGAAGACGCTCCTCGTCGTGGTATCGTCTCGCCGCAGCTACGATCTCCACCAACCACTGTGCCAACATACAGACGACCTTCTGTCAGTAGAGCTGCTTCAGCCGAACCAGATGCCAAGCGCGGTGGTCTTGTTGAGCCCCCTTTCCAGGGACGGAAGCCACAGCAGCCGTCAAAAGCCGAGAACATCATCGCTCCGACCAAAGAGTCTGTGACGTTATCAACCGAGTCAGCTACTTCGGAACAGCAACCAGCAACCAGGAGAGCTGGACGACCTAGCCGGTTGCCCCAGGTTGGTCGCATCCCCAAGGTAGTCAGCGCCCGGCCTGAGCCTACTTCACCAAAGAGCTTTTCGCGCCCGTTCCATCGGATCAGTCTTATGCCATCATCCCGAGAAGAGACTTGTGACGTCGACTTTATAGCAAAAGGCCCAAGTCCGCCCAAGCCGGCGAGCCCTGAGCCAGAGCCTGCTGAATGCTTCTCGGACGGGGAACTGGAGCCACCCACTAAAGACAAAAATTGCAACATGCCCAACTCCCCCCAACACCTCTCACAAGAAATGACACCTGACATTAGCAAGTTCATCAACGATTTTCTCTCGTTTGGACCGCGCAAAAACTCGCAATCTACATCGTGCACTACCACCTCGTCAAGCTCCAACGGACTATTTTGCTACGCCGACGCCACGGCTGTGGTGCCGGCTCCCAACGCACCCCTCGCTGAGGACGAGGTCTGGCTGGAGTATGACGACTTGATCGGCGAGGAAGGTCTCAGAATACCGCCATCTCCAAGCTCATCTCATGGCACGCCTTTCCATCTGGAAGAATACGCTGCGAGTCTGACGAAGCAGACGGGACCAGGATTGGAGTCTCCCACTTTTAGTCCTAACCCAGCTCCACATGCCGAGCAGAGGGATGATAGAGAGGATGGGCGCGAGAAAGAGCCGATACCGTCAAGCATCTACAGCACCGACGAGACAAACATTCTCAACGAGGCTTTAGAGATGGGAGTCATTCCTATTTCGTCACCTTTCGCCGCTCCAGAGCTTTTCAATAGTCGCAGCGAGATCGAGATGCAGAAGCCAACTGTCGCGCCCAAGAAGCAAGCTATTGCCGCTGATACCGCAGCAGCATCGAGTACGTCTGCCCCTGTTGCGGCTCAACGCAGCGGCGCGTCGTCTTCGGTCAACGATAGCCCCCGTCGCAGGACAAACAAGCGCGTGTCGGATGCGAGCGGCTCCAGCGGCCTCAGCGATGACAACTCGCCCCTATCACAGGTCAATCTGCGTGTTGGCTCGATGACGGTAAGCAAATGGCTCACGTTTGGCCACGTGCTGTTCAGTCCTGTGCGCGACGAGCTCGTGCCCGTGGACGGGTCCCTGAAGCGTCATTCCATTCTCGTCATCGACGGCCTCGGCAACGACGATTGGTCCTTCTATGCAGCCGAGACATATCCCGAGGCGACCTTTTTCAACCTCTCGCCGCGAGCTCCGCTGCCCAAGCCATCACAGAAGAACGCCGAAGGCAGCTTCCCACTCAGCCCGCCGAATCACCATCAGATCCAGTACAAGTCACACATGGACAAGTTCCCGTTCGGCGCGGAGAGTTTCATCGCCGTTGTTTTCCGATTCCCGGCTGCCGCGCCCGAGGCGCACTTTAGGAACATCGTGGCGGAGGCGCATCGAGTACTCAAGCCAGGTGGGTTCATCGAGTTGTCGATCCTGGACTTGGACCTCAACAACATGGGCAACCGGTCGCGACGGATGGTCAGGCGTCTCAAGGAACGCATCCACGCCGTCGCCCCAGAGACTTGTCTCAGCAGCACGGCGGATCTGCTTCTCAAGCTGGTCGGTCGCAAGGGATTTGTGGACGTCAAGTCGTGTCGGGTCGGCGTGCCTGTTGCATCGGCGTCTCCCGGAGGCCAGCCTACGGCAGCCAAGGCAAAGACCAGGCGGAGGGACGAGCGTTCACTCGCCGAGATGATTTCGGACGAGGGCCCCGTCGCTGACGAGAGCATCACCAAGATGGTGGCCAAGGTGGGCCGGTGGTGGTTCAGCCGCTGCTACGAGAGCGGGGTGCTCGGCGCCAACAGCATGTGGAATGACCGATGCCTGTTGGGCGAGTGCGAGGAGTGGGGGACGAGCCTGAAGCTGATGGTCTGTCATGCTCGGGTCCCCGATGGGAGGGCGAGGGTTGCGAGTATCTGAGGCATCCTCGCATCTTGCTCACTAAGTTCGATGATGGTTTTTGAGGGGGGATTTCTTCTATTATCTATCAAGTCGACTTTTTTTTTTCCGCTCAAGGACGAAAGATGGTTACAGAGGGCGCGAGCTCGATGGTGCAGTGCGAAGGCTGCTTTTGGGTTTTCTGTTTATCTACCACACCACACCGACGTCCTGCTTTAATGACCTCCTTTGAGGATACGAGAGCGAGCAATCGACCCTCACATCCAAGATCATAGCCTTGTCTCAACAGTTCCAGCATTTGAAAAAAAAAGACAACAAGAACGCCGGCGACGGCTAACCTGTCATCAACATATATACACCATTATATGGATCAGTCCTAAAGATAGGGCTGTGCCCATATATACTGTCCTTTTCATATTTCATCACCTATTCTCATCTTTTTCTCTCTTTTTATTTTGTCAGCTGCAGGATGGCCATTATGGGGTACGACTAGCGCAAGCCTTGGATTTTTTTCTCTTCTTGTTTTCTTTTTCAAAGCGAGCGAAGCAAAGTTTGTATCTTGTGCGTTGTTGTTTTATTCTGCTCAAACGAGATACCCCCCCAGTCAAAGATGGCAATGAAGATATGTAACAAGGCAACAAACAAATCAAAGCATTTAGTACATAGCATGCCAAAAGTGGAGCTTTCAAGCTTGCTAAGAGAAGTTAGACGTAATACATTAGTAGTTCGCTACCTGGTCTTTTGTCGTCTCGTCTGTCATGAGTAGAATGTGATCTATCGCCATATGCTTTCTTTGGGTGAATTTTTGTCGTATCTAGACCTGATGACCATGTCAAACAAACATTGATATCCTCCCCTTGTCACCCACCCAACACCCAACACTCAACAAAGATAACAAAGTACAGATGAACCCTCCCTCCGGTGCCCTCCTTTTCTTCATCATACCAAACACCACCGCAGCATAACAAAAACAATCACGGCTTCCCGTCGACTACACCGTTTGCGCTCGGCAGCGCCAGGCTTGCGGCGACGGCGTCGACGACGGCGCGGAACGCCTCCATCTCCTCGTCGGCGGTGCCGCCCATTCCGGCGCTAATCAGGCTCACCGAGTTGCCGACGTAGGTGGGCAGGCCGGACCGCTTGGCCACGAGGCGGGCGAGCCGGGTGGCGAACTCGAGCGTCGGCTCGACCGTCATCAGGGGGGTGCAGAGGGGCTGTGAGGGGTTGAAGCGCTGTTGTGGGAGGGATGGGGTGGGGATTTGGTCTTGTTAGTTTGAGGTTTTGGGAACGTTTTTTTTTTTTTTTTCTCTTTCCTTTTTTATGGTGTTCAAGATGTTGGGGTATAAATAGGAGACGAAGCTGGAGGCATCCGGGAGGAGATATTGTCCATGTGAAAACTCACGTCTGGGATGGCATAGACAAACGAGCCAAGCGGCGTCGGGGTCGTGGCTTCGTCGGCAGAGGCGGTCGTCACCATGAGCAGGATGGACTTTGGGCGGACGGTCATGTGGATGTAGAGCCTGGTATCGAGGGAACGAGGGAGCGGGATGGAGATTTGGTGTGTTTTGGTGGTGGCATCAGTGTCTGCGGTGGCGACGGCGGAGCTCATGATGGAGGTCTACTTGGGCTTAAATGGTGTTTTGTTTGTTGCTGTGTTTCCGATATCTGTTCCAAGGTCAATGTCCCAAGTTTTTATGGGTTGTTTTGCTTGTGCAAATGTTTAAAAATTAATTTTGACCGGTTTGGTAAAACAAGAGATGCTCGAATATCAAAACGTGATAGTGAGGTATAGTGGAGGCCATGCAAGAAAGGTACACCACATGCTGCGGATAAGGCACTGATTAACAACTATAATAGGAACCAATGACCCTAATACCTTTAGGGTTCCACAGCACAGAGGACCCCGATCCAACTTGATCTAATGTGTGAATTTGCCCCACTAGGTCGCCGCATATAGCTTGATAAAAACGAAATGCAGTTAGTTCCTTGTTGAGAGCCGCAGTTAAAGGCCGTTTGCCCTAGTCAGATTATTCAAATGCTTCCAAAATAAACTGGCAATGTCTGTTGCGGTGCACCTCCATTTGGGCTGAACTTTTCGAGCCGTCGCGGTCACAGTGGAGTTGGCTTGCCCTTTACTGGGTGTGACTTGACTCTGTTCTCGGTTGACCCCTCCACTTCTTCCTCACCTTGGCAAATTTGTGAATGCATGAGACTCAATATCCAACATTCACTGCCTACCAAGGTACCTAGATAAGTTCTGCAAGCAGCTGCTATGTTTCCTGCCGACAATACGATGGTCTAATTCGAGAAAAAAAAAAAGAAAAAAAAAAAACAGATCTTTTTCAAGTCAGTTGAAGGAGGGGAAAAGAAAACGCAGCCACCATGGCGGCTGAGGATGACTGGCAGGGCGTCGAAAACGACATTTCAGACCCGGAAGAGCTTCGAGTCATCTACCAGGCTCTGGACTCCTTCTTGTGAGTTCTAGCCCAGATTCACAGAGGTTGATCACGGCTGCTGATGCAAGACCCAAATCTCAAATTCAACCCAAACAGCCGGTACGCCAAGGTTGCACACTTCAACTGCACCCACCTCCGCAGGCAGTCCTTTTACGCCCTGCCCCAGACCCACTGGAAGCTCCTGGCCTCGCCGCCCTTCAACTACCTGGACACTCTCGAGAGGGTCGACGCGGCCATCGACACCAACGCCGAGCTGGCCCGCGCCATTGCCGAGGCTGGGATTGCGTCCTTCCACATGCAGGAGTCGAGGTCCTCGTTCGAAGGCATCGCCAAGGCCAACGATGTCGACAAGGCCAGGAGCACGCTGAGGCAGTTCTACCGCGACTGGTCTGCCGAGGGCCGCCCCGAGAGGGACGCCAGCTATGGTCCCGTCAAGCAGTACCTGCTGCATCTGGAGAGGGTCCGGGTCCAGCAGTGGTTCGGCCCCGCGCCGCCGGACCCGCTGCCTACTCTGCCCCCGCTAAAAGTCCTAGTCCCCGGCGCCGGCCTGGGCAGGTTAGTCTTTGACCTGTGCGACCTGGGATACGAGGTCGAGGGCAACGAGATATCCTACCACCAGCTGCTCGCGTCGTCTTACATACTAAACTGCGCCCCCGCCGCCCGCCAGCACACCATCTACCCTTGGGTGCAGTCCTTCAGCAACCACACCAGCCGCGCGAACCAGTTCCGGTCCTACGCCGTCCCGGACGTGCACCCAGCAACGCAGCTGGCTGCGCCGACGAGGCCCGGCGGGAGCATGTCCATGTCGGCCGCCGACTTTCTGTGTTTGTACGAACAGGAGGGGCAGCGGGATAGATTCGATGCCGTCGCGTGCGTCTTTTTCCTGGACACGGCTCCGAACCTGATACGGTACATCGAGGCGATCCGGAATTGCCTCCAGCCCGGCGGCGTCCTCATCAACGTCGGGCCATTGCTGTGGCACTTTGAAGATAACGCGCCCGGTAACCACGGCAAAGACGACGATGGCGACGGAGAGCACGACCCAGGTGCATCCAGCGGCATCGCAGATCCGGGAAGCTTCGAGCTGACCGAGGATGAGGTCATGGCGCTCGTGGAGAGGCTCGGGTTCGAGATCGTCAGGAAGGATCCCATGCCCGTCGAGGCGCCGTACATCCAGGACGGGGAGAGCATGTTGAGGACCGTGTACAGGGCGAGTTCGTGGGTTGCCAAGAAAAAGATTGGGTGGGTGAATGATGTTTGAGTTGTGGGAGTGGGCTGGTGTTTTACGTGTTCATGCTGTGTTTTTGAATCTTTAGCCAAGGCGTGTGGAATATAGAGAGGAGTTAATCAAGCATAGAAACTTTTTGTTATCTTCTATCGATCCTTGATCCGTCCAGATAGATGCAATAAATATCGTCAATGAACATATACGCCTACCCAAGTAACCTAGTTACAGTCACAAACGTACAAACGACAGCATCGAACCGGCTTCTTCACCAACCAACAAGAAAGTAACCCCATCCCAATCACAGCTTCGCCTCGACCATCAACTCCCCGCGCTGCCACACGGCCCCTCCGTCGATGGCGATGCAGGCCCCGTTGACGTGGGAGCCGGCTCGGCTGGACAGGTAGACGACGACGCCGGCAATGTCCTCGGCGCGGCCCAGGCGGCGCATGGGGTTCGCCTTTGCGAATTTATCGGCGCCGCCGCTCATCTCGAGCAGGCCGTCGGACATCTTTGACGGGAAGAAGCCCGGGGCGATGCTGTTGACGGTGATGTGGCGCGGGCCCAGCTCGACGGCAAGGTTGTTGCCCAGGTGCAGCACGGCCGCCTTGGAGGCGCTGTAGCCGTACTTTTTGATATGTGATGTTAGTGAGATGGCATGAGGGGGAACACAAAAAAGTGAGAAGTAGAGGGTAGAGGAGAAAAAAACAAAGAAAAAAAAAAAAAACTCACAGTTCCATTCTTACCCAACGTCCCCAGGCCCAACCCCGCAACGCTGGCCGTGATGATGACCCTGCTGGGGTCGTCGAGGGTGGCACGCTTCTGCAGCAAGGGGGCGAACAGCCTGATGGTGTTAAAGACGGCCCTGACGTTGAGATCCATGACCTTTGCAAAGGCCTCGTCCGGGTGCTTGTCGAAGGGGGCACCCCAGCTGGCGCCGGCGTTGGCCATGAGGATATCGACGTGGTCCGTGTGGGCGGCGACCAGGTCCAGCAGCTTCTTGACGCCGGCCTCGTTGGCCGAGTCGGCGGGGACCGAGATGGCGCTGCCCGAGACGCCGGGGAGGGCGTTGAGCGCGGCGCAGGCCGACTCGCAGGCCGACGCCTTGCGCGACGTGATGAAGACCTTGGAGCAGCCGGCCTGGAGCAGCGCCGAGGCCGCAGACAGACCGAGGCCGCGCGAGCCGCCCGTCACGACGGCGACCTTGCCCTTGAGGGAGAAGAGGGTAGGGAAGGAGTGGAGGTTGGCTGCTTCGGTCATGGTTGCTATGTGTGTGTGTGTGTGTGTGGGTTCTGAGTGAATGAAGTGACTGGTGATGAAATGCCCTCGAGACAATTGTTCAAACAGGCAGTGTAACGTTATGCAATCAATGTATACAATAAGTGGTGGGTGGATGAATGAATGAGTATTGAATTTGATGTCTTAATTTTCCCTCTTTTGCAGCAGTCAACAATTTAGATGATTGATGGATTTCAAAGAGTTTATCGAATTTGAACACTCTGTTTCCTATGTAGCTCTCTCTACCTTTGCCGATGAATGCAACCCCCATCTCCAATCCGATCCTTTGCCAGGGTCCAGTCCAAGATGCGGAGAAGTCCCAAGCCGAGGTTCGCCTCCACATTTTCTTTTGGCCTGAAGCTTCTCCATTTTTGTTCGTGCTGGGCTCCTCAGGGGGAGGCGAGTTGGCAGCACCCGGAGCTGGTGGTGCCCTAGTCTATGTGCAATAATACATAACAAGAAATACACATCTCTTTCCACTTACCTACCTGGAATAGTTACAATTCACGATAGGTTGGACAGATTGTAGGTTTCAAGACTTTTATGACTTTGACATTGATAGCATGTTTACCGAGGCAAAGCTCGCAAACGCCAACTATTCATCATTTCAATAACAACTTTTATCACAATTCGCTAAGGAAAGCAGAAAAAGAAAGAAAGGAAAAAAAAAAAAAAAATCATCTTATTGTTGTACAGTCATGAAGAATTAGAAAAGTAAAGAGAAAAGGACGAAATCCTCAAATGCCCGTCAACAGCATTACAATGACGACCAAGGAGGTGTTGTGACAACAACGTCACCCCATAGCTGATCCAGGAGCCAATCCAACGGCACCGAGGCATCCAAACAGAATCCCAGGCTGATCATGTGGCGAACCTCGCGGCCCTCGCCTCAGCCTTGCGCTTCTGCTCCGGGTCATTGAGCACACCGCTGCCGCCTCCGCCGCCGTTCCTCACACCACCACCGCCGTTGGGGCGTCCCCTCCTCCGATCGCGCCGGCCTCCATCCCTGTTGTTCCTCGGCCCGTCGCCGCCGCCACCACCCTGCTGCTGCTGCTGCTGCTGCTGGCGCTTGGCGCCGTTCCCCTTGCCCTCGCCGCCCTCTTGCTTCTGCCCCTGGTCGCCCTTGTCGCGTCCGCGCTTCAGCGGCCGGTCCGGCAGCGCCGAGTCCAACCGGCTGGCATCGAGCGCCTTTGTGGCGTCCTCGATGCCGAACTTCTTTGCGCGCTCCGACTTCCTGCGCGCCTCGTCGTCCTCCGCCGGCGCCTCGATGCCGAACCTCTTTGCGCGCGCCGCCCGCTTGGCCGCTTCCGCGTCGACCGACGTAGAGGGGAGGTTTTGGCTGAGGGCGGGCTTGGCGGGCTCTGTGGGTTCTGCGGCCGCCTCGGCCTCGCCTGCGCCGGTGGTGGCAGCAGCGGCGGTTTCCTCCTTTGTGGATGACGCAGGCGCCGCTGCTGGCTTATCCGCGGCGGGCGCTGCGACCGGCGGCTGTGCGGGCTCGGTGGTCTTGGCCGGCTCCGTGGCCGTCGGTGCGGGAGCGGGTTGTGGCTTGGCTGCGGCCGTGTTTGTGTCGTCGTCGTCGTCCCAGTTGATGACGTCTTCGGCTGGTCAAAGGGGAAAAAAAAAAGCAAGAGTCAGCTCCCTGAGTAGGGTAGACGACGGATCGGGTCACGCATGATAAAGGGTCGTAAAAATATGGCAATGGATGATGGTTTCAAGAGAGGAAGGAAGGCTCACTCTCGGCGGCCGGCTTGCTGTCTGTCGTCTTTGCGCCGGCAGGCTGCTTCTTCTCGTCGTCCTCCTTGAGGCGCGCAATCAGGTCTGGTTTGTTGCCAGACTGGGGGAGGCCGCGTTCGCCGAGCAGCTTTTTGAGCTCGGGAACCTTCATTGACGAATATTCAGCCATGTTGGGCGGAAATTTGGCCAAAGGCTTTTGCGCACGCGCCGTTTGCGATCTTGTTTTCGGTGTTTATTTTAGGCCTTGATGCGCTTGATGTCCCAAAGAGGAGCAAATGATAATTTTAACGCGACTGAGCAAGTCGACGTATGCTGTATTCGATGGGGGAGATTGTCGTTAGAAATGAATAATAACCTTGTGCCCCTGATTGAGTGTAGAAAGGATGGCGGCCGGGCTATATTGTTGCCAGGGCCACGCGTTTTGTATTCGGCTTTGCAAAAATAGAGGTGGAAAAAAAAAAAAAGAGCAAACTTGAACCCGACCGCAAACAGAAAAAAAGGGGATGGGGGATTGACGGATGCGACATTTGCACGCGCACGCGCGACTTGTGAGCCAATGAAACGGCAGATCCATGGCCCATGGCTACTAAAGCTATAAGTGGATCACACGGAGTACTACGAAGCTGTTTCCCTGTCTCGCCCCACTCTATGAGAGAGAACCCACGCTTGCCACGGCTGTGCCTTGCATTGTGACAACCAACCAGCTTTTGTTCGTAGCGCCAAGCCAAGATGGATGCCGGTTTCTGCTTGGCACAACTAAGGCGACGACATCATCAGAGATCGGTGTGTTTGTGGGTTGTCGTTCTGTCACTTTCAACGAGCTCAGTTCAACTCAAGACAGTCCATCAATCTTTGTTCGATGGAAGATTAGATGCGTAGGGAAGGAAGCATAAAGACGACCAACCCTTGACCTGATGATTGGGTTGACGAACACCAAAAGACCCTTGGCTCCAGGTACCGTGAAGTTAGTGCCTGGTAGCACGACCAATTTGAAGTCTGGACACCACTTAATAAAGATATCATGTCTCATACTGGTATAAGTTGTGACTTTCCATCTTAATCTATTATGACTTGTGCGTCGATCAAGTTCGAATGCATTCATGCCTCCTGAAAAAGAAAGGACAAAGGGACAATACAGAGGCCAAGCTGCAAACACGATGCAACTCCCACCTAGCACATCTCTAGAAAGAGAGGCATTGGAAGGCTTGAGAAGGAAAGAAAGGCTCTTTCTCCAGCCCTTAACATCAATATCTCTGCTTTTCTCACCTTACGAGGAATTGCGTTTCTCCAACCTGAGCGTCCTGTCGTCCTTAAAAACAAACGACAAGACCAGACCAAACAGTAACTCGACAACCCCTCACTTCTCTGTAGGTCCAGTAAGCTTGCCCGAGACGCCGCTGATGTCGAGAAGTCTAAAGACGAAATCCCTTGCAATATCAAAGTATCCATCATCGACCTTGCTCACGTCCTTCTTGTTCTTCTCTTCCTTGTTCTCATCCTTGTTCTTCTTGGACTGCCAGAAACCCTTCCTCTTCTTCGTGGTCTGCTTTTCCTTCTCCTTGGACTGGTAGTCCTTCTTCACCTCGACCACCGCTGGCGGCGTCGGTGGCAGCGGCGAGTCCACATAGTCGTCCGTGATTGTGTGGTCGAGACCTTGCAACATGTCCTGGACAAACTCGTCCTCCAGCATGTCGTAGCCATCCGTAATGTCCGTCTCGATCTCTTTGTTGCTCCTCACGTCCTCGGTCTTGAGTCCATAGTTGAGATTGCCGTCTTTGCTTGACTGGCGCGAAGCCCCGGCGCTGGCTTTCGCTTTGTTGGGTGTCTTCTTCATGGCTGGTGATGAGTTTTTTTTTTTTCTCTTTTTACATATGGTGAATATTTAGTCTTGATGACACCGCGTTCTTTTCGATGGCTGCTGTATTGTTAGAAAGAGAGAAAGCACATAATGTTGACCTTTTGTTTTTATGACGTGACCTGGACCTGATAAGGAAGACACTTCTCAAGCGGGAGTGATTTTTTAGCAGCTGCTCGCCAGCCCCAAATTGGGTTCTGGCAGACTGCCGTACACCAATGAGTAACTCGCTCATGAATCCAAAGGTAAAGAACTCATCCCCAATACCTACTCCCTCACAAACTGACCCATTTTTGACACTCCACTCCAAACGCAATATTTGTCCAGCTTGACTGTTCCAACCAGGCCCCTAGAGTGGTAGCTTTGGCCACATAAGAGAGATTAAACAGCGTAAACTTTTCAGAATGAATCAAGATATGACCCAAACATTCTGGTCGCTTTTTCCCATTGACACCCGTTCATATTAGTTGACAAGTATGTTTGGATCCAAATAATGTAGAGCCGAGTACGGCCTTGTCATGACCTTTTTGGCTGAGCTTCTGATCAACTTCCAGTCAATATGAAAACATACAGAACTTTAAAGTCACGGTTCTGTTGTTTAGTGTGCACCAGAATCACCGAGAAAGATAGAAGGAAAAAGACATTTTGCCAAAAACAGCAACTTCCAGAAGGCTTCATAACAAATGGACTTAGCATAGAATCAGTCAGTTATTGTTCATGGAGAAAAGAGGACTACCATATCGCACATGAGGCTCATCAAAGTTTAGGGATAGAAGGAGATAGAAGGGGTTCCAAAAAAGGTCAAAGTACTTTCCTCCTAATAAGATCTTAAAACCACTCATGCCCCCGTTGGATGAAGTCTTTTTGGTGCTGTATATATTTCATGATTCCACCGGAGCCACGATTACTGTAGTTGCTCCAAATGAATGAGCAGATAGGTTGAAGGCAATGACATCATTCCTTAGAAAAAAAAACCATTGAGGGTCAATGGCAAACAAACGAAAGCCCGGCGTGTGTTTGGGTCCAGCGACAGTAGTGTAATAACTATGACAAAGGAAAGTCAAGAAAAGAGGTCCACAGTAGCTCAAGGTCAGTAACTCTCCAAGTGAAATGCAGGCTCTGCAAATGTCAGTCTCTTCACTACAGTGCGGCCCCAATGCGTCCACGAGAATGCCTCCTCTGTCGACTGTTCAGCGCACCTTCGTCCTCTGAATTGTCCAAACTGGACAATTTGCTGTGTCCATAGTTGACTATCATGGGAACTCCCGGAATCGGTCCGTCTGATGGCATGTCTCCGGAGCTCGTTGTCCCTGAGCCTGGTGTGCCTGAGCCCGGTGTGTCTTCCATAGGTGGATTCCATGCCCAAGGGACCGGCTGGCCTGTTGGAACAGGCCCTGACGCCGCAGGCACACATCCAGGCCCTGACCCGACGCAAGAAGGCATGACAGGGCCAGGCATATCACCAACCAGAGGGCGTGCTGTCTGGTGGGCAACAACTGAGATTAAAGAACCCATCTCGCCAACCATGCTCGAGATGCCGCTGTTAAGCATATTTTTCGCACCATCCATGGCTGTCGATGCGCGAGACAGTACGGCAGATTCCACGGAGCTGGCCCTGAGCATGGCGTCTGAAACAATTGCGCCCACAGAAGATAGCAAGCCTGCTGTATCAATTGCCTGCAATGCAGATGTTGAGCAGGAGGTTGTCGAGGTAGTACAACTGCTGCTCGGTATCGGAGGCAACACGTTGCCAGCAGGAGGCGGCCACATGTACACGGCCATGGTCACGGGAACCACCGTCTGGCGAACGCCACCAGTGTGAAGGCTCGTCTCGGGTGTCCCGGGGGCTGGCTCGGTCAATGTGAACGCAGGCTGCTTCACTTCGACTCTGCCATCAGGGCTGTAAATGGCGAGGGCCCAAGGACCTCCGCAGCTGGTGGTACTGTCGCCCGAGCATGGAGAGTTGCACCTCGAATCGTCAATAAGATAAGAATTGTAGATGTAGTCACCACAGTAACATTCGGTTCCATCTTCCGTGCCTGCGAGCTTGTATCCCGCCTTTTGACACATGTTGAGGCATTGGGCGTTGTCCATCGGTGTACGGTCTACCTGACCGAGAAACTTCTAGTCTCTCAGGGCACGGTCGGTGCTGTCCGAATAACAGCCAGCATACTTTCCCTGTGGCAGCGCCAAAACAGGCTGCGGAAGCGAGGGTGTCAGGGGTAGAAGTGGAGCTGGGGGTGGTGCCGGACAGACGGCCGCTTGAAGACCACTGGACTGAGTGGAGGGATCTGGGACACAAAAAAATCCCGTGATGCAGTCGTCGCAAGCCCAGCCATAGCCGCATGGGGTATCTCTTCGTGGTGGTGTATCATTGGGGCAGAACCAGCCGCTAGAGCACATGTCACAAGTGTAGCCTCTGCCCGGACAAGGTCCCGGCAGGAGATCTGACGGATTGGGTCGGGGAGACGACGAAGGCACTGGAACAGGTATCAAGACGGAGGGCATGGGGCTTGACGAGGGCAAAGGTCCCGTTGATACCTCTGGTAGAACTGAAAGGGCTAACGAAGTCGATATGGGGCTTGGCTGAGCTGCTGGGACGGTTGGCAGAAGCGAGCTGGCAAGAGAGGCTGACACGAATGACTGTTTTGCGCTATCGAGAGCACTCTGCAGTGCACCTAAAAGCGATCCTGTAGTCGTCTGCATGGATGGCTTGGGTCCGATAGCGGTGACGCTTGGCGGCAGGCTGGAGGACGATAATGAGATTTTTGACGGTAGTGCGGCAGGTGGTGGCGATGCAGCAGCAGTCCCCAGCGGCTGGGCTGCTGAGAGAGAAGCTGGGGCCTGCAATGAGTTGACACCTGGAAGACTTGGAAGAATCGTAGACCCAGCAGAGTTTGTGACAGTTGCTAGCATGTTTTCGGTTCCTGTCTGGGTTGTGACCATGATAGACAGCGAGCTTTGATCCGGCAGAACAGTTGCAAAACTGGCAGCCAACTCGGTGCAAGGTTTTCTCAAAATCACAGAGGCGGCGTCGATACCCTCAACATTGCATATCAACTCATTCACACCCTTGGCAACTTCGCTCACTGCACTGGCGGCTCCTTGGACGATGTTTGTGAGATCGATCGGTATTGGGATAACCTCGTCGACAGCCTCCAGCACCGGGGCTGTGACGTTGACCACCTGGGCTGTGAAGTCTGCAAGAGTATCGACGACTTTACCAAGTACATCGCCGATCGGCGGATGCTGCAGAACCCCGCTGATGCCGTCCGCCACAGGGACAATAGCGCTTGTGGTCTCATTGAGTACAGGTACTAATGTGTTGGCGACTTCATTGACGGTATCCATGACTTTCCCAGCAACTGCGGCAACAACATCGCCGATAGGCACGTTGTCAGCCACAGCGCTTTCAGCTGCCTTCATGATGTCGCTTGCATCTGGGAGGGCGATAGGCCCAAGTCCGGGAGCTGCCGGCCCCGCACCATTGACGACACCCTGAAGGACACCTGCTTTACCGATCACATCGGTCACAATCCCACCGAGGCCACCCAAGATGCCGAGAGCATCGGCTGCGGGTACGGCTGGGGCCGCGGGTGCAGGTGCCAAGGCTGGGCCAGGTACTGGGGCTTCCGGAAGAGGAACTGGAGCGTTGGCACCGCCGAGCAAGCCTCCTATGACACCACCGAGGATGCCACCGCCGGGCTGTTGCGCTGGAGGCTGAGCTTGAGCTGGTAGTGCTGGTGGCAACGGTGCTTGCTGGGTAGGAAGTGGTGCGGCTGAAACTTGCGGAACCGTCGGTTGGGCGTTCACAGGCGTCGTCAAGACCTGAGGCAGAGCAGACGGTGGGACAGGCACTGCAGGAGCTGCCAGAGTCGACGAGACTGTACTACCAAGTAAAGAGTTTAGGACACCACCGAGTAGTCCCGGAATTTGATTCCCATCTCTCTTGGCTTTAAGCTCGACCTCGGGCTCTGATCGTAACTCAAGGAAGGGCGCCTGTGAGAGACCTTGGGCGTTGTGATCTTGCTTAGTGCTAACGCTGCCGAGACTGACGGCCTGCAGAGCTACAGCAGAAAGCAGTGCCAGTATGCAGACCCCAACCAGAGCGATCCGGCGTAGCAGGGTCATGGTTATGACTGTGCCCAGGACATGCATGGTGGGCTATCCTAGATGGGCCTGCTGGGCTTTTGATGCCGAGTGGTGGAAGTGGAAAAGCTTTCTGTCGGTCTAGGGCCAAAAGAAAATCAATTTGATCTCTGGTTTTCTGATATGAAGAAAGTTCCAAAAAGAATCCAAGCCAAAAAAGAGCATTAACAAGCAAAAAGAAAAGGCCAGCAAAATGCTGAAGAAAACGAGGAAAACGAGGTTGATGATGGGCGGGTTTGGTGATGGAACTGAGAGATATGAAAAAAAAAGACAAAATCTAATGAATTTGAGGCTGGAGGAGACGGGTATCACAAGCAGACTTCGCTCTTACTTCTTTTGTAGGTCGTACCTGCAGGGCGAGAGCATTGGCAAGCAGCCATTATTCCTTGAAGGAAGTCGTGAATTCTCGAGCCCAACCATTTGTATAAGGTCAGATTTATCCATACCTGCCAACCTACCTAAGTGATAACTGCTCAATTTGCAGGTTCCTGTTACTTTTGCTAATATGAGCAAAAGTCGGACAGGCGGCAATGTGTTAGGTAGACCTCGCAGTTCTGAGGCAGGGCCGATCGTAGTATTAGATGGCAAGGTACTTGGCCCCCCAGGCAACACACCAACAACAGTCTGAATTTGTATGGCTAGCTGTTGTCGTAGCAGAGGTCTTGGTAAAGTCCTTGAGCGGTATTGCGAAAGAAGGCCGAGTGCTTTCGATGTATAGGAGAAGTATTGGAGCCCGGTTTGCTAAAGGGCTTGTCAACTAAGATTTTGATGGAAGGTTGATAGGGAGGTAGATACCTTAGGAACATAGATAGATAACTCAAAGACCATAGGAAGATGCGGGTTTGTTTAGTTGGCGTCATTGATAGTATGGATAAGGTGCCTTGGATCCGGAACAAGCGCGCTTGGTGTCTGTCCCCTGAACTTGTTCATGTATGCTGCTTGCGCCATAAACCACTGCCCTTCCAGATAACATCAGGACTTACATGCTATCAAAGTGGTGTTTTCTGTAAGAAATTTCACACGACGGTGTGTTGATCTCCGTCAACCTCCTAACGATAGTAACACTGATCGGTAGATGCCTAGATCGATACCCACCGAATCTTGTCTGCTCACACGCTGTGGCACTTGCCAGCGCAAGGCCGGGAAACGTCACCCCTTTCAAACAATAAGGCATCGCCATTTGCTTTCACACACGAGTCGCATAGACAATAAATGGTTGGTTCAAGTCTCATTTCGTTCAAATCAGGTCATAACAAATTCTTTTGGATGACCCCGAAAATTGATGCCCCCGTCCGTAAACCCATGCAAATGAAGAAAGCCAGATCAAAGACGCCCCGACGACCGTCAGAAAATTTAAACCATCGTCCCAAACATCTAGTAACGCTTGCCGTCCCTGAGGGTGTCGGCAAACTCCTCCAGCGGGCTCCTGATGAGCTTGGTCTCCTTCCACAGGTTGGGCGTAAGGAAGCCGTATGTGTTCGAGACGGCAGAGAAAGTGGCCTTCAGAGTGTTCTCGAGGGTCTTGGTTGAGCCGGAAGACGATGTGTAGGCATCCTCAATACCAGCGAGCTGGAGGAGACGCTTGACAGCGGGTGAGGCGACCAGAGCGGTACCACGGGGAGCAGGGATAAGCTATTGGGTAGGGAATTGTGTCAGAATGAGTTTTTTCTATATCCTAGGATAGTTCCCAAACAATTGGCTGTTTGTAACTTACGCGGACGGTGACGGAACCGCACTTGCCGCTCTCCTTGACGGGGAGCGAGTGAGGAGTACCAAGGTTGGTACCCCAGTAACCACGACGGACGGGGATGACGCTAAGCTTGGCAATAATGATGGCGGCGCGGATAGCAGTGGCAACCTCCTTGGAGGTCTTGATACCCAGACCAACATGGCCCTCGGAGTCACCAATGATGACAATGGCCTTGAAACGTGTGCGCTGACCGGCACGGGTCTGCTTCTGGACGGGCTTGATCTGTAGTAGTGGGAAAAGAGTCTGATCAGTCGTTGTTCTGTAGAAAGTTCTTGTTTGTTGTCCCATGGACCCTCCGTCTCGCAAATCTCGAGCCAACACTGTATCAAACGCACCTTCATGACCTCATCCTTGAGCTTGGGGAGGAAAAAGTCCACAATCTGGTACTCCTTGATGGGGAGCGAGTGCAGGTAGATCTCCTCCATGCTCTTGATCTTGCCAGCCTTCACAAGACGGCCGAGCTTGGTCACGGGCTGCCACTCCTTCTCGTCGGACTTGCCGCCACGACGGCCACGGCCACGTCCACGTCCACGGCCACGGTCACCACGGCCGCGGTCGCCGCCACGGTCTCCTCCACGCGATGCGAAACCGCCGCCACGGGGTGCTGCGTCGGCCATTGTGTCTGCTGCGTTTTTTATTCTCCTTCGGGGGCCCGGTGCCTTGGTGATTTGGGGGTTTGCTGGTCGGTCGTCTACTCGGGTCGGCGTCGAATGGGCGATTTCAGGCAGAGGTCGAAATCGTTAAGCACGTATATTTTCCTTCCTCACTTTTGGGTGGGGTGCGCCTTGAATTTGCCCCGGTCACTTTTCCTTGTGGGCTGGGCCCCGCTCACATTTTCGAACCCTAAAGCGGTTTTATGCCTGGAATACAAGGCATACACAACTGTCACTGTTGGTCCACTTGCCTGCTTAGTTCACGTGACACAGCGGCTCCAAACTCCGACGAAAGGGAGTGGAGAATGGAGAAATTCAATTTGGACTGCCGTTCAAATGAACCCTCCATCATGCTCAAGGCAAATCTACCATGAGTAAAGAACCCAGATAGACTTACCAGGTAGGTAAATACAGTCTAAAGGACCCGAGCCGAAACTCACATGCTTTTCTGGATTTTATACCACCTCATTTAGCCAAGCCTTTATTTGTTGCTAAATAATTTCTCATTGACCATCTCATCTTGTTCCTGCTCTCTCAGGTTATCGTTTTCTCCCCCGGCACAATGCCGCTCATCGCGCGGGGTCTGTCGACTCGACTCCTCTTTGCTTCCTGGAAGCCTTAATTGATGCGGGGCTGGTAGGAACCGCTCCTACACTATTTGAGTCATTATTCAACAACAGGATGATGATCGCGATGCAGAAGCCGGTGTCCCTCACCTATTGATGTCCTTACATCCTTGTAACCGTATTTCGTGCGTGCGGAGTAACTTGGCATGGAGGTTTGTCCTCTACCGCTTCGAGATGAGCCCCAGAGCTCAACCCGAGGTAGGGTGTGCTCCATGAACGACTACGTACCTATCTAGTCGTCCGCCCTGTGAGTGAATATAAAAAGGTGCTTTATTCCCGAGTTGACTTCCAAGTTGGATGGATCTCGTGGCCCCAGCGCTCCTGCTATCCGCTTTCACCGCAGCTTTTACCACAATGACAAGGTCACTGTCTCTCTTGATTTCCTGTGGTCTACTAGGCCTTTTTGGTGTCGTCCAAAGTCAGTCCTTCGATCCCAACAAGGCTACTCCGGAGAAATGGGATCCAGCCAAGGTCGGCACGGACAAGACAACAAATGCCACTTATAGGAATCCAGTCATGACGGAGAACATTGGAGATCCGTGGATGACCAGATACACAGCAAATGGTGAACACTGGTACCTCTTCACGTACAGCACCAACGATAATATCACACTCAAGCGCTCCAGGGCTCTCACCGACAACTGGGACCAGGCCGAAAGCCGTGTCATCTTCAAACCCGACCCTAAGAGTGGCGAGCCATGGTCTACAGATATCTGGGCGCCTGAAATTCATAACATCTCAAACAGATGGTATGTTATCTTCACGGCAACTCCGGACGGGGACAATCCACCGCCTATGCAGGATGCTCTGTGCCCGTACAACTGCCCTGCCGTGAACCATCGCATGTTTGTTCTCGAGAGTAGCGGATCGGACCCATGGACTTCAAGTTTCACCTTGAAGCCAGAGGTAAATACATTCGACCAGTTCGCAATCGATGGCACATATTGGCATCATAACAACCAGATGTATCATATATACTCTTGCTGGGAAAATGCATACTCTGCTTGGCCTGCCAACCTTTGCATCACCCACATGTCGAATCCTTGGACAGTTGACTCGGGCCTGGCAGATAGGCGCATCATTTCTGTGCCTGATCAGCCCTGGGAGAAGACTCCCTACGGAAGCACAAATATCCGCTTGGCCTCCAATGAAGGACCTCAGCAGCTCATCAACCCCAAGACTGGCCAGCAGTTTCTGATGTACTCTGCCGCGCGTGTCAATACACCATTTTACTGCCTGGGAATGCTCGAGCTGGTGGGAAACGACCCAATGATGCATACTTCTTGGAAGAAGCACACCGATGGGTGTGTCTTTCACCTGAACAGCGCTGAGAATATATACGGAACCGGCCACGCTAGCTTTGTGACGTCGCCGGATGGCAGCGAGTACTATGTTGTCTATCACGCCCAGACGACACCGAAGCCCAAGGCCGACTTGTACCGCACCGCACGTATCCAAAAGTTTACCTGGGATGAGAAGACGGGCGCGCCGGTGTTCCCTGCCGCGTCCAACGGTCCGTTTCCTGTGCCCGCGGGTCAGAATGGACAGAAACCGGCTGCAGTAGCAATAAGATCACTTCCTCGAGGTCTGGGTGGGATCCGAGGGATTTAGGCGCTACAAGATGCTCTTTCTCGAGGCCAGGGGGGGGGGGGGGGGGGGGGGGTCATAATTGAGATGAATGTCAGCCAAGTTGGATTTCATGTCATGTTCTGTCATTTGTCCCTGATCAGGGTCGGTCGACATCTAATCATCTATATATAAAACAGTCTCCCATTATGGATATTGTATTTACCAACTGAATTCCCCTCGTTGAGCTCCTGACAGAGCTACTAGAAGTCGCATCATAAAAAGTGAATCGACCTACGGCTTACTATTCATAATGCCTTAGTTTAAGGGTTTAGTGGCCTTGGCATTAAACGGCTGAGACCCTTGTAACGACTGGGCAGACCCCCGGTACTTTTATGCACATCGCAGGCATCCATCAATAGTAAGTGATCACTCAGTTTTGTATCTATCTCAAAAGGTTCAAGCTTCCGCCAGACTGTCGATGCCAGGCTCATAATGCAAATCTCAACAAATCAATTGAACGATCAGTCGACATGCGCTTGATCAATGCGGAAAACCTAGAGCTGGTTGAATTCGTCGGCGCAGCGCCACCGTTCGCCATATTATCGCACACTTGGGGCCGCGATGAGGTATCATTCCAGGACTGGCTCGGCCGGCAGCGTGCTCAAGTTCCCGACCGCAATAGTGATGAGGCAGGTCACACCAGGCAAAGCTCCAGGACTTTGGGTCAAGAACACCCCCAGGGTTCCGGGTTCTGGAAGATACTCCACGCTTGCTACCAGGCGCGCCAAGATGGTCTAGAGTACCTTTGGTGTGACACCAATTGCATCGACAAGTCCAGCAGCGCCGAGTTGTCCGAAGCGATCAACTCCATGTATTCGTGGTATCGGCGGTCCAAGGTGTGCTACGCCTATCTGGAGGACGTTCCTCCTCCAGGCGCAGGTGCGCCGGGCGATAATGCTTACATCTGGGAGGTCGACTCGACGTTTCGCCGCAGTCGGTGGTTCACTCGCGGATGGACAGTGCAGGAGCTCGTGGGACCACTTCATGAGATGAAGTTTTATGCCAACGACTGGACGTGTCTTGGCACCAAGACCACTTTGGCGCCACTGCTGCAGGAGATCACGGGGGTTCCTGAAAAGCATCTGCTACGTGAAGAAGGCATCTCTGGTGCTGGGCTGGCGCAGAGAATGTCGTGGTTCGCTAATCGAGTCACGTCGCGCGAGGAAGACATCGCATATTGCATGCTGGGGATTTTCGACGTCAACATGCCTTTACTCTACGGCGAGGGATCCAACGCCTTTGTGCGACTGCAGGAAGAAATTATCAAGAAGTCGGACGATCACAGCTTGTTTGCTTGGAAATGGGTTGTCGAGCTTACAGACCAAGTAATGAAGGGCAGGACCAGGTTGAGCTCCAGTTCCAACAGGGCAGAAGTAGCGCCACGTGCAGAGACATGTTCCTCCTCAACCTCACTGATTCCCGCGGCACAGTCCGGGTCAGCAAAGCCCAATTTCCCCCGCAACTTTCCCCATTTGCGACTTGAGCATCTACGGCGTGAGAAGCTGTGGCGCAATCCCTTACGGCCGATGCTCCTCGCCCCTGATCCCATCTGCTTCTACGCATCGAGACGAATACCAGTGTTCTCACCCACGGCAGAGGTTGCACCGTTTGCCATCAACAACGCCGGACTCTCGATCACATTACCGCTGCTAGACCAGGGAGATGACAATCTCGTCTTTGCCGTTCTGCACGCCGAAGAGAACGCCAAGCTTGGCTGGCAACGCGGATGGCAGCAACTCAAATGCATACCGCTGGTCAGGCACACCGAAAAGGCGCACCGGTACACGAGAACGTGGTTCCCTGAGCGCACGATAACGATTACGCGTCGGCGCGGTAACACATCCGGTGGCGGCAAAAGTGTAGATAGCAACCGCTTCGCCGAGCCGGAGATCAGGACTATCCAGGTCTGTCGAGACTACCAGCAGGTGCCGTTCTACTATCGGTCCTACGGCTGCACTGCACTGCCCCGGGGCTTTTGGTCGTTCTACCCCAAGGGCTACAGAGACTGGCAGATGGTCAGTGGATTCGTCACTCCAGGGGGGGTGTTCAACGAGTACGGTATCTTCTTTGACGATGGTAGCGAGGTCAGCAAAGTCGATTCGGGAACCGAGCCAGTCGCGCCGGGACAACCCCCTGTACTCAAGCCGTGGAGGAGCAGCGTGGCCGGTGGTATCTTTGTTTTTGCCCGCGCATCAAAGCCTGATCGAAGAGTGGGAGTCTTCCTAGCTGTCGAACGTTTGCTCCCCATGGGCCAGCAGACGATCGCCCCCAGGCCTCTTTGTGCGGTCGCACACTCTGAAAATCGTGGTTTAGACCTCAAGGAACGGCCAACCCAGGCCATGTTTGACAGGTTGTGGAAGCGGACAGTTGAAGTGCGGGAGCGCAAGAAGCTGCCGTGGGACATTTCAGAGTGTAAAGAGGCCAGGGTGATGGTGCACAACGAGGCGCCAATGAGCCTTGCGGCCGACTCTAGAATCTTCCTGACCGAGATTATCTTCACTTAGGCTGACAAGATCGCTGATGTAAGGGAACACGTCCGCAAAGGCAAGAGAGTATTTCAGTACCGTGGGTGCGAGGAACTGCCGTTTATTGCCAATTTTATCCCTTTTTGAGGCATCATACGAGCAAGTTGCGTGGCACAAACTACATGATGGGATACAGTTGCCATGCCCAAACAAGATATACCGACGAGTAGCGGACGGTATGAGACAGTACAGCCAAGTGACGACTGGCGGGTCTAATTGTTCGTCTCTATCCATGAGGCGATACGCAGCCAAGCTTTGTGATGTTCCAAATTGACAAGATGGTTGTCAAGACAAGGGCCCGCGAGGCTAGAAATGCATATACTTGGACTGAGTGGTAAGAAGGTGAAAAGGAAAATGAGCAAACAAACAAACACGAGCCCCTATACAAGTCTCGACCGAGATCGGGCTCGCGGACCTGCCAATCAAAATTCATTCTTGCCCGGAAGTCTTTTATCCGATAACTCTACCTAAACTCCCTCTAATTGGAGCCTCATTTGCCATGACCCTTTGTTGGGGTGTTTTTTCTCCCCTTGTTCGTATTAATGTCCAAACAAGGAGCCACTGAAGCCCAATTGGGCCTCAATGAGCTATGCCGCGAATCGTACAGTGGACCATACAAAAACTCTCAGGGGTGGCATGGGTGATCCGTCTATACAAAAAGAGAAAATACTGGGAAGAGAACCTACTGCGGTTTCTTCTGTCTGTTAATAATAAACCAACGAATTAAAGTCTTGGCTTGGAACTTTTCAGATTGATATCATACTTGCCATTATCCCTTCGCACCAAAGTTAGACAAGCACCCGACCGCCAACATACATCGCTCTCAACCCGGCCCTCGCCAGTACGAACATAAACGATCATTTCGTGTCTTAGTACTGGACTACTATTATATCAAGACATCTTAACCTGCAAGGATGGCCAAAGAGAAAGACAACAGTCGCAAGGATGGCAGCAAGTCCAGCAAAGAAAAAAGCAACACCAAAGCAGACACCAGCAAAAGGACTACGAGCAGTCAACAAGAAGCCATGTCTAGCACGAATACATCCTCGGGTCGTCTATGCAAGGTGTGCAGCTGCATCAAGGCGTCAGAGGTGCATGCGGACACGTGCCCGTATAGATGACCGCTCTTGACAAAAGGCCTTTAAATCGATACCTACCCGGCAACAAACAAGGGCTGGCACATTACACGTGCACATGTCTAGCTGCGTCTAGAACAATCTACATCAATAAGGCTGCGGCTGATTGTATGGGCCAGTCGACGGTTGTTGATCGTCTAGTGGTTGGATGGGGGTTCTCCTGAAGTACATGGACGAAAAGTGTATGTGCAAACGACAAAAAAAAAAAAAGACTGTAAGCCGATGGCCCCTGACGTTCTCCTCTATGATTTTGCTCGAATAGGCATACACTTTCTCAAATGATGGAGTTTTGACAGTATTGTTAGGTGTACGCCACCAACGAGGGAGAAGGCTCTTGTCGCCCTGGCGGGAATACGAAGCAGAGCTTTACACAGTCAGGGCCATGGGTGCGGCGATCAGTCCAGGACTTACTCCTCCTCGGCACATGTTACTTGCAGTGCGGATGCATGTACAAAGTGGCTTGACAGACAAAGGCACTCGAAAGAGCAAGGCACACTGCGCCTTGAGGTGCGGCTGCAGAAGTCGACGACAAACTTTTTGAGATCAAACTATATGCAGGGAATTTCACCTCGATCCTGTGACAAGTTATGTCTGAGTGATTTTGCTTGTGATTTTACCCAAAATAATTCACAAAATTCTATCTATAAAGCTGGAAAGGAGTTCCTTTTCCGATGAGTACATGTTATGCCCCTTTTCTGCAAAGATTATAATGCAGAATCTATTACCCTGATTTGTTTCGGCTCTATTCCCATCTGGTTAGCCCAAGCAAGCATAGCACTGTCTTTATCAAACTTGCAAACTGCTCTAGTAGCTTCATCCTTCATTGTGACCTTCCAGGCAGTATTCAAAAGAAAAGCTATGACGACCGAGGGCGACCACAGAGTCCCCAACCCAGACACCACCAACTTCCCCCGTCCATTCTCCATCAGAGATCACGACGAAGCCATCATCAGCGAGGCCGCCAGACACGCCAAGATGGCCGCTCTTGAAATCACCTCCACCTTTGACAACACCGCCGCCTCTTCGGGCTGCGCGTCGTCGAGCATCGCCACTGCCGGCCACCAGAGCGACAAGCGGCCAGCATCATCCACGATGAGCGGCGGCGTCGCCGAAGCAACCACCAGGCCCACGCAAGAAACCCCCAGCGCCGCACTCGAAAACACCCTCCAGCCCCTGACGCACTACGACGGCCGCAAGCCCGCCAACCCGACCCCGCTCGGCCTCTCCGCCTTTGCGCTGACCACCTTCGTCCTGTCGTGCGTCAAAGTCAACGCGCGCGGCGTCAACGTGCCCAACATCGCCGTGCCCCTCGCGCTCGGCTACGGCGGGCTCGTGCAGCTCCTGGCCGGCATGTGGGAGATGGCCGCCGGCAACACCTTTGGCGCCACGGCCCTGTCGTCCTACGGCGGCTTCTGGGTCGCCTACGGCGTCCTCCTGACGCCCGGCTTCGGCGTGCTGGGTCCGGGAGGAGCCTACGACTCGGCCGAGAACCCGGGCATGGCGGGCTCCGCAGTAGGAATATTCCTGTCCGGGTGGTTCGTCTTCTCCGTCGTCCTGACCCTGCTCACGCTGCGGTCGAACCTGGCCCTCTTTTCCATGTTCTTCACCTTAGACTTGACGTTTTTGCTGCTCGCGGTGGCGGAGTTTGCGGGCAGCGACGGCGGCGTCGGCATGGCGCTGTCGTTGACGCGGGCCGGCGGCGTGATGGGACTAGTCACAGCTTTCCTGGCGTGGTACAATGCGTTTGCTGGCATGGCTGACGACAGGTGAGTTTCTTTTTCAACCCTTTTTTGCGTCTTAATAGGCATATGGTTTGATATACTCACCTTCGTTCTCTAGCAACTTCTTTTGCACCATTCCTGTCTACCATTTCCCATGGTCCAAGGAGGCCATGGGCATTAGGAGCCGGAAAAAGACGGAGCGAGAGATGGTATAGGGGGAGGGGGATATTCGTGTACTATGGTACTGACACCTGCGTAGACGTCTGGTTTGCCTTGTTTCCCTTTCTAGTTTGTGCTAGCTCTGTCGTGGCGCATTAGTGGTGGTCAGCATCAGATGTTAGTGTCTCTCGTGGGAGAAGGGAGATACGATTTGGATTCACGCTGAGGGTCACTTACAGATGATTATTTTTGGACGCTTCGTCATTTAATTGTACTTGTTCTTTTTCAACGTCCGCAGAATACCGTGAGTGACAGACAGATGGACGGACACAACCCGTTGCCAAAGAGCCACAAACAGGATCAGCCGCCAAACGAGGTAGGAACAAGGCAGTAAGAACATGGCACTCGGAGATAAGGGGCAACCACTCCATCGCAGCCTGGGCAAGCCCAAGTTTGCAACGAAATGTCCACTTCTTCGCGACCTGGGACAAGCCCAAGTGCGCAATGAAATGGCAAAATATATCAGGACATGGTAGGGAGATGTAGTACTAACATTCAACTTTGAAATGTGTTTTTTTGTTTGGTAAATCAAGGAAATGGCAGGAAGGGCGGTAGCTGAACAGATAAGATGTAATGCGGTGTAGATTGTGATGTTTGTTTTGACTGTTGATAGATGAACTTGTTAAGAGGCTATATGATATGGCAGTATCTCTTTGGTAAATGAAAAGTAGTTGTCGTGTTTAAAGGAGGGAAAGATGCGGAAATATTGGGGGAAGGTTGAAAATGATGACAATAAAACCGGCAAAATGGGCAGAGATGATGATGTTGTAAATAGAAAGAACTAAAGCACGCAAAATAAGATCAATGGTGGCAAATGTCAAACATAATTTTTAGCGAAAAATGGCGAGAATACCGGGTATGTTCAAGACCTAAATGGTAACAAACAACATGGTTGACAAAATTAAAGATGATAGCAAATAGATAGATGGCAGTGGATGTGAGAGATGGTCAAAATGGCGCTAGATGGCATGCAGTGAATCACGGAAATGCAGAGAAGATGGCATATGGTGAGAGATGGTAAAAACGATGGTATATGGTAGCATATAGTAGAAGAGAGGGGAAATGGTAACAATAGCGCTAGACAAAATACAGTAGACAGCAATAGATGGCAGTAGATAATAGTAAATGGTAGTAAAGGGTAGAAGTGGTAAAAACGACGGAATATAATAGTATATGATGAAAGAGCTAAAAAATAATCACAATAATATTAAACAAAGCGCAGTAAATAGTTGCAAATGGTAGTAGATGGTAGTAGATGGTAGTAGATGGTAGTAGATGGTAGTAGATGGTAGAAATGGCAAAAGATGGGGAAGAAAGAGCAAAAGGAACGAACAGTCAAACAGGGGAAGACAATCCTTATATAGTCGGAGGTTACAAACCATACAGCGTGCAAAGTCACGAACCAGACAATTTACCAACCCCCTTAGTTTGAACAATACACCTTGATAAACTTGCAGATTGGGATTTCGAACGCACTGGAAAGGAGATTGTGACTCATTATCGGGATGGTCTTGTTGGGACGGGCACATGCCATTGATTTTGTTGACCGTCAAAGCTTTATCAAAACCTTGTTGAAACTATTCGTTCAAGTTCAAAATCAAGACTATATAAGGTGTTAATCTCTCCCTGGCTTATCACGTACATAGTCCTTATCAATCTACTTATAGAATACGTGTCTACATCTCTTTCTTTGAGCTCACATAGCTCGCCGCCTCCTCACCGGCGATACGACCGTAGACCACACATTCCAGTAGCGAGGATCCGCCCAGTCTGTTGTCCCCATGTACACCACCTGTAATCTCTCCAGCTGCCCAGAGACCCTCGATAGGTCGTCCCTCGGCCGCAGATGATAGGACCTGGGCGTTTTCGTTTATGGCAGCTCCCCCCATGGTGAAGTGTGTGATGGGAGTAACCCGCCCAATACAAACCTCCTTGTCCATGTCCTCATCCACGCCCTTGAGTGTCCAGTGTCCAAAAGCTTTGCGGCCGAGAGGGTCTGGCTTTTCGCCAGCCACGATAGAGCTATAGTCCCAGAGTGTCTGGCGTGTGGTTTCATCCAGATCGCTGATCTTCTTCTTAACCATGAGCCCCTTGAAAATGTAGAATCCTAAATGGCCTGATGCTGCCTCGCATGCCCCGGGGTCTAAAAGTAAAGTCACATCCCACTGCTTCGGGACAGCTTTCGTATCGGACGGCGGCTGTGCCATAATTGCGGAGCTGACATGTTCTCGCGTCTCCATCTCGTTGACAAACCGCTTCCCATGACGCAGCAGAATTCCTCCTTCTCCGCGCAGCATCTCGGCGGCCAAGATCTTTACGAGAGCGTCGGGGGTAGCCGGGTCCACGAACCCGGTTGGATGCACTTGTACACTGTCCATATCGACAAGGACGGCGCTGGCGTCAGTCTCGAGTATGTTTAGTGCCGTGGCCGCGCGAGCATCGTTTGTAGATGGAAGAGGACCGAGGTCGGGTCTGTGCTTGATCAAGAGACCTGTAGCGTCGCCGGCGAAACCACCTGCGGCAAATATCACTGGGCCCAAGGCTGACGCGGTGGTTCGATCCGTGTCCCCAGCCTCGGTACCGCTTGTATATTCGACTCCTACGATAGCAACCTGCTCCTTCTCCCCAGATCTTGTCAAAAGCTTCGTGACGTCGCAGTTTGTCCGCAGCTCGAATCGACCATCCTTCCCCGGGCCGTCTTTCAGCTTTGCCAAAAGTGTACTGACAATAGCAAAGCCGGGCGGAGTCTTCCCTGCTCCGCGGTGTGTTCGTGGGACACTGTGTCCACCGAGCTGCGCGACAACCGAGAGATCGACGCCAATGTCGTCGTGGAGGAAGTGAACCGCGGCTGCGGACCTTTCCGTCAGGGTGCCGATCAAGCTTTCTCTCCCCTGTCGATCCATAATCCCCATAGAGTCCAACCGCGCACCGGCCGATTTGAGGGTGTCACGGAAAAACACTGCCGCCGAGTCGCCGGACTGGGTCTGGAAGCGCGTCGAGGCTCCATTGATACCGCTTGATGCTTTGATGCTATTGCCGCCTGGTTTGGATGCCCGCTCGAGAAGTAGAACCGAAGCCGAGGTGCTAGCTGTGAGTGCTGCATGGGCAGCCGAAAGACCTGCCAGTCCAGCGCCGACGATGATGATTTGCTGGGCGGGCTGTGTTTTGACGGCAGTCATCATTTCTGTTTTGTGCTTGTCACTATATGCGTAATGTACTGCTACCAGGGCAATGACGATGGCCAAAAATGTGGCAAGAGCTTTAGCAGTCAGGCGCCTGGTTGGCATGGATTGCACACTCGTCATTCAAACTGTCTGCTAAGAGGAAATATAGCAATTTTAAACGATTTAAAGGCAGATATTCCTCATTTTTATACTTCCGATACTAACATTCTCGGGCAATATCTTTTCCAAGTGAATGGGGTCGGAAATGCAGCAATCAGACCACCTTGGCTAAACCTCACCTGACCAGCCCATGGCCAACGATGCGACTAATATATTGGAATGATCGCATGATAATTCAAATCTTCCATAATGACATGACAGTGGGATACTGAGAGAAAATGGATATAATTTTATCATGTTGGAGTAACAGACATTCAAAAGAAGGGCAGTATAGTTGGTGTGCTTAAAAATCAAAATCGATCCCAACCATTGAACGGACCAAAGTATTATTTCTGACAGCTGTCGGTTGGGATTAGCGCTTTCCAGCCCTACGAGCGAAATAAATAGTTCTAGCGCTAATTTTTTAAAGTTTCCCCAACCTTTTGGTTACATCCCTGCTCCAGCCACCAGTGTTTAGATAAGCTGAGTATCAGCCGACATCCCCAGTACATACTTGTAAGATGAACACTGTACTTCGACATATAAATCAAAGGCTCTCCTTTGATTTGGAACAACCTTTGGTTTTCCTCCCCTTCTCTTCTTTTCCCCCAAGGCCAGCTGCCCGAAGCTGGCCGGATCCTACAGCCCACCTCCTCCCAGCGGCCAAACCACCTAGGAAATACACACTCAGCGTTGTTTTTGCGTTCTTGTCCTATACATTTCCACTCGACCGTCGTACGAAGTCCATTCAGCGTTGTTCTCGCTTTTGTTTTCTTCATCTAACTCGACTGTCCTAAGAAACCATCTCAGCGCTGTTTCCGCATTCTTACACAATATCGTTTTCCACCCGACCGTCCTACGAGATTCTCTCAGCGTGTGGTTTTTTTACGACATGTTCATGTCAAAATACTGCAAAGCGTTCTGGTCTTCAAGCATCTTTGCAACCGCCTACCTAGCATTTTCTCATAGCGGCTTTTACCGAAACACCTAGAACCTTCGCAGTGATTTGTTTTCTAGCATCTTTACACAACATTTCTCCCCCCTCGAAAATCCAATAGCGTCTCTGTTCGCCACCTAGAAACATCTTTCAGCGTTTGGTTTTCCACGACATACCTACATATATCAACAACATACAAAGCGATCTGTTCTCCCACATTTTATAATACATTGTGGAATATCATTTTTACACAACCATCCTAGACGACCATCCTAGAATAATCTTCTGAACCACCTAAAATACTCTCAGAGCGCTGGCTTTCACCGAAACACCTAGAGACTTCAAGAGCGGTTCTGGCTTCTATCATCTCTACAAACTATTTTAGAACAGCACATTCTCTTCCCGACCATCCTCAGAACTTTTCCGAGCCACCTGGAAATATCCTCTCAGCGCTGATTTTCACCGAACCACCTAGAAACTGCAAAAAAAAAAGCGTTCTGGCTTGCATCATCTCTGTACAAATATCTTTGCTTCAAGGATCTCAAAAGTCCACGACCACCTAGGAAAACTCTTTCAGCGTTATACTTTGATAGTTACACAGCGTCTGTTCTAAGCGAAAAGAAGTCGCGATAATGTTTGCACAACCACCTAGAAACCATCTTGCAGCGCTTTCTTGCTACGACCGACCTAGAAGTCTCCTCGCAGCGTTCGACTTCCATTGTATTTACAAAAAAAAAAAAAACGTCTTTACACGAAAAGAGCTCCGTATGATTACACGCCCTCCTAGGAAAAACACCTTGCAGCGTTTTATTTTCACCATCTTCACACAACATCTTTGCTGAGCGAAATAAAATCTCAGCATAAGACGACCCCTAGAAAACATCTTTTAGCGTTTGGCTTCCTCCGACCAACCTAGAAGCCTCCTTTAGCAGCGGTGGATTTTGTTGGATGGTCTGGATGGACAGGGCGATCTGGGTGTTTTGGATGGGCGGATTGCTACTTTGTTGGCGGGACATGACGGCGGCAGATAGCTTGAGCATAGTACAAGTCCAATGTCAAGGCTGTCGACGACTTTTATGATTTGCAGCGTGGTTGTTCCAACGTGACATGTTGGATCCTTTAATGCGTGTATATATCAAGACGTTGCAGAGGCAAAATATGATCCCCAGTTTTGACAGTCATTAGTGTTTGGACTGAGCAAAGGTTACTATAAGGACTAATCATCTTTGCAAGTTAAGACTGAGGAACTGACCAGTTATATTCACCCGCTCTTTGGTAGACACGGCGCTGGCACATCAAAGTCATCAGGCATGATACAAGACAACAGCAAAATACAAGACTGGTGCGTCGCTATATTGAGATATCGTGAAGCCATTTCTACATACTCGGGTACACATAACTATCAAAGCCGCCGCCACTGATCGTTTCAGATGGACTCGCCGAATTCCAATGGTTGTACGGACAAAAAAGTCCCAAACCCAAACTCTCTGCTGTAATTGTTCTCCCAAAAAACCAGGCCGCGACTTGATAATTAAGCCAGACATTCCAGAAACATTGCACAAACAACCCTAACGGCTATAGAGCACTTCAAAGTCCGACCGTTTCCAATCTAAAAGTTCATAAACTTGTGCCCTGAACGCCCTGGATCACATGTCACCGCCAATGCGTGTCCGAGACCGAGCATTACATGATCTCGATGTGCTGATCAAGAGCAAAAACCAAACAGTGCAGTGCAGTTAACCCCTAAAAACCTGCCTTGCCGCCTCATTGACCCCTACGGTAGCCACCTCCCTTCCTCTGCCTCCTCTTGTCGTCCTGGTACGCAAAGTCGTTGGTCTGGACCCCGCTGCCGCTGATGCTGCTGGAGGTCAGCTCGGGGATCGGGTGGTGGTAGGCCTTGGTGCCGACTTCGCTGCCCGTGTCGTCCGAGCCGACATAGGAACCGGGGACGTGGTGGCGGTCACGACTATAGCTCGTGCTCCCGCTGACGACCGAGGACTCGTTCTCGTCGATTCGACGCATGGCAAACCGCTCCCGGTCGTCCGACTGGCCGCGCTGGAAACTGAAGTCGCGACGGGGTGAGGACGAGCTGGAGCCGGCGGCCGACGACATGTGCGATCGGCCCTTCTCCTGCAGCCTGCGGGCCTCGGCACGAATGCGCTCCGCCTCGCGATCGGCAACCTTGTCGGCCGTGGAGTAAACCTTTCTGATGCCGCCGCTCTTCTTGGTGGGAGTTGAGCTGGGTGTCCGCTGGCGGTCGCCGAGCAGCTCGCTCGCTTCGGTACGCTCAGACCTGGTTCCGGCGCTGCTGGCGCTCGGGTTCGTAGAGCCGTCCCAGGTGCTCGCGTCGCTCTCCTTGTTGATGCCGCCGACCCTGGCCGGCCGCTCGTGGCGGTAGTTGCGCAGGTGCTCCTTTGCCTGCTCCTCGGCCTCCTCGTCGATCAGGGCACCGTCGGCACCCACCTTGCGTGAGGCTTTACCCTCACCGCGCTTGGCGGCCTTCTTCTCCTCCTTGGCCAAGGCCTTTTCCTCGCGGCGGCGCTCGCGCTCGCGGTCCCGGGCCTCCTTCTTCTTGCGGCGGGCTTCGCGGGCGCCGATGTTGGAGACGCCAGCCGTGATACCCGTCATGTAGGTCGAGTCGGTGATGTCGGTACGGCCGTCGTCTCCGTCTCGGTACCGTGTTGAGGCGGAGACGGTCGTGCGGTCGTCGACGTCCTTGTAGATGCTGCCACCACCTAGGTCGGTAGACGGGGTTGCGTTGGAGAGGATGGTGCCGTTGGGGCCGCGCCGGCGCAGCACCGTGGACTTGTAATCGTCCCAGTCGTTCTCCTTGAAGTAGAAGCCTCCATTCCTGGCCCAGAAAAAGAACCAAATGCCGAGGACGACGAAAGAGGCGCCTATGAAGCCAAACAAGACGAACATGGCAGTGTTATTGATGTTGTGAGGGTCCACCACGCCCTTGGACGGGTCTGGACGGTTGTTATCCTCCCGGCGTACGAGGTTGTGGGCGGTGAGGATTGCACGAGCCGCAAGCGGACCGAGCGACGATGGGTCGACAACTTCGGGTGGCACGGCTCGGCCGAAGAGGCTCCCGATGATGGCCGGTGCCATCTTGGTAGGCCGTTGATTCGTTGCAGGTGACCAAGAGCTGATTTGATGCAATGAGGTCAAAATCCGGTGATTTGTATTGCGGAATGCTGTCAAGTGCGGGATGTAGGTGATAGGTAATTTGGTTACTTAATGTGACTTGGTTGAGACTTTTCTGGTTCGTGACTAGAAATACCGACCAAAGATCGGAATGCGTCTTCAATCACTATCAATCCCTCCTCTGAAAATGGAAAAGCGTATGGCGGTAGACGTTGTTGTCAAATTGGTTGAAAGTCGACAGTTACTCCGAGTTGACGGCGATAACGATCTGACTCAATTACCTGAGAGCAATGGCAGAGCTGAACCTGAAATCTTGGCCTTGTGCTGTTGCGGGTAGACTTTGCTGGGTTTCCACAGAAACCTGAGCGCTGCATTTCATGGTACCCAGACCAGGTAGAGAGGATAAATGACGTCGCGCTGAGGAACACCTCAAGAAAACATTGTGACAAGCGTTGACCAGGCAACCATGGCTGCCCAGCTCTGTCAGAACGCGTTGCCCCGCCACAAGATGATCAAAATCGGTAATTCGACACCCCTAAGTCGAACACCACTATAACCCAACTCGCACACCCCCCCAAGTCACTCACTTGATTTGATTAAGCGGATGCCTTTCGAAAATGCGGGTGGATAGGATTACTCGTTTGTTGCAAGGGGCTGTTTGTCCAACACATCCCTTGCCCCTTTTTCTCATCTACGTCGATGAAAGCTACCTGCGGTTGGCCTCATAGAGGCGCCCAAAATCTAGAAGCCAGCCACTCCTCGGCCAATGTAGGTAGGGTTTCAAGCCGCCCAACTCAACATGCATTCGCCCCGAGGGGCGTGAATCCATTTCAAACCGTCAGGTGGAAGGAAAAGGGGTTGCGGCCTCCAAGCAATCGAAAGGACAGCTTTCGACAAAAGTTTCAGTGACTTTCCTTCTATTAATACCCAGCTGGCAAAACCGCTTCTTGGCTACGTGTCGTTTCATGTGTGTGGTCTGGCACGGCGCTTGTTGTTGTTCCCAGATTCTTTGTCAAAGCCAGGTTTCGGAGATCATAGCCGATGCTCAATTGAGCCAATGATGATAGATACCGGACAGTTATGAATTTTATTCTTCTGTAAGAGAGACCACTAAATATGTCCAGAAGCCAGTTTGATGAAATCGGCTTGTTTCTCAAACCAGGACCGTCCTCATAAGCCATATAATATGCTCGTAGTAGAAGTAGGGATGCTCATAGAAGAGAAGCTCATTGAGAAAAGAAGGAGCCGGTTTGCTTGAACTCAACCTCGGGGTATATGTAATAATAAGACCAATAAATATTACCCTACTGTTGTCTATAATCGTGAAAGTGCGTGAAATCTTTCCAGTCTTTTTGCTCAAACCGCGTTACTCGAAACATGTGCCCAAAAAATCGGCATGCGTGCGATGAACACAAAAAAACAACAAATCAAGTCTTCGTTCCCATGGAGCGGTGCATGTGTGCTAGTTCTGTATACAATCTGAAAGCTTACACAAATATATCGCAAAAAAAAAAATGACACGATTTCCATCCGAGTAGAGAGCATGGAAAAGAATCAACAATGGGGTATAGTGTTGGGTGAAATTGTTCCGGCTCGGCTCGCATTTGGTTTCAAGAACTGCGACCGGCCTTTTTCAGAACCTTTGTCTTCGTCTCATCATATGCAAAACCTTGTCCATCCAAGTCGCAACAGAGCGAGGTAGGAAATGATAGGAGATATATATGTTTCAGAGGTGAATGCCAAAGATGGAAGCACATATTATCTGCGGAAATCCACAAGCCGCATGAATTAGTCGCCTGGCAGCAGTCTGCGCATGGCTGAGACTAATCCGCTAGAAACGTAATTAGGAAAAAGAAAAGAAGGGTCAAATATACCCCAAACATGAATGACCATTTTCTGCGTAACAGTGCTGGGCCACTCCACAATTAGAAGAGAAAAAAGTAAACAGTCGCTCAAGTCGTCATCATACGTCGTTACAAATGCCATTAAACCAGTGACTAAAGAGGGGATAAAGAATAGAAGGGTGAAAGTCGTTGCCATATGACCAGGCTCCAGAACTGCATGGATGAACCAACTTGGATGTTTTGATGGGCCATTAAGACCAAGGTTGCACCATGAGCAAAAATAAGTAGCAACATGCTCAACCATTTTGTCATATGTAATTATGGTCGTACGAGTTGTAAGGTGCGTAGGGATTTCTGGAGTTGTCGGGCGGAGGAGGCAGCGGCGGCATGCGAGGGTGATACATTGCTGGCGGTCTTTCGTAGTCTATGTAGCCTTCATAGCCAGCTCTGCTGTAGGAACCAGCCTGAGAGGATGTGCGGGGCCTATAAGACGTCGCCGGCCTGGATGACCTGCTGACCCTGCGATCATCGGCAGGATCGATATAGCTGGACCTGTCGCTGCCTTCGCCAATGGCGGCCGCACCGCCCCTTGAGATGTTGAGCTCAGCACCGTCCTTGCACTGCAACTCGGCACCACCCATCTTGAGCGTAGCGGGACCGACCACTCGAACCGTGAAGTCATCGCCTTCATCGCTGTATCGCGTTGTCCGTGTAGTGGCCGACTTCTGCACAAAGTCGCTCTCCTCACGACTGGCCGAGCTGCGAGTTGAGCGGCTGCTGGGAGCAGGACGTGACCGCCTCTCTGCCTTTCGCAATGCCTCCGCAGTCAGCGCGGGCGCGGGACCGCCTTCAACGGCATCTTGATAAGCATGAGCAGCAGCGATCTTTTCTGCCATCTTGTTCTCAAGTGGAGCTCCACCATAATAAGAGTTCCGGCGGTTTCGATCAGGCCTCGTGGTAGCTACCTCGGTTTGGTAAGCACCGTGATCGTAACTCATTGGGCGTCGACCACTGACGCTGGGGCGCCGAAGTCTGGAGCGCTCCTGGGCATAGTTAAAGGGCTCGAGCTCGGCAGACGTGGGCGTGCGAGGGGTGAAGGGATTTTCGCTGGGCCCACGTGAGGGCGGGCGAAAAGGACCGGTGGTTATGTGTCTCGGGGCCGTTGAGTGCGGCCTGGCCGGAGGTGGCATGCGCATCCTGTCCTCCAACCTGGCCTGTTCATCTCGCTTTTTGGCCTTTGCTGATGATCGACGTTGAATAGAAACGGCCGGAGTACGATTCTCCTGGTCGTAACGCCCATCATCGTAGCGAACCTGATGGAGACCCATCGCGGAAGCAGGCCGACCTCCAATCGACAAGGACTCAAAGCGGCTTTCGAGAGAGCGAGTCGGTGGTGGCTGAAAGTAGTCTCCCATTGACGGCGGCGGGTGCATGTGCTGTACGAGGTGTGGCATTCCCCATGGTTGCGGGGGAGGCTGTGGAGGATATAGAGGGGGAGGGAAAGACCCTGCCATTGCCAATGGTGGCATCTGGTTTGCGGGAATGGCATGGTGCGTTGCATACCTTGCGTTGGCCAGTGGTGGCCGCGAGGCAGTGTTGATATGGTAGCTCGAATGGCGATACGAGGGATCCCCGGTACCTGCGCGCGGACGCGAGACGCCAGGCACTATCAAGGGGTCGGCATCAACTGGACTTCGGCCGTACCAAGCGGCATCTTCCTGATGCATTGATCTCCGAGGCCTTGAGCTGTGTCCTTCCGGGGCGGCTCTGTAATGCCTCGATGAGGACTCATCATAAGTCACTCGCTTCGACGTCGGCGATTGAGGTTGATCCCTGGTCGACTTCCGCCTGCTTGCGTCGACCTTTCGATGAGCGCGCTGGTCGGCGGCAGAGCTCCCACTTCCGCTTCCGCTCCCACTGCTAGATGTGACTGAGCTGTCATCGGACGAAGCAGTAGGCGACGGCGGCTCTGGCACAGACCTGTTGCTTCGTGCCCTCCTGGTGTTGGATATTTCCCTTCCAGGACTTCCAGGTGCGACTGAGGCAGCAACTTTGGTGCTTTCGATGGCCTGGTCGTTTTGATCTGCATCTTCACAGTATGCAGCAGACATGGCGAAGCCGCACACGTCGTATCTGTCAAGGCCCTCTTATACAGCAGTCGATGAGAGTGGTGGCCAAGGGCCAGTCAGCCTGTCAGGCTATGCAGTATACCTTCCTTGCGTGTGTGTGGGCAGTTGTTGTAGTGATTGATGCCAAAGGGAGATCCGCTGTCTGGTATATTTCATAAAGGATGTGGTGTAGTTCGTCGGGATGTTGGAGATGGCCACCCTTGATCAGTAATAGTCGTTTGTACCGTTTCATGCAGTATATTTGGTAGTTCTGATGTGAGAAACTGAGAGTGGGGATGACCCGACGGTCTGGGAGTGACGACGAAGTTGCTTGTCGGGACCGAGAGGTGACAGACACCGGCGCTAAATCGCGACGTCCGAGTTGCGAATGCACCAGGAGGGGTTAACAACGACGATGATGTTGTTCTTCGCTGTTTCGAGGGGCTAAACTCTGCAATAAGAATTCTGGAATTGGGCAAGCAAATAAGCCGCGCGCAACGATCAAGGTGGCGGCTTGACTTTTTTTTTCTTTTTTTTTTTTCTTTGCTACTTCGGGTGGGAGGGGATGAGATGGCAATGGAGTGAGTGGGTTGGGTGTGTGGGCAGAAGGAAAAATCAAAACGACCAGCGCAAAGGTCAGAAATGGATGAATGGATCCTTTGGATGCGGGAGAGAACTTGGTTGTGAGTGGCTGCGACTGAATGGCTGGTTATCCTTCTTTCCCAAAAGTGATTGATTATCCGGATCGACTTCGTACAGTTAGTTGAGTGGGGAGGAGTGTTTGTTGTAGAAGGTAGAGGAACACAGTGAGAAGAGAAGAGGAGACGGTAGGAACAAGGGACCCAGAGTCCCTTGACTTAATGGAAAGGGGTGTGTCGTGGGGATTTCTTGGGAACCGTTGATTGACGACAGAGGGTACCAGAGGTTCCACTGTCGGCAGCAGCAAGCTCTTTGACTGGCAGAGGTGGGGATGAAAGGTGCCACGATTGCTTCCCCGTCCTTATTTTCCTCTCCTCAGCAGCTATCGATAACGAGCATCGGGAAGGCGGGACCTAACTCTGGGGTTGGGTTCAGAAAGAGAATTGGATCCAAGCTTACTTGGCTGAGGTGGGCGGTACTTTAGTCTTACGGTACCTTACCTTACTTTGGACATTTCGATGCTACTGGACAAATAACTGTGCGATTGACCGAAAGGAAGTCTCACTTTTGAGGCTAGCTTTTTAGCCCATGGCCCAGATTGTTGTTTACTTGGTCCTTTTTCTCCCTTCCATTCAGCCGACCATGTGTTTTACCTTTTGGGTTTCGTTGCCCCTTCAACGTAGCTCGACTCAATTCCTACGCTACGGATAACTGTCCAAACTATCAGAGTCGTCCGACGTTGGCAGTCCGTCCTGTCAGGACCTGTCGTTCTAATGGAGCAAGGTCAAGATTTGCGGATCTTGGGGGATCCTTGGAGCTTTGACGGTGATCTGATCTGCCAAGTGCGGCGGCTTTGGAGCTGTTCTGACAGGGACTGGGCCCGCCGGCCGAGTTTCCAGAAACACACCAACGTACTGTAAAGCCAGCCCAAGTCGCGTCTACAGCATGTCTATGACGATGAGTGCTTTTTTTTTTATGGGCGAGCCCCGTTAAGCTAGTCGCTTATCCGGTTGACAGTTTGCTGTGTGCAGTACTTGACAAGGTCAGCTATCTTGGATACCAACCAGCTTGGAATTGCGACCAGTGCCCGCTACAAAGAAAAGAATCTGCTCTCCTGAGGACCCTCTATTTTTCGCCCTCGTGCGAAATCAACCATCCGAACATTTCCATATGCCCAACGACTCGTTGCAGATGCAACTGCAAGGCACCACAACGCCGTGGCCCGTTTTGGTGCAATTTGTTGCCCATCTTTCTTTTGGCTCGCAGGGTTCAGTATTTTACCTACATTAGCTATCCTAGTAGCTTGCAAACTGGCCAGAATAAGACTGCTCACCGTTTCACACGCTAATAACAGCTGCTAACGCAGGCAACATGTGGCTTTGTATCTTCTAAGTATCCCATCGGGCATCACTGAATTTAAGTACATGTACCTGCCTATCTCACCTCCTTGATTCCCACTCGTCGTGGCTTCTGCAGCTGCAGGGCGGGGTCCGGTTCAGGACATGAACGGGTCCCCATTCTAAGGAACCCCGAGCACTTACTTTTACAGCGGGACATCCGGTTCATACTACAATATGAACAGCCTTTTACATAAGACACTTTCAAGGCAGAGAGACCAGTAATCACTCCAAGACGTGCGTACTTTCGCAACTAGACCTACTATGGTAGAACACTCTAAAAAATCTCTTTATCGAATCACGATAATCAACCGGGGATGTCCTTGCCCGGACCCTTTTAGCCGGGCCAATTCGGGGCTCGATTCAGGGCAACTCGCTACCTTTTCGCTGCCCAAAAGGCCCACTTCTTACCTCTACTGGCTGTCGGCCGCTGACCGCCAACTCTTCGCCAGCCCCAAAGAGCCTCAAAGAAGAGGGGATCATGGCTTCATCCCCCACACTAATTAGCCTTTCTATTCCTGGTGGGAAGGAGGCTGGTGCATGCATCATTGAGAGGAGCAGAAATACGACTTGTGCGGCAGAGGCAAGGTGACGTGACTTGCCGGAGAGTGTATGGCCAGGGTTGCTTGCGCTGCTGGTGCTCCTGCGACGGATGGCTTACATTTCCGTTAATGACGGAGGTGACGAGCCATGAGCGGATTCCCGGGTCACGAGGTGAGGGTAATACCAACTGCAGATGTCCGTGCTGCAAACTTGCATCAGCATTGTCTGTCTGCATCGTTCAGTTACCGAGATCGCCTTTCAAGGTTCTGTACTTTGGCAGTCTCTTGACAGCCTCAATTGATATTTGCCAGTTGTCCAAGGTAGCTAAGCTTGCAGGCCGAACCGCCGAACCAAGCCAATTGTAGAAGACAAGAGAGGTATCAGCCTGACAGTCGCCTCATCGATTGGTAGATGAAGCCCTGGAGTTGAGTCCGCATCCCTCTGCTGCGCCGGGAGCATGCATCTACTCCTGGCAGGTCTGGTGATTTGTTGTTCTATTGTGCAGTGACTATACATACAGTGATTGAATGGAGAGAGCCACCACATGTACTCCGTACAAAACTCCACGTTGACGAGGTTTCCTCAAATTTCACATGTGGCAGATAGATACTGGCGATGCCCGTCTCAGACTTTAGAATTTTGGTCTTCTTCCCATTGGCCATCGCATGGGCCTGTTTCCGTCCCTTGGTTTTGGTGCTGGAAAAATATTTATTGTTTCGCGACTTACACCACACCCTGCTAAGGCTGAGAACAGCCAATCATGAACGAGCGGGATGTGCGAAGGAGCTGAGGTGCCACTGCAAGAGCGCACGAGGGAGGCAAGAATTTTGAGGCAGACTTTTTCAGTGTCAGTCAGCCTCTGGTGTTGTTTTGTTCCGGTCTTTGCCTCGCAACTGCGCGAGAGACAAGGCACAGTTTTCTGATGCTCGTGCTACATCTTCGGGTTCGACGAAATCACAGAAAACCACGTAGCCGTGTAGCGAACAGACGACGACGATTATGACGAACCGGAGAGAGCATGGATTTTAATACTGCAAACATCACAGAGACACAGGGCCAATGGGGATTTCTGGTAAGTCAGGAAGCGAGTCTTCGACCAAAAAGAGACGAGCAAATGAGCGCCTTGATTCTTCAAGCTGCTCATCCTCAATGGTCGAAATTCCCATGGAGTGGAGGTGGACCGCCATCTGCATGTAAAGCATTGACGCAAGTACAGGGGGTATGGGCGTAGCGAGTGAGGAGGGGGTGAAGATCGTCGAGTCCACTTTTAGTTTGTTTCTTTTCCTCACTCTATCTACTCCATCTACTGTAGTACTCTTGTAAGAAAGACTTTGTGGGCAAGACGAGGCTCGGAAGTTGAGGCAGGACCTGTGTCGAACTACGGATTCAACCCCTTGTCGGTCCCGTGACGCCTCGAGACAGGGTGGGATTTTGACCTCGGTGTTTGCAAGTACAGAGAGGTTCTTGAGAGAGAGAGCATACGAAGCCAAGTACGCAAGGCTAAGGCCCGGGGATGCTTTCTCGGTCTATTTTTGCTTTACGACGCACGCTACAAAGTACGCCATAAAAAGACTTACGGGATATGTGACGAAAGCGCGTCTTGTGCCTTTTGGTCATCGAGTGCGCCTCTGCCAAGCCGTTGCTCACTTGCGCAATGGGAATTTCCCAGTCGTGCAGAAAAGATGGCAAGCTGCATGCTCTTTTGCGCAATACAGCAAAGGATCTGCGAGTTTTACCCAACACAAAAGAAACGCAAATAGCAGAGTTCATACCCGCAGCCCAGTACTACTGCGCTCATATTCTGGCTCAATGTTCAGTTGTGTGAGCCGAAACAAAAACACTATAGAACTGCAATCATTAACGAGGTTGCGATTCGATGTACCACCTCGCTCGCGAATATTCCCCTCACCGCCTTTTCAGTGCAGGCTTGCCATCCCAGTCCCTCGACCATGCCGCAATGAGGAGAGAGACGACGCCACCGGATTTTCTATGTCTTGGGCAGGCCCGGTTGCAGGAGACGCGAGTGTTTCCGCGTGGGGTGACAGAAGTCCTGGCTTGCCCAAAATTACTTTGTACAGGAGACTTTTGGTATTGACCATGCTTACAATGCACTCCAGTTGGCTGCGTTGTACAAAGTACAGACCACTGAATCCCGTCAGAGGAAACCCCCCCCCCCATAGGAGGCGTAAGGCCCCAGGGAACATGCCTGCTGAGAGGGCATCACTGCCGCTGGGGAGAGGTGAATAGGAAAAGCCACAAGTGAAGCCTCCCTGCCCGATCCAGATTGTCAACAGCAGGGTTATCGGGGCTGAGCTGTGATCAATTGGTTCTCCACATCGGGGAAAAAGGGGTCGACCATATGCACGATGATGATAATCTTAACGATGACTTCTTTCGGTCTGCCTCGCATAAAGTAACTGGGACAGAAGTTATACGTGTACAAGTAAACAAATAAGTTTTTTCTGTGCATCTTGGCAAAAGGCGCAGCTGTTACTCGTCCACCTCGGGCTTTGTTTTGCCACTGTTGGGTACCATCAGCTGTTAGTTGCTATCTGCTTGTTATCTGCATGGCGTCTGCACAGAGAAGGGGGAGGGAGATACAGGCGGCTTGATATGATCCTCGTACGCTAAAGAGTTTCGAGGTCCCTGATGTATGTACATAGAAGCCCAAGTCTCTTGACAGTCTGAGCTTTTGGGCATCCATGGTCTTCTGTCCATCGGGTGAGTATGCTGAATGGATGAATACCAGGAGAGTTGCAATGCAATAGCAAGTAAGAGGTTCTTGTTGTTTCTCGAGACAGAGTGTTACCTTGCTCACACAGTCTTAATGCATCATCATGTGCAGGGTAAGCAACAGTACAACATCTAGCACTAGCACCAAGCCTCGGACTGAAGGCTCTCACACCCAAGTCTCATGGTTTTGCCTCGCCCTGTCTTGTTCCAAGATTTGACATTCCATCTTTCTTTCAAGCATCCACTGGAATCTCTACATCGGCCACCACTGCCCGGTGATCCGACAGGAATACCTTGTCGTCAAACCTGTTGGACAAGACACCAAACGTGATATACTTGACCTTAGCCGTGTGGTCCTTGACAAAAAGAAAGTCGATCTTCTTGGGCTCCTCGTTCGGCTCCCCAAAGGAAGTGTACGTGACATCTCTATACCCATACCTCTTCTCCCCCGGGATCAGAGTAGACATGTCCACCATCCCAGACCCCTCGCCCGGCCCAGTGATGCCTTTGTATGCACCCTCGCCCGGCGTACTATTAAAGTCCCCTCCCAGAAACACGGGCAGCTTGCGTCCACGGTCGTCGGTGCTCCACTCCTCCGCGACCGCGAGCAGGACCCCGGCGCTCTCCCTCCGCGCCACCTCGCCCAGGTGGTCCAGGTGGGTGCTCATGACGACGACCGCCACGCCCGCCACCCTGTGCCGGAGCCTCACGGCCGTCACGACCCTAGGCAGCGCCGCATCCCAGCCTGTGCTTGGCTCCCCGGGCGTCTCGCTCAGCCAGTAGGTCTGGGCACGCTCGGGCCGCCAGACGTCCCGCCTGTAGAAGACGGGCGAGTGCTCGCCCTCTGTGCCGCCGTCGTCGCGGCCCACGCCGACGTGAGCCCACGACGGGCCCAGTGCGGCTGCCACGTCGAGCAGCTGCGTGTGCAGGACTTCCTGCAGGCAGATGAAGGCGTTGTCGTGCCCCGCGGTGGTGAAGGTCAGCTGGGAGAAGAGGTGGTTGCATCGCTCGGACCAGGGCAGCTCGTCAGGGGAGGGTGAGGTCGTGGCGTAGCGGATGTTGTGGGTGATGAGGCGGACTGGAAGTTGGGGAGGGGGTTGCATGGTTACGAGGACCATTGTGCAAGGTTGGTGATTTTGATCTTGTTGAATTGATTTTGTTTTGTTTTTTTTAGCTAGAGGCTTGATGAGCTATGTGGCATGGACTAATGCAGGACAAAGGCTAGCTTGGATGATAACTTCATCACATTACTCGCTGAAATGAAGAATCAAGATGCACCAATCTTAAACGTCATGGCGTGGCGGCGTGAGGGGGATACACGTGACCACAACTTGGCTCCATGAGAGAACAACTTGGACCGTTGCTCAGTTCCAATCTAAGCAAATTGACCTTGAAGACCTTATCGGTGCAGCTCAAACATCCTCATGATGATATCTCTGATTCGTTTTCTTCCTCATTGCCTGGAGACCACTTGGTAATCTGTGCACTTGTTAAGACTGCGTAGATACTGAAAACCCCACCTGATCAGTCAACGAAATGCGCGGACGTTCAGGATGCTATCTTTGTGAAGTACAAGGCAGCCAAGTTATCGGTGTCTTGAGCGAGGTTAGTTCCAGCCCTACAGCTCAAA
The DNA here is from genome assembly GCA_003709005.1 of Magnaporthales sp. P1609. Lineage (NCBI taxonomy): Eukaryota > Fungi > Ascomycota > Sordariomycetes > Magnaporthales > Magnaporthales sp. P1609. Next base: position 1,644,915 of record PELF01000005.1, on the reverse strand, counting down.
AAGTAAAAGAAAAGAAAAGCAATCCTATACCTACTGAGGTGCCTAGAGCAGGTATATGCCACTGCAAATTACCACGTGAGGTATCCTTTCCTCTAGCCTAGCGCCCAACTGGACGCATTATTAGCCCAGGGACTTGAGCCGCAACCTGCTTGTGCATGAGATGAGCACGAAGCAAGCGAGAGCCATGTGACAAGATTGTGATGTCATCGAGGATTATAATATGAGCCGCAGGAAGAGAGACCGGTAGTAAAACAGCCAGAAATCGCCAGTTGTTTATGGAGTTAAGCATTCAATATATGATGCCCAGTCCCAAAACGACACCTACGCGCCCACAAACACATAGGTTGCAACAGCAAAAAGGTGAGTTGCTAATGCTTCTGGCCAGGATGTGAAAAATCTACCGTGTACACTTGCGCCAAATTAGACGTAGCGAAATGCTCGCTGTTTGTTGTCGTCATAAAGTCTGTATGTCCTTGAAAATGCTAGATCAATGAAGTGAAGCTGAGTAGTTACAAGTTTGCCTTATCATGCGTAGTTAGGGCTTTGTTTCATTTGTGGTGCTGTACCGCAATCATCTGGTTGTCCGCAACAGGCAGATGTTTTCCAAGTACGTATATGGTATGCAAACTTTGGGGGGGTTTGATATTTGAGGACGTAGCATCTTGGATGTTGAAAAACAACTCAATTCTTATAATTGCTCCATGTAGAAATAGGAGGCCCCATGCCAATGTCAAAGCGCTACGGACCAGCCACGCCAGGGAAGGAAACAATAGAAAATAAGAAGACAAAAGACTGCATGTACCTAAGTGACACACGCCTGAAGTAATGTATGTAATCAAACCAGCACTCCCATAATTCAGCTTCGTTTGCGGCCGGCGACGTCAATTAGGCCATATCATCCTTTTCGGCGCTCACGCTGCCCTAGCAACCATGGACCACTTATTATGGTTAGACTTGACTCAACTCCATCACCATATTTCCATTTTTGTGGTCCCATACGAGGGGGTCAACATTCGGGGGCCCAGGCTAACAATCTGCGAGATTAAGGAAATCAACCGTTCAAGTGAGAATTTGCAACAGCCTGTGTTGTGAGCTAACTACCGAGTAGGTACTACTTAATCGTATACAGTAGGTTAGCAGCAAAGTATACTCTTTGACCCTCACAAGGCGCCGAATCATTGCATCTTGTCTTCCTGGTGGTGCCAAGGGTTGGGCCGACTTGCTTGCCAAACATGGACCAGGCGAGACCAGGCGAGTACAATAATTGGGTGGAGGCACCGGAAAAAGCTCTGTTAAAAATCAGAATTGATGGTAGCAAATCCATAGTAATAGGGAGAGCCACCTCTCTTTTGCTTTCACCATCTTGAGATTCCAACAAGAATCGGCCGCCCCAGAAGTTCAACCGCAAAGGACGTTGTAGTCACAATGGTTCGCCTCAACCTGGCTCTTGGCATTTGTGCTGCCGCTGCATATACACCTGCAGGATCGGCAGCTTCCATCAGCGCAGCTGGGAAGCGCCAAGTCGATTGCGCGGGTGTCAAAGCAATCAGTCCGCTCTGTGACTCCAATGAGGCCGCGTTCCATCGGGACGCTTTTTACGTCGGTGGGCGCGACCTTCCCACCGACAGGGGAACCAGCACTGCCGACCAGCTCTACGTCGAAAAACTTACACCATCAGGCGGCGTGACGCAACCCAACCCGCTGGTCTTTTTCCATGGAGGTGGCTTCTCCGGGATCACATGGTTGAACACGCCCGATAACCGCAAAGGTTGGGCGTCGCACTTTATCGAACAGGGTTACGCCGTCTACATTGTCGACTCCATCGCCGTCGGCCGATCAACACAGGGCGATGCAGCAGGATATGCTCCTGTCGGGGCCGGCAGCCCAGTTGAGACGCTACGCGATATATTTACAGCGCCTCAAGATGTTAATCAGTACCCGCAGTCGCAGTTGCACACTCAATGGCCCGGGACTGGCAGGGAAGGTGATCCGACGTTTGAGCAGTTTCGCCGATCGGCGCTGCCGCTGAGCTTCAACATGGTCCGGCACGAAAATGCCATGCGCGCGGCAGGGTGTGAGCTGCTTTCGCTACTCGGAACGCCATCCTTTCTTATCTCGCACTCTTTCGGGGCGGTAACGCCGTTCCTGCTCAGCAATGACTGCCCGCAGCTTGTGGCTGGCAACATCAACCTCGAGCCATCAGCCGGCCCATTTTATCAGTTCAACCTAGACGGAACCGGTCAGGAGGTGTTCCCTTGGGGCATGTCCAACACTCCTGTCGATTACGACCCGCCCGTGACGGAGGCGTCCGGGCTGAGGACCGAGTTTGTGGGCAATGCCACCGCAGTTCAAAGCCGGTGTCGTTTACTGGTCGAACCCGCCCCGAGGCTGCCCAAGGTGGCGAGTGTGCCGTACCTGACTGTCGCGGGCGAGGCGAGCATCCATATACTCTGGGACCACTGCGCCGCAATGTTTATCAGGCAGATTGGTGGCACGGCCGATTACGTCAAGCTGGCGGATGTGGGCGTTCGGGGGAACGGGCACTTTTCGCACCTGGAGAAGAATAATCTGGAGGTGGCGGGAATAGTGCAAGATTGGATTCGAAAACGTGCTGCGCCACGCGTGTGAGACAAGGACGCGTCTGCTTATTTTAATTTTAATTTTTGGGGACGGGTTCCGTTGTGCCGTCGAAATGATAAGGCGTTATCAAGTCAACACGAAGAGAGAAAGAAAGGCTCAAATTCGCCCGACTAGTGGAACCAAGATGGGCACGTGACAGTCACTTAACTCCGCAAGAGGAAGGAATGCCCTTTGGCCTCATAACAAACTGCTTGTCCTAGAGGAGGAAAGATGATGGAGGCTGCTATTCAATCTGCACACTAATGCTTGCTCGGTTTTTTTTTCGGATCTCGATCGTACAGTTAAATGCAAGACATTGTTTCTGTTCGCAACAACTTTTTCCGTCTCCATCACACGTCAATGTCATATGAACGGCCGCCCAGATGGACGCCTCCAAAACCCCCCACCTGTATCCAAATTTCGTCCCCCACCTTTGGGGTCAGCTGCACGTTGGGAATCACAAAGTGCTTTGTCGGTCGGATATCAAAACTTCAACCCTGGTCAAAGCCGAACGACCAACTTGGCAGAATTTCCTTGTCCGCTAATAAATCTATGAGCCGTTCATTTCGGATGCAGGGGAAAGAAAGAGCTTGCTTCCCGTCGTGTCTCCGGTATCTATTTGCGACTTGACAGGTCAGCCGGTGCTGACTTGCAATCAAAGCCGACCTGGATGGTTCTTGTGCCTGTCTAATACGTCGTAAAGAACGGGAGTAATGACAAAGGATTCAAACCTCGCCACAAAAATGGGTCTCTCAAATATGGATGACATCTAGACCGTTCTTGGCAAACTTCTCTTTCCATACAATACTGTTGGTTTATATTCAGGGCTTTATTCAGCAAAGTCACTCACCCTCTATCATTTCTCGCTTAACGCTGAACATTCCACAGAGAAGGAGCGAAACTAAAGCGTAGACAAAGGGACCATCCAACAGCATCAATAGCTATGGCGCGGCGGCAGGTCGCATAATGCAAGGTACGCGGCCACGATTCCTCGATCTCATGTGCCTCTACTATGACAAGATCGACAGGGAACATGTATACATCTTGGTGCATCCGGCTGCCGCTGTAGCCTATCGACGCGGGTGGACTGCAGCCTGTGCTTAGCCTGACCGTTCCCTCCTTCTTGGGTCCTTTTGCAAGTGCGTGATATGAGAACGTCTCGGGACTCATAATCTATCAACAGCTTCACACCCACCATTTGAACCGGCGGCGTCGGGCTTGGGAAGCAGTCGTAACAAACTATATACGCTAAACAATCAACTGTGGTGTGGTGTGCATAGTCACCTGTCAACAGCCTCCATATCTCCTTGCTGATCAATCAATGCGAGAACCATTCGTGCCCGGCTAGCTACACTCCATCACTGTCTTAGTCTTGTCACGAGGACTACAGCATCACCCGAATTTTTCCATGCTAACGCCCGGGTTTAGATGCCAAAAATCCAGCTTTTGCTAGACCAGAGAACCCGACTGAAGATAGGCCGTCGCAATCTGCCCAGCCAAGCCCCGCACGATGATTCACTTGCATGCAGGCCTACTACTTAGCACGCCGCGACTAGATCCAACAGATGGCGCGTCTGCATCCTTGGCCTGCACCATATACAGTTTAGCTCCGGCAGAGCTCTCTTGCTTTTGCCCAGGGAGGCCCTCTATACCCCACACAACCTTTAGCCGTCGTGTGAATCACATCCAATCCCAAGGTCTACCTATTCCGGTTTTCTGCCATCTACTTGGCTTGTAGAACTCCAGTTTTGCACCACACAACTGCGCCCGTCGTCGCCTTTCTCCCAGGGAGTATGTGACACAAGCTGAGTATGACCATACCATTCTCCACCACCACGAGACAGCTACATGTTCCCCGCCGGTGACTTGCATGTTAGCCCCGACTACTGGTGTTTTGTTTCTGGCATGTTCTTCTCCGGCGCAAGACCGGCCGGGCAGTGTAGACGTGATGGTGTGGACGCCTGACTAGCCTGCGCATCTGCCTGTTTTTCTTTCGCCTGCTTACCACTCCCTTTGCTTATAAAGTAGTTAGAGTCGCTACTGTTGTTACTGCCCTGTCCACTCAGCTTCCCCCCCTTTCATTCGTGTCGCACTGCATCCCGGGCACTCCTGTTTGAACGTCGCCTTTCTCTGATAGGAGGAGAGGACCCGTGAGCCTGTCGTTACCATTCGTCACATTTCTTCACACGAGATATCAGATTCGCTTGAGCCGGCCAGGCCGGCGCGCTATACTGAGTTCAGCTCAACTCAGCTTATAAGCAAGCTTTCCCATCATCCTTTGTCAGATTATCTGTTCACTCTTCTTTTGAAAGATATCAATACCTCGCAAGTCCTGGCCAGAGCCGCCGGTATTTTACCATGTCGTCTTCCTTTATCAATAGCATTCACCTGCCCGGCATTGTCCACAGCGCCAACACATCAAAGAAGGTTACCAACCACAGGCCATCACCATACCGCAGCATCCAATACAGCAACGCCATGGGTAGCTCCTGGCCCCCAACTCAACTTCGTCTACAGGATATAATGACCCCTGACCAAGACAACGATATTCCAATCCTGGAGCGCAACCTCGACTTTATCGACGACGACCCACTGACATACTTCCTCACCCCGACCAAGGAAGAGGACGACCCGATGATGGACTTTGACGCTGGTATCGATGGCTCATCGACCGACATGATTCGTTCCGTCAGCCCCTCACAACTCGACGGCGGCAAGAAGAGGAACAGCACTGCCAATAGCAGTAGTCCGTTTGCCCGGCCGCCAACTCCACCACGCTCGCCACCGGCGCTGGGTGAGTCGACGGACGAGGAGATGGACGACGATGAGGACGACTACATCCGCCTCGGGTCGAGCCAAGGTCTGCTCCCACTGTCGTTGAGCGACTTTGCCAAGGAGCAGGCGCTGTTGAGGGCGGCCTCGTTTCCCAGCCGCTCGCAGCGCGGACGCAGGGCGACCTACACTGCCAACTCGAGCCGGAGAAGGCTGTCGCCGCGGTCGTGGAGGGAGCCGAGCCCCGACGTGTGGAGCATCGAGGAGGTGCCGGAGGACTCTGGCGCCCTCAAGGAGGCTGAGGAGAAGAAGGCGGCCGCCGACGGGAAGCCCAAGAAGAGGGTAAGGTTTGTCCTTCCTGTGGGGGAGGAGTCATGTCATTGATTGCCTAGTTTTGTAGCATCTTTCTTTGCTGGGGAGGTATTATTCCCTATCTCTTCTCATTTTTCTTAGGTTGACTATTTATTTGCTCTGGAAGCTGGGTTCTAACCTGTTCTAGAGGCCGGACTGTGCATTATTAAACGGATGGCACGGCTGCATTGGGTTTGGCGTTGTTTATATCCTGTTGTTTTCATTTTCACATTTGTTATTTTGCAGTCCCACAGCCATTTCGTGCTGTCGGATATATCTGGGAGGTGGAACAATATGTCGGATTTTTATCTCACAGTAGCTTATATTTCTCTGGGAACATCATTTCTGCGGGTTGGTTTATCCTAGGCATATTTCCTACATCCTATCTTACCCATTTCCCTTTTTTCCAGACTTCTTATTCCACCCTGAACCCTTATTGTACACGGATGGTCATCGGGCAGGAGAGTCTTCATTACTATACAGACTAAGAAACAGTAACACGCGGAAATTCGCGCGCGGTCACTCATATTGCATTCGCCCTCACGTGAAGTAGGTCTCTCGTAAGCCAAAAAAGAAATGACAACCAATGCCACGGGGTTCTTGCGGCGATATGAGTGGCGAAAACAGTCACATCTCATTTGTGATTTTCGCCCCAAGTGCGATTGGGCGGGGTTAAGATGGAGGGGGGCAATCTGTTTGTTTCTTCTCCATCTTTTTATTTATCTTGTTGGGTCACACGCTTGTGATTGTGATCTTGGTGGTGGTGCGTGTGGGTGTGGGCATATGTAAGCGGCCGAGACATTTAAGAGATGGGGAACAGGCTTGGTGCATGTAGCATTTCTGGGAGTTCGGCGTCGTTACCATTTCGCCGGAGGTGCGCCTATCCCGCGGGAGGATGGCTTATCAAAGGCGTGAAAAAAAAACCAAAAAAAACCAGCGCTAGTTAGACAACCAATGCACTATTCTGGGGAGCAGGATTTACTTGGCTAGGTATCTCACGGTTCATGCTGGATGCATGGTGGTTGTACAGTATAAGATGAGTACGCAGTTGGTGCGAATAATCACCAGTGCGCTGCGATTAGAACTACTCCTCGTCGAGCCCGGCCGACGCACACAAACGGCTTCCGGCGTTCTGTAAACAGCCGATTAAACCGCGAATGCCCGTTTGCTGAAACTGGAAGGGCTGAAGTCGTAGTCTGGGATTGGACGGGTGAGAACTAGCAAAAAGTAAAGAGGGTGTCGTCTCTCGGCTGAGCAACCTTACGCACAACGTCTATCGCCGAAGCGAGGGAATGCGACTGCCCAGTCGGGCTGGAGCTGTAAAAACCGGCTTCTCGGCCATCCATCCACAACGTCGGGATAAGACGCAGCCAAAGGAGCTGCACTGCTGCCACTGGTGCGAAATACGATTGATACGTAGGGGTTGCCAATCCGGGCTGTTTCCTCCGACGGGGCTGAGAGAGACTATCTGATGCCAGCATGGGCTATAGGTTGTTATTGTCAACAAATACCAGATCCAGCCGTTGAATGTAGACGGTGCCGAGGTTTGCCCTTGTTTTTAGCATGAAGTTACTTTTGAGAAGAAATGGATAGCGAATGGTCGTGACTGGGGACCGACAGCATTGGCGTGGTTTGATTTGGGTGCTAAGGAACGAATCGCGGGTGTCCTAAAGTGTGGTTCTTGGTTTGATATGGCACTGCAGGATCATTTGCTTGGAGAAGGTCACTTGTTCTCTTGTTTCTGGTTGCGACCTCAATAGCTGGTCTAATTACTGTAATTACTACCCCCCATATATAAGGTTAGGTAGAAAGAGGGGTATGCCATACATCTATCAAGATGAAGATTGTTGACATCTCGAGGTCTATATCAAAGAAGTTGGACGATAGAATAATGATGCCTGCAGCTCCATTCCCAATGGCAGGTCTTTGTGCCGCAATAGGCGAAGTTTTGTCGATTGCTAGTGCATGTCGCGATCTCAGCAAGGAAGAAATCAAGGACATGGTCTTGACGAGACCCGCCATGGCCCGAGCTTGGTTTGCTGTCAGATTTGCAGTCTGACAAAGCTTCCAGCCATTTTGTGATAGAAGCAGAGCGTGAGGCAGAGAAATGACCATGTAAAAGAGAGTTGCAGGTCTCAGAAATTCATGCGGTATGACTGAAGAAACTCACTACCAGACATTGCTCCGGTCAAGGCACTTCAGCGTGTCTTTGATTGAAGCCTGAATGGAGGCTGGGGTTATTTACTATTTGCCAATTTGGGCAGCAGGTTGACTTTCTCGACATGACCCCGCTGTGTTGTCACTCAGGCCAGCCCCCGAACTGGGCAAGCAAAGTCCCTGACTCGCTCATTGTAGCATCCCTCAACCACCTTGATCCCTGCCCTTAAGCTGACACTTCAGTAGAAACTTTGTTTACATGTACTTCTGAGCTTCCCGTCAAAAGCTTCCTGATGGATGCTTGTCATTGGCTCCCTCGACAGCTGCGGGCGCATCTTGTTTGTTGTCACTGGCACGTCACTACGGCACCGACCTGCATCGGTCAGATCAACCCATCAGAAGTCCACTAGACTAACTAGCATTGTCAGAAGAATGTACTGTAGGAGATGGCTCCCCAATAGCTCTTGTGTTTTTTTTATTTTGTCCACGTTTGTTGTCACTGGCTGCAAACAAGACAACTTAGAAGTCACTCCCAACACATAAGCATCACGTAGGGTCCGGCGCGGCAGGGTTACACTACAGTTAAAGCTTGGTTTCCAGGTTGTGTTGCGTTGCGCGACAATTCAGTCGTCATTGCTTGTGCAGGACCTGCAGCCGTCCGGACATTTTCGTTGTCCGCATTCTTTGTTTTTTTCTTTTTTTTTTTTTTTTTTTTTTTTCTCGATCTGTCATTCCTCGCTGTTTGCTTCTCTCCATCGGGCTTCATCATTTCTACCTAATGCACAACACACAGACATATACACTTTTGAATTCAAGCTCAAGATTTTACAAGCAAATGATACGCCAAACAAATCCACCAAGTCATCCATTCCGCAATTTTGCGCTGTTGCGGTAGCTGTTGGTGTTGTGCTCACCGAGGTGTGTTGTGATTTCATTACTCGTTTCTTCGTCTCGAATTGACTGGACCACTGCTGGTCTACCGACCCACGGCCCTGGTTGCCCTGTACGACGATCCGCCTGCCAGCCCAGCGTAACTCTCCGACCATACACATCAACCCGCATACAAACATATGTATACACACCAGACACGGCACCTCGTCGCAACGATCTGTTGATTTGATCTGACTTGATTTGATCTTCTCATTCACTTGCCATTTTGGGGTAGCCTGGGTTTTTCTCTTTTCACCAATAATCTCCTTTCAGCCTAGCCAGGCAACCGCATTCTTGACAGTCTTTTAATTGCACCATTTTGATCGCAGAAGATAGCTTTGCGCAGTCCAAGGGAACCTCTCGTCCGGCATGGAGGTATTCAACTAAACTAGACCACTAACCCCCGCACCGCCTAGACAATGCCGACCCCGAACCCACCACCAGACGATCAACCATCACCAGAAGCTGCGGCGCCAAGTGCCGAGTCCGACAAGCAAAGCTCTGACAATGGCGCCCCGAAAACCCCCAACCACCGCCGCGGTGTCTCGTCGGGCGGGACTCCACAGAGCGCTCCCCCGATCATCGTGACCACCACGGGGCCCGGCACACGGCAGCGCTCTGCGACGCTCAAGCCCCAGCCGACGCTGCTGACCGACTTCCTGCTAGGCCGCCAGTCTCCCGCCCGCGTGGCAGCCATGCGCCAGCAAAGACTGGACTCGATGGCCGTGCGCGCCGAGATAAAAAAGGAGATGCGCGAGGCAGCCGTCAACCGGCTGGCGCAACCGGGCGGCGTCCGCGACCGAGTTCAGAAGTGGCAGAAGACCAACGCCGCCGCCATGTTGTCTGGGGATCCGGAGGACGCGGCGAGCGAGCCTACAGATGTCGCATTCAACGTTGAAGAGGAAAGCGTTACAGAAGAGGACCGGCAGCGCATAAAGTTCAGACAGCAGCACAAGCACAAGAGGAAAAGCTCAGCCAAGCCCGTCCAGGTTGCACCCGCGGCCGAGGATCAAGGTGACGAAGCTACTCAGGAAGAAACAGAACCTGTATCAGGGGCAGCGTCCCCACCAAAGAAGAGAATCGTTAGTGACGATAACTGGATGAAGCGTAGAAGGAGGAGTCCGCCCGGCTCCAGGGCTGTAAGGATGAAGGCAGGAGGCGGTCCGACACCAATACCAAAAAATTTTCTGCAAAAAACAGCGCCAAATCCACCGGTGAACAACAAGATCGCTGCCTGGGCTGCTAAAGTCGAGCCTATGGAGATTCCAGCCAAGACCAAAAAATACTATTCCAAATCCGGGGACGCAATTGAGGTGGAGGAGGACGATCTGAGCGCAGTCAGCAGCTCGAGATTTACTGAGGATGAAGGGAGCCGGGTGCGATCCACCACCTCTAAGAGATCGGAAGGCTCTAGCGAGAGAACAACAGGAAGAAGCAGCGCGAGGACTCTCGATGACGATGGTATCCGCGTACGGCCGATTCGCTCAGAGTCTAGGAAGCCAAAGGGCGACGATGATGGTATCAGGGTGACATCTTCGACGTCGAGTTTGCCAGATGACGGCATCAGAGTGAGGCCATTGCGGGCGAAAGGCTCAGAAAGCAAAGGGGATCGCACCCGCTCCGTGTCTAGAAAGCCATCTGGAGAGCGTTCGCGAAGAGTCGCGAGCGCAAGACGAGATCCGTCGCCCTCTACTGTTCTGCCATCCGAGGTCGACACACAGTCCATTCCTGATACTCCTACCAAGAAACCCAGTCGAAGAAGTCCACCAAGAGCCAAGAAGAGCAAGCCTGCACCGACAGAGATCACGGAGCTCACGGAGCTCACACAAACAACACAAACTACAGACGCCACCGAAGCGACTGAGGCGACTGGCACGTCCTATCTGACGGGAACTACTGGTACCACGGAGACGACTGGAACCACACAAACAGAAGAAGAACTTTCAGATGATAGGTCCTCGAGCGATTACGATAATTCCGACCTTCCTTCCACCGCACCAGCAAAATCCCTAGCAGATATTCCAGTCGGATACTCGGCATTCAGTGAGCTTGATCTACCCATTCGAGGTGATGGTGGAAGGATGCAGAGACCAAAGAACCAGAGATCGCCAAGTTTTAAAGCCAGTGATGTGTTTAAAAAGGTCTACAGCGAGGGTCGGAAGATCATCACCCACACGGTGGCTCCTCCAGAACCTCCAAAGCCGGCAATGAACCAGCCTCCCAACATTGAGAACTGGTTGAGTAGCACGGTGGACCCATTTGTCGAGTCTCCGGAAGTGGAAAAGGAAGATGTTGAGCAAGAATGGAAAAAGGCCGCAAAGAGACGCTCGGTTTCCAGCAAAAAGCGCGAGAAGGAACCGGAGAAATCAGATGTGCCATCTAACACGAGGCCTACTGTGGGGGAGGAAAACCAGGAGAACACAGATCCGAAGCCAGCTGTCGTGGAGGACAGGACACCACAAAAGGAGACAAACTCCACTCCACCATCAACAGGATTGAAGCGGAGCGGAGCTACTAGAGGTATGTCTTCGCCGCTGAAGACCGCCCCAAAATCGGCACCCAAGAAGCCGTTCCGGGAAGCTCTCAAAGAAGCATTCCGAGGAGAATCTGCCGGCCACAAAATCTCACCCACGAGATATGCCAGCTTTGAGAAGGAAAGGGTACCTGAATCAGAGCTGGAACCTTCTGATGAGGACTCAGAACGGAGCCATCATGTTACGCGAGATTCTCGAGACCATCGTAGGAGATCCTCGGGCTCTCGTAGGTCACGGTCGCCAAGCTCTTCTCTAACATACGATAGCCAATCAACGCTGCCTCCTGCAGCGCCAGCAGCCGGGCTGTCTAGACGGAAGCCCCCTACCAATGGGCTTCATGAATTATCTACAATTTTCTCCATGGAGGACTCCTCCAGGGGAGGACAATCCGAAGTCGACTCTACAATATCCGAAACAACCGTCACACAGACTTCAGACTATACAAAATTTACGGGCGCATCATCAGCGACTCGACGAAAATCCACGCTCAAGAGAAGGCTCACGAAGCATTCAGATTTGGTCTCGGTGCTGTCATTACCAGAAGCCGCGGGTGTGCCAACTAGAGCACCGAGTATAAGGGTCGGACGGAGCTTGCGCAGAAAGACCAGCAAGCTCGAGAACGCGACTCTGGACGATCTACTACACGAATTCATTGAGGATGAGAACTTTTATCAACGTGAACTGAGGACGATCGTCGATGGCGTCATTCCTGTGCTGCTCAAGGAAGTGGTACGCCGTGATACCAGGATCATCACAGACCTCTTCGGTTCAGCCTTTGGCACTGAAGGCCATGGAAAAGCTACCCCAGATGCCGCCGAAAAGGCAGTGGTATCGATGGGAGTTGCTCTGGAGAGAATCAATAACCATCACAAGGCGATTCCTTATACTGACCCCAACCTGGTAGCTGCCTGGCTGGAGAGGATCGTACCTATTTATAGCGCCTACTTTGATGTATGGCGCCTCGGCTTCCAAGACTTGATTGTCAACCTTGCCCCCGCAGCAGGCAAAACAGATGAAGATGACTCGCTTGTGAATGCGCTGCCGCGCAACGCAGAGGGTGACGTTGTTAATGACAACGGCGACAGGGTGGATGTAGCCCACCTGCTAAAGAGGCCCCTTATTCGCGCCAAGTGGCTCCTCAAGCTGAGCAAGGGACTGCGCCATGTTCTTGGCAGCGACATTGTGCCTGACCAACTAGTAGACAAGTTTGCGGACTTGCAAGCCAAGGCGCAACGTCGGCACCGTGAAGAGCAGGCTAGAAAGACAAACGACGATGCCTCCAACACGGACACGAGCCGTGCACGAGACCTGAGAACACTTCGTCCCCTTGATGGCGTTTTCGTTGACCAGACACGCGAGGTCAACTCCAAAGACGTCTTCTCTCTCGACCTGGCCCACTCGAATGGCCAACGACTTGAGTGCCAGGTCGAGCTAATCTACAGAGACAAAGTTAGCGACACCCACGACAGGGGTGATCTCTTGATCAGAGAGAGTGGTCCCACCGGCGTTCAATATCTGCTATTTGCCCCTATTTTCTGGGAGAACGTATCGGCTCGTCGTGGTGAAGGACAGGGCAAACTTGTACTCATGATCCGTGGCACGTATGGACATGATGAGTGGTATGAGCTCCTGAACCTACAAACCGACTACGACGATGCGATTCCTGAGTGGCTTGACCTCCTCGGCACTATGCCTCGGCCACCGGCACCACCGGCAGTTTCACGCACAGATCTCATCGTTGTCCAAGACAACATCAGATCTCCGAGGTCCGGCGAGGTTGATGTTCCTGTTGGGGCTCAGAAGTTCAACCGCTCACTCCCCTCTGTGCCCAGAGAAGGCTTACCACAGACCCCAAGCCGCTACCATCACGTTCGTAACCGCAGTGTCCCAACAACTCCCACACTCGCTGGAGATGCCACACTCAAGACTCGGTCGCCAAGCGCTAGCTACTCGCCAACAGACTCAGACCGGACACCAACGCAGTCCACCTACGCCCCGTCGCCCGAGTCGGACCGCGAGAGCCGCCGCAAGTCGGCAAACTCGACCCCGCATCGTGAGGATGGCGCCCCTCCCCCTCCTGTCCACAAGACTTTCACATCAAAGAAGCCTGTGCCCGTCGAGCTTCCGCCAGTGGCCCGCGTCAAGCGCCATGGCTCGTCTCCCCTCAAGCACGAATATCGGCCATCAGACATGTCATCAGAGTCATCAGAAGAGGAGGATGATTCCGACTCGGAATCGTCGTACTCGGACTCACTTTCCTCAGGCGACGAACTCGAGGATGATGACGTTCCTGACACGGAGCCTGGCATCAGTATCAAGAAGCCAGAATTCAGCTTCAACCCAAACGCGTCGGTTCTGTCCGATGACAGTATCACACCATCGGCCTCGGCATCTCAAATGGACCTTAGAGGCCCTGATGCACTCGAAGAATCAGTGAATGCCATTGCTACGATATCCTACTGGTCCAACAAGCGCGGCCGGTGGAAGGAGGTCCGTTCGGATGCCTGCAACGTCAGCATCACCCCGGGGCTGCTTGAGGTGCATTCAATGTCGGTCGACCGTCCTGTAGGCTCCGAGATGCTTGGGAGAATGGACGCGGGCGCCGAGGTTCCTCTTATCGCGCTCGATCTGACACCACTTGTCATGATCCGAAAGAGCACGGCGATCGACCTCGAGATCCGCTCGCCGGTGCGATCTTATTCAAAGCTGAGCGGTATCGACGGCATAATCTTCCGCTTCCGTGCCTTGTCCCCCATGCATCTGGAGCACCTATACGCAGCGGTACATCATTCTCGCATGAATAACGCCAAGTTCAGAGCCCTCGAAGAGGAGGCGCGGTTCAGGTCGTTTGGCCAAAGTCAAGGCAACGGCCAGCAGGCGGCCACTAGCGCCACCGGGAGCGGCAAGAGGTCCTGGTTCGGGCGCAAAAACAGCTATCGGGCATCGACGCGGGCGCCGAGCCAGAGTCAGCAAAGCGGTAGCGGCTCCTCGGGCATTTCAATCTCTGCTTCGAGCTTCCTGAAGCGACTTACGGGTGGATCCGGCCTCGCGTTCAACATTGACAAATCATCGCTGCAGCAGCAACATCGTGACAGCAGGCCCAGCAGTGCGGCCGGGCCGGGGTCAATGTACACTTCATCCTCGTCCGGAAGGGGCGGCAACACGCCGCCAAGATCACCCAGCGTTAGTATGGCGTCGTCGCCGAGCCGTGGTATACAGGCCAGCAGCGGGACGACGGACCTCCGGATCAGGTGCCACCTGCTCGTGTCATCAAACAAGTGGGAGGACAACGGTAACTGCCTGCTCACGATATCGCGACCGCCGCCAGGGGTGCGGCAGGAGCTTCGCGTGTACCACGGCATGGAGAAGCGGATCCTGGTGACGCAGGTCCCCAAGAAGCAGTCGATGCTTCTGCCTAGATCCGACGAGGCGTCGGCGCCGCCCAAGGTCATCCTCGACGTCGTCCTGGGAAGCCGCTGCTTCAGCATGTTGGGCACAAGAGGAATCGTGCTCAACGTGTGGGAGGACCTGCGCGACGACCAGAACCGGGTCGGCAGCGCGCCGGCCGAGGGCGCGCTGAGCGGACGCGTCAAGAAGTGGTGCTTCCAGTGTGCCAGCGCCGTCGAGGCGAACTGGATCTTTGGCCTTGTGGCTAGGGAGGTGGAGATTCCATAGATGATGGGATTCTTGTCTGTATCCATTTTTTTGTTTCTCTTTTCGATGTTGTTTATTTTTCTTTTGATCGATACCCCCACCATTTGTTTCGCGTTACTATCCTCCTGACTTTTTTTCTCCTGTTGAACTCATCTTCTTGTTGTCGTTTTTATTATATACTGTCACTTTGCACGACGATACATTATGGTATCCTTGTTTTGGAAACTTGGAGGACAAAATCAGGTTGCCGAAAGCAGTTGAAAGCCCTGTTATTTTCACCCCTGTTGTTTTTATCTTTAGAGCATTCTTTCCGCATTGTTTTAGACTACGGGCATCGATAGATCGATAGGTTTTTCGATTTCGGGCGACGGCGTACTGGAGTCGACACATGGATCTGTTAGTGTTTCTTTGTTGTAAATACAACCTAATGACACTTTATGTGGTATGACTGTTCTTCTCTTGTAGAGTTTTGGGGATCCGTCTAGTGCAATTTGATTTTCTCGTCTATTTCGACTTGATTCTCTTTTCTTTGTCTTTTTTCACATGACCTCACTTTCATCAGTTCACATTCTGCAGTTAAACTTTGAAGATCGGATCATTTCTGTTTAGATTATGTCCCATCCCATCATCAGCACTTGACCCACTTTGTTCGCAGCCAGAGCAAGCAACAAGATAGGAGGGACCGAGGTGTATAGGGTTTGAGATTAGAACTCAAATGCACCGTGAGCAATCAACCTCGAAAGATTTTCAGAGCGGCACCTACTACGCATGAAAGACAGGAAAAATGGACGAGGGAATAAAAAGAAACATGGCGGCGGCACCCATCACGCGCGAGCTTCTGGGCAACACCTTCACCTTCACGAGCGACTGCTTCTCGGTGACGTCGTCGGGCGGCAACGTCCACCGGCGCCACAGCCCGTCGGAGCTGCGGGACCACTTTGACGCCGGCGAGGACCGACCTGCACACTGGTACGAGGCCCAGCTGCGGCACTACCAGCTCCCGCCGTCAAAGGTCAAGAGCACCGCCAAGCTGAGGCTTATGGACGCCGTCCGACGCGGCGACCTGGACGTGCCGGGGGAGTTTTTCAAGCTCGAGAGGGACATGCGCAGGGAGTGGATCAAGGCGAGCAGGGCGGGCGCGGGGATTGCAAGGTCGACGGCGCCGAAGAAGAGAAAGGCGGCGGTGGCGGCTGTTGGTGATGATGATGATGATGATAGCGGTGATCCTACAGACTTCCATGTCAAGGTTACCGGCGCTGGTGGGAGGGAGGTCAGCGTTACTGTCAGCAGCGCGGCGTCGTCGTTAGCTCCCGCAAAAAGGCCAGCAGCTACGGCGGCGAAGAAGATCAAGACGGAGCCTAAAACAGTGACAACCCCGGCTTCAAAGATCAAGAAGAAGCCCAAAGCAGACACTGCCCCAGCCGTAAAGAAGAAAGCAGCCCCAAAGAAACCTGCTGCTGCGGCATCTACCCGTCCCGCCGAGGACGCCAAACTACCGCCACGGTTAGGACTGAGCGACAACTCAAGCTTCAAACCGCGACCGGAGCCAAGTAGCCGCAAACAGCTGGCCGGGAGGACCAAGCTGACGGATCGGAAAAGCCTTGCTTGTCCCAGCATTTTTCCCACCCAGGAAGCCAGTCCTTCACGGGGAGAATCATCAACCTCAATTTCTGGGGCCCCATACGTGGTCCCAAAGCCACCAGCAAGCAGCCGCAAGCGGCTGGGCTGCAGGACAAATCAGACAGCCAGGAAGTCGATAGGCAGGCGTCGGTCGAACCCGACAGGCAAGTTTGGTTACATTGATGAATTCGACGGATTCGGTATCAACAGCCGCGATCAAGGCTACGACGACAACCTCAACGAGGACCTGGACAGTCACGATGACGAATGCCACAGCGAGCGTTACGACGAGAATCATAACGATTACGAGGATGATGACAACGAGCCACCGCCCCCATACCCCGGCTCTCCCAGACCGCAACCCGACCGCATGGGCTGGACACCCACGCCGCAGGCCAACCGCGCCTCTGCACCGCTGGGTCTCCTCAACGGCCGCTACGACATTGTGCACTCGGACACCCCGCCGGGATACAGCTCCGCGGACGCACAAAACAGCCAGAACATGACGCTGACGCTCGACGGCGACGCGCTCTGGATGTGGTTCAACCTCGGGTTCCTCGAGGGCGTGGGCCGGACGACGAGGCGGCCGTATGACAACTCGCGCCGGCGGACGTTTGGCTGGGTCGGCTACAGCAGGCACTACTGCGAGGTGTTTCCGAGCGGCCAAGGCGGCGGCGGCGAGGACGGAACCATGGACGCCCGGCTAGAGTTTGTGGGCGGCGGCGTCGTGCTCGGCGAGGTCGACTGGGTCAACCGGCAGACGACGCGCTTCGAGGCCCAGAGGGTGCATGGGCAGGGCACAAGGAGCGACTTGTCAGCCAGGGAGATGAGGGATCTGTTTGATCATTTAAAGCAAGCCTCTGCTTAGTGCATGATTCAGGCGAGTTCGATGCGCTGTCAACGGAAAGAAGAGAGCTGTGAGACAAACAAAACATGTCGAGTTTTTTACTGCACAAAAAAAAAAAAAAAAAAAATAGTAAACAACCCTCAATCGACCCTCTTAGTCCTGCCCGTCTCGACCTCGTACACCCACCCACTGACGGCAACATGATCCGGTACGGCCTTGGACCCCTTGAGGAAAGCCACGTCGTCCCTGACAGCCTGCTCGAGGTCGGGAAACTCGAGGAACTGGAGCCCGGCCAGCTCGGCCGCCGCCTCGGGCCCGTAGTTGTCCCGGACCAGCGAGTGCGCCTGCTCGCCGGTAAAGGTCAGCATGCCGCAGCCCGTGTGCTTGACCAGCAGGACCTCGCGCGTGCCCAGCAGCAACTGCGAGATGATGACGGACCGCAGCCCGTCGCGGGCGCTGGCACCGGCGTTGCGGATCACGTGTGCGTCGCCGAGCTGGATTCCGAAGGCGGCGGCAGGGTCGATGCGGGCGTCCATGCAGGTTACTGTTTTTTTTTTTTTTTTTTCTTGAGTGTTAGCTTGGGGTTTGTTTGATGGGGTGTAATAAAAAGTGTGTGTTTTGTGAATGGAACAAAAGCCTTTTTTTTTCTTCTTGTTCTTCCTCTTTCTTCCTCTCCAACCAACTGGAACAAAAACACAACATATTCACCAAGGTAGCATGCCAACTTACAAACAAGATACTTCTTCGCGGGAGGAAGCTCAAGATGACCCTGTGTAAAGTTCTTGGAGTACTCCTCGTTCTTCTCTACCAGGTTCTTCTGATTCGGAGTTGCCATTTTGGGCTGCCGTCTATTTATATGAATAACTGATTATATGACTAAGTTTAACGTATGATCAAGTCTCCTGGTCAAAGTCAAGGTTCGTGTGGTGGACTTAATATTTTTTTTTCTGGGACAAAGTCAAACAAAGTACAGCTCAAACAACCATTGTTTATCGATATCCAAGACAGTCTGAACTTGGACCAAAAGGCCTCGGTTCCCTCGTGGACCCAAATCAACCCCTCGCCAAGTATCTACTAGCCAACCCACCCACCCAACCTCTCCTCGATGGGCCAATAAAGTTGGACCCAAGTTCTTCAATAGTGCAACCGTCAATGCAGCACGCCTCGATCGCTAAAGTTTGCGTCATTAATCCTGTGTAGAACATATCTTGGTAGATGAGTGGTTGACCTATTCCCGGCGAGTGCGGCGCAACAGGATAACTACATTACCAGTAGGGCTGGAACAAGGAACCAAATATGCAGAGGTTATGTCGGTCGTGCATCAAACTAGATCGATTGAGTATTTGCAGGCATCGCAGAGAATGTATGCAGGGTAGGCACATGCTAAAGAGCAATTCCCAATGACTGGCAACGGTTTCTTCTGTCCAATCACAAAAATTCTGTTGTACTAAGAAAAAAAAGAAAAGAAGAGGGGGAAAAAAAAAAGTAGACTTGGTCAAACTGAGTGTCGAACACAAGCTCAAAAAACAAAAGAAGAAATGAACTCCGATATCGGGAATCGAACCCGAGTCGCCGCGGTGAAAACGCGGTATGCTAACCCCTACACCATACCGGATTGTATGCTTGTTGTTGAAGACAAGCCATTCCAAACGGATTAACTCTGTAGTGGGGATGTGCACAGGGTTTGCTCGGGATCGTTGCGACTGATGAATCTCTTGTGCGCTAGAAGATGAGTGGATTTTGCTAGTCATGTGGGTTGGCGGGTCCCTCAGGAATGCTTCTTGTCTGTGTCGTACATCTCCATCGCAGAAGCCCATGTCGTCTGGTCTTGTGGTTGGCTTATCGTGGTGGGCAGTTGTAAAAGACGCTAACATGTCTAGTGGCGACATGCATTACGTCGGAGGAGAAGTGGCTGAGTAGATTCGTTATGTGTAGATTTGGGAAGGATTGAAGGTAGCATATCCAAAAGGATCGAAAATATAACACGGTTCTATTTGGCCCGTGAAAGAAATAAAAATATCTTGTCGAGAGGAGGATGATAATATCGCAGTATCATGACGATCAGTCAACGGATTTTGTAGGCTTCTTGTGTCATTTCAGAGCATCACGTAAGGCTGCTGGGTTTGAAGATTGATTATGATGTGAAAAATACTAACGAATGACAGTTCAACAATAATGAGAGTGAAAAAAGACATAAAGACCAAAAAATATCGATCGGTCTTGAGTTTCGGGTTTTGGAACAGAAGAGTGATAATCGCGGATTAAACAGTTAATAAAGCGTTGGAGCAAAATGCAATTACAAAAACAAACCAATCAACCAAGATCGTGGTGATGTGCATATTCTTTGTGTCTTGGCCGGGAACCTGCAGCAGACTGTCGTACGGAAGGAAAACAGTTATCCAGTTCGGCATCGACTCGTTCTCCTTTCACGTCTATTCGCACTTTAAACTCAGATTAGCAGTATCTGATAATGACCTGTGGCTATCTTCGGCCGAAAACAACAAGGTACCTGCAGCCGCTTGCGAATCTAAAAAAGCAGTCTATGCAGTGGTATTGAAGGTGAAAACAGGCCGAGAAACAGCCATAACAAGAAAAATAAAAAAAATACTAATCTAGGGCACAATATAAACGAACAAGTCCCGTTGTAAAAGAATAAAAAGACACCGCATGACATGGCATCGCCCGCTTTCCAACCCGGAAAACAAGCCTCGCAGGACACAACCCTTGCATTACAGGTATTCACCTCCCCCTTTCGGGTCTCTGCCTTTCCCAGGTCAACTCAACCAGACTGACAGCACGCGAATCTGGTCCTACGACTTGCCAGCCTCGGGAACGTTGGGAGCATTTGCCGCAGCCTCCGCGGCCGCAGACTTGTCGTCTTTCTTATCCTTGGTCTTGTCGTCCTTCTTATCCTTTTCCTTTTCCTTCTTGTCCTTCTTCATTGCCGCTTCGGCAACGAGCTGCTCAAATGCCATGTAGTCACCCTCTTCTTCGGGTGTTCGTGCAGCCTGTTTGAAGAAATTGGCGGCATGTTAGTATTCGTAACAGAACAGCATAAAAGGCAGTAAAAGACACAAGAGATGGGTAGGACATGTAAATACCTTTGCGCAAATCTCACCGACGATTACCAACGCCTGTGCCCTCTCCAGCCTCTTGGGCAGCTGCACCTTCTTGTCGTTGAGCACGGCGTCACACACCTCTCGCAGCACGCTCTGGATTTCAAATTTGCTCCCCCTCCAGGCCGCCGTCAAGATCTTGCCCGTCACCCGCCTCTCATACTCCATCTTCTTCTCGTCGGTCCAGTCTTCGCCTCCCTTCTCCTCGGCCCGCGCCATCTCCTCCATGCTCTGCTGCGCATCGATGGCCGAGCTGATGGTGTTCCACGTCTCCTTGACAATTGTGCCCTTGTCCTTGATGCGACTGAAAAAGCCGCTGATGCCAAAGAGCTTCTGGCTCCGCAGCAGGCTCGTAGCCTTCGCCACGTACGTCTGCCCGATGGCGTGCAGTATGTCGAGTCCAAATGACTCCATCTTGAGGTTCTCCACCTCGAGCCGCGTCTTCTCCTTGAACGCAGCCGTCACGTCGGAGCCCTTGTCCGTCTCGGTCCAGATGCTGATCCGATCGATCAGCTTCTGCGCCAGCGTGTCAACCCTTTCCTGTCGGATCCGCGCTCGTTCCCGCTCGTACGCCGCCAGCTGCTCCCGCTGCTCCTTGCTCAAGCTCGCCTTCTTGCCTTTGGCCCGTAGGTTCTTCTCCTCTTCCGACGCCCCCAGCGCCCCGTCAGAGTCTGATGGCCTGTCCATCAACGCGGGCCTCAGCGGGATCGAGTGCTTCCCGGGCGTCGAACGGCCCGAAGGGCCCGGTGTTGATGTGCGAGATGGCGTCGGCGACGGGCTCGGCGCAGCTCCAGCCGGGGGAGGTGCTGCTCCAGCTGCTGGTGCACCCGTCTTGTCGTCCTCGACCACTACCGTGTATGTCGGTGGTGGTGGTGCCGGCGCGCCGGTCGTGTGGTCTGCAGCGGGGGCAGCAGCTGCGCCGGGAGCACCAGGCGCCGCCCCGGTCTTAATGCTCTCCTTCATCGCCTCCTGCGTGCCGGGGAACTCTGCATCCGTGGCGCCGGCAGCTGTTCCCGCCGTAGCGGCCGCACCAGCACCACCCTCAGCAGCAGCGGCGGCGGCGGCAGCTTCCTCCGCCGCTTGCTCCTCTGCACTGAGCGTAATATCCATGGTGGCGGTCAAGTCCTTCATGAGGCTGATCTCACCGATCCAGTCCACAAAGGCGTCGCCGCCAAAGATGCTAGTGAAGAACTCGGCCGGGTCAGCGAAGCCCTCGGTCGGCTTGGCGTGATCCTTGCCATATTTGTCGTAGGCCTTGCGCAGGTCCTGGTCCGAGAGGACCTGATATGCCTCGCCAATCTCCTGGAACTTCTCGTGCGCCTTGGGGTCGTTGGGGTTCTTGTCCGGGTGATGAACGATGGCGAGTTTGCGGTACGCCTTTTTGATCTCTAGCTCTGTCGCAGTCGGCTTCACGCCGAGCGTGTCGTAGTACGCGGTGTCGACGACCATGACGGGCGGGTCCTTTTGAGGAGTCTCGTGTTTGTCGCGAAGGAATGAACGTAAGCCGGATAACAAAGTCTATGGAGTGCAATGTAATGGGGGTCTAATGCAAGTAGATAGGTCTTGTATCTATGGCTGTTGGTAGATAATGAGTTTAGGGCAGTTAGGTATCGAAGATAGGATGAGGTAGTTGAATGGTTAAGCGGGTTAGCCGTCCGTTTGTCGTTCCGGTCGATTTCGTAGACTGAAAAAAAAAAGCAATAACCCCTGCCTCGTAAAGATCGGCCTTATTTTTGGCGGGGTAGAAATCTTGGGAGGGTGACGTGGACGCGGTAGCGAAGCTTGACCGACAATTGAAAGGAAATAGGTAACGGTCTGTTGTATAACTAGAAATTTACGGAGTAAGAAGTTTACAATGCTAGTTGAAAGATTTCAAATATGCAAGAAAAACACAATATGCGCTACATAACTAGGCAGGTAGATAGGCAGTTGTAGAGATTAGCAAAGCCAACGGTTCAGCACATGTTTGTCTTGCATTGCTTTTTGTTCCCTGCAATCCGATGCTAGCAGGCTCCCGCCCAGCTCTTCGTTCCTACCACATCCCTCGAGTATTACGTCGTCGCCCAGCAGAGACGGTACCTTGCCTGACCTAGCAAATCCAGGTATCTTTTTATGCATGGTGGGGCAACGGTGCGTTCTGTGCGGGTCTAGCTACTGCGGCCTTGTGCAGCCAGTCGATGCTACTGCGTCATCTAGACTTTCAGGTCACTCGGGTTGTCAACTAGGTACGTTGGTAGGCTAAGAGATCACCAATCCTGTTTATCACATCACGACTTGGTAGATTATCAGGTGAAAACATGCTGGTATATAACCATAATGCGCATCGTCCTTCAGCCATAAAATGGTGCTACATTGCATTATCAGACATTTGGTCAGCCATATTTTCGGTTTCTAAATATATCTCAATATCAGGTTTCTCAGTATATCATAAGGACTAATCCTGTTGAGATATCTTAATTATATAGGTCACCTCATCTATTCACAATGACAAGTATCTTACTGGGTATCTAAAAGTACAAATAAAATGTGAAAGCCGAAGCAGAATCATAACATGACATGTTCGCTTTCCTTGGTGTTTGGGTAATTGTTTGTCGATAGATAACATAGGAGAAGGTTGTGTTTGATATAGACAAGGGTTCTCTGCACCCGGCTCTGGTGAGACGAGTATGAAAGCGTAGAGATAAATCGATCGGGAGATTGCGAGGCGACAAGAAACCCGCAGAGAGAAGTGACTGAACGCGCTAATCATGTCGCGTCTTCCCAGTCCTGACAATGCATAAAACCGCCCGCTATGATGTATGATTAAAGATCAAAGAAAATCGAAGAAACGCCTGTCCCGTATGCAAGAGGATAGACCGCAGTTGACCGTGATCAGGAGAAAACGAGGTATATGCTAGAGGTAGATTTAACTCTAGTTTTCAACCAGTCGTGTGCGAATTTGTACAGTGAAGGAAAGGTACCGTGGAGTGGTGATGTGTTGTGACGTCGAGCGTCGATCTGATTATCATTGTTGGTCAAATTTGCTGTAGTTTTGTTGAGGTTATTGTTGTTACAGGACTCGCCTCAGGGCAAGTCAGGCTGCGACTGATAAAAAAAGACTATGTTTATCCACCGTCAGGGGGCAAATCTATGCCACTATCACGATCCTGCGGGCCCTTGCCGTTGAATGTGAGATTAGTGAGGGTATCATCCTCGTGCCCAAAGTCGACAACGACGGCTGAGTGCAGTCCATCGCCGTCATCGTCCTCTTCGTCGGTACGCACAAGTACGCGCCCGCCAATCTCGACTTCGCTGACGCGCACCTGATACTCGAGTGCACGGCGACCCTCCTTGATCAGCTCTTCTGTCCAGCCGAGGCAACGCTTGAGACTCTGGTTAATCTTCTGGCTGTCGATCAGGAGCTCTTGGTGCTTTGTTAGGTCTAGTTGTAGTCGCTGCTCGTCTCGTCTGCGGTGTCTTGCATCACGGATTTCCATGGTGCTGGGGCTCAGCTGGCTGGAGCCTGATCCGGACCCATATTCCGAGTCAGAAAAGTCGTCGGGAGATTCGTTGGCGTCTGGATCGTCCTGATAGTCATCTCCTTCACCCTCTTCGCTCAGGTCTTCCAAGCCAAGTCTAGAAGAATCAAGCAACGGGCCTTCAATTGTAGAGTCGGACGCTATCCTGTTGCCCACTGAAGATAGTGAAAGGCGTCCAGAACGGGAGAGCCTCCGATAGCGTCGCAATTCTGCAGTCTGTTTCCGCAACTGACGCTCAAGTGTGCGATTTATGGCCTCGAGGCTGGCGTTTGTGATTTCGAGGTCTTGCACTTTGCGCTCGCGGCGAGCGTTGCTAACAAGCTCGTCCACTATATCCTTCTCCTTGGCCTGAGTGCTATTTATACTATCTTGTGATTCGTCCGGATCGACTTCATCCTCACTCTCTGCCTCTGTTTCCTCGATGAAGTCATCTGCAGCCTGTAGAAGACTGGCAAAACCCATAGCCGGGCCAGCCACACCAAGACCAGTGAACGACCCTGAAGAAGTCTCTGAGGGCGACCGAGGTAGCCCCCGGCCAGCCGCATCTGACACTGCTGTCAAAGAACGGTTGCGGGCATGCCCTGCAACAAAAAAGCCTCCAGTACTCGGGATGACGGGCGAAGACTCGTTACTTGTCCCGCGCATCGCTGGTAATCCTGGAGGCATAGAATAGCCGTTTAAAGTTGGCGTGGGGTGACTAGTAGGTGGTTGAGAGATGACGGGGGCCTTGGCCGTAGGATAGAAAGGCTGCTTCAGAGGTGATATGGGTCTTTGTGCAGCGTACCCGATGGCAGAGGGTGCGGCTGCTACAACACTGGCAGGCCGTCCGGGGACTCTTGAAGTAGATGACATTGAAGACCCCGGCCGCGACACAGACACATATCCAGGCTTAACCAGCGCTGGTGCAACGTCGGGTGCACCGTTGGCATACATGAATTTGCTAGAGATTCCAGCATCAGAAGTCGGCCCCAAAACAGGGCTGAAGGTAACAGACTGGGGTGATGCGAGTGGTGGCCCAGGTGTGGGTTTAGGAGGCAGTGTGTCGCCATTGGCATAGCAAAAAGTCGATGATTTCTGTAATGGCTGGGGCGCCCTTGGAAGTGGCGGTGCCGACTGCTGTGACTGGTTTTGGCTCCCGATGGGAGCCTTTACGCTGCTGGCGTAGAAGAACTTGGAGTCGGACGCACTTGGCCGAGAAATAGTTGCTCGCCCGGAATCTGACGGTGCGGGACTGAAGGACACGACAGGCCTCCTAGGCCCATTGCTATCTATCGGGGCCGTGACACTCGATCTTGGATCCCACGATGGCTCGTGTTGCTCCGCTTGTGGTGTGCCGGTAGGAGTCGAGTTGGTGCTATCGACTCGAGTTTGCCTCGGGCCGGACCGAGGCGTGACGTTCGTGTAGCCGAGTAATCCCGGAGCCGGCGATGCAGTATCGTCTCTTGGGCCATCGGATACGCCCAGTGATGACTCTGGTCTGCCTGCAGCACTTCGTCTTGGGAGAGGAGTAGAATATGCAGCCAACGGACGTTGCTGTTGGGGTTGCGGCGTGCTAGTTGGTGGTTTGGGCCCCGCAATTTTGGGTGTCAAGGGGGCCCGTGGTGCCGGCTTTGCCAGCGTGGGCATTTGTGGTTGCCGCGGATTGTTAGCCGGCGCCATCTTGGCCGATGTGGCAAGCCTGTGAGAAGGTCGTGATGGCTGGGCTGCTGCCGCCAGTGCAGGAGTACGCGAAGCAGCGACAGCTACAGGCGGCGGCGCAACATTTCGATCCCTGGGTTGCAGAGGAGTACGAGACTGCTTTGCTGGCACCGAGTTGCTAGAGCGGATGACCGGTCTTGAGAAAGTGGTTGAGGCCGATGTGTTGGTGGAGGATCGACTCGTGGCTAATCGGGGTCTCGTATTGGTGGTTGTGGTGGTGCTCTTGTTATTATTGTCGAGTCTCCTGTTGTTGGCGATTGGCCCAGGCGGTGTGGCGGTTGGGTCACTGGCCTTGGCGGTCAATTCAAGTAGCGATGGCTTTCGCTTGACAGGTTTGACGTTCTCGTCGACGGGTTTGATGCCTGGTTTCCTCACACTAGACAATCTCGAAGACGGGCGCGTTCCAGATTTGGTTGTTGATTGAGTGTTGAGAGGTTGATGCATGTTGTTTTGCAGCCGCCAGATGCAAAGATTTGACTGGCTACGGGTGACATGGCCCGGTTGTTTGCCCCAACCCGCGGCGGTTGTTTGGTGGTCGGTTTC
This sequence comes from Magnaporthales sp. P1609, assembly GCA_003709005.1. Classification (NCBI taxonomy): domain Eukaryota; kingdom Fungi; phylum Ascomycota; class Sordariomycetes; order Magnaporthales; species Magnaporthales sp. P1609. Next base: position 1,618,556 of record PELF01000005.1, on the reverse strand, counting down.
GCAAGCAGGCAGGCAAGTTTGGGTGTGATTCAGTTGGCTACCTCTACCTGGGTAATCTCGGGGCTTTTTTTTGGAAACGAATTCGACCACTGTAAATTGGCTGGACTGGGTGCCGATCGATACGTGCAACAGCGTTGCGGGCCAGCAAAAAAACCAAGAATCTGCTTGCCAGTAGTACGTGAAGCGTGTCAAGTCAAGAAGAAGTCCAAAGTCAATTCAAACAAGTTGCAAAGTCCAAGCCAGGACCATATCAAGCGAATTAATCACCATTCATCAGATCCCCTGTGCCGCCAAATTCATTCGACATCTTGCATGCTTCGCTAGCCCACATTTAGCTCGCGGAAGCCAAGTAAACAACCGCATGGTTTTATTTATTTTGATTGAGATTTTTTTCTTTTGCTCTTTTACCCCAACTCCAATCTCATTCCGCTTGTTTATCCTTTATGCACTGCACATGTCTGGACCCCCCACCCTGACAGGCCCAGCCTGGTTCGCGTCATGAGGGGACACAACCCCTGTTCTGTCCTGTTGTGTCGCCCGGGTCACGGATATTAATTAACTACTATTTAGGTAGTCTGACCTAGTTCAGCGGGGTTCATCCCCTCTCTTGCTTACCGTGGTTCTCATTGTTCTCCTGTTGAGTTGGAGTCCAGGTGAAGGATTGATTACATAATTAAAGCCTCGTTGTATTATGCTAAAGAACCCACGATTCTTCATTAGACATACTTTTTTGGTCCACTCAGTGACAATGCCGATAATATACGAATTGCAATTGCAGCTTTTATTTTATTTTCCAAATCACATATTAAGAAGCCCGAATCCCAGCCACTAGTTAGCAAGGTAGGTAGGTACACGTGCATTTATGTACCGTATGGATCAAATTTGGGTGCCAAATAGCGAATCATGGGCGTCCTATAACGTGGCCCCATAATTAACAGACCATTGGCATACGAAGTGCTAGACTAACTCAGGAGTACTGTGGCTGCAATTTGTGCTTAGTGGGCTTTTCAAGGCGCGGAGAGAAGAAAGAAAGCAAGGACTTTCTCCGCCAAAGATACCAGCAAATTGTTTTTGCCTTTGACACAGCTTTCGTGTTTGTCTCAGAGGGAAACATAAAATAAAAAACTAGGCGTTTGCTTTGAAAAAGAGTTGTACGAACAGAACAAGAATAGAATCAATGTGTGTGGTCGGGCCGGCTTGTGCAACGTGGGTTAGTGCCGAGAAAGGACCCCCCGCAAGGATTTCCAACATCAGTTGAGCAAATCAGGCCACAGGCCCCTCCAAACTCGGCTTTGAATCTTCCCACAACCACGCGCCGCGCCACGGGAAACTTTCGCGATCGACTGCAACCATCCATCCGATGCGCGTTAGCCTTTCCTGAACCGTGCAGGCCTTGTTATATACGCATATAACCCCTCCCCATCCTATAATGGGATACGTCGGCGTCTCTCTCATCATAGGCGCCGTCGTCTATTTCATCGCCCGCCCGCCAAGGTCGTTTGTCGACTATCTACGGTCGTTATGGCTGGCCACCCCACAGCTACCGCCGTCTTCAAATGCGGTGCGGAAAGCAGATGAGAAGACCACTGTTCCGTTAGTCAAGGATGCAGCTTCAACAGGATCACTGCAGCTGGGTGGTACATCAACGGAGAAGACTCAGAACGTTCCGATACCAATACCATCGATAACGGCAGGCGAAGAGACAGATGGAGACGATGCATCCACAACGCCCAAAGCTTCGGCAGCCCCGGCGCACCCTGCAGCTCCTGTCCCGAGCTTCTCCCTGTCTAGCTCTGACGATGATATCGTCGCCCCAACTGCAACACCTCAGGAGGCCCCTCCCACGGCACCCTCATCACCCACGCCAAACAAACCAAATCCACCGGGCCTCATGATGCCGCCCCCGCGCCCAGGAACAATGGCACCTCCTCCACGACCGGGCGCAATGGCTCCTCCGGGACGTCCTTCCCTCGGCGCACCACAGCCGCCTCGCCTCCCACCACTAACCCAACCGACGCCGTCGGCATCCTCTTTGTCTCGCTCGACGCTGCCCATCCCGAGCCGGGGACCCCCAACGTCCCTGTCGTCCTCCCTGGCCCCTCCTCCGACGCACACCAATGCGCCCGCGCCTTCCCGGTCCCGCCTCGTCGCCCTCGCGCCGGGCCACTCGCCACTAGACTGGGCCCGCATATCGGGCCCGAATGCCGACCTGCGCAACCTACCACCCAGCACGCCATACCTGCGCGTGTCGCCGTCCATGCTCAAGCGGCGCAACGGCCGCAAGGGCGCCGACGCCTGGAGCGTCTACAGCGGTAGGGTCTACAACGTAACGCCGTATCTCAAGTTCCACCCGGGCGGCGAGGGCGAGCTGCTGAGGGGCGCGGGCAAGGACGCGACCAAGATTTTTGGCGAGGTGCACCCGTGGGTCAATTACGAGACCATGCTGGCCGCTTGCCTGGTTGGCGTCGCTGTCGGAGAGGGGGATGGGTCCGAGGATGTCAAGCCTGGCGGTGACGAGCGTGTGAGCGCAATGGAGGAGATGGACTGAGTGAGGTGCGAAGTTACAACTAAGCCACGACCGGGTGGTTCGCCGAGTTCTGCGCTCGGGGCTGTGTTTTGCTTCAACTATCTGATGGCGATGAGCAAATCTTTGCATGTATATATGCCGAGGCAGCTACAGCAAAATAGCAGCTGGTGCCAAGTATAGATTTAATGATACCCCTTTTCGCATCTCTGCTGGTTATGACGTACCTACACAACAAAGCCAGGTCATCTTCAAATATTATCCATGTGTCTGCCCGCATATTACTACCTCCGCCCGAATCGGAACCTCCCGCCGCCGTCGTCGTCGTCATCGTCACTATCGCTGGCTTCGACTTCCTTTGCACGAGCCACCTTCTTCGCCGGCCGCGGATTTGACATAGGGGCTGGTGCCGCTCTCTTCCCCGAGGCTGCTCTTGTCGTCCGTTGCGACTGGGACGTAGACGATGCTCCCGTCGAGGGTGCAGTTTGCGTCTGCGTGTGCCTCGTCTGTCGCTGCGAACGCTGAGAGACGGCCTTCTCAGCCGCCTTGCCCTTCCTAGTTCGTGGCAGAACCGGCTCCTCTTCCTCCTCTTCCTCCTCAGCCTCGACCCCTCTACTTCCCATCTCCATAAGATCATTATCATCATCGCTACTGTCCAGGCCCTTGACTGTCGGTCGACTGCTCGTTTCAGCCGACACGGAACTCGTCATTGCCCCACCCATAGTCGCACTACTGGCACTTCCCTGTCCTTGACTCTGCGACTTTTTCCGCGCCAACGATGCCGAGTCGTCGAGCCAATACTCATCACCGATGCCGTACACCTTGTTCTTCTCCTCGACGTAGCCGACCAAAATTCTCTGCACCGGCGGCCGAGGCCCTGATCCGTCGCCATGGTGCGTGGCCTTGCGAAACCGCTTGAAGTTTTGCCTCCCGTTCCAGCGCGGGTCCCAACGGCCGTCGGCAATGTCCTGCTCGCGCGTGCGCCCGCCCGTCCCCGCACCCCTGACCGGCATCTCCTCAACGAGGGTGAGCTTGCGGATATCAGCCAGCTGCTCGAGTGTATAGCCGTCATCGGGCACCTTGTAGCGCTCTTCCTCCTTCTTGATCAAAGCATCCGTCTCGGCCAGGCGCTGCCGTGCCGCGTCGAGCACGTCGGTGTCGATGGCACCCCTCCGCGTCTTGGCGGCTGGCTTTTCTGCGGCTGGATCTGGCGCTGGTGCGGGGGGAGGTGCAGCGGGCGACTCCGGCACGGCGGCCACTTCATCGTTGTCGTCATCGCTTTCGGGTATCACTGCTTGTCTTAGTCTGGATGTTGGAATTCGCGTCGGCTCGACCCGCCGGCGTTTGTTAGTTGTTGTCGTAGTCCGCACAGAGTCTTCCATTTCTTCATCTTCATCCATGAGCACTGGCGAATGCGCCCGCTTCCGGCCCGATCTTGTCGAGCGTGTGCCATGCGTAGTGTCAACTGTGTTTGGCTCTTGAGACTCGTAGGCTTGTGAGACAAACATAGGTTGCGAGTATTCTTCCTGCGGCACTAAAGGCTCAGGTTCAGGGGGTGGCGGCTCCTCATCCTCATCGCTTGTGTCAAAGCCCCGGAATCTGCCCTTCCTCCTTGTTGCTCTCGGCGGTGTCATTTGCAGAGGAGGGGTCGGACTCCGTCCACTCTCACCCACAGCCTCCACACCTTCATCATTCGCACTCGGCTGCTGAGTCTGTCTGCTCGCGGTGGTAGCCTCGGTAGTAGAAGTCCGAGCAGTTTGGGCCCTTGTTGTCCGTGTTGTCCGCGCAGGCGGAACAGGTTCAGCCGGTGTGTCGGCAGGCGTCGGTTCAAACTCGAGCGGCCGTCTCAGCATCCCCGGCTGGACCGCCAGGATGGCATCCAGAAACTCGCTTGCCTCGATCATGCGATGGTCTAGTCGCTTCATGACCTCGGTGCCAAAACTATAAAACCAAGTGCGCAAATCGCCCTCTTTTTTCGGTGCAAAGCGGACGACAACCACACCCCTCCCTTCGCTTCCGTCTTCAAACTCGCCGAGACCCTTCTCGCCAGCCATTTCCTTGACGTATCGAATGAACTCGTCTGGATGCGTTTCGAATGGAGTAACCTCACGGATCATAGCTTTGCCTTTTCCATTAGTGATCATTGGCATTAAGTTTTCGTACTGGGTCTGGTCGTAGAAGATGAAGGTATAGCCATCAAAAATTTCACGTCTCCGTGGGTCAGGCTCGTAAGTTTCCACTGGCCGCATACTCGGCTCATCTCCACGGGGTGGGAGGTGATCCAAGGGATTGGGCCAGTTGGCGCTGAAATCCTGCTCTAGAAGGCTAGGGGCGCCATCCTCCCCTGAAGCGGTAGCCTCGTTGATACGCTCGATGAAGGAGTCGGTGACAATGTACCGGCCATTGATCAGCGCCTGCAGACCTCGTGGGGTATTGCGCTTTTTGTGAACTACATGGGTTGTGTGCTGCACATCAAAGTCGGATATAAACTTGATATCCAGTTGCTCTAGGCTCTCCCTTAGCTTCGACCAGGGATCCGCCCGCTCCTCACGACTACTGAAGTTGAAGGTTAAGACCACGGGCTTCCAATCCAGTCTAGGACAATAAAGGGGTATCAGCAAGGTCTATTCCGTCACACCTTAAAAGCTCACGACAAATATCCCTACCGGAAAGTCTTGACAAAGTGGCCAAGCTTGAACGAGTTGGAGGCTTCAGAGAGAACAAAACTCTGCCCCTTGATCTGCTTACCGTTGACGACGGTGCCAATCTTGGTCTTGAGATCCTCAATAGTAACCTTGGATCTGCTGGTCCGAAGTTCCTACATGAAGCGGGTCCCTGTCAGAAATGATCGAATGCCAGACCATGAAAAGTTATTGAAAACATACAGCATGGCCTTCTGGAACTGCGTCAATTTTGATAGTGGCGTGCTTTCTTGAGATAGTTTTGTCGGCAACAGTTATTGTGTCGCCAGCTGCATTATCGTGAGTCAGTCAGTGTTGTGATTGCGTGCGCACAAGCAACTTCACAATATGGACATGGCATACTACCTTCACCACTACTATCACCTTTACCGCGACCAAGCAGGTACTTCTTTCCAGGACGCAGCCAAATTTGGCGGCCTGCGAGTTGGTGTTAGCCTTGGCTCGAACTCAACCGCAGACAATCGCATTGGATGCTTATTCACCCTGAAAGACATCGCCTTCATTTTCGAGAAGCCACATCCTGGCCGTCGTTCATCGCAGTCCTCAAGTCATTTGGTGCACATATGTCATCCGAATCTGTCGCCTTTGCGGAGAGAATTGGTAACTTTGGGTATTAAATAGAAGGATTGGAACCTTCTTTGACGGGTAGGGATCAAGCTTGCTTGGCCAGGCAGCACGCGTCCCAAGCAACACGTTAAAGGTGCCAAGTCACGTGCGAATCATGCATCAGGCTAGCAAGAGTTCGAGGTACAGGGTAGGCAATACGGGCTGGAATATTGATGCTCTAAAGTGACGTGACGTACGCCAAGCCAAAAAAAAAAAAGAGATATGCATCCATAATGAGCAGATTGAATTCGCATTCTCTAGTTCAAACTAACTTCAATCCAGACGCCAGATTTCGACTATTAAGCAAACGTACAAGGCGAGAACGACACCAAAGGTATCGCCCACATTCTCAGTCGGTTTTAAAGAGCTGTCTCCTACTGCACTCCAGCCTTCTTCATCCTTTCAAAGCACTGCCTATACGCTTCGTGGATCTCAGGAACCTCGATTCCATACTCCTTGGCTTTCTTGATTAATTTGCTAGTGTCCAACTTGCAATTGCTCCTGCCCGCCTTGATCACCTTGGCCTGTTCCTCAAGACTAAAGTTCTGCCACTTGAAGGTGGGCCTTACAATGTCCCTGAACAAGGTAAGGACCTCGTTGTGCGATATGGCCCCCGGATTGGTGAAGTTATAGACTCCCGTATCTTTGTGCTCGGCCATTGCAAGGGAGAGCGGGAGCAGGTCATGTAGGATCGTGTTGCTGTTGGGTATGTCGACGACGCGGTCATACTTGGCGATCTTGGTGACAAAGTTGCGCGGGTGAAGGTCGTCGCTCACGGGCATTCGGAGACGGAGGATTAAGCAGTTGTTGTAGTACTTCATGACCTACGTAAGTACACGGTAAAAAGTCAGCCGCTTGAAATTCAAGCCACGCGCGTTCGAAAGTTGTCATGAGTTCGTATCCAGCTCACCTCCTCAACATGGGCCTTGGTCTCAGAGTAGAAGCTCCCAGCAAAGTTGGCCTTGTCCGTCTCGGTGAATCCCGGCCCATCCCAGGGATGCGAGTCATCGTACTGGTAGATGCATCCGGTTGCAAAGACGGTACAGTGAATTCCTTTCTGGAAGCAAGCATCGGTGAGGTTCAGAGTACCAATAACGTTGGATCGCATGGTGGCCTCCTTGTTGTCCTCGCACCAGTCGACATTGGGCCTGCCGGTACATCCGGCGCAGTTGAGGACGTGTGTCGGCTTGACCTTTTCCAGCTCGGCCAGTACGCCCTCTCGGTTCTCCATGCGGACCGTGGTCGTGTGCACGTCCTTGCCCTCGGACTTGAGAATTGAGGCAAGATGGCCAGCAACCCACCCCTCACCGCCCCAGATCAGAAAACGATTGTTCGTCATGGTTGTGCGTGTCTTCTCATGAACGGTCCAATGAACTAGGGCAGTTGCGAGAATATGGTAGGCAGAGGATCAAAAAGACGGATGCATCGGCTGCGATCAAGGGGGATAAAAAGCACCCCCTGGATGTCGATTGGACGTTATCAGAAACCCCATGTTGCTTGCTAGTCAGTCTCTAAAGTCCATCTAGCTCTAGCTCATCAGCCGGAAGCTTGTGCGATTTGCCCCAGGGTCCGTCTGGTCATATCACGCAAACAAGCGGGGCAGCTTTCATCTTGGAGTAACCTGGACGTCTATAGTGGGTTTCTTAATACGCGGGGCCGTTCCGTGTCTAACTAGGTAGCTGCGGATTGCTGCGAGAGTTGTGATAATGGGTTCGAACGGTTTCAAACTCTGTGTCCATGGTGGGTTGCTGGACTGGTGTGAAGTTCAGCGCTAATACATATAGCTGCTGATGGGAGAGAGTATTGTGGTCTCCACGGCTTACAAAGAATCTATCGGGTACGCTTGGCAGGTAGGGGTTCACTGGCGGCATATTTGTGGATGTCTAGTCGCACTAATTGTCGCTCACCTTTGTACCATCCGAGTCTAAAACTTGAAGGTGATTAAGACAAACCGGGACAACATCCGTACCGGAATTGCCGATTGAACACAACCACCGGCCCGTGTCCTCGAGTTTCAATGCCAATGTTTGTTTGGGCTACATGGACCTTACTGCATGCTTCTTTGCCATCAACATGGCCGGTTACAAGGATGCTACGTGGTAATGTAACCTGGAATACCAATGTAACTAAGGTAGTCTGAACCATAGAGCCGTGTTGCACATTGATTTTTCCAAATCTGCTCCGAAATATCAGACTGCCCACCCGGATGATTCGTATGCTGCATGTCAACACTGGATATGGCGCGACCCGACGCAGTGGTTTCAGTAGTTATTGATGTGGTAGCTGGGTTGCAGCCACTGGTAAAACTGGCAGGTGGTGGCAGGGACCATGCATTCTTAGTGGCGCATCGAACTGCATTCAACACAGAGGTTGCGCTCCTCTAGGTCGCTAAGGCACCAAGACAGATAGTCGGCCACAAGAGGGAGCGCATAGCAGTAATCAAAGGTTGATTGGGAGGCGATTATGCGACATTGTTCATGGGGCAGACCTGACCAGGATCTTCCACTCCAACCAAAAAAGAAACCAATGATCAAAAGCAAATAAACCAAGTTGGGAATACCTAACAAGCAAAGCCGACCGTTTCGCACAAGCTAGCTAGCTGGTTGTCATCCAACAAACACGATACCGACAGCACTTGACTTGGGTCCAACACCAGCTTCCTCTTATTACCACCCTGGCCTACACGGAAATCGCAGCCGGGTTGGACTTGCGCACATTCATGCCTGGTCTACGAGGGCATGCCCCGATGGCTTCGGCTTTCGGTCCGGAGAATCGGCATAGTCTGGACTAAGCAACGCCCACGGACAACACCCGAAATGGGGATTGGATTGAATTGTGTTGGGTTGAGACCCTATAGGGAAAGGGAGGCACACAATGCTTTGCTGCCCTTAATGCAGTGGGAATGAATTTCACAGCGTGTGTGTGTGGCTGTCAACTCCACCCTGGCAGATCCATGCAATTACCCGCTGCCAGCAGAGGCGACATGGGGCCGGGAAAAAAAGGAAATTGAATTCAATTGCTGGGCATTGGAAAGAAAGCAAGCACGGCCGACCATTTCTTTTCCAGTAGTTCCACTCAGCTTCAGGAATTCTCAACTGTTGCTGACGTGGGCAAGTGTTGTCTGTTAGCACCGTAAATGTGCAACCCCCCAAATGCACGTATCCCCGTCCAGTCCCTTGTGAATTAGCCTTCACCGAACGAGACGAGACAACGAATAAGCGCACATAAAACGACAAGACGGCAAAAACGGCTTGTTCCGCCTGTCGCAAGCATATACTGGAACAGATAACCAGATCACAAGCTCCCACGGACGGCAAAACGCATTTGTGAACCACTGGTTCGCTGTCGTCACTGCCTCAACTCGTGCCCGTGCACTGTTGCTGTCCATCGAACAGGGCCGATATCAGCGAGCGCCCGTCTTTTGCTTAAACTGCACAAGATCAAGACAACTTCTGTAATCGTTCAGAACCCAAGACAAAAGCAGCACTTTCATCATGGGTGCTCTCAAGAACATTGCCTACTATGCATTCCACCCGGTTGAGCTCCGGGCAATAATTCAGTGGTGCGTAGCACAAACCCTATCCACTTCCATACGCGACTGACCGCCGCCAAACCTGGACCTGGGTTATGGATGGACAGAAAAGCTAACCTTCATACATCTCTCCAGGAAGATATGGCACGAGCCTGTTCATACACCCGACCTCAGCAAAGGGCGTGCGACAGAGAAAACATGCTTCCAATACCTCGATTTGACGTCCCGCAGCTTCGCAGCCGTCATCAAGGAGCTGAACCCAGAACTCCTTATGCCGGTTTGCCTTTTTTACCTTGCCTTGCGCGGCCTCGACACGATTGAAGACGACATGACCATCCCGAACGACAGGAAGATCCCGCTGTTGCGCAACTTTGCCGACTTCATGGACCAGGATGGGTGGACCTTCACCGAGAACGGTCCCAACGAAAAGGACCGCGAACTTCTCGTGCACTTTGACGAGGTCATCATAGAGCTCAAGCTCGTCAAGAAGCCCTACTACGACATTATCCGCGACATTACGGTCAAGATGGGTAACGGCATGGCTGATTACGTCCTCAAGACAGAGAACACAACCAACTGCATCAACACGGTCGAGGAGTACGAGATGTACTGCCACTATGTCGCTGGTCTGGTTGGTGAGGGGCTCACCCGGCTATTTGTCGTCGCGGACCTAGCCAACCCTAAGCTGCTAGAAAGGATGGACCTTGCCGAGTCCATGGGGCAGTTCCTGCAAAAGACAAACATCATCCGAGACGTGCACGAGGACTATGTCGACAAGCGCAGCTGGTGGCCTCGCGCGGTCTGGAGCAAGTACGCCGAGGAATACGACGATCTCTTCAAGCCCGAGAACCGACAGCAGGCAATCTACTGCTGCTCCGAGCTGGTATTGAACGCTCTCAAGAACGCCGAGGACTGTTTATATTACATGGCCGGCATGCGCGAGCAGTCCGTGTTCAACTTTGTGGCCATCCCACAGACCATGGCCATTGCGACTTTGGAGTTGGTGTTCCAAAACCCAAGGATATTTGAGCGCAACGTCAAGATCACAAAGGGCGACGCCTGCCGGATCATGCTGAGGTCAACGCAAAACCTCAGGATGGTCACAGAGCTCTTTCAGGAGTATACACGGAAGATACATCAGAAGAACGATCCCCGGGATCCAAACTATGCTGCCATCAGTGCACAATGTGGAAAGGTAAGATCTCAGTCGTTTCATGTTAGATTCTAGCTTCATGAAGATGGCACGGCTAACGATGTGCCCATAAACTCGGACAGATCGAGCAATTCATCGAGACGATATTCCCGACGCAGGACCCCAAGGTTCTTGAACTGGCACAGAAGGATATCAAAATGTCGGAAAAGCCAGGCATGGACACCTCGGAGGCCGTCGTCCTTATCCTAGCTGTACTTGCTATGTTTGTGTTTTTGGCAGGACTGATGGTAAGTCAAGATCGAAGACCTTCTAGCATTCCCAGGCTAACGTTAGTGCAGATTGGTCTTGCATGGCTTATGGGTGCCCAATTCAATACCTTCTTCAGCAATATTGACGCCGACGTCAAATCGTCGGTCCTACCATCTGGTCACCAGGAGCTCTGATCGGGATCGAACTCTTGCCATTTTGGTCCCATACGTATCTTGACCAAGGAGCCCATCAAAACCCGGTGTTAGCATTCTATTGATTGTTGTTTGCGTTTTGGTTTGTGTGCGGGGTGCGAAAAGTGACGTACATGTGCTTTGACTTCTTGATTCAGGTGTATATAGGCACACTAATAGGCAAGGGTCAAAGGGTCACTTATTCAAGTGTATGGCAGGCAACGCGACCCAGACTATGACGGACGGGTATTTATCATATTTCTAACCATATCCTAATAACCAAAACACAGCATGAACCCAGGTCTTCCAGCAATCTTCTAAACGCCTTTCAAAACTCGGACGTCTAATCACAGACAAATGTCGTTATCAGTGACATGTGACCGTGACAAGGATTTGCCGGGATTACAAGCCTCTACGACGAAGCAAAGAAGGCAAGCCTTGGGCTGAGCTTCCGTCGTTCTTTATCAGTGGGGAAAGTTTTAACCGGGATGTGTTGAGCAAATATAGATGCCGGGGTTGGTAATAACGCAACGTTCACGTCAAGTCTCGTCAGAGCTGGTCACGCGGGAAGTATTGTTGCATTATGGTATTATGTCCGTGAGAATGCAGCCTCATGCTTCCTGGACATATGACAGCTTGCTGCTGCTTCCACAAGAAATTAGATCTCATATTGGTGGTTGTTCATTGATAAGAAATCTCTACAAATCTCGCGTCTGGATGTTCTCGTCTTGCAACCCGCTCAACCCCGGCTCCATCGGAGCTTCCTACGTGTTGGACGCCATCGGGCTTTCGTGAACGGTGGCTTTATCATGAGGGGGGTATGGCGTGATTCACTGACTGTAAACAACCAAAAGACCCAAGCAAAAAAAAGGCAACAAATTTTAGTGGAGTGTTATTTGGGTATCAAGCGTCAAAACATACATAGACAATTTGCGTCTTTCTTTTGCTGGTATCGAGGCCTGCGTGTATAAACCCTCCGGGAAACAGCATAATAAAGACAAAGAAAAACAATTAAAATTAAAATTAGCACATCCCAAAGAGCAGATTTGATAAAAATTAGAGACACAAAGGAACGCTCGAGGCTGAGGCTTCGTTTCGTTCGCCCAGCAAGACAGCCAATGGCGTAGCCTACACTCTTACATCTCCGGTTGATAATCCCCAGGCCAAGAAAACCCCCCGGATTCGTCGATTCAAACCTATGCCCAGGTAGGCAGGTGGTGGCTGGCGTCCGGATTACGGAAAGAGCACGTCTGGGGCGCGTATCCGGGGTATAGTGTCCTGGGGGACGAGTGCCGAGGACCTTTTTGTTCCAAGTACCCCGACCAGGCTGCCGATGATTCTAAAATAAAACGATTCCCTTATCTGTACCCGAGCGAAGGTGGCGATCAACAAGCGGCATGTGGGCAACCAAGCATCGTCATCACACCCTAGTCCCCCGTAAAAGTAAGGAGTCCCGAGCCGTTTGCCGCGGTTGCTTGCATGTCCACCCTTTTGCATTGGGAGATACAAGGGTATTTCGAGTGTGCGGGAGGAAATGAAAACCGAGAGAGCAAACCTGCTTGGGCGAGTAAATCACAGCATGAAACGAAATGCTTACTGGGTAGGACGAAAACAATCTTTGCAATTTCCCACGTGGCATTGACCATTATAAAAAGCTCCGAAATGGGGGGGGGGGAAGGGGGGTGATGTTCGCTCTTTCCCTTTCTACTCCGGGCAGGCGGTTCGCCAGGATCGCCAACCAAAAACCTCACCCTCCGCGAATGCGACTCCGAATTCGGCAGCTGGGCACAAACACCCGAATGGAGTGCGACGGCCAAGCCGAAAAGAGGATCTCTGTTCCGAAAAGGGAAGCTGGTTTCGTTTTGGCTTTTTTCCCGTGCTTGGTTCTGGTTGTTGTTATATGCTGGGCTTGATTACAATGGTCGTCTGATGGACGGTCGTTTCTTTTTTTTGGAGTCAGAATTAAGGGGGCACAATGTGATAGTTGGCAATGGGCAGGAATGAATTAACGTTGTAGCAGGTCTCAACATGCAGGTTCACTCATCACAATAGATTGCGGGTAAATCAACAGCCAGGTACAGACCCTCTTCGATTGCTTGAGATTTCATGAAGCTATAGCATCATGACACCCCTTTGGCGTTGGTTGTGTTTGTTGATTGGCGGACAGTTTTGGGACTGAGCAAGAGTTGCTGACCTCGATCCTGATCCTTGAGAGCTTCGTAGTACGTAGTTTCCAGTAGCACCAAGGTTCCAGTGGTACCTACCCTGGTCTTCGGTCTTTCCCACGCAACTGGTATGCTGAGGGGCTTGGCTGTGCAGCCAGTGTACAGGGAGTCCCTGCAAGATCTGCCCGCAAATCGGAGCCGTGTAGGGAGGCCTACCGTAAATTTACCTCCCTCCCAAACATGCGCCGTCTAGATTCCATGAACGAGCTACTGATAACTGGAGCTAAGGTAAGGTCATGATGCATGCAGCATGCATGGAGCTCATTGGAGTTGGGTTTGACCACTTGTAACGTGCCCGAAACTTTGATACTTCAGATTATGACATAAACAACCATCGTCCTCACGCAAAACTTTCAGCAATTGTGCTCATCATTGCTTTGCCATGAACGCTGTGATGTAATCGTCACAGACCCTACATTGTTTAAACAGCAACCCAATCAGAACGAGTTGATAATCGGCAAATTGAAAACATCCATTCTTCGATGATGATGGAACGTGCCATGGACAAGGGGAAACAACGAGCACATACAGACGAGAAGTCGTCGGCACAACCGGCACTAGAAGCAGATACCTCCGCCGCAACTGAAAAATCCCCGAGACTTAAGATCTGGGGAGGCATGGACGCCGAGGACGAGAACACACTGCATATGCTACCCTCAGTCCCGGACGTCGACCTGCAAGCCAACAGAGCTCTGCAAGGTGTTCAAGACTATTATCCCAGCCAAGTTTATTCGTCATCCCGGTCAATGAGTGCGTTCATTTGAGACAGCCCCCGATGTTTGGTCGATTGGCTCTTCTCTGATTGATTCCTGTCATCTCTCGATAGACTACCGATCCGATGTCGAACCCGCGAGAAACTGCCATCTTCTGCAGCTCCCAGCAGAGCTCCTAGACAACATCCTATCCTACCTCTCCCCATTGGATCTCGCCGCAGTCAGCGGGACTTGCCATGCTCTCAACAGCCGTGCCAACTCCAACTACCTCTGGCAAGCCATCGTTCAGGCTCATGTGCCCGGCGAAACCATCACATCTCCATACCCGTGCAGCACATTCCGCGACCTATGGATCGCCCACGATCCCCGCTGGTTCCTACCAAAATACAAGATATGGTTCTCGGGGCAGGACTTTATGGGGAAGCTGATCCTAGTTCGGTATGACCAGCGCAGGGGCTGCATAGAGGGCTACCAGCTACTGGCGATGCGGACAAGGACAGAATACCAGCACTGGAACGACGACAGGGAGATAATAATACACAATTTTGAGCCAGAGGTGAAGCTGCACCTAGACAAGCCCGCATTGCAACTGCGCTGCGAGGGCAACACGAGCAAGGACTGGCAGTGGCACGACGACGAGACGGGGAGCGATAAGAACGCATGGAGGCGCGACTTTGGAAACATCAACATCATCCGCCCAAACTCGTCCTCCCCGCCACCCAAGCCGAACCGCTTCGCATCCGAGGTGCCGATGATTACACCCGAATATGGTGGAAACGCGGATGGCATCTTCAGCAACTTTATGCACTCCCGCCCGCTTCCTGAGGCGCAGGCAGCCGAGGCCGCCAAGATGTCGTTTCCGTACGGCGACCTGTGGCCCCCGCCGGCCGTGCCCGCGCGGCACCGCGTCGCTGCAAGCAACTTCTTTCGCGCGACGAACCGCCGCTTCTCGGGTAGCGTGGTGGGCCAGCGGCCCCGAAGGCGTGGGGAGCTCTCAGATCAAAGCTTCCGCATCAGGAGCTGGCGCGAGATGAGGCCTGCGCTGGCTGCCGTGTTGGGGTTGAGCGGGGTGACGAATGGAGGCGCGACAAGGATGGTTCCCGATCAGTTGGCTCTGCTGTTTCCTCCGGGAGGGCCTAGCACCAATACGGGTGGTGGCGGTGACAGTAGCAGCAGTGACGATGCCGTTGGTAATAACGACGCGGAGGCTGCGCAGTCAATGGCGACCAATGCCGACATATTCAGCTTACCCTTTGGTCCACACATCGACGAGCAGCTAACCACTTACTCCACCCTCGATCCGGCGCTGTATACGCCGACACCCGAGGCGCCATGGCGTGGCATCTGGGTTGGGGACTACAGCGGGCACGGGTGCGAGTTTTTGCTTCTAAATCAGATCATCACCGGCACCGAGGAGTACGATCTAGGCCGAGAGGAAGGCCTCACCGACCATGAGTTCGAGGCCAAGAAGGAAGAAGCCAGGAATTACAGGGGCAGACTCGAAGCCATCAAGCTCACGGGTGATGCAAACGTGCCCCGCGGAGAGCCAACGTTTGTCGCGGAGGATTTGGGACCTGGAGGCTTCGTGACAGTGATTCAAGAAAAGCCGTTTGCGGGCTGTAGAGTTGTAAGAAGCAAGGGGCACGTTGCGCAGTCAGGATTTAATCTGGGTAAGTGTGTGTCTGTGGATTTTACCATGTGCTCTCAAGGGAAAATGAAACTAACGGTGCCGCATGTGAAATACAGACAAGTACATTGAGTCGCAGCTTATTTTGATTTCTCACAACCGACTGGCACAGTACTGGGTCGACTTTGGGCATATCAGTTACTTTGAGAGAGTTGACATCGATAGATTCCTCAAGGTTTCTTAAGGTTGATTTAATGAGACCCGGTTGGCTTGGTACGCCATGTTTTGGTTATCTATCCTGTAAAAGCGTACTGGTTTCGTTGGATATACTTCATAGGGTAGTCTAGCTCTTGACGAAGTCCGAATTTGCACTTGGTGAACATGTGTAAAGGACAAGCCCCTCAAAAGTATGCACATGCAGTTTCACAGGCTTCAATAATCAAATGGCTGGGGTCTTGGCCTGTGAAAGCCCATTTGTCTTGATTGACGCCACAATTTTTGACCACGGAGGCCAACAGGATCTGTGAATGGCATTCTGTAGTTTCTTCTGGCATAGCTGCTGACGTGTTATAGGCTTCTATCGAGTCCTCAATTGCTCAATCGCGCCCGAATCATGTCACTAGTCCTTGTGAGAACCGGACTTTGCCCCATTCATGCTCATTATGAGGTCTTATCATCGGTGGCATCCTGTGCTTTCCACCAAGCCATGACTACACTTTGAAGTAGGCAATGGCCTCTCATTCTACAAATTCTTGAGATGTGAGCCTTTTTTACCCTCTTCTGGGGTTTCTCTTTGAGACGCAGTCAGTAACGGGCTTATTGGTTGTATCTTCATGGCTTCCCGACTCTATATGCCTCTGCAGGGGAGCACCTCTAATGTAGTCTGGCTTTTTATAGGGGAACTACTACTCCATCGTGTGCTGGCCTTGCTACTGAGGCTATAACGCCAGGTGCTTTTTACATGGAACCCTCCTCCCTGGACATACATACTTTAGGTATTCAAGAGCTGGGACGTGACTCCGTGTCACCTCTTATCTCTGTCACAAGCAGTGGTGACTACAATTCCAAAGCCTACCTCTATGGACCGACCATTTATGGCTATCTCCTACCTTGGCTTGTCTCCTACGGGTATCGTGCATTGCTCTTGGTCACATTCGGATTTTCCTTTCTGGCAATGACTACCTGTATGGGCAAGGGGGTTGGATGAGTGCATGTGGTCCATTGAACAACAGCCCTTGGAAAAAAAAAAAAAGTATAAGTTCAGTCCTTTCTGCCCACTCTCAGCTCGAAATATTCCTCGTCTTCTTCACCAACAACCTCTTTTCCATCCAAAAGCATCTTCTTTTCTATATAACTACTCAAAACTCTTTTAAGACACCATTATTCTTTTCCAACACCGCCCTCACACTCTCCGAGACAGCTCTACCTTGTTCTGTCAAACCTCGCAATCTCATCTCAAACACCTCCCTCATCAACCAGTCGAGATCAAACAAGCGCACAAAATGGCTCCGGTAAGTCAAGACTGTGGACAGAACATGGCGATGCACAAGACCTGGGATATGGATCAGCACTCAAAGTCCATGGCCAAGCCATACAAAAGACTGACACAAACCTCCAACGCATCACAGATGATGACGACCAACGCAACGTCGGCCACGATCAAGAGGGCGCACGCCTTTGACTTCGACAAGTCGAAGCCCGACTACGGGGTGGACATATTCCTCGTCTGCCTACTGGTGCTGGTCTTTGTCGGCTGCTTAGCCGGCCTCCTGCTCGTGGACCTGGGACGCAAGTGGACGGGGTCACTGCGCTCAGCCGCCGCGGTGCGCACGGCCAGGGCGAGGGTTGAGGCTCCTGCTGTACGTAGCAACCCCGAGGCGTCAGGGGGTGGTGCCCTCGCCGGCCTGCCCAAGGTGGACGGCTTCTCGTACTCGCCGACTCGGACGACGACGCCGCCGCCGCCGCCCCTGCCACAGTCCGATCCCGAGGTTGTTAAAGAGGGTGGCGGGGAGGGGGAGGCGTCGACCAGGTCTGTGACGGAGGCGGCGTCGTCGGTTGATAGGGCGTCGTTGGGGCGGAAGCACTCCCGATTGAAGAGCATGCAGACGCCAGGATACCGCGTCGAGAGCATGGTAGACCTGGCGTTTCGGTGATGGCTTTTTCTTTTGGGGTATTGTTGTTGTGTGCTCGTTAGAGTATTTGGACAAGGTCTTTGTGTGTGTGTCTCTGGGGTTTTGTGGCTTGGGACAGAAGCGTGCTTGTCATGCAGCTTTGGGGTTTGGAGTCAAGGGGTTGTTGTGTTTGTGGGTGAGCTGGCACATGATATTGGATGTTTGTTTGCCATGTCGAGATATTTGAATTTACCCTTGTTGAAATACTGCTTCTTCTACGTGATAATTGGAGGTAGCATCATGCAACATGTTTTGGCACATGTCACAAGATTGAGAAGATGTGGACGATTTCCGATGGCAAAACAAAATACTCTGGCTTGGGGGGGAATATCAATGGGGCTGATATAAAGCTTAGGGATTATCAGGATGAAGGCAAGAATGACTACCTTGTATACCAAGTTCTCCTGACTTGGGCCAAAAACAGTAGAAAGAGCAAGCAAGAGTCGCAGCAGTAGACATCAAGAAGGAGCTTAAAAATTTGAAACTTTATTGCTAGTTGGGAGGACCATCTACAATTCGTAGCAGTGCTTGACACAGTTCATGTTGTTTATACCAGCCTCCCATCGTGATCTCCCGTCTATAAAAGATGCAAGTACGCATGCGATGCTGAAGCTTATATTTCCTATAAATTAATACAAGGCTAGCTGGTCTCCCACTCTTGCCATTTCTCTTTCTTTACAATTGCAAACATCCTTTCCAAGAATAAATCTCTATACATTCTCCTTTCACCAGCTGAATACATGCCACCGAGAGAAGCTCCCCAATCTCAATCATTACCAAACCACACAAGCACCAAGCCGGACCCAAGCCATACCGACATCAAAACCAAAGTCAAAGCCAGCATCAAAGCCACAATGAGCTGCACGACTATTCTCTTTTTTCTCTTCGTGGCTGGCCACATGGCCGTCTGCGTTGCCCTCGCGTATTTCATGTCGGGCATCGTGGACAGCGACTGGGGTATTGCACCCGAGGACAATGTTGAGGATAAACATTCGTCCTCATAAAAGGTAAGACTTGCAGTGTTTCTTGGAAATTGTTTTTTTTCTTTTTCTTTTTTTTTCTAAAAAAAACAAAAAAAAAACAAAAAAAAAAAAAAAAAAGTTGACAAGACATGATTCTAATGGCTTTCATCCTTTAGCTACAGAGCAGCAGCAGCAACAGCAAGAACGGCTCTTGATGGGTTGCATGGATGGCTGCAGAGTGACTCCCATCTCTCATGTATATATACCCCCTACGAATCGAATTCGGCAGTCAACAAGATCAACGTCTGTGGTATTATCGAGGCTAGGCCGAGCATGGGGATTGCTCCGATACTTTTATGAGATTTTTTGGAAGACGGTGTTGTTACATTTTGCAATGTTTCCTGTCCAACACTTGATTGATTGGACACAAATAATGCGGATGCTGTTTGTGTTAGTCTGGATGCATTTCCCATTCCAGCAAATCAACTTAGCCTAATACCAATAAAAGCAAAAGGGTACACATACACTGCACCATTTTGGTTGGCCATATCACCCACCCAACCTTGTCTCCCTCTGCTTATATTTTATCTACTTGCATCACCCATCCGTCCATGTGACAGCTCGTATGGGGATGTACAACATAAACATAGGTCAGCCTTGCCTCCCCCAAACCGGAAAGTACCCGCACCCACACACCACAACCACACCTGCACGCTTGGTTGGCCATTACCCCATAGATCTTTGTGATTTTTCACGCACTGCTGCCTGGACGCCTGGCGGGTCGTTATTCCTTTTTTTTTCTTCTTCTTTTCTGTCGAATCGGAAAAAGGCTTGGGTCCGTTTTATTTTCTACCCGGTTGGGTAACGCATCGTTTTGAGTCACTCTTGATGCAAGCAACAAGCAAAAAAAAAAAAAAAAAAAAAAAAGACAACCTCCCGTTGGGGCTACGAATCATTTGGTGGCCTGTCCCCGATGAGGCGGTCAAACCCCTGGATGTTGTTCTTTTGTTGTGCACATGAGGCTCAATCATACATACCCTGAGGGAGGAGGGAGGGGGGGGATTACTGTGTTACGCATGAACTTGCGATAGTGGTGTTCTATTTGTAGTACAGGTGTCTGGGATAGGTAGGTAGATAGATAGGTATAAATACAATGAAGGGAGGTCAAGATCTGTTACTGTGAAGAGTAGGTATAATGTCTGTCTTGTGTCTTTGCATACAATACCCTATCCATCCCTTGCTTCACCAAATACATCCCCCACATGTAGAGAAAATAGAAATACTTCAGGCTCTGCATCTCAACGCTACTCACTGATCACTAACACCAAGACAACCAAGAAAGGACCAAAAATGTACTCCGTCGTCCAACTCATCCCCTCCCCACCGGCACTACCCGAATGGGTCGAATCCTCCACCTCGGTCCTCTCAAACCCCTACCTCTCCACCTCCCTCTTGGTCCTCCTCCCCATCCTATTGACCGTCCCCGCCGTCTTCCACCTCGCCAAGGAGGCCCACAACAAAGAGCTGGCCAAACACTGGCACAAGGCCCTCCGCATCTACACCGTCCTGCAGCCCTTCTTCATTCCTCCCGACCGCGCGGCGGCCAGGACCCTGTTTATCAACCTCACCGGAGTCGGCATCTGCATCGGCCTGGGCCGGGTCGTCCACGTCGTCTGCCCGCTGCTGCTGCGAAACATAGTCGACACCCTCGCCCGCGGCCAGCAGCAGCGTCGTGATTTGGATGCTGCTGCCACCGCCGGCGGCGGAAACGTGGACGTCACCCCGGCTCCGACCTTCCCCTGGCCGCAGATGGTCGCCTACATCATCGCCCGGCACGTCGTACCCCGCATCGTCAACCACCACGAGTACCGCTGCGGCAAGCTGGTCCGGCGCGAGGTGGCCACGCGCATGTCCATCGCCGCCTACCACCAGCTCCTCTCCTTCGGGGCCGACTACCACGAGAACGAGGTCCGGGCCGCCAAGAAGAAGGAAAAGGAGAACAAGAACAACAACAAGGAAGGCGGCGGCGGCGGCGAGACGTCCAAGTCGGAGTCACCCTGGAGCATCGTGCTGTACTCTGCCCCCTGGGGCGCCGAGTGGGTCTCGCACTGGATCTTCTCGTCGGCCCCGGGCCTTGTCGACCTCTTCGTCGGCCTGGCAGCTTTTTGGTCCGTCGGCGGCGGCGCACTGGCCGCCACCATGGCCACGCTGCTGGTCCTCTTTGTCGTCACGTCCGTGGCCGAGATCATGGGCCGCGATGACAGCCGCAACAAGGAACTGCGCGAGGCCCGCTCCGACCGCACGAGCTGCGTCTTCGACCGCCTGAACCACTGGCAGACCGTCGAGCTGTTCGGGACTTGCGACGACGAGACGGTTCGCTTCAGGGACTTGACCGAGATCGAGAACCGCCTCGAGGACAAGCGGATGGGTTTCGAGACGCGCTGGGGATTCGGGCCCGGCGAGGCCCCGCCCTTCGTGGTCGAGATGGCCGGCCTGCTGATCCTCAGCCTCATGTCGGGTTGGCAGATCGACCGGGGCATGCGCAGCGTTGGCGACTTTGTCATGCTGACGCAGTACTACCGCGACCTCATCGGGCCGCTCAACCAGATCATGTGGGGGTTCCGCAGCGCCGGCCGAGAGCTCGACCGACTGATGGAGGTCGTCAACGTCCTGGAGCGGCAGCCGGCCATCAAGGACGGCGCGGACGCTCCAGACTTCAAGTTGAAGTCGGGTCGCGTCGAGTTCCGCGACGTGGTCTTTTCCTACCCGGACGCGAAGCAGCCCGCCCTGGACGGCGTGTCCTTCTCCGTCGAGGGCGGCCAGACGGTCGCCATTGTGGGCGAGACGGGCGGGGGCAAATCCACGCTGCTCAAACTCCTCTGCCGAACCCACGACACGACCTCGGGCAGCGTGCTGATCGACGGGCAGGACGTGCGGGGGGTGCGGCGCGTGTCTCTGCTGGACAGCATCGCCGTCGTGCCGCAGCTTGCCGGCGTGCTGGGCGCCACGGTGCTCGACAACGTGCGGTACGGGCGGCCGTCTGCAACCGAGGAGGAGGTCGAGGCGGCGTGCAAGGCGGCGCAGCTGCACCACAAGATCACCAGCGCCTTCTCCGACGGCTACGGCGAAAAGGTGGGCTCCCGGGGCTCGACGCAGCTGTCGGGTGGCGAGGCGCAGCGGTTGGCCATCGCGCGGGCCATGGTGCGAAACGCCAGGATCGTCGTCTTCGACGAGGCCATGAGCAGCCTGGACAGCGAGACCGAGTGGAAGATTCAGACCCAACTGCGCGAATGGTGTCGGGGCCGGACCGTCGTCATTGTTGCCCACCGTTTGGCCACCATTGCCCAGGCGGATCTGATCCTGGCCGTCAAGGATGGGAAGATCATCGAGAGTGGGACGCAGGCCGAGCTGTTGGCCAAGGAGGGATATTACCACAACCTGTGGACCAAGCAGAAGCTTGTTGCTTAGAGAATGATGTTGGCAGTCTGTTGGAGGGATAAGATGACAGGGGAAGGCGTTTCCAAAGACTGCAAGAATATGGTGGCCATTTCGAGGTTGGTTCCAGGCACCAAACATAAGAAAAAAAAAAAAAACGAGTATTGGTTGTTGCATGGTTTTTGATAGCATGATTGGTCTAGGATTTTATGTTAGCGTCAGTCAGATAGTCAGTCGGGTCTTGACTAGTATTGGAAAACTGATTACTGCTTGCCAATGTGACAAGACAGAACTCTGCGCATTGGGCTTTTAGGTCAACGTTAGTACACACAAGATACCCCTGCCCCCGAGCATGTTTCTCGGCAGAGCAAGACTCAAGACAAGTAAGTCCTGGCATCTTACAAGTGATGCCTCTCGCAGAACCCACAATCAAAGACTACCGCCAAAACACACTTCCAACCTTGATCCCTAATCATCCTCGCCTGCTCCAACATCGTCCGCCATGTCTGGCATCCATCCCTTTGGCCTCTCACTCCCCCGTACCCTGAGTCCGTATCCGAGCTTTTCAACCTTGAGAACGCTCTGCCTCATCGTCTCGAGCTTCATCTGGTATGACTTGCCGTGCTGCTGTGGGAGCAGCTCAAACAGCGTCCCAAGCTCCTGCATATCCGTCAAGATGGTTCGCGGGTATCTGGGCGCGTCGTCACCAGGAGGCGGTGTAGCCGCGGCCGCCAGCTCCCCATTTATGGCCGCAGTTGTGGTCGCAAACCGCATCATCTCACCCGAGAGATCAAACACACCGCCGATAAAGTCATCCTGCGTCACATCCACGACCAATGGCTCCCCCGCGACCTTTCCCTGTTCATCGCCACCATCACCACCAGTAGAAGCATCCGTCATGGCCGTGTCGCCACCTTCCTCCGCGATGCGCTTCTTCTCCTCGGCGGCGGACCTGCACAGCCCCGCGACGGACTCGAGGACCTCATCGTGGCCCATCAATCGCTGGTTGCGCAGGTAATAGGCAAAGGTGAGCGCCTCGACGAGCTCCTCGACGCACGCCATCTGCCTCCCATACCTGTACCTGTTCATACCCTGCACATCGCCAACAATGGAGTCGAATAGACGTGCAATCTCAGCCAGGCGGCTCTGTACCTCCCTGTCGACGTCTGGCGGCAGGTCGGCGTGGATCTTGCGTACTCTGCTTCTATCAGTCTCAACCTCGCCGGCGTTTCCAAGTCTAAATTCCACAACAATCAGTGGCTTACCGTTGCAAAGAGAAGATGCTACAGATTTGTTTTGTCTTTTTGTCAGTTTGTTTCAATGTACATATCTTCATTCATCTGTACGGCACGTGTGATGCCTGCTGAGAATAGTAAAACCAAAACACAAACATCTTCTTGCTCAGCGCAGTAATGTCCCTCGACGCCTTGACGATGCGCTCCCGACGGTCATGGTGCCTATCCAATTCGTCGCGGAACTGCTCAAACATGGGCGTGTAGGCGTTGCGCACCACTTCTCTCGGCGGCTGCCTCGGTCCGCCCCGCGGGCCTCCCTTGAAGTCACCTTGACGATCCCTCTTAGGGGGCATTCTGGGCGGTGTGTACGGAGGTATTAACTGGTGAGAATTCGATGATTGGAGATAAAATCAAGCGAGCGCTTTGGGATGTGCTCATCAATTTGCTTGGTGCCTATCTACTAAAGTTGATTGACGCAGTTTTTATGCACGCTGTCGACCAAAATCAAAATATGATAGACAAAAGAAATGGATTTGGTCAAGTTGACAAACCCCGCAACGAATGGTGATTGGCCTCCACTGAGTGGTGAATATCTAGGCGAATATCTGCACTGTGCCACAGCATACAAGTAGAGACTTGGTCTGATGGCTGTATTATCTATGGTAGATGTCTTCCAGTCAATGTAACTAGAGACAATCATACAAATCAGTATCATTTAATGCTGATTTTGTCTGACTCCCCATGAGAGCAATGTACAAACAGTACACATGCGCAAAGATCCCTTGGAGGAGAGTGGATATTGGATTGAGGGTCTTGATTTTCAGTTGCGTGGTCCAGCAAGTCAGAGCTATCTCCACCATTGCATGTCTTCTACGAAACGGTAGCATGAGCAAATAGTTGCGCCACAACACTCTACTGGACTAGCTCTTTCTTTTACTTATGAACAGGCCTAAACCTTTGGTAGGCCGCTGAACCATCAAGGTATTCTGCTTCCACAATATCACCTGACCAGATCCACTCCAAGTGGATACTCCGCACGTGTCCCCCATAAAGTATACCTTTCTACCTGAGAGAGAGAGAGAGAGAGAGAGAGACCTCAGTTCGTCCTCTTACACCAACACTAATTTAGATATCTTTCTCCAAATTTCGACAATGTCGTCCTCAAAACCCCCCGGGGGGACCCGATCCGGGCCGGCCCGGACCATCGATACATTCTTCAACTCTCCTTCGGCAGTCTACACCGCAGCGACCCTCCTGCGGCTCGGCATGCTCCTCTACGGCCTGTGGCAGGACGCCGTCTCGCCCGTAAAGTACACCGACATCGACTACCTCGTCTTCACCGACGCGGCCCGCTTCGTGGCCGAGGGCGGCTCGCCCTACGACCGCGAGACCTACCGCTACACGCCGCTGCTGGCCTGGCTGCTGGTGCCCACGACGGCCTGGTTCGAGTTCGGCAAGGTCCTCTTTGCCGCCGCCGACCTCGCCGCCGGCCACCTGCTCGTCTCCATCCTGGTCCGCCGGGGAGGCATGGACGGCCCCGCCGCCAGGCGCCACGCCGCCGTCTGGCTGCTGAATCCCATGGTCGCCGCCATCAGCACCCGCGGCAGCAGCGAGGGCCTGCTCGGCGTCCTGGTCGCCGCCCTGCTGTGGGCCGTGCTGGAGCGCCGCGTCGTCCTCGCCGGCCTCGTCCTCGGCCTGGGCGTCCACTTCAAGATCTACCCCTTCATCTACGCCCCAGCCATCGTCTGGTGGATGGATCGGGAGCGGATGCCGCGGCCTGGCACCGCCGCCGTTGCCTCCTCCTCCTCCTCCTCCTCCTCCTCCTCGCCTGCCTCTGCCGCAGATGTCATCACGCGCTTCGTAACCAGAGAGAGGGTGACTCTGGCCGCCGTCAGCCTGGCGACTTTTATGGGCCTGAACTTTGCCATGTACGCCCTCTACGGGACAGAGTTTGTCGTGCACACGTACCTCCACCACGTCAGCCGCATCGACCACCGCCACAACTTTAGCCCCTACAACACGCTGCTGTACCTCAACTCGGCGTCGCCCCCGTCCGCGTCGTCATCTTTCAGGATCGAGTCCATCGCGTTCCTACCGCAACTTCTGCTGTCGACCGTCCTCATCCCTCTAGTACTTGCCAAGCGCCATCTGCCGACCAGCATGTTGGCTCAGACGTTTGCTTTTGTGACTTTTAACAAGGTCTGCACTAGCCAGGTGAGTATCCGACGTTCCCTATAGAACCTTGGACCTGCTCACAAGGATCTCCGTGATTTTCTTTCTCTATTCTTGACACAAATCTAACCCCGAAACCTTCTCTTGTCTGCCAAACAAAAAAGTACTTTCTATGGTACATGGTCCTGCTCCCGCTGTACCTCCCGCACTCGTCCTTTCTGCGCAGCGGCCGCCTCGGCCTGGCCGCGCTGCTGCTCTGGGTCGCCGGCCAGGCCGCCTGGTTGCAGCAGGGCTACCTGCTGGAGTTTCTGGGCCAGAGCACCTTCCTGCCGGGGCTCTGGGTGGCGTCTTTGGGGTTCTTCCTGGTGAACTGTTGGATTCTGGGCGTTATTGTTTCTGACATAGTTAACGTTCCTGTACAACATGGTTCTGTCAAGAATTAGCATGAGATAAAAGAACAAATTAGATTTTCCTGGGTTCAGTTTAGCAGACTGTTTGCTCGTAATTGTGCTTTAGTCCTCTACTTCTATGTAAAGATTCTGCGTGGGCAATACCTAGACTCAAGGCAAATCTATAGACCCTGGGCTTTGAGAGACTCGGTAACGATAATTCAACAGCTTGCACATCAACCAACACGAGACCAAACTCAGACGGTAAAGTGTGATCATCTGACCAACAATCTCGCATCGCCTCCCAGACCAATCTCTGCGAAAATAATTGTAATGACAAATATTCAGCTATTTATCGCCATCTATGAGTTCCAGCCAGCCCAGATATTGTCCTCCACTGTCCAAGAAAGAAAAAAAAGAGAGAAAAGAACAAGGCAATCAATAGTGCAGTGATCCTTTTTTGACAAATAACACACATCCCACCACGGCTCCTTATTTCGAATTGCTCCTATTATTTAACACCATGATTTCCTCGAGCAAAATGCCACTAAAAAGCAATAAAAAAGAGATATCCGATATGCAATATGTGACCCAGTCAACAAAGGGAAGAAAAAAAAGAAACGATAATGACATGATTAGTTCAGGTCCGTAGACCACATGGAGAGGTGCTGAGGATGACCTCCAGCCTCCCCAGGTTTGAGGGGAGCTGGTCTTGCTGCAACAAAGGAGAAAGGACGATAGCGTTGTGTGTGCATGGGTATCGTCCCAATTTTGCAATTTTCATGCTGCCACAACAAACCCACCACCGGCGCTGAGGTAGCGGTAATTGTCGAGCTTGAATGATGTAACCTTGCCCATGCTTTCGGCACTGATGACGACCCTGCCGTCCTTGCCAAAGCCTATAAAGCTTGGGATGTCCGAAAGATCACGGAAGCGGGCCTCGGGCCTTGACGCCTGCAGCGCCCTAACTATCTTGTCACTCCAAACACCTTCGCACCAGCCGTCGCGTCGGAGGATGAAATAAGGGTTCAAGGCGGGGATAGGAGAATCTGAGGAACCACATGGTTGATGTAAGCATATACAAGTCAAGACTGCGAGGGAAAGCGGTTAAAACCATACCGAGATCAACGTATCGGATCCGCAGGTACTCAAGTGCCCTTAGCCTCTTGAGTGCCTTGATCCCCGCCAAAACCAACGCCTCAAATGCGGCGATGAACTTGACATCCATGATCCCCGACCCAGTCTCGTTCCAGATCTGCACCTGCCGGCAGCAGTTCTTCACCGTCAGGTCGATGCTCTTAAGTCTCGTCGATCGCGGGTCGGCCGACTGCGCCAGCACGTCGAAAAATGTCCGACATACGCGCCCGGTGTACGACAGGTGCTCGATGCTGGCACTTCCGGGCTTCCCAAGTGCCGCGACACCCAGCCGCTGGCAGAAATGTAGGCGGTTCGTGACCTTGACAAAGTAGGCTGGGAATGAAAGCTCGCGCCGATAGTCGGCCTCCAGGTAGAGGTGCAATTGCTTCAGCTGTGCTGGCAGGCGTGGTAGGATCTCGGCCATGGTCAGGTAGCTTTTTGACTTGGGCTTATTGTACGTCCCATGCCACTCTTGTAGATTTGGAAGGGCAGACATGATGTGCTGAAAGTCCTCCTCGCTTCGTATCAGGTTCCACTGGCCTTTGCATACCAGCGTTCTGACAGATGGAACCTTGGGCATGATCCTTTCCACGCTTTCGGAAATCGTCGATTCCCAGAACGGAGAGTATTGTGATGATGCGTCCGGCGCCCGTCGTGCGCAGTCGCCATAAACAAAGTGGGTGACTTTTGGTGCCTTCTTGCGCTCGCCGCCCTCTAATGTTAGGACCGTAACTTCTGGGAACGTCGTGCCGACAAAGTAAAACGTCTCGTCGAGAGAGCAGTTATCGACAGGCAGAACATAGGAAGAAGCCGATAGACCATCGACAGTGACGGTAGGCAAAGTAGAAGTGGCTTGTAGCACCATGGTTGCTGGTGAACCAGGCTTGGGTTGGAACACGGGGAACCATACTTCGACGTGCCTAACATAGGGCCGCAGATGTGGTCTTTGTGCAAACCAAACAAGGGCGCCATTTACTGACCCCACGGTAGCCTTTATCTTGATATGTCGATACAGACGTTCTTGGATTAGGGCACGCCAAACACTGCTCACGAGGGCCAGCTCCGACAACTCCCTCCGCCTCGAGTGCCGCAGCGCGGTGCTCCAGCTCTTTGTGACAGAGTGCATACCCACCGAGCTCTTTGAAGTTGCCGAAACCCGGTATCCAAACAGGTGGTCAAGAATGCACTCGTGTATCTCTGGCGGGAGGTCATGGAAATGAAGCCCGGCCTGAACCGCCGGCTGCTGCAGCAGCAGCATTGACGAATCGTCCCAGGCATCCAAGTCTTGCATATGTGCATCGTGCGGCGCGGCACCGGCCGGACAGCTCGTGCATTTTATCTCTGCGTTTCGAGGCTCTGGTTGTGGGAAAGGTGTACTGCTAGGCCGGGCCGGCGGGATAAAGTCTTGGGGCCGGACGGCTTCGTTGAGCGGAGGACTGGACGAACCGGAAGGCACGGGGTTGGATACGATGGTCATAATCGAGGCCAGCTCGGCGGTGGCTGCGACCTTGCTGCCGTCATCTGCGGCTGCGTGCAGTGACGGTGGACGGTCGCTCGAGGTTCTTGCCGATCGGGGTTCGATGCGGATGTCGTCCACCGTCGAGATTGGCAGGTGGGCTTCTTCTGCGGGAGACACGAGCGACTGCCGGCGAGAAAGAGTGGTAGTTTCCATCTTTTGGTCGGAACAACAGACACGAATGGGAATTCAGCCAGGCCCTCTGGGCTTCATGGCATGCAGAGCACGCGTAAAGATGAGCAAGATAATTCCCCGACAAGGGGCGCAGAAAATCCGGGAGTAAGCAGTCTTGCCGGCAAGCTGTTTGAAGTTAGGAAGAGATAGATTGACGGCGGGGCGGACACAGAATATCAAAAGATGTTACTGTTGACGGAGTGGAAAGCAGGACGATGGGGGGTTCTCTTGTCGTAGCGGAATCCCGAGATACGACGGATACGCTGGTGCTGTCGTTTCGCTCGCTTTGCTCGGTGGGGTCTGGCAATGGTTCGTTGGCCCCAACGACGACAGGCACAAGACGCTACGTGACAACTGTTAGGTGGTGAAGTTGTTTACTGTCACCGGGTACGTTGATTGACTGACGTCCAGTCTCTTCTGACGACAGTGACGGATTGAATTTTCCCAGGCTCTTCCTCGGGCCCGGATCGGTTTCGCTGGTGCCGATTGCTTGCTACAATGCAGCAAGCAAATTAGGATAGGATAGGATGGGCCTGGACGGTCGCGTGAGACCAAGGGCGGCAGAGATTGGCCGGCTTGTCCACAAATCTAGGTGGTGGGGCGCAGCAGTCGCTTTGGATCACCAACCGCTGGAGTGAGGTGATGATGTCTGGCGTGGCAGAATCCGAGTTGTTGAATCTGCTGCCTTGAGTGATGGATAGATGGGTCCGGTTGGACGCTTCAGTCGTCTACGAATGAATTGAAATTTTCTTCCCTGACTCTCTGCTGGTCACGAGTTGCAAGGAGAAGCTTTGAGATGTCGGCAGAAGTCGCATGTTTCTTTCTAACCTAACGTCGAATAGTTTGATTGCAGGCTGGCCACAAGTCGAGACGCATTGACTCCCAATTCAAGCCTGATCCATCCCTCACTCTCTGCCCCTCTCGGCTGGCTAAGTCTCGAAATTTTCATTCGTCGGAGCTGAGGGGGGAATTTCACCGACAATGCACACCAAGACAGACATTCCAACTATGATGCCGTGGTGGTGGAATCTATGAGAAATTTTGAGCAGCTGTATTAAGAGGCATGCATCATGTACTACGTTCTTTCGACTTCCTTCTTTTTGCAATGGTTGTATGCATCTTGACAAACGCGAAGCGCGTAGATTGATTGCATGGACATGAGCCACACCCATAGTCCACTAAGACAAACTGGGGCCCATCGCAGTCGGGCGTGGGCGAGTGGAGGTGCACCGATGCGACGCTGTCTTGTGGCACAACAATTGGCTGGATCTAGCAAAACTTGCGGGTTGTTATCGGCTGATTGGACAAGAAGATCGGAATATACTCCCGCCCCTGTTTATATGGTGCCGGCAGTTGGATCCGTGATCGGGCAATAATGTGTGTGCGAGCCTTTCCCTTCCATTCATCAGTACCTTGATATCTTCCCGCACGGGGAACGAACATGGTCAAACAAAGATAAACTATTCTTCAGGGTTGTTAGCAGTTCAACCGTGCGCATGTTTGAGGACTTTTGTGATTGCAAGTCATGATGCCAAAGGTGTTTCTTTTTCTCTGCTTGGGTTTTTTTTTTTTCGGTCTTTTGTTTTGCTCTCTGTTTCTTCTTGTTTGTCAGCCAACGCCGGAGCCGAATCGATCGGTCCTACCTGTGAAATATTGCCTGCGCCTGCTGCCTGCTGCCGACTGCCCTAATGCATGAAAGCGCACGACGCTGCACAAGCCTAACTCGTCAACGTTGAGCAGAGCGCACGCTTGACATTGTATGGAAGTGTCGGTGTGTCAGGCTTCGTGACCTAACAGAAGTCTGTGTGTGCTCGTGCTACCACCATTACCACGACTCCGGACGATGCCGAGTTATTCATTGGGTAGTCCTTATTGCTCAAGTCAGCTTCAGTGTGTCGGCCCTATTGAAATGATAAGTGCAGGAGTATAACCAACTTCAATCGGGCAGTACAAATAAGAATTAAAAGGACTAGATAAAGGCTGTGAGTCGAGTGTGGGCAGTAACGCACCAAGGACTAGTTGGATAGGGGAACAAAAAGTAAGGTCAAACTGGCTGGTGATGGACTAGACTAGTAGAGGGGCCTAGAGGGGTAGCCACTTCGTGACTTGGTGCAAATATATGCGAGGCATGGAGAATGTGGCACAGCTTCCGTTTTGTTTGAGAGCGTGTAAGAGAAATATCCTGAGGTAATCCATCGACATAATCAAGATATGTAGGTAATCAAAGCTGATGTCGAGCCCTGTGATGAGTGGGAAAAGTCGGGGACCATTTTGACCATATGTGGTGACTTTCAACGGCGAAACTTGGAGGTCATATCATTGAGCAGGCGGTGCACATCGTCCGGCGGGTATTGGACGAACCTTTTTTCTCGGGTGAGCACCCAGTGGCCGATTCCCAGGTACGAGACTACAGGTCAAAAACCTGGCAGCTATGTATGCAAGCAGCTTACACACCAGAAACGCAAAACATGCCTTCGACATAAAGATCTACAACGGCTCAAACGGTTCCGTTACTGCCAGTCGGGCAGAACGGAAGTCCGCCCGATGTACTAGCTACACCCGAGCTTAATTGTTTACCACAGAGTACGAATGTGATACCAGTTAGCAGCCAGTCCCATTGAGGTTTTTATTTGTTATTTGTCTCTATTTTTGTAGCCCACAATCAAATTCCCACTGAGTTATAGCGGCGGAGGCACAGCTGAAATCCTATGTCAGCTCAAAGCCTCAAGCTGCACGCTTATAGGGATGGAAAAGACCCGCTGTAGAGACTCCCTGCCACAAGCTTGTGTCAGCAAGGTCACGATAGAAACGCCTAGCCTGGAGAGCCCCAAATAAGGCACTGGGTTGAACAAATACGGTAAGTTATTTAGATGTACTTCTATTCATCCCATCTGCTAGGTACAGTATACAGACCTTTACCTCCATGGACGCCTGTAGATGGCGGGTATCCGTCGTACCGAAAGACCTAATCTCAAACCCAAATAAGGATTTTGACGCGTTCACGCATATCGGACGAAGCTGGCCTGGCCGTAGCCGAAATGAGGGGCAGGAGCAGCATGAACAGGTAGCGAAAGCGAAAGGACGATTGAACCGTCTGGCCGCTGATAGAAAAGCAGACACAGATCAGCTTCATACAGCTTATAATTCTAAGCGAATGAAATGAATTTGGCTGATGAACTTATCCAAACAATTGATCGGGCTTGTCTTGACTTTGATATACAGTAACACGCTCACATGCTGATGAAAGCTTACAGAAAATGGGCGCGCAAGATTACCTGGTAGGAGCAACTTTGACTCAATACCAGCCAAAAACAGGATTCTCAGATTGGCAGATCTCAGATCCAAATGGGGGCCATAAGCTTATCAGGATCAGGATTGACATGTCTGACATCGGAAGCCGTTCTCTGTCTTGGCTGAAGTGAGATGCCGGCGCTTGGGGAACCTATCATCGAGATAAATAACCCTGTTGAGATAAAGAACAATAAGACTACCCCTCTCCCTTCATTAAAAAAAAAAAAAAAACAAAAAAAACAACGCCGTCATGTAGCAAAACCTGGCAGAGAAGGGGGGTTGAGAGACTGACTGGCCGTTTTCCTGGTTGACCAGAAACACGGTAGACAGCTGGGCGGCAATAAGCCTCAATTCACACCCAATACAACGCAGCCGTTTGAGGGTAAGCCAAGGCAGATTGGCAGGCTGCGACCCCTTTCCCAGGCTGGCTGTCAATGTTTTGTTGTTTTGTTTCTCGCTTTGCAGCTGTGACGGACAAGTTTTGCTTGGCTATAAGGTCCCCAGATCGACAGTATCGACTGGAGGAAAAATAAACCCGAAGAAAAAGAAATGCCAAAGCACCCTCCATTGTGAGCAGTAGGAACCGAGATATGATCGACGAGATTATGGGTCTACTGCATTCGTGTCTCGTCAGGCCTTGGCTCATCCCCTAGACAGAAGAACATCGGTGGACATCAAACAAATCCGTCGTAAAATTGCCCGAACCAGAACAAAGGCGTAGCGTTTCAGGATCTTCGCTGACGGCAAGGTGTAGGCCTGAGGCTTCCAATCGCCGTGGCAAGCTCGTTTCTTATTAAGGTACACTCTGTTTTGCTCTTGTCACCTGAGCCTGTCATCCCACCTCCACTTGGTACCTGGCTTCGAATTGAGGGGTAGCGCGTAACCACCCATGAATGATTTCACCTTCCTTCCTGCGTTGTGTATGGTCCTTTGTTTCTTTCCTGAATTTCCCCCACATTCCGCAGCGGCGATATTAGCTTGACTTGGCACCTATCAAATGGAGAAACCGAAGGAGGAAAAAACAGTAAGCAGCTTGGCAGCCCCTGAGAGAAGAAAACAAAGATTTGTGAATGGAGTGCATCCAAAACCAATTGCTATGCTGCATGGCTATACCCCTGGCACATTCCAGGCCATTCCAGGGACGGGGCGAAACCCCACAGCATACAACCTCTTGGCCCTTCTTTGCACCACTGAAACGGGCCCTTGATTTTGCTGGAACTTTTGACTGAAGGTAATTTTGCTAGCCCTCCGTTGCCAAGTAGAAGCCTTTTGTGCAAAACTGCCCAATTAGGAAACTTGAAAATACTCCAGCCCTGCATAGCTGCAACGCGCTACCCATCGCATAGCTCCCGCCTGTCGATTTAGCGGATTGAAATTTCGGTTGCCCCATGCAGATGGTACTATTGAGGGAGAATTATTGGTCGAGGATTGTCGCACTGCAATCTACTGTAAAATATTGCAGGACGTTGTGCAACATGTGTCGATAGCAAAAAAAGCAATCACAATCATAACAAAGACGTGCATACGTACTTATTGGAGTAAACAGTGCAGGGGAGGAAATCCATGGTACAGAGTAAACGGTAGTCGTATTAGCAGGCTTTATCCTGTCAAATATGTCAAACGAACGCAAGGTTAATCAGGGCGATGGCGTCTCAATGCTCCCGGGAGTGGCACAGAGGTCGAACCACACCCAGTTAACGCCAAACCGAAATGGACCAGGTCTAATATAGGGAGATCCATATAGTGTATTGTAGGTTACCAGGCAGTTCAAGCCGAGCTTGCCGTGAAAAGAGACGTTGAATTGCCTCTAGCCAGTTGAGTCTGACCAATCCCTTTTGGATGGTTCGGCGGGTGGCTGAGGAACGGCGTAATAGGGCGTCCCGAAAAACCTAGCCAAACGTGTTGCTCTATGGCTTGTAAAACATCTACAGCATCGGCTGCACTATTTGTCTTACCAACCAAGCCACTCCAGAAAATTTGGCGAGCGAAAAGGCCATATTTTCAGGCTGGCGGTACGTATCGGCGTTGCAACGGCCGCTGGTAAGAATAGACTTTTTAGACTTTTTTTTTGTCGTTGGCGCTTTTCAGCAGCCGCAAGGCACCCTGTACGTTCAGCACCACTTGCATTGGGTTTGGAGGCAAGGGGTACGTGCTTGTTGTTGGTCAGGTAGTAAATTTGGCCGCCGTTTTTGGGCTTCATTTGTGGTATTTGATCAGCCCTGTGGAACGAATAAGAAAATGAAATCCAATCAATCCCCCCGAAAACCGACGAGTCTGTCTCGAATAAGAAAATAAAAAAAGGTACATGAACGGCAGCAGCAATTAACCCAATCACCGATGAGCCGAACTCTAATTGCTCGGGTATTTGTTACAATTGTTCGTCACATCTTATACGTAAGTTCAGTCAACTGTCGTGGCGAGCATGTTCAGACCAAGCAGGCCACGCGGAGGATGAGGACGCTGTTTGTTTGGCTACGTTGTTCTGGGATGCATGGATGTGGGTACTTTTGCATGCGGCGATTACCCGCAGAACTACTGTAAGGTACTGTACGGTAAAGTAGTGCAGTGCTCCGTACATTTGCCGGTGTACTTTTTGCATCCCTTTTTGCTTAATTCCTTGGCACGCTCCTTTCAACAGACGGGGAGGCTTACTTGACATACATAGCGCCGGATGTTTGATCAAACGGTGTTGAAAGGGCGAAAAACCGTGCGGCTGTGGGATGAATGTCCAGTAGGTAGCCTGGTCTTCGGACTGGGTTGTGCTGTGTGCTACAAAAAAACAACAAAATTCCATTAAGACGGGAGGATCTTAGAAACGTTCCTCAAAGGTGGCTGTGAGTCTTGTGACAGGTGAATCCCAAGCTCCCAATACACATGTACATGCCGGTTATCAGCACGAGCCACCACAAAGGATCTTGGCTAAAAGTCAAAAGTTTGCTGTACTGTTTGCATGCCCAGAAGGCTGCATCACCAAATTGTGTCAATGGGATTTCGGATTCCTTGGCTGTATCTTGGTTGCTTGGCTGTCTTCAAATTGCACTCGGTCGGGGCAGCCGACCTTGATGGGGTAGTCGGTTGTTGCGCATTGAATTTGAGATTAAGGCGTTTTCTGATTTTTCTTTCTACAGCACCGACGTGGCACACCGCCACCGGCGGCCCGGGGGATTTGCTTGATTCATTTTGAGTTGTCATTGTACGGAGAACTGTCATCACTTGCCGCCGTTTATATGCTAAACGAGGAGGTTGAACAGTCGATCTGTCATGCGTCGCTGATTTACCGTGTAAAGCCGCTGAGGGGTTTCTTATCCAGTTGACCAGTGGCTAAAAGGCTCTGTCCGAAAGCTGCAATTGTCGTGTCATTCCCGCACTGGCAATGACATTTGGACGGAATACCGTAGGCGGTCCTTTTCCTAGGTACTGTATGCTAATCCATCCATGCCATGCCATGCCAACTCAACTGAGTCTCGAACTTGATCAGCTCGAAACACTGGCGATCTATTTGCAATCTCGCCATTTCCAATCGACTGAAGACGCCCACATCACTTGTCGTCTCGCACCCCTTACCCTTCTAATACGGCCTTTGACCAAACAGGATGCTCTGACTGGCAATTATTACCTGCTCAGTATAAGGGGGCTCTTGCCTAGAGATCATTCAGAGGTTGACGGGGATAAAAATACCGTTACATTGGTGGGGCATTGTCGTTTGCTGGGCTCGGCCGAGGAAGGAGACAGGGACTCAATCCCTAATTCGGCCTAGACCGACAGTTGAACCCCATCGCTTGGTGTTTCACCCGTCATTGTACCCGCAGGATGCTGGAGTCTTACCGGAATACTTCCCTGCAACAAGGATGCCACCACTAATCCAGCCTGCTCCGGAGCCTCTTGCTCGTGGGTGGGATTTTCCTCAAGTGTGCCGCCCCACCTTTTGCACCATGCATCACCCTAGCCCCCAGAGATGGGTCCGCTGCAGCAGGGGGTGTCACTCGCTTGGTGCAGGGGTATCAGCCAAGCAAGACACTTTTTGACGACGCTGGTAAAAAGAAAAAGAAAAGTAAAAAAAAAAAAAAAAAAAGAAGGGGGGAAAAGATTATGTACTGCAGTCTACTGACAAAACACAGCGATCTGCATCAACTGCCACGCAAAACGCACAACCCAGCACGCCCTTACAATACGTACCCGTTCTTCAAGCAAGTGGCACCCAAAGCACAAACACACGCCCCTCTCTTTCTATCCTCCTCTGATACACCCTTGTAAACGAACCACGCACAGCAAAGTTGATGATTCAGGGATCCTCTCTTCCAGTGTCCGCCCCATAGTCAACAATCATGCCCGCAACCTCAGACGACGGGCCTCGTACACCGGGGACGCCCTCCTGGGAACCTGGCAAGAGTCCAGTCTTGTCTTCGGGGGGTGTCGCTCCACGGGCCAAGGGGGTTGCCGTGTATGGCATGGCATGCTCTTAATCAAGCTGCCACAGCTCCTTTATTACTAGAGCTTCCGCCTCCTACTGATCTCGGAACATGAGCCTCTTTGTTTCTCTCTTTGGATCATGCAGCAGGCGCAGCAAGTTTAGACAGTCCTTCCTTTTTTCCTTCCGCCCATATTTCCCTTTTCGATTTTCTATTCTTCACTTCCGCTTGGGGGAGATCAGCCTCTTTGTTCCCGCTTATACCGGACGCTCCCGCACCCACAGCTTTTCCTCTCCGTGCATTAGAGCTTACGCCTACACTACAACCCGCCGATTTGCCGCGTGTGTAGCATCTGTTCGCCTTCATCACCGTGCTCTGGGAGTATATATATTCTACAAAGATACCTTACTATACACATCTTTCTTCACGCCTCTCCTAGTAGAGCTAGACAGGCATTTCTTTTAATTTGTTGCCAGCCTATTTCACACAACATTCATCTAAGCTTTCGCTGCCCGCTCTTCGAAAAGAAAAGAAAAGGATTAACCCAACATCAAACCTCTTAATCCGATAAAAATGGCTCCCATCTACTCGATACTCGCCCCCTTGGCCGCCCTCGCCGGGCTGGCTGCCGCTCTGCCCAGCACAGGATTTCCTGGCTCTGAGAAGTTTGTTGGTGTCCCGGTTGCCAACTCGCAGGCCTTGAACGTCATCCCGCAGAGCTACATCGTCGTCTACAACACAAGCGGCTTCGATTCCAATGTCATCGATGATCACCAAGCCCAGGTCATGTCCATGGTTGCTAAGCGCAACCTGGGCAAGAGGTCACTTGATGGCCGTGATATGTCCACCACGGCTACGACCTGCAAGATCGGAACCTGGAGGGGTCTGATGCTGGATGCTGATGACAAGACCATCATGGAGATCATGGCCGACCCCACGGTCCGCCTGGTCGAGGCCGATGCCGCTGTGAGCGCCCTGGTCGATGATGACGAGGAGGCTGGCGAGCAGCCCGCACCAGCTGAGATTACGGAGATGCAAGCCATCGCCAGGCGGGCAGAGCAGACCGAAACCGGAGCCCCCAACGGTCTTGCGCGCCTCAGTCAGTCGGAGCCTAACCCCGGTGCATCGGGCACATACACATTCGAGGACTCCGCTGGCGAGGGTATCACAGTCTACATTGTCGACACTGGTATCCGCGCTACTCACCAGGAGTTTGAAAATCGTGCCACTTTTGGCGCCAACTTCATTGACAGGGTGGTAAGTTGGGGATCCCCATATCATCCAACATTTGCCAAATCTGGAGAACATGTATATCTAACCACTGTTGCAACGATTAGGATACCGATCAGAACGGCCACGGATCGCACTGTGCTGGAACAATCGGTGGCAAGACGTTCGGTGTTGCAAAGAAGGCTACCCTGGTTGGCGTCAAGGTTCTGGGTGCTACCGGTGGTGGCTCCAACCGTGGAGTCATCCAGGGCATGCAGTTCGTTGCTAACGATGTCACCGGGAAGAACCTTGCTCGCAAAGCCGTCATGAACATGTCTCTCGGTGGCAGCAAGTCCACTGCTGTGAACGAGGCCATCAACTCTCTGATCAAGGCCGGCGTCGTCCCCGTTGTTGCCGCCGGTAACGAGAACCAGAACGCTGAGAACTCTAGCCCGGCCTCTGCTCCTGGCGCCATCACTGTCGGTGCCATTGACCAGAAGACCGACCGCAGGGCATCTTTCTCCAACTTCGGCTCTGTTGTCGACATCTTTGCCCCTGGTGTTAATGTGCTGTCCGTCGATGCCAAGAGTGACACTGGATCCAAGAGTCTTTCGGGTACTTCCATGGCCTCGCCTCACGTTGCTGGTCTCGCCGCTTACCTGATGGCTCTTGACCCCAATCTCACTGCTGGTGATGGTCCGGAGACTGCTGCCGCCAAGGTCGACGCCAAGATCAAGGAGCTCGCCACGGCTATGGGTGCCAAGGTCGCAAACGCCGGTACTGGCACTACAACTCTTATTGCCAACAACGGCAAGACCGGTAGCGGAGCCGGCAACGGCAACGGCACTGCTCCCGCTCCGGCCGCCCCTGCCACTGGCAACCGCCGTCAGCGTCAGCGCCAAC
Source organism: Magnaporthales sp. P1609 (assembly GCA_003709005.1). Taxonomy (NCBI): domain Eukaryota; kingdom Fungi; phylum Ascomycota; class Sordariomycetes; order Magnaporthales; species Magnaporthales sp. P1609. The sequence goes on along the minus strand of PELF01000005.1, from coordinate 1,580,031 downwards.
GCCTCCAGCAGACTCAGCGCCAACGCCTCCAGCAGACTCAGCGTCAACGTCTCCAGCAGACTCAGCGTCAACGTCAGCGGGCTCAATAGAAGCCTCGCCACTTTGGTCGTTGAGGTAAATGATAAAGCGCATATTCAGACAAAGACATTGGGTCACGGCGTTTTTGCTTTCATACCCGTCTTGATTTGCTTACATCGCGAAGTCGAGGTTCCATCCTAATCTGTCTTGGGTTGGGACTGTCTCCTGGCTCGGGTCCCTCGGCCTGTTCTGCTTCTTCAGTACGTGCTTTTCTGTGTGGGATTCAAAGGCCAGTCCGGAACGCCCGTCATAGTTCTAGAAGCGGTCTCGTTTACATGTACATATATTTCACGCGTTCATATCGATATCGTACTGCATATATTAGAGATCAGCCAATTATCAGTGTTCGCTGCTTGTGTTCTATTGTGCACGCAAATGTGATTAAAATAAGCGGTATCTATTTCATCCATCTCAGTGCCTACAGAGGGTATTCTGCCCTTGATAATCTTACCCCAGGTGTGTCTCTGCTGCTACAAGGATTGTTTTGCGGGGAATCCTCGGTCGTTACACTCACTGGCATGTGTTGAGGACCAGGGGCGTGAAGCTTTGTTACTCCGTAAGCCCCTTGCCAGGGACCTTGCCAGGGACCTTGCCCCAAAGTCTACAAACAAATTGCTAGTTGCAGGCAGACTTGCCTGACGTTTCATTGCTAATCAACAGAGAGATACAAAAGAGTTAACAGTCCCATGCAAAAGTGAAGAGTTTTTTTGTTCTTGTGGATAAAAAAAAAAAAAAAAAAAATTAAAAAAAACTCCAGAAAGTGATGTCAGGTTCTGCATTTAACTGCTCGCCCCACATTTGTCAGTTTTGGATTGTGAGCAAGTGGATGAACAAAACTTGCGACGCCACAAGTTCGCCTGTTGCCGTTTCGAACCTGAACTGAGTGGGGCCTATGAGTTTGAGGAGTCTCAAAGCTCAAATGGGGCCAATGGGATTTGTGCATGTCAACGTTGGCATCCTCCACCATCCGGCAGGAAACAAAGCATCTGGCCTCTGTAAATTTATCTAGTCGGAATCCAATATCAAATCATCACACCCAATGAAGCTCCTCGCCGGCTTACATGGGCCAAGTCGCCAGAACGGGATTCATGCGACCGGCCACTCTAGCGACATTTATACTTGAGACTCCAACGCGACTTGTTCAACGAATCATCTGCTATGTTGGCCGCTCATGAGGCCACAACATTGCAGGAACGAACGAGCCCTCGCATGTCTAAATTGGGGTACAAGGCGTGGGTAACGTGAAATACTGAAATGGAATGCTTGCGATTAAGTCTGCAGCCAAGAGCGCGACGGCGCTTAATTTGAAGAGTAATAACTAATATTATTGGCCAACTTTTTAACGACATATCGCCAAGACCCTGAAGAGGTCCGTATTTCTTCATGGAGCGATTGGGCCATTACCCGCCCTGCAGAGGGATGGGAGTGGATCAATTCCCAGCGTTTGTTGATGCCACTCGAAATCATGCTGCTGTTGGTGACCATCGACCGAGGCCGAAGACTGGAAGTCGTCGTTGCTGCCGCTACTCTTTAACACGCCCCTACATGACGGGGATGTGGGAGCAACCAAGAGCTTCATGGTTTCAGATACGAATGAGAGAGCAAGCCGCTACTCAAGTTTGAGCTTGTGCGGAACTCGCAGGAGCGCCCGTCCTGCGGCTGGCGAGTACATAAGATTGCCGAAATTGCCGCCCCCCGCGAGAAGAAGTCACGCAAAGACAGTGAGATTTCAAAGGGAGTGCAAGAGCCACCAACCACGGTCGAGCGGCGTCAGCCCTTGGAAGATCAAATGCAGCTGCGCAATGACCCGAGGCAGAACACCATGCCACGAGATCACCAGTAACTGAGGTCCTGTGTTGGATCATCATCGTCACCGAGGGATGTCGGATATCCAGGCCCTGTTGCCTATCTGATAACACCTATGTATTTTGATATTAGCTCCGAAATGTGTTGCACTCTTTGTGCTTCTCGGCGAGCTTCAAGCTTTCATTCATCTAATATCAAATTCTTATACCTGCGCAGTGCATCACTTCACTCAAGATTCTGCACAAGTTTTCAAGCCAAGTCTTTTATTGCGGTTTCTCATACTCTGAGATGACAATCTAGTAAGGTACATCAAGTTGCAACCTCTATAACCCTGAGCATTCTCAATAAGCTTTTCTTCCTGCCACAGCTTTCACTGAAAGTTACCCCCGACAAGCAGTTTTGTCGAGCTTTTGTGAGAGCACGCGGCAGGTAGAAAATGACAGAAGAAAAGAAGAAAAGAAGAAAAAAAAAAGACCCCCCAAAAATACCACCGGACCAAGACAAGTGAGCCAAACTCGAGCTTAAGCAGCGAGCATGGCCTTTTTTCCCACCCATGCAGTAGAAGCAGCAATGTTGGATTTTGAATTTTGCAAAACAGGCCGAAGAGCCCATCGGGAGTCATGACAGGCGCAGAACCCGAGAACGATCACTGGTTCCGACGTTTCCACGGCCTCCTTTTGACGGGGGGGGAAAAAACAAAAAAAAAAGCCCGCCCTAAGATCCCGGCGGTTGGGGCAAAAGTCTTTTGAAAGCCATTCTCCCCCCGCTTACAGGGAGCGGCGGACAACGACGGGCCGGGTGGTGCGCCTGGCGCCGGCGGCGGAGGTGGTGGTGGACTTCCCGACCGGGTCCTCGGCGCTGCGGAGGGTGGTCTCCTGGGTGGCGGCGGCGGAGGAGGACACGGCCGGGGCGGTGCCGTTGGTGCCGCCGGCGCCGCCGCAGGTGCCGAACTTGGCGTTGCAGCCCTCGCCGCAGTAGTCGATGGTGGAGCCGCAGTATCCGTACTGCGAGCAGCAGTTGCCGAACTCGCTGCCGAGGCAGGTCGCGTTGTTGGTGCCGCCGCAGGAGCCGTCGACCGAGGGGGCGGCGGCGGCGAGGCCAGCGAGAGCGAGGAGGATCATGGTGCGGAACATTTTTATGGTTGGGGGGGGGGGGGATGGGTGGTCTTTTGTTGATTGGGTTTGGTTATCGGAAGGTTTGAGTTTGAAGGAGTGTAGTGTGTTTGTTTTGCTTTTTGCTGGTAAGAGTGAATGAATGGTAGTTCTGTTTTGTCCGAAGGAGAGTGGTAGTCAGAGAATGTGGTTGAAAGATGCTGGTGATCAGGAGAAACGAAATCAACTTCCTGGCGGCAGTTCATTGAGGCTTTATAGCCGTGATCATGATGGGTAGACTGTCAAGGTCTTGCCGTGTTTTCTCCTCAACAAGCAGTCATCGCACATGACAGACGCCAGTTCATCGTGTCGATAGAAGGTCCAACACCTGCCATGATGCAGATCTCCAAGGACAAAGTCCCCTTCTGAGAACGCCGGTCAACGGATCACCATTCCCCAATTCCGGTGGTGTTTCTGGCTCGGACTCTCTAGCGGCTCCGATGAGATGACCCGGGAGCTTGCTAGCGTGCAGATCTCTGTCTCTCTCTCCCTTCACCAATGTCGATGGAAACATTCGCTAAGCCTTAACTCTTCTTTCTTAGGTGCTTGTAGAATTACCTCGTGGACGCGGATATACAAAACAACATGACCTGGGAATTACCAGAGCCCCAAAAACGTGGAAGAGAGCCACAAACTAGCCTAGCATCCAGGAAAGCCGCTGGAGGCAAAAGGGTCCCGCCACAACAAAGTCGGCGGCGGTTGATCCTAGCCTGTAAAAGACGGGCGTGGCGTGGTTCCTGGTGTCGAACCAAGACACATGACGACTAAATCTTCTAGCTTGCCTTTCAGGGCCCGACTCGGACAGTTGGAAGTTTCCACACGGAACGGCGTCAGGGACTCTGATGATGATCAGCACCGAATCGAGGCTCTGGTTTCAAATCTTGCAGACAACCCTTCTACAGGGCTGTTTTTTTTTTTTTTTTTTTTTTTTTTTTTTTTTTTTTTTTTTGTAAAGATCGACAATGACGGAAGCGGCTTGGAGAGGACGGAGCGCCCGCACGGGGTATTTTGGTTTGCTATGCTATTAGACCTGAACGCCAGGACTACAACAAGACAAGTGACACCAGACACACGTCTGTCAACGGTCAACAGCCAAAATCCCAACAGATGCAGGGATATGACACAACGATCAGGAATACAAGGCATCAAGCACAGTCTTTTCTAGTAAGAACATCCCAGAAAGAAGGTCCGAATACAGATACGGTACCACGTGTAATCGTCTCTTGGCATAGCCATTGGGATCTTCATGATTTCTTCAACCAAGTGTTTCGCAGATTTGACGGACGTCTCGCGCGCACCGGCCTCTCCGAGCGTGTGATGTCTCCAGCTGTCAAAGTACAGGATTGCAGAAAAGACAAAAACCCCCAACATCTCCAACAGTTCCCTCCCTTGTCTGTATTGTCATGTTGGCCGTCTTCACCACCACCAAACCCTTCGCACATTTGGCACTTCACCTCACCTCAACAGCGTCTTCTCCCACCACTTGACCTCCTCCTCTATCCAAAGCCTCAAATTGTCCACCTTTTTGAAAATATGCCCATCCCCCGGCAGAACCACGAGCTTGACCTCACCCCCATTGTCCCTGACCCGGTCGCGGACCTCGACCGACTGGCTGATGGGCACGATGGTGTCCTGGTCGCCGTGCACCAGGAGCAAAGGTGCCGTGATGCGTCCGGCGTGGTATAGAGGACTCCGCTCCCTGAACCTGGCCTTTTTCTCCTCTGGCGTCATTCCCGGCTCGAGCACGAGCAGTTCCATGTATCTCGACTCGAGCTTGTGCGTCTCGGCTGCCAGCGCCGCCACATCCGATACGCCGCAGTAACAAATACCGCCGGCGAACACATCCGGGTGCCAGACCAGCGACTGCAGCACGTGGTAGCCGCCCGCGCTGCCGCCCTCGATCCCGACGCGGGTGCGGTCCACGAGGCCCCGGGACGCGAGGTGCTCCACCGCCTCGGGCACGTCGTCGCGGTCGAGGATGCCCCAGTTGCCAAACAGACGCTCTCTGTACGGCCGACCGTGCCCCGTCGAGCCCGTGTAGTTGATGTAGAAGACTGCGTAGCCCCGCGATGTCCAGAACTGCTTGTGCATGTCTAGCCCTGGGGTGCAGTGGCCTGTGGGCCCGCCGTGGGTGCCGACGATGAGGGGTGGTGGCGTGTCCTCCGGGCCCGAGAAGCATGGGTTAGTCGGCGGCCAGAGGAATCCGTGGATTGGGCGGACTGGTTTGGAGGTTTTGGACTCGAGTTGGATGTGTTGAGGCGTCGAGAATACCTCCTCGGGGAAGGTGCTGGTGGTCGACCGATGCAGGAGTGTCTTGTCCTTGATCTTTGCGTCGGGTGACAAGGTCACGCTGTAGACTGCCGGAGGGGTGGTATGACCGCTACCCAGAACCAGGAAGGAGGATTCGTTTATGATACAGAGGGGGTCCATTCGCATGTCGTGAAGCGCAACATCAAGGGGCGTCCATTTTTGAGAAGGAATGTCGATATGAATCAGATGACTGGTTGCAAACTCGGTGTAGATGGCCAACATAGTCGTGGCCGAGAGGAAAGTGAATGTTTGGCTACCAGAATTATGGATGGCTGTTAGCATAGGCGAGTATACATGATAAGCCGAACAGGTTAGTAGAAAGGAAGAGAATGACGGTCAACTTACAAGCCAGGATACCAGCTGACGTCTCCAAACTCGACTCCTTTTAGATCCTCCAGCTTGAGATACCTCACACTTTCTCTGCCCTCGACCGGATCGACGGTAAAAAGTTGTCGAAACTCCATCCCCTTTTGCTCGTAAGAGAAGAACAACGTCCCATCGGGCGCCCAGTGCAACTCACCCACGAGCTGTCCATGCTCGCCCGCAACAGTCTCGACGTCTCCCAGAAGCCTCTCCCGATCCCCCGACCAGCGTGCCCAGCACAGCTTGACGTCCTTGAACGGTAGGCCCGGGTGATTCCACTCCCGCCAGGCGACCCGAACTCCGTCGGGGCTGAAGCGAGCGTACGAGTAGAAGTCGGCCGTGGCAGCGATTCGGGTCACGGTGTTTGTGTCCAGGTTGATCGCCGAGACGTAGTTGCGGACACGGTCAGGGGCTGGATCGCTGTGGTCCTCTTCAATGCAGAGGATCCAAGTCGAGGGCTGCTGGGGGTGCGGATCAAAGTCGGCAAAGCGCAGGGTAGACGAATGGACGATGGTCTCGACCTCGCCCGAGTCGACGGTTAACAGCTTGAGCGCCTCGTCCTTTGCGTCGGAGAAAATAATTTTCAGGGGGCTGTCTTGTTTCGATATGAGAGCGTAGGACAGACCACCATACTCGTAGACGTTGGTGCTGCATGTGTGTGGCTCTGGTAGGACGGACTTGACGTGTACCGAGCCGTCACTGGCTCTGACTGCCTCCATGATGGTGTTGGGTCCATCCGACAGGCTTTCTAGGAAGAAGGCTCTTCCTGAAAGAGGCTGTAACTTTTCGTTAGCTGGTCATTCTCTAACCAGGTCTAGGATGCAGACACAAACATCTTAACGACCGGCTGGTCGACTTACACAAGTCCTTGGTGACGACAGAACCTTGGCACCCGCCGTGGCATCGTCAATACTAATGGCACTCTCCCATTTCCCGTAGGGGGCAACCTTTTTTGTTGGCATGGCTGACAGTTTGAATCCGATGCAGTCTATTGTCGAAGACTACTTCCGGAGTCAATTCTTGTTTTTATGCTTCCACTGGGTACCTAATAAACGTAAACTAACCACGTCTAGTCTAAGCCAACACCTCTAAAAAGCACAGCAATAGAGCATAGGAAGGAAGAATAATGAAACAGCAGTAACCATCTCAACAGTTAGAATCATGGAAAGAAAGACCGAGTAAAGCCGAGACTTGTCAGCAAAGCCCCTCCTATCTTCCCCGCATTCGGAAGGCGCATATGGGCTTGAGCAAAATTGGACATCAATTGATGCTCCAACGCAGCACCCATCGCTCAAATGGCGCCGCATAGCAGGTTTCGCAAAAAAAAAAAAAAAAAAAAAAAAAGAGTCGTCGAGGATCAATGCCATATCCCCCAGCTCACATATAGTACTCAGTTCTTACACCAACAAAAGTCCCCATCGCCGTGATACAAAGCAGCGCACCTTATAGTTGCTGATTCTGTACCCAATATTTATTTTTATACCAACATCTTAGGAGGAGCTGCTGACAAGGCTTCGTCAGCAGCAAAATAACACAGCGGCCAAAAAAAGATTGGACTTGTGGCGTCAGGGGTATTTGCGCGAGCACCCTGTCAGATCCCAGGACCGTCCCGCCTGCCGCACCTAGGCTAGCAGAGTTACCAACTGTTTTCCGGCCGAGAAGGGGGTGCTTTTATTATAAGGGGGAAGGATTTTGGGCAGATACTGTCACGGTATATGAATCTGGAGAGGGGAAAAGAAAAGTTCAACCAGATCGGAGCTAGTGCTAGCTTCAGGATAGGACGGCACTGACAACTTGCGCCTCGCATTGTATCTCCTTGTCTGGACTTCAAGCCACATGGTCTGGATTGCTGTGTGGTAGACAAAGAAGAGAGAGGGAGAAAAACAAGAGAAAAAAGGGTGGAAACCAAGACCTCTCAAGTTCACTCAACGTTTGCAACTTCGGCTAATATGTTCCACTGACTTGGAGCCTTGGGGCCAAGAATAGACATGCAGCTCGTCCAAGACGTCGGCGAATATATGCGAGATTGATCAGGAAAATCAAAAAAATGCATTAGACTACCAGCAGATATCCCCTGCTGCGCTTGCAGTCCATGGACGCGAAATAAAACGCTCAATAAATCTTCCAGTGTAAAAAAGAAGAAAAATCATTTGCCAAAAAAAAACCTGCCGCCCGTTCCGTCCAAGCCAGCGCTAGAGAATGGTCTCGTCCGCTACGAAGAAATAATCCGCGATCCGACGGACTTTGCGTCTACAAGCCACAAAAAAACATCAAAGAGCAAAGATTCACGCATGCCGCATGTGCGCCGGCGTCTGCGCCAATTTGCTCCGCAGTACCTGCTCACCTACGTACGTGCCCTTGAGCCACCGCTTGCCCGAAGTCAGCTGGAACTGCCGCCTCCCGTGCAGGACCCTCATGTTGTCGAATATGGCGCACTCTCCCGGCTTCATCTTGTACTCAAACATGCTCTCTGGCGCCGTCGACGAGTCACGGAAGCTCCGGGCTGCTGCGCGCCACTCCTCGAGCGGGTCCTGGCTATTGATGGAAGCCGTCAGGCCTTGGGGCGCTGGGAAGTTATCCTGAAAAGGAGGCGACCAGCCAATCGAGTCGATGGCTCCGCTGCCGTCTTTGCTGAGTGTGACGACCGGCCGGTAGCACTCATACCAGTGCCCGTTCTTGTCGTAGTGATAGTACACAGGCTTGTTCTTCAGCAGTTCAAACTGCTTGGGGTTTTGAATCCGGACCTGCTCCGCCGCTCTGATGCCATCGCTGAAGAGTGATTCTCCGCCCTCACAGCTGTTGGCCAGACAATGCAGCAGCTGCAGCCTCGGAGGGTCTTGCATGTACAGCAGGTCCTGGTGCAGGCACAAAAAGACATTGGTATAGGCGACGTTCTCAGCATCCGGTTTGGACACTACGTCCCACGTCTTGCCGTAGAATGTAGTTTGAGCATGGCCCACGGCGCAAGCCATCTCTTCAACCGCGCTTTCGGACTCTGGCACGTCCTTTATGAACACAAGACCTAGCCTTGCCAGGTCGAGGAATCCACGCCAAAAGACCTCCCCGTCTCCCTTTATCCATTCGGAATAGGGGATGAAGCGCACCTGTTTCTCAAATGATGCCTTGTCCCACGTGGTATGCTGCACCACGTCATCCTTTGGTTTTGGTCTATCGATGGCGGTCTGAATGAAAGAGGCCGGGTATACCGACGTGTGGCTCTGTCCTCCCTTCAAGAAGTCATCCGCCCAGACCACCTGGACGCTCTCCCCATCCACCGCGACGCCAACCTGTCGAACTCTGAGCGAGGACGGGACGTCACAGGTCTCAAAGTTCTTCTGGCCCGACGAGGAGTCAACGCAGGCGCTGCACCGGCACGAGTCGCGCAGCCACAGCTTTGAGAGCGATGTCTCAGAGCCATTGCTGAAGCGGACGGCCAGCGCGCGCGAGCCACTGTCCCACGCTGCAGCAAGAGGACCGGCGGCGGTATGGCGGTGCTCAGGGGTAGCTGTCTGCCTCTGAGCAGCAGGCTGCGAATAAGACCTGCAGGCGTAATTACCAGTGGCGCCACGTTGCGCAATAATGCGGGATGCGGGGGTGGGCGGGACAGCAGCCACACGGCTACTTGCGTAGGGCAACCTGGTTTGAGGCCGCAGCAACAGGCGGCAGCCAAGGCGAAACATGCTGCTCAACAATCACCTGTGTGTGGTCGACTGGGAAACAAAAAAATATATATATTACTGTAATGTTAGTGCCCAAATTGACTGGAATTTGTGAAACGGCGAGGAAAGAGTATTTGCCTGCACTGGCATGTACTTGTCGGAACAGCCCTGTTCGCTTTCTTTGGGCGATGGAGTCTGGTGTCGTGTGAACACCGTAGTACGCTGGGGCACAGCGGGGTTCTCCCTGTGCTGAATGTCTGCCACGTACCAAGCTCGCCACGTATAACAGCCAGGGCAGATACTAGAATTGATCGAAATGCAGCACCTCCTGGGAACTTTTAATGATCATCAAGGGATTGCGTACCTTTCAAGCAACAATACAATCAAATTTGCAGGTGCTGCCATCATGAATGCCGTTGCCTTTGGTCCCGTGGGTCCGTTAGCTCGTCGGTCGAGCGGTTTCATGGCGGTGTGCTCGTCGGCATGTGAGGCGGGCGTTGGAGTTGAGCCGAGGCGCGGCAACTCTTGAATTGTTCGATTTTCTGCTGTTATCAAACCACACAGCCATGTACAGATGTCATTTATTCAGAATGTGGAAGCACAGTGGAATCAGCTTTCTTGCGATTGTAGATTGAAAAAGGCCTGCTATAAATTAAATCGGTCATTGGATGATTTAATCGTCACTTGGGAATGTTCAATCGATTGATTGTTTTGATACGTTTGAATGATTGAAGGATCCTGCGGCAGCGGGAACGGATGAGGGGAGCACCCGTGAGAGCCGATCTGTGTATGTGTGTTATTCTTTTTTTGTTTTAATTTTTTGTGATTTCCCCCCTGCACACAAGCGTCAGACTTCTATCTAAATCGAGGTACTCGGTGCATGCGGAGGTGAGACTGGTAAGCACCTTTTTCATCGCTTATGAACGTGCGATTTTTACTTAAGGACCACTCCTACAATACCATCAATGAATGAGCTCTGGTTGCAAAGTTTTAAAACTCTTTCTGATGAAAAACCCACGTGCCCGATCGTTACTAGCATATAATTGTACCTGCATGAGGCAAGCGGTTCCTAACCGCCAAACGTGGCCAAATCGTCTGCAGCGGTTGTGTATTGTTCAATGACCACCAATTGAGTTGTTTTCTGATTTCGACCAACGCAGCACATTTTGGGTGGCGGAGTGAACAATATAATCAAGTGGGTGTGGGGCAGGTTACCATAACAGCCAACAGGAAAGGAAAGATCGTCAGGTACAGAGGCACAGACACGGGCCTAGACCTCCAGGATCCAAACTTCTACCATCCTCATTTGGAACCCTATTTTTTACAGTAATTTGTTTCCCGCTGTTCCCGTTCCCGTTGCATTTTAATGCCGACTACTGTACATACCTCACTCAGTAGGAGCCGCTCAGTCAACCGTGCTTTAATTTTTGGTATTTATTCCCATGGCAATCATTACCGAGTCATTTTGCGAAAGTTAAGATGAACGTATTAAAGCATCTCGCTCGTGTCGATATGAGTACAACGGTAACACTAGGATACCCTCAAATACTTTGATTAATCCGTAGCCATGATTGATGGCCTACTCCGCCCGGTATGGAGAACCAAGTCTGGGCTGGGATCTATTCCATGGCACCAGGCGCCCTGTATGAAATCTTGGAATGTTTGACTGGAGATAAGGGAGGATGACGCTAGGGTCATGTACCTGCCAAGGACTTCCTGGGGGCGTTTTCTTATTTGTCCAATTAGTCTGGCTTGGGCAACGAGTGGATCGTTGGTAACCTGCCGCCGAACCTGAACCAGAATGGGGGCGTGGCAAGTGCGGTTAGTAGCCCAAGCGCCGGCCCTTCTCTTTTTGTCCTCCACAATCACCGCCCATTTCAATTAGGTGATACTTGGCAAATCTGGGAAATTCGCCCAGAAATACCCCTGTTAAAATGTCACTCTTGCCCATTTCCCCTTGTACACACAGCTGAGGTGGGACTGGCTTGGTGATGTGGTTGCTTTCTGTCCTGAGCAGCCTTCCCCTTGATTGGACTGGGTCCACACTTGTGAGTAGCAACAGCACCTACCCCTGTTCACATTCCTTTGTCTTTAATCTCTCTCATCTCTCTTGCTTTTCACGCTTGGGTGTCTCTCTTCTCTTTTCTCCCACCACCTCTGGACAGCGTTCTACTTGTCAAATAAACCGTTCATATTTAGTTGTTTCGTTCACGAAGCACAGTCACTCCTTTGACGAACGGCCACCACATTCTTTACGTTCCTAGCTGAACACAATCCACCTTGGGTCTTTTCTGACCAAACACGACCCTGAGTATTCGGACTTGACTTCCCTTGCTCTCTCTGAATTCATCCGGCTTTTGGCGTCTCGCGAAACGGAAATCCATTCAAAAACCCTCTCTCTTGGTTTGACGACTTGACGACATCATAACGAACGACTCCGAATAGAGAGACTAGACTTTCAAAATGCATTTCGCACCACTCCTTGTCATGGCCGCCATTGGCGTGTCAGCCCACCCCTCGGGTCATGCCCACCTCCACCGTCAGGCTCACCAGAAGCGCAGCCCTGAGCCCAAGCCTGATCCTGCTGTCGGAGATCTTGTCACTGCCACCATGATGGGCAAGGTCGTGACCTGGACCAACACTTACGACGGCTCACCTTTCAAGAAGCATGACCAGCCAGAGGCTAAGGTGGCTGCTGCAGAGCCATCTCAAGCCCCTACGTCAACCTCGAGCCCGCCCGCTGCTACTCCGTCTCCGGCACCAAGCAAGGACAACAACCAGTCGGGCGGCTCGGGCACTGGTGTCACCTCTTACACGCCCTTCTGCAATGGAAAGCCTACCGTTGTCAAGCGTGCCACCGTTCAAAACATTGCTTATGTCGGTAACACGGGCACCGCCGACAACTGGGGCTGCAACATGCTGCTCGTCGCCGACTCCAAGACGGCCGACCAGTACAAGTACACCATGAAGATCACCAACGCTTCCGATAAGAAGCAGAAGTGCACATGCTTCAACAAGATTGGTCCCAAGGGCTTGATCGATGGCTTTTTCCACGAGGGTCCCACCTGGACGATGGAAGGACATGCCACCCAGTACGTCGCCTTCGACGACAACTCGCAGGGAGGCTGCGTCTGCAACCCCGGCGACAGCCTGCGCAAGACCCAGCTGGGCCAGTTGGCCGGCACCTGGATCGAGAGCGACTTTGGCTCCACCATCAACAAGGGTTGGTCTGGCGCCGACATCTCCTCAATCGTCCCCAACAACTACAAGATGCCCGTTGACGGTGCACAGGTTTGCTTTGCCGGCAAGTGTTCGACCATCTATCCCGGCGGCAAGGCCGACAACGCCTACACCGGTGGCATGGAGGACCTTGACGGCATTGGCCTTAACATCCCCGCGGGCAAATGCCAGCTGGACGTCAAGGTTGCATACAGCGGCTAAATCCTGCTTTTCGTTTCCCGCCTGGTGTTTGGCAAATTTACAGCAATATTCTATAACCCCGATGACCATCCAGCCTTGATCGCATGGAAATGTCTGATAGGTGATCTTTTTTTTTGTCTTCTATACTTTCTTTGAATTAGTGGTCCTGCGTAAGCGATCGCTTCGGCTATATTTTGCATTGAGCTTTGTTGGTCTGGATAAAATATCTTTGGCCATCTGTTTGGTTCAGGTTTAGCAGTCTAATGTTTTTTGAGTTAAAACCTATTTTTGAAGACGTCTGGTCTACAATCTTGGATCGTGCTTGTGTCTGTACCCTGGTGATCGCCCCTAGCTTAAGAGTATCTGGTGTAACGATTCACAGCAGTCATATCTTTAGTTCTACTGGGGTAACTGGAACACTATTACTCAGGCTTACTCTGGTCCTTGGTACCTGGTTGTATTAAGGTTGTTTCGACGCGCACGTGCGGCACAACGGCTATTCAAATTGTTTGGATGATATATTCGGCATGTAGTAGAAAGGCAGAAGGAAGGTGGGATGATGCCCCTGTCACATTGCGAGTAATACTATAGGCCCAGCAGTTCCAGCCGTGAACAAAAATTTCCCGACCATCTGTTTTGCGGTAAATGTATTCCCCAATATCAAAAGGCAATGACTGTCAAGACATCAACAAAAAGTAATCGTCAGCGAAAAGCATTCCGGAACTTTAAAAAAACGGCGATCACCAGCTTCCAAATCTAGACCTGCCCATCGCCCTGACGATCCGGTACAGGGCCAGCGGATTGACACATCAAGGCTTGGCGGGAGGAGAAAAAAAAAGAGGGAACCCAGTAAGCCAGCAAAGTCAGATAGAAATCTGACCGTAAGAAAAACTGGAGCGATTGGAAGCTCTGGAACGGACCCACAACCCGCCATGTCCGGGCGCCATCAGCGGTTTTTTTGCATTTGTTCTTCTTCTGGGAACTATCCATGTTGGAGAGTGGTTGGTATGAATTGGCCAACGACGTCAACCACTGTGTTGGATAGATTGGCAAAGCGGAGACTTGTACCTTGGATGAGGCTTTTTTTCATACCTGTGCGTGATAAAAAGTTACTTCTTTTTCTATGATGACATTAACCGAGTACATATTCTCCAGTCGGTGAGCGAATTCTTTATTTTCTGTCTTTTGAGAAGGGTTTTTTTGCCTCGCGATTGGGTCAAATCATGTGGGCGAAGAAAAAAAAAGTTGGCACATTTTCACATTTGGCGAAAACTCACTGGCGATCACGCCGCTGCCTTGGACCACCCTTGCCGCCCCTGCAAGGGACCGGGGAAATCGAAGCGAACTGTCGGGTGTCGGGTGCATGAACATAGTACGTATTGTACGGAGTACGTAAACCGAGATGAAGAGTAAGGGATCGACAGGCTTTCTGTTGTCAACCACGAACGGATCTTGGGAAAAAAAAACCCAGATCCCACACACGGGAAGATAATCCCGCTACGCGACGCTGTCTGGTGGAGTTGAATGAGGGCTTTTTATTGCCAATTTCAAATACGTTATTTCTTTTTTTGACTGCGTGATAATGTAGTCAATTGAGGAAACTGACTGCTGAGTCAGGAAACGAAAGCTGTATGAACCCCCTTTTCAATCCTATCCATCTCATTTTCCATGATGGTCCAAATCCCCCCACCAATCGGTCTGGTAACAAAGCCGAAAAATAGCCTAACAAACCTGGCACCGTCGGCCGCACCACCGATGACACCACGGGGGGTTGGCGTAGGGGGCGGGGGGTTCTGGAAGGCTGTGCAAGAAAATATTGGACCTGGTCTCCCTGGCCGCTGGCCGAGGGGGGGATTATTGAAGGAAGCTAGGACGTCACTCTTTTGCCAAGTTGGTTGGACAACAACATGATTTGGTTCTTTTGACCCAACACGAGCACCTGAGCAGGGGAGGGGGGTTGACTGCTACCAGGTCCAGCAATTGTTGTAAACGACTTCGAGAGGCCTCTGCATTCTTTTGCTATTTTGATCGACCGGTTTGGCTCCTGGTTTTGGTAGGTCGGCAGCTCGGATATTGAAAACTCTATGAGGTTGGTTATTCCTCTCCTTGCAAGTCCCTGTCTTTTCGTTATTGCTGCTGGGATATGGTGAGGCTGTGCTGGTGCTGGTGACATTTACTCCACGTCACCTGGAAACCAAACTGTAACCGATCGCCGCTTGAAATCTATATATACTACATAGATATGTTTTATTACTAGATATAAACATTCATTTCGGCTTGTGCTTGTGTTTGTGCAAGACGATGGGGCCCAAACGGGCCAACCAGGTTATTCCCTTCCCTTCCAGATCTCCAGATCTAAGTCAACGACGTCCTTATCGACCAAGCCGATGTGAAAGTATCGGGCACCTTTGCTAGACACTGTATATTTCCATCTTTGACTTTGTCATGTAGTTCTATATTTCCTGCAATCCGAGAAACTATCCTGATCCCACTTCTGCTATGTATTACTTCCCAAAATGTTTCCATTTCAATGACTACATGTGCTGTTATACTATGGTCATCCCTTGCATCTTAATCGCCAACAGAACCTTGGCTTGATGAGACCCCCTGCACAAGTCAGATGCTAGATACACTGGAATTTCCACCCACTCCAGTCTAGTAGATCCTCTCTGGATGGGTATCTAGTCCGCATGTACAAGTACCTTGGTGAATACATATAGACCGGTGGGGGCAGGGACAGTGATCATAATGAGCTATGGCAATGCTATCATGATGCAGCTTTGCGTGGAGACTGTAAGAGCTATCACCCATTTTCCTGCGGTACGTTTGTTGGCATCAAGTCGATTTAGAAAGTGCCTTTTTGACTAATAAACCCTGACCACAAGCGCTTTCCTAGTCTATCATCATCTATCGATGAATATTGGGCACTAAGGAGTGCTCGGCAGAATGTATCGAGGATCTGCTGGCTTCATGTAGTCCGCAGGAATCTGATCTGTCGGAGGGGCCTGCTTTGGGTGTTAGTTACCAACTAATGATCAACAGCTGTGGTCGGAACAGCCGACTTACCTGCAGCTTTTCTGCCCATTGTCTGACTGCATCGAAGTTCTTGCATTTGTGTCGCGTATTGAAGTCGGGGAAAGCTGCTGGCTTATGCGGGTCATACCAAACTTGACCTGTATCTAATTATCAGCATCTTCGAAATCATCTCATGCGTGGGAAGTACAAGAAACAAAATGGCATTAACCTACCAAGGAGGCCTGTGTCAACGTTGCACATGAGCACCTGGCGAACAGTATCAAGGCAGTGAGCTGCAGAGTAACGATTCCCGTGTCAGCAATATCCACGACTAATCAACGATACCAAGTTAGGATTCAGATAACCATACTGATATGAAGCTTCAAGATGTGGTCATCGTTCATAAAGGCATGCCCGCCTAGGTCTTTGTAGTACGGATAGTTGAAGAACAATGACTTCCTGACAAGATTCTGTCGAGCTGTTAGTATCGGGCAGAGCATTGAGCAGAACCACAAAAAGAGTCTCTAGCAGCCCAGAGGATCCAGTAAGTGAAAATCATTACCAGGCAGTGCAGATGGTGCATTCCCTCGACATTCACAAAGTATCCTGCACCGTACTTCTCAGAACGTTGGACATGTCGCTCTTCCAGGCCACTTGCAGGTCCTTCATCGAGGGGAACAACACCGGGACGGTCTGTAGAGTAAGCAATTAGCCTTTCGTCTTTACAGGGGCTGCACAATCTCGGTTCAGGCTCACAGTCTACGCCTAATGCTTCCCAGGCTGCATCGACCTCTGGGGATGCATCTTTTCTGTAAATAGTTTCTTTAAGGAACGATCCGTTGAAGTTGGTGTATGCGTATTTGATGTCAATGTCTTTTAGAACCGGTGCTGTTGCGATTGCTCTATTTTAGCAAGGAAGGTTTCTATGAGAGACTCTCCTCGTCACATGTACTAACAATAGGCAGATGTGTGCATTGCAGACTCCTTGTCAAGGCTGCTGGTGTGTATCTTGGTGCCGAAAAAGCCCCCAACCACACATGATATGACATTGGATGCGATGTAAAGCGCTCCCAGAATGCAGATCCTGCGATTTTTATGTCTGCGTTGTGCTTGTGAGGATTCCGAGTGATCCTGATAATCAAAGCTTTCATCTTGGACACTGGACCGCAGATCATCAGAATGCCCAGTCAAAGGACGATAGACTTCTTTTCTGGAGCTATTAATGATGTCCATATCTGCGTCGTTTGGAAGCGAGTGCTTGCTGTTGCTGAAGAATCTATAGGCGAGATGTTGCCCAAGAGTTTCTCAAGAATTTGAGTCGAAAGTTACAAGCCTTCTTGTGATTTGTGCGGAAATGAGAGTTTCGATCACAGCCCGAGAGTGTAAGGTACCTTGGTAAATGCTATCTTTCAGGTTGTGAGGTACTGGGAGCAAAACAATAAGGAAATGTTACCACTGGCAATACAGAAAGGTAAGAGTGACCGGTCGTCCCTGCCTGTTTGGAACTAGACCACAGGGTAGTAGGGGGAACCAACATAGAGAAGAAGCAGCCACCTACAAAAGCTGATGGCCAGCCTCGATTGTAATTTCCATTTTAGGAAACAGCACTTACAATATGCAAATGCCAGCCACGAACCCCCCAGCTTGGTCAGCCGCTAAACAAGGGTAAGCGAGGCTCCTAGAGTAGGTGCATTAGTTTTGGTTGATCTGGTCAACCTTACGTATCATCCCAAATAACCACTTAGGTACTTACCTAGGTACAGTAGCTAAGGTATCTACCTCTAAATTCCATGTTGATTGAGGAGGATGCAGTGAGCTGGCAGGATCCAACCGTGACAATAGCTCGAGAAAAGCCATTGAACTGTTAAAACATTTGCCCGACGGTTGTTTTTACAAGACCTAATGTAAGGTACCTACCTTAGTCATACCTCCAGCTGTCAACAGTACGGTCACTATGTCTAGCGGCCTATTTCGCGCCTTTAATTATCACATTTTCCAGCCCTGCATTAGGCCTTGAGGCTGACTTGCATTTCGTCACCACCCTGCATTGCCAACGTGGGAGAAACTGTCTAGTTTTGCTACCTGATTTTCAATATACCGCCATTCGACAATACTGTACTTAATAGCAAGGGATGCAGACTGTCGGCTTTGAGGTGAGTCAAGCTACTTCCTCCTAGGGCTGAATGAAGGCGCCAGCCAGCCACTCAGGCCTAGGCCCAGATGATCCTCCCCGGTCCCCTCAATTGAAGATGTCTCACATTATTAAGAAAGACAGTGATGGAGAAAAAAGTGCTGCAGGTGTATGCTCAAACAGGGCAAAAGACGTACACCTGGTCAACTCCATAAGCAAGCAGCATAGGTACTTTCAAGCCAGAGGTCGTCCCCTAGCTTCTGTACGGACTACTGATGTATGAAAACTTACTATCTTGTCACTTCACTGGGGTATGACGACCATGATTGCGACTATGTTTTGCGTGTAGCCGAGATGCGTCCGGCAATAGCCTCGGATTATGTCCTTGATCCTCAAGTCAGAAAGGCTAAGGACCAGATCCCTCATGAAAACTGCCAAATTAAGAGTTGCTCCAAAAATTGACACCCATAGGAACTAATAGAATTCTCGGATCATGGCGTACACTAAAACGCCGAGTCGCATGCCCCCACCGAGTCTACTATCCATTGGAGCTCTGGTCTCAGCCGCACAGTGACCACGTCGTCGTGTGTTGTTGATCATGGACGGTGTGCATATGATCGTGGAGCATGTTACTGTGCTTACACTGGCTCCTGAAGGCTAGCATCCCAAGATTATGCTGGCTGAACTAGACGCCAATACGTCGGAGGAGCGTTTTCTGGACTCTGCTGGCCAGGCCAACCACCATGGCGCCAGGCTTGCCTGGATTCGTGTGCTCATAACATATGTGAGTTTTTGTTAGTGTGAGGCAAAAACGATACAACTAGCAAGCCTCAGCTTGATTGTCCAAAGAAAAGTCCATAAAAGCCCGTCCGGCCCTGACGATGAGGTAACAAGAGACACAGAATTCGGCAGATCAGGTACAACCAGATCAAAGCCCATCAAGAACACATCCTCTTTACCCTAATAACCAAGGCATTTTCTTCAGTCAGCCCTCCGTCCATAAACATGAAGTCCTCTCCTGTCTTGATCATTGGCGCCCTCGCCATCACGGGCACGGTTGCAGCCCCCATCGACACCTCGGCGGCCGTCAAGGTCCGTGACGGCTACGGAACGTATACCAACTACCCTACCAACTATACCAACTACGGCAGCTACAGCGGAGCCGGCAGCCAGTCGAGCAGCGGCAATGCGGGAGCCAACGGCGGAAACGGCGGAAACACAGGGGGCAGCAGCGGAGGCTACGGCACGTACACAAACTACCCATCGAAATATACCAATTATGGCACCTATCGCCGCTGGGTCGACTGGGCCAAGAGCATCATTGCTTGATTTCGACAAAGACTTGGAGCCTTCTGACTTGGAAGTGTGATGAGGGGCACGGTCTCACCTGAATATAAATTTGGGGAGTCAAAATGATTCAAACTGCCTGCCCGCTCATGATAATGATGGAGATGCTTGAGGACGAGCGCAACGGAGCTTTTATTATTGAATACTTGGACAGTTAATGATTGATGAGTTTTACCTAAATTGACCCACGAGCTATGCAAGTATGCGCTGTTACTGGTGTGAATAGATGCACTGAATTGTCCCGATCATTTTCTAACATACTCTTTGCAATGTTTGAAGTTGGAATCCAAATATTACGTGCCTGACCAAATCGTAAGACCCGACACTGATTCTCTGTCACTCAATCGCCCCACATGGGGTGTTCTTTTGATTGGATAATTCATCAACAGCCGCTCCACCATGATCCAGCAGCTCCTACACGTAGCGGTGAACAATTCTGCCAGCGACTCCCAAAAATTTCTTAGCCTCCAACCGTCAAGCGCATCTCCCGCTGAACAGAAATAGGGTAGCAAGCCACCAACCAAGACGAACGACGACGACGACGACGACGACGACGACACGAAAAACTTGTCCTTAATATATTTCCTCTCAGAACACCCCGCACATCAGCAAACATGCATCTCATGTGCAACGTCGATGCATCGGGCAAGCGTGCCTACACCCTCAAGAAGGTGCTCGAGGGCAAAGTGACCAAGTCGGCGCACCCTGCGCGCTTCTCCCCCGACGACAAGTGGTCGCGTCACCGGATAACCCTGAAGAAGAGGTTTGGGCTGCTGCAGACGGAGAAGAGTAGGTTTTGAATTACATCCATCGAGGCATTGATAGTGCCTAGGGCTTAGTTTATATTCGCATGCTGACACAGAGATGTGGTGTTGCTGTAGAGGATCTCAAGGCGCTTCAGTCATCATGAGCTGCTCCTTGTATTCTTCTTATTTGTCCTGAGCGGTTGTTTGGTTGTTAAATTTTTGTGGTCATTTCTACCTGGTCAAAAGGGAGGCGTTTTGGGCGCAACATCTGGCTTAATCATGGAATGGGCGGCGACCAAAAAGCGTTGGAATCACCCGTATTGTTGTGATGAGGCCATCAGAGCAAAGGCATAGCTGTCTTGTGCTGAGGTTGCTCCGGCATCCGGTGCTGCCGCGGGCTCCATATTCATCTGTGGCATGGCTTTGGTGTAGTGACGAATATCTTACATGGGTCTATCATCATTCGTATCAGGTATATCACTTGATCATGATGCTTTTGTCTATTGGCCCGTGTACCGGTGTATCTCTAAGCTGGTATTTTGAAGAAAATGGCAGCACACAGCAAGCAGCAGCCCGTATTACCTCCGTTTCTTCCCGTTGACATTGCGCCCCGCGCCGACCTTGATCCGACCATTTCCGCCTGCCCTCTCACCAGTTAGGATGCCGGGCAGGTAGTCCTCGTCCATAAGATCCCTCACCCTCGCACGGCGCTCGTCGTCCACTTTGCGCTGATACTCCTTTTGATCTTCCGCTAGCATCAGGTCATTGCCCCAACCGTTCTTGCCACCGCCACTTGCGGTCTTCTTTCCACTGGCGGTGCCATGGACCGGCTTCGGGATGCTGAAAACGTTACCCCTGTTGTTCCACTGGAAGTTGCGCTTCAGATGCACCTTGAAGTTGCCGTTGGTGTCGGTCGAGCAGCTCGTCCGTGTCAGCGTCGGCTGGCCGCATTTGGGACAGAACTGCTTCTCCATTTGACGTGTCACAGCGAAGCAGCCGTGGCAGCGTAGAACCCAGGACTTGAGGTGCGTGATGCGTGCAAGGTTGGGCGAAACCACGTTGAGGTTTATGCGCAGAGATACGTTTTGCATGGCAAAATCGGAGGTGAGAAGGGCGGCCTGCAGGACGCGTTGGATTGGCTGCTCGGGTGCGCGTGTAGGGCTGTCTTTTGCCTTATGCTTCTTGATGTTGGACGGAGTGATCCATTCGCCGTCGCCGTCGTCGCTGGCCGAGTCTGCTTCGTCAACATCTACGGTGACATTCTCTACTTCGGGTGTTGATTCCTCCAAATCCAAAGCCTTCAACTCTTCGACTGGCGCGGCAGGCTCCTTAGAAGACTCATCGGTGCTAGTAACAACATGCGTGCTCTCCTTGGTGCCATCTTGTTCTGTTCCCGCAGAGACGTCCGCTGCTACGTCTGAAGTTTGCTGTGTTGTCTCTGGTGAAAGCTCTTTCGCGGTCTCCTGACTGGCCTGGACATCTTCCTTCTTTGGTGGGCTCCCGTTGACCTTTTGTTGGTTGGGTGTATTCCTCAACCTCCAATCACCGTTGTTCCTCTCAATCTCCAGCTCGTACGTCAAGGCAATCAACGCAATATCAGGCCTGCTGAGCACCTCGAGATCTCCCGTACGGCGCGCAAAATCTGATACAAACTTGATGCTCTCGGGCTTGGGATTCCTCAACTTCAAAAACGGCAAGAGGGTGTTGTTTATGCGTGTCCGCGTTGCTTCGTCTCGTATCTCTTCCAGGACGGCTGGGATGGTGTATAATTCTTCCGCGCGGGCAACCAAGGTGCTGACGGCTGGGTCGCCTTTGATCAAAGGCCCCGTATCAAGCACGAGGCTGTGAATTGGTTTTGTTGGCGGCGTGGTCGTGGATGTGGGAGCAACTGCGTCAATGCTGGATGAAGGGGCCTCCAAGCTGGTTTGGTTTTCGGTAGGCGCGGCGGCCTGGACCTCGAGAGGCGCTACTGCAGACGTCATTATGTGCGCCTTGCGATATTGCGTGCTTCTGAGAGGTTTCCAGGGCAAATAGGTCTGTGTTTAGTCCAAGAGATTCTGAGTATATAGCATCCGTCGCAAACTCAACAGTATCGCGTGCTGCACACAAAAAAGTTGGAGGGGTTAAGTCTCAGTCAAGAAATTTAGGTGGGGACAAGACGGCAGAATTTCGCGGGGCAAACCAGGGTTCACGTCGCAATCCAAGGCGGTCTTAACAGACACGCTAAGGCAACTTTGGGCGCAAATTACGCCCCTATGCACGATACCCGCAACATATCCAAATGCCCCAAATTTAATCATGTGAATTTAAAGCGGCGAAATGGGCTTTGCAATTGTCCCATTGGCGATTACTTGTGGTCGTCCCAAGTATCTGCGCTCAGAACCCAAAATGTAGTCTGATATTCAAGCTTGATAGCAAATATTTTTAAACACTGTTTCATTGTGAAAAAGGGCACATCACATACCTTAGACATGCAGACCTGGTGCAGATCTAGCCGTGGCGCCAGGGTCTCAACTTGAACAGGCTGACACGTGAATGAACCTTAATTTCCTTCCTATGACGAACAAAATTGCCAGCCAATGAAAAGAAGCTTCGCGTCCGCGTCGGACTGGGAAGTAGGCTGTTGACACGGATTTACTGCTCAGTCAATAATATAAGCATGCAACTAGTTGCGGATAAACATGACTTGCAGATTCCTTCAGGAGACTGACTGCACCCGCCGTTAGTGTATTTTGGAACAGACGATGTTCCCATGTCGCTCATCGGCCCGACGACAATGATTTAATCCGTCTGTTGAATTTTGTATCAAAAAGACTTGAGCAGACCCCGGACTCGAATGTCTCCACCCAACTAAACTCGGAAAAGCCCACCACCACGTTGCCATAGTTGTCTGTTGTTAAACCGTCAGTCACTAAGCCAAACCACTGCCTTGTTCGACAAACTCCGCGTCCGACCGTTAAGACAATCCACCCCACGCGGAGGATGGTTCTTTGTGATTACGAACAGGTGCTGTGCTGGGAAGACAAGCGCGCTCTTGATTTGACTATTCTCGACCGACTGCTCGAATAATCTTTAAAACGATCGAGCTCCAAGTTCGCAGACCGCTCGCGACGTCGCACGAAAAGGGGCACGCCGACCTCGCCGCTGGCGGAGCCCCCTCATAAACCGACAAGATGGCTGGTGGAAACATTAAGGTGGTTGTTCGGTGTAGGCCGTTCAACTCCCGAGGTAGGTTCTTTGTTGCTGTCGTACCTGGCGGGTACCTGCGTCCTCGATGAAAGCGCCGGGAAAGCTCACAGTTGTGTATCATTTTAGAAAAGGATCGCGGAGCAAAATGTATCGTCGAAATGCGAGACAACCAGACCGTTCTTACGGCACCAGACGGCGCAAACAAAAAGGACGCGGGATCAAAAGTCTTCGCCTTTGATAGATCATACTGGTCCTTCGACAAGGAGGCACCAAACTATGCCGGCCAGTCAAATCTACACACAGACTTGGGAATACCACTATTGGATAATGCATTTCAAGGGTATAACAACTGCATTTTCGCATATGGACAAACAGGCTCAGGAAAGTCCTACTCCATGATGGGTTATGGGAAAGAGCATGGTATCATCCCCATGATTTGCCAGGACATGTTCGAACGGATCGGCAAGATGCAGACGGACTCGAACCTCAAGTGCACCGTGGAGGTGTCATACCTCGAAATCTACAACGAGCGCGTTCGCGATCTCCTCAACCCGAGCACCAAGGGCAACCTCAAGGTCCGAGAGCATCCATCGACAGGACCTTACGTCGAAGACTTGGCCAAGCTGGCTGTCAGCAGTTTCCAGGAGATTGAGCATCTGATGGACGAAGGAAACAAAGCAAGAACAGTCGCAGCTACCAACATGAACGAAACCTCAAGTCGAAGTCACGCTGTTTTTACTCTGATGTTGACGCAGAAGAAGTTTGATGTCGAGACCAAAATGGCAATGGAGAAGGTTGCAAAGATCAGTCTGGTGGATTTGGCAGGTTCGGAGAGGGCAACATCTACCGGAGCTACTGGCGCACGTCTCAAGGAGGGTGCCGAGATCAACCGATCGCTCTCGACACTAGGACGTGTAATTGCAGCGTTGGCAGACTTGTCAACAGGAAAGAAGAAGAAGGGTGGTGCCACTGGCCAGGTGCCATATCGAGATTCGGTACTCACTTGGCTACTAAAGGACTCGCTAGGAGGAAACAGTATGACTGCGATGATAGCAGCCATCAGTCCAGCAGATATCAACTTTGACGAAACGCTCAGTACACTTCGGTACGCCGACTCTGCGAAACGCATCAAGAACCACGCTGTTGTGAACGAAGACGCCAATGCACGCATGATTAGAGAACTGAAGGAGGAACTGGCCATGCTCAAGACAAAGCTCGGAGGCGGCGGCGGCGGAGGTGGTGGTGGAAGCGGCGTGGCCGTACCTCCGGAAGAGATTTATGCCGAGGGTACACCATTGGAACAGCAGATTGTCAGCATCACATCTGCAGATGGAACTGTCAAAAAGGTTTCGAAAGCTGAAATCGCCGAACAGCTAAATCAAAGCCAGAAGTTGTTGACGGACCTCAATCAAACGTGGGAAGAAAAGTTACAGAAAACTGAAGAGATTCACAAAGAACGTGAGGCTGCGTTGGAAGAACTGGGGATCAGCATCGAGAAAGGTTTCATCGGGCTGAGCACACCCAAGAAGATTCCGCATTTAGTCAACCTATCCGACGACCCGCTATTGGCTGAATGTCTGGTTTACAACCTTAAACCCGGAACGACAATTGTCGGAAACGTTGAGTCGAATGCTGAACACCAGGCAAACATCCGCC
The DNA here is from genome assembly GCA_003709005.1 of Magnaporthales sp. P1609. Taxonomy (NCBI): domain Eukaryota; kingdom Fungi; phylum Ascomycota; class Sordariomycetes; order Magnaporthales; species Magnaporthales sp. P1609. Next base: position 1,555,160 of record PELF01000005.1, on the reverse strand, counting down.
TGAACGGTTCAGGTATCTTGCATGAGCATTGCATCTTCGACAATGCGCAGGACGGGACCGTCACTCTGATACCGCAACCCGGAGCCGCCGTCATGGTTAATGGCAAGCGCATCGCCGAACCTAAGCAGCTCCATTCTGGATACCGAGTCATCCTCGGCGACTTTCACATCTTTAGATTCAACCATCCCATGGAGGCACGAGCAGAGCGAACGGAACAGAGTCTCTTACGGCAGTCGCTCACTGCCAGTCAGTTGCAGAACCTGGACAAGACATCACCAATGTCGGCCAAATTTGGCCACGCCAGGTCCGTTAGCAAGGCAGGATCCGACTTTGGGGGCGACAGCCGGCCCGAATCTCCAGGGCCGTTTCAGCGGGATGGACGCGACTCGGATTGGTCTTTTGCCCGGCGAGAGGCTGCGCCTGCAATCCTTGGATCCGACCAAAACATTACAAATCTGACCGACGAGGAACTTAATGGGCTGTTTGAAAAGCTCCTCAAGGAGCGAGAAGAGCGAGTAAATGGTCGCGATGGAGAAGATGAAACAGAGTCCATGTCTTCGTACCCAGTGCGCGAAAAGTACCTGTCGACTGGCACTATCGACAATTTTTCGCTGGATACCGCGCTGACGATCCCGTCCACTCCTAGGCAAGGGGAGGCGGATGACAAGCTGCGTGAGGTTCGGGAGGAGATGCAATCGCAGCTGGAGAAGCAAAAGGAGGAATTCCAAGGCCAGCTCAAAACCGCCGAGGCGGCAAATGTCGAAGTCGAGGAGATCCGGAAGGAGAAGGCACGGATGGAAGATGCGCTCGTATCGCTCAAGGCCGAAATGCAGAAACAGCTCGAGGTTCAGCGCAAGACCTTTGAGGATAAAATCGAAAGACTCGACCCGTTGAAGCGACCAAAGGCCAACCCAAAGCTGTCCGAAGCCGAGATGCAGCGTGCCAAGGACGTGGTGAAGCATTGGAGGAACCGGCGATATGTTCACATGGCCGAGACCCTGCTGCAACACGCATCCACCTTGAAAGAGGCACAGGTGATGAGCCAGGAATTGGAAGAGCACGTTGTCTTCCAGTTTACTGTTGTGGATGTCGGCCATGTGCTGTGCTCGTCGTACGACATGGTTCTCAACGGTCTTCCAGGCGAAGGGGATGACGTTGCTCTCGAAGAGGCGCCCAAGCCGTGCATTGGCGTTCGAGTCATCGACTACAAGGACAGCTCTGTTCGGCTGTGGAGCTTGGAGAAGCTGCATGATCGTGTGCGGCAGATGCGACAAATGTATCAGTACCTCGACGAGCCAGAGTACTCACAGCACCTAAGCTTTGACAACCCCTTTGTTGAGAACTGCATGCCACAATACACACTCGTCGGTGAGACGGATGTACCTCTCCGCGCCGTGTTTGAGAGCCGCGTTCAAGACTTTACCTTGGATGTGCTGTCGCCGCACACATCGCATGTTATCGGTATAATCAAGCTGTCGTTGGAGCCCTCGAGCGCCAGGGCACCTTCCAACACTCTCAAATTCAACGTCGTTATGAGCGAGATGGTCGGTTTCGCCGAACGCGAGGGTACAGAAGTGCATGCGCAGCTCTTCATCCCTGGGGTGTCGGAAGAAGACGGCGTCACGACAACGCAGATGATCAGCGAATTTGACGAAGGCCCAATCAGGTTTGAGAGCGTTCATAGCATGAGTGTGCCTCTATTTGGGTCACAAGGTATCAGCCTCCGGATAGCCATCTTCGCCAAGGTCTCAACCATGCACCTCGATAAACTTCTTAGCTGGGACGACATGAGGGATGCGGTTCCGGTATCGAGGGGGAAGCAGAAAGCGGCTAGGATCTCCGAGAGCCATTTCTACACGGAAGAAAAGCATGATCTGCTCGCGAGAGTGCAGATCATGGAGCTGGACGAGAACGGCGAGTATGTTCCCGTTGAGGTCACCCAAACGAGCGAGCTCGATGCGGGCACGTTCCAGCTTCATCAGGGTTTGCAAAGGCGCATTGCGATCAACCTAAGTCATAGCTCTGGAGATGCACTTCCGTGGGACGAGGTTACGTCTGTGAGAGTGGGCAAGATTCAGCTCGTCGATCACACCGGCAAGACACCCGACATGGGCAACATTACCCCAGACATCGTAATGAAGCTCGCTTCAAAGCCCGTCTTCCGCCACAATGCAAACGGCACCCGCAGCGTGACCATGATTGGACAGTGGGACTCATCGCTGCACGGGTCGCTACTGCTCGACCGCGTCACAGCGGACAAGTACAAGGTTCAAATGAGCATCTCATGGGAGGTCGCATCGGAGAAGCTCGCCGAGCCAATGAAGTTCTCGATGAATGTCTTTTGCCAGATAATGTCGCGCAGTTTTGTGCGTCAGTCTTCGCTACTCTCGTCGTTGTGGCAAAGTGTTCGAATCGTCAAATCGGCGACGGGGATTTTTACCATGTCGATGCGACCCGCGCCTATCAAGCGTGTGGGGGACATATGGCGACTTAACAGCCAACATGATTACGTCAAGGGCGAGGAGACATTGACGAGCTGGACCCCGCGTGGCGTTTCGCTGATCAGTGATTTTATAGCCGCCAAAAAGAAGCGCAGACGGATTGCAGAGGTCGGGGCAGTGCAGAATTTTGTGAGGAGGATTGGATACCCTCAGCCCAAGATCCAATTGCTTACCGACGAAGATGCTCTTGATGCCGACATTCCACCACCCAAGCTACCTGACGACATTGAATCTATCAACGAGCTGCTCCAGGATACTCCAGACGCTTCTCAGGTTCTCTCCGCGCCCCCTGAGACCAACGGCGAGTCTGAGCCTACGACACCAACAGATGCCGGTAGCGAAGGGGAGGCCGGGACAGAGCCCGAGCCCGAAGAACCTACGCTTACCGTCTCTGACTTGGCCACTCTGAAGCCCGAGTACGACGAACGCGAATCGGCCATTTTGGAGAAATGTCTTGAGCTGCTGAAGCCGTGCCCGGATCCTCTGCAAGCTATCCTCAGTCCAGTCAACACCTCCCCTCCTGCAAACGGGGTGACAGAGGCACCAGAGGAGGCGCCGCGGTTGGTTACAACTATCGTCAAGGCAACCCGCAACCCAAAGCTTATGAAAGGTGGATATCTGCTTGTGCCAAGCAGCGACTCGACACGTTGGATCAAGCGCTTTGTCGAGCTTCGCCGGCCATATCTGCACATCCACAGCGTCACAGACGGTGAGGAGGTGGGCATTGTCAGCCTTCGTAATTCGAGGGTCGACAGCTCGCCTGGGATTCTGGGGCTCATGGAAGCAGGCGGACACGGTTACGATCCCAGCGACGATGGGCAACCACAGTCACCGGAACAGGCGCATTACGAGATTCCTTCTCCAGCTCCCAAGCCTCGTCAGACATCCGGGCACCGGCGAACATCATCCGGCCGCTTGATCTCGTCGATCTGGACGGGCTTCAGCGGGGTAACGCGGACAAATGGCACCGGCGGAGGAGGCCTCGCAGGCCTCAGCGAACGACTCCAGGCCGGCGTATTCGCCATCTACGGCACGGACAACACGTGGCTATTTGCAGCTCGCAGTGAGCGCGACAAGCTGGACTGGATCTTCCGAATTGACCAGAGCTACGTTGCCTCGAGCGCGAGCGCCAGCGGGGCAGCGAGCCCCAGACCCCCTCACGTTCGAGACCCGAACAGGGAGGACGATGGCGACGACTTTTCTTATGGCGGTGGTCGTTGAAGACCACGTGATATTACTCCCCTTTTGTTTGTGCGGCAAATGTGCGGCAAGATCAACCCCCTATCTTTAGACTAATGAGGCTCATGACTTTAGGATGGTATATCATTATTTTTCTTTTCCTTTTTTTTTCTTCTCAATTGCACTATAATCATACCAACTCGGAAGGATGACGAGGCGTACTTGCTTCTCAAGGCACCGTAGCCATATACAAAGTTTAAATCTCCTTTGTCACTTAATTTATATACCCTTTCTTATACTTGGATTTTCCCGATCATATCGGTGGTCAAGCAGAATGACGGCATGAAAAAGATCGATCCTTTTTGTATTACAAATTGTTTCTTTTTTTTTTTTTTTTTCGTCTTCTATGGTCTGGGCATAGAAAATCGGAGGATAGTCAATTATACCCGTTTCAGCTAAATACTGGATTCACACAAACCCCCCGATAGAGTATTCATATTTTTAGATTGCGATTTACCTCTGGTAGCTGGCCACCACTTTACTCGGCAATATGCCCGTCTACTAGAATGTGCAGGTTGTTCAAGCTATAATTAATTAGGTGATGGTCTATGGTGGGGTCGTGTGGTGAAAAAAGGTCAAAGTTGCAAAATATGCGTCGCCGACACTTGATTTACTTGTTCACATAACGTCCATAGACACGCTCATGGCTTGATGAGCAACACATGGATGGTAGTTCGGTCAGATAAATCACCAGAAAAGCAAAGCCACACAAGGCATGCACAGGAAAACTCTCAATGGCTTGTTCGTTCGCCAAGCTTTGTCGATTGTTGTACAAAATATCTGTCGTTACAGCTTAATATACGACGCAAATTGTCAACAGTAATGCTCATACAAATACGGCTGAGGCCTTGTTATGTTTCTCTTGTCTTATCTATGACCACCCCTCACCCTGCTGAACCCTCCCCTACCCCTCCGTCCGCCGCCAGCGCCGGCCCGGGAGCTGCTCCCACCTAACATCCCGCCGGGCGGCCTGGCAGGCAAGGACGACGGAGGCGGTCCTGGTGGGAGGGGCGGATTCCGACCAGGCCGACCTCCGTCGCCGCCATCGTTCCTCCTCTGGTTCCTGGACTCACGTTGCCTGCCGCTACCCGTCCCGTTGGAGGCTGGCGCGCCGGCCTGTCCGTTGATTCTGATATTCTGGCGATTGGGCGGCTGACCGCGGCTGCGGATTGGTGGCTGGATGAACTCGCCTTCCTCCTCGTCATCGCTCTCAAAGTAGATGTGGTTCCTCTGCGGCACGATGCTCCTGCCGCCAAAGTCTGGCCTTTCGGGGTCGGGAGGCGGTGGGGGAACCCAGGAAATAGGTAGGACGTCGCTCTCCGGATCGACATATCGATCCCGGTTCGCGACGGTCCATGTGTCGTCCTTGGAGTGGTTCGCGAGGTTGTAGAGGCCGCAGTCGCCGCCAAAGTGGTTGTCTGCGCCGCACGAGTAGCAAAATGCTGGGATGGACTGGACCTTGACTATGTTCTCTGGGTCTGGGTAGTAGGTGCACCACAGGGACTCGCAATAGTCCTCGAGGTGATCGGTGGCGCAGCAGACGGCGCACTCCATCGCCTCCTCGCCGGGAGCCGAGGCGAGCTTTTCGGGGCAAGACTTCTTGATGTGGCCTAGGCGTTGACATTTGGTACACCGCACTCTGCTCGGACATTGTGCGGATGTGTGCTCTTGGCCCTGGCAATGTCTGCACGTGGGTGGCGGGCAGTCGTTTGCGCGGTGCCCGTTTTTGGCGCAGAGGACGCAGAAATCCATCTTGGATGCGCGGGGGAAGTAGAGACGAAGCTGCTCCAGCTCTTCATCCCGGGACAGCTGTACTTGACTAATGCCACCGGATCCTGGCGGTTGTTTTGACTGTTTGTCCGGAAGACTGGACAGTTGATGCTCTGATCTCTTGGTCGGCTCCGATTCAGACATTATCTCCCCCTCGGAAAGCTCGGAAGACTCCTCGGCATTACCGATAAATCCAGATATGATCCTGTCAACCTGTGAAGATTCTGTATTCCTGGCGCCCTTCTTGCATTCCTTACGAACCTGGTCAGGTATAGAAATGGCCTCCAGGCGGACTAGATAACCGCGACGCAGAATCCTGGCATCCGCTTTTTCAACGTTGGACATATTGTTGGAGCAAAACTCCTGACACCAGGCGAGGAACTGCTTCTTCCGGCCGCCCTTGACGTCCAGCTGGAGCTCTGGCAGTTGCCAATCAACGCTCTTTCGGCGCAACATGGAGGGATCCGGCGCCTCACTCACAGACCTAGACCTGGATTTGGATTTGGCAGCCGTCCTAGCATCACCACTGCTAGCGGGAGACTTGACGCCCCGCTTGTCTGTGGAAGCCTCGCCCTGAACCTGGGTCTTGGTCTCGGCGTCTTTTGGACTTCTGGTCCCAGCGGAGCTCATGGCTAAACCGTTCAGAACACTTGGCTGGCGTGTTTTGAGGGTTGGCAATGCAGCCCCAAACGAGGTTCTAACGACTTTGCCAGAGGCACTGTTCCAGTCGCGGGGGCCAGCAGCGGTCGCTCCTCCATCATCGTTTTGGGCAGGTTCTTCAACCTGGCCTTCTTCATCATCGTCATCGTTAGCATCCTCATCGTCGTCATCATCACCACCGATATCCACATTGGACGTTTCGGTTGGCTCAAGGTCAGGTGAGCCGGAAGATGCGGGCATGGCGTCCTTAGTTTGATCCTCAGACTCGCCAACTCCTGGATCGCTCAGCCTTATCTTCTTCTGAGCCGGCGATGCGTGACTGGAAGACGTGGGAGCATTTTGCTGATCTATCATAAGGTCATCCTCAGAGGCCTCATCGAGAGACCGCTTTAGTCCAGTGGATGCAGAAAAAGGCTCTGGTTGTTCCTGATTTTGGACTGGAGATTCTGTATGCATGCCTGTGGGAATTGCCGAGTCTTGGGTGTGTTCTGCCATCACCGCAGGCAACACAGCCAAGGCTGCCGATGAAAGATCCCCAATATCAATGATTGCAGTTGCGTTGGTGACAAGGCGCGCTTTGGCATGCGATTTTTGGAGCTAGGCTCTGCACGCGCGCGCCAAGCTCAAGTGAGAAAAGAAAGTAGGATCAAGAGCGTATCGCGTATTCGAAAAAAGATGCCGATGCACTTTTTTTTTTTTTTTTGCTCGCTCTTGGATAGACGAAAACAGTTGACACAAGCCGGAGCACACTGTCCCATCGCCAATAAGCAAATGGGGAGACTACCTGGTCAAGCTCGTATAGCTCTCGTGCGATGTCAAGTTACCACAGCTGTTTTGTATTAACATACCGGGGTTCAACAAACCATCCTTAGGGGAAGTGGCCTGTGGATTTTTTTTTTCTCTGTCTCTCATTGCGCGACGTGTCGATTGCGTGGGATTTCACTGCATCGACAATGCAATTTCAATATCGCCCCAGCCATATGCAGGATGTGATTGGATTATCCACTGGGGTTGTGGGGAAATTCATCATTAGATCACCCAAGCCAAGGAGGGGTATCCACCGTTCGCAGCAGGCCCCAACAGCAGCCAATGGAGACGCAAGGGGAACGACCCTTTGAATGTGCACGACAAAAGGTTACATGTGCAGTGGGTTTTGAATCGAGGAGAGACACAGTTGGCCTGAACCAAATAAACAACAACGACAACTGAAGCTCAACCAACACTCTACTCACGACGAGCACGCACGTAAGTGTCTTGCAATCATTCCATCAGTGCAATCAACACAACTAGAAGTAATAGGTAAGGTACCACCTAACATCAGGCGGTGGACCATTTAGGGTGCTGGTGCTCTTCTCGTTCCATTCTCCATGCCTCGTTGATCCCAAAGAGGTCACATTGGCTGGGTTTGTAGCTGCTGCCAAACGTCATTTCAGTCTGGTCCAAGGGCAAAAAAAAAAAAAAAAAAAAAACTACAAGCACAATCACAAGTAACTAACTTTCCAACTTCGACCACTGTACAGTCTCTACCGCTCGCTCGCGATCCCCGCGCCACGCTCTTTCCAGTTCAACGCATCGCATCTCGGCTTTGTTTGTTTGCGTCCTTTGCAACCTTTGTCGACCACCTTTGCGCACCACACGAAAACGCTACCCATCGGGTTATTACTATCCACAACAACTCCATAAACCGCCGATTTGATATCGTCAACACTTACGTTACTGCTTTGTCCCCAGCCTCGTTTGGGTTTTGACTTTTTGCCTTGGCTGGCTATAGCGCAAACAAAAAGTTGCTGTCTTGTCCTGTCACAAGCCATCAGCTGCGAAAATAAAGGGGTAAACATACACAACACACACCTTGACGGCACAAGGAAAAGAAGGCAACCGGATCTCGATATACCGAGATCGCCCACCTACTCCCGCCACGTGTTAGACGGCTTCCCGCCGCCACACCGTCAAGCTGTCTTCCCCGATCCTCATCCCTCGGACCGTCTCGTACGACGCGGGCACCAACGTTCCCCGTCAAGGTGGTGCTTACAGGGTGCATCCGATGGTTACCGACAACAAGACTGGCCGCCGGAGGAGGTCTAGCAGCATCCTTCAAGTCTATCATGAGCCGCAAGAGCCCATTGATCAGCTGAGCGACCAGTCGGCGCTGCCGAACTTGAATGCGAACTGGGTTAATGCGAAGGGTGAGATTTTTCAAATTTTGGATAGGATAGCCGCCCAGGTCACCTTGAAGCCGGAGCCCTATGTATTGCGACGAGGTGTATGCAGTGTCGTGGGGGCTGAACCTTACTTGGAGACGTCAGGCTGGCTGGGCTGCTGCCTGGTATAGCGTGATCATCGCAAACCGAACTAACATTTCTATATGCTCTTTCTAGGCGCCTGGGGCATTCACATTGTTCTCATCATCGCTCTCAAGATCCTCTACGATGTTATTCCTGGAGTGTCACAAGAGACATCATGGACGCTGGTCAACATATCGTACATGCTAGGCTCCTACATCATGTTTCATTACGTCAGGGGCGTCCCTTTTGAATTCAACGCCGGCGCATACGACAACCTGAACATGTGGGAGCAGATAGACGATGGCGCACAGTACACCCCTGCGAAAAAGTTCTTGCTCAGTGTGCCTATTGTACTTTTTCTACTGAGTACACACTACACCCATTACGATCTGACTTATTTCACCATCAACTTTCTGGCTGTGCTAGGCGTCGTCATTCCAAAGCTACCTTTTGTAAGCATGATTCGGTTTCTTATCTATGTTTCTGTTGCGCCGAGGTGGTTGATCTCGGACGTTGGTGCGCGAGGTCCGCGAGGTCCATTTCTATGCTTGAGCTAACTTCAAACTGGGTGGGTATACAGAGCCACCGCATGAGGGTTGGTCTGTTTTCTGGGCCACCGGAGGACCAATGAAGGAGGGCCATGTTGGTTCGCAGATGATGATTCGTGTCTCAGGGCGGGCATGTGTTGGAGATGGAGGGACTTGGTGCTGCTAACTCTTGATTTCAAACTGTATCACCCACTCACATGAAGTGAGCTGACAGAACGTCGAGGTTCTCACAGCATCTGACTGTGGTCGGACCCTGTCTAGTCAGCAAAAATAGCGAAATCGCCAGAATTAGTCGAGTTTATCAAGCACTTCGCAGTTTGGCTTTGGGCTTGAGCAGCGCCCGCTCTGTTCTACGCCATACACACATCTCTTCCATCATGTTTGTCCAGCCATCAAATGAGCGCGAAGGCAACAAAACGTGAAAGAATCTTACCTATCCATACCAAGTTCTGCCGCCACAATCGTGCCATGGACTCATGTGGGGCGGGTTTTATCGCACCTTGACGGGTAGATGGCTGGCGGCTTGTAGGCCATCATTCATAGGCCTCCATCATAGCAACAAGCATCCATTCAGGAGTTATCGAGTGCCTCTACAATTGTTCTGGAGACGTGATAGGAAGCACCGTTTAATTTCAGACTTCAGAGACTAGCGTTGCATTTGGCCGTCAAGGTAAAGAATACACATTTTGTGAAGACATGTGGCAATAGCAGCTTCATGGACAGGCCGCCCATCTAGATTTCTATAAGAGAATGGTAAAGATCTCCCTGGATCCTGGAGTTTGGTCTACTGTAATCCGTCACCACACAAGCAATCCTCATTGCACCAACAGTCAAGTCCGTCGTTTCGAGTCCCCCACTCTTTACAACCTCCTAATCTTTTCACAATGAAGGCCACATCCTTCCTCGCCCTGGTCGCCGCTGGCTTCGTCGCCGCCTCGCCCCAGGCCAAGTCGGCTCAGTCCGCCGCCTCCAAGAGCACCAAGCTCGAGAAGCCTTCCATCACGGCCAGGCAGAACGGGCAGAACGCCACCCCCGTGACCGTCACCGCCGTCGCGAGCACCTCCACCGCCGCCACCGCCGCCAACCAGGTCATCCAAATCTCCACCACGGCCACCGCCATCGCCTTCCCGCTGACCACGACCGTCACCGTCACCGCCACCCAGACCGTGTCGTCGTCTTCGGTGCCCACCGTCACCGTCACGGCCCACTGGGGACACCACCACCACGGTGGTCACCACCATCATCACCACCACGATGATGATGACTACGATGATGAGGACTATGGCAAGCACAAGTGAGTTTGAATCATTCGTGATAAGCCCGTGTCGGGTATGTCGCTCCAGCGAGGTGCAAGCTAGATGCTGACTTTACTTGACCCTTGCAGCTAAAGGTGCCAGCGGTCAAGTGGCAGCAGGCCGATCTGGCGCCTCCCTCCACTCTCCTCTTCTTCTTGCGTTGGGCATGAGAGTTTAGTGTGGAAGGGAGGGTGATCAGTACCAGGGCCCTGTTTGGAGTCATCTCCGACCTTTTTATTCTTCTGTCACACCAATATCCAAAAATTCATCGACAAATACTTGTTTAGGACTCGGACCGGATCCAAGGAACAGGGGAGAGAAAAGTCTCGACGTCGACCCATCTGCATGCATCAAAACCAAAAACCCAGACGCCCAACATTCCTTTGACAGGTGGTCTATACCACCCATACAATCCTCGAGAGATTTTTAACACCAACCGAAAATCTCCCCCCCAAAAGAAGAAACGACCGTCTGCACGATGGGAGAAATCTTTGGGCCACACATAAAAACCCCCCTATCCTTAATAATCCCCAAGCCTCCAGGTCTGATCAACCATTACATGTGGCGTTTCACTCGTTTGTATCATATATCTATGGTTTACGATCTTTACTCTTTCCTCTAGTCACTCTTTTTTTTTCTTCTAAATATCTTTATACTCATCCCTTTCGGCAAGGGAACTTTGGTGCATTCATGGTTTAGCGGGGAGCCTTTTTTTTATTCCTTTGTTCAGTAGTTTTGTTTCCCTCTTTCGAGAATTCGGAGACGACACTCTTGGGTCCGGGACGCAGATCGAAACAGATCACATATGGGGACCGGATCTGCTAGTTTTAGAGGTGATAATAATTATGAATTCTTACTCTCAAAAACCATTGGCATTTGAATTCTAGGGTGACGAGGATGCTGTAGACTAACTCAAGTAGCAGGCTGGATCCTTCTGGCCTTTCTTTGTAGAACCTGTCAGCTCTCGAAGCCTTTGGGCTTAGAAAACCTGTTACGTTGTGCTGAAAGGCACAAGATTGGTGAAGTACCTTACTGGGCCAGAGCAGTCCTGGTTGGGCTACTGGCACTGGAGTGCACGTTAACCTTCTTTTGCTGTGTATTTCGTTCTGTTCTCTTGTTGAGCCCGACTAGCCACCGATGCCCAATAGCAACCGAGGGCTCATTTGTCTCATCTCTTCCCTCTCGATCTGACTTGGCCCGGCCCCTTTCATAGCACAAAGGTGATGTACTTTGTCCCACCAAGCCACGAGTAGGGTCGAGACCACGCGGGCATGGTTGTGCTCTGATTTCGTATCGTGCATGTGAGACAATGAAGACATGTTTTGTTGTTTGACCAGTCGCCCTCGCCGATGAGGTAGCATGCAACCCTTTGTTTCTTGTTGGCTCCGCCAAAGAATACTGTATCATTATTTGTGACTGTAGCTTTCTCCTCCAGGGTGAAGAGAGGTAGATGGTGGAACCAGGTGCAACAAAGGAGAATAAAAGCAAGGGGGGGATACCACGTGCTTGCGCAAGTTTAAGATGAGAGACAGGGCCATGCCAAAGGAAAGGCTATAATCTCACTCTGTGATAACCGGGATGTGATGTATATAGTTCCCTATCAGCCTCGTAATCTCCACTCCCTTGTCAAACAATAGCTTGTTATTCCTGGGCAAAATAATCAGAGACAAAGAATCACGGACAATGAAGACCACGCGGCCAAGGCAGTCCGAGATTCTTCTGAGGCATATCGATCCTGGTTTCCGGGTCTCTGGGTAGGCTTCACTGGATTCTTGTGAGGGCCGGAGCGGTGTTGCCTGGCAATGTATGTTCCATTTGCGCGCAGCCACAGAAATTAGCCTCCCTTGGGCCCTTTTTTTGGGTTGTGTTTGTTTTCAGAGATGTGATTTTGCCATTACCATGGTGGTTCACAGAAGGAAGAAATAGGAAAAAAAAAACTCAGTCGTACTCGCTGATATAAAGGTAAAGAATCTCCTGCTGCCTCCGATCGGGAATTTAGGAGAACGTTCTCTCCATCTTCAGTTCACGGCCGGCCTGTGAGGATTCCATCTAGATATATATTTATTTTTATAGATTCTTTAGACAAATTTCTTCACTTTGATATTCTCGGCGACAAGTATACTCACAACGATCCGAGTTATCTTCTTCACCACATACATACACTCAGTTTCCCCTTTTGCTCTGAGAGCGAGGCACATTTACGTCTTCACTTTGCCCGATTATTGTAGCCAGACTGCTGGCACGTCTTGCCCATCCAATCTCCAAGGTCATCATCCCTACCGCACATTTGATATCCCCATTGACAAGACACACGGGACAAACCCCTAGCCTCTAGCAAGGACATATAAGAAATGTGCGGCCTTGAGAACATCCAGCACCGGTGCTGCGGGGCATACTCCCAGGAGGTACGATACGTGTGCCAGCGAGCGCCGTCATACGGTGGCTGGATCCAGTGAGTTTTTTTCTTTCTTTCTTGTGTACCTGGACCCCGAGGCAACTCCAATCTCATGTAGTACAACCAAAGAGGAGTCCACAACCAACCCAGGCAAAAGAAAAAAAACAAAAAAAAAAAAAAAACAGAGAGACGAGGCTAACCATGATCAACAACAAAAAGCTGTCCATACCGCGACGCACAGGGCGCACGAGCCGTCGACACTCCCTGCACAGCATGTCGACAGAGGGGTACTCCCGGGAATAGGAAGGACTCGTTCCACCCGGTACGGACCCTGGGAGGCCGGACGCCGACGCCTTGATAGACGGGATGCGACACCGACTCTATAGGTCTCGATCTCTTGTCCTCTTTTGCACTCAATACATGGGCAATGGCTTTTGAGCCTCGAAACATGGGACTTCAAAACAGGGACTCGGCGCTGGTCCGCCGGATGCCTCACGTCTTTTTGTGGTCCCTTCATCTGCTCGGGAAGAGCTAGCTAGAGACCGAGTGACTGAAGCGGGAACCGGCAGAGAACATGACGCGCTGTGCCATGGAAAAAATGCTGGCACGGCCATATCAAACATCTGATAATCGCTGCAGGCGGCCGTCATTCCCCTCTGTTCACTTTCCTTTTTTGTTAGCTTCGGCTTATACAAACGCCCACCCCTTCTCCCCTTCGGCGACTGTGGGAAAGGGAACTGAGGGAGAAGCGGTCAGGCCGGCCTGACCGAGAGGGAATCACAAGTTTGGAGCCAAGTCGCATGGCATAGAGGATACATGATTTTTGGACCATAGATGTCCGCAAGGTCAGGATAGAGACTTTACCCAATTAATCCATCCTTTTTCTTTCTCCTCGTTTTGATTCTTTGTTTTCTTTTTTTTTTTTTTTTTTTTTTTTTTTTTTTTTTGTGCAGAACATCCTTACATCAAGTTGGTTGGATGGTCGCATGTGCCTGTTTACTAGCGGTTATGCTGTCACACCTTAACAACCAACAGGAAGCGAGCACCCAAGTTAATTAAATACATGGTATCAATATGACCGCTATGGCCCTCGTCACGGAAGGCCCGAAAGGCGAAAGGCGCGTGCGTCTATTGATCTGTGGCTTTCGATTTTTGGTGATACTGGCTTTCGTACCTCCACCATTCTGCCTGCGAAGGAAGTCCAGCTGGAAACAAAAACGCAATATATTGGAGGTCTGGATGGGGATGACGTTCCACCACCCACTTTTTCGATCACAAAGTCAACTAACGGGGCAAGTCATAATTCCCGACTTGTCAGTCAATAACCGCCCCCCGTCGATAAAGCAGATTATCAAACAAATAACCCGAAATCCAGTGCCGTGGTACGTAGCAAGACAACTATGCAATTCTTGGTTGGTTTGTTCGCTGGTTGGTCCATGTCGCGGTAGCATTTCACTCGTCTCTGCGTCCTTATTTCCAAAACCAACGTACCAACGTACCACCGTAGCAAAGCCCGTTCTAAGTAGCAATCATTTCCGGAGAAAATAGCCCAGTGGAAAGTTTTGCGCGTGGAGCAACAACGAATGAGACGTGATATTACAAGGCAGATTATAATATAATTGTTTGTAAAGGCATGGGGGGTGGTTGTGGACCAACGAAGCAACGTATTAATTATATTGCTGCCTATTCTGTTGATCTGAGTTGGTAAAGGTTACAAAAGTAGGTTGTGCATCGATAAAGGCCCTTTTATAGGGACATATACCCCTGTTATTCTATCGATAAGATGCATACGCAAAAGGTAACGTAATCATGAACAGACAATAATAGAAGCAAAAAAAGAAAAAAAACCCTTGTCCCACGAAACAAGGATGCATTCATCCTATGTTTAACATTTGTTCTTCGTTTTTTTAAATCGAGTGCGACGTAGCACAGTCAGTAACTGAATGCACGTGGCTTGTGTTTTTAATAATATGGTTGGCTGGTAGTTTGGTTGATTGTTTTTAGTGTGCTGAACTCTATCTACCTAGGCATATATCATATACGAAACATACGAAACATACGAAACACAGACAGACATATAAGAGCTCAAATAAACGAAATTGCAATTCTGAGGCGATTATATATTTGACACAACCTAAACATGGTCTTTTCTGCCCCACCAACTAGCTACTGCTGTACTGCCTGCACGCGTACTGTACACTAGGTACTCCGGATAGACGGTGCGGGGACGGATCTGCCAGCTTCCAGGGCTTTGGTCGGTCTGTCGGGGGGCATGTTCAAGGTGAAACAGCCATCATCTCGGAAGCATACATAAAAAAGCAGGATACTAGGATACAAAGCTTGCTTGACAGTAAATCAACGCAACTTTTATTTTGGTCGCAAGCATATTTCATGATTAATGCTCGTGGTTGTTGACTTTGACTTTTCAAATATGTTCACTACAAACTGTACTAAAAAGAAGAGGAAAACAACGTAATAAAAAAAGAAAGAAAAAAAAGGAACGATTCGGTCAGAGGAACCGGAAAGGACCCATCACAAAAGGCTGCCAAGGCACTATAATACCATATCCCTGACAATGATATCAAACCACGCCATGGTTCTATTTATCTGGTATGGCCACTCTTGCCGACCACAAACGCAATATCGCCAGGCCACGTTGCCGGGACGAACGAGATGCGGTATTGGATTTTTGGCGGGTGCAGTCTGTGCCTTTTTTTCTCTTTCTCCAAATCTCTTCGTGTCACTGGCGCCATTACCTTCTGTCCCTATCATTTCAAATTACCTCAACCACACTCTCATCACGCTTGGTTCTATGCAGGTCCAAGTAGTTCTAGAACTAAAAGTAAGTGAGGCTAACTGGCCTTACAAGCCAGCTACTACTGTATACGACCTTGCCATCTGGCTTTGAGGCAAGAGAAGTCAACCGTGCGACTGCAAACTACTATAGACAGATGCCTACTTTAGGTAGTAGTACGAAGTAGAGCAAGGCAGGCAGGCACCTTGAGAAAATTTAGGCCTAGTCCTGTCGTCAGCAAAGCGGACGGTTTGCAAACCAAAAGACCGAACATTGGTGAAATACTTTGATTTGGGCCGAACTTCAGACTGTTTTTTTGGGGGGCAAACAGGTGCTAGCAAACCGAACCGGCGAGCCTCATTTCCTTTTAGTTGATGGAAACGGGCCCCCCACATCCCACTAAGTACTGTACTAGTGTGTGCCAAATCGGACGGGTATGCACTTGTATCGGAATACATCTTGCCGCACATTTAGTCGGAGAGCAGAGATGGTCTTTTGTGACAAATGATAAATAGAAGAGAGGGAAAAGCGAAAGACTAGCTTTTTTTCTCTCTTTTTTTTTTTTTTTTTTTTTTTTTTTTTTGCAGTCAATCCACTTTACCCAAATTTGGCAGCATTCTTCTGCCTTGACAACACACAAAGACTCCCAACTTCCGTGTATCATATTTTCTTTTCTTCGGCAAAAAAAATATCCATCTTTTGGTTCTTTTGGGCGATTATCAGACGCGGAGGATCACTGGAGAAGTCTTGATTCATTGCAGGAGCGGAAGAAGCCCCACAGCTCAGGACACTTGCCGGGGCACAGTCTCCCAAATGCGGGCCGGCCAATCCGGACCGGGCTGTCCATGTCTTCTCTCTTGTTCATCATTTGGTCAACCGGGAGAGCCTAGGTACTGACTGGGCTACCGTCGTAGATTAGGTTTGACGCGCACGGCCTCTGTCTTTCAACTCGGCAGGTATGGTAATTGGCATCATCTGACTGTCGATCACTTTTACTGCACGCAGTAGATCAGAGCCAAAGTGCTTGTACCATTGCAAGTAGTATGGAAGGCATGGTGAAGGAGAGATCATGCATAAAAGAAGAGTGTTGTTTGTGTCTTGCATTCATTTCAACGCATTGGTTTTCAGGTTGGGCGACAAACCAGCCATCATTTGTTCAGCTTGAGGTACCTTGCCACAAATGGTAAAGGCACCTACTGTATCTAATTGTACCCAAGCTAATTAATGCCAGGTTGGTTGCAATGGCTCTCTTATGGTTTTTTTTGTCGAGGTCTGTGCTTATGCAGCAAAATACTACACAAAATGAGCACGGTTCACCACATTACATCCACAAGCTGCAACTGAGGGAACTGTGTTAGCGAGGTAGGTGTAGAGATGAGAGATGGGGGATAACTCACAAATAGCGATGATAAACCGTAGCTGCACAAAAAAATCGATGAAACAAATTGACAGACAGACAGACAGACAGTTGTTATGTAATACCATACGGTGTGAATGTGGTGATCAATGGCAAGATCTGACAGGGGAAAGAAAAGGAAGCAAACTGACTTACCCAGTGTGTCGAACCCACGTGTACAGTACTCTGAAAGAAAGGATCGGATCGTTCTTTTGCGCATGGGTAAACTCATGGTAAATCACGGGCTTGGCACCATCGAGCTCATCTGGTCTTGCTGTGTACTCAGAAGCTTGGTGCTACGGTGGGAATATCACGGTAGTAGCGGGGCTTGGGAAAATGATTTACGAGCTGTTGTTCAGTAGTACATCATACAGTTTGTCGCCCGAAGTTTGTATGGTCGCCAGCAAACATCGAAAGAGTGTTGTTATCTGCCGCAATTCACTTGATGCCTTTTCGATACGAAAGCAGAAGCAGCCCATCAAGATCAGAAGGACTGTGCTAACGTGTGTCAGAAACCTCTATCCATCAATTCGCCGCACAGGTGAGGGGCGGTTGTGGAAAGACAACTCCAATTGTTCACACCCATCTATCAATTAATGCCACGAAGAGTGGCTCCTGCCCCCAGTGCATCCGTCCATCAATGTTTGTTCGCCCAGGGTCAGGAAATAATCAAGTTGCAGTTTCCAAAACACGGACAGGGGTTATTCAAAGGGTCTTCATGTCTTTGGATGGAGCACGCGGACCCATCAAAAATTGTGGATAGTGGATCCCACTGTCCGCTTTCTTGCTGCATTAATACCACCTCAACACTTGCGACGACGACGATTTTTGCCAGAAGGCGAATGTTACCGTTACCAGCGTGGCCTGCAGAGCCGGGAGAACTTCCATTTACTATTTTACAATACTCCATAGGATGAGTGAAGATAGAGGGGTCAAAATTGATAGTCGGTCCTAGCCTCGATCTATCACTAGCGTGAACAGGGGGTAACAGGGGCACAATCTCGTGTGGAGATCTCATTGCTACGGTACCTATGCTCTACTGTAGTCCGTAGTGGCAGATGCCGAACTTTGAGATGAGTGTTACTTTTCGTTTTCTTTTACTCAAGATCCCACTTCTCCTTGCCAACTTTAGCTCTAGACTTACCGTCCCGAGCTCTGCCCGTTGACGTTGGCATCAACCTAGTCTTTCTTTTTTTTTTCTTTTTCTTTTTTTTTGTCTTCAGCGCTGGCCGGAGGCGGCCGAACCGATCGACATCGACATAGTCAGTCAGTTGTCCACCAGCCTGTTTTTGGCTTGTTGTGGAACATTGAAGGATCGCAATTCATAACCCCATCCAACTTGGGACCTGCAAGCCAGCCATCCATCCTCAGCCTCCTCTTATTTTCCCTTTATTCTTCTTCTACAGACCGGAAAACACGCCTTCGAAGCCAAGCCTGCGAAAGGAAGCCAAAGACACAGAAAGAGACTTGCCCGCCGAGAATAGAGCCAGGAGCTCCCGCTGGGATCTTTTAATTTCCTGGGAATAATTTGGGTCGACACTAGAGGAAGACGCGGACGCCTCCAGGTCCGTAACTGCAGCCCTCTCTGTTCGCCCAGGAAAATATCTAGTCTGTGGACCATCCGCCCTACGATATTGAGGCTTGCTTTTAGTCTCCGCCTCTGGTTGGTTCGAGAGGCGATCATATTTGCGAATTTTGCGCGAAAGAGGGGGGGTGAGAAAAAGGTTTGTGCACCTCGATTTTACCAATCTTTCCGTCTTTGATCGTCTCTTGCCCAGCACTGCGCCGTATGACCCCTGCATTCCGTGCCGCGTCTTTTTGTCAGAGCTGGCTGCATGCGAGGTTTCCCTTCTCCCGGTTACAGCTCGTTTCTTCGATTTTGTTCTTCCTCTGCATACGATGATGGGATGATCGAGGTCAGGTCGCTTCTTTGAACAACTTTTCATCCTCCCGCTGCAGGACATGACAGCGCAAGAACGGAAAACGGCGACAACGGCAGCGACAACTATCACCCATCAGCGTCCGAACGTTGTCAAGACGTGTCAGACGTCAAAAAAGCAACTCGATTCTTGACTAGCCTCAATCTTGCAACCCCCCCTCCACGACATCCTCATAGTCATCCTTCTTTCATTCCCTGCTTCTTTTGCACATACGCGTATAGCACAGCTCTTTATACCTGGCGGCCTGCATCTTGAGACTCCAAAAAAAGGTATACTCCTCGATTCAGTTTGCTGCTTGAACTACCACACAACCTGCGACCCAGCCAAGCAACTCTCGACAGCTCATTCTATTGTATGACTCGTCCTTGTACCACATAGCAGGTAACCAATTGCACTTTGGAGCACTGCAGACTGCCTTGCTTGGATATGGCCCGTCGTTGCCAATTTTCAAATTGCGCCTCTGTCGATATCTTGCCCATCTACCTAATTGAGCTTCTGTCGTCCGACAGTCGGTCACTTTGTCTGGATGTCGGATGGGAACAGACTCTGTTCCCATCCAACATCCAGACAGAGTCTCGTGCGACTGCCGGCCGCCGTCTTGCTCGGTCACAGTGACACCCGCCAGCCGTTCCCGATAGCAGAATCAGACTCTGGCCTCCTGTGCTGCGCAGTGCACCACTGAGCTTCGCTGCTTCACTAAAGTCAGTGAGGGCCGCATGAAGCGATGCGCCGGCCTGCAAGGACTGCGCCGGTGCTCGGTGGATCATTCACACTTTTGATTTTACCGGCCATACTCTTTCGTGTTTCAGCTCGGAACTCCTCCCGTCGAGATTTGGTACTAACTCGGTTGATTTTGTGCAGCATCCCGCTCGAGCTGCCCACCCAAACACGACCACAATCGAAAGGCCTCCGCTGCCGAACACTCGAATGAACAAAGGCACTAGACCTGACGACACGACCCACCTGCCCCAGCGCCTTGTGCTGCTGTCCTACGCAGGCTTAAACCGTCCATGATAACAAGCACGACGAGGCTTAAAATTTCCAGTATACCATAGCAAATATGGCAACACATCCCGCCGAGCACGCCCCTGGGCGCATGCCCTCTTCTTCGTCTCTGGTGCCTCAGAAGGCCAGGTCTCGAACGCACAGCATTTCCAGCGATAGGGCATCAACAATTGGAGCAGGCTTCATGTCCCCACCCTTGACAGTTTCTCCTGAGGCAGCCTTCATCGCCACTGCGGCTGCCTCGCAGATCGTCACCAACGACCACGACGCACACCAAGATACCTGGTACGACCAGCAGGGCATCGACCCCCCTTCGGAAACAGTGCTCGTATCTCCGGCAGCATTGGCCTTGATCAATAACTTTCTCGATCGGCTTCTGTTCAACCTGCTTAGTACCTCAAAATCAACAAGCCTCGCTGCTCTGCGGCCGGCCGTGTCAGAGGTACTAAAGCCGAAACTCGCCAAAGATGCGATATATCAGGCCGATGAGGAGCTTCAAGAATACCTTGGCGGAGGAGATGATGAGGACTATGGGTCGCCCACAAGATCGGATCGCGACTGGGATCTTGAGCTGGTATGGAAGCGGACGCGTTTGCGCTGCATGGTTTACTCATCCCTGGGTGACCTGGAAGAGGAGGACGAGGACTTTCACATGGAGCAGGAGAATCTTCTCACCGGGGATGAAACGGTTGAGGAGACCATATCACCAGCCGTAGCCATCTTTCTCACCTCAATATTGGAGTTCATGGGAGAGCAGGCTCTAATCGTAGCTGGCCAGGCTGCGTTTCAACGTATGCGTCACCAATATGAGAAATCGATGCGCGAAGGCACTCGAAACCCTGTCTATGTTGCCGACAGGATAGTGGTTGGAGACAGCGATGTCGAGCGCATCGCTCTGGATAGGACGCTCGGGCGACTCTGGCGTTCCTGGAAGAAGCAGATGCGGTCCCCTGCTTTGGCTCAGGACTCTACGTTCCGCAACTACTCTCGAGACTCGGCAAGGAGCAGCTCCATGAGCCATTACAGGTGGCGCAGTCTGAGCGTCGAGCCACCACGGCGGAGGAACGATGGCTCTGAATCCCCGATGGAAGCGGATGAGGAGTCTGCCGAGTTGGAAAGGAGAAGCGTCGATACGGACAAGCTGGCGGCTTCTGTACCGCTGCCGATTGGACCGGACGACATTTTCGAGATCCTGATACCAGGTTTGGCACATTACAGTGATGACGAGGAGGAGACTGAGGACACCAAGAGCAAGACTTTACCAAGGCGTCCCAAAAGCATGCTGCTAGTTCCAGGTGCTACCGGCACCAAGGATCCACCAACACCGGCCGCTTCGGTGCCATGCACTCCAAAATTGCCCTCTCGCAAGCGAGCCAACTCCCTCCCCACTCCTGCAACATCTCCATTCTCCTCCCCATCGAACAAGCGTATCAAGACTGTAACGAGCCCGACAGACGTCTCTGAAGGCATCCCCTCAGAGTCTGTCACCTCGAATTCGGAGACTGAGAAACTGAGCGGAAGTAAACATGACACATCAGTCATGAAGGTCCTGCCCGTGTCTCAAGAGCCTGTAGATGCAGTTGCGACAGAGTCGCGAGCCGGGAAAGAACAGCAAAGACCTACTATTCAGCAGAGGCGCATGTCTTCGGCACAGATTGCGGCTATGATTGCAGGCAGCTCTGGTTCTAAATCTCCAGGGCTCCCCGCCCGATCTCCAGGCCTCCCTGCCATGTCGCCCATGTTGCCTGCAGCACCGGAGCAGGAGCCTAATGACGAAGCCGAGGAGATTGAAGAGTTTTGCGAGGAGCCCGAGATTCTCACGACCTCGAGGATTTCGGTCTCTGGTAGGAGTAACTCACCTACGATCTCCGAGCGTGGTAGTAAGCCAGCGATCACTATTGGGATCCCCAAAAGATCCGCGAGCGTGCATTCCGTGAGGGTCATTGAGGTAGCCACTCCGCGCAGTCCAATGTCGAGGTCTAGGAACAGCTCCGCCGATGCACAGGAACGCACCTCTCTGAGGGGCAGCAACCTGTCACGAACGGACGCTAGCACTGCTTTCACGCCCCCTATCAGGGAAGAGGGCATTAGGCAGACAAGTCCCTCGAGGAAGGCTTACCCATTCCCGACGAAGGCGACGCGCTTGCAGTATAATGACTCGATTTCGGAGGCAGAGGAAGCTACAGGATCACCCGCACCCAGCCTTTCGGTATCTACACTCTCGAGCAGGACTCCTACGCCGTCGGATCAGAAGCCTGCTATCAGCTATGACGACCTCGAGATCCAGGCGCAATCTCAGCCACCAACCATTTTCATAGTACCGAGAGGCTCAAACTCCAACTCACCAGTCCGGAACTCACCGGCGACTAAGGTCACAATTGTCAGCTCCAGCTCTTCTGGAGGCAGTTTCTACCAAGAGGACAAGCCCGCTGTACCAAACAAGTCAAGGTCGGCCACCAAGACTAGGGCAGACGTGCCCACTCCACCCGAACGCAGTTCCAACCGACCTCAGGGCACAAGCTCATCATCCACCCGCCAAGCAAACTCGATCGGTACGGTTTCGGTTGAGCGATCCAGCCCTAATCGACGTGCTCCGTCTCAGAACAGAGAAGCAGTTGAGCCTCAACGTGAACTGTCAACCGCTCAGATGGCCGTGGATAAGGCTGCGAGTCGCAAGCACACCGACTCGGTCTCCACGGTCTCATCTCTGCAACAGAGGCTGAAGCCTGTCCGTGCTTCACAAGACTCGACAAGGCCAGTGGACATCAAGACTTTCGATGAGCTGATACAGAGTGACGAGACGATTCAGTACACGCTCACACCAGAGAACATGCGTGATATTAATGTGAGTATAGTTGCTATTCCTGAGACTGACGTCGGTTCACTAACCTCCCAACAGTCTATTCGTTCTGGCAAGAATGACAGTCCAGTCCTCAGACCTAAGAGTCGGAAGGGCGATGAGAGCAAGTTTCAGGAGCACTCTCGCTCGGCCTCTACCCCGACCGGACCGCCTCGTGCAGCCGAGATCAAGAGGTCGGCGTCAGTCTCGAGGGCTGGTGCTCTGAACTCGCACCCCATCAACCAAGGTGTACCGCTGTCTGGGCCGATTCCAAGAGCCCCGGGACTTATGCCTTCCAAATCGCACGGCGCGGGACCTCAGGCCCGCGATGCCAGGATCCCATTGGAGTCACTTACCGAGTTTGCGGACTTTATCCGCGCCACCGGCCCTCCCGGTGCCAGCAGTAATATGGGCCCATCATCCCGTGCTCCCGCGCCTGGTGTGTCCAGGAGCATGACAGGCCCGGCGGCCGGTTCAAAACAGAGCCTGGACTCCAGCGGTCGCGCCTCAAACACAAGCAGCAGCAGGGCGCGTTACCAGGCTCGCGATGCAGCCGTCGATCCTCGTGAAGATAATTCGGACCTCATTGATTTCATTCGTCGTGGCCCCCAGACCAACGGCAATCCTCGTATCCCTCGGACGGTGGCACCTTTCCGCACCACGATGGACTCCGACCAGTTTGCAGCTGCTTCCGGTGGCAAAGCTGTCGACGCTACGCTGCCGGATATCCGTCACAGCGCCGCCTCTACCAGCATAACTGAAAACTCGGTGCCGTCTTCCATCAACTCACAGAGCGCCCTGCTTCGGAAAGACAAGTCGATGGCTGGCGCCCGCGGTGGCCAGAACAGTGCAAACATGTTTGATGAAGATGACATGATGCCCAAGAGAAAGCAGAGACGCGTCCGCGACCCGTACGCCATTGACTTCAGCGACGAGGAAGATGACTTTTCCGAGCCTACGCCCAAGCCCGCCAGGCGACTCCAGCCGCCAATTGAAAGGGAGGAGAGTCTTGCCGAGTTCCTCATGAATGTTCCGCCTCCCAAGGACACGAGCCCAGTCCCCTTCAACCTACCAGCACAGAACCAGCGCACGCCCAAGAAGAAGTCGAGCACTGCTAGTCTCATGGCACGCTTCACACGTAGGGATAGCACCAGGAACGACAGAAACAAGGCCGAAAGGGAAACCAACAAGTTGACCAAACAACCCGATGCCAACTTGGCCGCCGCACCCCAAAGCCGGGCCGGCGGCGGTCGTGGCTACGTTCCTATCCAGGTCAACCTACCGCCGGGAGTTAACGACTATGGAGCGGCGCCCCCGAGGCCCAAAACATCGGGCTCATCGGGCAGAGTCGCCATGAGGAAGTTTGAGCCGCGTGAAGCCGTGCCGGTACCGAACAGGGCCATTTCTGAGCTCGCAGACTTCCTGCGCAACTCCGAGCCGCCGCGCAACTTCGGGCCTGCTGCCTATGGTGGTGAGAACGCGCAGAGGCTGCCGAAGCAGTTTGCTGAGAGCGGACAGCGTTTGCCAAAGCAATTTGCTCAGGGCTGAGGCTGGACAGAAGTGCCGCTTTTCATAATTTACCTTTGCTATTTGGAGCCTTCGACTTGTATGCATCATCACGATAATGCCATCATGACAGATGCCGATCGCATTTTTACAGTCTTTCCCAGTCGTAAAGGGCCGGTGCGACCTTGCCATTTGAATTTTGTACCACTGTCTATTCGTTATTTGTTTCTCATTTGTATTTTTTTTTCTAGCCCAATGACTTTTATCTTTCATTGTTACCATTCCAGAACAAAATTTGTTCAACTTACATTACCTTCATTTTTGTCGATAACAAGGCAATATTGTCTTTCTTGACGTTTCAAATCTTGTCCAATAGGACTTTCTTTTTGTTACTTTCTTGATTCGGTATTGATACCATCTGGCGGTACACCAAGGGCCAAGACCTATGTTATAGTTTACAATTTTCAGTTTCTTGGCCCATCTGCTGGTGCTTCAGTTTATTTCGGGGGTCAGATCTTTGCGATTTGATAGTGGCTTGAAGTCACATTTATGTTTATAGTTGGTTGGTACCATATCCATAGTTACTGAGGATCGCTTTTGGATAATGTATACGAGTACCTAGATTGTACACTTTGGACTTGTTTGTTACACCTTGTGACTTGCCTGATAAAAGGGTCCAGCCCGTCGCCCATACAGCAACCAACACGTTGCCAGCCACGACAGACTCTCACATATCAAAACTCTAATTACAGCGTGATGTGGCTTAAACAGGTTTTTTCTCTCTTTTTTCGTGTGACGACTACCAACCATGTGGTCGAAATGGGATTTGCAGACGTCGCGGCAGAGCGGCATCTGTTCTTGGCATTTCAGGGTAGCTACCTAGCCTTAGTAGCTTACGTGGTTTTGATGGCTGACGTCACCGGCCGATCACCCAAAAGACATTGCGCAGCAGAAACTCTCTGAAGAATCCCGACGTCAGACAATCGCAAGCCACACCCTCCTCAATTATCCAATCACAACCACACACGACTTTTGCCGTTGCTTTCAGACGGCTTTGCAAACGACCTCTTCGTCGGCGCTTTTTTTTTTTTTTTTTTTTTTGATATGCGAGAAGGACCGACGAGTTTGACTATTTCTTAATGCTCATTATGCGCATGTCTTGCAACGGTGAAAATGCGGTCCTTTTCGTCTTTGCGTTTTCATGCTTTTTGTCTTTTGCCCATAACTAATCACTTACAACAGCGCCAAGCAAAGGAAAACGCTTATTTTTGTTCCAATCAATATAGGCCAAGGGAGCGTGGACACCCTTGGTGCGACAAGGACAGACCCTTGCCTCGTCCCAGAAGGTTTTTTTTGTCTGGAACCATCACACCACCACGACTTCCCTGCGAACCCCTTTCATCTGGTTTGATGCCACCCAAGACAGGCAGTCTCATTCCGTTCTCTATTGGACAGTTGAGCCCATGACCTTAATTACGACGCCCAGTAATGACGGCATTGTTGAGAAAAAGCGGCAAACAAGCCAAACAAACGGCAGTCAGTCAGTCCACTGCCCAGGAAAGGGAAGAAGGAGGAAAGCAAACCATGGAATCTGCTGCTTTCGGGTGTTACGAGTCGGAAGCGTCATCGCTCCTCCCTTGTGGCGCTCAAATACATTAACCCAGCCTCGTTTCCCCAAAAGTCGATTGATTGATTGATTGATTCATTCTTGTCTTGTATCTTCAACTGAGTAAAACCCAGGAAGCCAGCTTATTGCATATTCAACCGGCCCCGGCTCTGATATTCCCCTCTAGCTGCCAGGTCCTCTCCAACTCCCGCCACCAGGCATCTTCAACACGACAAACAACTTTAATAAAATACTCAAATCCGGAGTTACGCCAAAATGATCATCACGGACCTCGTCTCTATGATCCTCCGCCTGGCGGAGCTGACCTTTGCCGCCATCGTGGCCGGCCTCACGGGTCAGTTCCTGCACCAGAGGGAGAACGTCTCGGCGTGGGACAATGGCCGCCACATCTACACCGTCACTGTCGCTGCCATCTCGATGCTGCTTGCCATCATCTGGCTCTTCCCGTTCAGCAGCAGCTTCATCCACTGGCCTGCTGACTTCATCATCAGCGTCATGTGGTTCGCCGTCTTTGGCCTGCTGGTTGACGTAAGTTTAAACAATTCTCTACTGTCTGTTAAGATTTCACATAGCGAGCCAAAGCGAGTACTGATTTTTTTTTATGCTCCCTGAATCACAGTGGCTTGATGGAGGCTGTGGCGACGTCTTCAACTGGACTGGCATCAGGATCCGCGGCGACGACTTTTGCGCCAAGCAAAAGGCTGTGGTCGCCTTTGCCTTCCTCTCGGCCATCTGCTGGCTCGCATCGGCCATCGTAGGCGCCTTCTGGGTGCGCAGGCGCGAGAGGCGTGCCGCTGCTGCCGCCCACACCACGCACCGCCGCCGCTGGTACCGCAGCCGTGCCCGCGTCTAGAGAAGGGCCAGCCATACATCCGTCAGCCACACGCCTGGCCTTTTTGGGAAGAGGCGTTTGATGCTGACTGGACTTTTATTCAATAACCCAACTGGCTGGGACAAACCGTTCTCTACACTTGACCTTTTTTTCATATTTCACCAATCACGACAGTACATGCGTTGTATTATACAATGTCCTAATAGCCCCATGGATTCGCCTATACCCCCAAGATACCATATTCTTATTATTTTATTTTTAACTTGTCTGTCAGCCTATTATGGAGCTTAGGCATAGTTTGTCAAAATTCCATAGCCAAAAAATAATAATTCAACTCATATCACTATTCTGTTGATGAGGTACTTTGAATGCGGAAATCATCTGACGGGAAGTGTAAGGGTCTTTGACTATAGCACTCTACTGCTCTTGTATACTGCTGTCCTACTTGCAATACAAAACGCGCATTATGATTGATTACCTGTTTACAAAGGACACTCCACAGTACAAGCGAAAATATTTAATGCCTTTTTTTTTCTTTTTTTCTTTTTTTTTCTTTTTTGCTTTTCCCTATACCTCATCGCAGTCACAGAAAAGAGACCAGATGACCCTTCCTGCACAGACACACCGCCGCCATGCCGCGGTCTAGACCCAACGCCGCCCGCAGGATGTTGCCTATACGTTGTAGTAATACGTCTTACCGTCCCCCGAGCTAGTGGTCAATCAACACCAAGGGCTCCAGTCGTTTCTAGCCCGCTTAGCCGGGGGTGTGTT
Organism: Magnaporthales sp. P1609; assembly: GCA_003709005.1. Lineage (NCBI taxonomy): Eukaryota > Fungi > Ascomycota > Sordariomycetes > Magnaporthales > Magnaporthales sp. P1609. Next base: position 1,527,757 of record PELF01000005.1, on the reverse strand, counting down.
GCAAGCTGCAAACTGCAATGCAATGTGAATCCAATGCGGAAAGGGCTAAAACAGCCGTCCGTGAGACAATTCCAAAGGGGGAAAGGGGGCGCGGGTTGAATAACCGCTTGTTTAACAAACACAGAAAGAAAACAAAAGAAAAAAAACCTGCTTTTTGGGAGCTTTAGTTTACATTGTTACAAACTTCGGAATACAGACACACACCGCCACACGCATCGAGATTTGCAAAAGGAAAGGGTCATTTCAGGCACAAAAGGAAATTGGGTTTCCCCATCCGACTTTGCCGGGGTAAGGCGTAAGTAACCGTGGTGTTGTTGTACTTGTACAACGCGAAGGAAGGATCAAGCGGCCCCGTGGTACTTGTCTGGTCATGTTTTCTTTACCTTGAGCCGGACTATCTACAGTAATACACTTCTGTCAGGTACCTTGGCAAACGTATGGGTATTCTTTAGTGGTATTTTTAGTAAGTGATCGTGGGAATGTCGTGACTGAGCAACAAGAGTTACGTAGGCCTAGTCCCCCCGTACTCTGTTTCCTGTTCCTTACAGGGGACTGGGATTCCCGCCTTGAAACGATTGGAGGCTTTTGTTCCCCTTAATTGCCATATGATTGACAGTGGTGCATGTTGCTGATAATGGCCACCAAGGAATAATATTTGCCGCACCGCTACGTTTGAGCCGCAAAGTGCCGAACCGTTGATTTGCAGGGGAAAATGTGCCAAACTCTTCAAGAGGCGAGACGAAAGGATGACGTTTTGGGCTGAGGCTGAAGTGCGTCATAGACTTTTTTTTTTTTAGCAGTGCGGGGGAGACGGGGAGCTTGGGCCGTCGTTGGGCTGATGTATTACACGAGACAGCGGCAAAGCAGCTGATGGTGGGGGCCATACGCCACAGGTACACCTTATCCCAGCCACAAAGTACAAGGCCAGGCAGGATCATGCTCAATCATCTCGATCAGAATTAAAAAAAAGCACGTAATCGTATGCCATGTGACCTTGAAAATCTTCGAGGTGACATGCTGTCGATCAAGCCCGAACCCAAGACTGCTTCACTGTTTTCGTTGCCGAATGTCTCGTCGATCATTGTTGGGTGCCTCCCGAAAATCGAACATCTAGCGTCAGTATTAGCCACAGACGAAAGTGACAGCTCTTACCCAGGCCCTTGTGGCTGCATCCACTTATGACGCTAAAGCCCCATCATAATTCTGGACCTGGGGCCTGATTTTCAGACTTGAGATGCATCCTATCAACCATCAAGTGATATTATGGGACCAATTGAGTCCAATCAAGTCGAAAAAACTGATGCCAAAGCGATCACTTCTGCTAGCGCACGGAAACTTAGCTGGCCCCCACTACAAGGTTCCACATATGCCGTCTCACCTTTACGCATCCGCCTTACGGCATTACATACAACAACGCGTTGACGGCGAAATGTTACAAACGCAGCTAGCTACCTTCGGTCTGGGCCAGCACGAAGCCTGCCAGCTCCATATGTTTCTCAACTTGCAGCAGTCTACTACATCACAGTTCGGCTAAATCCCTCCCTTCCCTGCTGGCTTTGGGTGAACCTGGCCTTTTTTTTTTTTTTTTTTTTTTTTCGAGACGGAGACGGGCTTGGTACCGAAGTAGCCTGTTTGGGCAGTCAGTCAGTCCAATGCTGCCTTCTCCCGCATCCTCCGCCTAGACTAAGCCAGTTAGGTGTCTGCGTCGTTGAGTCCTTTGGCCTTGTCCTGTTTGCGTGCCTGAGAAAATGCCAAGTGGCGGGCTTTCTTTCCCTGCTTTGCCATTCCACAGACCAGGCCAGGCCAGGCCATACGTCTCTCTGCCTTAGCTCTGTACAATGCCAATTGCCAATGTACCAAGCAGGCGCGTCGGGGCCAATCGTGAATCGATGACTTCATCTTGAGGTCATTGTGCCTTCTCCTCATACCTACCCGCCATGCCTGACTATGCCCCGGTGGCTTGGAACTGTGAAGGCGGGAAGTACCGGCCTCTGATCAAAGATTAACCATCTCGATCTGTTCGTCCATGTCTATATAACCCTGCTCTCCCCATCACTACCAGCCGAGAGTTTCCAAGAGAATCCATCTCATCATCACAAACCAAAACAATCACAACAATCCCACAAACCAAACTAATCTTAACTTTCAACCACTTCAAAACACACATCTCCATCAACCACCTCAATCACCATGTCTTCCATCGTCAACAAGGTCAAGGATGCCCTCCACCACGACAAGTCTCACGAGACTAAGGAGGGAACCCACGGACCTCACGATAGCAAGGTCGCCAACGCTGCTGACCCCCGCGTCGACTCTGACCGTGACCACCGCGCCAACCCCGCCTCGGCCACTGGCATGAACACGCACGCCACCAACCCCGCAATGGCCGGCCACGGTAACGCCGCCGGCGCCACCAGCGGTCTGACCGGTTCCCACGGCACCTCGGGTGTTACTGGCACTCACGGCACTTCGGGCCTGACCGGCACCCACGGCACCTCCGGTGTTACTGGCACCCACGGCACGTCGGGCCTGCCCGGCACTCACGGCACCTCTGGTGTCTCGACCAACGCCGGCCCCCACGGCTCAAACGCCATGAACAAGGCCGACCCTCGCGTCGACTCTGACCGTGACCACCGCGCTGCTCCCGGTGGCTTGACTGGCAACGACACCTACGGCAGCTCGGGTCTCGGTTCAACCGGCACTACCGGCATCTCTGGCACACACGGTTCATCCGGTCTTACCGGCACCCACGGCACCCACGGTTCTTCAGGCTTGACCGGCACCCACGGTACCCACGGCTCTTCTGGCTTGACTGGCACACACGGTACTACTGGCGCTGGCGCTGGTCTCGGCAGCACTGGCCCCGGCCCTGCCAACAACACTGCCGGCCCCCACAAGTCGGATATGATGAACAAGGTCGACCCCCGCGTCGACAGCGATCTTGACGGCAGCAAGACTGTCGGCCAGGACAAGACTTACCAGAGGTCGTAAGTGTCTAAGTAGGTGCACCTGCTGTTCACTCCTGCGCGTCTACTGTTTACCCCTTATTCAATCTTGTCGGTTCAAATTATTGAGAAAATACTCAAGAATCCTCAGCTGACCATGCCACCGCCTTTAGAACTGCTACAGCTGGCACCCACGTGGCAAAGGACCCTACCGATGCAGCCCAGGTGCCCCCTTCTGTGATGCGCAAGACTCTTGGTGAGCCCGTTGTCGAGCACGACGACCACCATCATGCCCGTGACGACCGTCACAGGCGGGCTAGCGCTCAAGAGAACTTCCGGGGCGTCTGAGAAGAGTAAGAAGGCTACTTCTCATCTTCGCTGGCTTGCTGGTTTTTGGGTCCTTTTGTTATCTGGCGGGCGTTCAGCCGTGGGAAAATAGACCTGACGAATTCTTTTTGTGAAACTGGGATATCAGTTTTCTAATTAATCATGCCTGTAACGATACCTTTGCTCCATATGAGCTTTAATACTAAGCTGGTTAACATTTATTTTTGACTTGTGTGTGGTAATAATTGTGATAAAATGAAAGTGAATACGAGAAATGTATATTTATGCTCTGAGTCGATATTGAAAATAGCTATGGAGTAAAGAATAAGTAAATAATTATCATTTATTGTGTAACCATGTAAATTAAAGAGCAAAGAACTCCGCATGGTATGTTCAAAGTGGATCGTCCATATCCGGAGGCAACACAAATCTTGTTACGAAAAAGAAAAGAAAAAAAGAAAGAAAAATAGAGTAATCATGGAGGATAGCCAAACTTGAATAACAGAGACCAGCCAAAGACGGATACGGAGCTAGAGCGGAACTGTGCAGAATGTGGGTGGTCAAGATAAGAAGCCAAAACGGTCAAGGTACACGCTGCAACATTGTGCATGAAAAACCATAATGCGAGTAGCCGGTGTCGGCCGTTTCTTTCCTGTTTATTATCGCCCCTGTATTCATGTCGTCCATATATCCTCAAGTACAAAACCAGGAGGGGGTAACGGCGCCAAAAACAAAAAGGGTACAGACTAGACTACTGTAGTAGACAATAATAGCAAACAAACATTTGTTACAAGATTGGAGGCCAGATTGTGAGCGGCAAGCAGTGCTTACCTAGAGGTAACCTCACATACCTACTTTGACCTCCCACGTTGCTGACCATCAGTTGGTTTCAATCATTGAAGCGGCTAGCAAGGCAATCTGAACCCCAACTAAGAAAAGAACATGATAGGTGAAATGTGGGGGCAAACGACTCCAAGTCTCCTGCAAGACCATCAAAGTACCGGTTCAGATGGCATAGTGCGGTAGGAAACATGGTAGGCACTGTGCTAAAAAGTATTTGGGAGGGGGGAATGCCTTCGTCACGCGTATGGCTTCTCGACCAGTGAGATGGTGTGCTTGCTTGGTGGTGGGGTAAAGATGCGGCCGGGATAGGTTAAAGCTTTGAATTTCCCTCGGTTGATCACAAAAAAGAAAGGCAAACACAAAACAAATCGTGCAGAGGAACAATGTCTTGGAAGGGATTTAGCTCCGGCCAGTTGGAGATTTTGGTTCTTGGAGAAAGAAGAAGAGATCTGCACTCATGTCTCATGCGGGAAAAGACGTACCACGTTGTGGTCTGTTAGCTGCCTGCGATTGTTAGTTTCTTTTATTCGGCTCTCTTTTGATACTCTTAAGATACAAAAAGAGGATTGCAAAAAAAGATGCCAAAGGTTTAGGCCCAACAATCTGAACCGTTTGGATACAATCATTAGCTTACCCGTACCTGGGGCTGGACAAGTGGCAGCTGTCATCCCAAGCAGAAGAAAGGTCTGGTAATTCCAAAATGATCATGGCAAAGGCCTAGACTAATAATCCCTGCCAAACAAAGGTCAGGTCTGCCCCTCCCTGCTGTCCGAAATTGCTTTCCTGTACCAACCCCGCATCAAAAAGTAAAGCTCGATACCCATCCACCCTTGTCTGCATGTTCCCCATCGCCAAGCAGTTCTGTCTTTCACTGCAGTAAACGATCCAGCAACCAATCTGAACGCGATTGACATTACAGTAGAGAAGAAGAAAAAGGACAAAAAAAAAAACAATTCACGGCTACAAAGATTTCCCTCACAATAAAAACGGCAACACGGCTCAACAGGTAACTGCACATGGGAGGGTCGGATGGATGTACGTAGCAGGTTTTCCAATTTCGAAGCACCTCGCCCGGTCTAGAAAAGATACCTCGGGTAACCTTCAGTACACTGGGTTACAACAGTCGTCTCTTTAGTTTTGGTTGGTTTCTCTCTTGTCCCTTTTACCGCCACGTGCATCCATCGTTTTCGTCCCCTCAAAACAAACCCGGTTCTTGGGCCGCTCTTCGGGACTCAAAACGAGACAAGGGTGTGGAGAACACCCAAGGAGAGAAAAAAAAAGAGGCATTCGGCAGATCGTTATCTCCTGCAAAAGGGCAAGAAATAAGAAACACTCAAAACCGGCATCTTCGGAAAACCTGCATGTCAATCCTCACCGCCTCTAGCTGGGTGCACCCACTCACTACCACCAGAATTGCCGCCACAGCAACCATTACTGCCACCTCCAGACCAGACCGAATTGGGTCATGGCATCGCCGCGCCGATCAGAAGCCGACCCCGCCAGCCCGGCACCCGGAACGGGCTCGGGTCCGACATCCCCACCTTATTCCGGTGGTCCCGATCTGGCATCGGCAACAAGAATAACAACAACATCACCATCACCACTACCACAAAACACAACACCAACGCCTCCAACAACAACAGCAGCAGCCGCCTCCATCCCCCGCTCCCTCTGGCGCCTCACCATCCCGCTCTACATCACACACCCATCCCTCCCCAACACCCCCTTCATAACCACCCTCCCGCGGATATCGTACCTCTCCCTGCTCCTCCCGCGCATCCGCGCGTTCCTGCCCCCGTCCGTCCCGACCCCGACATGCTTCCACCACGAGGGGATCCCCCTCCGCGCCCTGCCGCTCGGCCTCCTTGTGGACCTGTACCAGCCCGCTCTGCCCTGGCGCCTGACGGTCGACGAGGGGGACGACTGGCACGTGGGCGACACCTTCCTCAACGGCGTCAAGGAGGCCGACTTCGTCCGCAACGGCCACGCCAAGCAGATCATGGGCATGAGCAAGGCCGACACCACGGCGCTGTGGAACGCCGTCCGCGATGCAGACTACCCGTCCTGGGCTCGCATCAATGCCCGCCTGCTCAACCCCAGCACTCCGATCAAGCACGTGCCCCTGCGCATCTACATCCCCAGCAGCGCCGGCGGCGGCACCGGGGGCACGCCCGCCGGCTCTTTCAGAGTCATGCAGACCCTCGTGCCACCCAGGACGGCGAATCGTGAGCAAACAATCACCCACCCACTATTCTTTGCAGGCGATCAAAGCCCATGGGGAAAAAAAAAGGAGGTGTAAAAAGAATAAAAAATGAAAAAAAGTACTTTGCTGACTCAAAATACATCCACAGGCACACTGCAGACGTTGGGTCCGACGCTACGCGATCTGCTCCCCGCCTTGTTCCCTAGTAGTAGGGATCCCGTGCTGGCCAACGTCGTGCTGCACGGCGCTCCCGTGCCCTTCTCGGCCCCGCTAGAGGGCTTGATGCGGGAGGCCGCCTACCCCGATGGCTGGCTCTGCCTGACCGTAGTGCCATTGTGACTTTTGGACAGGGGATACAAAACGAATACAAAACGAATACAAAAAAACAAAAAACAAAACAAAAACACCGCAATTGTTCTGGGCCCAAAGGGCTTAAACTAGAGCTTCGTCTCCGCTTACCAGAACAACATGCTGTGTTGCGAGATTGAATGCAGTTTTCATGATATCGAACTCGCGGTCCTCGGCGTCATAAAGGATCATCATTTAGGAATTGTCTCGCCTCTGGAAACATGGAGCAAGGGATGGCCTTCGTTCAATGTTTATTGCCTCGTGAAGAGATCGACAGGCTAGACATGTCTCCTCCAATGAAATACTTCACATCAAATATGATCCGCTCTGCTAAACCACCCATATATATATGCAACATGTACTGCACCGGACCCGTCCGCCGCACAGCTACACCACTTGCCACCCTCGCAATACAATTCAGAAGTTCCGAAAACACCCTCATTATATGCTTGAACGACATGACTGGCGAGAAGATAAAATAAAATGAAAACATGAATAAATAGCCGACCTAGTAAATGGGTATGTATGCAGGTACGCTTCATCCAAGAAGATAAGAAAAAAGAATACAAAACGTCGCTGAGCATGATATTTTCTTGCTTTGCCATAAAACGGCATAATCCATGTCGGACGACCATCATTATCTTATCAATATAGAAGAGTAAAGAACCAGATAACAAAGATGATGTGCAATGCAAAATGCAAAAGATGGAAGCTGATCCAATTCCGACAAAAAATTCAGGGGCGTCAATGACAAATATTAGCAAGTTGATTAGGTGGTGTGACTTGACTGCAATCAACTGATTGCAGTCGGAACTTCTTGGAGTAATTCGAGGCAGCGGGGCCTGTCGCTGCCCATGCTCGAACATTTGCAAAGAGTCCCATCTTGATAGCCCGCAATCGAGCGAGTACCGTCGACATGACACGGTATATCAAGTGTGAAGGGAAGCCAGGTATAGTAAGAGCGTACCACCAAGGGCTGTTTCCTGCTACGAGGGACCTTGGTGATATGAGAATTGCTAGCCCTGCCTCACTGGATAACAGCTTCGACTCGGTACCTGAACATCCACTGCTCCATTCTGCGTCTGATGAGAAGGTTGAGGAGAGTAAGAGTATGGCGAGTGACCGTTCGGCGGCAACGGTTGAGGCCCGAGTTGGGGACCGATTGGGCCGGAGTGCACAGGACTCATCGGTAAGGGCTGGAAAACGGGCTGGGTCTGCATTGAAGTGTGAAGACTTGTCATGGGGGGCGGCGCGCTTGAGCTGGTAGTCGAAAGCGGCTCCGGTCGGGAGAAATCATTGGGGAAAAGAGAGTCCCTCAAGCCAACTAGGATTTTTCTGTCGACCTCAAGGGCGCTTGATCGGTGTGAGACGATCTCCAAAAACTGTATCATTCTGTCGAAAAGAAACTTGAGCTCCCCGGGGTTGATAAAATGCCCAAGGTGCTCGTTCCTGTAAACGGCGGCAAGGGTGATCAGGTTTCCCCATTGGCTAAAGGTGCAGCAAGAAACAAACGTCAGCTGTGTTTGAGTGAAACTAATAGCTTGCCAGGGGTCCCAAAGACTTACGCTTGAGCGGTACCAAAAATGTTGGTGACAATATACCGTTGTTCGGGAAGATTGTGGAAGGCCTTGGTGCTATAGAGAAGCGCATCGATGCCTGTCTTTGCTATTTCAAGAACCTTCTCGTCGTAAGGATCTAAAAGCTCGTTCAGAGGGTCCGTCATATCGAATCCTTCTTGGCTTGTTAGAAAGTCCCTCCTCAATATAGACTTGATGATAGGTCGGCAGATAATGTTCATAGCGCCCCAATACTTGGCTCGCAGTCTGGCATCGAGGATATTGTTGGCCGAAACCTTGGGTTCATGTGGGTGATATTTTGGCCACCAAAGCTTTTCGTTGTTTGTCAAATTCGAATGCAGCGTCTCTACCAAAGTTATCAGGGAGAAGTTGCTTCTTTCCGACTTGGGCCCGTATAGCATGGTGTGTGCTTTGTTTAGCGTTTTGCGTAGCCAAAGCTGCCCGTAGTAGCTATAAGCGACACGCTCATCGATTCCAAGCTCGATCATATGTTCCAAACTAGGGTGCGGCATGATCTGCTCGTAGTTACTGATACCCGATTGTTGCAAGTTCAATTCGGCAATGATGTCACTGCTAATGGTTAGTACCAGCAAACGGAAAGTAAAGTATGAAGCAAGAGGGGTGATTGATAAGATTACGTACCTTTCCAATTGCATACAGGTCCAGTAAATGAGGTAGTACCGGGTGTCCTTAATGTCCTGTCCTGAATGCTTAACAGAGGTGAGACGAGAAAAATGGCTTGACAAGAGCGTTAGCAATTATAAAGCTGCAGGCAATTTATTGAGTAAACAACTTACTTCCTGAGAAGATGCTGGGCCTTGACGCAGGCATGATGAATATGCCAGTAACTTTCCATCACCCTCCCTAATTGACCGTAGTAAAGGCCGACCAAGATGTTTGCGTATACGTGCCATATCGACGTGCCTCCCATTTGGTTGCCCAAAATGTCGGTGGCGTTGGCCAGGTATTGCAAACCTGGAATCACATCGATATTCCTTCTCATTGACCCTGACGTGGAACCAGAGGAACCCTGGAAAGAGGCCCGCCTGCTGCCTGTTGGGTGGGACGTAACCGATGGCGGTGTACCCTGGACGGGGGATGGCGGCACACCATTTCGAGATGCCGGGGAACCTTGGGAGCCGTAAGGTTGAGAGCTAAAGGAGCCCTGACCTTGCATCTCGCCGTGTGTGGGAACAATTTCGGGGATGCGTTCTGTGTGGAGGCAGATCTCACCCAGGGCAAGAATACAGAGAACCACAGCAGTGTTAATGTGACGAGACGGCGCGGGACGTCTTTGATGCGGAACCTTCGAAGGCTCCGAACCATCGTCTGTGTCTTCTCGTTTGCGCTTCTCACCCACAACTTCATGCTTTGCGGCAAACCCTGCGATCGGTGGCGGCCTTGCCGTCTTGGTGACGTAAACCGTGGGAAGGCTCTCGAGGAAGTTTGTGATTAGGATGTCCAGATCCTTGGGTAAAATGATGGGATGCATATTTTGCATATTATCCTTGTAGCTTTTTACAAGCTTCCAAACATACTCAGCATCAAACCTGAGAGCCCCGAGTGTCTTCCGGGAAGGGGTCTTTGTTTCGGGGGTCGGAGGAAGATTTTGTGGACTATGGGGCGCGGTATCCATGGTTTCCATACATCCCCAATCATTGTTGGATGATGGCGATGGTGCTATGTCGTCACGATAGGCAGAAGTTAGAAGACCAAAATCGTTGGGAACCTCCCTCCCGCCCAGCCTTTTTTTGCTCCCTTCCCCTCGGCCATACAAATGGAGTAGACCTCTGTTTTCCTCGATGGTGAGTGGATATGCCTTTGGATATTTGATGCCATGTTCCACCAAGAGGTGGCTCACGAGGTTTTGAATGGCCGGCCACATGAGCAGATTACCAGTGCCTGTTGTATGATTTTCGGGGATCGCGGGTTTCCCGGCGGCTACTGGGGAGCCAGGTGGGCCATCTGGCCTATCATCGTCTATGATAACGGGCGCGATTGGTTGCTCGGCCTCCTGGGAAATGACCAAATCTTCAACAGTTGCCGATTGCCCTGGCTCAGTCGCTTGCTGCTGCTTGTCAGTAGGTCTCGATATTGATACTTGAGGACTCCCAATGGGCTCGCCGCGGCCAGAGTTTGGGGATTCTTGCTGCCCGTTTGAAGCGGTATCCTCGCCTCCGCTTCGCTCCCTTTTGACGGCCGTGGGGAAAGCTTGCGCGGCACCAGGCCTCATCGCATCGACTATGCTCATGACCGCGTCCTCGAGGTTTGTCAGGCGTGAATCGAATCTCGACATCAACGATTTTATGTCGGCCATACTCGTACTCATGCTGGTGACCGCCTCGAGTAGCTCTGTTTGAACCTTGTCTTGTCTTTATGACGAATGATTTTAGCCTTGTGCTTGGGTAAAAATAGATGGGGAAGGGGCGGGAAGGACAGATTTGGTACTTACTGCTTTACAATGGGCTCCTTGTAGTTGCAAGGCTCGTTTTTCTCTTTGCAATTCTTGCATGGTTTCTGCTCATCACACTTGGCTTTGAGATGTCGGCACCGATCGCAAGCCTATGCGCCACCACTTGTTAGCTGTGTCTGGACCGCAGACAAAGGTTTGAAATTGTGAATAACATACCTGGGATGCACGCTGGTGCTTGGGCCGTTGTTTGCTAGCCGCTACTGACGATGCGCTTCCAAATGGACTATATTCCTGGTTGCCCTGGTAAGGTGCAGCATACATATTATGAGTTGGAGATTGCTCATACGGCGACTGAATGTGAGCGTGGTTGTGTGTTTGGGGAGGGGGGGAGGTGGCGGCGGCGCGTAGCTCTGCTGCTGGCGAAACATGGGTCCGGGCTGGCCGTTGTCGAAGCTGGCCTGTCTCCGGTCGTCTATGGGCGGCGGCTGCTGTTGGGGGTGAGGTTGATGTTGCTGTTGCTGTCGATGTGGCGGCTGAGGATGCTGCGAGGGCGGAGGCGGTGCGGGCGACTGCGCTGGCATGCTATGCGCGGGAAGGCCGTGAGGAGTCACCGGATGCTGCTCAGGCGCATTACCAGTGGACGTCTGGCGGCGGTTCGGAGGAGGCAAGTGTTCTTCAGGATCTCGCTTCATACCACCTGGCGACTCGCGTGGGGAGTAGGCTGGTTGGTAAGGAGGATGCGCCGGCGACTGTGGTGGCGGTGGTTGCGAAGACCGAGTGTCTGGTCGAGGGTACGGATCCGCCTCATGGGAGCGGTTGTTTGGGTATGGACTTGTAAGTAGCGGCGGTAAGGCTGGAGGATCGGTGCTTCGTTGGTAGTGGTTGTGAGTGGGGTGTTGATGTTGATGTTGATGCTGGTGCGGTTGACCAGATGGTTGTTCAGGGAGACGTGGGAGAGTAGTGTAGGAAGGGTACGCCGGCCTTGCGGAGGACCACGAGTTGGGTTCTTGCCCAAGCCGTGGCCGCTTAGGGTCCGGGCCGTGGTCCATGCTTCAGGGTGTAGGGAGAGGTCGAGGTATGTGTAGTCAGGTACATCAAGACGGCCGAGGAAGGTAAAGGTTGTGCTGTGCAGAGAGGCGACAAATGTCAGACAAGGTTTGCGCAAGCGTATGCCATTGAAAGACACTTCATCAGGCGAAGTTGCCAACTGCCCGATCGGAAGGAAGCAGGGACAGGCAAAGATGAGATTGAAGCCGGGGCCGTGGGTGGGCTTCGGGTATGCGCGGTTGATGTGCGGTACCTAAGGTGCGGCAAGCTATGTATGTTGTAGGTATGTACACACACAGGGGGGCGTCTGATGAACAGGCAAGGGAAAAAAAATAATAATCAGAATGTGGGTAGGCGAGGCCCGACCAGGATCGGAAGTACCCAAGGACTTTGTCTACAGTACTGTAGTAGAGGAAAACCGCACTCAAAACGGCTTGTCGTATTGTCGCGAGATGGAAGAGGCGAAAAAGCTGTAAAACGGGGGCGCTTGGTTGGGGGTTGCGAGGTCTGTGGTTCGATCGCAGCCCGAGCTCGGCAAGAAAGCAACAGGGTTGTGAAGCGGACGCGGATCGACAGTCGCGCAAGATTCTATGAGGGACCTGCTGCGTGGGCGTGGTCTGTCTCTCTAGTCAGGTCTGGCCTATCCTGACAGGCACCCTGGGCGTGGTTTATTTCTTTCTTTTCTTCTCTTTTCTTCTTTTCTCTCCCTGCCAGACTGGGTCAACAAGCGGGGCGACGCGACTGGCCTAACAGCCAAACGTAGCCTTGGGCAGCGTGGCGGGCGAGCAGAGCACAGATGAGACGAAGCCTTTGCTCTGTTGTGGTGGTGGTGTTTTGCTGGTGCGTACCGTTCCTGGCCCAAAAGGATAAAACAAAAAAGAGTAAAGAATAATCACAAGAGAAAAAAAACCCTCCGATCAGACCCTGGTTTGTAGCGGGCGGCGGAGAAGTCTCTCCAGCGCAGCATCTATTGATTCTATTGGCTGACGACGCTTGGAGTATTTCTTAATTTTTTCAATTTTTTTTTTTATCTTTCCTTTGTCAAGTGGGGATGGCGGTCAGTTGGTACCTACCCCGAACAGACAAGCATGGTAAGCAAGAAGCAATCGTGACTTTCTTTTTCGTTCTGGCCCCCTTCTCCCACTGCTATGCATAGCTTGTGAGACACGGCGATTGATGTGGTATCTCTTTTCAGGGTCAAAGCCAGCCCGCCGTTTCTACTACCAATGATGTCGCCCAACCAAGCTGGGAAACAATGCGTAGCACAAACGGGTCAATGGACTTGGAGATGGCGGCGGGGGTCCTGCGTCTGACGCACTGTCCAGAAAGCCGTGGAGATCGGCACGCTAAGGGTACCAAGGTAGAAAAGGTACATGCGCGTGACGAGGGGAGACCTTTACGCAGTATTATTCCCCCGTCACCTACTCCAGGCTAGCAAGTACCTGGCCCGAAAGTGCGACCGTTTCATCGGGTACGGGCAGGGGGGGGCGGGGCGTGCTGGGGTTTGGTCAAGATTGATCCATCCGCTTCGAGGCGGCCATCGGGATTGCGAGTGGGAAATCAATACAGTACAGAACTGTAATCCTAAGATCGTGCATTACATCGATTTAATAGCCAAGCAAATAATTGTTCAGCAGGTAATAAAAAAATCTTTCGTTACGAGGTGCTTTCATTGCCTGCATTATCCACAACATTTACTAGTTTCCACGAACGGACATGGTTGAAACCTCAAAGGCTAGGATTCTTTGCTGCAAAGATCAGAGACAAGATTTTGCCAGCCGGCCCGCGAAGCCTGAGAGTGGGCATTCTTCTCTCAGCTTTGCGCGGGTGGGCGTTGTGACATTAAACAACTGAATGAATGCTTGATGCGTGGGCGGCTCACGGTCCTCGGTTAGTCGTTTTGTCTTTTTTTTTTTTTTTTTTTTTTTTTTTTGCGGGGGGAAAAGCAAAAGAGACAGAAAGCGAGAAATACACTATAGCATTAATAGTAATATTAAATAAAAGTCAAAATCAAATCAAAGCCGCAAGATCCGAGGGATTTTTCCCTTGAGGCAAATAACCTGGTCAGATCCCCAGCCAAGAGCAAACCATGATTTGAAAAAGCAAGCCACCATGACAGAATTCTGTCACGAGGCGAACAAGCCCTTGCAGTTCTGGCCGATTGCCACAGATTTCTGGAAAGATTTACTAGGAACGAGACTCTGACCGACATTTGGGAATTTGATCTACTGTGATAGTTTGCATGCCTTCCATGGTCCGGTTTTGACTGGCTTCCCTTCCTTGGGAGGTTGGCAGAGCTCCATTTCCTTGCCATAATGTCTATCGCGTCTCCATCAGCCACTTCTCAGCTGAGCAAGGTTGGGGAAGGGGCTGACTAGACATTTTCTACGACGTTACGTGTCCGGGAGTAGCTGGCTGGCTGAAGCCTCATGTCTTGCGTGGAACAACCCACTTGAACTCTAACCCGTATTCCCTGTAGGGAGGGTCCAGCGCCGAGCTAAGCCAAATAGCAACGCACGAACAGCCCCTCTGCTAGCTGCGAGCTACCGTTCGTCCGTTATCTCAAAAGTCAAGATAGCTTTGCGGGGATTGGCCAGTCATTTACAAGATCAATCGTCAAGAGAACAAATCCTAGCATTCGTTACACAACTACTCTAATTTGGCTTGAAGAATCTCCGATTAGCTCTAATTTAACCAGAGAACGAGCCCACGCTACCACAATACGTAAGGTACCGTCACATACCCATCTACGTTGATCCGTGGCTGGCAAATTGGTCAAATTTTTTCCTCAACCAAATCCGATGGTCTATCAAAAGCAGAAGTGGATTTGGGGAATCTGCACCAGCAAAACAGCTGGGGTACATCGGGTCATGTGATGGATCCTTGAATCAGCCGCCTCCTACCCCACTACGGCACCTCATCAAATGGTTCAATGTCCGATTTATCGTGCGGGTTGCGTCTGCCAGGGACTTTTGGTCAGTCAGCACCTACCAACTAATTTGGGAGCCAATGAACATTGACTAAGTTGAAAAGCTCAAGCAACAAACAAGAAAACAAATCTTTTCAATATCCAGGCCACCCACCCACTGCCGTTACCCCGAATATGGGCCTCGGGCATCGATGGCCTTTTTAACGACGTAGATCAGGTACGGTGAGCAGCCAATGAACCGGCTGGTCGGCTCCCATATATTTGGCACGTTCAATCACCCCCAGATGAAGCCCGAAAAACGGCCGCAGCTTTAAAAGGCCGTTTGTTTCCAAGTTCGGCAAGTTTACCAATAACAGATTAGCCAAGCCCTTGGAAGTGTGGGGACAAAGTTCAAGTTTTTTTTTTTTTGCCCTCTCTCTCTCTCTTTTTGTTTGCGCCCTGCTAGCGTCTTGACCAAGGTCCCTCACCGAGATTCTCCACTGACGACAGCTTGACAAGTATGAGAGGGGGAGATGGACATACCGAGGAAACCAACCACATCCCTCGTTCTCCTCTTCTCTCACCTTGTTGACTGTGACGCCAAGGGTGCCTTGATTTACGGTCATGTGCCTTTTTTTTTCTTTTTTTTTTTCTGTTTCTTAACTTTGACCAGAAAAGAACGTTGTTCGGAAATGTCACTATGATCAGGGCGGTCGACAGACCCCGGGATTCTTGGTGGCTTTTACTGGGTCCCCTTTGGGCCTAGCAGGCCTGGTTGACGGTGAGGCTTGCGAAGAAAAAAAAGGGTGTCTGTGCCTGGCGGTGGCGATAAGCCTGAGGGGCTTTGTGGAACGAGGACCCATTAGCACATCGTTCAAATCTTCGGGGCGTTTTTGCCGTTGTAGATTCTGTGTCATAGCCATTCCGTGCAAATAACAACAAGATCAGCCCGCATCTACTCAGTTGCCTCCTGACGACACCGCTGCCTAATGAATCATACTCGTCTCGAATTCCCATGCCCAAGGTTGTTGAGATGCCATGGTCGAAGAGCCGAATACAGCACTCGTTTGTCCTCGTAATTTAAGACATGCCGCTTTCCCTGTAGACATGGAAAGGCTTCCTTTTCGGTAATCGCAGTGCTCACATGACAGGGAGATGGAACAGGGATTCGGAGTCGTGTTCAACATAACTACCGGCAGATCAAAAAGTACCAGCAGGCAGAGGACATCGGACCATCAGCTGCGGGGGAATCTGAGCTTTGGGGGAACGAACTTAAACGAACAAACAATCAAGTCAAGTATAATTTCAGACTGGTGCTGCTGTATACAACTGTGCATTTTGTGCATATAAACCAAGAATCCCATACCCAAGGTTTGGACCGGGGTTTCCACGAAGCCTAATTCGAGCGCGTATGCATGCACTGATGATCTTGAGAGGGGTGATAATGGACATGGTTATATCTAAAATAAACCTGTCGTCATTCGGGCGCTGTTCGGCATTTAAGCCAACCACCAGATTGACTGCATAGAGGCTGCACAAAACGTGTTCGGCTTGCATTAGGCCCGGCTCCTTAACATCCTTGGCTGCGGGTTAGCCCGTAGCTCTGGGGTTGCCAGCCTGCCAATGCGAATAGCCTCTAGGGTAGGCTCCCGAGGTCTGTTTGCTACCATCACAGGCTGTATCTGGTGCAACAGAATACACCGCCCAAGTCTTTAAGCCGGGTGCTCCAGTCCAGCTGGAACAACTCAGACTGATCATATCCATCGTTGCCTGCAGCTCGGCTCATATTCATCCAGCCAGCAGGCTGATATCAGTTTTCACACGGAGCCATGACTGAACATGTAGAACGGCCCATCAGCTTCAAGCTAAGCCATGGCGTTGCATGGCCAGCAGATGGTGAATGCCAGAAAAGTGTTGATCTCTTCATCGAAGACATAACAGCGCATGCGCTCCAAATTGCTCAGTCACGCTTCCATCCTGCTCAAGCATGCTGCCGATCCACATCCGACCCCCCTCGGCCTCGGCGGCACCAAACTTGACCGTGACGCAGCCCCTCACGTTGGCGGCGGACCAGAGTACTTTGTGCTTGCGCTCCATCTCCAGCCTCGCGGCCCGCCACGTCTCCAGCGGCGATTTCACCGGGCCCCCCGTTGTCGCCGCCGCCACCACCGCCTCGGGCGACCTGAAATCCCGCGCCCCGAGTCTCGGCAGGGCGGCAAACTCGGAGAGGAAGAACGCCCCGAGCTGACCCATGAGCGGGCCCCGGAGGATCAGCGTGCCGAAGACACCGTTGCCTTGCATCGACGCTTTGAGTGACCCGGCGTATTTTCCAGCGTCTTCGTGGTCGAGGACGATGGCGTCCCGCACCAGCAGCCTGTCCTCCTCCTCATCCTCGTCGCTTCCGGGGCACGCCCAGACCTCGTTCCGACCCGCCCAGCGCTTGAAATCCCACTCCTCCCCCAGCGCCGCCCTGCCCTGCGAGACCCAGTCCAGCATGCACAGCGACGAGCGGGACGTGGCCAGCCGGAATGTCTGGACCTGCTCGTAGACACTGTCGGCGAAGGGCTGGACGGGATCGGGCAGCAGGCAGAGGGCGGCGTCGTCGGCGATGCGAACCCGCAGGGCCTGGCGCGTTACGACGTCGCGGCTCGGTGACTTGAAGACCTTTGTGTAGCCCTGCGTCACGATGCTGACTCTCGCCCCTGCCTGGACGTCAATGTCCAGCGCGACCTGGTCGCCGGCCACGAGGCCACCGCCATACGAGAGCAGGAAGACGAGCACGCTCTGCCGGTCCGTGGGCCGCGGGGGCGTGATCAACTTGAGCGGGTATTGGTACGAGAGCTTCTCTATGCCAGAGTGGCCTGTGGGTAGTAGCTTGGCCACCACGCGGCCCTCGCCTGGGATGGATGATGAAGGCGGGAATGGTGACGCTGACGGCATGGCAGCAGGGCTGTCATATGTGGTTATATGGGGGGGGGGGGGGGGGGGGGGTTATTTATGTGATTTCTCGGTGCTTGTTTCCTGTTTCTTGTGGTGGATCCGCCAGTAAGGTACTCGACCCCGCTGAGTTTGAATGAACATGCGTTCTCACCCAGCCTATGCAGAGAGAGAGACATCTCTCCATCATATGTTATAAAAGCAAATACATTAATGCTCCATCCGTAGCAGATGCCGGTCAGATGATTGTATCTATAAAGTTACGTTTCAAACATGACTTGGTGCTTGTTTACATAGTGGCCTCGTGCACGTTTACGTCCATGTTGTCGAGGCCTGCGAGACGTAATTTGTTCGGCGGTACAGGGGCAGGGTGATCTTTGGCGCTAACGTTTAGGTAACATAAATTGATCAATTCAAGGAAAAGATGGCACAACCAGTAAACGTGAACCCTAACCCGGTCTCATTGGCCCAGTTGCCCCACATAAGGCAAGGTGCCTCCTTACTTGCGTGGGTTGTGAATGGCTTTTTGATTGACTAGCATTTTTTTCGGCTTCATAGACGAGCGCGACGCGTCTGTACGTAAGAACAATACATCGTTGGCCAAAGTGCCCGAGTCGAAATATTACTGTAACCCTGTACGTTTTGTCTTTTCAGGGTTTGGGAAAACGTTCTCATAGGCGCTAAACTTTTACATCAGCGAGAAGAAGGCTGTCACGCTCAAAAACAGATTTACGACTTGATCCATTGGAAAAAAAAAAAAAGTCAGTTAGAGCATCGCACAGCATTTGATCAATTCGGGTAGCTGGGACCATACCTGATGGCGCCTACCGGGCGGCCCAGAGGCCGGGGCAGGGGTCGTGGCCGGGCTGCTCGAGCCGGGGTCGCTGCCGGAAGAGGAGGGTCCGCCGCCACCTCGGCAGGGAACGATGATCAGGCTGTCGATGCTGCCGTTCAGAGCACAGAAACAGTGGCGTCAGCAACGACGCCTGCACCGGCGGCACAGCCAACACCCACAACAGATGCCGGCGGCGGCAGCAGCAGCAGCACTGTGGAGGAAGCACCAGCCGCACCTGCACCCAGAACACGGGGCGCAGCATCAGCGCGGGCCCGGGGAGCGTCCGTGGCGGCCAGCAGCAGCGCCGCGTCGAGCGGGTCCAAGTTTAAGCCACGGGCCGTTCGGCGTGGAGATGCGGAGCGGGAGCGCCTCGCGCAGGAGGAGTTGAAGAAGCAGAATATCAAGCTTGCCGAAGACCAGCGTCTGCAGCGTGCTCGGGGTAGAGGGCGGCGGGCTAGAGGAAGAGGTGACGCCATGGGTCGCGGTGGGTTCGATCGAAGGTATACTGCTGGAAACTCCATTTTTGGAAACCCTGGAGCATGTAGGTTTACCCCATCAGGGGGGTGTTCTCTTCTTTTTTTTCCTGGCCGCTTGAAATTTGGCGTCACTGACAAGAGCAATTTGCATCGGCAGCTTCCTCTGGCTTCAAGACCGACTCAGGATTCAAGTTCAGTGGTTACCGCGACCAGGCCAACCGGCTTAACGCCGACATGTTCAACGGGCCGATGATGGACGACTACGATGAGGAGGAGTCTAAGGAGGGTGCCTCTTCGGCCAGACACACGCCACGAAAACGCGAGGTCATGCCCATGGGTATCACCCGACGCGAGCCGCAGAAGAAAGAGCTCGTCGTCGCGACCACCGCAGACATGGTAGCCAAGGAGAAGGCGGCCGCGGGCATTGTCGAGGAGGTGGACGATAGCCCTGTCAAGACTCCTGATGAAGACGTCGAAATGAAGGACGATGGTAAGATCTGGCCAGGGGCATCTGATACCCGCAAGGTCAAGGTTAAAGACGAGCATGGCAAGTTTGTCGAGGTCACCGAGATCGACGACAGCCGCTTGCAACGTGCAGCCGAAGCAGAGAAGAGGATCAAGGAAGAGGAAGAGGAGAAGAAGAAGCCAAAGATCAAGGTCTACCAGAGTAGGGAGGAGGAGACACGAGCGAAGCAATATTCCATGCTGCTCAAGGAGTTTGGTCCTCGACCAGAAGGCGATTCCAAGGATGGACGGCTCTACCTCTTTCAATTCCCTCCCACGCTACCTCCACTTCGCGTCGTTCACAGACCAAAGCCCAAGAGCATCGTTAAGGACGAACCGGTTGATGACGACGTTGTCACTATGGATGTCGGCGAGACGGTCGATCTGACTGAGGGAGAGAAGAAGGCAGACGCCGTGGATGGAGAGGGTGAAGATGAGGACGAGGATGACCCCTTGAACCCCTACCCCGACACGGTGGGCTACGTGGGCAGAATGGTCGTCCGAAAATCTGGGCGCGTTGAGATGGACTGGGGCGGCTTCCCATTCCAGGTGATGCCGGGTATTACGACCAACTTCATCACCAATGCGGTGCTACTGGAGGACGCAGACAAGAAGATTAAGCAGGGCGAGATAGCGGGCAAGGCATACGGAATGGGTCAGATCATGGGCCGCTTCACCGTCAGGCCGGTATACACCAAACCGGAACCGGGCGTCATTGATCCGGAGCACTTGGAGCAGCTGAGGCAGAAGGCGAGGGAGGCCGAGGTGGCGAAGGCTAGGGTGCTTGCCGAGAAGCGACGAGTGCTTGAACCCTTGCTGCAGAGTCTACAAAAACACTAATGCTGTTTGTTGGCCACTTGTTTTTTTTTTTTTTTTAGGTCGCCCCTTCAATCTGTGTCATTTAGAAACCAATCAGGCAACTTAATGAATAAAATTGCGGTGGTACAAAGTAGGACCAATCGTGTAGATTCTGGTCAAATCGTTAGCAGGACCGGACCACGTACTGCATGGATTGAGCTTCCCTCCCAAAGAGGTTGCTCTGTCCATTTTGGACCAACGAAACGAAGCTCATGGCATATCTCTCGAAACACGTATTTTGGTTTGATAAATTCAACGCTCAAGCTCTGGCACCAACATAGCTGTCCATTTCTTAGTCCATACCTGCCCAAACACCTGGCTTGCTGATTCTCACTGACCTTGCCGACCCACGACAAATCACACACAATGAAGCTGCAAATCCTATCCGACCTGCACCTCGAACTACCAACAGCCTACGACATCTACCAGATCACCCCGCAAGCGCCCTACCTCGCCCTACTGGGCGACATCGGCACCGTGGTGGCCGACAAGGCCGAGCTCTTTGACTTTCTCATCGCCCAGGTCCGCCAATTCCGCACCGTGCTCTTCGTGCCCGGCAACCACGAGGCGTACAAATCCACGTGGCCCGAGACGCTCGCGACCCTGCGGGCCTTGGAGCAGGACACGGCCGCCGCCGGCTTTTCGTTTGTGCTGCTCGACCGCACCGTCTTCCGCGTCCCTGCCGCCGAGGGCGGCGCCAAGACCACGGCCGTGCTGGGCTGCAGCCTCTTCTCGGCCGTGCCGGACGAGAGCCGCAACGACGTCTTCTTCGGCATGCCCGACTTCCACCGGACCGGCGACGAGTGGAACGTGGCGGCGCACAACGCGGCGCACGCCCGCGACCTGGCCTGGCTCAACGAGCAGGTCGCCGGGCTGGAGGGCGACGACAGCGTCGGCGGCATTGTGATCCTCACCCACTGGAGCCCGACGGTCGATGTCCGTGCTGCGGACCCGCAGTATGAGGGAAGCAGGATCTCGAGCGGCTTCGCGACGGACCTGTCCGGAGAGTTGTGCTTCCGGAGTGGAAAGGTCAAGATTTGGGCGTTTGGGCACACGCATTACAACTGCGACTTTTCTGTCGAGAGGGAGCGTGCATCACCCCTTAGGCTGGTCACGAATCAGAGGGGCTACTGCTTTGCTCAAGGTGGCGAAGCTGGCGGGTTCGATGAGACGAAAACTCTGGACATATAAGCTACTTTCTAACGAGATGGCCGATTTAGACTGTGCCACGCCCTCGGACTAGATTTTCAAAAGTTTAAAAAAGGCCGTCTGGTGTCTCAGACAGATGGCTCTTGGTGGTGGACAACATATGCAGTCACCTTGTACATTGAGTGGTTTGGGTGCATCTGGGGAAATAAGACACCGGCTAATCCTTACTCTGCTCGGCAACATTGAACTAAGCCCAAGATAGGAGAAAGATAGAGGTAGTTCCATGAACTGGGATAGTGCAAAATCATGTATTTAAAAGTGCACAGCTACCATTCTTTGACAGACTAGTCCAGCTCTGGCCTTAGTGCTAGATGGGGCCAGATACTAGCGCAACTGTCCATGTTTAAAACTTGTTGGCCATTATCAAGGCCGCCATGGTGGCGGAGCAACAGGGACTGCCTCGCGTGACAACAGATGCAGCCTTGGGGGCGGATTCTTAAAATATTGCAGCAGTAGTGACCGTGTATGTGACGAATCAATAGAGTTGTCACATAATAATGGCCCGGAATAGTCTGGAATGGTTGCATAATAGGCGGCCGTTTCCTCACTCAAGTCCAGGCATCGACATCTCTGGTCCGAGTCGAGCTTGACGCCGCAGCGATGAATAGTCAAAGTCTGAAGGTTCTCGCAGCGAGCAGCAATCACCTGGCATGCTCTTGCAACGCTCTCATACCTCCCCGGGTGCCATTTCATGGCAACGTGTCTGACCCGAGGTAGGTCGCCGGGCTCGAAAGCGTCCAGGACTGGTGCCGCTTCCAGCGGCTCGCCGATGTGAACGACGGCCCTGTCCAGATCAACCCAGCAGGCGCTGTTGGCACTTGCGAGCAGCAGTCGACCGGGCCTGACAAAGGTCTGCTCCATGAGGCGACGGGCAGTCCTGCAACACAGACCTGCATTGTATACCCTGGGGCCGTGAAAATCCATGGCGATCGGGGGTGGCTGTTGAGCCTGAAGTTGCTCGCCCGGGCGAACCTGAAGGCTCAAAACCGTCACGAGAGCGAGCGCCTCTTCCCAGATGAGGAGTTGTAGTTCGTTGGGTAACGAGCCAAACGCGGGGAAGTTGGCGGTTGAAGACATTTTTTTTTTTTTCTCTCTTTATTTTTTTTGTGTTCTGGTGTTATTGTATCCGCATGGGGATTTTCTTCGAGGGGGCGAGGCGCGCGATCCAGACTGGTGGACTTGATAAAAGTGTAGTGGTAGCAATGGAAAGGAGGAGTATGTTATGGCAGGTGTAGTGGTCGGTCTGGTGGGTTTGGTTGATTTCATGTGTGGGGTGACACAGGGCCACATTTGTTTGATAAATGGTTAAATTTCAAGAGACTCTACAATTTCTTGTTTTGAAAACTCTACCACAGGGAGGAAATGCTCGTTTTAACAATGCAAAGAGCAGTCCAAGCCTAGTATTTTCCCGGTGAATCTGCTTCCTTTTTTTTTTTTTTTTTTTTTTTTTGTACAAAGTTTACCAAAGGTGCCTTCCAGCCGCCTGGATATCAGGTTCTTGCTCGTTCGTGATCCCATAACCACACGTCCCATTAGGGAAGCGCACAGGTGATTTTTTGATGTCCATGGTCTTATACATGGAGGGATAACGTTTAAAAATCGACGCGGACCTGAACCGTGAGCCGCTGCGGGGATTCTGCAGGGGAACTAGCTGCATGAGGATATCCATGGACAAGTCTGTGCGCTAGTGAACAAGGAAGTTGAGGGACGCATTTTACGAATCGTTAGCAGAGGGTCGGGAGATGGTTTTGAGTGATAAAAACGCTGCCCAACCACGCTAGTCATTGCTCCAAGCACCAAGGGATTAGTTTTGTGCTCGAATTCCCGATAAGCACAGGCTATTCACTTCGCCTATTTCCTGGTCAGACCCTCCAGAAAGTCTTTTTAGCCTCATGTTGAAGCACTTGGTCGAGTTTCTCCCACTGTTTAGCAATCCGAAG
Source organism: Magnaporthales sp. P1609 (assembly GCA_003709005.1). Lineage (NCBI taxonomy): Eukaryota > Fungi > Ascomycota > Sordariomycetes > Magnaporthales > Magnaporthales sp. P1609. The sequence continues at coordinate 1,504,387 of PELF01000005.1, read as the reverse complement.
CGCCCGCTGCCACCGCTCCTTGGCCAGCTCCAACTCTCCTGGCACCGTGGCCGTACGTCCCCTTAGCAACTCCAACTTGTAACTGGAGGAACTTTTCCCTAGGGTTCTGCTCGGGTGTTTGGACCTGGGAAGAGAAAATGATATCTTTCTCTGAGGCTGGCAGTGGATATGTGATACTGTCAAAGGGAATCCGCTTGAGGTCTTTCTGAAATCGGTCCGCGCATCGCCGCATATATGGTAAGATTGTTACCAAAAGTACAGTCATCAAGTGTTCACATGTAAAGATTGAATATCAGACGACACAAAGAAGGCGTAAGCGCCCAGGAGCATCTTGGGGCTTGCCGTTTGCGACTCTGCTTGTTTTTGTTTTGCAAACTGTCCCATTATACTCACCAAAGGCAGGGGTGAAATAATCGAATACAAGTCTTCCATCAAGAGCCATACTGAACAATACCACTAGCAACTCTGAGCGCGAAGGCGCCTGTGATTTGACAAATTCCAGGCGAGTTTGTGACAACTCAGCCGCAACTCCAGCTGCGCAAGCACCTTGAGAGTGTACCGCACTCCTTGAAGATGGGCAAAAGGTAAGCCAGGCCCATTGGTCCCAGGTGGAAAGGCTCTATTGTTGCTAAGCACGATTATCAACTTGCTTTTGCAATTATTTTCGAATCCCTTTTAGGCTGTTTGTGGGTGTAAGTTAATGATATATCGCTAGCCTGGGTCCGCGAAAACCTTGGAAGAATGATTTCCACCCCAGGAAAATTTATGTAAACAAAAGAATACTCCATGAAAAACGAGGGAGAAAAGCAAGAAAAAAGGAAAGAAAAAGAGAGACAAAAAAAGGTTACCGCCAGTTCGTCTTGTTATGCATCGGGCAGAAGGGAGGAATGATGCTATCTGTAACGTTGCCTTGCTCGTGCCATCTGCTCTTGAAAGCTTCCACTCGTTCCCGTGGGAGTTGAGGGAGGCGAGCCAAGCGGCGGATAGCTCATTCTCTGAACCGTAGCCTGATCACCTGTCGCCCCATCCTCCGGAGCCTCGTTTCCACTGCCAGGGTCCGGTAAGCTGCGAGGAACTCCCTGCTCCGCATCAGGCTTCGAGGTCACATCGGCTGCTCCATCGCCAACCCGGTTCTCCTTAGGAATATCAGAGGCCTTCGCATCACTGTCCCTTCCATCTTCATGACCATTCACCCGGCCAACCCCACCACCATCAGGAACAGCAGCAAGCCTCGCCCTCTCCCGCCGAAGCGCCTGCTCCTCAACTCTCATCAGCTCCACCTCCATCGGCAAGAGGGCATACCGCAGCGGCCTCATGACGACCCCAAGCTCCTCCGCCCACCTCTGCTGTTCCGCCACGAGGTCCTCCTCCCGCTCGTCGTCGCACAGCAGATACGTCGGCTCCACGACGATTGGTCTTTGGTGTCGGCAGTGGTCCAGCCTGTCTAGTCTGTCAAAGTCCTCTTCCCTCCCGAACCAGCCACAGTTCCACACCGTCTTTGCGTGCTCCGCCACCCAGCCGCGCCAAACTTGGAGCTGGCTTCTGGCGGCGCTTTGTCGGCCCACAGTATCTTGCCCGTCGCCGCGGCTCGCCGCCTAAAACGTGACGCAGTCGACGCAAAGGAGCCTGGACCGGTAGCGGCCGAGGATGGTCTGGCGGGGCTGATCGCACGTTTCGTGGCGGTCGTTCACAGGGCAGTTGATCTTGAACAAGTCCATGTGGCTGCACCGGTGGGCCACGATCGCGAGGTTGCACATGCTTGTCTAATATATGCTGCGGGTTAAAAGTGAGAGCGAATGGGCTCGAAATGATGATATAGTACTGGGCTTGCACGATATCTGTACAGGGTACCATAACTGCCCAGTGCAGTCTAGGTAAGTTTCGAGTTTTATGAGTTTGTGGAAGCCAGGTGGTGTGGCAAGGACGAACGGGGCTCCTTGCGTTTCGTGCCAGACATTAAGGGCAAGGACGAGAGGCCAAATTTCGAATACGGGGCCGGCCAAACCATCAAAGGGCACAGCAAGCACAAGATACAAATGGTTGCGTACCAGAATATTCAAAATACAGATCGTGTCGTGGATAGCGTCGATGGGGAGACGGATGCTTGAACGTCATAAAAACAATCCTTTTGAGATTTAGAATACACTGGCTGACTCTTGGGGCACTGAGTAGATAGGTAGGTAGAGTGGCCGTTCAAGCCACCTCCATACAATACCACTCAACAAACGACAGCCGAAATCGATGGGTATCAAAACAGTATACAAGGCTGCTCCAAACAGCAGCCAACGCGTATTTTTTCAGGACAAGGTCAGTTCTGGAAAATATTGGGCAATCTTGTTCGGATCGCCAAAGTTCTTCCGGGGGGGATCGTCGGATGGTGTGGGCGGCTCCGACCCGGACTCGCGGTCCCGGTTTGGATCACCACTGGTCCGTTCTAGAGCGTTCAGTGATTTTCTCTTCTTCTTGATATTACCCTGAGATGGGGGGTTGGGAGAGGAGTGTCTGTGTTGTGACTGGAATGTTGTCACAGAGCGCGAGTCCAAGGATGAGTCTAAAGGCGTCCGCACCCGCGACTGATTGATGGTAGGGGACGAGGCTGCAGAGCCCTGGAGGCGCCGTTGCAGGGCCTCGGCGGCAATGGCAGACGCGGAGACCCCGGCTGCATCTTCTAGTGCTGGAGTCATGGCAAGTTTCTCGTTGGCGGATAGTCCCTTGGTCTGCACAAACGCCGCAGAACGGGTGTGGTAGGGGCTGTGGTTAGAAAATTGGTCCATAATTGGATGTACCATGACCGTTTGACCATGTATGGTGAGAATTGAATTTGTCGGTACGTTGACCCAGTTCTCTGTCAGCAAATGTTAGCCAAAGGCAACTTGATAGTGATGGCCAAGACCAAATCCCAATATCCCAAATTAGTACATACCTCTCTCAAAAGTCAACGGCTCGCTGGCAACCAGCACAACATCGGCACCCTTGTCGCGTCGCTCCATCTGAAAGTTGCACTCGTCTTCGACGGAAGGTCTGTTCTCCCACTGGCTACCAGAGGAGTAGTACAAACTTGCGGCCTCGTCGGTGGCGCTGCTCACATATCTTGTGCAGATGATGCTGTGCCCGTCAGTGAGTGCAAAGTTGAGCAGGCTGCGCGTGTCCACCTTCTCGGCCTGGATGACGCTCTCCGGTATCCCGTCGATCAGCTCGTTGATCAGCTCAATGGTCTTGAGCATGGCCCTACGTAGAACCGTCGGCCCGAATCCCCTTTCAGGCTGCGCACTTGGGTCGTATCCCATGCGCTCCAGCGTATCAAGAAACAAGGCGAACGCCCACTCGCTATCCGTACCGCCCACGACGCCCAGGTACCACCGGTCGGCTAGGCGCTCGCCGAGTCGCCTCTTGATGTACTTCCAGCCGCCGAGACCACCATTGTGCATCCACATTAGGCTGCCGTGGTAGAAGGGGTGGCAGTTGTCTTCGGAGAGGGAACCCTCGGTTGTGGCGCGCACGTGGGCGAAGATCAGACGCGAGGCCGTTTTACTCGCCAGTCGGGTCAGATTGGGAGAATTCCATGCTGGCGTAGTCGAGGTGAAGAGGCATGGGGCCGCGCCGAGCTTGGGATTTGTGTAGAAGCCGATGCCGAAGCCATCTGCGTTGTTTTGTCCGCGACGGGTATCCTGGATAGAAGGTTTCACGGACACCGGTCAGCTTGCATTCAGGTCGTCGGTTATGGGCAGGATAGGCCTTCTAACTAGACCCAGGTAGGTAGACTGACTAGGCGAAGTCGTGAATCGAAGGATTGCTTTAGGATAGAATGAGTCGGCTCGAGGATCAGCTTGGAAAGCAAAATCTCATCGCTTCCTTTGTATACCTATAGATAAGAAGAGAGTTGCGTCAGAATTTTGAATCAGGACCTCAATGAATAGCATTGACTGTTGCAGGCATCGATTATTTGCTTACCAGGAACCGGCACATAGCGGAAAGTTTATCTATCTGACCGCCGCTTAAGAAGGCCGTTCCTTAGGTCCAGCTGGAGGGGAGCAGCTTGCTCAAGAATAGCGTAACTGCAGCCAGGTAAATTGGCCGTTTGACTTTTGTCGTATGTGATTCGAAATACTCAGCCTGTAGGCATCTCAGGTTGCGAAGGAATAGTTCCGGTTTCAGATTACGGAGTAGAAACAGACAAGAGTGCACCCGAATTTATTTGCATTCGTTGTTGGCCCGTTGCTTTTGTTGTACACCGTCACCCGAATTGCGGCGTTCAAGAGATGACGGAAGCTTCCATTCAAATGGCGGGAGAAGGGTCTGGTGGGGCCAGCTACAAGCACAACGCCTGTGTGTGGGGCGCAGTACCAATTGGCCGGGGTGCAGATGCACTATCACTATCGCGACTGGCATGGGCTGGACAAGAATAGTACAACCGAAACAAGGGATTACAAAGTATGCTCATCAATATGTATCTATCCGCAGTCTAGGTTGTTGTTTGCTTTGGTGAGTAAAGTAGCTGTTGGCACGCGAAAACAGATACTTTGAACGTTCATTAATAATGTTGTTTTTTTTCTTGTTTTTTTTTTTTTGCAAGGCTATGGATGCAAACGTATAGACCAACCGGAAACGCCCGCAGAGTTTAAACAAGACCAAATTAGAATGCGATAAAATGGTAGCCCAAGGTTGATAATAGCCCCAAAACCACGAGCTTATTCCCCTGCATCATGCAATGCTACCATGTTGCTCCAAAACACAAAACAGCTTTTTGACAGATTTGAAGCTCTACGACTTGCTCCCTCCTCATCTACGGTCGTGGTATGGACCACTATCAGAAAACGGGTCGTGCCGAGCACCCGGGTGTGGCGAAACGTATGCAGCACCCTCACCCTGCGCGACACCACCACCGTCACCTGCTCCGCCCATCAGCCGCTGGCTGCTACTGCTGACGGTGCGCACGTCCACTATGGGCCTCTGCTTGAGAGCGTCGGCGCGGGCCTCCCGCTGCAAGGCGGCCGCTTCTGCGGCCTTGCGCAGCTGCCTGCCAGCCCTGCGGTCACGGATACAGCAGGTACAAATGGTGATGGTGGCTAACAGGATGCTGGTGCCCAGGATGATGCCGACGACCAGGCCGGCCGTCGTGACCTTGTTCGTCGCATCGACGCAGCCTGGAAGCCCGAACTCGTCAGGACGACAGGACTTGCCGTCTCTGCACTTGTAGTACGGCCTATCGACGTCAGCGCACTGCTTTCTGCCGCCGTTGGTCGCGGTCGTGCAGACGTTCACCCTGGTCGTCGCCGTGCTGTAGCATTTGAACAGCTGGAAGTCACCCAATAGCTCTGGCTTTGCAGTGGGCTGAGGCGGTTGGTCCTGTCGCTTGGCGAGCATGTCTTCCTTGTAGGCGTCAAGATATGCAGTGGGCGTCGGCGTCGGTGACAGCGAGTCGTACATCCGGGCGGCAATTGGGGCGGCAGGCGCAGGTATCGGTGCCTGAGAGTCCCGGCGCTTGCGTAGGTCTTTCAACCCTTCATCGCATCGGCGGATGGTCCATTCTGCCTCGACTTGTGCGGCCTCTGGGGTGCAGCCGGCGTCAAGGAAGCAAATCTTCAGGTCCTGGGCCTGGGCGTTGACTGCCCAGCCATACTCGTCCGGGTTAGAGAAGCATTGTTGAAGGGTTTCTTTGTGTCCGCAAGCCGCAGCGGCTACCAACTTAGGGGAGTTGGAAGTGATGCATTCTGTCCTTTTGCTGGTGCTAGCTGCTGCTGATGCGGTGGTTGCAGCGAGGAGAATTGTGAAGATCAGAGTTGACTTGTGGATCTGTCGTTGGTACATTTTGGCGAGAATAATAGTACGCGGGTACCTGCGCACGTGCTGCTGGCCAGCTCCACCCAATAGAATTCGCTTGTCGGTGCTTGAGCTTCCAATTTAATGGGATGGGAGCTGGGGTAAAGTGTCAAAAGTGTGGGCGTTCGTTCGCTTGACGAGTCAGCTTGTTCCCGTTTGGTTACTTTTGATATGAAAGCAAGGTGAAATGTTCAGTATTGAAAGACAGTAGAACATGATGGTAAGAAAACTTAAACGGCGCCTGATGAGGGCCGTTGGGTATCATTTTAAATAACTGTTCACCGGCCAGACTGACAACCTGCGCGCGAGTGCTGTCTGTCTGTCCCATGCGGGATAGGAAATCCTACAGCCCGTCCTAGCCATCAAATCTCCATGTTGGCGAAGCGAGCGAAGGGCTATGCAGGCTTGTGGTTGGACAAGGGTCGAAGCTCACCTCAGCCTGCCGGCCCTAATGTACAACGTTGCGCGACTGCCTGAATGCGATGCCACCCAAATGCCGTTAGCCTCCACTGCAAAGCCAGGTGGGCAAGTTAGCGCTTAAGCGCCAAAGTTCATGTTCGGAAGATGTTGCAGGCAAGATTTTCAACGGGCCTGGCATCGAAGTTACTTTTCACCTGGCGGTGTCGAAGCTATTCAATTGAACAGCAACAGCAATTCGGCATTTTCCCTACATCTTTGCGCATACACCTTAATAGGTATCTAATAGCTAGAGATCCCTTGAAATTTTGCCTACAGACCGCGTAAAGTCCAATGGTGTCCATGTCACAACATTGTCGACCAGGGGTGACGGCCACTTGCCAAACTCGACATGGCCTGCATCTTGGGGCTGGGGCAATGTGTTTTGTGCTTAATTTAGAGCTGAGATGGGAGCCACGTCGCAGCCAGGGATAGGGGTTCTTGCTGCGCCAGACCAACTGGTGAGGTCTGGTGGAGACCTCCAAGTCTGACATAGCCATCGCGTTTTCCCAACTCTGTCGAATCGGGTCCTTTTTTTCTCATATTGCGCCGACGCACCTCTAGACGCTTCTCATTTGTGCAAGGCAATCGGTCTGTTTTCATCTCAGGTGTGTTCTGACGCTTTTCCGAATTGGCGGGATAACCCACAAGGACTTCCAAGCTCAGCCACCAGATGCACCTGCAACCCAAGGTGCAGGACTTTACCGATCACATACCAACATTAGCTATCCAAGGAAGGCACCCTGCCTATCCGTATCTTAACCCTACCGCCTAAAAAAGATACCCCCAGCACAGCGCAACACAGCCTTCTGTTCAATATGTAGCTGAGATGTTTCATCGAGCGACGCTCAATTAGATAGTTAGACTACCCATTTTCACACACGTTGCGTACAGCTATCCTTCCTGTTTTGTCTTGGGTCCATTTTCGCAGGGTACTACAAACTACCGACCACCCGTAGACAACGTGCAATGGAAGTTTGCGAACTCACTGGCTGATATCAGCCTTGAAATGGAACGTAGGGCTGAGGTGAGTCTCTGACTGAATCCGGGTGCAGAAGCAATATATTGCTCGACACGAAACAACGGTTCTCATAATCTGGCCGTCACTTCAGTGGTCACAGAGCTGTCAACAAAGAAAAATGGCTTCTCCTTAATTTCGGGGGTTTTTTCTACGTGAATTCAAAGTATCTGAATGAGCGAGAGACACCATCTACCATGCCTGACATTCAACTTCATCTTCTCTTTGAAGGATGACATCAGTCCAGTAGTCTGTCATTTTTGTCCACACTCCAGTCTTCCGTTCGGCCTCCTTCACATTCCATGACCATCAGAGCCATAACGAACGGTGCGAGCGTAGCGCGAGGCAATTCGCATTTACTTGGTGTGAGTCTAGGTGTTGTAATGTTAGTCGAGCTTGTATACATGTTGTGGGTTTCAGAATGTTTGGATATCTGGGTAGAGGAGTCCGCATACCGTACAGCTATCGCACTGGCAGCCGGTGCCGCACTGGCAAGCCTGAGTAGAAGAGCATCCGCAACTGGGCATATTGGTGGTAGGCAGGTTCTAGTCGATACTAATATTTGTTGGGGTTGGCTAATATTAGATGCTGGTCGCAATGTAGTTGGTTTGTAGTTGGTTTGGATTAGGCGCACATTTTCACATTTGAAGGAGGAGGAGGAGGAGGAAAACACTCGTTTATATATCCCAACAGAGCACCTAACCCAGACGAGCAACTATACCGACGTCCGATTGTTTTTCCCGCCCAAAGGCGAGGACCCCTCATTATTGGCTGCATGTGTCAAGGAAAAGCTAGCTTCAAAGGCCTAACCGTCCGATTCTTAGCCTGCTTCTTTTACATCATCGTTCGCAGGACCGTCTAGCCACCCACGAGACCGCGCGAGATTTGTGCGTCGATCCATCCCATCTTTGAGATCACAGTCCTCTGATACAGTCGATGTCGAATTTCCTTGTTCAGACGAGGCCTTGATCCATGGGCTGGCGTAGCTGTGTAAACGGTTTGATAGGTGACTGAACAAAGGCAATCACTTGAGCCATTTGTGCGTGAAACTTTCTACTTGGTTTAAAGCAAGATTGCCAAGATTGCCATAGAAAAGAACAAGTGGTTCTTCGGGATTTGTTACCAGAGTATCCCAGTCCAGCCAGGCATGTGAATTGGAAATGGATTACACTTTGCACTACATTTATTGTAGTGCTTGGGAGGGTTTCCCTTCGAGTTTCCGATCCCTATGCCCTGATACACTGGCTATGTCGTCGGTCCAATCCAGGGTATGGAAGCTACTAGAATCGATCGCTTGCAGCTGTTTGAGTCTACTAGAAAGTATCATTGTGACAGCAGTAAGCGTGTAGTGACTTACAGCTTTAACAGGATCAATACACTATGCGTACTACGTACTATTGTTTGGTGTATATTTGTTGGTCACCGTTAAAACAAGCACATACGACCATACTCACAGGAATATATGGGATCTTCACTTTAATTGACTCTGTTTCCGCTACTAAAAGAAGAAAAAAAATCAAGTACTATCAGCAGCAAGCAATGCAGCTAGACGTCAAGTCTATGTCATATCTATATATACTAGGTTAAAATGCTATGGTCAACTTGATATAACATGCTAAAGAATAACAGGAATCAACAAAAGGAATCTAATCATCCCATTCCTCATCAAGTTGATCAATGAGCCTGTTCTCATCTTCCCTGTTTCTACCCCTTCCGCTGGGGGAAGAAGAGAGAGTTCGATACCCTCGCCTGCCTGGAATACAGCGGGCACAAGAAGACGTGGCGATTATGAAAAAGCCCTGTAGTAGTCAAGTCAGCTTTTGGTCGCTACCGGAGCGGTTGCCAAGAGATCATATAATTAATAAAGTTACTCACCGAGACAAAACTCCAGATTCCTGCCCACAGGCTGTAGTTCGGCAGCTGCCTCCAGCCTCGAGCATGGGCCACGGTCCGCTGGTAAAACACACCCCCTCCCACGTACACCCCGACGGCGATGAAGAATATGATGGCAAAGACGCCACCGGGCCCCACGCTGCCCGGCTTGTGCGGCTCGACGCCGGCGCAGGCGTGCGATGACCTGACGTCGAAGAAGTAGGCGCACTCGTCTGGAGTGCTGCCGATGTAGCTCACGACAGCCTTCTCACCCATCATCTCGTGGTCACAGATGAACGAAAAAGTGGCAGACTTTCGCCTCTTCTTGGCCTCCTTCTCCTTGTCCTTTTCGGACGCCGTGCTGCGCGTCTCATCGTCGTAGGTACTGTGCGATGCGCCTGAGTGTACAGACCCCCGCTTGTCGTAGCTGCCGCTGCTCCTCCGCAACTTGGACTTGGACTTGGTGTCCTCGCCACATGGAGATCCGTTTGTGTATTGTAATGAGATTTTGCGACCTCGCACCGCCAATGCTGATGATTCTTGCCTGCTTGGCCCGTCGGCGTTAGTAATTGTACCACAATGTCCTTCACCAGCGCCAATTGGAGAGATGCTGGCCATATATAGCCCTAAAAATCACGCAATCCACTGACCCTAGCGAATAAACCTTCTCATCCATCTCGTAGTATGCGCTGACATTTCTCCAGTTGTCCTCGTCGATGCCAACCACCTTTTTAACAGGCTTCACGACCGGCGCGCAGATGTTAACGGTGAAGTTTGAGGGATAGTCCCAACCCCTAGAAAAGTAATCGGTACTTGGGGCGTTGTTCTTATTCTTCTTTGCGCCTTCTGGCAGTTCGACTGCAGTATCCCGCCGCAAGTCGTGGAAGCCGCTCGTCGAGGTCGCCGTGCACGGCTCAGCGACGGTGGTCGATGTCGCATCGGCAGCAGCCACAGTCGCAAAGTTGGAAAGTGAGGCAGCCACCAAGAGAAGGCCACCTAGTGGCTGCGTACTGGATAGGCGCATGATCGATTGATGGATGGTGGATTATGATGAATGGATCGATTCGCAAACCCCCTGGGCGCCGGGAAACAGCAATGTCGTAACAAACTCGGCATGCAAAGAGGACCCGTTTCGCTTTCTTTGAGACTGCACGGTGATCCAAATGCTCTCGGCCGTAGTAAAAAAAAATGAAGGAAAAAAAAGCACAATATACAGTCGATGCGAGATATGTACTAATTGAGACAGCAGAAATGACGGGGAAAAATCGATAAGACAAGTCACTTTTGCGATCAATCCACTTCGTTCAGAACACGCGTCGCCTTCGCGGAGAAAAAGTCCACTACTCGTCGGAAGCCGCAGCTATCTTGAATGACCAAGGCCGCCTCTTGTCTGCATGGCAGTAGCTAATTGGTCATATTGACTTACATAATCCACGCTTGTTCTCTCGGACCCTGAAACTTTGACCCAACAATTTAATACAACCCGAACAGCCACAAGCTGACTCCTATTCATCAACAAGCCGACTCTTCCGTGAAAATATCCACAACCCTAACCAAGAGCGGAACATGTAGGGAAGAAGGTTTGAAGGCAAAGTTGTTGGAATTTAGGGACAACCTGCTAATGGTGCTACTTGCAAGTTAAATAGATAGATGGAAGAAGTTGAAACTTGCCGCTGACATTTATATGTCCAGCTTTTCCTCATGGTATGGTTCGTCAACGGGATTGGCGTTCTACATGCTTGTTGTTTTTTATCCACTAAAGAGTTGGGTCCGGGCCGAAAACACCGGAGACGGTTGCTTTTCCCCGACTACGGTGGATCTAGCGAGCGTATCCGCTCCGAAAGCTGGGACGCCGTGCTTTCGCTTTCCCGGGCACAGGTAGCGATATACTTGGTGCGATGTGGAGCAAAGCACGGGAAACAAAACCGGATCTATGTTGCCACATAACTTACATGGTCGAGATAGTAGACATTAAATTTTGCTGTACCGTTGCGATAAGGTATACCACCAATGGATTCCTGCATCTCCCACATTCCAAAAGGACCAAGAGCTGATTGGGGAATTCAAGGTGGCGAAGAGGGGTGAAAGGATATCAGTAAGCATAAAGAAGAACACTGTCTACTGTGAAGGAGGTATGACGCCGTACAGTAGCAACAACTTCTTCATTCATGGCTAATGTTCGGGTCTCACAGCATTCGAGTGGAGGTTAATCTTGGATCGATTCCCGTCTTTCCGGAGATTCAGTGGGGCGAAGAAAGTCAAAAAGGTCATGGCATTCTTGTGCGGGGAACAGAAGCAATAAGAAAATCCTTCTTCTTTATTCAATCATATCTAAAAAAGTAAAAGTCCCATTTTTTTCTTTCTCTTTCTTTCTCAGTAATGCTCTGAAGACAGATAGAATTCGAGCCAGGCACCAGAAAAGGCAGGTAAGGTGGATTTGGGGCAGGCTAAGAAAGCCTAAACAAGGATGAGTAGCACGAGCCGGCACTACGGCGTTATTACAAGAAAAATACCCGTGGCAATGGCGACGGGGGATCGTACTTGCCGTCGCACAAGCCTTGATACCGATCTACACGACATATTTCCCCCAAGCTGACCTCGACTTGAGCTAAGAGTGAGAGATTATTTAGGATGATCACCATGTCTTCTCCCTTGCTCGAACTACTGCAAAGTCGTTGGCCACACTAGATCAGAACCATATGTCTTGCTTTGTGTAGTTGGGTGTTCGTTTGTACAGTGCAGTCGGTAACTGTTAGTTAGCCTTCCTTAGGCGGTAGCTGGGACTAGTGAAGCACATGCCCATGTGTCCCGTAATACAGTACAGAAGCCCAACTCAACTGTTTTCCATAGATTATTTCTACACATTGTTTTCTTTGCTGGTTAGGATCTATGTCTGGGACACCCAACCATACACCACAACAATACTTGAAGTCACTTCCTGTAGATTTTACCTCCTTACAAGTTACCAACCTTGCTGTATGCCCTTGAGATTTTTCTATACCTTGTTCTGGACCTATTTACTAGTTCAAGATCGGCCCGTTTCTGGTGTTTAATGACGTGGTGATTCTTGGGTCTCCGCAGGCCAAGGCAGCCCTGGTCCCCTTCCCCGCTTCGGGGGTGTTCCTCAACATGACCCGGCGCTGCCCCAGGTGCATTGCCCAAGCAATCCTGATGTCGATTGGGAATTACATCGGCTCATTACTGCGGTGACTGTGGTTCTGGAGTGCCTTCTCCGCATCCCACCCACCATGAGTAAGGTACGTAGTATTAAATTTGTATATGAGAAGATTGGTTGTTGGAACCTGTGGGGTAGTACAACCCGACGATTACCCACCCGACTTATACCTCATACTGCATTAGGCACCTTGTTTACTAGTAGCTGTGCGGAGAAGGTGCGACCCCATCATCGGCCTGCATGCACGTTTTTTTCTCGTGTCTCTCTTTTTCTTTATTGTTGCTTTTTTTTCTTCTTTCTTTTCGCCGGGTGATCGACAGACCGCCAAACTACTTACCCTGGTGACCTTAATTCAATTATGTCAAGCAAGACACAAGACAGGACGAACCGGCTCCACTGGAACGGATATGAGCGGGCTACAGTAAACAGTACAATGTATATATGAAGGATGCATTTTCCCATTCCACCCACGAGCCCTGACACTTGTCCCTTCTTCTGCATCTCCTGCCGCCCCCTTTCCCGCCCGGCTTTCTGATCGCAGTGGAATTTTTCTTCTGCTGTTGGTGCTGCTGACTTTGAGCTTGGACTTGGAACACGCGTCCTTGTCCCTCACCATCACTTTGTCGCACTACTCCCCCCTCCGGCAAGCCATCGACAACCAGAGATGCGTTTCTCAGGGATCGTGACCTCGCTTCTGGCGGGTGTTGGAGTCTCTGCCCACCCTGGCGACTTCTCAAAGGTATGAGCAGTATGAGTCTCGAGTATTGAACCCCTGCGAACCCTTTTTTACCCCTTGATTTGCGCGCCCATGCTCAGTTTTGTTTGCACTCCTTTTAGGGGGGGCTTTTGCCTTTTGAGCAGGCTGTGGTAGGGTTTTGCTTCGCCTGTTCAGTGACTCTGCTTGCACATGCACAATCTTAAAGCCATTGGCTTCACTTGAAGACAAATCCCATTGCACCGCTTTGTTATGTCACAAAGAAGACACCCCTCGGCATCAGCCTCTGGTTCTGGTTCCTATAATTTGTGCCATCAATAGTGCTAACTAGACCCAGCTTGAGCGTCGGGATTTAGCAACATCAGAGCCCGTCTATCCTCAGCCATGGATGAACCCAGATGCGGATGGGTGGCAGGATGCCTATGCCAAAGCAAAGGACTTTGTCTCGCAGATGACACTGCTAGAGAAGGTTAACTTGACAACCGGTGTAGGGTAGGTCGAGCCCCTTTATCCTTTTCCGTCCCTCTGATTATCTCTCGACAATCAATGACAAACATTGACAATCTTGGTACCTGTGTTTGCAGCTGGGCAAGCGAGCGGTGCGTTGGCAACGTCGGTGCCATTCCCAGACTTGGCCTCCGAAGTCTCTGTCTGCAGGATTCTCCCACTGGCATCCGTTTCGCCGATTGGGTCTCGGTTTTTCCTGCTGGCATCACCACCGGTGCCACGTTCGATAAGGGACTGATGTACCGCCGTGGACATGCTATGGGCCAGGAAGCCAAGGACAAGGGCGTCAACGTTCTACTTGGGCCTGTTGCTGGTGGACTCGGCCGTGTGGCTGCTGGTAAGCTTTGGCTCTATAAACCAACTAACTGATGACAGCGTAAAACAGGAAGTCTCCAATGGCTAACTCGGCATTGTAGGAGGCAGAGCTTGGGAGTCGTTTGGTGCCGATCCTGTTCTTACCGGATATGGTATGATTGAGACCATCAAGGGTATTCAAGACACAGGCGTTATTGCGACTGCCAAACATCTTATCGGCAACGAACAGGGTACGTCTATCGAGTGATTTATGTCGACCATTCAAGACAAGCTAGGTTGAGCCGGGGACCCCAACATCCATAGACTAACAAGTACTGTCATCCATCAGAGCACTTCCGTCAGCGAGGCGAAGAGCGAGGCCGTGGTGTCAACATCAGCGAGTCACTCTCTTCAAACATTGATGACAAGACTATGCACGAGCTGTATCTTTGGTAAGACCAAAATGACATGCAGAGAATCAGATTAGTCTCTGACTGACATGACCACATAGGCCCTTTGCAGATGCAGTGCGCGCAGGTGTTGGCTCGGTGATGTGCTCCTACACGCAAATCAACAACTCTTACGGTTGCCAGAACAGCAAGCTTCTCAACGGTCTGCTAAAGGACGAGCTTGGCTTCCAGGTGAGCAGCGCCATATATGGTCAAGGTCAGGCGAATCGAAGGCCACAGAAGGCTAACTACTTGTAGGGATTCGTCATGTCCGACTGGCAGGCTCAGCATTCTGGAGCGGCCAGCGCTGCGGCAGGTCTTGATATGTCGATGGTCAGTCAACGTCTTAACTTTCTGTCCATGAGAGCCACCGATTCTAACATTTACCTAAAAAGCCTGGTGACACCGAGTTCAACACTGGTCTTAGTTTCTGGGGAACAAACCTGACCCTGGCCGTCGTAAACGGAACTGTTGCCGAGTGGCGTATTGACGACATGGCGATGCGAATCATGGCTGCCTTCTTCAAGGTTGGCAACACGTTGGACCAGCCTGATATCAATTTCAGCTCATGGACCAAGAACACAATCGGTCCACTTCACTCGTCGTCCGGGAACAGAATCCAACAGATCAACCAGCATGTCGATGTCCGCCGTGATCACGGCAACTTGATTCGCGAAGTTGCCGCCAAGGGAACCGTGCTTCTCAAGAATACCAACAACGCGCTTCCACTTAACAAACCCAAGTTTCTTGCCGTCATTGGTGACGATGCCGGCTCCAACCCACGTGGTCCCAACGGTTGCCCTGACCGTGGCTGTCTTTTAGGAACTTTGGGTATGGCATGGGGTTCTGGCACGGCCGATTTCCCTTACCTGATAACACCCGATGCGGCTCTCCAAGCCCAGGCACTTGAAGACAATACACGATATGAGAGCATCTTGAACAACTACGCCACGCCGCAGATTCAAGCTCTTGTCAGCCAAGCCCATGCGACATCGATTGTGTTTGTTGCTGCTTCCTCGGGAGAGGGCTGTGAGTGCATTCGTGTTTAGCTTTTTCTACCCCTATTTGAGAGCAACATACTGACCTGCACTCTTATCCTGCACCAACAGACATCAACTTTGACGGAAACAAGGGAGACCGCAAGAACTTGACCCTCTGGTATGACGGCGACCAACTGGTCAAGAACGTTAGCTCTTGGTGCAACAACACCATCGTTGTCATTCATTCTACTGGACCGACCATCCTGACTGAGTGGTATGACAACCCCAACGTCACCGCCATCGTATGGGCAGGTGTTCCGGGCCAAGAGTCGGGACGATCCATCACCGATGTCCTCTATGGCCGCGTCAACCCCGCCGGCCGCTCGCCCTTCACCTGGGGCAAGAGCCGCGAGAGCTACGGCACCGACGTTCTGTACGAGCCCAACAACGGCGACCAGGCACCGCAGCAGGACTACACCGAGGGCGTCTTCATCGACTACCGCCACTTTGACAAGGAGGGTGATGAGCCTGTCTACGAATTCGGCCACGGCTTGAGCTACACGACCTTTGACTACTCCGACATCCGCGTTGAGAAGGCCCGGGAGAGCGAATACCAGCCCACAACCGGCCAGACCATCCCGGCTCCAGTCTTTGGTGGTAACGTTTCCAGGGACTTGTCCGAGTACACTTTCCCAACTGAGGATTTCCCGCACATCTACCTCTTCATTTACCCGTACCTGAACAGCAGCACTTCGGGTGAGGATGCGTCGCGGGATCCCGAGTACGGTGGCACAGCCGACAAGTTCCTGCCCCCCAAGGCTCTCGATGGCTCGTCCCAGACTTTGCACCGCGCTTCGAGCAAGAACTCGCCGGGCGGTAACCGCCAGCTTTACGACACCGTTTACACGGTCTCAGCGACCATCACCAACACGGGCAAGATCGTGGGTGAGGAGGTTCCTCAGCTGTACGTGTCGCACGGCGGACCCGAGGACCCGCCCGTTGTCCTCCGCGGCTTTGAGCGTATCCGTCTGGACCCTGGACAGAGCGGCACCTTCAAGGTTGAGCTTACCAGGAGGGATGTGAGCAACTGGGACGTCAACGTCCAGGACTGGGTTATTACCGAATACCCAAAGAAGGTGTTTGTCGGCAGCAGCAGCAGGAAGTTGCACTTGAGTGCAGACCTGAACTGAAAACCCTTGCGAAGAAGCTGGCAGTGACAGCTAATTGGTAATGTGGTTGATACAATCCCAAAACACATACATAGTTCATAATCTAGTAAAAATCGAGACGCCCCTTTTTGAAGATTGTCCCTTTTGAACAATTGTTCTAGGTGTACATTTTTCTTGTTGGCATCCCTTGAAAGTGATGAAACAGGTAAAAGGAGTTGGAATGCCGCTGCTTAGTTATGAGACCATCACAAAGCCACGCATCTTCGTCATCCAAAAAATCCAAGAGAGGGAGAAAAAAAAGGGAGTAAATTAGAAAGAATTAGAAACAATAAGAAAGAAAAACCTCAAGGAAAACAAGAACAAGAAAAGGACAGTCCCTGGGGGTATCAAGAACAAAAACGCAAACCTAGTCAGGATGCAGATAGAAAGTGACGGAAATCTGATAATGATGGCGTTCATGGACTGCACAATGCTGCTGAACACATCAATCAATAAACACCACCTCTTTGCCAGACAACTGCCACAGCCCCAACCATCAACGACGTCGACATCGACAGCCGCAGGACCGATTTCCACCTCGCAATGTTCAATCTTTGGGACAGATATTACGCATGAAGGCTTTCAAGAAGCGGACAGCTCTCTATCACTTCTCACATTGATCCTAGGCCTCTTCTTTCCCATTGTTTTCACCTCCGCCGTGATCACCTGGTATGTTTTAGAGAGAATCATGAACGGGAAGGAGAGGGCCGAGAAGAATGGCCGCGGTCCTCCTCCCCGGTCAACAGTCGAGAACGATATGGTACTATCACGTCGAGATAACCACGGTCAAGTCAACAAGACAATGGGCGGGAGGTGGAAACCCAGAAACGGCAGCAAAGACGACAAGAGGCCAGAGGATCCCAACAAGTGCTCCGAGACGGGCAAGCTGACACCTTACATCCCGATCCCGAAGCCGTTCCCCATACCGTGGCAGCCGATTTTCGTCCCGCCTCTGGACGCGCCGGATGATGCTGACCACGACCTTGGAGGAGTCACCGCGGCGGCGCCTAATCGCCGTCGTCCATCTGCCGCAGTCCTTAGCCTCCTCGGCAAGACGCGCTACCTCATCCCGCAGCTGGACGAGCAGATCATCGGGCCGAAGGCTGTGCGTCAGAGCCTAGCGGACTGGGAACTGGCCCTACGGGCCAGCGGGGTCGGTGGCGCGGCGCTTCCACGGCCGCTGCCGGCCATGTCATCCAAGATGAGACATGCGTTTGTGTACTGCGATTGCTGCGAGCTGACGTGGCTCGTGGGGGATGACAGGCGCCGTGGGGTAGGCCATCGACTTGAGCATCCCGTGAGTCTGAGCTTTTTCAGAACCTGTGAACAGCAACACGAAGCAAGCTTCTGAATGAAGTGCTAACACGTATCAAACCCAAATTGATAGTGGCATAACGCCTACGGCGGTCCGGATCGTCTGAAAAAGAGATCCCGATCACGCCAACCCGACAAACCCCTGGGATCCATAGTCGTCCACATCGCCGCTGGGTTCCCCTACAAGCCACCCAAGCCAGGCAGGAACGGCGGACCGGCCGAGATCGAGGCTCGCATCGCCATCTCGTTCGGTCCAAACTCGCAGTACAACCTAGTGCGATCGTTCAAGGTACTCAACGTAGCGGCGAGCAAGGAGATAGCCGAGCTGCTGGCGGCGTCGCACGCGCTGGAGCTGATCGCGACCGAGGTACTTACGGACCGCCAGGCGATGATAAACAAGCACAGGGTCGAGAAGAGGGCATCCACGATGATCAAGAAGGACGTGGGCAACGACAGGCGGTACGCTGAGGAACGACGAGACGAGGCTATGGGAAGGATCCGGGACGTCGTGTTGAGGACCATGGACCGCGTCAGGACGACTGACGCTCAAATGTTTGACGTGGAGCGCCACCAGTTTGACGACCTGGTCCGCGAGATGCTCTTCCCCCAGGACCTGGGCAAGGAAGGCGATGCCCGGCGACCGATAACCAGGAGCAACATCGACAAGTCATTAGCGTCCATCCGGCGAAGCCAGGAGCTGATAAAGCCGCTGCTCAGCAGCGCAGAATGGGATAAAATCCTGGACCACTTCCTGCCGCGGTTCGAGATCCTCAACAGCCGATTCGACGCCTATCATGACGGTCTGATCAAAGCGGCAGTCGACCAGCTGCGCAAGATGGCGTGCGACATCCTGCTGCGAAACGGCCTGAAGCTTGCTCAGGTCGACGCCTGGTGCATGTCCAAGGGCGGCGGGGCTGGGATGAAGCTCAGGGACCTCGCAATTCTGTGTTGGAACTTTCCGGACGGGGAGGCTGGCAAAGGCAACACGGACAAGAGCATCACTGTCAAGAATGAATTCGGTCAAGCTGAGGCGATCGTCTTGACAATGCTCATGTGTGCTGTCAAGGAGTCCCTGGGCCCGATGGCCTGGGAGTGCCATTCAAATTACGTCAGCGTACGAGAGTTTATGGGCAAGATCGGGGATGATCCTAGAAACACGCAGCGTCTTGCGGTCTGTTTCATGAGGGACATGTGGTTGGGTCGGATCAAGCAAGACGAGGTGGCGAAGACAGGGGATTGTGGAGGTATTGATGGTAGTCTAGATACGAAGGCATTGCCAATCATTTCAAACGACGGGAAAGTTACAGAGGCTGTCTCTGAACTGCAGGCGGCGCCCTCGGTTGGTCAGACATTCCTGGCACAGCTTCGCAAGGGAGTTGCTGCCCTGACCATGTCGTCTCCGTCTTTGCCTCCACCGCAAGACAATAGCAACAATGCGAAGCGCACCTGTCCAACATCGCCTCGTACAAAAGAGGATAATGTCGTCATCGGAGAGCCGGAGCCTGACGGAGACGATATCCAGCCCGGTCGGGCTCACGCCAAGAAGCCGCCCCCGAGGGTGCCAGCGGTTAGGGTCATAATGGTCACTGATTCGCAGGACTTGGTGGACAGCATCTGCAAGCACCAGGACGACTGGACGATCCACTTCAAGCCTGGTGGCGAAGGAGCGAAGAGGCTGGCGAGCATCCCGCTGGTCAAAAACTGTCACGGTGAGGCGGTCGGAAATAGGATGGAGTGGCTGCGGCTGTGGGCAAGCGTGGCGAACTTGTGCGTACTTCACAATGTCAACATTTGCTGGTACGCGGTTCCGCGGGGAATGAACGCCGATGCCGTGGAAATGTTGTCTGCGGCACCACCGAGGAAGGGCAAGGAGTGAGGGGTATATGTTTTTGGCGATTATGTGCCTCGTGGTGTTGGCGATAGTGATCACAATGGATTGATTGACTTTATTGAGTCGCCGACCTCGAAATTGCAACAATGACACTTCTTGCAAGTTTGTTAGCACATCACGAAGTACTGGGCTATAGCGACCGGGTTTTACAGAGTAGCACCTGCTGCTTATTAGCCATCGTTTGGTGTCTTGAACTCTAGTGGGTACCAGACAACCATGGGAGCGCGGCAGATAGCCATTCAATGTCGGGACTTCCAATGGCCCCATAATTAGCCGTCGGCTCTTGGCACAACGTATCTGGCAGGTAGCATCGGCGGAACTAGAAAAAAAGAAAGAAGAAAAAAAAAGACAAAACCTAAAAACAAAACCGGTTGCTGCCGCAAGTACTGTTGCTATCACATATCTATCATACTCAATTGTTCCAGGTCCACAATGATGTAAGAATTATCTGTATGCATAATATATTAATGTAAGCAAAACTTTCTAAACTATGTTTGTGTCACATAATGGATTTCCTTTTAAGGTTTTTCTTCCTTTCTATTTTGTTCGAAATTGTGTGTATTTCACATACCCACCTACCACAACTGACCACTACAAGGCTGTCGGTTTTAAAGTTATGGAGAAGACCAGGATTCAGCGATTCAAATTCTTCATGGAGACAGTGCGAGATATCTCCCAAAACGCACACAAACATGCAAGGGTCCATGCTAGTTTTGTCCCTGAATCCGACAGAGCACCAATAACGAAATGCTGCCGTCATACCACCATCACGACGACTACCCCCCCCCCCCCCCCCCCTTGATGGACTCAGCATCACACTGTACAATGACTCGCGATAATCCTTGTCCCGCGGCATTTGGTTTGCTGGCATTGGATCTGAATGTTCCCACGACCCATTCATTGTCTCCTTTTTTTTCCTTTTTTTTTCTTCCTGCGGTAGTAATTTCCTTCTACAGTCTTTGATCCCCTCCAAGAATGAACTCTATCCGACGTTATCGTGGTTTGTCAACCATGATTCCTGGCTAGACATCCCCAAAGGTAAACTGTGGGTTTTTAAACTAAATCTAGATGATGTCCCGAGGACTTTTCGACAAGATCCCATCCAGACTTTTGCCTAACAAAGGTTCCAGTTGACGGAAGGTCACACGCATCCGGGCTCCTGCCTGCTCAATCCCCTCGCTTGATTAAACCTCCACTATCTACCGATAAAAAAGCCAGTTGTACGTGGAGTTCCGGATTCTTGTCAGACTCTGTCCGCGTTACGGCAACAGGAGGGCACGCACGGCACGACAAGGACCCGTCCAAGGCGAACAAAAGTCCCCCTTACCTAGGCTCATAAGCGGGTTTCGGTCCTTTTGCGTCTCTTGTCCACTTTCAGGGTTGAGCGGAGTAATTTTGCCTTTTTTCAACCATCATCTTTCCTTGACGGGTCCCCGTCTCAGCCTTCAACAGCTCAATTACATACGGTGTAGCCTGCTTGTGGTAGAGCCTGCAAGGTCAGTGTGCGGTGGAGCCAAGGCAAGGTGCCTAAGGTGGTCAGTCGAGTTGGTGGTGGTCGGGTCAGCATGCGGGCTTGTCGCCGCTACCGTTCCCGCACCCGCAAGGCACACGAGCCACCAGCCCTGCACCGCGCTTAGGTGCCCTTTTTTTTTATTGTTTTTTTTTTTATTATTTTTTTATTATTTTTTGGTCAAGATCCCTCAGTGGCCTTGAGACGAGGCCCGACGCTGCTGTGCTGCGTTCAAACGTGTCAGCAATGGAAACGACGGGGCAGAGCAGCCATGGAGGAGCCCAGAACCACCAACAGATCCCTCCGTTGCCCCCTCCCCCGCCGCTGTCACCGTCAGGTCTAATCGTGAAAAAAGAAGGGCCGGGAAATTTGGACCCGCCTCGCAAACCGATCAAGAAGCGTATTCGAAAGCCCAGGGGGCGTGGGCTACGGACCAAGACCGGTTGGTAAGTTCTATCAGTTCATCTACTCATGAGCCATGACACTTCTTGATCACCTTGTTGCTTGCATTTTTATTTTATTTTATTTATCTATTTGTCTGGCTTTTATTTTCTCGAGGCGTTTCTATCCTCCCCCCCCCCCCCCCCCCCCCCTTTTTCCTCTTTGCCCTGTCCAATACGCCGCCAGGCCCATTTAATTATTTCCACGATATCTGTACAACCACACTCAAAGTACAACACTGATGTGACATGAACATTGTGCAGCTTAACATGCCGCAAGAGGCACAAAAAATGTGATGAGAGACGTAAGTCTGCTTGCTTCTTGCATGTTCATTCTTGGCGTTGCATTGCATTTCGACTACTGAGAGCTAGCAACTAATGCGGGTTGCTGCATATCATTTTTAGTGCCAATATGCAGTCACTGTGCAACGTCGAATCGCGACTGCGTGTGGCCAGATATTCACGCCATTGATACGGCTGCTGCTGCAGCCGCAGCCGCTGACACTCAAATACCCTCGCCGACTGCTGGATCGGTAGACGGACAGTCGGACAGACCTCCAACCAGTCACTCTGTCATCATCCCGTCATCGGCCTTGCATTCAACGTATCCCCATCTTCCACCTTCTTATCAAAAGTCTCGCGCGCACTCCCAATCTCAAGATGGCGATCTTCATGGCTCTTATGGGTCATTGGGCAGCTCTTCTCACCACTCTTCCCCCTCCGCCAGACGGCCTTACTCTCCTGATGCGCCTACAACAAGACCAAGTCTTCCGCCACCAGGGCCCGTGGCCCCAACTCTTGACTACAACTTCCCCAATGGCCCCATGCCAGATTCTCACAACATAGTGGACCCTGCACTCGCGGCCATGTATCCAGACATGAAGCCTAAACCTCCAATACCAGAGCCTTACCCTACCCACAGGCAAAGAAAATCCACCAGTGTGTCGACAGCGAGTCCGCGCATCGCAGATCTCCTCATCGACACCAACCAGTCTGTCCAGCACTCACCCAGATCCCCAGAAACAGTCACTTCAGATGGTATGCTCAGCGCAGGTATCGCCAGCACAAGGTGGCTTGATCTCCTCGCAGGAGACGCCGAAGAGGCAGACAGTGGGTTCTCACTCAGCCGCCGTAACAGCAAAACACATATGCCACCGCACACTTTAAGTGAGGGAATGCGGCGACTAAGCCATGAAAGAATGGGGCCTGGGTCCTCGAGGAGTGGCTTGAGGATATCCAACAGCCGGTGCGGAGTCATGGGCAAGCTTGACTGGGACATACCTGAGAGATACCCGTGGCAAGAGGCCACTGATATGGAATTGAGACCAAATGAGGCCGCCCTGTTCCGTGCCTTCGCCGAACGGTCGGCACTTTGGGTGAGCTTAGCCGGCCGTTTCTTGCATGTTTACAGTTACAACCAACTGTGCTAACATGGCCTCAAACTTGACCTCAGCTAGATGTATTCGATCCGTGGAAGCACTTCTCGACTTATGCAGTCAGACTTGCCATACGAAATGTTGGCTTGATGAAGGCCATACTGGCCCTTCAAGCTCGGTATGCGTCAGTAGCTCAGCAGATGGCTGCAAATCAAGACTCGAGACAAGAAACCCGACACGGAGACATGTCCATACCCGCAAACGTGGACCCGACTGATGCGGTGCAATACTATCATGAAGCCTTGCATTACGTCTCTACGGCGCTCCAATACCATTCTTACGCCCACAGCGAGGAGCTTCTGGGGACGGCGCTTGTCATCAGCACATATGAAATGCTTGATGCATTTCATTCCGCCGTGCCGCATGAACGCAAGTCTGCGGTTTCAAATTGGCAGCGGCATCTGAAGGGCGTCTTTTGGATTCAACGGTCCCAGGAAGTCAATGGGGCGTCCGGAGGCCTGAGGCAATCAGTATGGTGGGCCTGGCTGAGGCAAGACCTGTGGGCGGCTTTCCGCGAAGGGAGAAGGTGCCTGAGCTTTTGGCGCCCGGTGGTCGACTATCCCAACTTGACTCAGTGCGAGCTAGCTGACCGGGCTGTGTACCTGCTCAGTCAAGCAGTCAACTACTGCGCTGAATCTGGGCATGACAGGGAGAGACATCATCCTGACTTTGTGGCCCGCCGCGCTGAAAGTGGCGAGGAGCTGATGGATATGCTTGAGCGGTGGAGGTCGTTCCTAGGCGACGGCTTCCGGCCGCTGGTGACGGCCCCAAGTGTTGGTTTGTCGTCAGCGAGCCACCACACTCATCACGCGTCAGCATCTCCTGTTGGAACTTCATCGACGGTGCCCCTTGAAGCAAGGTTGCCAGCCGATGGCGGTTCCTCGCATGGATGGCAGCCCATCTGGATCCATCCACCTCAGTTCGCTACTGCCATGCAGGTGTACAGCTTTGCAAAAATCCTGGTTACTTTGAACCGTCCTGTGACGGGTGGTTTCGACGGGCAGTCCAAAGCCCATGTATGTAGCAGCCGCTATTCCCTCCTGCAACCCCCTCTGCGAGCCCTTTGATCAGAAGTTTTTGACTAACGACGCACGCCACGCGCTTCGTTGATTTTGTAGATCCTCAGTGAAGCTGCAGCGACAATCTGCGGCATCGCCATGGAGCTGAAAGACCAAGGCTGCCAGCTCATGTCAGCCAAGTGCCTCTTTGGCGCAGGCCTCTGCGTCCAGAGACAAGTCCAGCAGGACACCATCATAGCACTAATCCAGGCCTGCGAGGCGAGGACGGGCTGGCCCATGGCCACGATGCGAAGTCAGCTGCTTCAGGAATGGAGGCGGGAGGATACAGAAATGAGGGACCTATGAGGCAAAATTCGGAAAGCAAGTGAAAGCAGCATCCCAAGCGCGTCATCTTGCGCCCAGATGTAGAGAAGAGGTAGAAAAGGCCAGGTAGATGGTCAAATACATCGTCCCAGAGAGGACAGGCTTGGGGAGCAACTCCCACCATGAGCTCGTCGACACGAGTGCACCGGTAGAGATGATGGAGCCAGCACCTCTAGATGATGAGACCACTAACCCAGTGCGGTAAATCTCTCTCGGCCAGGTGAGATCGAACAATTATAACACAGGGAGAGGAGGGGGAAATTTCAACACTAGGCAAACTGATTCAGAACAGGGCGGGTATTTGATTGCTTTTAAATCGTACCCATCCTGGACTACCACTTCAGGGCTATGTCTCCGAGATTAGAGCCGCGTCTCGTGGACTAGTTTATTTCTTCATTTTTTCCCCTAGTGATCCCTTTTTTCTCTCTTTGCCCGACCTTACCTTGGTCTCCGACACAAAATGGGGAAACAGGACTCGTGCCGTCGAGTTGACAAAAAGCGCGGGTCTTTTCCTTTTTTTTTCCCCTTCCTCTGTTGACAAGATACTTATTACTGTAAACAACCACATCTTTACGGTGCTGAATGTTCTTCAATGACAGGTTACTAGTGTTAAGCTTTTACGCTAGACCAGGGTAAGTGGTGGCAAAAACTTTGCCCAGAAAAAAGAAAAAAAGGAAACGGAGAGAAGCTGGATACAAGTCTTGCGCTCGGCGAAGGTCAGACCGAGGTGAAAGTGGGTATCACCAAAAGGCATTGACTCGTACACCTTGATTTGGATCCATAACCCCTGTGACAAGTCTCGGTGTAAGAGTTGCTTAACGACTTGAAGCCGAAGGTAGATGGGGTGTGTAGATAGGGGTTGCGCTTCAGTTTGATCTCATGATTTTAACACGACGCATTTTACGGTATACAGTCTCCGACGAGATCAGAGACTAGGTATTCATGTTCAGTCCAGGGTTTAGACCGAGTCTGGTTTGGTTCACATCCGGAACGGGATGCTCAGTAATTATCACCTATCCGAGTGTATATATATCTATGATCAGCGCGTTGGCTATCAAACTGTTTTAGACTGGTCCCTCCCGGAGGTGTGTTCCACGAAGAACTCGGTCTAATATTGAAATGTTGAAAAGCAAATGAGTGTATTGTATACAAAGGAGTAGTTCTAGACCAATACACTATTTTCTTCCACATTATACGTTTAGAGTGACTATGTGGTGGATACGTTCTAGACTGGATATATAACCTGACATGACGCTTCGAACGGACAACTATGTTAAGCGGGATGTAATAAATGTCGAGGAAAACGACTTGAGTTACACCCGTGGCTTGCACAACTTTTGCTTGACCGATGTACCTTGAGGCATAATCCAGCGCCTGACAACTCCAGAGAGTGAAGCGTCGATTGTTTGATGATTGTTATATTAATGATAGAGACAGTAATAAATAAAAACAATAGACTATCGTAAACTTCGTTTGCGTTTTAAATCATACAGTATGCTTGAAATCAAGGAAACATATCCAATAGATAAATGTAAACCAATAAACCTCAAGGCCACGCCCTCTTCAACTTAGCCAAGAAGCACTGACGGGTCAATAGTCGTAGTACTCCCTCCTCCGCTCCCGATCATGAATCAAGACCCTAACGCGGTCGTCCTCCTCCGACCGGCGTCTCGGTGGCGAGACGTACCGTGGCCTGGGCGGCGGCGCATCAATGTACCGAAACGTCTCATACCGGGGCGGTACGGGAACGGGGTAGGGGATCAACCTCTCGCGCTCGACGTAGACCTCCTTTTCGTTCCGGCGGCTGCTGCTGGAGCGGGAGGACTTGGAACTCTTGACGCTCTTGGGGGGCTTGGGGGGTTTAGGCTCCGGCGGATCCACATCGACCGAGATGACGTCGATGAGCTCAGGCTCGGGGGGTGGTGGTGGTGGCGGAGGAGGTGGAGGAGGAGGTGGAGGAGGAGGAGGCGGTGGTGCCTCGATGCAGGGCGGAGGGGGAAGAACAGGCTCGCAGACCTCCGGGGGTGGTGGGGTGGGTTCTCTGCAAGGCGGCGGTAGGGGAGGTGGGATTATGCGCGTGACGCGCTTCCGGACCGTCACGGAGCCCGGGGTAGGCGGTTCCAGGTAAGTGTACTTCTTGACGGGCACGCCGTGGAGCTTTGAAGGTTTGGGCACTAGGTTTCATGGACACGGTCAGCAAGGCGAGAAATGTGGGAACATGTTGATTGTTTCTGGAATGGTGACGCACTGTTTTGCAACTGAGAATAAAGGGATCCTCTAGAAGACGATCGGTTCGGTCTATTGTTGGATCAAGCGGCTACCGCGGATGTTTCCCGTGAGCCGAGGTCGACTTGGGCCAGGTTTGAGGACCAGCAGTATACCGGATTAACGGTCCTGCTGACTGGCTGGATGAGACGGACGAGTTGGGCTTAGGCCAGGAACTGATGTGTATAGTCTGAACGAGGCGAAAAGACCACGTTTGAAAAGTGAGCGGCACTAGACCGGGTCCGTCGGGATAGACACAAGCTTGATGCGTCAAAATGCGATCGACCAGCTTATGAAAAGCAGACGATCGGTTTTGTGCAGTAGGTTTGGAGGTTGGGCAGCGAGGTTCAAGTAGGGCAGGTGATCTCTCTATCTCTGCCTGACTTGGCCCTATGATCCCTGACCAAATCCTTACTTCTTTTCTTTTGTTTTGTTTTCTTCTTGAATCCAGAGTTGGACAGAGCTCACTCAAAAGCTTGCATGGAGGGGATCACAGGGTGATGTTGGTGGAAAGAGTGACTATTTTTGGTAAAAGGCCTTGGTTGACGAATAACGAAAGAGTCCTGTACTGTAGTGCGCGTACAGACGGCATGAGCAAAACGACACTAAACTAATTCTAGACACGCGCCTCATCCAATGGCTGTGAGCCTCCTCGGTTTACGTCTGTTCAGATTTAAGTATTCCATCACTCTGCATGCGACGAAAAACAAGAAAAAAATTGCAACATGGCGCACGCCTCAACAGTATGCAAGGCACCAACTAACTTGGAAGACTGGTGATTACTGGGCCTCGGGTTGATGGCGTGCAGAGTTCAAAAGCCCGCACCATCGGATGACGTCTACTGCCCTGGGAAGGTAGACGTCACCCACCACCTGACCAGAACCTTCCAAGGCCGAACGAAGCCACTGCCGATTTGTGGGGTACACGTGATACGTATAAGAAGACGACAACAGACAGTTGCATCACGTGAATGTCGATTCCCAAACCAGAAAAGAATTTCTTTCAGTTACATTATTGTATAATTCCAGTTTATTATTCCAGAGAAACTTGATGTGTACCAAGTCGGAAGTGAAACCAAAAAGGCTAAAAAACCATGTATACCCGGTCGCACACTTGAGTTTCCATAGGTATGGGTTGCAAAAGAGAATGCCCCTGTAAAACAGAGACCGGGAAACCAAACAAGATGCTATCTTATAGTACGACTGCGTGAAGCCTTTGTCATGGGTAGCGTCGAGTGTGACTATCATACCATCCAAGGCACTTTAATGATCCGAGGCTAGCTCTATAATAGACGGGAATTACCTTCTCAGGTACCCTTGAGACCTGCCCGTGCTGTCATGACACTCGTACCTGTACTGCAGATGGTCGGGGTTTGAGTCGACTCCTGTGCCGCCGCTACCAGGTCCTTGGCTGCGATGGCCCGGGCATGTCCACCGGGCCGATCCGGCTGATGACCGATGAACACCCAAAGGAGGCTCCTGCGAATTTCTGTATGGTATACCACACCCGAATCCTCCTTCTGCTTCCAGGGACATTCAAACACATTTTCACAACATAGGGCAGTCTGGTTATCAGCATCGAGCTGACACGACACGTTGAGCAACAGAATACACGAGGGATCCGATTCAGCCCTGCCGGCGGTAAGAGTCCAGGAAGTGTTGCAAAGGTTAAACCAGAGGAATGGTCAGCAACAGGGGCGAGGAGACTAAAAAAAAAAAAAAAAAAAAAGAGGTATGTTTCCCCCTTTTGCATCTGCAACACGTTCCCACAGCTCACGTAGATTTCGCGGGCCTGGACGAGAAAAACGCGACATCTACACCCCCGGGTAAGAAGAGACGAACCGCCTGTCTGCCTTGTCTACCTACATACGTAATACGTTCCAAAAGTCAGTCCCGGGATAACGGACAATGACAAAAACAAAGGATGCAAAGTTCGGACAAGACCTCGAAATAGGTCACAATAGTGACCGTTGGGCGGGCATACTCCCTGCTGTTGTCGCGTAGCATGTTTGGGAGGCATTCAAGACCCCGTTCCAGAATCTTTTTTATCTGGAAGATGTGGATATCGTGCACATGATCACAACGATCGATCACGGCCACAGCACAGCCGGTGACGGGGATGCGGTCTTGGGACTTTTCTCCAAGAGACTGGATTGAGGATGCGGTCTTGGTGGCATGGAATGGTGGAGCAAAGGCATGAGGTGTCGACCATGTCACGAGTTGCATACGTCGTATTTGTTTTTGGTGAGGAGCTCTTTCCTAGCTTGTTCGCCAGCACGGACCACTAGGATGGAATTCTTGAGCTGAAACCATTTCGAGACACAACCTCTTTTAGCCAGAATCGCTACAAAGCAGTTTCCGAGTATGGTTTCAGGCCGGGACAGAGAGAGCGAGGAAAAAAAAAGACTACTGCTCGACGTTGACCTGCACAAAAGGCTTTTAACTCAGCCGAGCACATTTGCGCATAAGCCTCCGTGGAAAAGTTGGCGCTCTTGAGATTACAGAGTAGCTCGACAACTAAGATGTAATTTCATGAGGGGTCAGAATAGCCTAGGAATGCATCGCTACTTCTCCAGGCCCAAAATGGAATGCAAGAGAGCGGGTCCCAGTAGCAATACCCCCTTTTTACCCCACGAGCAACACAGCAGGCAGGACCTTACCAAGCTCACCCACAGTCCGTGGATGTGAAGGTCAGCCCAAGAACCAAGCCTTTGCCCAAAGCACTTCAGTTTTTCAGCCAAGCTGTCAAGGGCATGGAAGAAAGATTGCTATAGTTAATCTCCTGCGGGGTAGGTAGCAACAGTTGCCGTCTTACCAGCACAAAAAAAAAAGTTAAGATGAGTAGCATCGGACCTCGGTCAACGGAAGTCGCTCGGACCGGAAGAGTTGAGACGTTTTGCGCATGTCGCTCTCGGCGCATGTTCAACTAAAGCAGGCAGTCACAGGACACCAGACGGCAGCTGGCATGGGGTCCGTCTTTCGGATCGTTTGGGAACGAGCTTGGCTGAAGCTTGGGATGCAAGCTGACATGCAAACTTTTGAGAAAGAGTAGCATCAAATGTTGCATGTTTCCTCTGACTGGGAACTATTTGAATCGTTACTTTTGGGTAATCTTATAATTTTATCTTCAATTTTATCTTTGTTGATGTGGTATACCCGATAGCAAGGTTTTTGAAGTCTATGCCACCTTTCGGTAGGGCGTCAGTTTTGTCCCATGTATACTGTGCAGGACATTCCAGCAATATACATGATGACAAGGCACTCAACTGATAGATATGTTATTCCTTTCAAACCCACTTCTCATTTGTTATCATTCCTTCTTTCTTTCCCACACACTGTCGTGTGAGTGGTAATTGATAAAAGCTAGGTCCCTGATCTACAGGAAAAAAAGAATGCAATAAAGTCCCAAATGTAATCGAATGAAATAGTGGGGGCGGAGTGAATCAACATGCGACACGTCAAATTGGGACGAAATATATGCCACAAATAATGCCATGTCATCCCGTCTCATGGCTAGGATGGTCCAGGAGCAAGCCCTGCCGCGTTATACAGCCCATCACATATTCTTCTTCAAGTTACCAAACAAAACAAAAAGCAAGCATGGGCATTCAAGCCATAATGGTGAAAGCAGGTGAAGATGGCAAAAACCGTTGAACGCACGCGTCATTCAAGTCCTATACTACAGAAGCAATGACATGCGGATCGACGGGAGTAAAGCGCCGAGACGGAATTTTTTCTCTTTCTTTCTTTGTACGGAGAATTGTGAGAGGAACCATAAAAAGTAAAAGGGCGAATAAATGCATGGATGCTGGGCTTTTGGTGGCTTGCCCTGATGCTGGTATCGGTGACGACCCCAGATTGGAGAACATGGGACCACCAAAAAGGGTCCTCTTGGCGACGAAGCCTCCCATCCAATCCATAGCCAGGGAGCACGAACAAGCAAAAGAGTCGCCTTGGCATAATGCTGGCTAGTAGCCATTCGAGCTGGCCAATCAGACTACAAGACGGACAAACAACTGAATCGATCAACATGAAACTTGATGACCGCATTGCAATTCGGTTTGATATAACAATCACGCATGTGTGAGTGAGTTGTATCAAAGTGCCAATCTGAATGATGAATCAAAGTGATCAAGTGTTTGCCGCCAGCTGAGTAGGAAGCGCGAATATCCAGCTATCTCCGAAATGAGCTAGATCCAATAACGTATGGACATCCGCGAGACCTCAGGGAAATTACATAGACAACCCTGTAATTAACGTACCAACCCCACTCCCGCACTCTTTTTTTTTTTTTTTTTTTTTCCTCTCCATCATCGCACTGGCAAGAGAGTGCTTTACTGCAGCGGGTTGTCCGCTCTGCTTTCATCGGCAGCGCGCCGAACAAATCAGGATCAAATGCGACTTTGCACTCGGCAGTTATACTTTCTAATGACGGAGGGAGGGCGGTAATGACCGAAAGAAACCTTGATGGTGCCATCTTGACCAGCCCGTAAGCGCCAGTCGAATAAGAAACAAGGATCTAGAGGGGACTTAAATTGCGGTAACCGATTTAATATGTATATAGTTCAAGAGTGGTGATAGAGTTGTAGTTTGAATCGGATATCCTAATGGCGATCTCCACTGACGCCGCGACTCGTCAAATGCCGGCAGTCAAAAAGTTTAACCATACTATTTTTCTTTACTTTTTTATTTTCCTAGTTGTTGAGATTTGTATTTCACCTACGTACTGTGGATACTTCTCAAGTTTCTTAACACACATACTGCAGAGCATCAGTATATGCTGGCCGGGATGCCGTCATACAACAGGCTTCCCAGATACATATTCCAAGCACTATGCCTTGTTGCACAGCCTTCTAGGAGTTTGCTTTCCGCGCCATTGTAATTGACAGACAATAAGGGGTGCTTGGCTCTCAAGCAAGCAAGCAAACGATAATGCTTTGACATGGCGACATGCATTCGTGGCGCAGAAGTTGGAAATGCCATGCTAGTTGACACGGGTCGACATGCCCAAATATATGCGGATCGGTTGCTTTAAATGTCAAACGCCACTGCAGGTGGGCCTAGGCAGGCTTGTGGACAACCGTGATCTGGATATATCTACTAGAATTTTTTTTTTCTTTTCTTTTTTTTCTTTTCCCCCCATAATTGCCAATATTTACCAGACCGATGAGCACTGGGATCAGATGTGGCTGACAGTCGGGGGAATGCCCGGGTCGGTCTTAAAGAAAGAGAAAGTTGGTGGGCAGGAAGGACGTGGGGGGTCTGCCGATTGTGGCCCGGTTTCATCGGCGCCGATGACAAGATACTGCAAAATCAAATCCTCCTTTCGCCGTGGTAATCCCTAGGAAATACGCAATCAAACCGATTGACCCCTTTCAAGCAGAGGAAAGGAGGCAAATTACATTCAAACCAACCAGGACATTCCCATGACGCCTCCGACCTCTCTCCCTTGTTGCTTGTTTGTTTCTCTCGTCACACCGCCTGATCGTTTGTGCTGCACATCGACTCTGGGAATTGGTAGTGATTGGCTCGGCACATATTACCACCCGTGCAACAAAGGACGCAAGGGTCCGGGGGCGGTGGGGTACAACCCTGAGTAACCTTAGTAGGGTCAGGGTCAGGTTACCATCACTGTGCCACTTACTTTCGAGAGAGGCAACCCAGCCCAGTTCGACTGGTACTTTTTCCCGTCAATGGATGGACAATCAGGTGCTAATGACTGAACGGGTAGCCCGACAGTTGCTTTTTCGCCCGGCATACAAGACAAACCGCATGAAAATATAGAAAATCGAAACTATGATCGAAAAAACTCAAAGCAGGGGAACATGACATGAAGTTATATGAGTGAAGGATGGGGTGTGGGTTTTTGTGATGGACAGGATGCTTTTTTCCAAAACAAAACAACCCAAAGAAGAAAAAAGCAAAAGCGAAAGAGGGGGGGAAAGAAGAAGAAAAGTACCTATACAGGAAAGCAGATGAGAGCCCATTATCTGCATAAAAACACAATTCACAACTCACAGGTGGCGGCTAACTCGTAGCACAGATCGTTCGTTGCGTTCGGGTAGTAGCAGTGTCGCCGGTGCACAAGAAAACGTATGTACTGTGAACGCCCAGAGCACAAGGGAGCTGCTGTGAAATGAACCCGACCAACCAACCATTATCCTCCGGCAGTCCCCTTGCATTAGACCCGGTATCCGGTTGGCACGTGTTTCTTTTCAGACAATTTATACTAAAACCGGCTGCAGAGCGAAAGAGGGACAGAGAAAACCCGCAGTACCTGCAGCGGAAACAGTGCCGGCAGCATAAACACTGGATTGTCGACATTCACAGGGACAACGAACCAAGGAATGAACATGTTGCCGACCAGGCGAAATACAGATCTGACTAGGATTGAATGATCGACACAAGTCAGCCCATAAATCCCTACATATAGTACTGTACGCATTAGTACGGACGCCGCCCATTCTGCAGCAGGGAATACTGGATTGGATGGGTGGGAAAAAAAAACTTAATTTTGGCCGATATCGACAATGGGATTTCTTGCATGGCTCGTTCTTTCCCAATCCCTGCTTGGTTTCTGTCAGCCACTTTGGGGGCAAACTTGCTTTATCATAACGTACAAAGTAGAGCGGAACGTTTGCGCAACTTGAAGAATGGACAGGCCCCTTTCCTCCATGCACATCTTTCCACTACCCCGTAATTACCACGTCTTGTTGACATCTGTACATGTTTGGATGTCCAATGGCAAGATTGCTAACTTGCCAAAATCCAAATCCTGCACCCAGAATGGAGTGGTGGGTAAGTGCAGGGATTTCTACACATTAGCGGACCAGTTTGTGAAACCTGGGGCGTTGATTGGAATGAGCCCCGCTGGAAGACCCTGGCGCTCGCAATATCAAAAATGGCAAGTATCCAGACAGGTGGAGAAGCAGACACAGATGAAGGAATGAATTGCGATTCTTATGAACCATTCGACGCCGGGCTGCTACTCTGTGTTGCGACTCTGCCAAGGTGACGACGAACAGAAAAGGTAGGCCGTCTATTTCTTTGTTTTGTTTTGTGATGTTATAGTTGGGTCGATTTAATCGCAATATAAACTGGGGTGGGTGGCAGGTTGGACCAAAGAAAACGATATTACGACGTAGAGAATGTACTGGTGTAGATGTTAATGCTTAACAGCTAATAACTTCGTACTTAGCTCGGGATATACTCTCTTGTCGTAGTATTTGTAATTTTTCGCCATGATCGGCGGATTTCGCAAAGCTGAAGAATGTTTCTAATCCCCTTAATATTTGCCAAAACAGCCTCGCGGACTGAGCTCCTTAATGATGGTCCTCGACGAGAGTATAATTTACTGACACATTAGAAGGACTGTTTCATGACCTTTTGCTCCTCATGGCTATCAATAACAACACAATCAAAAATAAAAATAAAACAAGGGTCTCGCCAAGTCTGGATTCAAGCCCCAAGCGAACCTTCACTGTCCCTCCTTAGTCGGGCTAGTACCCGTTAAGGTGGGGATTTAGCTCAGGGGCAAGGATGGCTGGAAGGCAGCTAACCACATTCCACTCCCACTGAACATACACTCCTCCATATTTACAACTGCCTACTATTGGTAACAGTCGTGGCTATCACAGTTTGCTGTAGTTCCAAGAATAAAATGCCACAAACACGAACCAGAAGGCCATAAATTTCCTACCAGCGAATGTTGATCTTCCGTTCCCGATGTCATGCTCGCCGGACAACATTGCCAGCCCCCTCATATGGCTTAGTATCTGTAATCACATTGGGATTTCTCGTAATTTGAAAATCCAGCGTACATAATTAAATCCTCACAAGCTTCAAGAAGTGTCGGTCAGCCGTAGAGAGACGAGCAACAACTCTGAGTCTAGACCTCGACTAAAGACACCAGGACAAGAAGAGAAGAAAAAAAGAATTTCCTACCAGCCTATTTGGTACAATAGTGCATGCAGCTTGGACGGACACCCACCCCCAACCCCCCAAACCAAGTGGCCCCGGCAAAAGGAAGCGATGCGCTGTAGTTAGTGGCTCGTTAGCATATGCGACGTCAATCAGGGTTGTTCAGCCATCTCGAAACCTCGTCGAGGGCTGTCGCGCGTTAAGCTCTGACCCCCTTCGGCCGTCGCCAATTGAATTTGAATTGGGCATGCCCCAGGGGCCCTTCCATCCCCGACTCGCATAGCGGACCATGTCGCAGCTTACGCACCAGAAGGCTGGCAACGGCCCGTCAGACGACACCCTCTGCTTTACTCATCATCCACAGCCAAAACTAGACCGGGACAGCCCTACCTTCTTGGCTAGCACTGCTCGTGCTGGCGCAGCCGTCGCGATGCAGCAGCAACAACAAAGCTTCCGTCTGCCGCCCCTGCAAATCAACACCGCAAAACCTGCAGGAGCATTTCCCCTGACCGATTGCGGCGACAAAGACTCCAACCCCTCGACGACGCCAACGTCAGGCCGGTAAGTTTTCTCACATCAGCAAGCAGAGCGTACCTTAGGGACCTGACTTGACCTGCAAGCTTAACACACACACACACACATCCATCGCACCCAGTACGAGGCAAAACCGTTATTAGTTACCTGCATCAAAAGAAATAAGGCAAGCCAGGGCCGGCCCCACCCGGCTGTTTATTGCCGTTTTGCGCTGTGAATTTAGTCCCCAGTTCATTTCAGTTCAGTTTTCCCACTCCCCCTTTTATGTAGGTACCTAATCCCCGGATACCTTACCTACATGCAACTGGCTGCCTGTCAAGTGGCTTTTGATTTTATTTTATTTCCACTATCTCTTCCCTCCCATGAAAAAGAACACCGCTTACCAGGGCACAAGACATCCGCTCGCCATCGTGCCAAGCGATTAATCACTTGCTACTCGAGAAAGGGAAAATAAGGCCCATTCTCAAATCCCAAAAAGTACCAACCCAAAGAACCCCAGTCGTGTGACCGGCGCGCAGACGCTGTGCCTTACCACCACGGACCTAGTTCTTATAGTCTGTATGGCTAGCGAAGTCAAAGTGCTGATCGGACGCTGTCCTCCGCAATCCCCAGATCCCATCGGAAGCCCACCACTCCTAGTCCACTCCAAAGCACGACCGCGGCGTCCGACGACTTCTACAATAGCTCGACCACTTACGATTCGTTATCTTTACACGCGAGCATACCGCACATTGCCAACGCCGGACCCCAAAAGGGCCAGTCGCTTCCAGTAACGACCATTTGGCGAACTCAATTGTATATTGAACAACAGAGTTCAAACAGCACCACGACGTCCGACGAACCACAGACGTGGGTAACGATTCGCCCTAGCCGAGAGATTGATCTCACAACCGAACATGCTTGATCCCACTGGGCGACTGCTAATCTAGGAAACTCGCCTTTCTAGCCTACCATTATTCCGACGAATTCCTCATGATACCCAGAGTGCACACGACACCGTGAGACCTTCGACGCAGCCGGAAGGGTCTCAGGCCTGGCCAGCGATCACCATGGCTGGCCCTCGGATGGAAGCGGCCAAGGGTGCCCCCCGCAACTCATCTATAGACTCGGCCATTTCGGCCATTTCGACTAGCTCACATTCACACAAGAATCTAAAAAGTTCGACCGAAAGTCCCGCGGGGCCCTCAGATATTGGTAACTTGATCAAGGCCGCCGGTAGCGCAGAAGCGGTCATTCAGTACCTACTCAAAGAAAAGTCATCACAAGCCCAGCAAAACTCACAACTATGGAGGCTCGTTGACAAGCAAAGGGCTATGATTTTGGGTTTGAATAAGGATTTGGAACGAGCGTTGAAGGACAAGGAAAAGTATCGAAAGAAGCTCAAGGAAGTCCTGGCTGCTCCCCAGGTACCACCACTTCCAAGAGCGACCTCATCGGAAAGATCAATGACGGACCCCACGACTACGAGCCGGACCAGCCCTCCCCAGCTGCAAAAGCTTGATGTCCCACTCTCGCCTGCCTTGGATTCCGATAGCCAGAGGCACTCTCCCATCGAGGTTGCACTGGCTCCTTACCCCATCACACCCCCGGCAGATCAGCCGAATGGCCCTCCCACCGCTGTTAGGGAAATGCTTGATCCCACCCACTCGATGCCCAAGGCTCATGAGCACGCCCTCGACCAGTATGACCACGAAGCGGAGGAGCGTGAGGCCGAGGACGCCCGCAAGGCGGCCGAAGAGCTGGAAATTCCGATCCACCTGGCCATGCCCCCTACAAGAAGCCCCCCAAGCGAGCCTCCGCGGATGCCGCCTCCTAAACCACCAATACCATCCATGACCTCCGGCGACGGGCTCAGCCAATTTCCTCTGCCACCCGCACCACCACCACGCAAGCCACCTCCAGCGCCAATACAAATACAAACTAATGTCCAGACATCGACCGATGACGATGAGGCTGACGTCGACTCAGGCGACTCGGATTTGGATGGTCTGATCGGGGTTGCCAAGGGATCGGATTCTGAGAAGAGAGGACGACGCCGAACACGCGAGGAGGACGAGCATGACAGAGAGATTACTGCTTTGAAGGAGGCTGAGAGGCGCAGTCTGTCCAAGAAGAGCAACAAGAGCACGACCAGCTCCAAGGGCACACCGAGGGAGAATTTACCAGTACCCAGCCTGCCGGCAAGCCCGCGTAACATCTCAAACGGCTTGCAGGTCGAACGCCCGTCTATGCTGACTATTCTCAGCGCCGACGAGCGAGATTCCGGGCTTCCACCACCACCGCCACTCCTAAGCCCTGGTCTACCTTCGAGTCCTCGGCCGTTCGCCGTAGGTCTAGCTGGCACAACGATCAACTCACCACCGTTGTCTCCGCGCCACCTCGGCGCTTTTGCAAGCGCTCCGTTGTCACCACGGCCACCACGCCAGCCGATACCTTTACCACTAAACACCCCCCAACAAACACCGCCATCAGAGTCAAATGAACTAAAATCGCCAAGACCGCTGAACATTGTCAAGAAGGCCATGGACGCTCTTACGGCGACAAGCCCTACCAAGTACACGAGCTCGCGTGACAGCCCGGTAGGAGAAGCCCAGGTTTATACTGGCTTCATTACGGAAGAACACCCTGACTTGCTTCTTCCTCCGAATGCACTTCTATCAATTGAGGTCAAGGTGGCCTCGTCACGAATGAAGCCCTCTCGTGCAAGCCTTCTTTCGCTTACTCAACTGGAGGAGGACCCTGTTTTCACGCTGGCGGTTCTGTCGCGAGGCCAAGGTACCGAGCTTTGGCGGGTGGAAAAGGATTCTGTATCGCTTGCAAAGCTCGATCAACGATTGAAGCAATGCCCAGCTTTCACGGCCAAAACGCCTGATCGATCTCTCTTTAGTGGGCACGCCCCCGCGAAGCTAGACGCCAGGCGCATGGCATTGGAACAGTATCTTGATGAGTTACTGAACACGCCGTTGGACACTGAAACAGCAGTTGAGCTTTGCAGATATCTTTCCACGAACACGCTCCCCGCCAACGCAGACGAGACCGGTGTTGCAATTCCGCGACCCGATAGTCAGCCACAAAAGACAGGACCTGGAGGCCGTCCCTTCAGGACTGGCTACCTTACCAAACGCGGCAAGAACTTTGGCGGATGGAAAGCTAGGTTCTTTATGCTTGAGGGTCCTCAGCTGAGATATTACGAAACGCCTGGTGGTGCGCACCTTGGAACTATCAAGCTGCAGAAGGCTCAGATCGGGAAGCAATCGGCACCTCAAAACAACGAAACGTGTTCTCCGTCGTCGGCCGCAGGCGGGAGCGAAGAGATGGACAATCAGTATCGCCACGCTTTCCTCATCCTCGAGCCCAAGAAAAAGGATCCGTCGTCGATGACCAAGCACGTACTGTGTGCCGAGAGTGACACGGAACGCGACCAGTGGGTGGATGCACTCCTGCGCTGGATCGACTATCGCGACCCCGAGGAGGAAGAGGCCAAAAAGAAGGAGATGCTGAAGAAGGAATCGAAGCAGATGCAAACGAGTGATGCGCGTCTTGCACGGTCGAACTCTAAGCAAAAGAAGTCGTCTAGTCGCCCTCAGAAGCAGCAAGAGAGCGAGCCCTTAATCGCTGTCAACTATGAAGCAACTCAGCAAGGCGAGATACCTCACTCGGCACCAAGCCGCAAGGGCAGTGCGGGGCCCAATTATGACCAGCCTTGTCCGACCCCTATGGGTATGAGCTCTCAACAAAGCTTCGCAGCATCTGGATATCAAAACCCGCAGCCTATCTCGGATTCGCCCTCTTGGGGAAGCAGGGCTGGAGGTGGTGGCGGTGGCGGTGGCCTAGTACCACCTGATGAGAAGAAGATTAGGAAGCGTAGCTTCTTCGGCTTCGCTACCAAGCAGCCCCGTGGCTCGAGCGACGGCAATGACTCCCTGTTTGGGGAGATTCCAACTCTGGACCAGGCGCGTCTTCTGGAAGCCACCCTACAGGTCCGTTCCGGAACGTGTTTGGTGCTCCTTTGGCCGAGGCTGTGAGACACAATGCGCCATTCGATGTCAAAGTTCCTCTCCCTGCAGTCGTCTATCGCTGCATTCAGTATCTTGAGGCGAATAACGCACTGAACGAAGAAGGCATATTCAGGCTCAGTGGCTCGAATGTAGTCATCAAGCAGCTTCGCGAGCGCTTCAACTTGGAGAGTGATGTGAACCTCGTTACTGACGAGGCTTACCACGACATCCATGCTGTGGCATCCCTCCTGAAGCTATACCTTAGGGAGCTGCCGACAACGATCCTTACGAGGGATCTTCACATGCACTTCGTTTCGGTGACGGAGATGCCCAACTCTTCTGCCAAGATTGCCGCGTTGAATGAACTGGTTGACAGGCTGCCCACCGCGAATGCCACTCTACTCAAGTACCTGATTGCTTTCTTGATAAGGATCATCAACAAGTCAAACATCAACAAAATGACCGTCCGCAATGTTGGTATCGTGTTCTCTCCGACTCTGAACATTCCCGCCCCCGTGTTTGCCATGTTCCTCCAGAACTACGAGGGCATCTTCGGCATCGACGCAGAGCAGTACGAGCTGCCCTCACAGCGAGATCCCATGGCGGAGCAGCAAAGGTGCTATGACGATGACGCCCGTAGCATCGACATGAATGCGATGCCTATGCAACGACCAGCTGGCCCAAGGCGCCCGTCGATGGCCTCAATTGAGCAGGCGCGTCCAATGACGTCGGGGCAGAGCGGCTCACCGCACCGCCAGCGCTTGGCAGAGCAGGAACGGCAGCGGAGTTCGCCGGAACCCCGGATAGGGCTAGGTCAGCTCAGCAATAGCCAGTTGAGGTCAACCCCAACACCCCCGGGCCAGCAGCAGCAGCAACAACCGCCGCAGCAGGTTTACGAACCGCAGTACTTGGCGCAACAGGGATATCAAGGCTTCCCTACTGGTTCCAACAGGCCGGCTTACGAAGGAGGCTTTGCGATGCCACAGCACTACGACATGTCGCAGCTGCAAACACCGGTGGGGCCTCGAATGGTAAACCCTGGGTACGACAGACCGCTGTACGAAGGAGGCCCCGCTGCCGTTAGCAATCCTGGATATGACGCCTACAATCCTGGCAGTGCGAGATCCAATCGTCGTGAAAGCATGCTCATGGGCGGCGCTATGATGGGAGGTCTGAATAGTCAAGGCTCGAGGAGCCGGCTGAACCAAGAGACTCACTACTAGACGGGAGCGCGTTTAGTGTATTTTTTTCTGAAGTATAGAAATTTTCTCCAGAAGACAACTTTCTCGTGCTGGAAGATCTTTCTGAATATCCGGATTATTCTTGCTCGTTTTTCATTTTTTTTTTCTTTTACTTATTTCTCGGGAGGCCATAACATTTGGTTGTAGAGTTTGCTTGGACTCTTTTTTTTTCTTTGTTTCTTTTTCTCTCATTTTCCTAGTCGCTTCAGAGATACCACTTCTGCTGGCTTTCTGATTTCTCTTGTTCAGAACATGAAATTTATTGTTTTACCCCTCTTAACTGTTGCTTCTACCTTTTGCTTTTTATCTTTCTCATATCCCCAGGGTTGGCTCTTTCTCTCGAAATGATTGTTGTCTGTTGAACCTCTTAGATTGCCTTTGGCATCTCGCTTGTTACTTGGCGACTTTTTTTTTTTTTTCTTTTTTCCACAAAATCCCATGTACACCTAGGTCGAAGATTGAGAGCGCGACTGTCATGTAAACGAACAAAGCTAAAACCACGCATGACGATAATATCGGATTTAACTAGCTAATCAACATCATGAGTTCACTCCAGGCGGGTGCTCAGGTACTTTTTCGAGGCTCATTCCTTTCTTGCTAGTGAACATAATGAATGATACAATCCACGTTTGTTATAGAGGCTGTCCCTGCTCGAGTCCTGATTGAGATCGGGCAAGATCAGGGTATGGGATTAAGTGCACCGACAACAAAGAATAAAGACATGAACTTTTCCCGTAGAGTTCTGAATGTATGTACTCCGTAACTCCGCACACGCCCAGCGCCCGGTCCACCCACTGCTGTCCGAGACCTTTGGGATTCCCCGCGGACATCCAGCAATTTCCAAAGGTGCCTGGTTTGAGTTGCGGTATGGACGGGAAGGTACCTGGGTAGGCCCTTAGTTTTGTCTAAAATGCAAGAAGAAGGAGAAGAAAAGGCAGCCAAGAGTCCGTCTGTGCCTGCCTGTTCTGGTCTCAGCCAGTTTTGGGGGAGCCACGTCCTCTGCATACGGGCAGGCTTTGGACGGTTTGTCTGCATGCCATAGAACGTTTTCATTACTGCTGGTGCGACCACAAACTCTGTCTTCATTTTCATGAGTGAATTCTCTTCCTTTTCCTCTTTTCTTTTCTTTCCCCTCGTCCGTCGCCCTACTTATATTGCTTGCCAACCACGAGTCGCTGGCAAGTTCGGTCTGTCGGCTTTTTGTCAGTCCGGTGAGGCGGTCAAGGCTACATGCTGTCGACGTCAGCCGATTGATTCTCTCCTTCTTTCTTTTCTTCTTAATTTATTCCGTTAAATTTCCCTTTTTTTCGTCCAGATTCCGCAGGGTCTTTTCTTTATCATCTGAGGACCATCAGACTTGACCGTTTGCCTTCCTCCGTACCCTCAAATTTTACGTATTGGTGACGCGCGGCAGAGTTTTCGTGCTCTGGCCTGTTAGGACGATGATGATTATCATGATTGAGGGAAAGGATGTGCTTGGATGGTAAAAACAAGCCAAGAAAAGAATTTGGCTCTTTTGTTTCATCTTTTTTTTCATTCTAGATTGGGAAGTCACCGTATCTTGCTGCTTTTGGATATTGATACCGAAGAAACCCAGGATCAATCGTCCCCATGAGTAGTGGTCTTTTTTGGTAACGTTTGTTGGATGAGGCTACAAAAAGGCGGTTGTAGCCACACGTAAGCAATGTCGCTCACTGCAGCAGCACTTCTACACAACGGGTGCGATGACGTTAGCCACAGGTCGAGGAGCACATCCCCGGCATCTGTTGCCACGGCTACCACAAGTAGCGGTCGCGAGGGGGGAAGTATACCACCGTCGTCAAGTACTATACAGCAGCAGCAGCAACATCAATCGCAGCATACCATCCAGCCATCCTGCCTGACGACCAATGCAGAGGGGCCGAGTTATATGTCCTCGGTAGGCATCGACACAGACCATGAGGCCGAGGCAAAGAAGCCGCGGGCGTGCGACAGGTGCAGAGGTCTGAAGGTTCGCTGCATCATGGAAGGTGACGGTGACGAAGTTGGCGGAGGGACATGTCAGCGATGCGCCAAGGCCGGTCGGAGGTGCGTAGTGACGCAGCCAACAAAGAAGCGACAGAAGAAGACGGATAGTCGGGTTGCGGAGCTGGAGAAGAGAATAGATGCACTCACGGCTTCACTGCACGACAGCAGGCGCGGAAGTGGTGTCATGCAAGGGGAGGATGGGGGAGGCGAGGATGGTGGCTCGCCGGAGAACGGAGACTGTCGAGATGAACCTGC
This sequence comes from Magnaporthales sp. P1609, assembly GCA_003709005.1. Classification (NCBI taxonomy): domain Eukaryota; kingdom Fungi; phylum Ascomycota; class Sordariomycetes; order Magnaporthales; species Magnaporthales sp. P1609. The sequence continues at coordinate 1,461,701 of PELF01000005.1, read as the reverse complement.
AGCCGCGTCCGCCAGTGCCACCAGTGCTGAAGCAGCAGCTCCAACAACAACGTTTTCGGACCGGCAGCGCCGGCCAATACTGACTGGGGGGATACCAAACCTCAATACTGACAGCTCCTCTCTCATGAATGCCTGCGGTATTGTGTTTGAGCGTGCGGCCGGCCCAGGAACAGACTACTCGGGCGTTGGCGGGCGGAAGCGAAAGTTTGGGACGATGATGGAGCGGGATCAGCACCGCCTCAGCCGCCACAGCAAACCATGGGCCATGGATACAAAGATGTCGTGGCAAGAGCCATCGTCACAGAAGAACTGGCAGCAAAATTGTTTGCGCGCTACACAGAAAGTATGTGCCCGCATCTCCCTGGTGTTGTATTCCCACCAGATGTGACGTGGAATCAGATCAGGGTCAGCAAGCCGCTTCTATTCCTAGCCATAATGGCAGCAAGCTCTTCAGAAACGCCGTCACTGCAGCGAATACTCGTTCGGGAGATGATGCAGATATTTGCCGAGAAGATAGTCATTATCGGCGAGAAGAGCATCGAGCTGGTGCAGGCTTTACACATTGCTGTGTTTTGGTACTGGCCACCAGAGCACTTCGAGGAGCTCAAGTTCTACCAGCTAGTCCACATGGCCGCCGTCTTGGCTATCGATCTCGGCCTTGGGAGGAGGAGGCCGACTGTTCGTGGCAGACATATCCCTTGGTCGCTACGTGAAAGCAGCGGTGCGGGGACATCAGCATCAGGAGTAGGTGGCGAAAGCAGTGACGATGCTCGTGCGACAAGAAGGAACAGCATCAAGAGAAACCCGCCTCCAGATCCTTGCAGTCTAGAGTCTCGCCGTACGTGGCTTACCTGTTATTACCTAGCCTCGAACACCTCGATGACATTACACAGGCCCAATCTGGTGCGCTGGACGCCTTTCATGGCAGAGTGTGTTGAAGTGCTCCAGACATCACCCGATGCAGCGCCCACAGACGCCTACTTTTGCCATCTTGTCTGGACCCACAAACTTTCCGAGGAAATAGGCGTCGAATTTGCCATGGACGACCCAGGCGCCATCGTTGACATCGCGGACAGACGTACACAGCATGCCATCAAGAGCTTCGAGCGTCAGCATCAGAAATACCGGGATGCTGTCCCGACAGATCTAATGCGACCTTCTCTCAAACTGGGATTTCACGTCGTGAGCCTTTACATGCACGAGATTGCGCTCCGTATAGAGGAGGATCCAAGCGAGGGATGTGTGGGCGACGATGCCGTACTGACACCGGCACACGTCAGCTCGTTGTCGGCGTGTCTAGCCGCTGTCGACGGCATATTCAATACCTTCTCGTCCATGACGCCAGAGGACGTGCGCTGCCTGCCCGTTTTTAACTTTGTTCGCGTTGCATACGCCACTGTTCTTCTCATCAAGATGTACTTTGCCGCTTCCGCTCCAGGTTCGGAACTCGGCGAGGTCATTAACAAGAACGAGATCCGTGTCGAGGAGCATCTCGGTCGACTCTTGGACAAATTTCGCCTGGCAGCGGCGGGGAACAGATCAAGGCCAGCCGCCAAGTTCTATATCGTTATTGCCATGTTGAGATCGTGGTTCCAGAAACAGGCAGGTGACGGTAGTACCAGTGCTGCGCAAGAAGCCACTACGCCTAAGAAAAGGCGGCAGGAGCCGAATACAGGAGTTGTAGGTGTGAACACCAACAAAGTATCACAAGCAGGCAGCAACAGCACCAATATGCATTTCAATACACCTCCCGAATTAGTCAAGGGTGACAAGGTCAGCACCAGTGCAGGCATTGTAGCTGGTCAGTCGGGAATAGCCATGGCGGTACGAGAACCAACAACAACGACAACAATAACAACAGCAGGAGTACCCTGGTATGTCTCCCAAAACACAGCTTCGCCATCGCTCATCTACGAAGCCTCCGGTCACGACGATCCGGCCCCGTCGGTAGCCCATACGTCCCCATCCGAGCCATCACCTGTGTCCATCGATGTACGTCAACGACATTACCAACAAATTACAGCCCAGTCCTTCCCCCAGCAGCAGTGGATGGGCATGGAATTTGAACCAGCTACTTTTGGTGACGGCGTGGTACAGGCCATGGACCCAGACTACAGTGGCAGCAGCTGTGATCGGAGCAGTTTTGCGCTGCCCGGCATGATGTTTTCGATACCGCCGCTGTCTGGGACAGGGGTTACGGGGGAGTCGCCATTTGCCGCGTCCGAGTCTTGGTATGGCGGCATCTTGGACTCTGCCGGCATGGGGAGCATGTATTACCTTTGATTGGTCTACTACGTAGAGGAATAGCATTTCATAGTATAATGCAGGACAAGGACGTTGAAATCTCCACGGATCCATGTATCTTATACATATACTATTGCTTTTAGACTCTTGTTGTCAAGTCAGTTCTATCCCCAAAGTCTAAAGGAGAGTAATACTTTGTTTCTGGTATTAAGAGAGTGGTACGAGGTGTGAAATGTTTATGTTTCAGTTTGTTTGAGCCGAAGGCAATTTGTCCCTTATTATTCACAGCACCTGCATTTTTGCCCACTCTAGTAGTATTTATCCAAGTACAATACTGCAAAGTGTCTGAACTCATGTCCGCACAAATAGCTTGACGAGTCGTGCGAGTTACAATCAGCCAAGGAAAAGTGGTTTATGGGATTGTGCACGTCTGTCTACTCCCCCCCCCCCCCCCCCCCCCCCCCCCCCCCCCCCCCCCCTTCCCCTTTTCCGTTTTCATCTGATCTCAGTCTACATCAACGTGGAGGGGAAAGAAACCCAACCAAGATGCTCGGACTACGAATAAGACTCCACAATCTATTATAGCTACCTATCAAGGAAGGATTAGGAAACTTATATTCCTATATTCCTGGATAGGCGAGACTTGTCAACGTGAGGAACACGACGGTCTCGAGAAAGTCCCCGGGCTTCCTTGATATTGACACACTAGAGGGGCAGCACTCGCTTGCATGCCTAGGGAATCATATTGACAATAAAAGGTTACCTTCCCGTGTGACCATGATCAGCTCCGACTATCAAACCAGAGAAGCACTTCCGCGTAAACATTTGCAGACATATCTAAACCGTCCGGACGCATCCAATTTTGGTTGTCAATTCTCCACCTCCCTCCATCAGATAATAGTCCCTCCGGCTTTTTGGATAACCAATCCCCAAGTTTTGGACAAGCTTCATGCCAGATTATCCAGTTGACAGCCAGTAAATACTAGACTCAGTACAGTACAGTAGTATATTACAGAACGATGATGAAACTACAAGTAGTACGCGTGCGGGGTATGTTGAGAGTCCTCCTACAACCCTTTGAACTTTGCTCATGTTGTTGGAAGGAACAGGCAATCCTTGCTTTTCTGCTACCTTAGGACGCACGGAAAGTAACTAGAGAGTGTGTGCCTGGACAAAAAGTTACCTTTCACGGTACGTGTGGGTATGTGTGTGTGTTCGAGGAACCCCCGCGGCAGCTATCATCCATCTGAAGCCAGGAAATTTGTGCTTGTGCCTCGGGGTTTATCTGGTCATATTTGTTCTTGTCTTTTCATTCATTTAATCCATAATCCGATTAATCCGTCTCATCCAGAGATGGTCAACACCTCTTCACATATGTGCTTCTATGTTCGTAACAGTAGTTGACTTCGAATACTCATATTCGATTCTCTCGTGATGGCCAGGAAGAATACATGACCCATAATATCACAAATGGCCAATCTCGAAGTTCCGGGCGAGTGAATACAGGTACAAGGAACAGCCCAAAAGGCTAATCCATACATCCTTCCTACCCACGGTACTTGTGACTGTGGGTTAACTCAGCATATCTGTTGAGGAATTTGTGAAGGGGATGACTGCGTCGAGGGCAAAGAAACCCTCGCACGAAGCCATCTGGCCCTCGTAAATGGCGCGAGGTGTATGTCGTTCAGGACAGGTTAACGTCTTTGCGGGTACTGAAATTGGCTCGGGGGGCATCTGAAAGAGAAGGCGCTTCTCTCCCGAAGTTATGATTGGCGGTCACCCTCCTAGCTAGGTGATGGCTCGAGCTAGGATGCAATCACGTGGAGCACTCAGTCCATGTAAAAGTCCCCTTTGAGAATACGCTCTTGGAACGCATCTGGCTTCCGGGGTTCTGGCCTAGCCTGTGGCGTCTGCGCGGGAGGCGCCGGCATCTCAGAGACGGACTTGGCACGGTCATGCTGGGCACCCACACCTCCACCAGGACGTGGCGGCGACGTTCCCACGCTAGAACCGAAGGGGAATTGCGGCCGTGAGCCAGCAACGGTGCTTTCAGCGCGGGACCTAAATTGCTCAGACCAGTTGAAGCCTTGTTCTGTAGGACGAGCAGAAGCAGATAAAGCGTCAATAGCTGTTTTAGGAAATGTTGTTTGGTTTTGCTGTGGGGGGTTATGGGGTTTGGGGACAGCTTGATCGGACACACTATCGCCTGGAGCAGCAGACGGCGACGATGAGCCGCCAACACTGCTCTGGCGAGGGTGTCCCACAGTGGCTGGGGGGAGTGTGGTGACCATACCATTGGTGCCGGGACTGGTTCCCCTACCGTTTCGCATGTTACGCATCGCCTGGGTGCCAAAACTCATCCGCCGTGTAAAAGGAGTAGTAGGGGCAGTCCGGGAGCTGGAGGCACCGCCCTCTTCTTCGTCAATAGCGCTTTCATCGATTGACTCGGAGCCGTTCGTAGACAGGCTCCCGCGTCGAAGGCCAAAGGGTGTTGCCATGGTGGTAGGAGAGGTGCCCGAGAGGCCGATTGTAGAAACCGACAGCCTTCGACGCTGGTCATTCATAGCTGTTGCGATGGGACCAGGCAGTGCTGGCGTGCCGGTAGATGTGGAATTGCTACGTTGAAACAGATTGGTGAAGGCAGCTGAGGAAACAGAGGCACGGCGGTTGCGAGACATGTCGTTTGGGCCGTTGGCGTCGTTGTTGTTGCTGTTGGGTGGGACGCTGTTGGTGGTGTTGTTGTTCTGATCGTCGGTAGACATGGTGAATGATTGCAAATGGCGGCAGTTGATTGTGCGAGTGATTGGATCTTTATAGAAGTGAATCACGGTGGATGGTGTGAATCTAGATCTGACAATTCCGGCACTTGAATCTCAAGATCGTTCGGTTTGATGGCGCGGAAGCGGGAACTGGAGCTTCAGGTGGGGAATGCTTGCCGCGGTGGGTATGCTGGAGAAAGGAAAGTGGTTCGAGGATGGCGTGTGGTGGGACGCGAAATGGCTCGAGGTCGAAACTTGAATTGGCCTTGTTTGGCTGATTGACAAAGGAGATGGGATACACCAGATTCTCGTAATTGTGGTATCAGCTGTGAGTAGAACAGAGGTGAGCAGATTGAGCGGCACAATGGGGTTTTAAGTCCGTTGAGCTCTGGGCTACACTACCAGCTCCGCAATGTGCGGATCTGCAACAACGGGAAGGCCAGGCGGTGGTAGCGGTAGTGGGCGTGTGGTTGTGGTGTGGTGTGGGTGACACGGTGCAGTGCAGATTTGATTGAACGTTCTCAATGCTTGCTTAGGGGAACCTGTCCGGGGTCGGCCTTTCGTTTGCCTTTGCCGATCAAAGGGAGGCGAGGAACAGACAACAGCCAGTCAAGGAGTTTTGACTTTTGGGGGTTCTTTGTTGACTCTGGTTGGGCGGACAAGGCAGGTACCAAACCTAAGGTAAGCAGGGTAGCGGTAGGGGTAGTCAATAATTCTTTTCTTTTGACCAGACCCTTTTCATGCAGCTGCAGGCGCCAAACAAAAGATCAATCAACCAATCCCCGGCCAACAAGAAAAAGAAAAAGAGAAGAAAAAAAAAATTGGTTTGTTTGGCTGACTGGCACCACACCACGTCGCAAGGTCCACCGAATCGCCTTGCTGTTGGTAAGTGGAGCAGTCTGAGTAGTAGATATGTATGTGCTTGTGGTGTTGTGTGTGTATACAAAAATACCCGGGCACCACTGTTTAAATTGCGTGACGTCGTGTAGCAGTCTGGTTGGTCTGAGTATCCATCGGTTTCACTCTAGGACGCTTGTCGATTAACAGCCGAATGATCAGCAATGTGTGTGGCGAATTCGTAGTACTCGGCCGACCCTTTTTTGAGGAATTGCGTGCGTCGAATGATTATTGAGAACTCACGCTCGGGTCCCGTCAAAATGCCTGGGTGATGACGTGAGGACTAAAATTGTTGCTATACGTATCAACAAAGAACATATAAGAGGAGTGGTGTCAATCTGCTTTGGACAAGATTCGTTTTTGAGTGGACGCAAACAGTAAGAAAATGAAAGACGGTGCTTCCCTTCAAAAAAAGACGAGGTGACTCTGACCATGTCAAGTTGCGTTCCAAGATACCTGCAAGGAGTACCTCCCAGCACACTCACTCACGCACATTCCGGGGAAGAGCAACTAAATCATCCAATAGGAATAGCAATAAGCGGGGAATATGGGCCCTTGGAAACATGCAACATATTATGGCGGGGTTCCCTACATATCCAAAGAACCCAATCCTTGTTACGTGGGGTATCTGTACGCCTAGCAAAATACTACATAAAACTACATCACCAACGAGGCACCTGCCATCCATGAAGATAAAAAAATAAGAAAATAAAAAAATAAAAACAAAATAAAAACGGTATTACAGGATAAATAATCAAAGAGTTAATTTGCAACCCAGCCGTGACCGGCACCGGGATACATGTACACTTGGAACTATATATTAGACTCAATAAAGGTTCTGGAGAAAAATAAGCTAGCACAACCGATGTTCCTACCGGAATGCGGAGCGCGCTTGCAGTTAGGCTACGTGGTAGGTTCATTAGTGAGCGTCGCATGTCCCAGGAGCTCTCCTTCCTCTCGAACCTAGACTACGTCGAGGGTACGCAAGACCGAGTTAATCCCTGCCCCATCAGCCGCTGAAGTCAGTAGCAGGACGAGGTTCCTTCCCCGCAAAGTCCAATATACCGTAGTAATATTCGTGCGTGTCTATCTGGTTGCGTGTCCACTTTCGGGACTCACTTTTTGCGGGGTAACAGGAGAGAATCAGTTACAAGAACGAACGAGGAGAAAACATTGGGTAAGAAAATTACAACAGAACTTGGTAGGCGGAAAGCCTAACGGCAGACCAGCTTCCCCAGGAAGATCTAAAGCTTCTTATCTGCAAAAAAGGCCACTACTACCTACTACAGTGCAATGGTGGAGCCCATGGAAATGCAAACAGGCAGGGAGCCACAATTCGCCAAGACAGAGGCTGCAGATCTTCATCTGTGCCTTGATGTTCGTGCCTGAGACTGACTACCTTGTTGCTTTTGTGCTAGTTTAGGCTTTTTTCCGTTGGCTTCCGGTCAAGGGCGTGATATTTGGGGCTAGCTAGGTGGTATTATAGTCCTTTTATTCTTTACTTTTGTTGTTTTATCTCTTGCACAATACGGTATATATCTTGCGTTTCCGGAGGCAACTTTGTACTGTACAGATACGCAGTCCAAAATCCGATGGCTCCAAGATAAAAAAGATTAAAAAAAAAAAATATAAAAAAAAGAAAGCAGTCCAGCCACCCGCAACAACAACTCAACAAAAAGCGGTGTCGTAGTTGCCTTTCTAGTGCAGTTGACCAGTTCATAGAGTTTGGACCGACTTTTGTTAGCATCTATCACGCGTCTACCTAGAGCTAACTGCTAGCTTGCTGCGGACAACATTCGACGTGTGGGCAACGCCACTTATGGAGTATGTAGGCTACGTTAGATACAGGGGAAATTTAAGCCTTGGGAAACATTAAACAAGGAAATTAAAATGGAAAATCAAAATGGAAAGAAAAATTGAGAAGTCGACATCTCGATGGCTCCCCGCACCGGCACCTACCGCGGAGCTCCGTCGTTGCATCTTGCTTTGGCACGCGAGTCAGCAGCGGACAACTGAGGGTTGCGCGTACTACGGAGGGTGGGAGGGTCGCGCTGCATATCTCGAGTTTACTTGGATGGTAGCCGGGTAGGTGATACTAGTACCACTAATCTACCTTACTTGGCTTGCAGGTAGGTGGGCAGTTTAGTTCCGCTCCATAATCTCTATTGGTATTGCAACCCAGACCAGCAGCGCCTTCCAGTATTAACCTTGCCCCAGCACTTTTGTTTTTCCTCTCTTGGGAAGGCTTCGAAACTTTATCAACCCAAGCATTTGTTTCTTTGTCCTTTTTTTTTCTTCTCATTTCCTACATACCCCTATTCTTTTCATCCAAAAACCCTTTCAACTGCGAAATAACTTTCCATTTAAGGTGGCATCCTAAACCTGACAGAGCCTGGTGTGCTGCTGTCTGACGATAGCACCACATGAGCATGAATTGGACCAATTGCTCGTCCCATCTTTAACCTACCTAAGTGCCTTGGGGAAGGAAAACCACCCCATCCTCTGGAAGCCCCGCACCAGCTCATGCGGGAAAATGGGCACATATCTGCATGGGATGGGAGCAGACTGTCTGGTGTGTATAGGGGGGCGCACCAAAAAAGGCCATCTCGGATACGCGCCTCATCTGCAAGTCCCATGCCGTGGAACCATACTCTGTACCACCTTGACCACAACTCCACATCGGTCTCTTTTTTTGCTATCCCCGTTTACTGTGTAAACCTGCTACTGTTCTTTCTTCTTCGTAGCCTAGATCAGTTGAGCCTTGGTCATGAGGCCTAGGCGTTAACAGCTGTCGTCCCCAATCCATGCACTTATATTGGGCGTGGTTTGAGAGGGTGGGACGTCGGGCTGCAGGCACCACATTGCAGACAAGTGCCGTCGTTGCAAGTTCTAGACCCTCGCCGACCTCAAGGTCCCCTCTCCGAAATTTCCTGCAAAAGTGGGTGTGTCCTGATGGGTGGCAAGCCTGGCGGCCGCGGTTGCTTCCCGTGTCCCGTGTCCAAGAAGTAACATTTACGAAGAGAGAGAAGGGGGGGGGAGGATGTAGAATCATGCTTTCTGCCAGCCAATATCTTGTTAGAGGAGCCCTTTTTTGCCTCCCCCAGCCCTGATTTGGATTTTTTTTCCTAAGCAAATCATCCTGTATAACTCCAACTTGCGAGTGTAGATCATTCCAAGTAGAATATGATACTGACTCGCGACTATATCCTATGTGAACCACACACACCAAACAGTGGTATATGCAAGGTATCATCACCAGGACGTCACCCATTGTATAGACCAAACATTCTTGTCTTTCGAGTATCTCGTTGCTGTTGAAATCCTAGTACTGATTCTATTCATATGAATATTCCCTCAAGTATTCGGTCTAGGCCTGAAGAGTGTTGACCTCAACCACAGGATGATGGTGATGAGCCAGTAGACAAGAATAAAAAGATGAAAAAAAAAAAAAACATAAAGCCCCAGCTGCACCCCTGTGGCCCCTATCGCTCAAAACGACATCAATTGAAACACAATAACTTCCAACGGCCCTCGTACCCACCTTGAAAAACAAACATAGGGCCGACGTATGCTTAAGATGATTAGTGATACCAACGAGGCATACTCGCGCTCGTCGTAGCTCTTCGTTGCATCGAAGGACCGCTTCTCTGTCTTTCAATATACCCAGGAGCCGAAACGCGGACATTTGGCCTCAAAGGCAAAGGTGGAGGTATGGGAGGGGGAGATGGAGATGGGGGAGGTTGAGGATAATAAGGCCGGCTGAAGTGGTTAAACCGCTCTCTCGTACGGCGGGAGGAGTCTGAATCAGAGTCTGGGTAATAGTTGTTGATCATTATCTCGTTCGCAGCTGTCCTTGGTTGGCGTCGTACTGCAAGGCCTGCTGTAAGGCCTGCTCCTCCTGCAAATACCTCGGGCAGCCTCATGCCCCCTTTGTGGCGCAATTCAGGGTACGTCGTGGGGTATGCGGGATTCTCAACTGTCGCCGTAACCAGGTTCTTTCCAAAAAGCTTGAGGACGCTGTCGAGCTCTCCCATCCACCAGAGACCCAGCAGGACCACCAGAGCTGTCACCGGAAGAGCAACGGCCCAGTAAAGCCACTGGCCAACCTCCATCTCGCGGATGTCTGCCGTGTTCATTCCAAATATGGATGCTACTGCAGAGAGTGGCAGAAAAACCACCGTGACGATGGTGAAGGCATAGAGCGCAAGTTCCTGGTGGTCCTTGGTTAGGTCAATGTTTGCCACGATCTAGAGCCGTCGATATGTTGCGACTGTCAGTGAATACACCCTGTGATCAAATTAAGCGTCGCCAACCCGAGGAAATGCCGGTGGTCTGGCGGATGAGGATTTAGCCATGGCACGATACGTACGGTTCGCTCCAAGCCCTCGACATATGCCACCAAATCCATGTACTGTTGAGAGTCCCGGACCAATATCCGCTCGATATCCTTAATGAACCACCTTCTCAGGCCGTATTTCCATTTGGTTGGTTGCCTTGGATCATCTGTGCTCCCCTGGAGAGTCAAAGGCTGGATCCAGACGTCTTCCGATTCATCGGAAACCTCCCGACTTCTGTATTCTCTTCCCAATGTCTGGTGCCTTCTCACTTCCTGGTATGTCTCATAGCGAGTATGATGATGCGTGTGCTTTGTGTAGTAACCGTTGCGGCCACCTTTTGCCCGAGTACCCCAAGAATCCGGTGATTGAGACGTGCAAACAAGGCCATGGATTACCCATGCTTGTGTATCAACAACATCTTTGACGATCGAAAGCTCCTTTTTCAAGAGACTGGCTGTTTGCAGCAGGCGACGGTCTGATGGCTTGGTGCTAATTTCTGAATCCTATATCAACCCAACGCATTAGTTTAGCGGGAAGTACTCAGGAGGTTGTGCTCCGAGTTATACAAACATACTAGTTTTTGAATACACTCGTAATACATCTTCCTAATGTCAACCTGGCTGTTGCCTGTGTTGCTTAGCAGTGTCAAGCTGAAAACCGCAGCGAGATCCACGGGAAGCACAATGGATTTTCCAAGCAACCTGGCTGGCTTGGGAAGTTTATCAACTGCCTCTTTGATCCCTTCACTGATCAGGTCAACCGCAGCAAATAGGTGAGACCTCCCCTTTTGCGAATCGGCTGAAAAGTGAACAAGACTCATAACAATATGTACCCACGACTGAGGCAGTTGCCTTGGTATAAAGACACTATTGACTTTGGTTCTGTCTGTCTGAGAGCTTGATATCATTCTCACAAAGGCTTGGATGGGCTGGGTGAGAGACCTGAGCTCTTGGCGAAGCATCGGTCTGAAGGAAGACTTGTCATTGTAGGCCTAAAATCTCTCGTTGAGCACAAAACCCGAAATGATGATCTTTCTGTTGACCCATATGACATTGGTAGCTGGGAACTTACTTTCACAATTCGATAAATAGCTCCCCAGAACTTTCCTAGGGTAGGTGCTTCAATCCCTATGGGCAAATAGAAGCGTTGAATGATCTCTGTTGCATTGAAAATGTCAATACACTCGGCATGAAGCTCTGCAAATTGCGGATCCTTGGTGCTTTCCGGTGTTACTCGTGAATTCAGCAAGTCTAACAGCGACTGATGTGTCTTGTTTTTGCAGGCTTCATATGCCCTCAGGTCTGCAAACCTAGCTTGTTTCGAGAGATGTGTATCAATCGCCTTTAGTTGATTCTGTACAGTTACTCGAAGACCTTTGCTTTCGAGGCCTGTCAATTCGGGATCATCAGAGCCCAGTATCATGAAAATGTGGAAGTCTGGATCTAAACGTTGATCCATAAGATCTGCTGCGATGCCAGTCTTTTGCCGTGAGGCTTCGCGGTCTTGAGGTCCCAAAACACCACGCAGTGGAGGTTGAGGAAGGTCGCTAAACTCCAAAAGCTGGTGATCAACAAACTGCAACCAGGCAGGGATAAATCATACAAATCTTACCTTGTTTTCATGCGCAGGGTAACATTGGCCCTGGAGGAAGTCGCCAAGCCCAAAAAGGCCGACCAGTTGGTAAGGCATACTTCTTGGTGTCGGTAGAAGAACTGTAAAGTTCTGGGCCAGAAGCTGCGGAAGTGCGCCAGGAACGACTTGATGTGTAGGCGTTAGAAAACAACTGTAGATCCTTAGAATAATCCGATTCAACTTACAGACCAGCACTGACAATCACGAAGGGGCAGAGACCATGTAGAGTCGACGTAAGACACAAGGATAGAAGGAATCGACGTGGTCGGCTCTCTGAGGGGCTCGCTAACAAGGTTAATAGCTTCACCCTGTAATTCTTTGAGGCTCATCTCCCCACATGTTATGAGGCATGCTGGGGATTCGAAGGTAGTTTCTTAGTAAAAGCGATGACGATGATTACTCGAGCTTGGATAACAATGACCAAGACTTACAATTATCAACAACTATGCACCACAGCTGGCTAATGTGAAGGCAGAAGCCAGGCTGTGCATGTTCTGTCTGACAGATAGCCTGTTGCATGTCACGATCTCGACTGATCTGGCTGTGATGAGCTTGCATCAAGGTTTGGTTGGGATACAAGGCAGGATCCCCAGTTGCTGCGAGGCCTGAGTATCTTCTATAAGATATATAAGGCATACACAGCCATGTAGCAACACGTTGTCTTGGTAGCAGGTCTCCGAAGCTGTCTTCTTGATCGAGAGATACGTTGTGGTAGCCTGGCTCCATGAAAGAGACATGTCTTCCAGTCGCAGTAAGTTTGGACCCACCGCCAAAGCTTTGTTTTACCTCTTCAAGCAGAGTGAAGAGTTTGGGCAGGTCGTCGGAACGGCTCAGTGGAACTCGACCAACATTTTTCTGGCGGAGGAATTAGATCTTGCAAATATCCGAGAAGCGTAGGAAACCCCCCCCCCCCCCCCCCCAACGATAGCAAACACAGAGCAACAGCACTAACCTGAAGGGTCTCAAAATTTAAAAAATCTTGCCGAAAGTGACTATGTAAACGTCTGTCAGAATCTTACCTTGTCAAAACATTGTTAGCATATGTGGACTCACAGCCAGCGGAACAGTGGCTGTCTCTGCTTCTTTGGATCATGAAACGTGGTAAGCTTAGCACGGTGAGGCCCTTGGAGCAAATCGTTGCCAATGTATCTAGAATCGTATATCTCGATCACCGGAATATCCATTGCTCCTGGCAGGATCTCGTTGATCGATGCATTTCGCAGATACTGTACTTGAGACTCTGTATCCTCGCTGGTCAAGCTGAAGGGGACCGGAGGAGAGTTCCAGGGGGCAGTATTGAATGCTGAACTAGAGAACAATTCACGGTAATCCTGATCCAAGCCTACGCTTGATGAGCCGCTGGAGACTCGGGTTGACGATGTCGACTCAGAGCTTGACTCAGAGCTTGAGTGGGAACGATCTTGATGCCCGTATCGGCGTCTGTGATCAGGACGTCGGCTGTAATAGCGGTCCCGGCTTGTGCTTCTCATCCTACCACGTCTGTGACGGGGTCTTTTTCTCCGCGGTAACGCTGCATTTTCGATTTCTTCCTCTTGAGCCTTGATGTTGTCATGATCGCCGTCGCTCTAGGCTTGTCCAAATCTATGATCAGAAAAGTCCACAACTGAACTGAAAACCACACCATCGGGGAGTCTGTCTTTTTTTTTGGCATGGCTTCGGCAAAATGCTCACAAGTTCATTCGCCTCTGCAGACTGCAATCCTTCGAAAATTACTTCAGCCTCGCCTTGCACAACTGCCTCAGAATTGCTACGAGAGGACGAAGACATAATTGGCGACCTCAATGTAGCGACAGTCAAGTTCAAGGTAACATATGAAATACTTGAGCTTAGCAGCGATATCTCAGGATGAGGATATGAAGTATCAAGAGAAACTCGGTAGGAGATGATAAGTGGCGTGGGTGGTGGTGTTCCTTGAAGCGTGGGCGGGCAGTTGCTTCTTTTACACTTTGCGCCAGCCTTACCTCTCGTGGGTAGTGGGCTGCGGCGAGGTGAATCTGACGTTATTTTCTAATTGCACAGCTTGCAACCAAACAACCCTGCACTTGCATAACTAGCTGGGTACTTAGCTGCCTTCCCTACCCTGATCAACGAAAATAGTAATTATCCAGCAAAAAATCCTGATCACTGGAGTAGAGCACAATCGCCCAAGAAAACAGGGGTTCTCCCTCGACTGTATGCCACGTCAATGTAGGGACATTGTCGTGGCTAGACAAACCCATGAATTCTTTTTTAGTGCAAAGTTAATCGAACAGAACAGGACCATCGCTTGTAATTTTAGGGCCACAGATAGCTCAGTGGCTAATTTACGAACGAACCTTCCTATATCAAAGGTCATAATGTGAGGATGTCTGTTTATATGAGAAATAACTGTCGCTAGCTAGTAACCTTTAGGATGATTTGATCATGAATATCTACAAATGATTAGGTTAGCGTCATGGCCTGGAACTTGGTTTCGAAGGATTTGTGCCTTACCTGGTTCAATGCCTGTTGATCATTGAGAGCCATCCGCTTTTGTGCAATAAAACGTCTCCTGGCAAGGTGACGCACAGAGACTTGCGAGACAGGAGTCGAGTTACCACTAACGGCGGGCGTAGATGCACCTGTATCGACTGCGGTGGTCTCGTCGTCCGAATCAGCCTCCGAAGACGAGCTATTTTCTTCAAGTTGCTGCTTCTTCTTCAACTTCTTTTCTCGTTTCTCTCTTCTCCTCTCCTTCCGTTCCTTCTTTTCCTTTTTTCTCCGCTTCTCGCGGCTCTCCTCATCCTCGGACTCTTGCTCATCAGCAGTCGTCTCCTCTTTCCTCCGCTTCTTCTCCTTTTTGCTCTTTTGGTCTTTTTTACTCCTGGATTTTACTGAGCTCTCTTCGGATGCAATGCTTCCCGCCTCAGGCTCCTTGTCGTCACCGCCAGATACCGTCTCTTTTATCGATTTCTTCTGCTTTTTGGCCCTCCGACGCTCCTCTTTAGACTGCACTTCATCCTCATCATTTCGGCTAGCCTTGCGTTTCTTCTCCTTTTTAAATGGCACCTCTGCAGGTTCTGGCGTCGTTTCTGAACTCTCCGCCTCGGCCTCTTTGTTCTCGCGGATAACGTCGCCAACAAGAAAGCCGCCGCTTACGAAACGCATGGTCCCAAATTTGCGCTCCACGTAGACGTTCATCGCGTGCGTCTCCTTGGCCTTCTTTTCCTGCTCGATTGCAGCCTCCGATTTGCCGTTTAGTCTAGCCAGCATCTCCTTGAAGGCGTTCAGGCCGGTGCACTCGTCGCCGCGGTTCATCTTGGCGCCCAGTCCGAGGTTGTCCTCCTTGAGCGCAACCTTGATGTGCGACGCGCTCGCAGCCGTATGATAGACGGCGTGGGAGGCATCTTGCGGTCCTAGGTATTGCCCGGGCTCCCAGCCCTGCGACCGAAGCATGCGGTGCCCAAAGTTTTCGGTGTTACGGCTCCATTTCGTGTTGTTTGGGTCGTTCCCCAGCTTGCGCTTGCTGTCGATTGAAGTTAGCTTAGAAATGCAAAGATGGCGACTTGGCCACTCACTTCTTTGGGGCGGAGAGACCCATCGTAGAATGTCAAATGAGGACGGCCTGGCAGTATCTGGAATGCGGACCAAGACGCGGATCTCGTCGTTGAAGGAAACTCCGACTCTGAGAAAATTTTGGCGGGGCAGACCCTGGACATAGTCTTATCTTATCTAATGAATCAAGTGCTGGTCAGGGGTTCGACGGTGCCTTGGGTGCTTTCTGACCCTAACCCTTGATTTATAAAGCAGATATCCACGACCTTGCCTATGACCACTGAGAATATGAGTTCTATATTCTCTGAAAGCAACACCTTTAATTCAACCCTCATTTTAGGTATCAAACTCTGGGCGGCTAGCGCCAAAGGCTCAAGCAAGTGAGTCGCTAATGGATGGTCGCTGAAAGTAAAATCAAGGTATCTACCTACCTTTTGTGTGTCTCCCTGTTTCTGCTACATACTAGCACGTATGGGACGGACGTGTATAGAATTTACAAAAGACCGTCAGTTGTCAGATTGCAAATGTACTACCGCGAGGTAGAGAATCCGGTCTAAGTACTACAGTCTTGCCTGAAAATCGGTCAAGGATTTGAATGGCGTGGTCTATTGAGGCAAAACGAATTTCCTGGGAGCCCCTTCCTGAGGAGGTCAAGCAAAAGTCCAAATCGGAAGGTGCGGCAGCTACCACTCTCCAACCACAAACATGGATGAAAATACTCGGTTCCATCATCGAACAGCGTTATCCAGCCATCGCTATCTAGGTACCTAAGTATGCTAGCATACTTGATTTTAGTAAAGATTACAACAGTTACTTGCTCTCTTGCGGCGCACATAATAGTCACCACAAGAACCCAGCCCAATACCAAAACCCGACTTGCCAGGTTAAACCACCGCCAGTTTCCTGGTTGAATTTCGTTGGCCAGGTCATACCGCCAAAGAAACCGGTTGCCAGAAATCGAGCTCCGCCGTCCGAGAACGAGCCTAGAGACTTGTCCACAATGGCGCCAGACCTAAAACCAGCTGAGGTTCGTGGTATTAAACCAAGCTTCTGCTGCACGGATTTGGCCTTTCATAGTGGCATCTCACCTCGGTAGAGATCCCATGCCATTCTGACAGCTGACCCCGCTACAGATCCAGAAGCGCCTCGACGAGCGAGTCGAAAAGATCCGTGCCGACTACTTGACCACGATAAACGGCGTCAAAAAGAGAGCCAAAAGCCACATCGCTAAGCTAAATACCAATGTGTATGTTAATCAAATGCTGTATTTCATAACTGCCGTAAAGCCAGGCTTTCAACTGAACGTCCTGTCTCTGTTTTTGCTCCATAGCAACCACGCGCGAGGCAAAGACTTGAGCAGACTAGTCGAGCTGCTAAACCAAAGACAGACGACTCAGTCGACAATCGCCGCCAAGTTGACAGGGCTGGAACGAGAATTAAATAGCCTTCGGCGTTACCTCGAGGCCGGCTACAAAGAGGTCGAGAAGAGAGCTGCAGAGTTGCCAGCCAACCTGATGAAAGACGGCGAGAGCTGACGGTGATTGCCTAGCAATATCTTCTCACTAGATAACCCGCAAACGCATTGGCACGGTCGATGGAATTGTTGGTGATTTGCCTGGATCGCGTGAGTATTCACACGATTGTTGCAGTGCACACACGATACAACTGTGCGTGCGTATGACACGAAAGCTTCGATATTAGCTCAACCGTGTAATCATTTAACGGGCCATCCAAGCGCACAGGAGCGCTACTGGCCTCTTTTCTAGACTGAGCTCATAAAATTTAAGCCGAAAACGCCGTGTCTATCATGTCTTTGCCGTTCTTTGATGCAAGTAGTTTGTTGTACACTTGTTGGCTCTACTGGCCCCTCGTTCGTATATTACAGTCCATGCCCTTGGTCGTCCGACCGGTTTCAAGAGCCCACAAGGGTAGTTTAGACCTTGAAACCAAAGCCCGCCATGCAGCTCTTGTACTGTTCTATCTTTGTCTTGCAGTCTTCGGCCGGGTCCTTGGCGTTGGAGAAGAGCATGCACTCGTCGCGTGCGGCCTTTTCATCTTTGCAAACACAGCAGGGCTGATGCGGCGAATGAAGTTGCTAGTCAGATCACTCGTTCTTCTTGGAGAGTCAAAAGTCTGCCACGCATGACATGTCCTGCAGGACGCACCTTGGGCTTGCTGGCATCGGCTGCGTTGGAGGCTTGCGCCGGTGCGATGGTTGCAGCTGCGTGCGCAGAGTCTTTCGGTTAGTTGCGGGGTTTTAAAGATTTTACGCCCCTTGCGCGCTCTCGGTTCTGACACTTACGCATCTTTGCTGGCGCCGAAGCTTGCTGTCCCATTGTCACTTTGGCTTGGTTAAAGGAATGTTGTTTTGTGATGTTCCAGTGATTTGAAATCATCGCGTCGCATCATTCTATTGCGCCGGACCACCCTTGGACTTTTTTATGGGTCGCTCTTTCGTCATGGACCCACTCGTTCCGATGTTCGCCGGCCAAGTGCAGGGTAAGTAAGCAAGAGGACCAGGAGGCTTGAGTAACCCCTGAACTAGATGACAATGTGACAGTAGGTAACTTCATGTGTAGTTTCAATTGTTGATTCCTACACTAGTAAAAAGTGCCAGGTGAGAGCGTAGCAGCTAGGATACAAAGCCAAGAATCATCCAATCATGTCTCCAATCAAGAAGGCCCTGAACCTCTGCATGGCATCCCTGAGCCGAATGAGCACTCCAGCAGCCAGCAACTTGACCTCATTTTCCTCGCCACCTTCCCCGTCGCCACCGCGCGTGTTCTCAAAGACTTGCGCTACCCACTCCTGCGTCTCGACCACCTCGCGCGCCAGCTCCCGGCAGATCTCACGCATGCGCAGCTCTTCGTTACCGTTGACCTCGAGCAGTGCCAGCAGCGCGAACAGTGCTGCGCGCGTCACACCCAGGTCTCCAGCGCATCGGGCCCGTATGCCGCTGCCCAGGAGCAGACCCCACAGTTCGGCCGTCATGTCGGGCAGGGAAAGCGTCGAGGGTCCGGCGGCGTGCACCAGGACTCCCAGGGTGCGAAGAAGGTGGGTCAGGAGTTCGGGCTGGAGAACGATGGCCCTCGCCCGCGCAGTCGACGAGCTCAGCGCGGCCTGGAAGCGTGCAGTCAGGGGAAAGAAGAATGACGTGGATATCTGCTGGGCTGTGGTATTGGGGATCGCTCGAACTCCTGCTTTCTGGCTCTTCTGCAACGGTGAATGACCAGATCCTTGTCTCTGCTGCAACCGCGAGGTGAAAGACGAGAGCTTGAGTAAATTGGGACCCGTCTGTTCATCCGCCGCATTTGCTACCATTGGGACCAGGAAACCCGTCGTTATCGATTGCGCGATGCTATCTATAGCACTTGGAGGCAGCGACTTTAGGTTTGAACCACCGACAGCCTGATTTTGTCCGGCCCGCGCTAGGTAAAACTGCTCTACCTTCTCGGGGAGTTTCTTGGACGGGAAAGATGCAGACTCTGCATACTCAGACCGCTCAAAGCCTGCTATCTCCCTTGCCGCAAGTCCCAGTACGGTCAGGACAGAAGCGCGCTGCGAAAGACTGTAGTCGCCATCAAAGAACGTCTTTGCAAACCAGGGACCCATTTTCTGCGGCTGCGCCACAACGATGGATACCATCGCTTGGGTCCTCAGAGACTCAAAGTTGTCCATGTTGAACTTGTCCTGGATTCCCACCAGAAGCCCTGCTAACTCCTCAGCATGGTCCTTGACTTCGGTACCGTAGTTGGCTTTGCGTCGAATCAGTACAGGTGCTGTGGCCAAAGAGAGTTCCTGCTTGTCGTAATTCTCCGTGTCTCTGAGATATGTGATCAAGTCCCTGATATACACAGGAGCTCTTGGCTTGTCCCTGCCCACTAGCTCTGCATCATCCTCGGAGTCTTCCCGATCGGAGTCAGGCTTAGCGTATGGTACTAAATCATCCTCTTCTTCGCTCTCGTTCACCTCCTCAATAACGAAGCCGCTGGCCCGAGCAGCTGGCTTGGGTGTAGCCTTCTTCAGGGGCTTCAGGGGTTTGGCTGGCCGCTGTGCCTGAGTGCTGGCTTCGGTTTCTGGAACTTCAGCTGTGACACGCTGGCGCAACGGCTCCAAAGACCCAACTTTATCCGTGACGTCTACCAAGCTTTTGTACCACCTTGCCTCATCAGTTTTCAGTATATCCATTTCAAAGCTGAGGGCCTTCCCAGTGCCCTGTCCCAGGCCCGAAAGTGCTTCGCCCATGATCATTCCCAGAACGCGGGCCCTTGTCTGAGGGGCATTCAACCTGCTCGAGACAGCATTAAGATAGACGCCAGATTTTACAAGTATGGCGAGCTTGACAGGGTTCAAACGGTGAACATAGCCAGCGCTAAGTAGTAGTATTTGCGCATGCGCTGCAGGAGAGATGTTCAGTTCTTTTTTTTCCAGAATGGGTTTCAGGGGCTGGGAGGCTTACCTTCTTGCTGCAGCAGTGGGGCATGCTTGATGTACAGGTTGTCCCCAAACAAAGCCATGCTCTTCTCCAAGACGGCAGTAATGTCTTCTCGGTGTTCTGCCAAAACAGCAACAGCGGCACGTCGGATACCCACAGGTTCACCAGCAGCACCACCAGAAACGGAGGTCAGCCAACCCACTATAGCACCTCTTCTCTTCTCGTCATGGCAGACAACGGTTTGAAGAAGTCCTGCAACTGCAGATATAAGAGCTGCGTCGTCTTTGGAGTTCCCCGGGCTGCTGAAGATATATGTAGCATATTTTAAAATAGCCATTAATAATCGTTTTTGGTCATATTGGGGCAGGTTCCCAAAGATGTGCTCAAAGACTTTAGTGTCCTTCTCGATTGGACTAAGAAGCAATCTTTCTACAAGAGATTCCACCAAGAGGTCTAAGAGGTTAGGTCAGCTTTTATGGTCTCCAAAATCATTCTAGATTGTGCATTCAAGGCTATCGTACTGGTGTGACCTAGCTGAAGAGCCTTGACAAGTAGTCGAGATACCAGATTGTTGGGTGATTCCAAAGAGTCTTCCAGAGCCCAGCTTATGATGTTCTGTACCAGCCATACACTGTAATTTCTGCTACTGGCAACCCATGTGTTAGTTTCACCTGAGGTTTTTGAAGCAGACTTTTCTGCTTCTGCCGCCAGTGAGACAATCTTGCCGCTGCCAATGACATTAAAAAACTCCTGAGTAAATGGTCGTAGCATGGTATTATTGCCCAGACTTTGGGAGCTGTTGATCCATATTCGATGCAAGGTACTATGTCCATGCAATAATGAACAAAGCAAATCGAGCAGCGTGGCTATATTCAAGCCCATCATGGACCTTCGAGTCTCGTCTGTGCTGGATCCCAACTCCCCGAGTAGTCCTCTCAGGTGTGTCAAAATAACGTTGATTCCAGTCAAGTTGAGAAGACAGCCCAGTAACCTCTGCAGCAAAGGAGCCGATGTGCTTTCTGGCTGGGAAACATCTTGATTTTCCTCAGCTGCCTCTTGTTTCAATGCCTGCCAGTAATTTGGCACGATTTTGGTGACCAGCGTCTGTATGATATGCGAGTTCAATGGGTTTGGTTGATGAACATTATAGGGCGTGTCTTGTGTTTTGGTGGTATGTCCGTTGAGAAGAGTATTCAGGACGGAAGAAAGGGTGTCATAGTCTGGCTCGGCCCTGAGAGCCTCCAAGGCATGCTCGTAGCTGGACAAGCTAGACACTGTTGTGCTGGATTTCTTCCTGATGGGCTGGGTACTGGAAGTGGCTTCCTGTAAAAGTGGCTTTTTATCCTTGTTTGAA
Source organism: Magnaporthales sp. P1609 (assembly GCA_003709005.1). Taxonomy (NCBI): domain Eukaryota; kingdom Fungi; phylum Ascomycota; class Sordariomycetes; order Magnaporthales; species Magnaporthales sp. P1609. The sequence goes on along the minus strand of PELF01000005.1, from coordinate 1,440,509 downwards.
GTATACACTTGGCTCACTGGTGTGAGTAATTCGTCCATCTTGGAAAGTCAAAGTTGCTTTGCACTCTCAAACTTGACGCATGGAAGAAATTAGAATTCGGCGCAACATCTTCCACGATGGATAGCGAACTGCACTGCAGAGGTGCGGCGTTAATTTGCGCGCAATCCTCTCATCGGAAGCTGCGAGAAGATCCTAGAGTTCATGCAAACTGCTAATTTGATAACTTCACGGTGTATTTGATCAGGCTTCAAGCTACACTGAGCAGCCTATTTGGAAACAATCGGACGAATTTATGGGTGATGATGCCTATAGATAGCTGTTGGTAGTGATTATGTAGTCCCCAAATTAGTGGGGTACAGGTCTTAATATTTATCGATAAGGGAGCTACCGGATGTATAGGAGTAGCGGTTACCTTGTGGCGGGGAAGCCCGCTGTCATCCATACCTACAATGACTTCACCTCCATTCTCAAAAGCTCTAGCTCTTCCCGATCATTGCACTTCCCCAGGATTCCATTTCACCCATACCCCACAGTCATTTAAAGCCTTGGAAAACTCAGAAATACATACGCTACTCTGTAAATTGTTTGCTCGCTTGTTGGTCCATATAACTGCGCGACTTGCTGTCTTTTCCCTATAGAAGACAGGGCCAACGATGGCGGCGGATACGGAGATGGCTACCGTTGTCGATACAAGCAAACAACGATGGTATTTTTTTTAAAGCTGCCAGTCAATGGATGTGCACATACTGCCTGTAGATACTGACTCTTTACGTTTTCTAGGCATTATCTCAATAAAATAAGGACTACACCAGGTCCGTTCACTGACATGGACAGCTTTGACCCGGACAGTTGCGTCTCAAGCATGGAAAAGATGTCTGTCTTGTACGTAGGCCTTGTGTTGTATTCCCTCGTCTCTAGAGCTGTAGCAATCATGGACTGACTCTCCTGCCAGGGTAATGTACGTTTATACCATTCTTGGCAAATTCAAGTGACTGGACACGACACTCACCCTCACTTTCCCAGAGGTGCTGGTGGGCTTGGATGTGAGATTCTGAAGAACCTGGCCTTGACTGGATTCAAGAACATACATGTAATCGACATGGGTAAGCAGAAAGGCTCGGATAGGAGATGATTGACTGGTTTCCCAAAGAACCAAGAATCTCGATTCTGACATGTTACGAACCCCTGGCAGATACCATAGACATATCCAACCTGAATAGGCAATTCCTGTTCCGCAAGGACGACGTTGGCAAACACAAGGCAGAAGTTGCCGCCCGCTTTGTCGAGAAGCGTGTCAAGGGCGTCAAGATCACGCCTCACAACTGCCGCATTCAGGAATTTGACGACGACTTCTACATGCAGTTCCAGCTCGTTGTCTGTGGGCTGGACAGCATCGAGGCCCGCCGGTGGATCAACGCCAAGCTTTGTGATATGGTTGACATGGACAACCCGGACTCGTTCAAGCCGCTCATTGACGGCGGCACGGAGGGTTTCAAGGGCCAGTCCCGCGTCATCTTCCCAACCATGACGGCCTGCATCGAGTGCCAGCTCGAAATCTACGCCCCTCGTCCCGCCGTACCCCTCTGCACCATCGCCACCATCCCGCGCCAGCCCGAGCACTGCATCGAGTGGGCGCACATCATCGCCTGGGAGAAGGAGAAGCCGTTCCCAGCCCTGGACAAGGACGACCCAGAGCACATCACGTGGCTGTTCCAGAAGGCACTGGATCGCGCCAAGGAGTACGGCATCCAGGGAATCACGTATTCGCTGACCCAGGGGGTCGTCAAGAACATCATCCCCGCCATAGCCTCGACAAACGCCATCATTGCCGCCAGCTGCTGCAACGAGGCCTTCAAGATCGCCAGCAACGCCGCGCCCCCGCTTGGCCTCGAAGAGAACTACATGATGTACACCGGAGACGCCGGCATCTACACCTTCACCTACAAGTACGAGCGCAAGCCTGACTGTCCCGTTTGCGGGAACGAAGCTCGCCAGCTCGAGATAGACCCAAGCTGGACGCTGCAAGAGCTCGTCGACCATCTCGCGGTCCAGCCAGCCGCTCAGCTCAAGAAGCCCAGCATCCGCGCCGAAGGAAAGTCGCTATACGTGCAGATGACGCCTGATCTGGAGAAGGCCACTAGGGCGAATCTGGGGAAGACCCTGACCGAGCTAGGCTTGGTCAACGGCCAGGAGATTGCTGTCACGGACCCGGCTTTTATGAGCACGGTTTTCCAGTACAGGCTGCAATTCAAGTGAAGACGGACGACAGCACGTTCTCTAATGAAAAGCACCTGACTTGGCCTTTGGAGACCTGATTGAGGCCTGTTCAGCAACCTTTGTTGGACTTGTACAAACCTAGCAGCGAGTGGCCCGGTTTGCCTCGAACGAAATCTGATCCGTCGTCCCAGAACCATAGACGAATAACAGCTCATTCGTGGTTGGATATAACATTTTTTTCAGTACTTAACCATGCCTAGACGCCCTGCCCAATGAAAATCTATGTAAAACAAAATCGGAATCCGAAGAAGAGATCGGAAAATGCCAGATGAGCAAACAGGTTTTAGCGGCCCCTCAAGATGAAACGTACAGATATTGACAAGAAACAGCTGAAATATTGTTTCATTCATCTGACCATGTTAACAACCTGCTCTTCTAGCTTCTTGCACTTGGACTTGAGCTCCGCCACGGACGCAAGGAAGAGCTCATCGCTGTCCCATTGTCCAGCACTCTCAATCGAGAAGATGAAATGGTCTCGTCTACGGCCCAGCTTGACCTTGCCCTCGAACTCGGCATGCCGCAGGCACTCCCTGCTGACGGTGTCACGCATGGGGTCATTGACGACGGCCTTCATCTCGCCCTTGTGGCCCTCGTAGCCACTACCCTTCTCCTTGGCCTCGGCGGCGGTGACGGGCTCTAGCCTGATGACGCCGTCGGGGAAGCAGTCGCGGAACTTTTCGGCGTCGGCGCCGACGATGGGCTTGAGGATGTCGATGATAGGCATGAGGCGGTACGAGGCCGTGCACACGGGTGAGAACTTTGCGTGGTCCCAGCCGTAGCCGATGTGCGCGTGCATCTCCAGATCGATGGCCTGCCCCGGCCGCAGCTTGGCGATCAGGATGTCTGGGTTCACGGGTACTATGGCGCCGTCGCCTGAGAAGTACTCGCCCTGCTGGCCGGCTGGCACGAACTCTATGTCGCTCGCGTAAACGTTGGCCTTGATGTAGGCCTTGTTCGGGTCGTTCTCGCCCGGCTTCGCGTCGGGGTTACGGGTGCACTTGACGTTCAGTCGGAGGTTGACCGTGTTGAAGTCGAATGAGTTGTCGAAGCCGCCCGTCTCGGTCCTCTTGAAGGGCTTCATGAATTTACGTAGGCCCTCTCGGGATCCCTTAAGTGGGACGAGGCCCAGGCGTTGGGCGAGCACCTCATCCTGGATTACAGATGTATTGTTGGTTATAAAAACGCGCTCGATGGCGAGGGAGGGGATCTCGGCGATCACGATGCGGCGGAAGGCGTTTGCGATGGAGGCGTCAACGCCGATTAAACTGAAAGACGCCAGGGAGGGGTCATTTTGGTGGAATTGTATATTTAAATTTTGGGCAAACTCGTCAACGTCCCAGGCATGCTCCTCGCCGTAGTGTGCGCCTGGAAAGTCGGTCGATATCGTATTCATTACTGTCTCCTTGTTGATACCGACAAGCTGAGGAGTGAGGGTGGGTTGGATCAGTTGCTGTTTTTGGCCATATGCTAAGAATTCATAGTCAGAATCATGTCAAATGCACACACCTTTCGCCTGTTCAGCTCATCAGCGCTAATTTTTGTTTGTGAAGGCATTTTGGCTGTAAGGACTGTGACCAAAAGATATCGCAACGAGATTTCCTGAACTTTTTTTTCCCGCGTCGCAAAACTTTTGGCGGGGAGCAGCTGCAGGGCGTTGCTAGACGCGCCCCACCTTGAACATTTAACGCCTGGGGAAGCATGCCTGTTGGATCCCAAGACAAAATGCCATCATCCGATATTTTACCTACCCTGCATCTATCGATGGATGCTTCAGATCAATGCTAACACAAAATTCCATGTTAGCTTATGTCTGGTTGCTGTGCATTGATCAAGATACCTGCTGCCACAGGCTCCTTGGCATTCAGCTGTTGTGAAGGTTATAGATGGTAACCAGGTACATGGCTGCAGGGTTTTCAGTAATTATGAAAACAATTAGCTGCAGTGACTGATGTGCTAGTCTAGGTCTCAAGTGCATATTTCTGCATGATATAATACATTGCAATTCCCATTGGCGTTGCATCAATTGACTGAGCTTGGGAATTTGTATGCGGTTCGTGGTGTTTTACTAATTGGCCCTTCTGATTGGCTGTATGGGGGGTATCTGTGGAGAACACGCTTGTGCCGGATATTCTGCTCGCCCGAGGCTAGGCTCAATTGGGATTTCCAGGTGGTAAAGCTTCGGGTCAATGACCACACGGTATTCTCGACATCACAGATCGTTTTGTCGCCCCCCTCCTAATCTATCAAAAAGTCCAAGAGCTCCCCGGATAGCAGCCATTGGAAAGAGGGAGCCCCTCGGGAGGACACATGCTGCTGACCTCTTCTTGGACCGGCATCTACCCAGATCATCAATCAAAAGCCTTATAAATTTCAGCAATGGCCTCGCTCTACCGCCTGGCCGGCCGAGGCGCCTCGAAGCGTCTCTGCCTCCGACCAGCAACCTCCTCTCAGATCCCAATCGCTGCCGTCTACTCCTCGGCTGCTTCAACAAGAAGATCTCTCTCCTCGACTAGCCGCCGCAGATATGCCACGACCCCAGACCCGGCTGAGCTCATCAAGGCCCAGGCCACACGGCTGATGCCAGTGGACTCGGACTTTTCGAGCCCGCTCGATCCTTACTCCGTGACGAACCGAAAAGACGACGTTGAGGCGAACGAGCCGGGCCTCGCGGAGCGAAAGATCCGTCACTATACTGTCAACTTTGGTCCCCAACACCCTGCCGCGCACGGCGTGTTGCGTCTAATCCTTGAGCTGAGCGGAGAGGAGATTGTGCGTGCCGATCCGCACGTCGGTCTGCTGCACCGCGGTACCGAGAAGCTGTGCGAATACAAGACGTACCTTCAGGCCCTTCCGTACTTTGACCGTCTCGATTACGTCTCCATGATGACCAACGAGCAGTGTTTCGCGCTGGCCGTTGAGAAACTGCTCAACATTGAGATTCCCGAGCGCGCCAAGTACATCCGGACCATGTTTGGCGAGATTACCCGTATCCTCAACCATCTGATGTCGGTACTCTCTCACGCAATGGACGTTGGTGCTCTTACGCCCTTCCTGTGGGGCTTTGAGGAAAGAGAGAAGCTCATGGTAAGGTGGTCTTGGCTTTGATTTCGCGAACTTGGCATCAGTCTGTGAGGGGGGGGGTACGGGAATGCTAACCCTATAATAGGAGTTTTACGAACGTGTCTCGGGTGCCCGTTTCCACACGGCCTACGTAAGGCCGGGCGGTGTTCACCAGGACATCCCGGCCGGCCTTCTTGACGACATTTACCAGTGGGCTACTCAGTTTGGTGACCGCATCGACGAGACCGAGGAGATGCTTACAGACAACCGCATTTGGATCAATCGACTCCAGGGTGTCGGTGTTGTCTCGGCCGCCGAGGCGCTGAATCTCGCATTCACGGGCGTCATGCTCCGCGGCTCCGGTGTGCCCTGGGACATCCGCAAGAGCTCGCCCTACGACGCCTACGACAAGGTCGAGTTTGACGTGCCCGTCGGTATCAACGGTGACTGCTACGACCGCTACTTGTGCCGAATGGAGGAGTTCCGCCAGTCGCTGCGGATTATCCACCAGTGCCTGAACCAGATGCCCGCCGGCCCCGTGCGCGTCGAGGACTACAAGATCTCGCCGCCGCCCCGCGCCGCAATGAAGGAGAACATGGAGGCTCTGATCCACCACTTCCTGCTCTACACCAAGGGCTACGCCGTGCCACCCGGTGACACTTACTCGGTCATCGAGGCTCCCAAGGGTGAGATGGGTGTCTATGTTGTCAGCGACGGCAGCGAGCGCCCGTACCGCGTCCACATCAGGGCGCCCGGCTTTGCCCACCTGGCTGGTTTTGATCACGTGTGCAAGGGTCACTTGCTCGCCGATGCTGTCGCTGTCATTGGAACAATGGATCTTGTGTTTGGTAAGTTTCTTTTGCATCCGTCTGTGTGTTTAATTGCTCGCAAATTTTTTCTTCGATCAAGAGACTAACTTCTAAACTCTTTTTCTCTTTGTACAGGCGAAGTTGATCGGTAGAGACAAATATTAAAGTCGGTAAGATTTGAGAAGATGGGGTAAAGTGTAGGAGGGGAATTCTGCAGATAAAAAAGAGATTTTCTTTTCTTCTTCCCTGGACAATAGGTGAATAACTGCGCAATATTGGGTGCTGAACGATAAAGCAGAAAGCATCGATATCTGTCCTTTTTTTATCCTCCAACGATTCCACCTTTCAAGCAAGGTGAGAGAAGAAGAGTTTTTGTCTTTCTTTTGTTGTATCATAGTAAGCTTCGAAGGAAGAGCAACGCGCAAAGATTTTTTTTTTTTTTTTTGGTTCAGAACAAAAGTGGCAGAGCACATGAAAGACAGGCAGGTTTTGATGAAGCAAAGGTTCTTTTCCCCCTGAGGTATGTATCTTGTCAGTGCTGGCTGGGCTTTTTGTCTTTGGTTTTTTTTTTTTTTTTTGGGTTGTTTTTCTTTAGGCTAAGTTTCTGCAAGGGGATGCTCCGTCAAGATGTTGTCGTCAAAAGACCTTGCAGCTAACATGTAAGGCAACGCAATAATGTCGAGATATTCTTTGGGCATAAGAGCTAAATCATCGCGAGTTGCTTGTTAGGTAGTCTGAACGGGGCCTCGGCATTGTCATCGAGTCAGCTTGTGGGAGGGACTTGGGACAACAGCAAGTAGGAAAAAAAAAGTTCGCTGTAAGGGGGTTTCGAGGACTTACATTCGAATTTGGTAAGAAATCAACTAAAATGTCGCAAGCAAATGATGGGCTTGTTTGCTCTTTGCACCTGGAACGTGCCAGAAAGGCATGACTCGTTGGCTAGCAGATCGAAACAGAAAAAAAAAAAAAAGGACAAGAAGAAAGGGAGGGAGAAAAAAAAAAGGGGGGCCCGTCCCTCAGTTATAGTACCGAGTCCTCACACCGGGAGGATACCGACGCAGGACGCACTGCTCAAAGGGGACCATGTGGCGATGGCGACCCTCGGGGCCGGCTCCGACTGGTAGGCTGGCGATGGGGAGGGCTGTCGGGTTGCGAAAACGCTGGTCCTCGGGGTTGGCGCCGGTCAGGTTGGCGAAACTGCAGATGCCCGGGTGCTGTGGCTGCTGCTGCTGCATGCCCACGTGCATGTTGGCCATGTGCATATCGATGTCGTGCTCCTCGTGTCGGACCTGGCTGGCAGCAGAGGGCCGTGGCTTGAAGCCGCCGTCGGCAGAGATGGCGCGCAGGACCGGACCCCAGTTGAGAGTTGAGATCATGGTAGGGGGGTTGAGGGCGGCGGCGACGTCCTCTTTCTGCTGCTGCTGCTGCTGCTGATGGTCCTCCTCTCCGATGTAGTGCGAAAAGTCCGAAGTGGTGGTCTCGACGCCGGCGTCACCGGACTCGTGGGTGCTGGAGCCTGACGCGGATGTGACCTCGGCGCTCGAGGAGCGACGGTGCTTGGTGAAGTTGACCTCGGTCCTGATCTCGATGGCGGCGTCGTCGTCGTCGCCGTCGTTGCAGGTGGCGACGATGGTCTGCGGAATGTCGACGGAAACAGCACGGCGACGCTCGGGGCTCATCGAGGCCGGGGCGATGGGGGTGGCGTACTCAACCTGGAGCACCGTGTTCTGTTGCTGCTGCTGAACAACACCACCATCCTGGACCCACTCGGGCGTATAAGGCGTGAAGTCGGCTTTACAGGAACACTCGCCGCGCTGGTGGAGCTTGCGGTGGTCCTCAACCCACTCGGCGGCGTACAGGCTAGGGAGGCGGATGGCAATGGCGAGCTGACCGTCGGGTCCCTGAACTTCCTTGAAAATCGGAGGAGCCCTCTGGCCATCCTGGGGCGGAGGGGTAGGAGAGTGTGTGTAAGAGGTGACTGCCTGAGTCTTGTTGTACGTATTGTCCTTGGCGGCGGCGGTCTTGCTGTGCTGTTGTTCCTGCTGCTCCATCATGGCCTGGTACCGAAAGACAGACTCACCACCAATGACTCTTGGGCGGACCAGGTCCGGGAAGATGACGTCGCAACCGCAGGCACCACGCTCGTGGAGGAAGTGGTGCTCCCACTCCTGAATGAGCACGGCGCGAGTGTGCATGATGCGGGAGCAGGCCGGGCACATCTCGGGGGAGATGAAGGGTCGGGTGGCCTGTAGGGTGCAGACGGGGTTCTGGTGGACCGAGGTGGTGAGCGAGCAGGGGCGCAAGACCGGCATGGAGCAGTGGCCGCATGTGTAGCCGATGAATTCTTGGAAGCACATTTTGTCTTTGTCTGCTTGTCTGTCGAGTGGTTTGATTTGGGCTGAGGATGACGTTGAAAGGAGAATGTTATGACTTGAGATGATCTTCTTATGACACTTGGAATACTTCCTGACAGTACTTGGGCACTGAGCACGCCGAATGCTGCTTTGGATGCCAGTTGAGGTAGTGAATACGATCGTGAGAGGAGTAGAGATGGCGGCGAAGAGGAAATGTTGATGGGCTGTGGGATAAAGAAATGAAGACGAGGTTCGAGATACTAGACAAGTAAAAAGGAGAAGAAGAAAGATGTCTGTAAAAAGAGGCCAAGGCTGAGGGTAAGAGTTGATGATAGAGGAGAGTGATAAAGAAGATGAAGGTGGATGTAAAGGTAATCGGGATGTACGTGGGTTGGTTAATGGGTTGCTGTTACTCCGTCTGGGTGATGCTCAAAGTCAGTTGAAGTGAGCGTAATTACAAAACTGGCATGGTTTGAATCATGCTCACCTTGATATCTGAGGTATTTCTCGGGTGCAGAATCAAGGTCGTCGAGTAACAAAAGGAATGAAGCCGAAAGAAGACACTCCCTCGTGAATTACGGCTTCAGGGCGTGACAACGTTGGTCATCAGTCACAACGAGCCGAAGGTAAAGTGATGGTTTTGAAGCCGGGAGTATAACCGCGGTAAACCCTCTCGCCAGATATTCAGTCAGAGATGAAAAGAATCTTTGATATTAAAATGGTATCACGACAAAGAGTACAGATAGATGGTCAAGATAATGCTCAAAGGAAACGAAAGGCGAAGAGTATCACAAACAAGTGAGTAAGATAAAGATGAGGAAGAAGATCAGCGCACCGGTCAAGGCAACGGTGAGCTCAACGTTGAAACTGAAAGAGAAGTTTTAGAACAAGACTTTTGAAGATGATGAAGAGGAAAAGGAGGAACGAGATTCGAACCGAGGCGAGGCAAGACGAGCGCCTTAAGTACTTCAAATCAGGAGAAAATAGTTTGCAGTAACGTAAGCAAGTCAAGAAGAATGGAAAGAATGAGCTGTGAAGGAGCATAGAAGCTATTCAAACAATGTCATGATTTGGTATTGTTCAATGGTGGTGAATGGGAGAGATGGCCTGCAACTACCTGAATACCCGATATCAAAGTGAGCCGGCTGTCAAAGGTTTTGGGGCATGAGAGACAGAAGGGTCCTCCAATAGCTTATAAAAAAGCTGCAGATGAATGAAGAATATTAGCATTGTCAATGGTCCCAAGCAGGCACAATAGAACGTAGGTATAATAAGGAGTGGTGGCCAGGGCAGGCGGCCCGTCACGGCCCATCTGTGGTGTCGAAACTTCGAGCCACCACACCTGGACCGTTGTGTACGTGCTTTACTAAGAAAAGTCCCACGCACAGGTATGTACAATAAGACATGATTTCGGAAGAGGTTTGCATACTTCTAGAGCAAATTGAGCTCTGGGTTTTGCTGTGTTTGACAGTAGAGCAGGTCATAAGACCGCTCCTTTAATGATAATACATGAAGGTATCTCTATCTATATATAGCATGGAAGCTGTACATGAATGTCTCCCTAAGACGAATGTGGAGGTCCAGTTCTATAATGATAAAATTGGGTGATACATTACAAAATAGTACAGGAGCTGGCTGGTATCAGATACCATCAACCACGCTCAGAATAGCTTGAAACCATTTCCAGCGGCCTGGTTCATAAGAAAGTTCTTCAGCGGCCTCGCCGCGTTGACCGCATTAAGCCCCAACGACCTAAGCGGCACCAGTGGCCCGCTGCCGACCGAGTAGAGCCTGTGCAGCTTGTCGCAGACCCCCAGGATGACATGGTTTGCTGCATACCGTTCCGCCTCGTACGGCTCGAGCGACATGCGCGTGCCGAGGTCCTTGCCGTGCGCCACCGCCTCGGCGATGGTTCGCGAGAGACTCTCCACGTCGCCTTGCCCTGCGTTCAGGCCTTGTCCGGCCAGCGGGTGCACCGTGTGCGCGGCGTCGCCCACCAGCGCCACGCGCTCGCCGATGTACGTGTCTGCGTGCCGCATGCGGAGAGGGAAAGACGCCACCGAGCCCTCCTGCACCTCTACCACTGGGGCGGGCAGCGCTCGCGGTGAGGATGTTGCGTCGATGGCGGCGTGCTGTAGACGCCAGGCTAGCTCGTCGACATGTCCGGACGATATCGTGTGCATATACTCCAGATCCACAGGGCTCAGGCGGAAAGCGGCGTTGACCATGGCGGCAAAGTCGGCCGGCGAGAGGCTCTTGAGAAGGGCGGCGTTGGCGGGCGTCGTCGACCACACCAACGTCGAGTAGTTGCCTGGCATAGGGAGCGAGGCTATCGGCCCCGAGGGCAAGAAGCGTTGGTACGCAACCCTGTACATGTCGTCGTGTGCTGCGACGTCGTCCTGCAGCCTCAGAGTAGCCACCACTCCGTGCCTGCCATAGTCCCACCCCTTTGCCTCAATGCCGGCGAACGACCTCACGGGGCTGTTGGCGCCGTCTGCGCCGACCAGTAACCTTGCAAACAACCGCCTACCGCCCGAAAGACTGACAACGGGCCACTCGGAAAGATCCATCTCTTCGGTATCCTCGCCCAGTGCGATGTTCTCGACTCTTGCATTGTCAAACACGTCCACCCCGCCCAGGTCCTCAAGGCGACGCAGTAGACCCGACGTGAGGTTGAGGTTCTCCACCATGTACGCAATCGTGTTCCCGCGCGCCGCCTCTGTCGATCCTGTCCAATCGAATTCTATGCGCGCCCCCGTGACGCCATCCCAAACCTGCATCTCCTGATATGCCTGCACTCGTTTCCGGTCGAGCCGAGTCCATGCGCCGATCGAGTCGAGGAAGTGTGCGGATGATGGCGTGAGGGAGCTGCATCGGTTCGAGTACTGGTTCGGGGGAAGACTCCAATTTCTTAAATTTGAGAGGTCCTGCGCCTCAAGGAGGGCGACACGAAGTCCGGCGGTTGCTGGATTTGCCCCTAGAGTACCATTGAAGAGACCTGGTTAGTTTCAAGCCTGTTCTACCCAGGTATGGCCTGGGTGGTGGCCAAGGTGAGCAAAAAAGAAAAGCTTGGGGAGAGTACCTACTGAGGGCAGTCAACAAACTAAGCCCGGCGGGGCCACCTCCTACGCAGACAACATCGTAAATGTCGGGCTTGGATCTGGTGCTGCTTGCATATGAGCGCGCTGCTGTCCTTGACCTCTTGACGATGTCGTTACACCTTCTACAGATGTAACGTGCGGCAGATGGCCTAGACAGCATTGCGACGGACTGGATGGAATCCTCTCTGCCGTTGTCTGAAGAGACTTGACAAGGATCCGACAGAGCTGGAGATTTCGCAGAATATCTCGGCAGAATTGAGATATTAGCTTTAGGTTCACTTCAGCCTTGAGGTAATGTGGAATGAACAAGACCCATCGTGAAATCGCCGGACAGTGGGCCGCTGGAAGCTTTGTGATGGGCCCACTCCCCGGCGCCGACGATACATACGGCCCCATAATTCGGCAGGCATCCCCACAGCAGGCATCATGTCAAGCTCTCACCGGAACAACTCACCACAAACACATGTTTCCTCACAGACTTTCCTATTCCCTTAAAGCTATCTCGTTTCGTCCATTGCAAGTTTTGTTGCTTCAGCCTGCAAGCTATATCGGACGCCCAAGCTCTCTCCAGCCCAACAGTTAATTCATGCTCTCGTCCCTTTCCTCATGATGTCGTAAAATATATTCGCTCCCGATTAAATTCCATGAAAGCCAACTCCTTTCCAATAATGTCTTATCACAGTTGAACCCAGCATTATAATCACAAAAATGCAATAAGCTCCTTGTCCGGGGAGCCACCAATCAAGGTGCAGTCGGCGCTGGCCCATACCGCGTCTACCCTTGTCACTTTTACGTCCCAGTCGTTGCCGTTGTCATCGCCGCCGAGTGCCTGCTGGTTCTCGACACCTACACCTCCCACATCCTCGAGCAGCGTCACTGATGCACAGCCCGCGCTGGAAACGCTATGTGGTCTGGCCACCTACGCCACGGCACTCGCTTTTTCCTTGTTGTCAGTCACTGGCAATTGTTCAGGTTCTACCGTGTGCTGCTTTAGCTTTTCTTCCTATTCTCTTCCGACCTGGGGGACAAAGTCTATGGGGTGCTTCTCACCTGCTGTGGTTGCTGCTGGCACCGGAGCAGCCGTCATCTCGTTCTTGCTGGCGACACTCTCGCTCATCTCTGGGGCTGCCGCCTGTTCAGACTCCAGGCGGTAATCTGGCCGCCAACTTCCGAGGTCATCCTCGCAGTCGCACACTATCTGCCGGCTGTCTGCAGCTCCGTGATACTCGGGCAGAGCCGCTCCGGGAACCACAGGCTCCTCGTCGAGGAGCTCCAGCAGTCGTCTGCCGTGTCGAGCAAGGATTATCTGTTTCTCGGCTCGCTCAATGGTGGCGAGAAACTCGGCTTCGTAGGCTGCCTTGAGGCTTTTTCTTGTCTGTCGGACGTGTAGAAGCGTGAGAGACCGTATACGGTCAAATATGGCGGGGAGTACCTGCAGAAACACAAGACTATCAAACTCACAACATTAAACAGCTGCGCCTCGGCGACGAGATTCTCCGCCTCGGCTCGGACGAGCTCCTGCTCGAGGATCACCAGCCTTGCACTCTGCGGCTCCTTGCTCTTGAGCCTTGAAATTTCGTCAACCAGCTTTCCCCGACTGTCCCGGCTCGGCTGGACGCTCCTCTCCGTGTTTCGGATGTGCTTGAGCATTGAGCGGCTGTCCTCGATCGCATGTGCGTACGCGTCCTCCTGCTCGCCCACCTCGGCCAGCACGACGCCCAGCTTGTCTGACAGATCAGCAACGGCCGGATCTGGAGTCCGCTCGCCCCATTCGGACAGCTGCGTGGCGATCGAGATGCGCTCCCGCCCGGCCGTCTCGTGTGCCCCGACCAGTGTGTTTTCCGACTTGATGAGCTTGTACAGCCGTCGCGAGAGTTCGGGCTGGTGGTTCAGCGGGCCACGCAGCGACTTGAGGAACCCGCCTCGGCTGCGGTTCGCGTTGCCGCCTCCGCCGTTCTGGGCGCCCGAGCGCTGCCCTTTGCTCGAGCGTATGGAAAAGCTTCGGTTCCTGGGATGGCAGGTGAGAGAATCTGTGAGTATTGCTTTCGGCTGGTGGCTCGGGGGACCGGGGACTACGCTCAGCTTACATCTTATCTTGTTTGGGATGATTTTTATTCTTTTGTTCTCGGGAGAGTGAATGTCTGTGATGCCAATTTTTGGTAAGCTTTCGCAAGCCAGATTCCAGGTGAACTTTTCCCGCAGTCTGATAAAACCAAGGATTCGGTTCTCCTGGGAAGTAGCACTTCCCGAACTGTAGGTTATAAAAATAACAGTAAAGCACAGGCGCGTGGGCATGCACCGTGGAGATGCAAAGTGCATGTCCACGCTCAAGCAGGTGCTCTTCATATTGGATGTCGGCAGTACCCACCAGGTCTTACGTCTGCGGGCAAGTACTGTACAGCCGGGGGTCAGCGATTAGGAGGTGCGCGTGTTGATCAAGCCTCTTAGGAGGAGAAAGCTTCGCCTCTTTTTGCGTATAGTATCAATAGTATCAAAATGGGCGAAACAGATTGAAGGAAGTGATCTTCATCAAGATCTTATTTTTTTCTTCTTTTCTTCTTTCTCTCTCTTCTTGCTATAGTACTGTCTACCCCAATGGTTCTCTACCATTGAATGTCACGCCACCAACTGGCACGAGCCTGACGCGCAATAGTGCACTCCATCTTGACCATTCCTTTCAGAGCTGTAGCTGGCATGACGACAACCAAGCCAAATAGTGGAAGCCCACCAAAAGCCCGCCCTTCTCGGAAACAGAGCCTTAATGTTTTCATCCTTTCTGGGAACCATACCCTTACGGATAAGTAGGTAACAACGAACCAAGTGCTTTCGATGACGGCACCGTAGCCGAAATAAGTGGCAGGCTAAGACGAGGAGAAGAGGGGCGGTCTTGGGAAGAAAGGGTGCCAACCGATCGGTACCATGACGTCATTGGAGCAAGGACCGGATCATGATCTTTATTCAGTTGGGACCACGGCAGTGACTGGTCTAAAATTTGCGTCTTTGTTTTGCGACGGGTACTTGCTTTGGTAGTAACAGATGGGCTTCAGATTTCTTTGGTTCTATCTTGCAAACTCGTGAATCGTTTAGAGCATGAAGCTGTCATAATCTCGTTATTTTGTTTTTATTTACGTGTATCCAATCCTCCAAGGTTGCCCAACGCGTTGTACAACAACACTTGCCTCCGAACGCCTGCATCAAGTTCATCCGCGTGACAAGAAAAAATGAATCAAACCAGAAATAGAATGCGCTGCTGAAAGCGCTGTAGCCGCAGTCCCCAAAGGTTACTAGGCCTTGCAATGGACATAAAAGAACAAAAGTCCCGGGAAGTGAAGACAGGAGCCCCTCAAATTACAACAAGATGATTAAAAAGATAAGGAACAGAGAACAAGAAAAGAACAAGAAAAGGAAAACACAACGAATTCGTGTCTCTATAATGCCAGTCTGGCTAGCCATCGATACCAAACATCGTAGGCTCGTGAAAAGAGAAAAGAATCTCAAATAAAAGAGCAACCACATATGAGGATAATGCTCAATTAGACATATCGCCTGCTTGTGGTCTCGCTGCTGCGCTGGTAGATGACCGGCCCGCTGACTCGTGGGCTGTGTTGGTGGTGGTGGTGGTGGTGGCCGTGGTGAGACCTATGCGACGAGACGCTCACATATGAAGACCTGGGAGAGTGATGATGCCCATGGTGATGGTGTCCGTGGTGGTGGTGATGGTGGTGATGTCTTCTCGGAGGGACGATCTCCTCTCGGTAGTAGTATTTCGTCTTGGAGGGCTCTGCACCGAAACACATTTTGGACTGTTTGGGGCAGGTAAGGTGGCTAAGGTAGGTGGGTACGTATGTAGGGCGGGTATATGGCTAGACGCAGGACCCAGAGAACTGGATTTTTCTTTCTGGTGTGAATATGATCTGGTGGCGCGATAACAGCTAATGGTGCGTAGATAGGTATATTGTAGCGGAAGGTGGTAGTAGGCTATAGCAGCTACTCTATTGTCTTGTAAGTGCGGGTGGGAAAGAAACGGTTCAAACCCAGAGGAATAAGGATATGGTCCAAGAACACGGGGAAATAAGAAAAGACCCTACCCGTCCCACGACTGGGCGACCCTACTGGTTTATATCATCATATCCTGCAATATCGTCTTCGTCGGGATGGACACGACCCAAAAAAGGCAACCAAGGCCATGGGCAAGGGTAGAAAACACACGGGATGGATGACTTGCACTTGTCTACCATGTCAAGGGAGTCATCTGCCACACCCACCCACTCGCATACCCTCCTCACACGCGCTTGTGCCTGCGCCCCCCGCAGCAGTAGGAGCTAGTATGAGTCTGTGCCTCTTCTTAGCCTGTCTCGATCAGAAATGCAAGAAAAAGAGAGCAAAACCCTATGTCGCTTGTCGTAATATGGTAGCACTGCCGCAAGGTAATGGGCCCGCAAATACGACCATGTCTATATGCAACAAGGGACTGAAGGAGGAAAAAAAAAACGCCATTTGTCAACTTGATTTACCAACCAGCTGACTACCCATCGTAAACTTAGAAAAGAGAAAAAAAAAAACCGGGCGTCGTCTGCAGCACACCGTATAGAGTGGGCGGCTGTGGGGAAAGATGGGACCCTGCACAAAACCAAGTTAACGAGACCCCTTTGCGATCCCTGCTCTTCGTACAGCAGCTATGAGGTAATGCCCGAAAACCACAAGCCGAGCCTAGGGAAGTAAAGGTAATTAAAAAAAACAAAAACATCATGTCTTCTTTATTTTTCAGCTCATCACAAAAATCAGTGAAGAATGTACTGTAAAATTTGAAACCCCCGATAAGCCTCGCAGGGGTGAGGCATTTCTCTTGTCGAGTGAAATGGGTGGGCATTCGGCGATTGCAACAGAGTGCTAATGTAGATTCTACTACAATGCCCTTTTTTTTGGGCGCGGTCTCAGCAGGGGAGTAATGCAGCCCTACCGACCAAAAGTAAACGGTCCGTGGGCTAAAGTCCCTCCTGACCTCTTCAGCTGGACTGTGGCTGATTCTAAATGGCCAGCAGCAAGCTGATGTAAAGAGAGACTTGCGGCTCTGAGTAGAAGAAAAGACCAGGGAAGCTGAGCAACAGCGCAAAGGCAAACGGCACGCTTCCGCAGTAAGGGCTTGAAATGCGAACCAGATTTTTTTATTTGTATCGCCCTTCCGAGTCAAATTTGGTATTACATATGCGCCAAAAAAAAAAAGCCTGAAAGTTTCCTTTTGCATCATCAAATTCCCCTATGAAGCATCTCACCATGACGAAGGGTTCTCCTTCTAAATATCGGCCGACCCTCGTCTATTTCTTGTAAGAAAACTTCGTTTCAACTCGGCCCACAGCCCATGTGAGCGCAAAGACGCCCATCAAGCTCGTGAAGATGACCAAGGGCTTCCGCAAGCTCGCAATGAGCGAATAGTCGTAGGATACTACAAGCTCTCGGTCGCGATGCTCATCAATGAGGTTGTGCGCTGTGATCACCACAGATGTCCTTCCGATTGTATCCAAATATGTCTTCTGCGTTCCGACCTCGACCGACGTGATCGAGGACGAGGGGGTCTTGGTGTGATATTTGACGTTACTGTGTTCAAGTCTATGAGTTAGTGCCATAATCTCCTGTAGTCTGGTAAACCGACTTGGACTTTTCATGACTTACGTGGCTCCCTCGGGAAGCAAGAGTCGCAGCTGAACCTGGCTGTACTCAATGCCTTCGGGTTGCTTAGGCCCCTCAAGAAACGGCACGTTGAGCACGTATTGACCTCCGCCGGTACGGCGCACGAAGTTCTTCGCATCCGCATTCCACCCAATGGTGAATGGGAACTTCCAACCGCCAAAAATGGGGTACCGCGGCTTGATCTCCAAGAGGGCTTCCCGCTTGTTGCTGCGGAACCTCGAGGTAGATACATTGCCGATGACGTCGTAATAGTAGACGTCGGCACTGCCCACGCGGAGAGGGAACTTGATTTCCTTGAGAGCATGCGTAGGAGAGTTGTGGTAGCTTTGAGTGGCCCACTTGACGCGGCTGAACTGCGAGCTGAGGTTGGCGCCCACATTGAACAGAGTGTAACGCTCCTCGAAGGCGACATTGCCGCCCCAGTGGCTGACCTCAATGTCCCGCTCCAGGCGGGCGATGTGCGTCACGGGTTTGGTGAACTCGAACCTGACCTGGACGGGCTCGACAGCACCAGCAGGCTTCTCATCGAAGGGGCCGTAGGTGAGCTTGGAGCCCTGCTTTGCCGGGTTGGGCTTATCACCGTCGACAGAGGGAAGTTTAGTGTAGTCGGGTACATTAGGCGAAGAGAATTTAACTTCCGTCTTTTGCTTCGAGGTGACATAGGCGGACGGGCAGTACGCAGAGAAGCGGTACGCAAGGAACTGGCTCCCATCCTGGGTTACCTGCGCAGGTAGCGGCCTAAGCGCCTTCAAGATGTTGTAGGTGATCCCTAAGGTCTGCTGGCCACCAGCCTTAAGCGGAGTGGGCAGTCGTATCCGGTAGTACTGCAGGTCGCTGAAGGATAAAACCGTCAGCTTCATCTCCCTAGGTATACCGTTCAACAAGAACTCCATATCAAGGCCACCAGAATGCTTACCTTTTTGGGTCGAACTCGACTGCTTCCACCGCAAAAGGGCCTGCCTCGTCGTTTTTCCGGTCCTTCACCTCGAACCCACCAACCCGCGATAGCTCGTCTACCGTAAACGGGAAATAGTACTCATCTTGAGGAGTGCTGGCAATATTTTCAATCAGGACATTGACCTGCTCCTTGACGTAGATCTTCTCGAGCGATATAACATGCACCAAGTTGACATTCTTGAAGACCTGAGGCGGCTTGAAGGTCGTAGGAAGACGGACGGAGCTTGCCGTCGCGAAGCTGAGGAGCGACAGCGCAGCCGGGATGGCTTTCCAGAGCTTCATTTTGCAAGAAACGAAACGAAAATGATCATGAAAAATACTGGCAGCACTTCCCCGTTGGCAATTGGGTCATCAAAGTCGTCTCTCGTGGGATCGGGAGCTCGATGTAAAGATCCGTTGTCACGCCGATGAGATACCTAACGAAGCCGACCCGCTTCACGCTTCGAGACAGCTTGCATCAAACGATTGGAAGCTGTCCCGTGGTGCAGGGGTCAAGAAGCTTACGTTGCGTTTTCACGTGCCACATTGATGCGAAGTATGTGGCTGGTATGGTCCCCGCTGCGCCACGTTTGAAGCCAGCCCAGGCACCCCAGCACATAGGACATAGCAGCTGCGTCATTTTATCTTGGCACAACTACAGGGTGTACTTCGACCCCTCATCGCAAGCGCCCCGCGGCATGTCTTTGATGTCGTGGTGCCTGCCTTGCGAGAATGAAATATGTTTGTTTGCCTATTAAAACTACGCCAAGGAAACGGCTAAGAAACGGTATGCTTTTGTGCTACCTTCTCAGTCCATCTCTATTGAATGCCGGTGCCCAACTTCTACTCGATGTTGTTTGGCTCAGGGAAGGAAAAGGTACATACATAGTCAGGCAATTTACTCCATAGCAGGTAGCTCTTGTAGTTTTACTACGATTCAAGCTGCATTTTGCGGAGCCTTGAGCTTAGATAATGCCCCAGTCGGTGACGCGATGAGCTCCTGCTTCTGCGGGCGCTGAGTTCAAAACAAAATCATTCTGCTTTGACAACATCAGTTAATGCCCTCGCCGTTCTGTATCTTTCATTACCGAGACAACACCGATATACATACACCCACATTCCCTTTAGCTTCATCGTTACACGACTGCTTGAGCTTTGGTTACATCGATCTGCCCTACTTCGACGCCGTAGGGTTTTGTATCCGTACTCTATATATCTTTACATACGTCAATCAACAGTCGAAGACAAAATGGTAGGCTTGGGTCCAAAGAAGCCGCCACCACGGAGGGGCAGTAAGTTGTTTTCTTTGAAGCTGCTTCTCTTATGGCACACAAAACTCTCCTGGTGTTTCTGTCAAGTTTACCTAATGTGACCAAAATCTACTGCGACCTATGGGGTGTCCGGTATTCCTTTTTTACGGGCGCTTGGCCTCGCTTATCATGTAACAGACATTCCGGGTCCCATTGAATGATGGGAAGAACAGTGATGGACAACATAGCTGGCTGCACAATGCCTCTTCAATCAGTCACTTGACTACAGTTCTTTCTGTTATTCTTTTAAGCCCTGTACGGGTTGACTTGGGCTCGAGAATGAAACCTAGACGAAAGCTTTTAGCTGCAGTCACCATTCGGCGCACAAAGAACACTGCGTGCACACCCAATACGACGATGGCCAGCCACATGCCCTCCCGAATACCGAGCCAGTCTTACCGAACCGGGCAAATACCACCCCAAATTCCTTCAAAGGCTTGGATTGAGGGGAAAATACCCGATGGTAGTGGAAGCGGCTTCTCACGCACGACTCCTATTGATTGCATCATACCCGCATACACCACTAGTCTGCCTATTCACTCCTCTCCTTGCGCCCTCACGCATTCTATCAACACGAATCTGTCCGTTTCAATCTGCGTGCGCCTCAATATTTAGCTCGCCATCCCGCATCCAGTATTTTCACATAGGTCCCTTTGCGCCAGTTCGCACTGTCATACCCTACCCAAAAGCAGAAGCACTGCAGTCTTGATTACGAAATACAAGCTATCTACCTCTTCAGGGCTTTCATGAGCCTGCAATAAACATTCCCAGGAGCTTCCAACCCAGTCCAGCTCAAGCTCTACCCCGACCTCCAAGTGTGAGAATCAATTCAACACAA
The DNA here is from genome assembly GCA_003709005.1 of Magnaporthales sp. P1609. Classification (NCBI taxonomy): domain Eukaryota; kingdom Fungi; phylum Ascomycota; class Sordariomycetes; order Magnaporthales; species Magnaporthales sp. P1609. The sequence continues at coordinate 1,420,136 of PELF01000005.1, read as the reverse complement.
GCTTTTGTTTTCCTGCCTCAACCATTCCTGTTCCAGCTCGATTTTCATCACCTCAAGACAAAAGTTACTTCTGAATCATTCGCCCCTGTCGCACAAATAGGAGGAGATTGAAACGGGGCGTAAGCGGCTACTGGGAGCTCGAGATGTCGTGGACTGTGAACAACGGAACCTTTGTTTCCACCAGGAGACAGCATCAGTCATACTCACCTCAAAGTCTTCGCCCAGGCATGCACTTCCGCTGCCCAGTCTATTCTGAGCTCTTTGGAACTAACTGAGACATGTTGGACAGGCACTATGGCGGACGCTCCGAAAGATCTTGTCAAGGAGATCAAGGAACTTGAGGAAATGTTCACAGTGGAGACCGCCAAGCTCAAGCAAATCACCGACCACTTCGTCAGCGAGCTTGAGCGAGGGTTGAGTGGAGAAGGCGGAGATATCGTGAGTTTGTGTCCTGCACTCATGCTATGCTCATGTGAACTAGATTTGGAGCCACGGAATGGAAATGCATGTCAAAACGAGTAGATAGCTCAGGGCTAACATTGGCCACAGCCTATGAACCCTACGTGGGTCATGTCCTTCCCGGACGGTTACGAGACCGGGACATTCTTGGCCCTCGACATGGGTGGTACAAACCTTCGGGTTTGTGAGATCACTCTTACCGATCAGAAGTCGGAGTTCGACATCATTCAATCCAAGTACCGAATGCCCGAAGAGCTCAAGACTGGTCAGTCTGATGAGCTTTGGGACTACATCGCCGACTGTCTACTCCAGTTTATCGAGACTCATCATGGAGACCCCAAAAAGATTGAGAAGTTGCCTTTGGGTTTCACTTTCTCTTATCCTGCAACTCAGAACTACGTCGACGAGGGCATCCTGCAGCGATGGACCAAAGGCTTCGATATTGCCGGCGTCGAGGGTAAGAATGTCGCACCGATGCTGATGAAGGCACTGTCTGAGAGGGTGAGTCATTGTATTTCAAAACTATGTGAGAAGCTAAGAGAGCCCAAACTAAGGAACCCAACAGGGCGTGCCCGTCAAACTCGTGGCTCTGATAAACGACACCACCGGCACCCTCATCGCTTCAGCTTATACGGACACCAAGATGCGCATCGGCTGCATCTTTGGCACGGGTTGCAATGCCGCGTACATGGAGGATTGTGGTTCTATTCCCAAGCTGGCGCATATGAACCTGCCCCCAGAGACGCCCATGGCTATCAACTGTGAATGGGGCGCTTTCGATAACCAGCACAAGGTTTTGCCGAGGACCCCTTACGACGTCAAGATTGATGAGGATTCTCCTCGGCCTGGACAGCAGGCGTTTGAGAAGATGATCGCCGGATTGTACCTGGGAGAGATCTTCCGCCTGATTCTGGTTGACCTGCATGATAACCACGAGGTCCGCATCTTCAAAAACCAGGACATCGCAAAGCTGCGACGCGCCTATACCCTCGACTCGTCGTTCCTCTCAGCTATCGAAGAGTAAGTCTATCAAAACGGATGGATGAGCAAAAACAGCGGCAGCTCCAGAGGCATACTGACATGGGCATAGTGACCCCTGGGAGAACCTATCCGAGACATTGGACTTATTCCAGGATAAGCTCAACATAGTTCCTAACCGGAACGAGCTCGAACTCATCCGACGGACGGCGGAATTGATTGGCACCCGAGCTGCCCGGCTGTCAGCATGCGGTGTGGCCGCGATCTGCAGAAAGAAGAATTACCAGTCGTGCCACGTGGGCGCCGACGGGTCCGTATTCAACAAGTACCCTAACTTCAAGCAGCGGGGTGCCAAGGCCCTCA